>CM060935.1:973992024-976492024 GCA_030765085.1 Allium cepa
TCTCAATTATCGATGGAACGCGGTAGGTTTGAGTCGACTGGATGGATAGGTAATGTAGCACGTTTGGAAGTCACTACACGAAGTCGGCTTACCAGGAAGTCGCTACAGGAAGTCGCTCGGCATGGAAGTCGTTCGGCATGGAAGTCCCTCAGCATGGAAGTCGTTCGGCATGGAAGTCGCTACAGGAAGTCGCTATAGGAAGTCGCTACAGGAAGTCGGCTTAATAGGAAGTCGCTACAGGAAGTCGCTCGGCATGGAAGTCGTTCGGCATGGAATTCGTTCGGCATGGAAGTCGCTCGGCATGGAAGTCGTTCGGCATGGATGTCGTTCGGCAAGGAAGCCTCTCGGCATGGAAGTCGCTACAAGAAGTCGGCTTAACATGAAGTCGCTACAGGAAGTCGCTACAGGAAGTCGCTCGTACCATGATGAAGGATGTTGGCTCGGAAATGGCCCTAATGGGCTCGGACTGCTAAGGAAGCCCAGTAACTCGGGATTTGCCTATAAATACAGCATGAGGGGGTTCAGAAAGAAGATCTTCCTTCGGCTCTCTGGTTTTTTATTTTCTAAGGCTAGGACTACTCTGTAGTGTTGTAACTGTAATCGATTATTACAGCAATAAAAAGAAAACTTCTGAAGTGAACGTAGCCTGAAGTTAGCCGAACCACTATAAAATATGCTGTTCTCTACTATTTTCATTTTAATTTTGACCGTTCTTCATATTAATATGCTCTACATACATTTTATCTATTATCTGTGACTGTTAGTTGGTGCTTTCATTTACATTTGGACGTTAGTGACCAATTATGGCGCTAACATTCTAGATAGTAGCTTGCTTCTTGAACATCTTTGGAAGCATATTTGTCTAAATTTGAAATACCCTGCTCTCAGCCTACCTAATCTAACTTGAGTATCCAAGAGTTTAAGGGGAAATTAAAAACTTTGGGTTAGACAAAAAGTTTGCTATGAATAATATTAGCCCATCCGAAACAAATTTAGGCACTTAGTGACATCACACCGCTGAGCGGACTGAGTTTCCCCTCACCAATACCCTATCAAACAATATATCATCCATAACATATCTTGTAATAAAAATGATTAGAACATAATCATAACATCGACATCATATCGTTCATGCATGGGTTAAAATGAATAGCCTATCATTCACTAGGACCAAATGGTCATACATTCTCGTAATTACTGAATCACATAAAATGGTCCACTCAACGACATAGTTTTCCCAAGGTCAGTATGAACCTATTTTAATTTTCTCAGGCAAAAACCCATCGAGATGACTTAGGCCAAGATATATCGAATATCTTAACAGTCTTCTAGTCCATTTAAAAGAAAATAATAATAGTCTTCTAAGATTGGTAAGAAAAAATATTTATAGTCTCCTATAAACGGTAGAAGAAAATGACAATGGTCTCTTAAAAATAATAGGAGAAAAACATAGGTGAGCATTTGCTACGAGAATTCTTTCAGATGCATAACTCCTACTTTTAGCCTCAATATCGGCAAAGCCCTACGTATTGGAATCATGCAACTGACCGACGAGTGGCTTAACGGTTAGAGGATAGGGTGTGACCCGATGTCAGTGTTCACTAAAAATATCTAGTTTTAAAACATATATGAGTCATGTTTGTTGATCAATCGGAGGCATCCTAACATAACTTGATCTTCTCGATCTCTGCATGCAATTCTACTCAGTCGGTAGTTTAAGTCTGACCATACCTACTACTTAAACAACCCTTACTAGTCACTAGTTCCCAATCCCCAAGGTCAATTTTGGGTGATAGTATTTAACACATAAGTGAGTATGTCAACAATTTATCACATGCAAAAAAAACTGATCAAGGTATAAAGATGAACATACAACACTTCATCCACCATCACAATATATGTTCATGAGATGGCCAATTTATATGCAAATTACTTATAACAAAGTAATATTACTCTTTTCCAATTTTTTTTAAAATGGGCTAAAAACTCCTTTCTTTCCTTTGAATATTTACAAAAATACTTAACAAAATCATCTTTTTGTTTAAGTAAAACTAAGCCCAACATAGAGTTAACGACCACCAAGTGTCATAAAATAGCTATCCTTTCTTTTAAAAACTTGTGTTATCGCACATTGATACATATCATGTTATCGCATGACGAAAACCTTAGCCATCATGGGTCCAGTAAATCATAACTATTGCACGTTGACCCCAAATGTAGCCATCATACATTGACATCTATAGCTATAACATATCAACCAATATAAGTCATCGAGGTTGACAAACGTACATAGCCATCGCAAGTTGGTAAAGTATATAGCTATAGCAAGCCAACAAATTATAGCTATCAAAAGTCAATAAAATATAGTTATCGCAAGTTGATAAATCATAGCTATTGAAAGTTGAATATAGCCGCCGCAAGTTGACAAATTATAACCATCGAAGGTTGATAAACATATAACCATCTCTGGTTGAAAAACACATGATGTCGCATGTTGATAAAACATGATTATCGCACGTTGATAAATAGAGCTATCGCACGTTAAATAATGACATTTTTGAATTTATTTGCAAAATTTGATTTACTTCCTTTAAAAGTAACAACTTTTACCAAACCAATTTCTTTGTCAAATTTTTATTGGTTAATCAAAAGATATTAAGAAGTTTTGTAGCAAATCAAAAAGAAATCTTCTCCTTTTATCCAAAATATTATTTCTTTTACTTTTTCCATTTATTTCCTTTTTACAATTAAAACCCTCTTCAAAAAACAATTTATATCAAAATGTAATTACTTGGAAAAAATCCTCTAAATTTCCCCAAAATCCGCATTTTCTTCCTAAACATCGTATACAAATTTCGAGGCAAAATAATATTTTTTTATTTTAAATAATTAAATTAAAAAATTACTCATTTTCTTACTTAGAATATTCATAGTAATTTCGTAATAATTTCAAAAATTATGAAATTAAAATTTTATCTCTAAATATCATTCAAAACATCAAGTTGAAAATTCATAGTATTTGGAGACCAAAAACTTAGTTTTTACATAAAAAACCCTTTAGGCATATTCCATAGAAATCTCAAATGATTACCATAACCCTTATAAATGATTATCTAATACGTATGCATGATAAACATCAATCAAATTTCAGATTTACCCTTGAATCTGAATTAAAAACATAAAAATCATAGAGATGAAAATATTATTCAACTTTGATTTGTTGAAATGAAGAGATTTTCCCTAAGCTTTTTCTTCTTCTTCTTCTTAGTTGAACTAGTGGAGATGATTAATGGTGGCCGACCTCACTTTATTATTTTTAATTTGAGAATGATAATAAAATGAACAAAGAATGCAGGGAAGAGAATGATATACTATTTTTTGTTCCTTGTTTACCCTTCTTTATGTTTGTTATCATTTCTTTCTTTTAAACCGTTTCCTTATTTCTAAATTAATGACTGAATTCATTAAATCCCACATTTTTTAACTAATCTTTATAACTAATTTAATCATCCCATAATTAAATATTTAAAATAATGTGCAACAAAAATTTGCGGTGTCATAGCCGTCAACACAAGTTTGTCTCCTACTCCACTTACCGCTCCTTTAGATAGTTGCTTCCATTATTGGTTGCGGAGACTGATGAAATTGTTACATTACCCTTTTTAGTGGTTTAATGACCACTGTTAAGTAACAAAAATATACTTTTCTCCCACATGAATAATCTGCCCAATTTCATGTAACAACCCTGCTTTCTACAGTAAATTTAAGTTAATTAAAATTGTTTGAATTCAATATTTGATAATTAATATTTTTGAAAATGAAATTTTACTTAATTAAATTCTATTTAATAATGGATTTTTTTTGATAAATTGAAATTAATTAGTAGATTCTTTTCGGATAATATATTGGAATTGAATAGAATGTTTAAATAAATATGAAATAAATTATATAGCAAATAATTTTAAAATGGTTGAAATAGTTGAAGAATTTATTTTGCATTAAGACAATGAATAATTAAACAAAAATGAACAAGTATTGAATGGAAATAAATTGTGCTATTGTCAAAATAAATTAATGTAAATAGTGAGTTTAATTAAATTGAAAATCTATTCAAGATAATTGATTTTGTGTGTATGTGTGAGATACAAAGGGAATTAATCAAATTGAATTAAATTTACATAACATATTAGAGCACAAGCCCACCTAAACTCATCCTTTTCTCTCCTTTTCTAAAAATTTATTTCCTGGCCTCACTGTTCAAAACCCAAACCTCATCCCTCGTACCAAACCTGCATCTTCATTTCTACAACCCGTGCCTCTTTTCCCATCTCCAAAAATGTCGAAACAAAATTCAAAATCACGTTTAAATAATAATATAAAAAGAATGAATGGGAAAATGCGATTCAAAGAAAAAAACTGAGAGAGAATGGAAGTGGCGCTCGCGTTGGGAATGATAGCCGCGACCCGGCGGCTGATGAGGTTGGATTCACATTTCGGCGATTTGAAAGGGGAAGGTGGAATCCGCGATCTGGTGTGATGAGGTCTAGAGAATTCGCGATTAATGAGGGTTGATTGGGAACAGACTTGTGTGAAGGCAGGTGATTACACGCCTCACCCTGGCAACTGCGATGGTTATGCAAGTGACTTTGAAAGAGGTCGTGTTCGACCTGGGCTAGCAGTGACGTGATGGATGAATTACGTGTGGCTGAAATTGGTACTTCTGGGTTTGGTTTTGTACTCAGCATCAGTAGGTGATTATTTGGTGGGAGTGAAGCCCTGTTTATGGATTATGCTTGGAAACAAGGTGAGTTATTTTTATGACTCACATCGTAGTCAAGATTTCTATTTACTATGATTCCCATTGATTGTTGGGTATGGATTGAATTATCTGGTTGAAATGTTTGTTGGGATATTAGATTAATAATTCTGGTATTGGATATGATTTTGATTTGTTATTGAGATTTGTGTATGTTGGATAGTCCAAAATGCAAAGAAATGTTGTCCAATTGCATTTTGATGTGTAGTTTATTTTATATGTACGTGTACTATGAGGAAGTCGATGTAATTTGGGGCCAAATGATAAAATTTATATTGATGCATGGTGTTTTGAGCGCTAAGGTACGAGTTCGAAAACAGGCTCTATGCAATGCGATGGAAAGACTGCATACATTATGGACCTCTACTGAGCCCGCTATCATGCGGGAGCCTCGTGCACTAGATTTCACCTTTTATTGGTTGTTGATTTGGAGAATTTTACTCCATAATTTATATATTTAGATATTTATTTATTTTCCGGCTTTAAAAGATGGTTGAAAAACTTTGGAAAATTATTCAAAAGGGTTTAAAATTTTATTAAAAGCATTTTACTAGTAATTTACGAATTTTTTTATTCAATTATAGCTATTTTCATATTTAAAAGTCTACCATAATCATATATACAAATATAATTCTCTTTTGGTCCCAAAACCCTTTTTAAATCACTATCATTATTGTATTATAAATTTGGAATTGTTTTAAAGGTAAACACACACAATATATATATATATATATATATATATATATATATCACTGTTTTATAAATTATTTAATAAAAGTAATAATATTATCTTAAATGTGGAATGCTATTGTATTTAATGATTATTTTAAGTATAAAATGGAAAGAATATAATTAGTTTAAGAAATAATATTATCTTAAGTGATATATATATATAAATTTTTATTGGTAATTAGTTTGAGTATGAATTGAAGATTTTGAATTATATTCAATGGTTTGAAATAAATATAATTTATTTTGTAACTCATAAATTTATTTTGAAATAGTATTTAATTATAGAAAATTATCTAATGAATTTAAAACAATATTAAGTGATTTTCAAAACGAGTTAATAGAGATTTTGAGTATATAATGAAGGTTTTGAATCATAAATTATGGTTTGTAATGAAAAGAAATTATTTTGGAGGTTGATAAATTTATTTGAAAGTATTATTTAGTTATAGAAAATTATAGAATAGTTTCTATAATCCGTTTAGATTTGTAAAGTGATTTTGAATGTTATACACACACACACACATATGAATACTTGATTTAATTGTTAAAGAAACATCTCGTCGAACTTTATTATTTCAATTTTTGAATTCAAATTGGGATTTTATGTATGATTTCTATATTTCTGATTTCTAATTTTCCTATAGTGATTTTAGTATCATGAATGATTCACCATTGATATTAATTTGATTTGTGATTTTAATGTGGTATGGTGATGACATCCTTCTGTTTGATTTGCGAAATTTCATTTTTGTGTGGGGAAATTTGAATAAACAGATTATTGATATGATCTGGCATGGACCTTTTGGTAATTCTTTTTTGGTTATTCATCGAACTTGTTATAATAGAAATACATAGTATGGATCAATTGTAGTTTATGAACATTGAATAGTTATTCAAGTAACATGTGCTGGTATGGGACGTCGTTATGTTATTTTTTTGATTATTTCTAGTAAGTGTCACTCGGACAGGTTTACTCATATATGTGATAATACTAGCTGCGGTGAGTACATTATAACTATGTGTTAGCTAATAAGTAGAGCCATGTATTGTAACGACCCAGGATTTTTAGTAATTAAAATTTGAATATTTAATTAATTTTAAATATTAATAAGTGAATTTATAAGTTGAATAAATTTTAATTCGAATAATTGGATTTAATTGAATAATTAAATCAATAATTTAATACGTTAAATTACGGAAATAATTGAGAATTGAGTTAAATATGATTGAAAATGATTTGAAAATTTCCGAGGCGTTACATTTGGTATCAGAGCTTATGGTTAAGCGACAACCATGGTTCTGTTGGGTATTACTCATTAGAGATAGAGTCAGTAGTACTCTAGAATGAGTTTGAGTGTAATAATAGCTATGAGAGCGTATTTGTTAGTGAATATAAAATTGTTTTATATTGTGATGATTGGTTTGTTGAGTGGCATATGAACCTTCGTCAGCGTGGTCTCGACAACTATGCAGAAGGGGTTTCTAAACATTTGAATAGAACAATTCAACACAATATTGTTTTAAATTGGGTAAATGAGATAATTTTACCTTGATTATATTTTATATATAAAAGAATATTTTTTCAGAATTATTAAAGTGAAAATAAGTTGATTGTTTAGATGTTTGAATAATCTAAATTGAAGAATAATTGTATAAGCAAATGAATTATAAGAATTGAATTATAATTAAAGTGATTTACAATTGTGAATAAACTTATATATATAAGAAGTGAAACTATATGAATATATTTATGAATATGAGTTGTAAATAAAAATGAATGTGAACTAAAGTTATATAAATGAAATTCAACTTTTGTAATTGAATTGAATTAATGGATTAAATGTTAATCAATTGAATGTGAATTAAGTTGATATGAGATAATGAATATAAGTGTTAATTCATTAAAATCTAATGTTATTGAAAGTTGAATTGTTGAATAAAAATCAATTAATTAAACCAATTGATAAGCAAAGGAATTTGGTTGAAATTAATATACATTGGTTGTTAGATGGTTGTTAGTTGATTGTATATAATTCATTAAGTATTAATGGAATTGGAAGCTAAAGTAATTGAAATTCGATTGGAAGTTAAGTGAATCTTAAATAGAATTGAATTTGATTTGGAAGTGAACCAACTTGAATATGAATTAGTGAATATAAACTAATTGAAAATGAATGTTAGTAAGAACATCCACTGTTAATGAATCAAATGTGATTTAAATTGAAAACCTATTTCATTGAATATTAATGAGAATATGAATGAATATTTATTGGTTATGAATGCTAGTTGGTTGATGGTTGAATATATTGCTTTTGTTTCAATTGCTATGTTGACATATATAGTTATTATGTTACTATATGATGTATATTGAGATTATTTTCATATATGCATGTTCTCATGTTGTTTGTTGAGTGATTAGTAGGTGCGGATCGCGTTTGCTTCGCATTTGGAGCTCGCTTTCGCGCTATATTAACCGTATATGCTCGCTAATAAAATATAAGGTACATATCTCGGATTACATACCGTACTTTTATACTTTTTTCCCTTCGGGATGCCTCATTACTTGATGAGATGTAGATTTGTGATCTATATACTGTCATTTTTTTTCGGATCGAGCCGCGCAAAGGAGACTATGGCGAATTTTTCCGGAAATTTAAGGCGTTAGAAAAAATTTGAGAAAATTGGAAAATTTTGAAAACTTTAACTTTGATTTGAAATTGAAAGTTAAACAATAGTAATTGTTTTTAAAAAGATAACTAAGTGTGATTTGAAAACTTAGTAAAGTATTATAAGAAGTTTGACTATGAATTTTAGGAAAGTTAATAAATTCTATAACTTTTCTTACTTGTTAATTTCGAGGACGAAATTCTTTTAAGGGGGGAAGATTGTAACGACCCAGGATTTTTAGTAATTAAAATTTGAATATTTAATTAATTTTAAATATTAATAAGTGAATTTATAAGTCGAATAACTTTTAATTCGAATAATTGGATTTAATTGAATAATTAAATCAATAATTTAATACGTTAAATTACGGAAATAATTGAGAATTGAGTTAAATATGATTGAAAATGATTTGAAAATTTCCGGGGCGTTACACGTATCATAGTCATATATTGACTTTTACAGAGCCTTGTGATGGCTTACGTCTAGAGCTATGCATGGATATAGGATATAAGTACTATATGCCGTCCACTTGTGCCCAACACCTTCTATGTTTTGAGGGTGGACCAGATTGGCCAGTATCCATCTTGGCGGCCGGATCATGATGTTGCGCCCTAGATCCATGACACCGTTGTTGGTTATTATATTCGATGCGTATCACATGATTGGTAGTTGATAGCCCCTTATGTTGCATAGGCCAATAGTCTGTTACTATAGGGACAAGTGCAGGGTCGTGATTGAGGCTACGCGTTGACGAGCCATTGATGGATGGGGTCACGATGTCCGTTGAGGTAACTGAAGACTGTAGAAGTAGATCCAACTATTAGCGGGAGGCTAGTAGATCCTGGATTCCTAGAGCGTCATGTGTGCTATTAGTCTCTCTTTCTAGTTTGGGGTTATGTGTGTGTTATCGATTGACATATATTATACATTATCTAATGAGTTGGCTACACTAGAGACTATGTGTCTAAAGTATTTTCGGTCCATGTTATATCCATACTCTTGATGTTTTGATATTTTAGAGATAGCCTCTGTTTATTGATTGTGGTTTGAATTGTGATTGATCATCTTTATGATTTATATGATGTTAGATATTGTATGGATAATTTGATGGACTATCTCATATTATCTGTTAATTATATGCTTTTATGATATTATATTAGGGCTTTGCAATGTGTTAGCCCGATTCACTTGATGATTTCATTTTCGATAATGATGTTTTATTATATGGATGATTCATCCAATGGAATGGTGTAAAGACTAGCCTTTTCGACCCTCAAAAGTCGACATTAATATATCCATGGTATCCACATGTCGAACATCTGAGTGCTGAGAAGACAAATTGTTGGGTGAAAGAAAAGACAGAACAAAATCTCACATCGTGACGAGTAATAAATAATATCCAAATGATCCTTACAAAAGAAAGCTTTAATATTCATATAACAATCAGAGTCTAATATATCATCTACCTGAACAGTTATAACAACATGTCCTTACAAATGCTGCTAAATACAAAATAAGAAATACAGTGGAAAATAAAATACGTCAAGTCTTTGAAGCATCTGGCTCGTCTCCTGAGCTCCAAGCGTCCAAAAGTAACTTTGGAAAAATACTCGGCTCTGAACCGAGTATTATAAGAAAGTAACACCAAGATTATTTTGGTAAATCAGCATGAAAAACTTAAGTCAAATGGATTCTTTATATTTATAGAATCCTTTAGAAATAAAGGTATCTCGTAAGACCACCCCGCACGTAAACACGGATGAGTTTCTACGTTATGTTAACCAAACCATGTTATAGGACATCTAGTGAAATTATAATAATGTCTAGGGTTTAAAATACATAATGAATCATAGTTGAAATGCTTGCATCTCACATTCCAGTATTTGGGCAGAACTAAGCCCGTAAGGCACATATTGGAAAATGGATTCCATACAATGACAAGGCTACTTTAGTACCACCTGTCATGGTACACCTCCAGAAAAATGTACCGAGAGCATCATATGGACCCTCTACCAACGTAAGACTGGTGTAACGCCCCACCCCGAGACCCACCTTAGTAAAGAGAATTAATGAGTAATTCTGTCTACTAAAGCGGAGAATAGGGCTGGTTAAGGGCGACCATCTATAACTTTGTCTTAAACATCTACTGAGTACTTCGATAAATGCACTATGATTTTTCTTTTCTATCTCAATGGATCGACATACACAGTAAATGCTTAATCCAAAACTATAGGTGGCTGACGGATCTATCAGAACAAAATACCATAACTAAATGTAAAGCACATCACAGAACAGTAATCAACATCATTTATATACTTATACACTGATACATGTTTAGTACAATACAATATGAATACAATAAAGATGGTATTCGACCACACTATATACATGGAATCGAATATAAATACATCAGAGTCAAGCGGAAAGAAATATAAACCACAAAAGTGCTAGGATGATATCCAAGCAGATGCATCAAAGCAAAGTCCCGTAACTGATAGCTAACCTGAAACAACTCGGTCTGACCCGAGTGATAAACACACGGGTCAGGCAACTGAATCTTATCGTTAGAAAGGAATACGATAAGGTAAAGAGAAGAGCTTTGCAACGGGATAATATAAGTAGGTATGAACATCTAGGGTTGATATCAAGTAACTTCACTATGTCTCTATGGTGGTTTGCATATACATATACTTGGGTTAATCTGAAGGAATTCATGTATATGGTATAAAGGAAAACATTCAAACATTATCCATGAACAAATAAATCTCTCAAGTCGTATATAAATGCCAAGTATAAATCCATAGAATTTGAAATCACCAAAATCCTCAAAGAAATCATATTTGCCTTATTTACATCTATAAGGCTAGGTAAACACATCAAAAATGGTGAAATCAAAATCATCATAACTCATAAAAGAAATCTCATATTGGCCAATTATTACATGCAAAAGCATGTTGCACGTGCTATTTACCAGTACTGTTCACCATCATGGTACCATATCCATCTCTCAACCGGGATCCTCATCTCGAATTAATCCGGTCTATGATGTCATCTATATTCTCCCCGAACACCCGCCATCAAAAGTGATTGGAGCACCTCACTCCAATCGGTGTCCGCTGAGTCCCCTCCATCAAAAGTGATCGAGTCAAGTATTACTTAACCCGATCGGGACTCTAAGTACTGGTAGTTCTCCCAGAATGTGTCAACAACTCTCGGATAGTAACCCGGAAAGTGGTAACGTATGTCCCATACCATACGCTCTCACTTAGCGGTTTTCTAGCCGCTAGTTCGTGCCACACTAAGAAATCATCAACATCATCAAAAGAATCGCCTCATGTCATCGGCATATGGTATAAGATGCTAACCCGTCTCATCTCATCGACGAGTAGAAACTCCATAAAAACATCAAACTCATCAAATTCCATCAAAATCTTGCCTCACATCATTGGCAAGTATATCTCCATCAATATAGTCCTAATCTCGTATATACTCCCGAATAGGAGATCTCGGACTATACGTATTAGCCAAATAGACTAATATAATCTCAAACTCATACCACAATGTGGTTAACATCAAGGAGGAAATCAAATGATTCCTCAAAATCTTTTCGGTAGTACAAGTCCGAAATTAACCGATAAAGTAAATGCTCAAGTACCGTACCTCGCGGATTTACTAAATCGTTTAATTTATTTCCTTATACGTCCGAAAAAGCATCAAAGTAATTAAAGTAAATAAAATTAATTATAATATATTTTACTAGAGAAAACGGGATTTTAAACCAATTTATAGAAATTTATCTAAAGGATTTTGAGTGAAAACCCATCATTTAAAGAATTTTAATGATTTTTGAAAGCCTAGAAAATAAAGAATAATTGTTTAAAAACCTTTAAAAATGTATAAAAACATTTTTTGCTCAAACCATGATTTTAGAAGATTTTATGCAATTTATTCGGATTTTTAAAACTCAGAAAAACATCAATTTGCAACTTAATCGGCAAAAACCGATATTCAAATTTTAAATCGAATTTAAAACCAATTTAAATTCAAGTCACATTCTAAATTTACTAGTCCATTGCTGGACAAAAGAATCAAATGTTAGCATCAAATTTCGTAGTAAAATTCTTGCAAAAGCATGCAAATGAAATCATCAAAGTCGAACAATTACATCAATATTGGGGAAGTTCATAACAGACCAACATTGCAAAACATCAATTTTCCACCATGCAAACTTCGAAATTCTACAAAACACAAAATACAAAAATTGTAGCCAACAGCCTCAGGTTTCCAAAACTTCATAAATTTTGATATTCCGATCAGTAACGAAGAAGTTATGATAGAAATACTACTAAGAAAGAAATTATTTGCGCTGCCTGTCAATACAG
Source organism: Allium cepa (assembly GCA_030765085.1). Classification (NCBI taxonomy): domain Eukaryota; kingdom Viridiplantae; phylum Streptophyta; class Magnoliopsida; order Asparagales; family Amaryllidaceae; genus Allium; species Allium cepa. The sequence continues at coordinate 974,004,622 of CM060935.1, forward strand.
GACAGCGATGAAAATGCCAATTTTCCACTATGTAGACTTCTAAATCAGTCAAAATCGAAAGCATGAAAGTTTTGGAATATTTCACAAGGATTTCAGATCATCCAAGAAATCAAAATTCCGATAAGTAACACAAAAGTTATGGCGAAAACACTAACCAGCCACTAGAATATTCTGGGCTTAATCCCTCTCGGATTTTCATTTTTGACAGCAACTAAGAAGGTCCAAACGGACTCAAAACCCAATGAAAGTTAACATGAACAAACTATAATCAGTCCTCTACAATCTGAAAAAAGAGTGGCAATAATCCGACAATGGACGAGCCAGATATGAGCAAAACAAGACAGGGCATTTTCAGCATCAATCAATATAGAACAGAGGTAAAATTCAACATATTTAACCAAATATTTCGAGCAAGAGATTATTTGCTGCTGAAATTTGTTCACTTACAGTTTCTATAAGCCTTAGCTTACCTATTAGCAGCAAAAAGATGATGATTTAGGGTTGAAGATGGAAGTTTTCAACTCGAATTCGCCTTTGCCGGACCTATGATTGCTAAAAATAGGCATGCAAGAGAAGATAAATTACAAAACAAGAATTACAATAAACAAATATGGATTTCTCATCAAATTCAAGATAGAGAAGGATGGAGATTACCTTCTTGTTGAATTAGATCCGAATTTCTATTGATTTAGCAAAGAATTTTATTAATTGTGGCTAGGGTTTGAGAAGGCAGCTATTGTTTCTAATTTTTGAACTTCTACCGTTCCTTTTCTCAAATGAGCTGAAGGAGGAAGAAGTGTACGTACTTCTTTCCTGGCTCCAGAAGTTTCTCTAGTGGATATTGGGTTTGGGCTTAGCCCAATGACCTATATTAATTTTACTTAGGCAAAAATTTGTTGAAGTTTATTTACGCTTATACAATGCTTAAATCTTCATAACTTCTACATTTTTAATCCATTTTTAATGATTTTGGATGCGTTGGATTCGTTATGTCATCTAGTTTTTAATAAAATTATCAAAACATAAGTTTTAGCAATTTTGTTATCAAATTTTCATTTATTACTCAATTTATCCAATTTTCCCATAATTGCAAAATAAATTGCAAATTTAATACAATTGGTTAAATAAAAAGATGTTATGTACCCAAAACAAAACAAATACAGGTTTAGACATTATTAAATTATTTCTCACATTTTTAATCATAGTTATCATGATTAATTATTTTATTAACTCATTCTTATATATATATTTAATTAATAAAATGACAATATTGGCAAACAAGCGCAATATTGTACAAATTATCAATTTAATCAAATGTAGTCAATTAACTACATTCAAATTCATGAAATAAAGTAGAAACTTTATTTTACTCATGTCCATCATTTTTTATACTCAAAGAAGATTATTTTTTCTTCTTCTTATTCCCTACATTTTATTTTACAATAAAATGTATTATTGGTTTTAAAATTACCAATATGATTTCCCCAACCCAAACAAAATTCCATTAATTATTCCAAACCACTCCAACCATCGAAATGGAGTGATTAATTTATTTTGTTACAATTCATTAGCCCAAAAATTCAAATTCATTATGCATATGATGATTAAACAATTATTTAACAATTTTCTTTGTATTTAACAAGGAAAAGATGCAATTTGACAATAAATTACATTATCACCAAATCGTACATGTTAATTGAATATAGTTGCATCTCTATATTCAAAATTCATGAAATAAAGGAACAACTTTATCTCACACATATGTTTATTACTATTAATACAATAAAATCTTTCTACTTTTATTTTCCCTTTTATTTTACAATAAAAGGAGAATATTGGAATAAATTGCCAATATTCCTTTAATGCTCCTACTAAATTCCATCAATGACAATTTCCAACTCAAAGATCACAATTAAGTTGTTTACTTCATCTTTCCTTCATCTTAAATTTTCTTCAATCATTTAATTTGAAATAAACCTTATTTTATATTATTCTCCCAAAAATTATTCATATTATATTGTTTATTCCAAATAAACAATATAATTCATCATTTTCTTCCAATTAATTCAATTAATTCCAATATTAAATTATAATATTCATTATAATTTAATATTTACGGTAATCTCCAACCAGGGTTGTTACAACTGGCCTGCTCTTTCCTGAATAGTACCGAATATGTCACTACCCCGGTTATAGCTTACAAATGTACCGACGCCTTTAACATACATAAATCCATAAATATCGATCTTGATCACGCGATGACCATACCCTAATGGGTGCGACCTACATAGCCCCGCCGCATATCCTATGTTTTAACCATTACTGGGTATGAGGCTTGAGGCTACATTTTACCTTTTTAGAAAATCCCTCTTGGAATGCTAATAGTGCCCTCCAGGAAACAATGCAATGCCACATTCATCGATACAAGTTGTTCATGATGTGAACAAACCGAAGGCACTATTTCTACCACGTCCTCGGGATTTGTAGCAAGTAGCCCTTATAGTTCAAAGAATTTCGTCTTCGATTCCATCAGCTTCAAGATGTCTTCAATTGGAACACTTATGCCGGTTCGAAGTGGTTATCAGATAACTCATGCTTATTTGATTCCGATCTCTTCTAACCAACAGTTGATAGTTTCCGGTTGACTCAATCCTTGTTCTCTCAGAAGTAAGCGGACTATATAATAATCCTAAGGGTATCTCTAATAACCCCTTAAAGCAAGAGGCATTTCATCAGAATGAGTTCTTCCAGGTGAATCTCAAACCGTATGAAATCGTGAAGCTTTCGTATACTTCCTAAGTCAAAATAGTTCAAGTTATCAATAGTTGATAAACACTATTTGGTGTGTGTATATAGTCTGCATATGGAAAATCAATCATCGTATACTTATCACTACTTTTCGATTTTAACCACATACTATCCCTCGATTAACATTGAGGTCGGACAGGTTAGAGAACTAACCTTACATCAACATACATTCTTCCACTCTCACAGATAAAAGCGGGATTCCAAACCTCAAAATTCAGTGTCAAGTATAAGATGAAATACCTTCCATATACTTAATTAATCATGACATCATAATAGAAATTAACCCTCTTATACTTATCACGTTTTCGATATTTTGACTTCTTTATCTCTCGCCCAGAATCGAAGTCAGGTAAGTCGAAGCACTATTTGCTTTGGCCTTGCCTTAGTTAAAACACTATGATTCTAGATCTCATAAACGGAGGAAAATTTACTCATCGGCTTTTAGAGCTAAATATAAGATGACTTACTTCCCATCAACCTGTCTACATTTTAGTACTACTTTATAATATTTGTTTTGTTTACTTAATGGCACCGATAGAAAAATCCCTTGCTTAAAACAAAATATTTTTGAAATGATTGGAAAACCAACTCCGAAAACCTATTTCTAGTCTTCAATTTCAAACTAGTAATTTTCATCGGTTAGAAATGAAAGCGTTCAAGTAGGGGTATCATTACTTCTCAAACCTTGACTTGATAACACTTTTAATTTTCGAAATGGAAACAAGTTTCATACCTCGAAGTTTAGAAATAAAAATAGGATCCGATAGTTCCAATATACTTGTTCTTAAAACATTTTCCAAAATCACTTATTTAAACTAAAGTTTGATTAAAATAGGCAACATCTTTTCCTTTATAAAAGTAAATAAAAGTAAACACTTTATAATTGATACGTTCCAAACCACTCTAAAACATCTTCCCATTATACATGCAAACAACTTTATTGATAATAACAAAGTGTTATAAATCAACTTCCTTTCTAATTTCTCGAAACCATTTACTATAATAAAAATGTTATAGTCCGTAATCTCTTTCCTTTTCTCAAAAACATTCATTACAATAATAGAGTTGAAATCTTTTAAAACCGTTTAAAACAAGTTTGAGACTTGTATTTAAAACATCCCTTTAAAGGTGATCGCTTTTAGACAAAACTTGACTTTTGAAAGAAAGGCATAAATATAAATCTATTATTTTAATAACTAAATAGATTATTTAAAAAAATATTTAAAACTTTAAGTTTCCATTTTAAATACTTATAAACACATTTGAAAGACTTGTCAAAATATCTAAAATAGATAACTCTTTTTTACTTTACAAAATCATATATTTCCAGATTGCATCCATAACGAGTATCGCTATATGGATCGTAACTTTCAAAACATCATTTTTTAAAATCAAATAACCTTTAAACCTTTTTCTTTCTATATTTTAAACCACTTTATAAACTTTGAAAAAAAATTAGAAAATAAAAGTCATTCAAGAAACCATTTCAAAATACTTTAGAAAACAAAGTGTTAAATCGATTAAAAGCGAATATGGAATTTCAACGTCGCAATAAAACCAACAACAAGTAGGTTAACTACCAACAACATCACTTCATTACATCATATATAGCAAGTAATAATATAAATTAAAAATCAATATTTACAAGTGTGAGAAATGCGGATTATGGATCTTAAGGCTAGAATTAACACTAGAAGGGGAGGGGGGTGAATAGTGTTTTAAGGAATTACTAAATCATTTTGAGTTTATGTTAATTTGAACACAAATGTAAGCAATTTTCAGACACAGATATGATCACAAAATCAAACAAAGATGCAGAAATAAAGTAAAAGCAATAAAGGAAAGAACGCACCGGATTTTATACTGGTTCGGAGTTACCCTACATCCAGTCCCGCACACAAGTACGGATTTCCTTTCAAAAGCAATTTTTACAATTACACCCTCAATTTCAAGGCCATGAGGTACACCATTCCAGATTCACAATACTCTGGGTAGAGATACTTGATTTTACGGGCAATAAGTTCACCCAATTGATTTCACAGGCTACAATCACACCTTTTCTTACTTGATTGATTTCACAGGCTACAATCATACCTTTTCTCGCTCAGTTAATTACAAAGAAGCCTATAACTCTGAAGAGCAATTAGATCTTGTTGAGATAGTGATAGAGAATCAAACCAGAGATGATCTAGTTAGATTCAATGTTGATTTCGGCAGAGTAATGGTAAAAATATATGTAAAGAAATGTGGAAGAAGAGGAGTGAAATCAGAGAAAATCTGTATATAAATTCATTTAAAACTGTCCATATTTATAGTAGAACAACAGCCATGCCCATTCGTGAAAGGATATGACGAATAGTCACTTCTTTTGAAATTCAAAATTTTGAAACAAACTGCCACCTTGTCAACACGGGTAGCTAGGGGTTGTCGACAAGCCTATGGTATTTTTGGTGATTTGTTTTTCATTGAAAATAAATTTATCTTATATTAAAACTATTTTTAAACTTTATAAATATACTTAACTATAGTTAAAATACATAAATAAATATAGAGAATAATATTTTGGTATATATAAAATTCTACTATATATTTAAATCTAAGTATGAATATTAAAAGTTAAATAAATTATAATTAAAAGATAGTTTAAAACCAAGGATAATTTGATTTTAAAGATAAAGATTATCTTGAGGCTAAAAGTATTTTAAAAGCAGGATAGATGTTTTTGATTCTTTTAAAAGGAAGATTTTGAAATCATTTTGAAAACAAGATATAATTTTATAAAAACATTTGAATAAAAGTTAGTGGATACAAAACAATGTTCTACTAGATTTTTCGTAGGTTCCATCATACTTAGTGTAACGACCCAGAATTTTTGTCAATTAAAATTTGAATATTTAATTGATTTTAAATATTAATAAGTAAGATTTATAAGTCGAATAATTTATTTTTCAAATAATTGGATTTAATCGAATAATTAAATCGATAATTTAATAGTTGAAATTACAGAAATAATTGAATATTGGGTTAAATATGATTAAAAATGATTTATAAAATTTTATTTAATCATGTTGGAGTTAGAGTGATGTTATAGAACTTTAAAAATTGAATTTGGAGTTAATTTGTGAAAATTGAATATTTTAATATTTAATTATCGACTGAAAAATAGCCAATTTTCGAACAGTCTCAGAATTGGACGAAACTAGTTCCATTGGATCCATAATAGTTTGTTATTATCGGATTTCAATTTTCGTATCAATCGGAGTTTTCGTTTGACCGGGGCAGCTCGAAACGCATCGAAATTGTTTTAATATTAATTTGGCGAGTTAAAATGGTCATTTTTCAAACAGTCTCGGATTTCGACGAAACTAGTTTCATCGGATCCGTAATGTGATATTATTGCAAGGTTTCAAATTTCAAGTCAATTGGATTTATCGTTTGTCCGGGGCAAGCCAAAACGCCTAGAAATTAGTTTAAATCGATTTAATTTAAATCGAACGTTTATTGCCGTAACTCGCACAGATGATCGAATTAGCCTTCGAAACCTATTCCATTGTGTTCAGAACGCGGGATAAACCCTAGAAACGCCAGTCACCGCGTGTAAATCGGAGTTTGAAAAAATCCGAAATGAATAGTGTTTTTCGTTATTTTCTATAAAAGGAACCCTTGCCCTTCATTTGCACCAAACCCTAACCCTTATTCAGTAGCCGCCATTTTTGAAATCGATGGCCAGAAATTCATCTTCTTTCCTGCTCAATCTCTTCAAATCCGTAAGCAATTAGAGAAAGTGTTCAACAGCAAAATTGAAGAGGACGATGGGAGCTTCGAATCTATACGGAGTTGATCGAAAACGGCGTGACGTTAAGGGAGCTAGAGGGCCGCGTTCGTGCTCGTCTTCGTGTGTTTTTTGGGCTGAGGGGACCACCGAGCCTGGCCGTGCTCTGGGCGGTGGTAGGGGATGCGATGGTCGTTCGAATGGGGGTGAGATGATGGGGTTTCGTCAACGTTTAGGGGGTGCGATGATGTTGAGATCGAACGGCATTTGGGTTCGGTTGCGTTCAAGTTGCCTGGGAGGAAAAACATGAAGGAAAGAGAAATAGAGGGTGCGGCCTGGATCTGGGTTTGAATTTTTGAACGGCTGAGATCAAAGGTTAAGAATAATAATAATAAAAAGAAATAGAAAAGTTAATTTGTTTATATAAATTTGTATATAAAATTCAAACGGCTATAACTTTTTGATACGAGGTCCAAACTGGACGAAACAAATTGCGACGGGTCCGTATTGACAAGCACTACGCTATGGAATTGGATTGGAGTTGTTTGGAGCTAGTGAAAATTTCGGGTAAAATTAAACGTCCGTTCAATTTTATTCGAAATAAAACGCGAAAACAGAATTGAAATCAAGGTGAGAACTTCTCACTCAATCGAATCGGTTTCGATTTTAATTTTAAATAGTTAGATTTAAAATTCTTGAATGTATGTTTGAATGATGATTGTTATCTATTGATTGTTAAAATAGACACTATGCGCCGTTAGTAAGCAGATGTTATTTATTAAAAACATATACCGCGAATATTTCACCGTATAGTGAAATTGGTATTATTTGTGTACTTGGAGTTGATTTCCCGCATTATATAGCGGATGAGACCCTATTGCGCCGCCTATTAAGCGGATAATATTTTGAATCCTATATACCGCGATAATTCCGTACTGGAATGGAATTGGTATTGTGCTAACATCTTTGGATGCAGGGAAGCAGGTTGGAGGGATCCAACTGGATTCCTCAACTGTATTGATTTATTTACAGATATTGTGATATTTGTTGATTATCATATCGATATATGATATTTGGATGTCGTGATTGACTATTTGGCGCTGTTGCATCAACGGATCCATTTTTTGAAGTTTTAAAATAATGATTTTGGTTTTTAAAAGAATTTTTAAAGCAATTTTTGAAAGTATACGTTTCATTAAATTTTTGAATTGATTCATTTTAAATAATTGAAACGTTATAAATTTTTATGTTATAAAAATTAAGATTTTTGTGAAATATAACCAAAAGGTGATTTTTGAGATAAGTAGTTAATAAATTTATAAAATAGTTAAATTGGGATTTTTGAATTATTTTAAAACGGGTTATATGAAAAATGTATAAATTTGATATTTTAAAATTAAAAATATTGGACTTATAAAACGAGTTTTTATAAGTGTTAAAAATGAAGTATAAATGGATTCATAAGTGAATGAAAATTTATAGATTTATGAATTGTGAAGTTATAAAATGAATAGATGTTGTAAGACAAAAGATTTTAAGGAATTAACTTATAAATTGGATTTTTGCATTTAAATTGAAATTTTTGATGAAGCAAAAAAATGGTTTATAGTTGAGATTTATAAAATATATATTTTATAAATCGAAATAATAGAATTTTAAAAGGAGTTCTATTAATGTTGAAAATAGGGTTATAAATGAAATCTTATAAGTAATAAGATTTATAATTTGTGAAGTCTTAAAAGAACGATTTTGTAAATAAATGGATTATAAGCATTGAACTTATAATATGAACTTTTGGTATATAATTGAGTTATATAAATTGAATTGGATTAATAAAGGAGATTTATAAATCGAAGCTTATAAATAGAAATGGAATTTATAGACATTGTTTATAAATTCGAAATAAATGGAATTTGATAAATTGAAAGTTGAAATTGGTTAAGGAAGTATATTCACGATTTTGGACAGTGAATATATTATCAAATAAAATGGGTATGCTTGGGAAAATGAATATTATAAAATGAAGTTCATCGTTTTAACAATGTTTTAAAATGTATTATAAATCGAATACATAGATTTCAACATTCATTATTGAAATAGACGTTTTCGAGAAATAAGGAAATGGTGAACTATAACACTGTTGTTATAGTAAATGGTTTCCGAAAGGAAATGTTTTATATAGTATTGGGATTTGTATATCTATCTAAATTTCGAATCCCTATACTAGTGATTTTTGGTTGTCGCAACGATGTTTTACGCAACATTCGTTTTGGCCCAAACAAATGTGTTTAAGAGAATGATTTCTTAAAGAGTGAAATATATACTTAATTTCGATTTAAGTATAGTGAATATTTTCCAAATGTTGAGGTATGGAAATGTTTTTCCAATGTGAAATGAAACGTTTTGAGAATTTATCTTTTTTGAAGATAAATTGAAAATGAATAATTGAAATCATATATTCATAGAAATTTTGGAATGTAAATTCACTATGGAATTTATAAATGAAAAGGGGGATTTTTTTTAAAATAAACGTTGATTTATTTTTGAAGCGTGGGAAATAAATTTACAGATTTGTAACGTAAATATAAAGTAAATCGGTAAGGATTTATTTAATTGGTTTAAATGAACCATGTTGAAATGAAAGTATTTCGCATAAGGAAAATGATTGAAATTTGTTTTCAAAAGTGGTAAAGGTGAAAAGTGATTTGAAAATTAGTTTTCATATGTTGAAGTGTGGAAAATATATATATCTAGTAAAGATATTTTGAAAAGTAAATAATTTGGGAAATTATTTGGAATTTGGTGATGTTGAACACGCTTATTGATAGTTAAATAATCCGACTATCAATATTTACCTTTAAATAGGTGTTTGTTGTGATTGCTTGAATTTGAATGCCACACTTATTTTTGAATAAGCGCTCACTATTCGGGTTAGCCGGGAAAGGACCTTGGGGTCGTATAACCCATTCCGAATATGTGATACGTCGTAATGGATTGCATTCGATGACCGGTGTTGAAGACCGGATATTTTTGAAAACGGAAGGATTACCGTTGAGTTGCTCTGCATCGGCTGATCTCCGATATAGAGGTTTTATCACCCTTAGTGACGGGAAGTCCGGACGTGATTAGAAATTATCCGGAATGCAAGGACTTTTTTGTAAGTGCCTTCGGTTCTGTTCAAGCCCGGAACAGACTTGTATGGATTGTATGTCTGACATTACAAGTTGAGATATAAAGCTGATTTCTTTCAAATATATTTCTGTTGGTTGCGGAGAATTTATTCTCTTAGCTTAACACCCTTCTCTGAGACGTATGAGCTCAGAGGTTATGTAGTTGAAGGTTATTAGTGATATACTCCCAATTTGGTAGTGTGGCATGCTGAGTGTTGCTGTGGGATGATCATTGTTTGATCATTTGTGATATGATCATTTGTTTGATCATTTATCTTGGTGATCATTACTTTGATCATTTGTTGACCCAAAGCACAGCTTTTGTATAAAGCGTGGCTTTGTGGACGAGACTTCGTCGGACCTCACACCCCGGAAATGGTCAAAACAGGAAGGATGCGGCAAGGTTATTAGGGGGTAGCGCCCCTTTAGTGTATGTCATTCCTTCTGGATAGAGGTGGTATCATGGTATGGAGCCCAGATACTTAACCTATGTTGTTGCTGCAAATTTATTGCTTTGTGGTTGTTGGAAATCGAGGATCCTCGGATAGATTGGTTACGATCGGGGAATGACATATTCGTGTCAGTAGTTACCTAGTTAGGGGTAAGCCGCCCTTGTGTTGGCAGAGATCCGGTTGGATCCCGGGTCGTCTTTCCAGAGGCGTACCTATGTGGCAATGGGAAGTTACTTGGCTTGACCATTTGTTGGAAATCCAAAGAAACAATACGATCTTGTACGGTTTTAGTTATAGAACCTGCCATTTACTTATGGTGGTCACCACTGTTTAGATGGTAGCTATAGTAGGCATACGATAATGGTCGTATGTTGGCTAAGATTTATATCTTTACTTTCGAAATAATTTTTCCTACACTATGCACTAGTAATAATATCAAATGTTTCTTTTTAATGCGTATCAAGCATCTTTGACTATCATAAGGAGAAATCTCCTCCGATTCTGCGTTTGCATTGTGTGTGTGTGGGGGCCTTATGGTAGTCTCATTTTCTAAAAAGCATTGCGAATCTATTTTAAAAATTATCTTGTACTTTGTTTTTTTAAAAAATAATAATAATAAACTGTTTTAGTTCTCACACCAGTCACATGACTGACTCGGAGTTTATTGTTTTCCTTCCTAAACTCTGGGTGCCCACCAATTTCCACACGGGCAGTCAAGAGTCAGGGTTATTAGGATAATCTGGGATTCAGAAGTTGCAGGAGGCAAGCTGGATGGCATGGCGTTTTACTAGTGTATAGTATTTCTTTTCCGCTGTTAGTTGTTGTTTGTTGTTGTACACTCTGATGATTTAATGTAATGCAATATGATGTAATGTAATAACTGATATAGTTCTATGTTTAAAGATTATTCATTTATCTATTATATGTTGTTCCACTGCGATTGTGAGATTCTGATATTGTTCTGTTGTTTCTGTTCTGTTCTGACCTTTTTCTTCTTCTTCTATCTTTTTCTTCTTCTTTAACCCTAAAGACTCGTAAATTTGTTCCTCTTTGGCTGGGTTGTTGTGGATTGTTGCTAGCTCAAAGGAGTATGGATTTTCGGGCTTTCACATTTGGTATCAGAGCATATGGTTAAGCGACAACCATGGCTCTGTTGGGTATTACTCATTAGAGATGGAGTTAGTAGTACTCTAGAATGAGTGTGAGTGTAATAATAGCTATGAGCGCGTATTTGTTAGTGGATATAAAATGATTTTATATTGTGTTGATTGATTTATTGAGTGGCATATGAACCTTGGTCAGCACGGTCTGCACAACTATGCTGAAGGGGTTTCTAAACACTTAAATAGCACAATTCGATACAATATTGTTTTCGAAAGGGATGAATGAAATAATTTCATCCAAATTATATTTTGATATAAAAAAAGAGGGGAAAATAAATATTTTTTGAAATTATTATATAACTTGGATGTTTTGAATGATAACATTATAGTCAAATAAGATTATAAAATTTGAAATAGCTTATATAACCAAGGAAGTCATTAGATTTGAAATTTTTGAAATTAAAATTTAAAGTGAGGAGTTAAAAAAGAAATTTAACTTGGATTAAGATTAAAATGTGAAATTTAATTAATGACTGGAAGAAAAAAAAAATGAATTCAGTTGTATTTAAACAAAGTTGAATTGATAAAATTTGAAGTTAAATGGAATTTACTTTAGAATTGAAATCTGAATTGAATTTATAAGTGGAAACTTAAGTTAAGTTAAATAAATGATGTTTGAAAGAGAATATAACTTAAGTAAAGTTGAATGGAGTTGATTTTGGTGTCAAAGTAAATTAATAAGTGAATTAATGAAATGAAGTCATTAATAATTTGAGCTTGAGTTATATAAATGAAATTCAACTTTATATTGTTAAAGGAATTAACAATTGAATTGATGAATGGATGAAATATTAATCAATTGAATGTAAATAATTAGTATGAAACAATGAATATAAGTGTTAATTCATTAAAAGCTAATGAAGTTGAGAAATTGAATAAATTGAATGAAAGTCAATTAAATATCAACCAATTGGAATTAAAAGTATTGGACCAAATTGAATGTAAATTAAATAATTTGGTTATGTTGAATATACATTGGTTGTCATGTGAATGTTAGTTGATTGTATATAATTCATTAAATGTTAATGAAATTGAATTAGCGAAATTAAAAGCTATGTGATTGAATCCAAATTGGAAGTAAATAAATTTGAATAGAATTGGATTTGATTTGGATTGAAGGCGAATTAATGTGAATAAATTAGTGAATGTAAACTAACTGAAATCGAATGAATGAATGTTAGTAAAATTCCAATGTTAATGGATCAATTGGAAAACCCATTCATTAAATGTTAATGAGAAGTGAATTTATATTGATTTTGGTGGTTGCATTTGTTGTTTAGTTGCATTTTCTATATTATGCAGTTGTTATGTTGCTATATGATGTATATTGATATTACTTTCAAATATGCATGTTCTCATGTTGTTGTTGAGTGTTTAGTAGGTGTGGATTGCGCTTGCTTCGCATTTGGAGCTCGCTTTCGCGCTATATTAGCCGTATATGCTCGCTAATAAAATATAAGGTACATATCTCGGATTAAATATCGTACTTTTACACTTTTTTCCCTGCGGGATGCCTTATAACTTGATGAGATGTATATTTGTGATATATATATACTGTCATTTTTTTTGGATCGAGCCGCGCAAAGGAGACTATGGCGAATTTTTTCGAAAATTTAAGGCGTTAGAAAAATGTTGAGAAAATTGGAAATTTTTTGAAAACTAAGTTTGGATTTGGAAACTTAGTAAAGATTTTGTAAGAAGTTTAACTATGAATTTTGAGAAAGCTAAACACTTAAAAGATTTGAAAATTCCAATTTGAATGGTTTGTTTTGGGAAAGTTAATGAATTCTGTAATTTTTCTTACTTGGTAATTTCGAGAACGAAATTCTTTTAAGGGGGAAGTATGTAACGACCCAGAATTTTTGTCAATTACAATTTGAATATTTAATTGATTTTAAATATTAATAAGTAAGTTTTATAAGTCGAATAATTTATTTCAAATAATTGGATTTAATCGAATAATTAAATCGATAATTTAATAGTTGAAATTACAGAAATAATTGAATATTGGGTTAAATATGATTAAAAATTATTTGTAAAATTTTATTTAATCATGTTGGAGTTAGAGTGATGTTATAGAACTTTTAAAATTGAATTTGGAGTTAATTTGTGAAAATTGAATATTTTAATATTTCATTATCGGCTGAAAAATAGCCAATTTTTGAACAGTCTCAGAATTGGACGAAACTAGTTCCATTATCCGTAATAGTTTGTTATTATCGGATTTCAATTTTCGTAGCAATCGGAGTTTTTGTTTGACCGTGGCAGCTCGAAATGCATCGAAATTGTTTTAATATTAATTTGGCGAGTTAAAATGGTCATTTTTCAAACAGTCTCGGATTTCGACGAAACTAGTTTCATCGGATAAGTAATGTGATATTATTGTAAGGTTTCAAATTTCAAGTAAATCGGATTTATCGTTTGTCCGGGGCAAGCCAAAACGCCTAGAAATTAGTTTAAATCGATTTAATTTAAATCGAACGTTTATTGCTGTAACTCGTACAGATGATCGAATTAGCCTTCGAAACCTATTCCATTGTGTTCGGAACACAGGATAAACCTTAGAAACGCCAGTCACCACGCGTAAATCGGAGTTTGAAAAAATCCGAAATGAATAGTGTTTTTCGTTATTTTCTATAAAAGGAACCCTTGCCCTTCATTTGCTCCAAACCCTAACCCTTATTCAGTAGCCGCCATTTTTGAAACCGATGGCCAGAAATTCATCTTCTTTCCTCCTCAATCTCTCCAAATCCGTAAGCGATTGGAGAAAGTGTTCAACAACAAAATTGAAGAGGACGATGGGGGCTTCGAATCTATACGGAGTTGATCGAAAACGGCGCGACGTTAAGGGAGCTAGAGGGCCGCGTTCGTGCTCATCTTCGTGCGTTTTTTTGGGCTGAGGGGACCACCGTGCCTGGCCGTGCTCTGGGCGGTGGTAGGGGATGCGATGGCCGTTCGAATGGGGGTGAGATGATGGGGTTTCGTCAACGTTTAGGGGGTGCGATGATGTTGAGATCGAACGACATTTGGGTTCGGTTGCGTTCAAGTTGCCTGGGAGGAAAAACGTGAAGGAAGAACAAATAGAGGGTGCGGCCTGGATCTGGGTTTGAATTTTTGAACGGCTGAGATTAAAGGTTAAGAATAATAATAATAAAAAGAAATAGAAAAGTTAATTTGTTTATATAAATTTGTATATAAAATTCAAACGGCTATAACTTTTTGATACGAGGTCCAAACTGGACGAAACAAATTGCGACGCGTCCGTATTGACAAGCACTACGCTATGGAATTGGATTGGAGTCGTTTGGAGCTAGTAAAATTTTTGGGTAAAATTAAACGTCCGTTCAATTTTATTCGAAATAAAACGCGAAAACAGAATTAAAATCAAGGTGAGAACTTCTCACTCAATCGAATCGGTTTCGATTTTAGTTTTAAATAGTTAGATTTAAAATTCTTGAATGTATGTTTGAATATTGATTGTTATCCATTGATTGTTAAAATAGACATTATGCGCCGTTAGTAAGCGGATGTTATTTATTAAAAACATATACTGCGAATATTTCACCGTATAGTGAAATTGGTATTATTTGTGTACTTGGAGTAGATTTCCCGCATTATATAGCGGATGAGACCCTATTGCACCGCCTATTAAGCGGATAATATTTTGAATCCTATATACCGCGATAATTCCGTACTGGAACGGAATTGGTATTATGCTAACATCTTTGGATGCATGGAAACAGGTTGGAGGGATCCAACTGGATTTCTCAACTGTATTGATTTATTTACAGATATTGTGATATTCGTTGATTATCATATCGATATATGATATTTGGATGTCGTGATTGACTATTTGGCGCTGTTGCATCATCGGATCCATTTTTTGAAGTTTTAAAATAATGATTTTGGTTTTTAAAAGAATTTTTAAAGTAATTTTTGAAACTATACGTTTTATTAAATTTTTGAATTGATTCATTTTAAATAATTAAAACGTTATAAATTTTTATGTTATAAAAATTAAGATTTTTGTGAAATATAACCAAAAGGTGATTTTTGAGATAAGTAGTTAATAAATTTATAAAATAGTTAAATTGGGATTTTTGAATTATTTTAAAACGGGTTATATGAAAGATGTATAAATTTGATATTTTAAAATTAAAAATATTGGAATTATAAAACGAGTTTTTAGAAGTGTTAAAAATGAAGTATAAATGTATTCATAAGTGAATGAAAATTTATAGATTTATGAATTGTGAAGTTATAAAATGAATAGATGTTGTAAGATAAAAGATTTTAAGGAATTAACTTATAAATCGGATTTTTGCATTTAAATTGAAATTTTTGATGAAGCAAAAAAATGGTTTATAGTTGAGATTTATAAAATATATATTTTATAAATCGAAATAATAGAATTTTAAAAGGAGTTCTATTAATGTTGAAAATGGGGTTATAAATGAAATCTTATAAGTAATAAGATTTATAATTTGTGAAGTCTTAAAAGAACGATTTTGTAAATAAATGGATTATAAGCATTTAACTTATAATATGGACTTTTGGTATATAATTGAGTTATATAAATTGAATTGGATTAATAAAGGAGATTTATAATTCGAAGCTTATAAATAGAAATGGAATTTATAGACATTGCTTATAAATTCGAAATCAATGGAATTTGATAAATTGAAAGTTGAAATTGGTTAAGGAAGTAAATTCACGATTTTGGACAGTGAATATATTATCAAATAAAATGGATATGCTTGGGAAAATGAATATTATAAAATGAAGTTCATCGTTTTAACGATGTTTTAAAATGTATTATAAATCGAATACATAGATTTCAACATTTATTGTTGAAATAGACGTTTTCGAGAAATAAGGAAATGGTGGACTATAACACTGTTGTTATAGTAAATGGTTTCCGAAAGGAAATGTTTTATATAGTATTGGGATTTATATATCTATCTAAATTTCGAATCCCTATACTAGTGATTTTGGGTTGTCGTAACGATGTTTTACGCAACATTCGTTTTGGCCCAAACAAATGTGTTTAAGAGAATGATTTCTTAAAGAATGAAATATATACTTAATTTCGATTTAAGTATAGTGAATATTTTCCAAATGTTGAAGTATGGAAATGTTTTTCCAATGTGAAATGAAACGTTTTGAGAATTTATCTTTTTTGAAGATAAATTGAAAATGAATAATTGAAATTGTATATTTATAGATATTTTGGAATGTAAATTCACTATGGAATTTATAAATGAAAAAGGGGATTTCTTTAAAAATAAACGTTGATTTATTTTTGAATTGTGGGAAATAAATTTACGGATTTGGAACGTAAATATAAAGTAAATCGGTAAGGATTTATTTAATTGGTTTAAATGAACCACGTTGAAATGAAAGTATTTCGCATAAGGAAAATGATTGAAATTTGTTTTCAAAAGTGGTAAAGGTGAAAAGTGATTTGAAAATTAGTTTTCAAATGTTGAAGTGTCGAAAAAATATATATCTAGTAAAGATATTTTGGAAAGTAAATAATTTGGGAAATTATTTGGAATTTGGTGATGTTGAACACGCTTATTGATAGTTAAATAATCCGACTATCAATATTTACCTTTAAATAGGTGTTTGTCGTGATTGCTTGAATTTGAATGCCACACTTATTTTTGAATAAGCGCTCACTATTCGGGTTAGCCGGGAAAGGACCTTGGGGTCGTATAACCCATTCCGAATATGTGATACGTCGTAATGGATTGCATTCGATGACCGGTGTTGAAGACCGGATATTTTTGAAAATTGAAGGATTACCGTTGAGTTGCTCTGCATCGGCTGATCTCCGATATAGAGGTTTTATCACCCTTAGTGACGGGAAGTCCGGACGTGATTAGAAATTATCCGGAATGCAAGGACTTTTTTGTAAGTGCCTTCGGTTCTGTTCGAGCCTGGAACAGACTTTTATGGATTGTATGTCTGACATTACAGGTTGAGATATAAAGCTGATTTCTTTCAAATATATTTCTGTTGGTGGCGGAGAATTTATTCTCTTAGCTTAACACCCTTCTCTGAGACGTATGAGCTCAGAGGTTATGTAGTCGAAGGTTATTAGTGATATACTCCCAATTTGGTAGTGTGGCATGCTGAGTGTTGGTGTGGGATGATCATTGTTTGATCATTTGTGATATGATCATTTGTTTGATCATTTATCTTGGTGATCATTACTTTGATCATTTGTTGACCCAAAGCACAGCTTTTGTATAAAGCGTGGCTTTGTGGACGAGACTTCGTCGTACCTCACACCCCGGAAATGGTCAAAACAGGTAGGATGCGGCAAGGTTATTAGGGGGTAGCGCCCCTTTAGTGTATGTCATTCCTTCTGGATAGAGGTGGTATCATGGTATGAAGCCCAGATACTTAACCTATGTTGTTGCTGCAAATTTATTGCTTTGTGGTTGTTGGAAATCGAGGATCCTCGGATAGATCGGTTACGATCGGGGAATGACATATTCGTGTCAGTAGTTACCCAGTTAGGGGTAACCAGGCTTAGTGTTGGCAGAGATCCGGTTTAGATCTCGGGTCTTTTTTCCAGAGGCGTACCTATGTGGCAATGGGAAGTTCCTTAGCCTGACCATTTGTTGGAAATCCAAAGAAACAATACGATCTTGTACGGTTTTAGTTGTAGAACCTGCCATTTACTTATGGTGGTCACCACTGTTTAGATGGTAGCTATAGTAGGCATACGATAATGGTCATATGTTGGCTAAGATTTATATCTTTACTTTCGAAATAATTTTTCCTACACTATGCACTAGTAATAATATCAAATGTTTCTTTTTAATGCGTATCAAGCATCTTTGACTATCATAAGGAGAAATCTCCTCCGATTCTGCGTTTGCATTGTGTATGTGTGCGGGAGGCCTTATGGTAGTCTCATTTTATAAAAAGCATTGCGAATCTATTTTAAAAATTATCTTGTACTTTGTTTTTTAAAATAATAATAATAATAAACTGTTTTGGTTCTCACACCAGTCACATGACTGACTCAGAGTTTATTGTTTTCCTTCCTAAACTCTGGGTGCCCACCAATTTCCACACGGGCAGTCAAGAGTCAGAGTTATCAGGATATTCTGGGATTCAGAAGTTGCAGGAGGCACGCTGGATGGCATGGCGTATTACTAGTATATAGTATTTATTTTCCGCTATGAGTTGTTGTTTGTTGTTGTACACTCTGATGATGTAATGTAATGTAATATGATGTAATGTAATAACTGATATAGTTCTTTGTTTGAAGATTATTCATTTATCTATTATATATTGTTCCGCTGCGATTGTGAAATTCTGATATTGTTCTGTTGTTTCTGTTCTGTTCTGATCTTTTTCTTCTTCTTCTATCTTTTTCTTCTTCTTTAACCCTAAAGACTCGTAAATTTGTTCCTCTTTGGCTGGGTTGTTGTGGAATGTTGCCAGCTCAAAGGAGTACGGATTTTGGGCTTTCACACTTAGGATTCCATCCCTTTTACGGGCTCGAAGTGGATTCCATTCCACGAATAAATTGGATTTTACGATGCCAGTGCTTTTCTAGGAGTTTTAACAAAATTCCTAATTAAATTACTTATTCTTGAACTCTTGATAATCTTGACACTCACGAGTCTTCAATCTTGATATCTTGAATCTCTATACTGTACAGTCTTCATTCTTGGTACCTGCATGGTTAAATCCTGCATATACATATACATATATATATATATATATATATATCTAAACTATAATGTTAGTATTTATACTTTATAATCTTATTCTAAGATTGGTGTCATCAAAACCATCTTCTTAGGGATTAACAATCTCCCCTTTTTTGATGATGACAACCTTTGTTTATAAAATATTACTTCTATCCTAATAACCCCCCCTTAATCTATGCCTAACTATCCTATTTTATACTTCTCCCCCTTTGTCATCAACAAAAACTAACTCCAAACTATATAACTCCCCCTAAAACTAATATTATATGACATGTGATTATAATGATAGTGTTATCATAAATAATCAACACTTAATTCTAAAACTAAAATTTAGCCTTTAATTACTAACTATCCTAACTAAGAATCCATATATGATAATATTTATAATAATGATAATGTGAGAAATCAAATATAAGAAAACAGATCATTTATTCATTATATATTGTTATATTTACATTTTCGTAGAAAACATAAGTAAGATCATATAACAATAAGAAAGAGAGAAAAGAAATTAATGTGTATTTATACATATTATGTTTTGCACACTAATTATCAATCCACACCAAACCAAATCAAATCAATCCAAGCAATCAATTCAAATCAAACAAAGTAATCAAATAAAATCAAATATTACGAGGAACTTCCACCCATCCTACTTCTCCAAATATAGGGTCTGCTTTAATGGCATCCCAATTTTCATTTTCATTGGTGAGAGAGATTGGAGGATGTGCTTCATTATCATCTTTGTGCAGGGAGGAAATCATCCATCGTATCGCATCAAAATGCTTTTCTTGCTTCTTGATCATCTTCATTTGACTCAACTCTAAGTGTCGTTGATTACGAAGAATGAAAGAGAGAATATTTTTGAAGGGTTAAGGGTTTCTTCAAGGTTCTCGGTCAAATTATGAATTGGATTGGCCATATTTGAGTTTGCGAGAAGAAATATAGATAAAGTAGATAAGAAATGATTTTGAATGATGAATTCTGGAAGAAATATGTATTTATAGGTGTAGAAATTCGTTTGAAATGAATACACACAAGGTAGTTATTCAAATATCAAATTTAAAATGAAAAGTCATTTCTGATCAGTACTTGTCGACATGGTCAAGGGAGGGGGTTATCGACAGGAGTTGGTTAATTTTGATGACTCATTTTGATTTTGTGAATAATTGTATGTATGTATATATATTTATATAATATACTAACATTTATTTTGGAGATAGGATAAGCTAGATAGCAGAAAAGTAATTCAATTTTATTTCATAATAGAACGATACAATGATTAAACATTAAGAACTACACGAACATTCAAATCAAAACAAATTAAAACTAATACAACAAGACATGAAAAGGTAGAACTAGTTAGAGGATGACGAAGATGAAGATAATCCAAGATTCTTGCTGACTTTGGAGAAAAACTTGTTCTTCTTGGATGACATTTTATCCAATTTCTTACTAACGGATCGTTTAAGTGTCCGTTGATTTTCAACAATGATCTTTTGATTTTTGAGTAAGGTTTTGTTGGTTGGATTAGAGGGATAGTCAATACTTTCTAAGGATGTTTCACTTTCTTCTTCTTCTTCTATTTCCATTTCATCCCCTTCTTCTTCTTCTTCCTCTTCTATCTCCTCATGAGCCAAACGCTCTTCCTTTTCGGTAAGAGTTTCATATAGTTGAAAAACATATGGGATTTTCATAAGAGAAATGTTTGAGTGATTAATTTTCTTGAAACAAATTCTTCTCCTTTGGAATCTACTCCAAAATAATTAAAAATTCGAGTAAGAAAGATTCCATGATATAAAGTGTTTTCACACATTTCAAGATTTTTGAAACGAAATTCATCCAAAATAACTTGCGCCCAATTAATATCATAATTTCCAAAAATAGCAAAAAATGCTTTGCAAACTTTTGAAGTTGGATTGTTAAAACTCCCCGATCTTGGGGTCAAAGTATGTTGTAAAAGAAGATTAACAATTCTAGCTTTTGGTCGAAAGTTTCGATTTATGAAATCAAAGTTATCTCCTTCGAAAATGTGATGAAATGTGTCACGATCATTTTCATCGATAGTAAAACTAGAAAGATCCATTCCCATGCTCTTGCAATTGAGAATGGAACCCAAAAGATCACAATTTAAAATGATTCTAATGCTTTGACACTACTCCAAATTTCATCATCATTTCCATTATAAAATCCACGGTTGAGGTTTACATAGAAAATTTTAACAAGATTTGGATAACAAACAAAATCATTTGTGAAGCATCAACAAGACTAAGAACTTGATTGTTTGCAAAAGGAGAATCGATTTCATAAGAAGAGAAATCTTGAAATAAAGAAAATTTTCCGGGATGGACTTTTCCATGGTTAGCATAGTTGATATATGCTTTTATAGCCTCTGGATCATTGTAAAGTTGCACTTTTATCTTTCTGGAAATTCTCATCGTGGAAGGGTTGCTTGAAGAAGTCATTAGAGTAGAGAGTAGAGAGCTTGATATTTTGGAATAAGAGTTTGAATTTGAAAATGAGAGTGAAAAGTTGTGATAAGAGATAGTGAATAAATAGATTCTCAAAGGACATGTTCTCTGGTCAAAAGGTGACTTTTCAGAGACTTGAATGAAGTGAAAAGATGGAGGGAAATTTAACATTTGAATTCAAATTTTGAATTTCAAGTTTCTGTACCCTTGTCGACAACATGGTGGGGACCTTGTCAACAGGTGTTTGTGAATTTTCATGATTTATTTCTTTTAAGTATTCCAATATATATACATATATATATTATTTTTAATGTCTATTAGAATATTACTGAAATTATAGTATATTCCATAAAATATTGTAATACTATTAAAAAATAAAAAAATATTAGTAAAAAATAATAAAAAAATAAAAATTTTAAAATTCAAACAACACACCAATTCAAAATCAACCAATCAAGCATTCAATTCTAAGCATGCAATTTCAACCACTTTATTGTAAATGTATACCTTTTTCTGAGCCCGTTTCTCTGAATTCGTCGAAGTCGTGAACAGCCGTGAAACACATATTTGAATTATCTGTCTTCTAATCATCATCGCTTGAAGACGAGTCTGAGTCATCTAGAATAGCAGTGAATGCACATTTTCGTTTCTTTGCGGAATCATTGTTTATTGGAAGATTTTGCCTATTGGATACGGACGGTCTCTTTTGATATGGCCTGGTTTGTCACAGTTGAAACATTTGATATAGTTGACACTCCATTCTGATTTCTAGAGTTCTTATAGTTGTTTCTCTTAAGATTATTCATCGTTCTATATTTCATAAATTTTCGAAAATTCTTGGTCATAAAGGCCATCTCTTCATCATTATCGCTGTTTGAGTTTGATCCATCGGTCAATGCATTGAATGCCATTGATTTCTTTTCAGATGCTTTGCTTTCTCTTCTATTAATCATTTGGACTTCAAACGACATTAGATTTCCAACTAATTTTTCTATCTTTAAGTTACTGATGTCATTTGCCTCTTCGATCGCTAGTGTCTTTTGATCCCATTCTGGAGTACGAAAATCTAAGATTTTTCTGCCTTGATCTTCTTCCGAAAATTCCTTTCCTAAAGATATTAGAGAATGCACAATATTCTAAAATCTACTATACATATCTGAAATAGACTCATTAGAATTCATTTTAAATAATTGAAACTGATTTGTGAGCATGGAAATTTTGGTCTGTTTAACTTTGCTTGTTCCTTCGTGAGTAACTTGCAAAGTTTTCCAGATTTCATATACAGACTTACAAACTGATACTCTATTAAATTCATTCCTATCAAGTGAACAAAACAAAATATTCATAGCTTTAGAATTGTTTTGTGCAACGGTCTTTTGCACAACAGTCCACTGTGCAAAATCAGTCATGGGTTCAAAATATTCAATCTGTGTGATATTCCAAGTGTCTAGTCCTATAAGTTGTAAATATATTTTCATCCTACATGCCCAATTTGCATAGTTACTGCCATTAAAAAGTGGTGGTCTGACAGTAGACTGACCTTCTACAAATGAACTAGTGATAGGGATAATAAAACCAGTGTTGGTAGTATTAACTGTGCTGGTAGCCATTTTGAATTTTTTTCAAAATTCAGATTATGAAACTTTGAAAACCTTACTCTGATACCAAATGTGAGAAATGCGGATTACAGATCTTAAGGCTAGAATTAATACTAGAGTGGGGGTGAATAATGTTTTAAGGAATTACTAAATCTTTTTAAGTTTATGTTAATTTGAACACAAATTTATGCAATATTCAAGCACATATATGATCACAGAATCAAACACAGATGCAGAAATAAATTAAAGCAATAAAGGAAATAACAACCAGATTTTATACTGGTTTGGAATTACCATACATCTAGTCCCGCGCACAAGTACAGATTTCCTTTCAAAAGCAATTTTTACAATTACATCCTCGATTTCAAGGCCACGAGGTACACCACTTCAGATTCACAATACTCTAGGTAGAGATACTTGATTTTACGGGCAACAAGTTCACCCAATTGATTTTACATGCTACAATCACAACTTTTCTCACTTGATTCATTTTACAGGCTACAATCACACCTTTTCTTGCTCAATTAATTACAAAGAAGCCTTAAACTCTGAATAGCACCGAGATGATAGTGATAGAGAATCAAATCAGAGATGATCTAGTTAGATTCAATGTTGATTTCGGTAGAGTAATGGTAAAAATATATGTAAAGAAATATGGAAGAAGAAGAGGAGTGAAATCAGAGAAAATCTGTATATGAATTCGTTTAAAACTGCCCCTATTTGTAGTAGAATAATAGCCATGTCCATTCATGAAAGGATATGGCGAATAGACACTTTTTTTGAAATTCAAATTTTTGAAACAAACTGCCACCTTGTCGACAGGGGTACCTAGGGGTTGTCGACAAGCCTATGGTATTTTTGGTGATTTGTTTTTCTTTGAAAATAACTTCTATCTTGTATTAAAACTATTTCTATACTTTATAAATATACTTAACTATAGTTAAAATACATAAATAAATATAGAGAATAATATTTTGGTATATATAAAATTCTACTATATATTTAAATCTAAGTATGAATATTAAAAGTTAAATATATTATAATTAAAAGATAGTTTAAAACCAAGGATAATTTGATTTTAAAGATAAAGATTATTTTGAGGCTAAAAGTATTTTAAAACCAGGATAGATGTTTTTAATTCTTTTAAAAGGAAGGTTTTGAAATCATTTTGAAAACAAGATATAATTTTATAAAAACATTTGAATAAAAGTTAGTAGATACAAAACAATGTTCCACTAGATTTTTTTCGTAGGTTCCATCCTACTTAGGGTTCCATCCCTTTAACGGGTTCGAAGTGGATTCCATTCCACGAATAAATTGGATTTCAAGATGCCAATGATTTTCTAGGAGTTTTAACAAAATTCCTAATTAAATTACTTATTCTTGAACTCTTAATAATCTTGATACTCATGAGTCTTCAATCTTGATATCTTGAATCTCTATACTATACAGTCTTCATTCTTGGTACCTACATGGTTAAATCCTGCATATGTATCTAAACTATAATGTTAGTATTTATATTTTATAATCTTATTCTAAGGTTGTTGTCATCAAAACCATCTTCTTAGGGACTAATAGTAAGGGGTCCCGTTGGATCACTCCATAAATCTTTCGAAGTGTATTCGTCGCGGTGTTTCTGCTATGAAACACTTCGACACCTTTTTCTTGCTTTTGACTCCTGAAAAATACAAGCTATATGCCTCCGCTGTTCGAGCGGGGATAATATTACAACTCAAATCACCTATTTTTATCAACTTACATTACAACATCATAACCAAACAATTTACTAATTATTGCATTTTCTATCAATAACAAATATATAAATAATCAATGGAAATCTCACTTTCAAGGGCGAAGAAATGAAAGCACAAGCTCACAATCAAGCAATCAACCACCAAATTACCAAACATGACACACTCTCCTAGCACACACACGCATATGATTTGGAAAGCCCTAGAGGACACATAGCAATAGCGACAAAATTCCTAGGTGGGGTTATGGCCAAGACAAGAAAGTAGGGCTAGCCACTTGAAGTTGGTGTCTTTGAGGTGGTAAAGTTTTTAGTAAGGAATTATGAATTTTTTTGGAGTGGGTTTGCTTTTTTTTCAAAAATGAAGAAGGTAAGATAAGAGAAAACAAAGATGAAAGTGTAAAATGAAAATGAGAAGATGGTGGTTTCTTTTATAAACACGAACATATGGCAATTTATCAAACTACCCTTCCCTAGAAATAAGCTAATACCCTCTTTAGAATTTTGACAACAAATTACACAATCATCATGACATGTACTTAGCCATCACTTCCTCTTTTTCAATGTCCTTTACACTTAAAACTAGAAGAAAGTGTCGAATCCTTACCTTATTATTCTAATTAATTACCTTTAAATTCTTAAATCACACTTAATTTTACTAACCCTGTTTACATATATTTGATGTGTTTTTTATATATGTAAATGTATGTGCATATGTATGCAACAACGTAGCAACAACTTTTATTCAATAAAAAATCAAAAATCCTAAAAAACTATCTTCGATCACATTTCAGTTCTTCATCAAACTATTTATTTTTGTAAACAAACTTTCATTGATGAGTTTACTATTATTAATCAAAAGATAGTTATTTAACTATTAAAAACCATTTAATTGAATATTTAAAATTAATTAAATATTCACAAATCAAAGCGATAAAATTCCAGATCGTTACATATGGTATTCTTGATTTCTATTGATTTTTTATATGGGTGATGACATCTTTATACATGGTTCTGGTAATATTTATGTTTTGAGATGTTCGATGATCTCTTAAGTTGATGTAATTTTAAACTATGCATACGTCTCCCTCTATATATTATACTACGTTACATTATAATCATTGACATGAGTTGTTGTAAAAAAATTATCATCCTTGTATATATTGTTTCATATATATTTATTAACCATATGATTTAGGCATAGTCTGACATGTGTGTTATTTATAGAATACTCAGGTAAGCCCAAGATATTTCAAGTACATGGACGATAAGACCAGCTTGTGTTTACTGGGTTTAGTGAAGATAAGTTATACAGTTTGGTTGTATGTTATTATATAAGATGTACTTCGTCGATGTATATTCTTGAGATTGTATTTTGAATAGAATTATATAATATGCATGGTATATTATTGCTGATGTTGGTGAAGTTTTTCGGCTTCACCACACTCAACAGGATCGTGGAACAGCCTTGTGATTAGTTGCTTCCACGAATTGGATCAACAAATATAATCTATGTAAATCACCTTTGAGAAGCGACTATGTTACTGAATGCTTACACAGCTGAGGAATCGCACTTCAAATGGTTGTTGAAATGTCAAAAATGGTCTGCAAACAAAAAGTAAAGCAAAGACTAAATAATATAATAGTAAAAGTTCGACACAGAGAGTTTTTTACATGGTTCAGATTACTGTTAATCCTACATCCATGGGACATTTCGCTATATATTTTTTGTTTTTGTACAAATTATAATATCCTCGAAGGCATACAATATCTGATTTTCTTTTTCTTGGAAGGAGAAGAAGCTCCATAAAGAAGATCAGCTCTTCTTCCTATAGTATTTCCTTTTATAGTATGAAAATGCACTGCTCGTTGTTGCGATCGGCTTTGATCTTTTCTGTAACGACCCGATATTTTCAACCATTCGCATCCACACATGTCGGACTTGAATTGCTCAAAATATCGAATTGTAGAATAAATTTGGAAAATCTCAGAATATACAGCAAATAAAAAAATCAAAATCACAGACACAGAGTAATATAATGCAGCGGAAGCAAAGAGATAGTAGTTCATGAAGCTACTATATAAATACATCAGAGTTAAACAAGATACAACAGAAGTAATAAGTTACAACAGAAGTTTCAATATGATAAACAAGCCCAAGCTGAATACAACACTGGAATCAACTGAATGACTGAGAGTGAAATAGATGGCTGGATCTTCAAGAAAAGCTCCAACTCCGAAGGTGAGTCTCCAATGCTGTATCACTCAGTCTGACCCGAGCGTAAAGCAAAACACAAAACACTCGAGTCAGGACATACATACTTATACAATGTAAACCAACTCAAGTGAACTGTAATATAAGGTACAAGTAACTTGAAGGATGCTTGGGACCGCCCATCCTCTAAGGATCCGTTAAACTATTTATTATGTAGTAATATCTCGCTATTATAATAATGTCTATAGTAAAATAAACTTACTTTTAAATAGCGTTAAGGCTTTACATTTTCCACCTTAATACGTAATAGTCCTAGTAGCCCATCCAGTATCATAATACCTCCTGATCGGGAGGCTACTAGAGGATACTCCACGGGCTATGGGAGAAAACCAAACTCGTACAAGGCTCCATAGGGTAGGTGACATGGCACAACTAGGCATTGCCAGGGTAGATATACCAATTACACTTCCGGCCCGGAGGTAACACATAGCAGCTACTACCGCCCACCTCGAGCCATACCCCGAAATCAAAAGAATCAAAAGTGGCCACCAAATAAATCTCCAAGTCAGAATATAATAGCGAAGGAGTGTGTCCGATCAGAGGAGCGACCTCATTAGCCCGTCAATTGCTCCTGTTTTAGCCACCTTATGCCAACTCATGGGAGTCGGGTCCACGTATATACCTCAAAGGACATCGCCACCATCCTACTTCATTCTGAAATCTCTACCGCGTACATGGTTGTTAAAGTGGTTTTCGGGGTTGGCAGAGAGTATGACAACTTCCGATCCCGGTCTCTTTAACAACCAATCGTTATTATTACCGATGGATATTTATTTCAAAATCATTTCTATTCCAAAACCATTTAAAATCAAATAGCATTACTTTCCAAATAATATACATTTCAAAACCAAAGTAATAGTATACCATTTAAATTCCAAAACAAATCAATATATCATTTAAATGAAACCCAATTTCCAAATCATTGAATATTCCTTCAATTTATTAAACTCGAAATATTGCTACATCTTAAACCAAACCACTTTATAAAGTCATATTCTTAAATCTTAAATTTCAATAAGTTCAATTTTATATATTTAAAGACAATTATTAATTAAATACAATTTCCAATAATTTCATTTCCATAGCTATATCACTTTCAAGTTATAACAACTCTAAAACCAAACATTTTGAAACATATTTATTTAGACCATCTAAATTCAATGTTAATATCTTCCAAACAAGATTCATTTAACCCTTTAAATTCAATGTAAAATAATATTCATTTCAAAGTTTTAGCATTTATAGGTTTATTCATTCAATTATAAACTTTCCAAAACATTGTATATTTCAAAACAGCAGCATTTGTAAAGTGCTGCGGTAGGTATATTTAGTATATATCAAAACATAGTTCAAATTCAGAAACTACAACATTTTAGAAATGCTGTTATAGGTTTATTTAGTATAATTCAAGCCATAGTTCAATTTCTAGAAATTATAGCACTTTAGAAATGCTGTTATAGGTCTTTTTTGTATAATTCAAGCCATAGTTCATTTAATCACAGCATTTCAGAAACGCTATAGTTTCTGTTATACCCTTTAAAACAATATATCTTCAATTTTTCTCATTTTTAACTTATCAAACTTATTCCACTTTCCAAATAATTTATTTGGATATTACTTAACTTATAAATTTTAGTAAAATAACATTTATTAATAAATATCCAATTTAAATTAAACATCCATTTGTTAAGTCAGTATTTGATACATTGCTTAACCTTTATTCCAATAAATAACTTAATAATTTATTTAACATAACCATCTCATAAATAAATTAAATTTCCATTTATTTGCTTAACTTAGTGTTTCCATTTAAAACCAAATTTCAAATTTCCAAGTTAAGTCATTATTTAAATTACATTTCCCATTTTAAAACCATAACTATTTATTTTACACAACATAACATTTCACAAAAGAACATTTTATCATAGTTAATAAAACAATCAAATTTTCTAAATAGATCTATTCATTTAGACATCAATTCAACTATAATTCCGAGTTAAATAAACTTATTATAAATGTCCCATAAAATGTATTTCATTTTATTTATTCAAAATTGCATTATTTATTATACAAAATATGTCCATTTCAAGAAATAACCTTTATTTAAATTACTAGGTTAGATTTAAGATTCCAAATTAAATCAAACTTAATTATTAAGCTATTTATCATAAATAAGACTCTTTAAACTCCATCCAAAACCAATTAATTTATAAAAATTTTAACTTATGGACAAACAATATTTCTTTACACTTTGAACCATTAAATCAAATTAAGTTAAAATTTCATATATTTATAATTTCAAAATACTTAATAATTTTCAGAAAATATTTAAAATACTTATTAAAGTTTTAGGAAAATATCATTTAAAATATAACCATGGGCCTGTATAATATTTTCTAACCCAGGTCAAGTGATATAGATACGTATCATTTCAATCCCTAATTTAAAAGAAAAATCCGGATTCTATCATTTCAAACCCGCAATCCCAAGTAAAATAAGTGCATAAAAATCACTTGAGCCTATCATTTCAGCTCATAATGATTTTTTCTTATTCTAAAGTCCGTTCGGGTATGTATCATTTCAACCCATAGTGATAGGGAACTTACAGTAATGATATAGTAAATAAAATGAACAGTATATCATATGATAACATATTAGATGATGTAAGAAATATATAAACATCATTTAACATCATATAACATATCACATGCATGTATGAATAATATATCAATTTATATAGATCCACTTGTCATTATTCCACAATAATATAAATATATATGTCTAGAGTGATAAAACTCACCTTTTTAAAGCTAGGATTGAAATTCAAACCCAAATATAAACTTCCCAAAGCACGAAAAGGGACGACAAAGCACGACTATATTCTTTTGAGTGGATGAAGAGTAGGATCCAAATCTTGTATACAAACAATTACACAAACATAAGTGTAAAATTCAACATACAAGATTATGAATCAAACAATGAACAATATGGATCAAAGGGACATAACCTTTTTATAAAACAAAGCAAGATGCAAACATAAGTGAAAAAAGAGCCAAAAATCCTCATCTAGCAGATAACAAAATAAAGCAAACAAATATCACAAACATAAGAACATGATTCAATACAAAGAATACAGATTACAACAATGGAAAGATAGGAGATAAAATGACATAACCTTGATAAATCAAAGCAAGGTGATGAATACATGTGCTTGGCTAGGCTTTGCATCAATTTTGGTGATGTAGTCTTCATCCATGGTCACGGCTTGGTCTTTGTAGTGATGAAAGGGTGATGGTTGATGAAGATGGCCATGGTGGTAGCTAGAGGCAAGAGGCCGAGCCTAGCTTTGAAGCAAAACAAAGAAAATAAAAGAAAAAGGAGAAGGAAAGAGAGGAGAAGCCATGAAAAATTTAGAGCTTGTTTTAACTTTTCTCTCTCACGCAAATGGATATGAGATAAGAAAGTTTTCACGTGAATAAAAAAAAGGAGGCGGCTAGGGTTTGTGGGAAAAAGAACGATTAAAGTGTAGGATCTAGAAAATGAAAGGCTAGCAAATTAAAAGACACAATTTAAGGAGAAAGGATCTTGTCTATTTTTTTCTTTGTTTGCACGCAATGAAAAGGCAACAAATAAACAAAACAGGTAACCTATATCTCTTGAAATTCCTAAGCTATTATTAAAAGAAAATCAATCAAAAATTCAAATAAATATATTCAAAGTTTATACAAATAAAATAGAAAATAAAAATTAGAGAAACAAACATAGGTAAATAGAAAATAAAATATGGAAAGTCATTTCGTGTAAACACTGTATTTTTATCTAATTTAAAAAGTATAAGTTTAATATTCCAATAAATCCATATTTTTGATTTCTAAATCTTGTTATTGAATCAATTATCACTTTATGGGTAAAATTATCATTGATTTGTTTTTATTACATTAATAATTCTCATTTCATCCTAGTTTTCAATTAATATAGTAATTAAATTCATTTACTTATCATTAAATTCATTTATTATAGATTACGTTCCAATTAATTAAAATTGATTCCCATAATTTGATTTGATTTAGTTTCCATCTTTATACTATGCCCACTATTTCTCTATAAACATGGTTACATTAGTTTTATATTCCATTACAGTAATACACCCCTATTTACATCTTAAATTTGTATAAATGTTACTTTTTTAAATGTGTACGTTTGTCAATTGTACACGTTAATTAAGGTTTGAAACCAATTAAATAAATTTACCTTAGTTCCATTCTTTTTACCAACTTATTACTTTATAAATAAATTTACGTTTCTAGTTAATTTATACATTCTTTTATATTATCTTATGAATAAAATATGTATTTCCATTTCTTTATTGCATTCACACTTTACAATTACGGTTCTTACTCTCATTAATGAACATTTATTTACATTTGAATACAATTGATTTCCAATCATTTTATAGCCTAAATAGACAACTTATAATAGTTTTTACCATTATCTTTATTACACTCAAGTTTATCATTTTCTCTAATTATCATAATTGCTTACAAAATGTTAAATTCATTCAGTTACCATAGATTATACACTAATTCATTTGTTTGCACCACACTTACCCTTATTTTCTTATATTCAAATTTTATACCCAAATCTAATGTTTACAACTAAATTAATAGACCACTTAAATAGTAACTTACAACTGTTACTATTACTTTAAATCACATTAATGAATTCATTATTATTTACAAATCAAATGTTACAATTTCTTAATTAACACTGATTTATTTCAATTTATATTGATCGTATATTATCTCATTAATAATTCAACATTCACCCTTGTTTTCTTATATTCAAACCTATAACTAAGTGCAACAA
This sequence comes from Allium cepa, assembly GCA_030765085.1. NCBI lineage: Eukaryota > Viridiplantae > Streptophyta > Magnoliopsida > Asparagales > Amaryllidaceae > Allium > Allium cepa. The sequence goes on from CM060935.1 coordinate 974,036,683, forward strand.
TTTACATTATCTCAATTAGTTGAAATTTCATAATTAGTTTTAATTACATTGTTACATTTCATTTTAACGTTTGTTTCACTATTAAATTACAAAGTCTTTATTCTTTCAATTTTAATTACCAAAATCGTATTAAATCAACAAATTATATTATTGAGAATTTACGGGTCGTTACATTTTATTTCAGTCTCCACCTTTCGATTTTGCCACTTGTCTACCTACCATGCTTACTCATTCTGTCTGAATTGATGATGAGTTCTCGGCGGAGAACCGTGATATTAGCAGGATGTTTGAAACTTGAAGCAGGGTGCCTGAAAAACTAGATGGGAAGCCCAAGTCTATATGGGTCGACGCCCTCTCTCTTTGGGAATGACAACTGTCTTAAGAGGAATGACATAGGACCGCTATGAAGCTTCACTATGTCGCTGATGCATATGAAGAGGTGAAGTGGTGAATATTGCCCGATATTTAGATCACACTGCCCTGTTGATACCTTTGCTATCTTTGCTTTACTTAATAAGGTATTAGGTTGGAATGGAGTAGCATTTCCTCATCCTGCTCTGAGGGTTGACTTGGCATATGCCTAGGATGCGTCTAAGGCTATTCGTGATTTGGATTGCCCTTTGTGCAAGTACGCTTTGACTGCGGATGAGAGAGGGTAATAGAACTTCACACTTGTTGTTTGCCTGTAAATTTGGTTATGCGTTGAAGCATATTCTAAGTGGCCTTGTATACAGCCCCTTTGGAGTGCTTTTTGCTCCGTACGACACTATCTAGGTTGCCTTTGGTATGTGCTAGAGCAGATCTGTTCCTATAGGCATTGTCAAAGTGTAAGCTTTAGAAACTTAGTTATCTTAGTACATCTGGTACTACTTCCTACGCATCTGTTCACTTTATGGTTTGATTTTGGATATGGCCATTGTGGCATGCCCTTATTTCCTAATGTGTACAGTATCTGTCTTGTGCCGCGGTCCCTTATTTGTAGGGTTGGGGCCAGGTTAGATATTATGATATCAAGCTGGTTCCCTTATGTTCTACCTTATTTTTCTTTATTGCAGTTCATGGTAAGCACAGGTGTAACACTTGCACCCTAAGTCTGGGCGACTGTAAGTCGGGGTAGACTTATTGTCTTAAGCGATCTATATGGCTGTCTAATCTTTCTTTTCGGCACCGGAAAAGAGTCTTTTAGCTATGCTCACATTTAATGCTCTTATTGTAATGACTCAAAATTTTAGTCATTCGGAATTCGTATATTTAATTGATTTTAAATATTCACAAGTTAATTTTATAAGTTGAATAACTTATATTTCAAATATAAGGATTTAATTGGATAATTAAATTGTTAATTTAATATTTAAAATTGTGGAAATAATTGAAATTTGAATTATATGTGAATTAAAATGATTTATAAAGTTGATTTAAATTCTATTTGAACTAGAATGATGTTAATAAACCTTTGAAATTGATTTAAAAGTTAGATTATAGAAATTGAATATTTTATTATTTAATTAACGTGTAAAAATAGTCATTTTTGACACGGTCTCAGATTTCGGTGAAACTAGTTTTGTTGGATCCATAATGTTATATTATTGTAGGATTTCAAATTTCGTGTCAATCAGACTTACGATTTAGTCGTACGAAGCTAAAGCGCGTAGAAATTTATTTGTAAAATTTAATTAAAATAATTCGATTTGAAAACCAATATCGGATTGGCTTCCAATATATATTCCATCATGTTCGAAATAGAGGTAAAACATTATAAACGCCAGGCGGCATGCCTCAATTTGAATTCGAAAAATTTTCGGATGAATAGTGCGCGAAAATTTTCTATACAAGGCCACACTTCTTTCTATTTTGCAAAACCCTAATTTCTTTAAACCCTAGCCGTCACATACTATTTCAGTGGCCAGAAACTTCCATTGTTCTTCCTCGATTATCTCCACATCCATGCGTAGTTTGCTGAACATTCAACTACAAACTTAAAGAGCTCGTCGAGCTCGACGAATCCAACGGCTATGATCTGGATTGGCACGGCGATCGAAGAGAAAATAGACTGCATTCGCCATGCGTTCGAGCATGAATCTCAAGGCGTGGGAGGCACCGAGTTCGTCCATATTCACGGTGAAGGTGGAGCTCGGGTAGGCTTTGAAATGATAGTTATGGATCATGCTATGGCGTCGTGGTGGTGGTGCAACATTCAAGTGATAGAGGCGGCCGATGGGTTGTTCGCAAACGTGAAAACGTGAAGGGGAAGAAGATGATAAGCACGGCTCAAATCTGCTTTGATCAAAATTAACGGACCGATTTAAAGGTTTAAAAATAAAATTAAACTTTGTAAATTTATATATATAAAATTTGTAAAGCTTTAAAATGATATAGCTTCTTCATGAAAGGTCAAAATTGGATGAAATAAGTTGCATTGGATTCTTATTCACGAAAACTATGCGATGGAGCTGGATTGAAGTTGATTGGAACTAGTGAATTTTTTTGGTAAAGTTAAACGCTCGTTTTATTTTATTCGGAATAAAATGCTACAACTGCTATTGGAAGCAGAGTGAGTACAACTCACTCTTTCTGACTCGCTTATATTATTATATATAAGTGGGAATAAATTTATTTTATGGTGATTGATGATTATTTGGATGATATATGATATACTATATATTGATTGTTTGGATATATTCCTGCCTATTGGTGCTGATGAAACCCTATATGTTCCCGTGTCTGAGCGGACGACCTTTCGTACACGCGTCTGCCTCGAAGCGGATATTGTACATATTTTCTCATATGTATATTTTTTGCAAGTGACATGTTGGGGGATCCAACTAGATTCCTCACCAATGTTGATTTTATTTACAGATACCTTAAGTGTAAATGACTCCGATATTAGAAAACCAGATGGGACTAGTATGAGATCGCGTCCTATACATTAGCTAATAGCCTCAGCTAATTGTTGGCCAAAATTTTAGTGTGTAGGACTTTGTCAAAGGTAGACTAAAATTATCATTGCACAATAAAAGGAATATAGATATATGCTGTTATCATACGACATATGATGTTTTGGATGTCAACATTGATATGATTGATGTGAATTACCTTGTTTAGCATTTTTGCAGCATTGGGCCATATTTTTGGAAATTTAAAAATGTTAAAGTGATGATTTTTAATTGAAAAGGATTTCAAAGTGATTTTGTTAATATATGTTTTATTAATTTTTGAATTGTTAAGGAAATAGACTTATTTAAATATATAATTTTTATGTTATAAAAGTTATGGTTTTGTGAAATATATCAAAATATGATTTTTGAAATATGAAGTTAACTATTTATTAAAATAAGTTAAATGAGAATTTTAAACTTATTATAAACGGTTTATATATAAGATTTATGAAATTGATAATTTATAAATAAAGGTAATGGAATTATAAAGGAGTTTTATAAATGTCTAAAATGAAGTTATAAATGAATCTTATAAGTAAATAAGATTTATGAATTGATGAGGTTATATAAATGAATGAATTTGTAATAAGAGATTTATAAGTGAATTAACTTATGATCAGATTTGAAATGTAAATGAGAATAAATGGAATTGGTTAACAAAGGGATTTTATAAGTGGAAGTTTTTATTTAAAATATAAATGTGATTTATAAACATTGTTTTATAAATTCGAAATCAATTGAATTTGACGAGTTAATTATGAAATCTTATTAGAGGAATTATATTCGCGATTTTGGATAGTGGATAATCCTTTAAAATAAATGTGAAGAAGTACTGTTGTGGTTAGGAATTATATTCACGATTTTGGATAGTGAATAATATTTCAAATTAAATAAAGGATTTGAAAAGTGATATTTTAAATGGAGTTAAATGATTTGAAGATGTTTTAAAATGTGTTAAGTATTGAATACCTAGATTTCAACATTCATGGTTGAAATAGACGTTTTCGAGAAGTAAGGAAAGCATGGACTATAACGCTATTGTTATAGTAAATGATTTTTGAAAGGAGATGTTTTGTATAATATATGAGATTTATATATCTATCTAATTATCGAATCACTATACTAGGTATTTTAGGTTGTCGTAACGATGTTTTACGCAATATTCATTTTGACCCAAATAAATATATTTAAGAGAATGTTTTCCTTAAAGAATAAAATGTAAACTTATCCATGATTTAAGTATATGTAATATTTTATAAGTGTTGAAAATAAATTGATTTGTGAATTACTTATTATTAAATAAGTATGTGGAAATGTTTTCCAATATAGAAATATTGAAATGGTTTGAGAATATATTTTTTTAAAGATAATTTGAAGTAATTGTTTGGAAAGTGATTTAATTAATAAAAGATTAATTAAAAGGGCCTAGTGATTACTTAGTGCTAGATATTTGTTTGGTTTTTTTGATATTTAAACAACCAACTACCAAATTTGACCATTTTAGTTCCTCGACTTGATGTGGGAACTATTTAGTCATACAGTTAGTACATAGCCATCTGTGTAGGCTTGATTATCATTTGTGTTGAGGATGTTGATTCGTGTAGTGCGGAATATCACTCCAATCTATCAAACTTCCTTCTTTTGCTGAAGGATAGCAAGTTGAAAGTTGGAGACGTGATAATTCTACGAGACTTAGTTGCTGTTTGAGATTGACAAATGCTTTTACGTTGTTGGTGCGAAGAGACCGGGATCAGATTTATCTGAAAACCACTTCGAATCAACGTACATGCGTTCGATTTAGGATTTTCATAGTGGAGGTCTGCATGTTGATCTTTTGAGGTTAAAATCCCAATATACATCCAGTAGCAGTAGTTTCTTCGTTATGAAATATCCAATGCATGGACTATGCGCTACTAATCCTAGGGATTTCCCTACAGGATGTGGTAGAAAAGTACCTTCGGTTTGCCCTGTTCCTGGACAACATGTATGGATATTTGTCTGACACTACATTTCTAAAGATTACTCACATTGGTTTTTAAAAACGTACATTAGTGTTGGTGGAGAAGGCAACTTCTCTTAGCTAACACCCTCCTTGAGACATATGAGCTCAAGTGTTGTATTTTTGTGGAAGGCAATTAGTAGTCAACGGAAATGGCCGTGTAACATTCAAAGTGATGTGATATATGAAAGGTAATCGTTACCTCAGGCCTCATCAACCGAAAATGATCGAAACAGGGTTAGATGCGGCACAGTTTCATTTCCAATTAGGATATGATCATCCTCTTTTAGATATATTTCTTCACGCTATGACGTTCGGGATGTAAATTATTGTGGTTTGTATGCCATGAGGGCCCTCGGAATGGTCGGAAATGACCGGAGGATGACATATTCGGTGCTACCTAGTTATAGAGGTAGGCCGATCTTGTGTTGGTAGAGGAACTTTGTGATTGTTTCGCCGTACATTCCTCTAGAGATGTACTGTCGGAAGGTAGTCCCTTCACTTAGTCATTTGTATGGAAATCCAAACTCCACTACGTGCCTTCCATTTTGATTGTATTACCCATTTTTGGTTATATGCTAGAATTTAATCAATGCAACAATTTCGGCTATGATTAATATTATTTGTGCACTAGGCACTATTATAATATAAGAAGATTTGATATGAATTGTTTTTCTTATCGTAAGGTAAAAACATGCCCGTGTTTATGTGTGGGCGTGTCTTACGAGATACTTTTGTTTTGAAAAGGAAAAGTTTGGTAATTCAATAAATTCGGATGAGTGTGTTTCTCACGCTGGTTTACCAGACTGATCCGAGCATTCTTCCCTTTAAATGCCCGGGTCAGACCGAGTATATTACAGGTTCAGATTTGGGGCTTTTGGAGCTTCAACAGGAGAGCTGGAGATCTTTATTTTCATATACACGTATCTGCTTATTATTCGCTTTGCGCAGTATTATTGTTTATATTGTCAGCATTTGTAAGGGCATGTTAACTGTCCACGCTGATAACTAACGATTGATTGTTGAACTCTGATTGATGTATGTATGTATAGTTTCTACTTTGTAAAGATCGTTGATATGATATTATATATTTTCCGCTGCGATGTGAGATTCTGTATTGTTCTGTTTTTTTTTCTCTTCTCTCTTTCTTCTCTTCTCTTCTTCTCACTTCTTTTCTTTCTCATGACTTTCTATCAGACTGTGCTTTTTGGGTCGGACATGTGTGGTTTATTATCGATTCAAAAGGTATTGGATTTGTGGGTCATCACACGTGGTATCGGAGCTTAGATTTAGTATAATTGTAACAACCCACATATTTATCGATTGTATATTTAAATATTTCATCGTTCGTCGGATTTTAGTCCGAAAACCTACTTTTAGCAAACAGTCGAATTGGGACTCGAGACCCCTTCCATTGAGTTCAAAATGCCATTTGCAACCTTTTTGAGTATAAATATTGATATGTTTGGAGCTAGCTAAAAATTTGACCCTTTTCACTTTGGGTTTGGGTTCAGCCCACTAGCCAACTTAATACCCCAAACTGAACCACTTCTCTTCATTCATTCCCTCTTCCTTATCCTTTCAGTTCTAAAGAGAATAATGGGGGAAAAGAAAAAGAATTAAAATCCTAAGCCCTAGTTTCCATTTGCAAATCAAGTTCTAGCTCCAAATTTAAAGAGAAGCATTGGTAAGTATCATCTCCTTCTTCTCCAACTCATTCTCTCTTTGATTTCAGAAAATTCCTAAACCTAATTTGGGAAATATTTCTCTTTTAAGCTTAGATTCAAGCTTCTTGTGTTGAGATTGCAGTGTGGTTGATCTTCCCTTGTCTTCAAGCTCCTCATTCATTGTTTTTGGGTTCAAAGGTGAGATTTTTATCTCACATCTATGACTATAATTATCTTTGGTTGTTAGGTATGAATTCCTAACACTTATTCATGTGCATTTGCCTTTGGTTTGGGTTGAATTGGTGAATATTCCAATTTTTAGTGTTTTGGGTTCAAATTTTTAAAAATTCTAACTTTGATGTTTTGATCATGTTTTGGTGATGCATCGAGGAGCATATAGGGCCGGGTTGCCTATTGGCATAAACCCTTAGAGCCAATGTTCGTCCGGTTGCATTTTGGAAGAGTTTGCTCTTCATTTGGATAGGCTGAAAAATAGCCCAGGCATGGTTTAGTCGACTGAATTCTCTGTTTAGTCGACTGAACCTGGAAACAGATTGTTTCCAGGCATGATTCAGTCGACTGAATTCTCTGTTTAGTCGACTGAACCTGGAAACAGAAAGTTTCCAGGAAGAATTCAGTCAACTGAAAATCTCTGTTTAGTCAACTGAATTTTCTGTTTAGTCAACTGAAAATCTCTGTTTAGTCAACTGAATTTGTTGTTTCAGCCCACTTTGCCTTTTGGGATTGAATTTCCAATTTGAACCGATTCGTGATGATCCTATTTGTTGTTATCATTTATTATGACTTTGATGACTCCTTTTTAGGGATTTTTGAATATCTATTTCGATGGATTCTTTATAGGTTTCTTTGGATTTGATTCACGTCTTCATATGTGGATTTTAATGATTGGTTGTTTCTACAATCATTTTTATGGTTTGTCATTTTAAAATACAAAGGTTTCTATACTAGTAGTAAATATTCAAACTCTTTATCAAAGATTATTTAAACTCTATTTTCAATATCAAACTCGTTTATAAAACCATTTTCCAACCTACTAGTATATACAAACCTTTACCTCACCGTATGAGAAATCTAATTAAACGACTTAGTAAAACAAGTGGTATGAAACGCTTGCGTTTACTTCGTCGTTTAATTCTTGGACTTGTTCGATTGAATCTCTTGTGACAATTTTCGAGTGAAATCTACAATTTGTTCGTAAATATTTAAGTTAAGCTAGTGGTTATGGGACATGAAGCTAAGCTCATATATTTACTAGCTTAGTGTAATTGACACTTCTTGATGATCGATGATGATCATTTTATGGTTTAGACTAGCAATGTGCGATGTCTCTTTGTCTATGTGGAGGACTGTACTTCATTTTATTGAGCTTCGTCTCATTTCTCGCATGGGTCGTACCTATTTAGGTGCGTCGATGTTTATTTACACATGGGTCGTATCTATTTAGGTGCGTCGATGTTTGTTTACTTCGTGGAGCAATCGGCTCAATAAGTCGGGACATGTGGCGTATCTTTCTAGGTGCGTCGATGTTCGTCTATGCATGGGGCGTATCTTTCTAGGTGCGTCGATGTTCGACTTTGCATGGGGTGTATCTTTCTAGGTGTATCAATGTTAGACATTACATGGGGTGTATCTTTCTAGGTGCATCGATGTTTATTTATGCATGGGGCGTATCTTTCTAGGTGCGTCGGTGCTAAAGCATGGGGCGTACCTTTCTAGGTGCGTCGATGTTCATCTTTACATGGGGTGTGTCTTTCTAGGTGCATCGATGTTTATTTATGCATGGGGCGTATCTTTCTAGGTGCTTCGATGTTCGACTGTGCATAGGGCGTGTCTTTTTAGGTGCGTCGATGTCCAGTTTATGGGATTGGCCATCCTCTTTTTCTTGTGATTTCTGGATTTCTAATTGATGATTTCTGGAATTTATGTTTCACCAACATTTACGATTGGCATTGATATGTATGTCATTTATTGTGGCTTGGTGAAGTAAATAAAGAATATGATATTCTTTTTGATGCTATGAGATTCTTGAGATATCTTTGTGATTTAGTTGATTTTCTATGTATACTTGTCGCAGTATGGCTTTTTGGTTATCATACGTTTTTATTACATCTCTTCTTATATCTCATTTTATTTGATAATTATAGCTAGACTGATCCGTTTATTATTTTGTTCTTAAATAATACTCGGGTCAGACTGAGATATTGCAGGTGCTTCCTCATGACTTTCTATCTGGAACCATCTTCTGACTTTTGCTTAACTACTTTAGTCTAGTAGTTTTTGTTGTATACATTTGAGATATAGACTCCTTGATGTATACATATTCTTTTGTCTAGCACTTGTATCTATTCTTTCGTGATATTGTGGATCTTATTTGACCACTACTCTGATTTACACTTTCACATGTTATATTCATATCTGTTTCCGTCTTAGTGATATGAATTATCTATGACCGATTTATGTTATGTTTATTTCTATATTTGTTTCCGAAGATATTATAGCCACTGTGTAGTAGCTTTGAGTTTGTGTCGGCATGTCGGATTTCCTCTTGAAATGAAATGCATCTTAAACTATCTGACATATCGGTGCTCGCACAAAGCAATTACACGGATGGTCGCTCCTCAATAGCCTTATTCTCCGTGCTAGTTGATTGCATTACCCCGTAGTGTCCTTGGCTAGCGTGGGTATAGAGGTGGGGCGTCACAGCTTGGTATCAAAGCCAAACTTCGGAACAATTTAGAATAATTTAACAAGGATCATCGTCCAAAGTCCATCTTAGGAGTCGTGCCTTAGGATTTAATTCGTGTCTTCGTACCATTCTATCCTATTTTCTTTTATGATTCCTTATTTTATCAATCATTAATGTTTGATATTCATTTGGTGAATAACCTTTTTCTTCTTCTTTCTTCTATCTAAAGGAAGAGAAATGGTTAGACCAGGCCGTCCCAGCGCCGGTCAATCTAGTGCTACTCCCCAAGATGGAGTTTTTATGTCTTCCCAGCAGCTTGATCTAGTAAAGAATGCTCAAGCAACTGGTTCTAATCCGGAGCCTACTCATCCTAGATCCGGTTTTGCACGCTTGTGTAGAAACTATACCGATTTGGGTGGAAGGCCATTCAAGGGATCCGAGAGTGTTATAGAAATTCAAGCTTGGCTCAAAACATGCGATCGAATTTTTTCTCGCATGACCTTATTGATCTTCACCGAGTTCAGGTGGCCGCTAGTATGCTCCAAGAAGGAGCATTAGATTGGTATGAGCTTCTGATTTCTGAAATAAATGAAGCGAATCTTACTTGGGAGAAATTCTGAAAACGATTCGAATTAAAGTTTTTGCCAGAGGCTGAAAAAGTAACTTTAGCACGGCGTTTTATTGACCTTGTTCAAGGTGAATCTTCTGTGACAGAATATGTCGCATCTTTTGAATCTCTTTCTAAATACGGGGTTGAATACACTAATACCCCATTGAAGAAAAATCGGAGATTCATCTATGGGTTGAATAAGAATCTCAAAAAGCCTTTGCTTCTGAAACTAGAAGTTTCTTTTAATCAGCTTATTGATATCGCTCTTCGACTTGAAGAGGCCGGTAATGAGGGTGATGTTGAAGTTGTGGGTGCCTAACATAACTTCAACAATAACATGAAGAGGCCTATCAAAGGCCCCCTCCCAACAAGAAAGGGAAACAACAAACCCCGGTAGCAAATGCCCCTACCTCTAGTCATGGACAATGTTACAATTGTGGTTCCACGGACCACTATGCAAGGGAGTGTCCGAAACCTCTTTATTGTCGCTATTGCAAAAATTCGGGTCACCATATAACTGCATGTCCCATACTTCAAAGTAGGAAGGAGGGAAAGCTCAATGTAGTGCAAGCTCCTAGCAACTCTTCTCTTGGTCAAGGTATTTTACATTCAATCCTTGATGCTATTGTTTTATTTCATGATCTTTCTATTTGAGTTCTTTTTGATATGAATTCATCTCATTATTTTATATCAAAAGAACTTGTTGATTCTTTTTCTTTAAACATTTTTTGGCTCGATGACTTCTTTGAGAATTGCGAATCCGGATGGCGGATCCTCAACACTCAGTTTCTTGTATTTATGTCAAGATTATTTTATGTGATTTTTCTTTCCGAGCTGATTTGCATGTTATGCGTTACTTAGGCTTCGAAAATTGATTTTTATGGAAGGATTGGCTTAACCTTTGTGAAGCCCCATATCCTATTTTTTTTTTCGAGCGGACTATTCACCTTCGACATTTCCTATATGTTAAGCAGATTTCTATTTATCTTTTTGATTCCGATTTCAAATTTTTGGTGGCATCATTTTATTCTTTAAGCCCTCATGATGAGGAAAATGTTATTTCTCGCATCTAAATAGTTGTGTATTTTCTGGTATTTTTGAGCTTGTCTTAGGATCATCACCTAAGCAATATCTTGTGTGGTGTTAAGGTCTTTTCAGCTCGACCTTGCCACCGGTTTTCATTTGCTACGAGTTGCGGCAGTTAGAATTCCACTTACCGCATTCCGCACTCGTTATGATTCTTATAAATGACTTATTATGTCATTCAGTTTGTCCATCTTGTTTCGTCCATTTTATAAATCGAGTATTCTATGAATATGTCGATAATTCCATTCTTGTATTTATTGATTTTGGATGAAAATAGAAATTTAAAATTTTGCAAATCTTTTTCATAAGATTTATTTATAAGTACAATTGGATTTTGATCTTAAACGAGCAAAGAATATTCTCAAAACTTTTAAGAGATATTTTCATCATATAGAAGATGATTTTGTGATTGTATTGCCCGTTGAGTGCTTTAATAATTCTGGTCGATGCACTTGATCAACGTTATCGATATGAATTTCCTAAACGCTTTGATGAGACAATCAGACACGATATATTGACTTGTAAAACGTAAATTTTTCTAGAAATTTTTTTACATTAAGATAATTGTAATTTTGAAAGTTTTAGCTTTTCGGGAAAGAAGATTATTTAAAAGAACTCTTTTTTGATACTCTTATTCTTGTGATTCCCGAATGGGAACCAAGACTTTATCTTTTGTACCGATGCTTATCGTATTGGTTTGAATGTTGTTCTCTTGCAAAGAGAACGTGCTATCATTTATGTTTCTAAATCATTAAAGCCTATCGAGACTAGATATGCCATTCATGATCTAGTGCTCGCGGCTATTGATTTCACTTTTAGAATCTAGCATCATCATTTTTGGATGAGAAATTTGTTCTCTACCCCGATCATAAATCTTTGGAATATTTATTTTCTCATAAGGAACTTAATGTTGGCTAGAGTTGCTTGCATCTTATGATCTTAATATTCTTTGTATACTCCCGGAAGGGAAATCATGTTGCCAAATGCCCTTAGTCGTAAGCAATAAGTGGGTGTCTTTTTGATGATGTCCGAATGGAATGATCTTTTACCAAGTTCATTGGACGTTTCGATGTACCTTGTTTTATTGAGCTTCGTCTCATTTCTTTTATGGGCTTGCGTCCGATGTTCTTTTATGGTGTTCGGTTCATTAGACGTACCTTTTTGTACTGCGTCGATGTTTCGAATTATTTGAGCTTTGGTTCATCTGGCGTACCGTCATTGTACTAAGCCGTTGTTCCAAATTATTCGAGTTTCTAGTTTCTCGGGCGTACTGTTATTATTCTACGTCGTTGCACCGGCTCAATCTTCTGTTGTTCGTGATGTTTTCTCACGTCTTACTACAACGAAAATGCCTTAGGGATTCCGATTTTTATTCTTGAGCCTGGTGTTATTGAGGAAATTGAAGTTTCACCAAATTTAACTTATGAGTAACATCCTATTCGCATCATTGCTTCGGGGGTTGAGCGCCTTCGAAATAAAGATGTTCTTCTTGTGAAAGTTCAATGGTTCTCAGATCCTAAAGATTGCTCTTGGGAATCCTGGGAATTCATCGAGCGATCCCGTTCAGGCTTACTCTTTCATGCTCTTTATGGTGAACTTCCTATTTTAAATTTCTTTTGTGTTGATATGCTTTTGTGGTTGTTACTCTTTATTTTCTTCTTAAGTATTGCGAGGACGCAATTTCTTTAAGGAGGGGAGTCTGTAACAACCCGCATATTTATCGATTGTATATTTAAATATTTTATTTAAATATTTCATCATTCGTCGGATTTTAGTCCGAAAACCTACTTTTAGCAAATAGTCGAATTGGGACTCGAGACCCCTTCCATTGAGTTCAAAATGCCGTTTGCAACCTTTTTGAGTATAAATATTGATATATTTGGAGCTAGCTAAGAATTTGACCTTTTTCACTATGGGTTTGGGTTTGGGTTCAGCCCACTAGCCAACTTAATACCCCAAACTGAACCACTTCTCTTCATTCATTCCCTCTTTCTTATCTTTTCAGTTCTAAAGAGAATAATGGAGGAAAAGAAAAAGAATTAAAATCCTAAGCCCTATTTTCCATTTGCAAATCAAGTTCTAGCTCCAAATTCAAAGAGAAGCATTTGTAAGTATCAACTCCTTCTTCTCCAACTCATTCTCTCTTTGATTTCAGAAAATTCCTAAACCTAATTTGGGAAATATTTCTCTTTTAAGCTTAGATTCAAGCTTCTTGTGTTGAGATTGAAGTATGGTTGATCTTCCCTTGTCTTCAAGCTTCTCATTCATTGTTTTTGGGTTCAAAGGTGAGATTTTTATCTCACATCTATGACTATAATTATCTTTGGTTGTTAGGTATGAATTCCTAACACTTATTCATGTGCATTTGCTTTTGGTTTGGGTCGAATTGGTGAATATTCCAATTTTTAGTGTTTTGGGTTCAAATCTTTAAAAATCCTAACTTTGATGTTTTGATCATGTTTTGGTGATGCATCGAGGAGCATATAGGGCCGGGTTGCCTATTGGCATAAACCCTTAGAGCCAATGTTCGTCCGGTTGCATTTTGAAAGAGTTTGCTCTTCATTTGGATAGGCTGAAAAACAGCCCAGGCATGGTTTAGTCGATTGAATTCTCTGTTTAGTCGACTGAACCTGGAAACAAATTGTTTCCAGGCATGATTCAGTCGATTGAATTCTCTGTTTAGTCGACTGAACCTGAAAACAGAAAGTTTCCAGGAAGAATTCAGTCAACTGAAAATCTCTGTTTAGTCAACTGAATTTGCTGTTTAGTCAACTGAAAATCTCTGTTTAGTCAATTGAATTTGTTGTTTCAGCCCACTTTGCCTTTTGGGATTGAATTTCCAATTTGAATCGATTCGTGATGATCCTATTTGTTGTTATCATTTATTATGACTTTGATGACTCCTTTTTAGGGATTTTTGAATATCTATTTCGATGGATTCTTTATCGGTTTCTTTGGATTTGATTCACGTCTTCGTATGTGGATTTTAATGATTGGTTGTTTCTACAATCATTTTTATGGTTTGTCATTTTAAAATACAAAGGTTTCTATACTAGTAGTAAATATTCAAACTCTTTATCAAAGATTATTTAAACTCTATTTTCAATATCAAACTCGTTTATAAAACCGTTTTCCAACCTACTAGTATATACAAACCTTTACCTCACTCGTATGAGAAATCTAATTAAACGACTTAGTAAAACCAGTGGTATGAAATGCTAGCGTTTACTTCGTCGGTTAATTCTTGGAATTGTTCGATTGAATCTCTTGTGACAATTTTCGAGTGCAAATCTACAATTTGTTCGTAAATATTTAAGTTAAGCTAGTGGTTATGGGACATGAAGCTAAGCTCATATATTTACTAGCTTAGTGTAATTGACACTTCTTAATGATCGATGATGATCATTTTATGGTTTAGACTAGCAATGTGCGATGTCTCTTTGTCCATGTGGAGGACTGTACTTCATTTTATTGAGCTTCGTCTCATTTCTCGCATGGGTCGTACCTATTTAGGTGCGTCGATGTTTATTTACACATGGGTCGTATCTATTTAGGTGCGTCGATGTTTGTTTACTTCATGGAGCAATCGGCTCAATAAGTCGGGACATGGGGCGTATCTTTCTAGGTGCGTCGATGTTCGTCTATGCATGGGGCGTATCTTTCTAGGTGCGTCGATGTTCGACTTTGCATGCGGTGTATCTTTCTAGGTGCATCGATGTTAGACATTACATGGGGTGTATCTTTCTAGGTGCATCGATGTTTATTTATGCATGGGGCGTATCTTTCTAGGTGCATCGATGCTAGAGCATGAGGCGTACCTTTCTAGGTGCGTCGATGTTCGTCTTTACATGGGGTGTATCTTTCTAGGTGCATCGATGTTTATTTGTGCATGGGGCGTATCTTTCTAGGTGCGTTGATGTTCGACTGTGCATGAGGCATATCTTTCTAGGTGCGTCGATGTCCAGTTTATGGGATTGGCCATCCTCTTTTTCTTGCGATTTATGGATTTCTAATTGATAATTTCTGGAATTTATGTTTCACTAAATTTTACGATTGGCATTGATATGTATGTCATTTATTGTGGCTTGGTGAAATAAATAAAGAATATGATATTCTTTTTGATGCTATGAGATTCTTGAGATATCTGTATGATTTAGTTGATTTTCTATGTATACTTGTCGCAGTATGGCTTTTTGGTTATCATACGTTTTTATTACATCTCTTTTTATATCTCATTTTATCTGATAATTATAGCTAGACTGATCCGTTTATTATTTTGTTCTTTAATAATACTCGGGTCAGACTGAGATATTACAGGTGCTTCCTCATGACTTCCTATCTGGAACCATCTTCTGACTTTTGCTTAACTACTTTAGTCTAGTAGTTTTTGTTGTATACATTTGAGATATAGACTCCTTGATGTATACATATTCTTTTGTCTAGCATTTGTATCTATTCTTTTGTGATATTGTGGATCTTATTTGACCACTACTCTGATTTACACTTTCACGTATTATATTCATATCTGTTTCTGCCTTAGTGATATGAATTATCTATGACTGATTTATGTTATGTTTATTTCTATATTTGTTTCCGAAGATATTATAGCCACTGTGTAGTAGCTTTGAGTTTGTGTCGGCATGTCGGATTTCCTCTTGAAATGAAATGCATCTTAAACTATCTGACATATCGGTGCTCACACAAAGCAATTACACGGATGGTCACTCCTCAATAGCCTTATTCTCCGTGCTAGTTGATGGCATTACCCCGTAGTGTCCTTGGGTAGCGTGGGTATAGAGGTGGGGCGTCACAATAATCCTAGGCTTTGACGAGTACTCGGTATAGATAGGGTTAGTAGCACCCTAAATTGAGTTTGAGTGTATTATAGTTATAAGCGCGCATTTGTTAGTGATTATAAAAATATTTTATATTATGTTTGCTTATTTGTTGAGTTGTTTGTGAATTCTGATCGATATTTGGGATGCCATGTTATTGATAAAGACTTCTAAACACTTCAACGAGGCGAGTCGACATAGTATTATTTTAAATTGTGTAAATGAAATATTTTACCTCGATTATATTTTTATATAAAGCAATAATTTTTCAAGGACTCTTATAGTATATAAATTGATTGTTTAGTTGTTTGAAAATGTAAATATATATATGTTAATAAAAGTTTTTTGAATAATCTAAATAAAAAACAGTAATTGCAAAAGAATGAATTATATAAGCGAGTGAATTATAAATCATGGAATTATAATTAATATGATTTACTATGTGAAATAAGCTTATATATAAGAAAGGAAACTACATGAATATATCTATAAATATGAGTTATAAATAAAAATGGATTTAAACTATGAATTTGAAATTTTGAACCCCATTGATTTTGAAAGTTATTTTTCAAAGTTAAAGAGACTATATTATTATAAATCTAAATAAGATAAATGAATTTGGAATCAATCTTATATAAGCAAGTGAAATAGTGAAATTATATAAGTAAAAATATTTATAAATATAATAAGGACTTTAAAAAAATATAAAACACTGAATTCACTACTGTTGTTGGGATATAATAAGGGTGATGACTGTAGCATCATCAGTATCATTTTCAAGTTTCTATGTGATGGATTTGCTACCAATAGTAAAATGAAAATTAAAGTTAAGAGGCAAGTGATTATGTAATACAAATTTGTAAGTTTGAATAAATAAGTTGTATAACTTATAAAATGGGAAAAGTTAAATAAAACCAAATATTAAAATGTTTAAACAATTTTGTTAAGAAAAAATAAATCTGAATTTGAATACTAATATGAATTTGACTTAATTAAAGTTGAATAAAATAGAATTTTAATTAAATTAGAGATGAACTTAAGTTGTATGGTGAAAGTAAATGTAAGTGAGAATGAAATGAAACGTAACTTAAGTGATGTTCAATGACGTTGAATTTGATATCAAAATGAATTAATAAAGTGAATTAATGAAATGAAGTAATTACATGAATATGAATTTGAATTATATAATGAAATTAAAATTTAGTTGTAAAATGAATTAGTAATTGAATTAGTGAATTGAATTGAACTAATGAAATAGATTAGTAATAAAATACGGATTGAATGTTAATAAATTGAATGTAAATGATTTGATATGTAATAATGGGTGTAAGTGTTAATTCATTTAAAGCTAATTGAATGTTAAACCAAATTGAATGTAAACGAAGTAAATATGAATGTTCAAGTGTAAATTAAATTAATTTGGTTATGTTGGATATGGATTGGTTATAGGAATTCAAATGGAATTGAATTAATGGAATTGAAAGCTAAAATAGTTGAATTCAAATGGAAATAAAGTGAATTTATATAGAATCGAATTTGATTGATTTGGAAGTGAACTGCCTTGAATGTAAATTAGTGAATGTAAACTAATTGAAAATGAATAAGTGAATATTAGTAAATCCAATGTTAATGAATCAAATTTGATTAAATTGAAAACCAATTCAATGAATATTAATGAGAAACGAATGAATATTGATTTGGTTATGGGTTGATTGGATAGATATTGGGTTGTTGGATATTAGTTGGTTGATAATTGTTTGATGGTGGAATTTGCTGCTTTTGATCGCATTTGCTATATTGGTATATATAGTTGTTGTATTGGTATATGTTGTATATTGATATTACTTTCTATATATATGTTTCTCATTAGTTTGTTGAGTATTTACTACGTGCAGATGGCATATGCTTTGCATTTGGAGCTCGCTTTCGCGCTATATTAGCCGTATATGCTCGTTAATAATATATAAGGTACATATCTCGGATTACATATCGCACTTTTATATTTTATTCCTTACAAGATGCCTTATCCTCAAAGATGAGATATATGTTTGTGAGATATATATATATATATATATATATATATATATATATATATGTGTGTGTGTGTGTGTGTGTGTTGTGATCCTACTACGATCGAACCGCGCAAAGGAGGTATGGCGAATTTATTGAAAATTTAAGACGTTAGAAATTTTTGAGAAATTTGGAAAAAAATCGATAACAATTTTTTTGATATCGAGTTAAAGGTTAAACGATAATTAGTTGGTTTTGAAAAGATAACTATGAAGGATTTGAAAACTTAGAAAAGGATTTATAAAAGTTTAACTAATATTTTTTTGGAAAAGTTAAAAGGTTTAAAATGTTGGTAATCTAGTTTGAACGAATTGTTTAGAAAAGTTAATGGGTTTTATAGCTTTTCTTACTTGGTGATTTCAGGGACGAAACTCTTTTAAGTAAGGGGGAATGTAATGATCCAGAATTTCAGTCATTCGGAATTCATATATTTAATTGACTTTAAATATTCACAAGTTTATTTTATAAGTTGAATAACTTATATTTCAAATATAAGGATTTAATTGGACAATTAAATTGTTAATTTAATAATTAAAATTGTAGAAATAATTGAAATTTGAATTATATGTGAATGAAAATGATTTATAAAGTTGATTTAAATTCTATTTGAATTAGAATGATCTAAATAAACTTTTGAAATTGATTTAAAAGTTAGATTACAGAAATTGAATATTTTAATATTTAATTAACGTGTAAAAATAGTCATTTTTGACACAGTCTCGGATTTGATGAAACCAGTTTTATTGGATCCATAATGTTATATTATTGTAGGATTTCCAATTTCGTGTCAAACGGACTTATGGTTTAGTCGTGCGAAGCTGAAACGTGTAGAAATTTATTTAAGTAAAATTTAATACAAAGATTTTATGTTAGTTTGGGCTGTCTAGTATCCCTACGACCAATTCGATACATCAATACATCTATACTTTTTTTACCATGCTTGACACATAGGTGGCACGAGACATATTGCCTACAGCCTGAGCTCTTTAGTGCGGTGCTGAGCGCTTGTCTTTGCAGTTCCTGCTACGACTCCAGCTTCTCCCTTGAAATTTAAATCTATCATGCTTCTGATCTTGGCTGTCTGTCTGACATGCTTCCCTAGATTGAGAAGAAAGGGATCGAAAATCCCTATGTGGTTAGTTGGATTTTGCTCCGATGGGGAGGGGTTAGAGGTAAAATCTTTCAAATCGGTGTGCATCTCAATCACTTTGGCTTGCTGCTTGCTGAAGTGATTGAGATATGTGCTATGGGTCATGGCTTTGGAATCCCTATGTTATGTGACAACAATTTCTGGATTCTAGATTTTAATTCTATGTCAAGTTCCGAATCACTATCCAAATCAACAAATATCTACATGTTTACGTCCACCCTATAGCCATTGATTGACAGCCGGTAGGTGCCGTTGAACGTGACTCTATGCACCATCGATTATTGAGTCTTCTATCAAGTAGTTTGTGGCCGGTCTCATTGTTCTCATTCTTAAGAATGCGATGACCACTTTTCTGATGCATGAAACATGCAGCAGACAAGCAGAGGCAGTAAGTCATGTGTGGTAGAAAACTGGAAGATGGAATTTGATGTTTGTTAGAAATGAGGAAAGAAGAATGGAGGTCCGAGCCCTCCTTCCAGTGCCAAAAATATTGGTGAAATTTTTGGCTTCACGTCACTCAACATGATCATGGAGCAACCTAGTGACTAGTTGCTTCCGCAATTGGAATCAACAAATTTAACCTATGTTAAATTCACCTTTGAGAAGTGGCTATTTTCTGAATGCTTACACAACTGAGTAGTCACACTTCAATTGGTTATTGAAATGTCAAAAATGGTTTGCAAACAAAAAGGAAAGCAAGACTAAATATAAAAAATTAAAAGTAAGACAGAGAGATCTTTATGTGATTCCGATTATTGTTAATCCTACATCCATGGGATATTTCACCATATATTTGTTGTTTTTTTACCAAATTATTATAGCCTCAAAGGCATACAATGTTTGATTTTCTTTTCCTTAGAAGGAGAAGAAGCTCCAAAAAGAAGATCCTCTCTTCGTCCTCTAGTATTTCCATTTATAGTATGAAAAGTGCATTGCTGGTTGTTGCAATTGTTCTGATATTTTCTCTCCAGCCTTCACCTTCCAACTTTGCCGATTGTCATCTATTTACCATACCTATTCGTTGTGCCTGGATTGATGATGGATTTTGGTGGTAAACCGTGATATTGGCGGGATTTTGGAAATTTAGAGCGGGATGCCTGAAAAACTAGGCGGGAAACCCAAGTCTGTTTGGGTCGATCCCTCCTCTTTCGGAATGGTAGCTGTCTTAAGGGGAACATTAGGGGAACACTCTGGAGCTTTGCCACGTTGTTGATGCATATGAAGAGGTGTAGTGGTGAATATTACATGGAAATCTGATCGCACTGCTTTGCTGATACCTTTTCTATCTTTGCTTGACTTAATAAGGTGTCGAGTCGGAATGGAGCAGTGTTTCTTCATCCTGCTCTAAGGGTTGACTTGGTATATGCCTTGGATGTGTTCGAGGCTATTCTGATTTGGATTGCCTTCTATGCAAGTACGCTTTGACTGCTGATGAGAGAGGGCAATAGAACTTCACACCTATCATTTGCCTATAAATTTGGTTCTGCGTTGAAGCATATTCTGATTGGCCCTATATAAAGCCTCTTTGGAGTGCTTTTGGCTCCATGCCGCACTATCTAGGTTGCCCCTGGTATGTGCTAGAGTAGACCTATTTTTGTAGGCATTGACAAAATGTGAGCTTTAGAAACTTGGTTACCTTAGTACATCCGGTACTGCTTCCTACGCCTCTATTCGATTTATGTGTTTGGTTTTGGATATGGCCACTATGGCTTGCTCCTATTCTTGATGTATGCAGTATCTGTCCTGTGCCGTGGTCCCTTGTTTGCAGGGCTCTAGTCAGGTTAGGTGATATGATTTCATGCTAGTTCCCTTATGTTATGCCGCATTTTCCTTTATTGTAGTTCGTGGTAAGAATGGGTGTAACAATTGCGATTCTAACTTTGTGTTCTCTGCTTATATACTGTATATTTTGTATTCTTCCATTATGAAGGCACACATGTTAATTGCTTTTTCCAATACCGTGCACATGTATATAAATTATTTGATGTTTTAATATGTACCAATGTTTACCCATAGGAATATTCACGTGTGTACCCCATCATCCTAATTTTTCATATTATATGATAGTATTACTTGGTAATACTCTTAGATAGCATGAGCATAGAGGTGCGGTGTCACATTCCATATGTTATGATGAAGCTCTATTGCTATTGCTGTATTTGATTGTCCCTCAGACATTAGTAAAAATGATGGCACTCTTCTATCTACAAATGAAAATGGGACTTCACCTCCGGTACTTGCAAAAGAGTCTTCATCCTATTGGATAGTGAACCCACACCTCCAAACAACACACCCCTTCATTGATTATTGCTCTTCTCTACCAAATCTCGAAATTCTAGTAATTTTCTCCTTGGTACTTTGAATTAAATTGTTTAAATGAGATTAACATACCTTATTATGAGGTGATTAAGAAAGCACTAAATTTTGGAGTGATCAACTTGTTAGCTTTTTCCTCGATGACAACCCACCTTTATTGGTGGTAAAACTCATTTGATGATGTATTGGAAGCTTAAGGGTAGAATTATGATAAGAAGCAACAATTAGATGTTCTACTTTGAATTCTCATGTTTGGAAGATATGATTAATACCATTGAATCGAAGCCTACTATTATCTTAGGAAAACCTTTCATAGTCACTTGTTGGTGTCCATACATAAATAGAGCATATAAACAATTTCTATCGATTCTATTTGGGTATAGTGCATTAAAATCCCATATGTTCTTTAGTCCATGAATGTTATTGCTTGCTTAGCACTTCGGTTAGTAATATGGTATGTTTCAATGTAGCAACGGTAAAGAACGATAGGCTTAATTATGCTAGGGCTTTGACTTAGATCAAGCCTGACAAGCCATTCCTATCTATCCTACCAGTTGCGCTTGCCTCTGGGCTTATTGCTATTATGGATGTAAGCTATAAGTGGAAGCCTGCCATTTGTATTAATTGTCGATATTTTGGTCACTTAGCACCTTTTTTCAAGCACTCCTCTATATCTACATTACCAGGTCCTATATTGGAGAAAAACATTGAGGTCTCTTTTTATAGAAAATTCATTTGCCGAAAGCAGGAAAATGGATTTAGGTCCATAAGCCATTGCTTATTCCTACTCCTTCTATATCGTGTGAGATAAATAAGTCCAAAGTGGCTGTAATGACCCACTGTTTCAAACCATTCAAATCGACAATAATCCATGCATGTCAGACTTGAATTGCTCAAAACAATAGATATTTATATATTTGGCAAAACTTAGCATATACAGTAAATAAATCAATCATAGAATCCCAAATGCAGAGTAATACAACAATAAGCGGTGGAAATAGATAAATAGTACTTCATGAAACTACTATAGAACCTCAGAGTCTAAAGAAAAATACAACAAAAATCCAGTACATAGAAGTCTCAATACAAAAGGAAATGACAAATATGAAGATAAACAACTGGAAATAACTAAAATAACATAAAGCTGAATAGATAAAGATAGATCTCCAAGCAAAGCTCCAAGCTTCAAAGGCGAGTCTCAAATGATGTGACACTCAGGCTAACCCGAGCATAAAGAAAAACACAAAACACTGTCAGGATTAACATTCTTATGCAAGTAAATCAACTCAATTAAAATGTCCAAGTGAAATGCAATATAACTTAAAGGATGCTGGGATTCCATCCTTTAAGGATCCGTGAAACTATCTACATACATAATACAATACACTATATAGATAATGTCTAGAGTAAAGTAAAATATTAAAATAGCATTGAGGCATTACACATATCCCCCTTAACACATTTTTGTATAAATGCCGCAGTCTATACAGTACTGTAAAATCCACCAAACCGGTGGGCTATCAGGGAGCACTCCATAGGTACGACACAAACCAAACTCGTAGTTGGCACGATAAGGCACATGACAAGGCACACAACGCAATGCCTAGGATAGAATACTACCGTTTTGAAGATCCGGACTGGTGGTAACGCATAGCGGCTACCGCCCACATCGGAACACACTCCCATAATTAAATAGAAGGTGGCCACCAAATCAATCACAAAGTAACAGATATGGTATCGAAGAAGCATATCCGATCGAAGGAGAGACCTCACTTGGCCCGGCGTAGCTCTTGTTTTATTCATATCAAGCTGACTCGTGGGAGGTCAGGGCTACATTCATACCTTATATAGACGTTTGCCAAACCATCCTACTTCGTTCTGGATTCTCCACCACGTGCACAGTTGTTAAAGTGGTTTTCGGTATTGGAAAAGAGTATGACAATATTAGATCCCGGTCTCTTTAACAACCAAATGCTTATTTCACACCGTGGTCATTTTCATTTCAAATAGTTTATACTTCATATCAAAATATCACATTCATTTCAAAATCACATCACTTTTGAAATCATATTCACTTTCGAAATCATATCACTTTGAAAATCATTATTCACTTTAAATCATAACAGTTCCAACTTAAACAGTTTAATATTGAAAGTATTTTATATATTGGAATAGTTATACATCAAAATAGTTTATATTTAAAAGTTGGTTATAGATTAAAATAGTTTATATATATTAAAAATAGTTTATATATTAAAAAGAGTTTATATCAAAAATAGTTCCAAACTAGAATTGTTTCTTCCAATTTCACAAATCAATCCAAATCAACTTTAGTTCCAAAATTCAATTTAAATCAATCTCAGTTCAACAATTTCAATTAAAAAGGTTAAAGGTTCAATTCAAATTCTCACTAAAACTATTTTTAATTTATGTCAATTTCAAATCCAGGTTTGAACAACAAATTTAAACCACTTCCAATTTAAATTTGAAAATATTCACTTAATCATTATTGATAACATTGAAACAAAATCTCAAATTACAAGTTTAAATCATTATTAAATATTCAATTTTGATTTTATTTAAATTTGGAAATATTCATTTAATCACCTTAATCAAAATCCAGTTATCAAGTTATAAAAATCATATACTTAAAATCTCAAAATTAATAAGTTTCAAATCAATTTTTTTAAATACAAATTCTTAAACAGATAAAATTTCAAATCAATTTCAATTCATCTTCCTAACCTTAATTTGTTAAAGTTATTACAAATTCTATTTTTAAAATATTAATATAATTTTAAATAAATACTTAAACATATTATATATGTACTAATTAAATTAAATTTTATTATATTAAATCTTATTAAATTAATCTTATTATTAAATTTATTTAAATATTATTTTATATATTTAAAAATAATACAATTATAAGCAAAGCTTTAAAATTTACATTTTCAAAACTTTTACTTAAAAATTCAAAATTTCCAAACATATGTAATTTAAAATCTAAATTTTTTACTCACATAAAAATCTCTATATTATATAAAAATATCAATATTTATTAAAACTCATCTATTTAAAATCACTTTTCAAAAAAGAACAACGGTGTCCGTATATAATTTTCTATCCTATGGTCAGGTGATACAGATATTTAACATTTCAATTCGTAATAATTTATATTTTATGGGTACATATCATTTCAACCCGCAATGCCAAAATTTCAAAATCAATAAAATGCTTGGGCTTATCATTTCAACCCACAACGATTTTCCCTAATCTATATATAATATCGTTCGGGTATGTATCATTTCAACTCATGGTGATTTTCTGAACTAACAGAGAACTTGCAGTTTGAGAACAATAGAATAATAATATAAATAGCATAACGTATCTATTATAAGCATGGATCATAACTAACAATTTAAATATAATATATATACAACATGATACGGTGTCATATGTCAATTACCATAGGTTAACAAATTTAAATATTATCATATCATATTCAAAAATTAAATAACTAATCAATTTAAATTTAACAACGTATTTCAATCGTCATTTCATGTGAATATAACTTTTCTAGCATATGAATGTTAATCGTGAGTAATCGCTCACTTTCAGGGCAAGAGAAATTTGACAACACAACAAGCTATGATTTGAACCATGAACTTGACAGTCGATCAATCCAAACGACAATTTCCAAGCAAAGCAAAGTTAGCACGATCTTGAACTCATTGAAAAACATACATACATACTTACATACATACATACATACATACATACATATATATATCCTTTTCTCTTTTTTATAAGAAGAGAAGGATTGAGATTTGAAACTGCTCGGCTAGGGACGATGCAGGCTCTTGCGGTTGTGGGAAGCAAGGTGATGCAGGGAAAAATGGCAGAGGAGTGGTTGAAGCCCAAGGCTGATGGAGGTGATGTTGCATGGGCTCAGAGTTGGAGAGCTTGTGGCAGCGATTGACAAGGCTGACAGGCGGTGGAAGCAATGGAAAAGTGGAGCTAGGGGAGGTCGAAGGCGGCACAAGATGAAACGGCAGTTAGGGCTGTAGCTCGGCTCAGGTGAGTTCTTGATGATGGGAGGCCTGGACATGGTAGCAGTGGTTGTTCTGGGGGTTTCGGCTGTAGATTGAGCTCAGGCGAAGGACAGAGGTGTGGCTGCTCGTACTATGGGATGGGCAAATCTTGATGATTGCGTGGAAGTGGGAGATAGAAGGAGGAGTCAAGAAAGAGGATGGGTTTCGAGAAGGCGTGGGGTCTGTGATGTACGTAGGTTATGAGAGTAGGGAAGGTAGACAAGGATGACGGGTGGATCTGCTCTATGGCGTAGGGCTTGCTTTCGGTGATGGGTGGCATTCGGTGGTGGAGAAGCTGTGGGGTGGGAAGTGAATGCCGGAGGGATGGAGGGGAGAGGAGCGAGGGTGGCGATGGTTTTTGTGTTCGGTTGTAAAAGGGAGTGTGGGTTTGGGTTGATCGAAGGTGTGCTCGGGATTGGAGGGTTTGGTTCGGGCAAAGGGGCGGTTGTCAATTATGTGTGGGCGTAGGCGGTGGTTGATTGGGGAGTGTAGGTGCATGCAAGGCTGAGGTGGATGGGAATATGGGTAGGAGGCAATGAAGAAGGGAGGATGGGTTGAGTTCAGAGGAAGGAGAGGAGCAGTTTTCCTCTCAAGCAAAGTTCAAACGTACTGAATATATATAAAACTTATTATATAAAATTTTCTCAGTAAAGCAAGAATAGAAAGAAGAGAAAGCAGAGAGAAAGGAAGTGAACCAGCAAAGGAAACAAAACAAAAAATATAATATTAAAATAGTGGAATGGAAGAGTCAGGAATTTAATTCTTGGAATATTTAAACTAATGGCTATTGGTTTTCAACCGGTGGACAATTGAATGGCTATAGGGAAACCGAAAGGCTCAAAACAGATACCGATACGGCCAATCGTTCCGCAAATTTCGCCATCTACCGGACGCCAAAATACACAAATGAATATACTATGAAGATTAGCACGATGAGACGAACAAGATGTTAAACATATCAAAGACACGATCCTTCTATCAAAACTCGATATTCGATGTCGAAAATGCTGCTAAAACACCGAAAATAATATAAACAGGCTAGAGCTGTCCAAATTTGGAAAAACGAAATACAACATCTCATTCAGGAAATGATTTACATTTTTGTTAAATAAAAATATTCAAATTGCAAAAATATTTTATTTCCATCAATTTAACTGATTTAAGTTTTGAGTTGAAAATTTCACAACCAAAACAAACCTAAATATTTTCAAATGAAAATCCGCCACTTGCTATGCTTCAATAGACGCATACCAAATACAAAATATCATTTCTAAAATTTTAATTGTTTATTTTCATGAAAAATTTAGTTGATTACGTCATTTTAAATCGTTAAATTTTTGGATCTTTACACTCCCTCCACTCTAAACTTTTCGTCCTCGGAAAAGAACGAGATTGTAACAACCCGAATTTCAGAAGGTTCGGATTTTTCGCAAAAATGCTAAAATCCAATCCTACTGAAGCCTAAGTTAGGTATCTGATATCCTGCAAATAGGAAAAGATAAATATATTAGGGCTCAAATAGATATCTCACAGTGGAACTGACTAAAATATAATAGTAAGTAAATACTCGCCAAGGTAATAACACTTTTTAAATAAGTGTCACAAAGCTAGAAAATGTCTGCCATCTATCTAACTTGTGGGATGAAATTAGAAGGGGTTAGAACTAAATTTTTGGTGAATGGACAAATTATATACTTCCAAGCATAATTCTACATATACCGTTCCGTTTCCGTTTTCTATTATATTAGGTTTCTTGGGTTTATAATACTCTTGCCTTTATGCGTGAATCGTATCCATCTACTCCCCAATAGATACAATAGATACCTAATAACCAATATATGTATGTATCTACATGGCCAAAGATCGCATCGTTCCTATGTACTACCCATAATGTAACGATCCATAAATTTTAATGGTTTTATTAACGTAACTAACAGAAATTTTGTGAAATTTAAAATAGTTGAATTTGGAAATAAATTTTTTATATTTGAGATACATCTATATAGACATAGCAAATGGTAAATTTTCATCAAATAATATGGAAGTTTATTTTCTTGTGAAATTTTTGTTTTGATTTAAAACTAGTTAAAATTAATATAAATAAAATATTTCTCAAAACTGAATATTTTATATAATAAATTTGTAAATAATCTTCTGAGTGAGACATAATCTTTTGTTTCACCAAATTTGGCCTGCTATTGCTCAGTTTATCTTAATTCCGATATTTTAGCAGCATTTTCGGTACCGGATGTCGACTTTTGATAAGATGGTCGTACCGCTGATACTTGTGTGCCATTTTCATCATCTCGTCATGTTGATATTACTGTATATTCGTTTGTGTATTTCGGAGTCTGGTACGCGGTGAAATCTTTGAAAACGGTTAACCGTATCGGCACCCATTTTCGAGCTTTTGATATTCAGTGGCCACTCAAATTTCAAACAACCACTAACATTTATCTATTTTTAGTTTTGACTTTTTCTTTTCCACACTAGTTCCAATGCTTTCTGGTACGTTCCGTCACTTCAATTTATTATTTGTCGGTTCATTCATTTCCTGGGTCTCTTCGTTTCTTTCTCTGAGCTGTGCATACTTTACAACTATATTATATATTATATAGATTATTTAGAATATCGTACTTTCCTTCTTATTTTCATCCGTAACTTTGAAATAATATATCAAAGCCTTCCTCCACTTACTTGTGCAACGTCAACAACTTCTAATGCCAAAACCTCTCTCTATCCCTTTTATGTTCCACATAGATCTGCCACCCTCTGTGCTTGTCCTCTTTTACATTTGTATTGAAAGCCACAAATCAAGTTTCCTTAGCTTATTCCCTTCAAACGCCTTCAGCCCCACCATCGCCGGCTTGCCCGGCCTCCCACCGAACCCATCTCCACTATCAAACGCCTCGCGACTGTAGACCCACCAGCATCCATAGCCGAGCATGGCCTTGTGCCTCTCCACCAGTCGCTGCACCACTCTCCAACACCCCTGCCTTCACCTGCTACACCCGTATCTGCCTCGTCACCTATGTTTACCTTTTATATATATAGCTTATATGTATTTACTTTTACACGATCTGCTTATCAAATATGTTTTTTAGCTTACATATCTATTTACTTTTATATGCATGTTTGTAAATTTTCCTTTATATATACAATTTATATATATATTAATTGTGCTTGTATTGTCTGCTATTGTTATTATAAAAATAAAATTATATATATATATAGGTATGTTTGATAATAATATTTGTTTTAATGCTATAAAATCCTTGCAATGAAAAATGTATGTTATAACAATACTAAGATGGAGTTTGAATTTTTTGATTCCTTTGGTTGTTTTGAAGTATATATGCATATATGTCTTTATACATATTAAGTTTTATATATTATAAGTATATATTATAAGTTATATTTATAAGTTTATACACACACACACACATAAAGAGAAGGGGTAAGCGTAGAGTTATCTGCATATGTTGGTTGATCAGTAGCCTCATATATATTTGTTTTCATATATATATATATATATATATGTATTCTGCATATGAGTTTGAGTAGTTGTCTGCATATGATGGGTCATCAGTAGCCGCCTATATATTTGTTTAAAGAGATATGTAGGATGTGTCCAAAGAATTTATTTAAATCTATGATTATACTTTAAAACATGATTTGAAGTAACTTATATTTATATATTGCTGTAAGTAATAATAAGACATTGATTTTAAAATATGGGTGTTTTAAGTAATAATGACTTTTGAAATATAAAATATATAGATTTTATTTTAATATATATCTTATTTAATACTGATTCAAAAATATACATAGGTTTTATTTGATATTTGTGTGATGATAATAATAATATTAATAAAAAAACAAATAATTGATGTGGCTAAAATAGGAGCTACACCGGGCCAAGTGGGGTCATTCCCCCGATCGGGTACATTTCTTCGATAGTATTCTATTGCTTTTGTGATGTGATTGGTTGCACCCTTTGATTTGGGAGTGTGTCATGAGGTGGGCGGTAGTAGCTACTATGTGTTACCACCATTCCGGGAGTGCAATTGGTATATCTACCCTGGCATTGCCTCGAGTGCCTTGTCGCATGCCTTATCGCGCCTTCTGCGAGTTTGTATTGTACAGTACCTATGTGGTGTCCTCTGTGTAAACCTCCAGTTTACGGAGGAGCATAGGCGTCGTATAGACTGAGAATCTATAAAATGTGTTAAGGAATATGGTTTACGCCTTAACGCTATTTTGATACTTTTACGTTACTATAAACATATTATAATAGCATATATTACTACATAGTAGATTGTTCCACGGATCCCTGGAGGATGGAAATCCCGAACATCCTTTAAGTTACTTGTATTTCAGTTGACATTTCACTTGAGTTGAATTTATTAATATAAGAATGTTGAACCTGGCTTGAGTGTTTTGTATTTTGCTTTACGCTCGGGTCAGACTGAGTGTCACAGTATTTGAGACTCACCTTTGGAGCTTTGCTTGAAGATCCATCTATATCTATTCACCTTTCAGCTATCCAGTTGTTTTTTTAGACCTGTCATCGGTTCGTATTCGATACTACATTGTATTTGAGATATTCTATTGTATTTTATTTCAAACCTTATTGTCTATATAGTAGCTTCATGAACTACTATTTATCTATTCCACTGCTTATTATTATATTAATCTATGGCTATGAATCCGTGATTGATTTATTTACTGTATATGTTGAGTTTTTCCAAATATAAATTAAAAATCTGTTGTTTTGAGCAATTCAAGTCCGACATGTGTAGATGCAAATGGCACGAAATAGCGGGTCGTCACATATAGTACCTTCCGTATCATTCTCGAAAAAGGACTCCATCGTTTCGCTACTAGAGCGTACTGTAAATACGTCTGTAAATCACAACTTCGTGAGGCCTATAATACAGATGTTCCGTCGTCTACTATGAAAATGTGAAACTGCATTCGCACTAGCTTACACTAGTGCTTGGACATCCACAATGTACCACCCAGCGCGTACCTTGAGGACTACATGTAACCGTTCTGTCTACTCCCTGAATTCTGCCAATAAGGTCTCTCTTGTACGGAACTCAGTCAGGGATTTTCCATATCTGTAACGGTTCGCTTTGTTAGGCCCACAGCACATATATTTTACTTGGTCTGTCTCTTTTCTCATCGTGGCTATGACCCCATGCAACCCCCCTCAACTAATCGAAAGACCTTTCAAGAGCTAAATGGTTGTGCCTTACTGCAAACAATCTAATCATCCAATTGGCCGTGCCCGTCATCCAATGTCTCAATAGTAAAAGAATCATTGGCCTATTGGTTTAATTCTAGTCTTTCTCGAACTCGCTCTGACTGATGATGGCTAATATCCGCATGCGACTATCCTTATGGGTCCTGCTCACTATAACCTACTCGCAAACTAGAGAACAGTGTCATATGAATATCATACTCCTTCGCCAACTCTTTAACTGCCTACAAAGGTCCGCTTCGTTAGGCCTGCAACGCAAAAGCAGTCAAGGCATACTCTCTTGATGGAACACCTACAGACCTGCCTCCAGAGGTGCAGCTTCGTTAGGCCTATCCAATATGGCCATCCTAGAGTATCCTCACATCCCGTTTAAGTCTCGTACTTCCTTCTAGCCCAAAATAACTAGTTGGACGTGCTCTTTCTGTACTAAAAATTTACGATGAATTGCTTCGTTAGGCTCTTTATCCATATTCTTTTTGAGCTACTCCTAACACACCTTACCATTTTGTTAGACCCCATGTATAATCTTTTATTATGTGTTTAGTTTACTTTTCTTATTCTGTTGGTTACTTATTTATCCTAATCAGCATGCCCAGCCCTATCTACGTGTGAGACCATCAGTCCTAGACCTGAAAAAGAATGCTGCCGGTACGGGCCACTACTATTATTTTTGCTTATTAACTTAATCCAAGATCTATGTTTGATAAAATAAGCCTCTTTTATTTCATTCTTTTTAATTATAACTTAGGTGTTACAATTATACTTGCAACTATCATTTTAATATTCTTTTCTTTCTTTTATAACCTACATGTTATAAATGTAATTGCAAGTGTCTCTTTTCTATTCTAGTCTGTCTTCTTTTATTATGATACTAAATTTTCTTTAGTTCTCTTAAATTATATAACAGTCTTAAGTTGGGACCACGTCACAGGCTTGCTGTGAATCGTTGGATCTAGAAACAATGCTTGAGATTACGTGAAAATCAAATTATTAAACATTAACTTTTAATTGTTACCTATTCATTTTAATTAATTTCCATCAGTTGCTAGTTTAATTCCCTTTATAACACATGTTTATTTGAAATTCAAATGTTGCTAATTAATTTCCTTTAATTGCTGATTTGATTAACGTTGCCTACTAATGCTAATTAATTACCTCTAATTGCTGATGTCACTTATTTCCATTATGACGCACGTCTATTTTGAAATTCAAACATGCGTTATTTTTGAAATTTATACGCGCATATATTTATTAACAAATTTATTTAGGCACATTTACACATATAATTATTTTTTTATAAGGAAATTCGAACGTCAATAATTTTTTCATATAAAGTCCGTTCGAAGCATATTACGTATGTAAATTAATCAGAAAATCACCATGAACACAATGTTATAAGTTTCAAGGCTATATTTTGACAATTCCAAAAACACTCATTTTCACCGTTTATAATTATTTTCGTTATTTAATTATTTAAAAATGTGGGGTGTTACATTCTTCCACCCTTTAAGAAATTTCGTCCTCGAAATTCGACAAGGGTAAAATTATGTAATTCCTCGCATCAAACACATCCATCTTGTGCACATCCATTTTTTGCAACCATTCGTGTCCTTGTGCAAAGTGTCGTATAATAATAAAATATATGCATGTACATTAGTTACTAAGCGGTACCTCCTATATGAATGCTTTTCTTCTTTAAAAACTCCTTTTTAATATATGATGCACACATCCTAAATGTACTTGCAATTTTTATATGAATGCAATCTTTTGAAAATTTAAATTGTTTTACATCCAATTTTCCCATACTTCTACTGAATAGGGGTGTCGTTCAATAATTTTTACATCATATCCTACCACACAACTTTTAATATTCTAATTTTAGATAAAATCTAATTTTTTCCAAACTCGATTTCTTATGTCAAAAAGAAGGTAGAAAACAGAAAACCTCACATTTACCATTTTACTTTTGCGCACCTCTTTCCCGTACTTGAAACTTATGCCACTATTTTATTAAAATCACTATTTTCTTTTCCAAGCACGGTTTACATAAGAAAAACTTCTTTTCAAATTTTTCTGTTGACATTTCTATCACTTTTTTTAAATTTTTTGTTTTCCTTTTAGTTACTCCTTTTGGCTTTTACTTTTCTTTTATTCCTTACATCCTATGCTATTATTCTCTTTTTGTGAACATCACTGAAAAAGAACATCACACAAATCAATACCGATTAGCAATAAT
Source organism: Allium cepa (assembly GCA_030765085.1). Taxonomy (NCBI): domain Eukaryota; kingdom Viridiplantae; phylum Streptophyta; class Magnoliopsida; order Asparagales; family Amaryllidaceae; genus Allium; species Allium cepa. The sequence goes on from CM060935.1 coordinate 974,069,655, forward strand.
AAAGAAAAAATGCTTACATAGGAGTATGATCGCATAACTAAATGGGAAAACAATTCCTACTTTAAAGCGATACTAGATAAATAAATGTAGCAGCTAAACACAACTATCATCTAGGGCTAGGAGCCCTAGAACCATGTCCATCCTGACACAGAAAGGTCGTACTATATGAATCCAAGTAACTAATATGCTTCTCCTGCTACATATTACTCGTTACTAACTTACGCTATATTACTCACGACGAATAAGATCTATTCATCTCTTCCATTCCATACTATAAATGGAATAACCAAGTCACATTTACTGCAATGAATAAGATGATGCAGCGCATCAGGTGTCGCATTCTTATGATCGCCAGCGACCTAAGATATGTCGGGAACGACCTAGTGATGCAGCGCATCATGGTTCACAATCTTATTGTTACCAGCGACCTAATATACGTCACGAGCGACCTAGCAAAGTACAACCAGTAAGGCGCGACTTAAGGCACAATGAGTTAAACGACATAACAAGTTAAGTCGTTCAACCAAACTACTACTGCCGCGTTTATTTCAGCCAACGAGCTACGACCTAGTTAAGTCAAGTAAAGCTAAGTTGCTCATTTCTTAAGTCGCTACTTCTTTATGTCCTTAGGTCGCTGAATTCGTAAGCCGTCTTGTTTTTAAGTCGCTCCAGTTTATGCCGCTCAAACTTCTGAAGCTATTGTGTTGAAGATATTGTTGAGTCACATATTGTTGTGTCGTGTGATGTGTTGTAATTCATGATGTTTTGTATTCTTTTAAGTCGTATATTGTTGTATTGTAAGTCGCGTGATGTTGTAAAATGTTAAGTCGTGTGTCGAGATTGTTAGGTCGTGAATGACCTGTATCGTGTTGTGCTTTGTCTATGTTAGGTCGTTGAAGTCTGTTAGGTCGTGTGCTGCTGTGTTGTAAAACTATATAAATAGGGGGTTGTGTCATTTGTAAACTTGGTTGATTTTGAATAAACTTTTGCTTGAGTGCTTTGTGCCTCTTTAAAATTAGAAGTTGAGTGTTATCTCCTTTCTCCATTTTCGGTTATTCGAGTGCGCTCGAATCAACGATTTTGAAGCCGGTTCACGGAATCTTGTGCGCAAGATCAACGTCGAAGAATCATAGATCTTCTAGCACGGTATCGTGCACGATCAACGTGTTAAAGATAGCTATAATCCGGTATCTCGCGAGATCAACGGATTTGGGCATTTATCTTGGGTATTATAAATCCATCGATTCATCGTTGTTTGTTGTTGTTGCGTCATTTGGTGACAACTTGTTGTTAATCCGCTGCGTCAATTGGTATCAAAGCTAGACTTAGCCAATCATAGCTAAGCCGAGCCTACTGGGAGCCGAGTTAAAGTGTTGAAGCTAGATCCGAGCTAAGGAAGATCAAGGCCGAGGGTTACCAGCCAAGCCGAGCTAAGTGCAGGCCGAGTGAAGTTAGGTTGAAGATTGTTGTAAGTTGATTATGCCGCCAAGACGTGCTAACCATTTTCAAAATGTTGAAGATGTGTATAGAAGACAAGAAGCTGAGCAAATGGAACAACGTATTAATGAAAAGTTCGGTGAAGGTATTGGGAAGTTAGAGAAATTGATGAATGACATGAATCAAAGTCAAAATAAAAGGTCACCAGTTTCGAACCATGGAGGAAACAGAGTTTTTCCATCGGTTTCGGAAGCGAGGAGGGTGTCACCACAATCTTGTCGAGAAATAAGAGAATCATCAGTTTCATTGAGACGAGAATACCATGAGTACAGAAATGAAGAGAGAAGAACTCCACGTGAGTTTGGATATGAGCCATATCGTGATGCTGAAAGACATAGTAGAAGAGATATGTGTGATCGTGGAAATGTTGATGGTCGAGATCGATACCGAAGTACATTTGATTATGATGAAGATGGTGATAGAGGTAGTGTTCATTATCGAGATCGAGACCAAATACGAAGTCAATATCGGAATGTAGAAGATGATCGTGGATTGGAGTCGGGGATGAAAACAGAGATTCCAGAATTCAAAGGGGGAATGATAGCGGAAGAGTTTCTGGATTGGTTATCAAATGTTGAGGAAATTTTTGACTTCAAGGAAGTACCCGAGCACCATAGAGTTAAGTTGGTTGCTACACGATTGAGGGGAAGAGCTAGGCATGGTGGCAACAAAATAAACTTACACGGGAAAGAATGGGAAAGTCGAAGATTGTTTCATGGGAAAAGATGAAGAAGTTGATGAAGGCTACTTTCTTGCCTTATAATTATCAGCCTCTTATGTATCAATGCTTACAAAATTTGAGACAAGGGACAAAGTCGGTAAATGATTATGAAGATGAGTTTTATCAACTGATTGCTAGAAACGATATTATGGTGAGGAGGAACAGTTGACATCTAGATTTGTTGGAGGATTGAGAATGCAAATTCAGGATATGGTGAATATGTTTGATCCAAGATCCATTGCTGAAGTACACCATAAGGCTCTAGCTTGGGAGAAGCAAGGTAGAAGAGGGGGTGGTGTGTTTACAAGTTCGATCAATCAGGTGAAAGGGGCTAGTAGCAATACTAATGTTTCCAAGGTTGTTAGTAAATCGGTTGTCAATGAGGTTGCTAAGACCAAGGTCAACAACAATTTCAAGTGTTATAACTGTCAGGAGTTTGGTCATAAGAGCAATGAATGCCCGAAGCCTAAGAAGCGAGTGATGGTCGCTGAGGATGAGGATGTAGAAATAGAATGTTCCAATTCACCACAAGTTGAGGAGGAAGAAGAATTATTGACGGGAGACAAAGGATATTTTTAATGATGAGGAGATCTTGCTTGACGCCAAAGCAGGAAGAGAAGAATAGTTGGTTGAGGAGTAACATTTTTCAGTCAACGTGCACTATTTTGGGAAGAGTTTGTAAGTTTGTTATTGATGCAGGAATTTGTGATAACATTATCTCTACAGAAGCTGTAAAGAAGTTGGCGTTAAAGACAGAGAAGCATCCCAAACCCTGCAAATTAGCTTGGTTGAGGAAAGGTCTTATGTAACTTTTTCCATCGGAAAGAAGTATAAAGATTAAATTTGGTGTGACGTGGTAGATATGGATGTATGCCATTTGTTGTTGGGAAGACCGTGGCAATACGATAGAGTTGTGCAATACGATGGAAGGACCAACTGCTATAGTTTCATGTTCGAGGGCACTAGAATCACTTTAGTCCCTAAACAGCGACAATAAGGTGTGTTATCTTTGAAGGGGTTTGTCAAAGAAGTAGAAGATGGGCCTGAAGTATTTTTGTTGATTGGACGTGAAAGTAGTGAAACAGTTCAAATTCCGGAGGAAGTTAATCCAGTGTTGAAGGAATTTGAAGATGTATTTCCTGATGAATTACCGAAAGAGTTACCACCGTTGAGAGACATACAACACCAGATTGATCTTTTCCGGGAGCTGCGTTACCGCATAGACCACATTATAGAATGAGTCCAAAGGAGCAGGAAGAGTTGAGAAGGCAGCTGGAGGAGTTATTTGAACAAGGGCGCGTACAAGAAAGTTTAAGTCCTTGTGCAGTACCAGCCTTGTTAGTGCCAAAGAAGGATGGAACTTGGAGAATGTGTACAGATAGTCGAGCATTAAACAAGATTACATTGAGGTACAGATTTCCAATGCCGAGATTGGATGATTTGTTAGATCAGTTGAATGGAGCCGCCATCTTTTCAAAGATTGATCTGAAGAGTGGGTATCATCAAATACGAATTCGATCAGGTGATGAATAGAAGACAGCATTCAAGACACGGGAAGGATTGTATGAGTAGCTGGTCATGCCATTTGGTCTTTCGAATGCACCTAGTACTTTTATGCGAGTGATGAATCAGATCTTTCGACCATTTATTGGAAAGTTCGTGGTGGTATATTTTGATGATATATTGATATACAGTGGAAGCACAGAAGAACATCTACAGCACTTGCGGGAAGTGTTGATGATACTTCGTCAGGAGCAATTTTACGCGGCAGCAAAGAAGTGCATGTTCATGACACATAGTGTTTTGTTTTTGGGGCATGTGTTGTCCAAGGAAGGAATCCATGTGGATCAAGGTAAAGTTTAAGTGATAAAGGATTGGCCACAACCCAGGACTATAACTGAAGTGAGAAGTTTTCATGGATTAGTATTATTCTACTGAAGGTTTATTCCACATTTCAGTAGCGTGGTGACACCAGTGACAGATTGTATGAAAGGGAAGCAGTTTGTGTGGATTGAAGAGGCTGATTCTGCTTTCCAATAGATCAAGACATTGTTGACTACAACACCGATTCTTAGATACCCAGATTTTCAGTTGCTCTTTGAGCTAGATACTGATGCATTTAAGGTTGGAATTGGTGGAGTATTAAGTCAGAAGGGTCGTCCAATTGCTTATTTTAGCGAGAAACTTTCTGGAGCCAAGACAAGATACAATACCTATGACTTGAAGTTCTATGCTATTGTCCAAGCCATAAAGCACTGTAGACATTATTTGTTTCATAAAGAGTTTGTGTTGTATACTGATCATGAAGCATTGAAGCATTTACAGGGACAGGATAAGATTGCAGCCATGCATGCTTCATGGATTGCATACTTGCAACAGTTTACATTTGTTGTAAAGCATAAGTCGGGAGTTACAAATCGAGTGGCAGACGCATTGAGTAGAAGAAATCATTTGTTGACTACGATGAGAGTTGAAGTGACGGGGTTTGAAGTATTTCCAGAATTGTTTGTTGAGGATCCTTACTTTGCTAAGATTATTGATGAAGTCGAGAAAGGGAAGACGGATGAGTATGTGTTGATAGATGTTTTTCTATTCAAAGGAAATCGGTTATGTATACCAGAGTGCAGTTTGCGGATGAAGATTGTGAAGGAGTTGCATGAAGAAGGTCATGTGGTAAGAGATCGTACTTTGCAGTTGATTTATCAGTCATATTTTTGGCCTTTCATGAGGAAAGAAGTTGAAAGATTTGTGCAGAGATGTCACATCTGTCAAGTTCCAAAGGGACAACTACGAATGCAGGATTGTATATGCCATTGCCCTTGCCTACTAGACCATGGGTTGATATTAGCATGGACTTTGTTTTGTGATTGCCAAGAACTCAACGAGGGAATAATTCTATATATGTTGTGGTGGATAGATTTTCGAAAATAGCACATTTCATAGCATGTAAAAAGACCGCTGATGCAGTCCGTGTTGCTCAATTGTTCTTTAGAGAGGTGTATCGACTACATGGGCTTCCTGAGACCATTGTTTCTGATCGGGATACTCGATTTCTAAGTCATTTTTGGTTGAGTCTGTGGAAGATGGTTGAAACTAAGCTGAATTTTAGTAGCGCTTATCATCCACAAACTGATGGGCAAACGGAAGTAGTGAACAGATCTTTGGGAAACTTGTTGAGATGTCTTGTGAAAGATAATTTGAAGAGCTGGGATGTGAAGTTGTGTCAGGCAGAATTCGCACATAATCATGCTGTTAATCGAAGTACTGGATTCAGTCCATTTCAAGTAGTATATTCAGCAATTCCGAAGGCACCATTGGATTTGTCGATAGTTCCATTTCAGAAAAGGGTTGTTGAACGAGCTTGTGATTTCGTGAATGAGTTGCAGAAGTGGCACAGGATTGTTCATGAACAATTGCTTAAGTCAAATGAGAAGTATAAGCAACTGGTAGATAAGAAGCGAAGGAGTGTGGACTTCAAAGAAGGTGATTTTGTTTACGCAATATTGGCGAAAGATCGTTTTCCAGTTGGAACTTACAACAAGTTGAAAGCTCGAAAGATTGGTCCAGTAGAAATTTTGAAAAAGATCAATGATAATGTGTATCAGTTAAAGCTATCGGAAAATGTTCATACTTCTGATGTTTTCAATGTCAAACATTTGACTCCGTATCATGAAAATAATCTTGTCGAAGAGGAGGAATGTGTGAATTCGGGTTCGAATTCTTGTCAACCTGGGGAGGATGATGCTGCGCATCAGGTGTCGCATTCTTATGATCGCCAGCGACCTAAAATATGTCGCGAACGACCTAGTGATGCAGCGCATCATGGTTCACAATCTTATTGTTACCAGCGACCTAATATACGTCGCGAGCGACCTAGCAAAGTACAACCTGTAAGGCACGACTTAAGGCACAATGAGTTAAACGGCATAGCAAGTTAAGTCGTTCAACCAAACTACTATTGTCGCGTTTATTTCAGCCAACGAGCTACGACCTAGTTAAGTCGCGTAAAGCTAAGTTGCTCATTTCTTAATTCGCTACTTCCTTATGTCCTTAGGTCGCTGAATTCGTAAGCCGTCTTGTTTTTAAGTCGCTCCAGTTTATGCCTCTCAAACTCCTGAAGCTATTGTGTTGAAGATATTGTTGAGTCGCATATTGTTGTGTCGTGTGATGTGTTGTAATTCATGATGTTTTGTATTCTTTTAAGTCGTATATTGTTGTATTGTAAGTCGCGTGATGTTGTAAAATGTTAAGTCGTGTGTCGAGATTGTTAGGTCGTGAACGACCTGTATCGTGTTGTGCTTTGTCGGTGTTAGGTCGTTGAAGTCTGTTAGGTCGTGTGCTGCTATGTTGTAAAACTATATAAATAGGGGGTTATGTCATTTGTAAACTTGGTTGATTTTGAATAAACTTTTGTTTAAGTGCTTTGTGCCTATTTAAAATTGGAATTTGAGTATTATCTCCTTTCTCCATTTTCGGTTATTCGAGTGCGCTCGAATCAACGATTTTGAAGCCGGTTCACGGAATCTCGTGCGCGAGATCAACATCGAAGAATCATAGATCTTCTAGCACGGTATCGTGCGCGATCAACGTGTTAAAGATAGCTAGAATCCGGTATCTCGCGAGATCAATGGATTTGGGCATTTATCTTGGGTATTATCAATCCATCGATTCATCGTTGCATCGTTTCATCGTTGTTTGTTGTTATTGCATCATTTGGTGACAACTTGTTATTAATCCGTTGCGTCAATAAGGATTTCAATCTATGCGGTCACTGTCTAAAAAGGCAACTAAGCTTTGGGAAATTTTCTCTTTATTTTCCCTAACTAAGGTCTACCTATCCCAACTACGTGTGTCTTACTATCTTACTAATATCACTTCACCATTCTTCTATAGTCTACACACATGAAGCAACATTTCTAGGTTCTCACTAGTGTCCTATACACTTAATGAGAACTTTTATTATTACTACTAAAAGTAATCACTGCTATCTCCTTCATAACCTTATATTTTTTCCGTCACACCTAGGAAATGATTTCTATCTACTCCATACTTAAAAGTTTGGTTTGGTATTTATCATTTCAATTCAAAAATTAAAACTTATAAATTTTTGAAACATCAAATCCTAAAATTCTTGCTTTTAAAAGTGGTACTTTGGAGTTTCTATTAAATTCAAAAGTACTTAACATTTTATCTTTCTAAACTTGCATCTTTACAGCTCTTCGAATTTAAATTATTCCCCAAACCTAGAGGGGAAAACTTACAAATTATAAGTTTAAAACTTATTCCTCTTTTCCTTTCAACGGCCTTTACAGCTTCCTATAAAAAATTGGATTTTTAAATTTAACTGTTTACTAAGTTTTTATCTTCCAAAAACTTATTTACTTTTCACCAAACCATTTTTCTTTAAAACATGCCTTACTTGTCCTTAAAATATTATTTTTCTTTACTTCCAAAAATGTCCTCACTTTTTTTCAAAACATCTTGTTTTAATAGATTTTCAAATTTACAAAAACTGGAGTAGATAAGAATAATTTTTTTTATCAAAAATCTCTTAACTTTCCTACTCTTCTAATTACCTAACCTTAGAGAAGTTTCTAACTTACTACAAATGGAGACTTTCTACAGAGGCAGGCAACCAATGCGCATAATCAATGGAAAAATATGAAATTTCCATTGCTTAGCTTTCCTACTAAGGCTCTCTATAATATCCCTCCTAACTAACACTGCCTCTAATTATTACGCTCCTTATTACACCTATAGTTTTATCCCTTAATGTATTGGAACTACCTTTTCTTGTGAGAAACCATTAACGCTAAAACCTTCTATGAATCCTTTAAAAGAGTATTTCATGTTTATGCGAAATTACAAGGAACTTATTTTATAATTTATCGAAATAGACTATACAAAATATCGTGCTTTCCATGTACATCTCTTTTACGTATTCCTTATAACTTGCAAAAAACATCTTTATTTGTGATTTGGTTTCATAGAAAATTAATTCATTTCATTCCAATAGATTAAAGTATGTTTAATCTATATTTACTTGCAATAAATATTTCCTATGAAATTTGTTAATTTCCTAATATTTAACTTACATCCTTTTTTTAAAAGAACCCATTTTCAAAAATGTTTTAATATTTTCATAACTGGAAAACATTTCCATATACTTATTTAAATAATAAGTGTACTTACAAACCACTTTATGTCTATACTTAGAAATTAACTTCAAAACACATTTTTATTTGGGTCAAAATAGATGTTGCATAAAATACCGTTACTATAACTCAAAAATACCAGTATATGGATTCAACTAAAATAAATATTAAAAAGTCCCATATACTATGTAAAATCATTTTCTTTGGGATTCACCTACTATAAAAATAGTGTCATAGTCTATGCTTCCTTTATTTTTCAAGAAAACATCTATTACAACAATAAATGTTGTAACCTACGTTTTCGATACTTAGCACACTCTAGGTTTTTATATATAAAAACTTTGTTTATCTACAAAGAAACTAGCGAGCTATACATGCTCTATAATTCTTCAAAAAGAATTTCACTTTTAACAAAATTTACATCATATAAAAACCAATTTAAATTTCATACTACTTAAAAACCTAACATTTACTTCCTCAAACATATTAACAATTATATTTTTCAATTTTTTAATTCCAAAAGTTCCATTTTATTGGGCTAGACATAAAGTGCATTTTCTTCTTACAACCCTAGGAATACCCTTCCTAAACCTTGGAAATCTCATTTCCTTACTAAAATCCCTTATTCCTTCCAAAATAAAAGTACTCTCCCTACTATCCCTATCGAACTTTCTCACTTGCTATAACATATGGATACCAATCTTCTTTCAAAACATAGCCTATTATACACCATAAATCGGCGATAACATAGGGCTCAACATCCTTAGGTCATCCCAAACCCAACTAGCAAACTATGCACAAATATACTTCTAAAAACTTTCCATGTGTTAAAATATATAATTGGGGACAATTTGGATTTTAGTACATAACATATTTATATTTTATTCAAAAATACAAATACGTTCACTCATATTTCCTAACTTACTTAGGATCTACTAAGCTAAGCTCTGATACCAAATGTAACAACCCGAATTCCAATGGGTCTGGATTATTCGTAAAAATGCTAAAATCTAAGCCCACTGAAGTCGGAGTTGGGTATTTGGTATCCTACGAATGGAAAAGGATAAATATATCAAAATTCAAATAAATATCTCATAGCGGAACCGACTAAAATATAATAGTAATTAAATACTCACTAAGGTAATAACACTTTCTTAACAAGTGTCACACAGTTCGAAAATCTCTGCTATCTATCCAACCCATGGGATGATGTGAAGAGGGGATCAAAACTAAAGTTCTGGTGAATGAAAAAATTATACACTCCCAAACATAATTCTACATATACCATTCTATTTTCTTTTTTTGTTATATTAGGTTTATTAGGTTTATAATACTCTCCCTCTGAGCGTGAATCATACCCATCTACTCCCTAGTAGATTAAGACCTACTAACCAATACATATGCAGCTACATGCCCAAAGACTGCATCGGTCCTAGGTACTACCCATAGTACCTTCCGTATCCCCCTCGAAAAGGACAGCTTTGTGAGGCCTACAATATAAATGTTCCGTCGTCTACTATGAAAACGTGAAACTGCATCCGCACTAGCTTATACTAGTGCTCGGACATCTATAATGTACCACCCAGTGCGTACCTTGAGGACTACACGTAATCGTTCTGTCTATTCCCGGAATCCGTCAACAAGGTCTACCTTGTACGGAACTCGGTCGAGGATTTTCTATATCTGTAAAGGTCCACTTCATTAGGCTTACAATACAGATATTCTACTTGGTCTGTCTCTTTTCTCATTGTGGCTATGGCCCCACATAGCCCCCACGAACTAATTGAAAGAACTTTCAAGAGCTATGTGGTTGTGCACTACTGCAAATAATCTAAACATCCAATTAGCTATGCCCCTCATCCAATGTCTCGATAGTGAAAGAATCATTAGCCTATTGGTTTAACTCTAGTCTTTCCCAAACTCGCTCTGCCTGATGATGGCTAATATCCGCATGCGACTATTCTTACGGGTCCTGCCCACTATAACCTACTCGTAAACTAGAGCACGGTGTCATATGAATATCTTACTCCATCATCAACTTTTGACTACCTACAAAGGTCCGCTTCGTTAGGCCTGCAATGCAAAAGTAGTCAAGGCATACTCTCTTGATGGAACACCTACAGACCTGCCTCTGGGGTGCAACTTCGTTAGGCCTACCCCAGAAGGCCATCCTAGAGTATCCTCACGTCCCATTTAAGCCTCGTACTTCCTTCTAGTCCAAAATATCAAAGTTAAATGCACTCTTTCTGTACTAAAAATATACGATGAAATGCTTTGTTAGGCTCTTTATCCAGATTCTCTTTGGGCTACTCCAAATGCACCTTACCATTTTATTAGACCTAACCTCTAATCTTTTATTATGCATTAGTTTACTTTCCTTATTCTGTTGGCGACTTATTTACCCTAATCAGCATGCCTAGCCACACCCACGCGTGAGACCATTGGTACCGGATCTGAAAGGGAATGCTACTGGTACGAGCCACTGCTATTATTTTTGCTTATTAACTTAATCCAAGATCTAAGTTTGATAAAATAAGCCTCTTCAATTTCTTTCTTTTAAATTATAACCTACGTGTTACAATTATACTTGCTACTGTCACTTTTATAGTCTTTTTTTTCTTCTATAACCTACATATTATAAATGTAATTGTAAGTATCTCTTTTCTATTCTAGTCTGTCTTCTTTTATTATGATACTAAATTTTCTTTAGTTCTCTTACATTATATAACAGTCTTAACTTGGGACTACGTCCAACTATCATAAGTTACTTACCATAATAAATACTTTACTTTTTACTCTATAATTTGTGCAATAAATGCAGATCTAGTCACATTATCTGTTTATTGTTTCTTGTCTTGTCAAATAATTAACATGGTTATTTCCTCTTCTTTAATTTCTTCAATGCTTCACGTTATTCTCCTTTATTCTAGGGATAATTTCTATTCTATTTGGTTGGTTACAAAGACTGTACTAAAGTCCATTTTCATATTTTAATGCTAAATAATGCTATAAACAATAACTCATAACTGCAAGATATTTCTTTTATTGTTTCTTTAACTATTTGATGATGCAAAATACAGTAATGTCTCTATTTTGCACTAATTCCATTTTTCTTGCTTTTATTCTTGCAATTACGTTTATCGTTATTCTTACAATATTAAACTATGGAAATGTATTCCCTTTTCTAAACCAACCAACTAATCTATCACTAACTTCCAAATTAAATTATTAGATTTTCCCTTTTTTAATTCGTTTCTCTCGTTTTAACATAATTTACTGTAAATTTCTCACACTTATAGGCTTATCCCTTTCTCTACAACTTCTAAGCTTAATATTACTTATATATAATCGGATTTTTTCTTTTCCATATAAATAACATTAAAATATTAGTTCACTTCTTTATAAAATTTACAGTTTCAACATAACTAACTAGTAGAACTAATTACTGAAATAAATGCTGAATTAAATATTTAACGGGAATCTAACGATATTATATATCATAAACATGAAAGAGATATAATTTAAATCCACTCACATGTCATCCTTAGCTTTAATCCATGGCCTTCCCGAATCCACTTCTAAGGCGGCTAATATAATTTTTAAAGGATATTCTCCCTAGAAATATTTTCTATTTAGATTTAGCCTCAGGCAATGAACCCAATTGGGAGAAAATTTGATTGTGAGAAAATAACTAGGCATATGGTTCTATTTATAGTGAATCTTAGGGATCTCAGGCCGTTGGATTTTTGGATTGAATCTGGTGCAACCACGTCATAGGCTTGCTGCGAATCGATGGATCTAGAAAACAACGCTCAAGACTGCACGAAAATCAAATTATTAAGCGTTAACTTTTAATCGTTGCTTATTCATTCTAATTAATTTACATGAAGTGAAAATTTAAATCCCTTTATAACACAAGTTTATTTTGAAATTCAAACATTGCTAATTAATGTAAATTAATTTACTTTAATTGCTGATTTGATTAACACTGCCTACTAATGTTAATTAGTTACCTCTAATTGCTGATGTCAATTAATTTCCTTTATGATGTGCGTCTATTTTGAAATTCAAACACGTGTTATTTTTGGTATATACGCATATATTTATAGATATATTTACGCACATTTACACATAATTATTTTTCGATACGGAACTTCGAACGTCAATAATTTTTTCATACGAATTCCGCTCGAGGGATATTATATATGTAAATTAATCAGAAAATCGCCACGAACACAATGGTATAAGTTTCGAGGCCATATTCTAACAATTCCAAAAATGCATATTTTCACTATTTATAATTATTTTGGTTAATTAATTATCTAAAAATACAGGGTGCGATAGAGATTAGAGAATAGAAGCAACAGAAAGGAAAGATAGATTCGAAATACATCGTACCGGATACAACAACTAATTCAAAACCATGTAAATTTCATTTATTTTATTTCATTCACGTAGCATATTTCCTTTAATGTCAATATCATTTAGTTAAACCTTCAATAAATTATTTAAGTTTAATATTAACATTCCATACTTTTTTATAACTTAAGTTCATTTTTATTTACTTAAATAGCATTCTCTTTTTATTATTCAATTTATTTCACTTAACATATCTTAGAACATAGATTAAGTGTATAAACATTTATTATAACCATTGAATTTTTATTTATAAATTCCCTTAACAAAATTTCATTTTTGGACATCTTATTACTTACATTTTATATTGTATACTATTCAACTACATGTTCCCAAATGTAACTGAGCACTATACAAATTTACCTCTAATCTACAACATTTCTATTAAGCAAAATTTAGTTTGAACCCTTTCATTACTTAAGTTTTCTCTTATACAACCTTCAATTACATATTCACATTAACATTTTGACTTTTGAATATTTAATGTAAGTTATATATGTTTTGGAGTGCAACTGAGTATTATACAAATAAATTTTATCCTAGTTCAACTATTTCAAGTTGTTTCAATTCCATTTCTCATTTTAGACACTCCAATTATTCAAAAATTTTGTTTCATTTCAATAATTGAAATCCACTTTCAATGAGCCGATATTTCGTTCTATTTGAGTCGACAATAATCCACACATGTCAGACTTGAATTGCTTAAAACAACAGATTGTTATTTTTATATTTGGCAAAACTTAGGATATACAGTTAATCAATCAATCACGGGATCACAGATATAGAGTAATACAACAATAAACAACGGAAATAAATAAATAGTATTTCCTGAAGTTCCTATAAAACATCAGAATCTAAAGAAAAATACAGCATAAATCCAATACATAAAAGTCTCAATACAAAAGCAATGACAAGTATGAACATAAATAGCTGGAAATAACTGAAATAACAGAAAGCGTAATAGATAAAGATAGATATCCAAGCAAAGCTCCAATTATTTAAATTTTTTGTTTCATTTCAATAATTGAAAACTATCACTTAACATAAAACTTAAGAGTTAAATTTTCGATTTCATTTTAAACTATTTTGAAGTAAATACATACATACATACGTACATACATACATACATACATACATACATACATACATACATACATACATACATATATATATAAATACATCAAATCATACTCATGAAATTCAAATCATATCCACTTTCCAAAACAAAAGTGTAGCAAAGCTACTAAGTAGTCTCCCCACTTTGAGACTCAAAAATGAATGTCGATGATGTTGTAGTCATCATCGAAATTATTTTCTAGGGACATAAGTGGAAGTATAGACTTACTTCTTTTGGAATTCTTTGAAAACAATTTCCATTCGAAAATACTTTCAAATAATATTTTTTTCTTCAAAACTTTGATTTTTAAAAGCATCGAAAATTAATTCTCAAATCCTTAATTTATATTCATTTCATTTGCAAATCAGATTTATAAACGATGTTTTAAAATTTTCATCTCCTTATAACTTACAACAAGAGTTAATGGTTTAGGAATGTTAACAAAACAGTAAATGATAATCTAGTACTATCATTTCCAATAACCAATTCATTTAACCATCTAATTTCAAAAAATTATACTTTCATATATAAAATAAAAATATATATAAAATTATTTCATTTACCAATTTCGAAAACTATATTGTGTCAGCTTGCTCTGTTCAAGTGTTTTGGAATTTATATCGATCGCGTTAGCTAGACGAATCGATTGAAACCCAAAATTAGAACTTAACAACTCAAACAACACAATATAAAATATTTTTATATCAATTACGAATGCACTCAGTCAAAGGATGAGTCAATAATGGATTTTTGAACAAGGATAGCGATTTAAATTTAGAGCGATCCTAATCAATGAGAATTCTAATTAAGAAGATAGGCTCGAAAAGATAAGATAATTAAATTACAAAAGGGGAAAGATGGATAGACTTTTATTAATCGTGGCGACCTTAATCGGGTCAACCAAGACTCCATTTTTAGAAATAATGTGCCCAAGAAATCAGATTTCATCCCTCCAGAAATGGCATTTAGAAAATTTGGCTTTCAATAGATGACTCCTAAGAGTTTGGATAACATAGCTTAACTGAGATTCATGCTCCATCTCTGACTTGGAAAAGACGCGAATATCATCAATGAAAACTAAGACAAACTTGTTGAGAACATCGCGGAAAACGCGATTCATTAGATTGACGAAGAAGGCTGGAGCATTGGTTAATCCAAAGGGCATGACTAACCATTATAGAACTCATTCTCTGTTCGAAAAGCTATCTTGGGAATGCTCTCTTCAGCAACATGAAGCTGATGAAAATTGGTAGCAAGATCGAGCTATAAGAATAAGATCGATGCAGAATTCGATTTTCCACTTAGGAGGAAGAGAAGTGGCTTCACCAAAAACATCAGGATAATTCCTGACTATTGGAGTGGATTCAAGATCACTAGACGAGGAATCAAGCGAAAAGATAAAGCTACCTGCACAATCCTGAGGCGTTTGACATATAATTACAAGAGAATTTCCCTGGTCGTCTACTAAAGAAATGGTTCAGGCTTTGCAAGAAATAATAACATCATATCGCTTTAACCAATCACCCCAAAGGAGATAACAAATGCATCAAAACCGAGATCATACAAATTTCCGATGATTCGATGCCTGTTGTGAAAGAGTTTAAAACCTTTCCAAATCATACTAATATTGGTGGGACCGCCGATGGGACTAGTCACACATAAGAATGAAGATTCCAATTAAGGTTGCAAGATGTATTTAAATTTATTACAGAGATCAACAGAAATAAAGCTATGGGATGCTCTATTATCAAGAAGAACACGAATAGGAAAAAAAAAGAATGGATTTTAAAGCAAAGGTAAAGTTCCAAAAAATTCAAAAGAAATCCAACTCAAATAGGATTCTAACAAAGAATTTCAAGCTCGAACGAAGATGATTCTGTAATTAATTTTACTCCTTCTAGGGTATTACTACCCTATCTTTAATTAATTTTTACTCCTCATGCTAAGTTTTGCTTAAACCTCGCTCTGATACCACTTATAACGACCCACTATTTTGAACCATTCAAATTGACAATAATCCACACTTGTCATACTTGAATTGCTCAAAACAATAGATTGTTATTTTTATATTTGGCAAAACTTTGCATATATAGTAAATAAACTAATCAAAAAATCACAAAAACAGAGTAATACAACAATAAGTGGCGGAGATAGATAAATAATAGTTCATGAAGCTACTATAGAACATCAGAATCTAAAGCAAAATACAACAGAAATCTAATACACAAAAGTCTCAATAAAAAAGAAAATGACAAGTCTGAACATAAAAAACTGGAAATAACTGAAATAACCAAAAAATGAATAAATAAAGATAGATATCCAAGCAAAGCTCCAAGCTCCAAAGGTGAGTCTCAAATGCTGTGACACTCAGGCTGACCCAAGCATAAAGCAAAACACAAAATACTTGAGTCAGGATTAACATTCTTATGCAAGTAAATCAACTCAAGTGAAATGTGCAAGTGAAATGCAATATAACTTAAAGGAAGTTGGGATTCCATCCTTTAAGGCCCTGTGAAACTATCTACATACATATTACAATACGCTACATAGATAATGTCTAAAGTAAAATATTAAAATAGCATTAAGATGTTACCCATATCCCCCTTAACATATTTTTTATATAAATGTCGTGGTCTATACAGTACTGTAAACTCCACCAAACTGGTGGGCTATCAGGGAGACTCCATAGGTATGACATAAACCAAACTCGTAGTGGGCGCGATAAGGCATATGAAAAGGCACACGAGGATATGCCAAGGGTATGATACTACCGTTTTGCGGATCCGGGACTAGTGGTAATGCATAGCAGCTACTACCGCCCACCTTAGAACACAATCCCATAATCAAATCGAAGGTGGCCACAAATCGATCACAAAGTAACAAATATGGAATCGAAGAAGCATGTCCGATCGAAGAATCAACCTCACTTGGCCCAGCGTAGCTCCTGTTTTAGTCTTATCAAGCTGACTCATGGGGGTTAAGGCTACGTTCGTACATCATACAAACTTTCACCAAACCATCCTTCTTTGTTCTGGATTCTCCACCACATGCACAGTTATTAAAGTGGTTTTCGGTATTGGCAAAGAGTAAGACAATATCTGATTCCTGTCTCTTTAACAACCAAACGCTTATTTCACACCGTGGTCATTTCCATTTCGAATAGATCATACTTTATATCAAAATATAATATTCATTTCAAAATCATATTCACTTTCGAAGTCATATCACTTTCGAAATCATTATTCACTTTAAATCATAACAGTTCCAACTTAAACAGTTGAATATTGGAAGTAGTTTACATATTAGAATGGTTATACATTAAAATAGTTTACAATTAAAAATAGGTTGTAGATTCAAATAGTTTATATATATTAAAAATAGTTTATATATTAAAAAGAGTTTATATCAAAGATAATTCCAAATTAGAATTGTTTCTTCCAATTTCACAAATCAATTCAAATCAAATTTAGTTCCAAAATTCAATTAAAATCAATCTCAGTTCAACAATTTCAATTGAAAATGTTAAAGGTTCAATTCAAATTCTCATTAAAACTATTTTTAATTTATATCGATTTCAAATCCATGTTTGAACTACATATTTAAACCACTTCCAAGTAAATAGGTTTCAAAGTTTAAATACTCAAATAATTTACAATAAATCAATTTGATAAATTTCATTTATATTTCAAAATTCAGCTCTAATTTTATTTAAATTTGAAAATATTCACTTAATCATTTTTAATAACATTTAAATAATGTAACGCCCCACCCCGAGACACACCTTAGTAAAGAGAATTAACGAGTAATTCCGTCTACTAAAGCGAAGAATAGGGCTGGTTAAGAGCGACCATCTATAACTTTGTCTTAAACATTTACTGAATACGTCGATAAATGAAATATAATTTTTCTTTTCTATCTCAACGGATCGACATACACAGTAAATGCTTAATCCAAAACTATAGGTGGTTGATGGATCTATCATAACAAAATACAATAACTAAATGTAAAGCACATCACAGAACAGTAATCGACATTATATATATACATATACACTGATACATGTTTAGTACAATACAATATGAATACAATAAAGGTGGTACTTGACCACACCATATACATCAAATCAAATGTAAAAACATCAGAGTATGCGGAAGAAATAAACTACTCAAGCAAAAGAAGAGATTATATCCAACACCAACCTCAAGCTAAGTCCAATAGATGTATTAATATACAGCAATAGAATGGATCGGTTTGGGAAGAAAGGTAAGGACTCACCTTCGGCTTGGGATTGAGACTCATGAGGCATCAAAAACTCCAGTTTTTTCTAAAGAAATATGATGTCTGATATTCTTTGCTAGTTGATCGGCTGCGCCGATACCTGAAACAACTCGGTCTGACCTGAGTATAAATACACGGGTCAGTCTAGCTACACGAATCAGTCAATATCGATAATATGATGCAGAATGGATATAGAGATACTTCTTCTAGAAAGGGAAGAATGAATCGATAAAATCATAAGCTCAACACTTAAGTAACAAACGCTACTTAAGTGAACAAATACCTCGAAGGAGGTAACTCAAACTCTATACTAAAATCAAACACAAGTGCCTCATATCATTGGTGACATCCCAGAATGTCTACATGGTTTCCATGAACCGTATCTCCTTAAAAGGAGAAATATCAATGCAAACTCTCGCCAAAATGGAAAACATAAAACATTCTCAAATAGGATGATCCAAAACTCAACTATAGATGAATCTCCAAATTCAATTATACCTCATATCATCGGTATAAATGTATATAAATCTCAATCTCCACTCGCCAAAATGGCAAAACCCAGAATATCTTATAAAATCATGAAATTATCAAAACTCATAACTTAAGAAACTCGAAAAGAGTTCAAAACATCACAATTGAAATCACCATATATATAACATCTCATATAGCAATAGGCTATCGATGTAATAAAACATCTTAAAAAGGTGAATCACAATAAAACAGAAAACTCAGAAAATCCGGATTGGCCAAATCACCGATTATAATACTGAAGCAATGCTGCACGTGCAAAACTCAGACGGCCGAAGCCTCAGACAAGGTCGCTAACACCTCCCAAAGCAGTTCGTCCTCATGACAAGGCCGCTGACACCTCTCCAAGCCATTTTGTCAGTCCTAACAAGGTCGCTAACACCTTCCAAAGCAGTTCGTCCTCATGACAAGGTCGCCGACACCTCTCCAAGCTATTTTGTCAGCTCTAACAAGGTCGCTAACACCTCCCAAAGCAGTTCATCCTCATGACAAGGTCGCTGACACCTCTCCAAGCAGTTCTGTTAGGTAAACATCATGAATGTGTCACAAACTCATGGATAGAAACCCGAAAAGTGTTAACGTATGTCCCATACCACACATTCGCACTTAGCGGTTTACTACCCGTTAGTCGATGCCACACTAGAAACATCATAAAACTCAGAAAATTATATCTCACCTAGTCTCATTGGCGAGTGATAAAGAGACATCATACTTGTCTCATCTCATCGACAAGTATTAAATGGCATCGTAACTTGTCTCATCTCATCGACAATTGAAAACATCATGATGGTCCCTCATAAACCGTAAATCTCAAAATGTGAAATCATAAACTCAAGACTTGCCTTATATCATTGGCAAGTAAATAAAACATCGTGATGGATCTCATCGACCGTACTCCGATATAGGAGATCTCAAACCATAATGTTTGCCAAATATTGGTCATCTTAAATAATTCCAATAAATAGAAATTATAAAAATCAAAATATGCCATAAAATGGCAAAACATCTTAGAATCAATAATCTCAAATAGCTTCAATCGTACAAGTCCGGAATTAACCGAAATAGTAAACGCACATGTCCCATACCACGTGTTTTACTAAATCGTTTAATTCTCTTTCTCATACGTTCGAATAGTGTAAAAGTGTATGTTCTATATCTAAAATAGTATACTAGAGAAAACAAGCTTCTAAAACATTTTCCCAAAAAGATTAATAAAACCAATATTTGAAGTTCCTTTATTATAGGGAATAAATATATTTTATTTTATTTTATATTAGAAAAATAATTTTAAAATACTATATAATAATAATTTGAAATGTCCATTTACTTCAAAAATCACTTCAAAAAAATGGTTTAGTAAAAACCGTACACGAAAACAATGGAAAACAAGAAAGATAACTCAAGACCGATAACTTGAGTTCAATATGAATGCAATTCAAATTTAACCCAAAATCAATTCAAATTCTATTTAAATTTGAATTTCAAATTCTCCAAATATAGCTAACCTATAGATAGGCATCATAGCTCTCAAAAAAACTCAAAAACATCATCAAAACCAAAAGAGAATAAGAGAAACAAAACGGGCTAATACCACTCTAAGGTCAATGTTTCTTGTTGCTGTCATCTTGCTCTCAAGACAGCAACATATAACCATAATTTTGACCACAAAAACATCAGAATTTCTGAAAACACAATGAACAAAACTTGTAGCATATGATCTAAGCTTTCCGAAACATCCAAAATTATCAAATTCGGTTAAGAAACGAAGAAGTTATGGTCAATTTCGTTTCAGCTTCAAGCACAGAGCAAACATTGATTTTGCTCTCGAGTTAGCAGTAGAAAAATTAGATTTTGACATATCTAACCTCAAAATTATAGAAAATACAAAACATGAAAGTTGTATCACATGAACTAAGCTTTCTGGATCATCCAAAATTATCAAAATCAGTTGGGAAACGATGAAGTTATGATCAAATTCGTTTCAGCTTCAATGACAGAGCAAATATTGGATTTGCTCTCGGGTTAGTAGTAGAAAATTTGGATTTTGACATAGCTAACATCAAAAATACAGAGAACACAAAACATGAAAGTTGTAGTACATCATTTATGCTTTCCGAAACATCTAAATTTATGAAAATTGGATCAAAAACGAAGAAGTTATGGCCAATTTAGTTTCAGCCTTAAGCACAGAATAAATATTGCTCTTGCTCTCGGGACAACAGTAGAAAAATTGGATTTTGAAACAGAAAACTTCTAAATTACAGAAAACTTAATTCATGAAAGTTGTTCCCTATAATTATACCTTCCAACTGAAAAAAACGTCACTCAATTTTGATTTATCCTTCAAAAGTTATGGTGATTTTAAGTTCAGATTTCAACAAACGAAATTGCACAGGGCAGAGCTGTGTACATCAGATTCAAACTAATTTCCGACCCTATATACAATAGAATCTCAAAAAGTAATTAAAAGAGAAGTTGTAGATAACAGAATTTTCTTTCAACTGCAAAAAGATTGAGCTAATTTGGGTAAATTTGCACTAAGATACTGCTGTTTTACTGCAGCAATTTTTCACAAATAAATTTCAGCAAACCACAATAAACTTGGAAGCAATTCAATCAACATCCCATCCAGTTAATTTAAATAGAAACTAAAAATTATTCATGTAGATTTAAGCTAGTGGTGTGAGTGATTAACTCAACTTGTTGTAGGAATTCAAGAACTCGAATTAATATAGAAAGGTTGGAGCTTTTGCTTCAATTTTAGCTTCTAGAACCTATAAACAACACTACAACAACATGCAAGCAAGAAAACCCTATTACTAATAATCTACCTATTGCAAAAATCCAAATTGATGAGATAGAATAAGTTTTGGAGTTGATTACCTGAGAAATATAACTTTATATTGATTAAAATTAGCAAATTAATGTGGGAATTGAAGATTTAAAGCTCTAGGGTTTAGAAAGAGAATGGTTTCTAATTTTTTTCTTTACTGTGAATAGAGAATGAACGTGAGGAAGAGAAAGATGTTTTCATTTCTTTTCTAATAGGCTAAGTGAAGTATGTTAATGGGCTAGAGTCCAAATGTTTAGGAAAATTAGCTTAGGTTATAAGTTAATCACTTAGTTACATGTTAACAAGACACATCTTCAAATTCAATCATCTATTCAACTTTATTTCATATCAAAAATTTATAAAACTTCATATTCATGATGATAAAATGTTAGATACTCAAAATAAAAGATTATTATATTTTTAAAACATTTTATCATCATATTTCTTTTGTTTTTATAAATAACAAATTTACATCTTTAATTACAAATTCCATTGTAATTAACATTATAAATTACACAAAAATAATATTTTTGTGTAATAAAATTTTATAACCCATTTCAAATATAATTTTACACCTAAATTATATTTTTAAACTCAATTCCATCATTATGTTAGATATATCGCATCTTAAAATTAATTACTTCTTTTTAAGAATCATTAAAAGAAGTAAATAGCAATAATTAACAAAACTATTGCATTAACTCTAAATAAAACACTTTTTCTTCGGTTTATTATCTCAAATAATCTTACTAAAGTTTTCAAAATTCTATTTTCTCATTTTATCCTCAAATATATTGTTTATTCCCAATAAACAATTTAAATTCCACATTAATTATTAATTTACAGTATTAAATTATAATCGCCGTTATAATTTAATATTCTCAGGTAATCGCTAAAATCAGGGTTGTTACAGACTTCCCCTCTTACAAAAATTGCGTCCCCACAATTTTCTATAAGAAGAGCTGTAAACAATGTAAAAGACACAATCATCGAAGGATAAAGACAAGCTTGAATCCAAACCATTCATACTCTCAATACAAAATGGTAGAAAGAAATAAGAAAAAACTCACTTGGTTAACTCAATGGCCCATCATATGCTAATACAGTGATTAGCAAACCATCAAGTTTTCCAAGTATCTCGCAAGAGTTTCGAAGACATCCCGTCTTCGAATCAAAACTCAATAACATGCTCAACAATTAATCAATTGGAAATGATTGATTCAAAAAAAAACTCTACGAATAAAGTCGGGATCATACTCGCTTAAACCCGAACTCTAAAAAATAAAGAAGATCATCAAGAAGATTTTCCGCATAAATATACGGAAAGAACATCCTCACAACAGGATAGACACAATAGACAAGAAAGATAAATCACAAGATGGCTTCTCACAAGGCTAACAAATTCGAACGACCGCGAAAA
This sequence comes from Allium cepa, assembly GCA_030765085.1. Taxonomy (NCBI): domain Eukaryota; kingdom Viridiplantae; phylum Streptophyta; class Magnoliopsida; order Asparagales; family Amaryllidaceae; genus Allium; species Allium cepa. The sequence continues at coordinate 974,092,620 of CM060935.1, forward strand.
ATGCACGTCGTTGATAATAGATCAACGATAGAACATACTCAAGAACAAGGATATAAGCTCGAATTATCTTTTAATCCAAGATATCTAGAATTTTAAATTTCAACATGCTTTAAATTTTTAAACCTCAATTTTCAACATTTGAAAATTTCTCAAACTCTTTACTATATTACTTAATAAGTAATTTAAAACTCAAAGTTAAAATTCAAATTTCTTCTCTTACTTCAAAATTAATTTCCAAAGAATTTTGTAAATCCATAATAATATCCCTTAAAATAAATTAAGGGTTTAAATTCGATTATTATATAATATAGATTCTAAAATCTCAAAATATACTTCCAATAAAACACAACTCAAAAATAATCTCATTTATATTCTCATTTTTATAATTTAAAAATAAATAAATGGCATTGCCTCGCCATTGAGTCTCTAATAAATGAATATATCAGTTGGCTGCAGAGTTGACCGAATGATCAAAACTGCCTCGCCACTCTATTGCTCATCTCTAAAATCAATGGCTACAATTGCCATTCAAAAATAAATTTAATATTTAATCTCAAAATATTATTTTCAAAATCTCAATCCTTAAAACACAAATCATCGTGTTTGATTGCCTCATCATAACATTTAGGAGATTCCTATCGATAACGTTGATCAGCCGTATCGACCAGAACTCTTAACTACTCGATGGATAACCCAACACTCAAAAATACTTCTATGAAAGAATACCACTCATATAAATATATTCTCAAAACATTCTTTGATTTTTAAAATATCTCAAAACTCCAATTTCTCTTTTTAAAACTCTTATATATAGCTTCAAAAACTCAAACCAAAGAACATTAAGAGAATGCATCGAGATATTCCTAGAGTACGTGATTCACAAAATCAACAGAAGGAGATGGACTGTTCATTAACTCCTACAAGAGGATGAGCCACTCTCGGAAATCATCAAGACAAAAGATAAGCATGATATTCTCCTCGAAGGAAAAGAAGCTTACAAACCACAAATCAGTACTTTAAACAAAGTAATGCTGCAAAGGATAACACCGATTGAGTATTCGAAAAGGATAACTTAAAGAAACTCAATGATAAACTCAATCAGACTCGAATAACCTAGAAACTCACCTCATTCCTTAGTGGATATCCTCGTGGAAGGATAATCGAATGGCTAAGAGCCAGAAATAAGGTTACCTCAACATTCGATTGCCTGATTGGATGTCAAATCCAAACGGACTCACAAAAATCAACAAAGTCACCTTGATTGGAATTCAAGATATATCATCAACATCTCGATACTCAAGAGTGAATACAGAAACTTTGGAATCATCATTAACGTTCCAAAGTGATAGAAATAATAAACGAATCAAATTAAGATGCCTAAATAAATATAGGATCCTACAACAACCAAAAGGATCGGATTTAGCATCAAATAAGTCAATCCATCTCAAATCAAATACATCTTAATATAGTGAGTAATAAACAAATACTCACTAAAGCAGCAACAAATAGAAAACTCAGAATGCTCACAACAAGCCAACCGTTGTGGACCCCTCAATAGGATTCACAACTCTCAAAGGAATGCAACAAGAATGCTCGAAGAAATCAATCAGCTCCATCGATACGAACTCACTCGTATCGACAAAAATAAGAATAGAATAATCCTAAATAAGATTATTCATAAGATAAGATAACGTCAAACTCAATCATGGAATACTACGAAATACAATTTATATTCCTAGACATATTCCATCTCAACATATCCCAAAACTCGAAAAAGTATCAAAGCACGATTCAAAAATAAGCTCGAATAAAGGACAATGATTCACTCATATTGTACTTCTATGTATCGTGATATACGTACTATTCTGTGTTTATTCTACTTTGTTCTGACCACATCTCTGATACCATGCTGTAACGCCCCACCCCGAGACACACCTTAGTAAAGAGAATTAACGAGTAATTCCGTCTACTAAAGAGAAGAATAGGGCTGGTTAAGAGCGACCATCTATAACTTTATCTTAAACATCTACTGAATACGTCGATAAATGCAATATAATTTTTCTTTTCTATCTCAACGGATCGACATACACAGTAAATGCTTAATCCAAAACTATAGGTGGTTGATGGATCTATCAGAACAAAATATAATAATTAAATGTAAAGCACATCACAGAACAATAATCGACATTATATATATACATATACATTGATACATGTTTAGTACAATACAATATGAATACAATAAAGGTGGTACTCGACCACACCATATACATCAAATCAAATGTAAAAACATCAGAGTATGCGGAAGAAATAAACTACTCAAGCAAAAGAAGAGATTATATCCAACACCAACTTCAAGCTAAGTCCAATAGATGATACCTGAAACAACTCGGTCTGACCCGAGTATAAATACACGGGTCAGTCTAGCTACACGAAACAGTCAATATCGATAATATGATGCAGAATGGATATAGAGATACTTCTTCTAGAAAGAGAAGAATGAATCGATAAAATCATAAGCTCAACACTTAAGTAACAAACGCTACTTAAGTGAACAAATACCTCGAAGGAGGTAACTCAAACTCTATACTCAAATCAAACACAAGTGCCTCATATCATTGGCGACATCCCAGAATGTCTACATGGTTTCCATGAACCATATCTCCTTAAAAGGAGAAATATCAATACAAACTCTCGCCAAAATGGCAAACATAAAACATTCTCAAATAGGATGATCCAAAACTCAACTATAGATGAATCTCCAAATTCAATTATACCTCATCTCATCGGTATAAATGTATATAAATCTCAATCTCCACTCGCCAAAATGGCAAAACCCAGAATATCTTATAAAATCCTGAAATTATCAAAACTCATAACTTAAGAAACTCGAAAAGAGTTCAAAACATCACAATTGAAATCACCATATATATAACATCTCATATAGCACTAGGCTATCGATGTAATAAAACATCTTAAAAAGGTGAATCACAATAAAACAGAAAACTCAGAAAATCCGGATTGGCTAAATCCCCGATTATAATACCGAAGCAATGCTGCACGTGCAAAACTCAGATGGCCGAAGCCTCAGACAAGGTCGCTAACACCTCCCAAAGCAGTTCGTCCTCATGACAAGGTCGCTGACACCTCTCCAAGCCATTTTGTCAGTCCGAACAAGGTCGCTAACACCTTCCAAAGCAGTTCGTCCTCATGACAAGGTCGCTGACACCTCTCCAAGATATTTTGTCAGCTCTAACAAGGTCGCTAACACCTCCCAAAGCAGTTCGTCCACATGACAAGGTCGCTGACACCTCTCCAAGCAGTTCTGTTAGGTAAACATCGTGAATGTGTCACAAACTCACAGATAGAAACCCGAAAAGTTTTAATGTATGTCCCTGACACCTCTCCAAGCAGTTCGTCCTCATGACAAGGTCGCTGACACCTCTCCAAGCAGTTCTGTTAGGTAAACATCGTGAATGTGTCACAAACTCACGGATAGAAACCCGAAAAGTGTTAACGTATGTCCCATACCACACATTCACACTTAGCGGTTTACTACCAGTTAGTCGATGCCACACTAGAAACATCATAAAACTCAGAAAATTATATCTCGCCTAGTCTCATTGGCGAGTGATAAAGAGACGTCATACTTGTCTCATCTCATCGACAAGTATTAAATGACATCGTAACTTGTCTCATCTCATCGACAATTGAAAACATCATGATGGTCCCTCATAAACCGTAAATCTCAAAATGTGAAATCATAAACTCAAGACTTGCCTTATATCATTAGCAAGTAAATAAAACATCGTGATGGATCTCATCGACCATACTCCGATATAAGAGATCTCAAACCATAATGTTTGCCAAATATTGGTCATCTTAAATAATTCCAATAAATAGGAATTATAAAAATCAAAATATGCCATAAAATGGCAAAACATCTCAGAATCAATAATCTCAAATAGCTTCAATCGTACAAGTCCGGAATTAACCGAAATAGTAAACGCACATGTCCCATACCACGTGTTTTACTAAATCGTTTAATTCTCTTTCTCGTACGTTCGAATAGTGTAAAAGTGTATGTTCTATATCTAAAATAGTATACTAGAGAAAACAAGCTTCTAAAACATTTTCCCAAAAAGATTAATAAAACCAATATTTGAAGTTCCTTTATTATAGGGAATAAATATATTTTATTTTATTTTATATTAGAAAAATAATTTTAAAATACTATATAATAATAATTTGAAATGTCCATTTACTTCAAAAATCACTTCAAAAAAATGGTTTAGTAAAAACCGTACACGAAAACAATGGAAAACAAGAAAGATAACTCAAGACCGATAATTTGAGTTCAATATGAATGCAATTCAAATTTAACCCAAAATCAATTCAAATTCTATTTAAATTTGAATTTCAAATTCTCCAAATATAGCTAACCTATTGATAGGCATCATAGCTCTCAAAAAACCTCAAAAACATCATCAAAACCAAAAGAGAATAAGAGAAACAAAACGGGCTAATACCACTCTAAGGTCAATGTTTCTTGTTGCTATCATCTTGCTCCCAAGACAGCAACATATAACCATAATTTTGACCACAAAAACATCAAAATTTCAGAAAACACAATGAACAAAACTTATAGCATATGACCTAAGCTTTCCGAAACATTCAAAATTATCAAATTCGGTTAAGAAACGAAGAAGTTATGGTCAATTTCGTTTCAGCTTCAAGCACAGAGCAAACATTGGTTTTGCTCTCGAGTTAGCAGTAGAAAAATTAGATTTTGACATATCTAACCTCAAAATTACAGAAAATACAAAACATGAAAGTTATATCACATGAACTAAGCTTTCTGGATCATCCAAAATTATCAAAATCGGTTGGGAAACGATGAAGTTATGATCAAATTCGTTTCAGCTTCAATGACAGAGCAAATATTGGATTTGCTCTCGGGTTAGTAGTAGAAAATTTGGATTTTGACATAGCTAACATCAAAAATACAGAGAACACAAAACATGAAAGTTGTAGTACATCATTTATGCTTTCCGAAACATCTAAAATTATGAAAATTGGATCAAAAACGAAGAAGTTATGGCCAATTTAGTTTCAGCCTTAAGCACAGAGCGAATACTGCTCTTGCTCTCGGGACAACAGTAGAAAAATTGGATTTTGAAATAGCAAACTTCTAAATTACAGAAAACTTAATTCATGAAAGTTGTTCCGTATAATTATACCTTCCAACTGAAAAAAACGTAACTCAATTTTGATTTATCCTTCAAAAGTTATGGTGATTTTAAGTTCAGATTTCAACAAACGAAATTGCACAGGGCAGAGCTGTGTACATCAGATTCAAACTAATTTCCGAGCCTATACACAACAGAATATCAAAAAGTAATTAAAAGATAAGTTGTAGCTAACAGAATTTTCTTTCAACTGCAAAAAGATTGAGCTAATTTGGGTAAATTTGCACTAAGATATTGCTGTTTTACTGCAGCAATTTTTCACAAATAAATTTCAGCAAACTACAATAAACTTGGAAGCAATTCAATCAACATCCCATCCAGTTAATTCAAATAGAAACTAAAAATTATTCATGTAGATTTAAGCTAGTGGTGTGAGTGATTAACTCACCTTGTTGTAGGAATTCAAGAACTCGAATTAATGTAGAAAGGTTGGAGCTTTTGCTTCAATTTTAGCTTCTAGAACCTATAAACAACACTACAACAACACGCAAGCAAGAAAACCTTATTACTAATAATCTACCTATTGCAAAAATCCAAATTGATGAGATAGAATAAGTTTTGGAGTTGATTACCTGAGAAATATAACTTTATATTGATTAAAATTAGCAAATTAATGTGGGAATTGAAGATTTAAAGCTCTAGGGTTTAGAAAGAGAATGGTTTCTAATTTTTTTCTTTACTGTGAATAGAGAATGAACGTGAGGAAGAGAAAGATGTTTTCATTTCTTTTCTAATAGGCTAAGTGAAGTATGTTAATGGGCTAGAGTCCAAATGTTTAGGAAAATTAGCTTAGGTTATAAGTTAATCACTTAGTTACATGTTAACAAGACACATCTTCAAATTCAATCATCTATTCAACTTTATTTCATATCAAAAATTTATAAAACTTCATATTCATGATGATAAAATGTTAGATACTCAAAATAAAAGATTATTATATTTTTAAAACATTTTATCATCATATTTCTTTTTTTTTTATAAATAACAAATTTACATCTTTAATTACAAATCCCATTGTAATTAACATTATAAATTACACAAAAATAATATTTTTGTGTAATAAAATTTTATAACCCATTTCAAATATAACTTTACACCTAAATTATATTTTTAAACTCAATTCCATCATTATGTTAGATATATCGCATCTTAAAATTTATTACTTCTTTTTAAAAATCATTAAAAGAAGTAAATAGCAATAATTAACAAAACTATTGCATTAACTCTAAATAAAACACTTTTTCTTCGGTTTATTATCTCAAATCATCTTACTAAAGTTTTCAAAATTCTATTTTCTCATTTTATCCTCAAATATATTGTTTATTCCCAATAAACAATTTAAATTCCACATTAATTATTAATTTACAGTACTAAATTATAATCGCCGTTATAATTTAATATTCTCAGGTAATCACTAAAATCAGGGTTGCTACAAATAAAATCTCAAATTATAAATTTAAATCGATATTAAATATTCAATTTCAATTTTATTTAAAATATAGAAATATTCAATTAATCACCTTTAATCAAAATCAAGTTATAAAAGTCATATCTTTAAAATCTCAAAATTTATAAGTTTCAAATTAATTTTTTTAAAACAATTCTTAATCAAATAAAATTTCAAATCAATTTCAATTCGTCTTCCCAACCTTAACTTATTAAAGCTATTGCAAAATTTATTTTAAAATATTAATATAGTTTTAAATAAATATTTAAACATATTATATATATACTAATTAAATTGAGTTTTATTATATTAAATTTAGCCTCATTATTAAATTTATTTAAATCTAATTTTATATATTTAAAAATAATAGAATTGTAAGTAAAATCTTAAAATTACGTTTTCGAAACTTTTACTCGTAAGTTCAAAATTTTCAAACACATATAATATAAAATCTAAATTTTTTACTCACATAAAAGTTTCTATAATTTATAAAAAAATCAATATTTAATAAAACCCATCTATTTCCTTTCAAAACTTTGGAAATCACTTTTCAAAATAGGTCAAACGGTGTCCGTATATAATTTTCTATCCTATGTCAAGTGATACGGATATTTATCATTTCAATACGTAATAATTTATATTTTACGGGTATGTATCATTTCAACTTGCAATCCCAAAATTTCAAAATCAATAAAATCGCTTGTGTTTATCATTTCAGCCCATAACGTTTTTCCCTAGTCTATAATATTGTTTAGGTATGTATCATTTCAACTCATGGTGATTTTCTTAACTAACAAGGGACTTGCAGTGTGAGAACAATAAAATAATAATATAAAATAGCTTAATATATTAATTTCAAGCATGGATCATAACTAACAATTTAAATATAATATATATACAATATGATACGGTGTCATATGTCAAATAACATAGGTTTACAAATTTAAATATTATCATATCGTATTCAACAATTAAATAACTAATCAATTTAAATTTAACAACATATTTCAATCATCATTTAATGGGAATATAAATTTTGTAATGAACCAGTATTTCGAACCATTGGCATCTACACATGTCGGACTTGAATTGCTCAAAATATCAGGTTTTTAATTTATATTTGGCAAAATTCAGCATATACAGCAAATAAATCAATCACAGAATCAGATACATAGATTATTACAAAAATAAGCAGCGGAATAGATAAATAGTAGTTCCTAAAGCTACTATATAAGCAACAGAGTTTGAAATTAAATGCAACAGAATATCTCAAATACAATGTAGTCTCGAATACAAACGGATGACAAGTCTGAACAAAACCACATGATAGCTGAAAACTGAATGGATACAGATGGATCTCCAAGTGAAGCTCCAACTCCAAAGGTGAGTCTCAAATGCCGTGACACTCAATCTGACCCGAGCGTAAAGAAAAACACAAAACACTTGAATCTGGATTAACATTCTCATATTAATTAATTCAAATCAAGTGAAATGTCAAATGAAATCAAATAACTTAAAGGATGTTTGGGATTTTCATCCTCTAAGGATCCGTGGAACTATCTACTATGTAGTAGTATACGCTATTATAATATGTCTATAGTAAAGTAAACTATTAAAATAACGTTAAGGCGTTACCCATATCCCACTTAACACATTTTATATAATGTCATAGTCTATACAGATACTATAAACTCCACTCGCAAGTGGGCTATTAGGGAGCACTCCATAGGTATGACACAAAACAAACTCGTAGAAGACGCGATAGGGCATGCGACAAGGAACTCGAGGCAATGCCAGGGTAGATATACCGTTTGCATATCCGGACTAGTGGTAACGCATAGCAGCTACTACCTCCCACCTCATGACATACTCCCAAATCAAAGGTGCACCCAATCAAATTACAAAAGCAATAGGATGGTATCGAAGAAATGTGTTCGATAGGAGGAATGACCTCACTTGTCCCCACGTAGAAAGTTTAATTAAAGATTAATTAATTAGATTAATTAATATTTAATTATTAATGAAGGTTTAATTAATTATTTAGTAATTAATAAAGTATTTATTTGGGTTTAATTAATAGCTAATTATTGTTTAATTATTTAATTAAAATGAGCTAAGATTCGATTAAAATTAATTATGATTTAAATAAGGATTTAAATTATAATTGGTTATTTTTGAAAAGATAATTTTTAGTTTTAAATCCTTGATTTTCAAAAGTAAAATTGTTTGAGTGTACTTCTTTTTCAAAGATGGTTTTGAATACAAGTGATTCAAGTGTTGATACCATTAAGAACCATATAACTATGATTGAGTTATAATATAGTTTGTTTGTTTGTTTGTATGGACATGTGTTAGCAGAATAATCCACGTTCTGCTATAATTTGATCGAATTGTTTGGACATTTGTTTAGCATGACAAATCACAAACTTGATATTATGTTATTTGAAAATGTATATGCTACTTAGTTCATATTGACATGTTATTCCCTGATTTGGATATGAGTTGTATTTACATATATGTTGACCTATGTAAATAACTATTTAGTGATTTGAAATTGAAATGGAATGGTAACTTAAATAAGTACCATTGGGATTGCTAAGCCTCTTTTCGACTTACTAAAGTATGTTTTTGAATTAACTTTACTTCTTAAATCGATTTGGGTTTAAAGGTTATAAATGGTTTTCAAATTTTTTTATTATTTTATAAAGCTATTTTTAAATAATATATTGTTTTAAAAAGTGGTTTATTAAATAAAAGGATTTACCTAAAGTGATTTACAAATGTTTCTTGAAAATGATATTTTACAAAGGAGATTCTATAATGGAATTATGAAGGAAGATTTTTAAATAATTTTAAAAATAGAAAGAGATTTTATAAATCATTTTAGATATTTTTGAAAGATGTTTTAAATCAAGTTTGAAAATTCGTAAAGAGGTTTGAGATATGAAGTGAACTTATAAAGGAATTTTTATAAGGAATAAGTGACGGGGTTCTATAAAGTGAACGATTTTTATAGTAAGTGATGTTTTGAAAGGGAATGGTTTGGCCATTTAATGTGGAATATGAGAAGAGAGAATTTTCCAAATGTTTCTGGTAAATATTTTTATTTATTGCCAAGTAAAAGGGAAGTAAGTGGTTTAGGAAAAGTGTTTTAGAAACGATCCTTTGATAAAATTTTATAAAGTGATTTTATTGATTAAAGATTAATTAATAAAGGCTTAGAGGATTCCATATGAAACTTAATCAATGTTTGATTGTTTTTTTATTTGATAGTTAAATAACCGACTATCAAATCAGGACCAAAACATAACTTTGTAAATATCTAGGAAAAACACAGGAATTATACGGTACAGTTATCGTCGAGGGTGCTATACTGTACATGTAAACTCATTTAGTTCTTATAGGATAAATGATAATGAAATCCATTCAAAAAACGGTTAGGATGTGAACTCCGCTCTTATCTTTTATTTGTTTATTTCTTAAAGAACCAGGGTTCAGTTTACCGAAAATATTGAAAGTAATTTCAAAGATACCAGGATCAGATATGTTATTCAAAAACTACTTCGATCCAACTCAAACATTTCATGCTGAAGCATCTTGAGGAGCATGGAATCAAAGACGGAGTTTTGAAATGCAAAGGCTATTTTATATTTTCCTTAGGAGGGATTCCCTATAACGGATGTAATAGAAAGTAGCGCCTTTAGTTTCGTTCAGTTGCAGAACGAACTTGTATGGATGAATGCTAGCATTACGTTGATGCCTGGAGGGTAATGTTAGCGTTCCAAGTTGTTTTGATATATAAAAGGAAAACGTAGCCTCAAGTTTCAAGAACTGGAAAATAACTAAAACAGGGTATGCGACAAGGCTAAGTGGGTCGCTCCCATTAGGGTATGTCATCATCTTTCTAGATTACCATATTGGTTGTGCAAGAGAGATCTCGATTAAGGTTGGAAGACTGGAATGATGACCCATTCGATACTACTAGTCAAGTGGTAGGCGGGTTCTATGTGGCAGGGTACAAGATGCTCTTGTTAGACCCAGGTGCATTGTTCTAGAGATGTACCCATCGAAGGTAGTTCCTTACCTGGTCATAGTATGGAATCCATTCTCTAATACATGCCTTTATGGTTTTGATTGTAAAGCCTAGTATGCTGGAATTTAATTAATGTAACTACTTCGGCTAAGACTAATAAGTATCTGTACTTTAGACATTATTATAATATCACTGGATTTTCTATAAAAGTGTTTTGGTTATTGTAAGGTAAAAACTCGTATGTGTTTATGTGTAGTGTGGCCTTACGAAATACCTTTGATTTTTTAGAAGGTTTTGAAATACAATAATCAAGATGTTTGAGTTTACTCACACTAGACCCATGTCTGACCCGGAGTTTTATTTTTTTCCCTAAAACTCTTGGGTGCTCAAATTTATATGAGCAGCTAAGTAGTTCAGGTTTTTCTAGGGATGCAATTTGGAGGAGCTCGGAGCAGGAGGCTTCAGTAATTGCTAGTTATTATCTTGTTTCCGCTATATACTATGTACTATATATCTGATGTATAAGGACATGCTGTTGTAACTATCATTGGTTAGAATTGTATTAGCGTAACTTTAGTGTATTTTTTTGAGATGACTTTGTAAAATATCATGCGATTAATATATGTTATTCCATTGTGTTGTTAGATTCTGTGATTGTTTAATTTCTTCCATCTACTATCTTCTTTCTTTCCCCTAATAATTCGCCTTTTGTTCAGTTTGAGTTGACATGTGTGGTTCATTGCCAACTTAAACTGTACAGAAAAGTAGATTATTACAATGTGGTATCAGAGCTGAAGGTTAAACGAGAATCTTGGTTTGGTGGGGTTAACTCATTAGAGATAGGGTTAATAGTACCCTAGAATGAGTTGAGTGTATATTATATGAGAGCACGTATTTGTTAGTGTTATAAAAATGTTTTATATTGTGTTGTTTGATCAATTGTGTCACGACCCGTCTTCCATTATCCAGAAAGACGCATCATAATTAAGAAAGAAAGGGATAGAAAAGAGAAATGATAGAGAAGAAAGAAAGAAACAACATCAGAATCTCAACAGCGGAACAAATAAATTATATTAATCACATAAATATTACATAGTATACAACATTAATCAGAGTTACACAGATAATACATCACCTTCTAGACTGTTATAAACACCTGTCTAGTTGTTACAACTCAAAATACAACTCAAACATACGATTCAGATCAATACAGCGGAACCACCTAGATATCTACAAACGCTGAAGCCTCCTGCTCCATTGCTCCTCTAGAATTCGTCAAAGTTAACCTGAATCCCTCGATTACTCATATATAATATGAGTACCCAAGAGTTTAATAAAACAGAAAATAAACACTTGGGTCAGACATGGGTCTGGTGTGAGTAAATGAGTTAAAGTTGCTTAACTTTGAAAAACCTTTGAAATAAAAGGTATCACGTAAGACTCCCCACACATAAACATTGGTAAGTTTTTACCTTATGCTAACCAAAACATTTGATAGGAAATCCAGTGATATTATAATAGGGTCTAGGGTTTTCAAGTAAAATACAGAAATAGCTGGAATGCTTACATCTCGCATTCCAACATAGTTGGGCACAACTAAAACCTACGGCACCTTATTAGAGTTCGGATTCCATACAATGGCAAGACTATTTGGGTACCTTCCATCACAGTACAGGGCCTAGATCACCGTATTGAGGATTACTCCCAATCCCTTGCAACACAAGGCCGGAACCATCCCTTACTGGACAGTCCGGAACAAGACAACCCCGACAGTTGTCGCGAATCAACTGCCCCACACAGCCGAATAAAAAGGGACTTTTAGACAGGGGGAAATCTTGTCCTACTTGGGTGCTACCTACTTAGCCTTGCTGCACCTCCCCTGTTTTAGCCATTCCCGGTTGATGAGGCTTGCGGCTACGATTACCTTTATAGATCACATCTATCTTAGAATGCTCGTCGTCCAACTGACGATGTTCTGAAAGCATTCATTCCATACAAGTTCGTTCCGGGTTCGAACGAAACCGAAGGCATTATCTCGTTACACTCATTTTGGAATCACCCTCAGAGTTAACGACAATAACCCTTGCACCCTGAATCTTCATCTTCACTTGAGATTCACAACCTATCGTTAATTTGGATAGATGTGGTTTCGGATATCCAAATCTGGAAACCCGATCCGGTCTCATCTAAATCCAAAACGCCATCTTTTAGGTCCAAGTTGTTTTAAAGTTTAAAACAATTCAATTCATTATCTATATACACACCGATAGATAATTCACATCATTACACAAGTAGATAATCCATATTATCATCACAAATAGATAATTCACATTATCATCACACTTCAACCAAAGCATCCATATCACACAGCGCCACTTATCTCATATCTGAGATCTCAAACCATTCAAGGCAATCAATATCATCCATTCATACATAAGCAAGGATTAATTACTCACCTTTTCAAATTAATTTAAAATGAATTAAATTAATTACTTTCATCTCTAATTAATTTAAAATAAATTAAATTAATTACTTTCATCACATAAATCTTGCTTACATAACCATTAATTAATTACAAATCAATTAATTAATCACCATCTAATCATTCATCTTAATTAATCATCCTTGATTAATTACCCTTTAATTACATTCAGGTAATTAGCCTTTAATTAATTTTACAAATGAATCATTCTTAACCAAATACAGTAATTAACCTTTAATTACTTCATTAATTAATTAACTATAATTAATTACATTAATTAATTACTTTATAATCACTTATCATTGATTAATTAATCTTAATTAATCAACCCTTAATTACATCATTAATTATATTAATTAATGATCCCTAATTACATTTTAATTCAATACTCTATTTAAATTAATTACATTTAGTAATTAATCTTTAATTAAACCATATTTATTAATCACTCTTGATTAATCTCACCCAGTAATTAACTACACTTAATTACTTCATTCCATAAATTAATTACTCCTTAATTAATTATCTTTAATTAATCCCCTGGTAAATTACAAAAAGTAATTAAACTCAAATTACTTCCATTCTTCAATTAATTACATCCAGTAATTATCCATTAATTACTTCACTAAGTAATTATACATTAAGTAATTATACTTAACCCATCATCCATTGATTATTTAAATTAATTAAACTAATTAATTACCTTAAACTAATCATATTAATTTAATTAATTTCCTTGAGCAATTAATTCCTCTAATTACTTCCATTAAGTAATTATACTTAAACAATTCCATAAATGATTATCTTTAATTAATTAATACAATTAATTATTAAAATTAATCACATTAATTAATTATCTAATAATTCCTAGTTAATGATCTTCATTAACTATGATTAATTTTTTAATTTCTTTCCTTAATTAATTATACTTTAATTAACCATTATTAGTTATTAATTAATTAATTTTTAATTATCAATTAATTAATTTTTAATTGATTATGTGCTTAACTACAACTCAATGAATCTTTTAATCACTTAATTAATTAATTCCTAATAATTAATTTATATAACTTATCTAATTAAAGATCCTTAATTACATATTAATTCATCTCTAATTAATTAATTAATTAATGATCCTTTAATTACTTATTTATAAATCTTTAATTTTTGATTAATTAAATAGATGAATTATTCTTTAATTAACTTCTTAATTTAATCAAATTCAAGACATTAAATATTAATTGACTTCAATATAATTATTATTCTTGTATATGATTTAATTATCATTTACAAAGCCTTTGAAATCTTATATTTGAATTTACACTTTAAATTTCATTTTTAAATTTAAGATTTAAAAATGATTAACACTTTTAACTTTAACAAAATTTAAATCCATTTACAAACCTTTTGAATCAAATGCCAAAGAATACTTATTTTATACAAAAGAGATTGATGAAAGTTTTTAAACCAAAATTTATGTGAATTTAAAATCTAGTTCTTATGAAAACTTACTTATCAACTCCATTTTAAAACTTATTAAATTTTTAACCACTTTTAATCTTGTATAGAACATTCTTTTTTATGGAAACAAATTATTTTAATAACTTAATATTTGTTTTAAACACTTTGATAATAAACTTTATAAAATATTTATCTTAAAAAACCTATTTTCATTTTGCTTTAAGCTTGAAATATATTTCTTTTCAAAGTTCTAAAACCTGTTACAAGCCAAACAATTAATCCCGAGCTAAAACAAAAACGCGAGCAATCACATGAGCTTTACATCCCAGTTTTCGAGTAAAACACGCAAATGTATTGAGTTCGACCCGAGTTAATTTCTTTTTCTCCATTCTTAATTTCGCCGGGAACCAAGAAGTGCACCGTGCACGTGCACGGAAAGTTCATCAACTCTAACACCTCGCCAAGGTCACTCTCAAGTCATCGATCAACTCAATGTCGAACACGACCACCCAGACTCACTAGTTTACCCATAAATCGAAATTTCGATAATCGTTCGAAAACTAGAACCAAGCATGGTCATCAAATCCTCTGCCGCCACTGACCACGTCGACTGGAAACCATGGCTCTTCCTCTAGAGCTACTTCATGTCACCACATCGCTATCACGACCCTCGCGATCGAGACCGAAGCTCTATTTTTGCTGAGATCACCTCGACTTCAACTCAACAAAAAACGACACTCGAAACCCTACTTCATCGATCACGGCTCACCACAACCTTTGTTAACTTCCACCAATATTTTTCCATCAACCACAACCCCTCCAACTAATCCTGACATCAATCCAGACCCAAAATACCACGTCGATCGTCGGCAAATGACGAAAGTACCAATTTCGATCAACATGAATTTTCCCAACATTTATCAAACTAAAAATCGTGATATTACCTTTAAAATTTACCACTCACTAACCTTAATCAGATATGATAATCAAGACAGAGAATAAAAATGATCGATTTTCATCAAAATTTGGTTTTCCACTGTTATTTATAAATTCCGAGGTCAATATTTAACATAAATTTCCAGAATTATTTTTAATAATGACATTGCACAATTTCAATCAACTTTTATTTGCAAACCAGAGTCTAATAATGATTGTGTGGAGAGTTATTGGATTTATTTAGAAATCAAAGCCTGTAATCGCACAACAGAGCTTAACTACGTAAATATATATATTAAAACAGCACACATACATTACATACTTATATACATACATGCATATCCAGACATTTCAGAATACATCATATCTTTATGCATCAAAGTTTGTCACTGAATTGTAACTATTTTTAAACAAAAAGTTTACACACCAGGATATAAAACAGAGAACATGCCTCACTTTTTTTAGTCTGGAAATTTTGTATTGAACTGAAGTTGATTTTTTTTGAAGAAAACTTTGAAAACTTGAGTGCCTTGATTCTTTGATTAATATGCTTGAATGACTGGAGGATGTTTTGTTATTGAATCTTGATGATGACTTAGATTTGGAACTGAGATGAAGCAGCTTTGATTCCAGGTTTTTAAGAAAAATGCAGTCTTGATTTTTATATTGAAAATGCACAGGTTAATGGTTATGGCTACTGGTTTGAGGCAGAGTGAATTACAGATTTTAAAAATGAGATTATAGACTTTGATTTACATTTTTGGTTTGTGAAGAATATATTGATTTCGAAGACTGAATTGCAGGTGAAGTTTTTTTTCTTAGTTTTGAATTTGATCAAGAAGAGGTGAAGAGAAGAACAATATGCAAAAATGATTTAAAAAGAAATAAAAGAAAATCAAAGAAATTATAAAGGACACTTGTACAATCTACTTAGCATTTGTCATATAGAGTAGTTTATTAATTTACACTTGTTAAAACCAAGTTTTAAGTTTACATTTGTCACTTAAGTTGTTTTTATTTATGTTAAATGTTAAAAATAAAGCTTTGTATTAATTTACAATTTTATAAACATTTATCTAAATATATATATATATATACACGTAAGTTATTTTTAATAAAATGTTATAAAACCAATTATATCTACAAATACAATCTTATACATATATTTTAAAGTCAAATAATTTAAAATATCTATCTTCTAGATTTCAATTTTAAATTCAAATTCAAATTAAATTTGAAAATCCAAATTAAGGTCTATTTATAAATATGCGTATATAACAATACATTAACTTGAAAATAACAATTCCATTTTCTTAAAAATCTATTTATATTTATATATATAAAAGACAATATATATTATTATTGTTTGAAAATAACAAATTGCTAATTTTAAACAATTTATAAAAGAAATTATCTCTTTATTGTAATTTACTTATACTACTAAATGAATTAATGATAATATGTAAATTGTATTTTAAACTTATATGTATATATTTCCAAATCATGTTTATCAAGTAATATTTAAAAAGAAAATAAACTTTTATGTTAACCTTATTTAAATTCTAAATTTAAGCTAAAACATATTTTTAAACAAATAATATTTACCTTAAGTATTTTAAAATCATATGGTTGACTATTTAAATAATCTTTGCAAAGTTTTATATTATATTTAACATAATTTCTAAATTACCAAAATATATTAGAATTTAAAAACATGATTTTTATTTATTAAATTTTAAACTAAAGCTTTTCTATTTACAATATATACAAACATATACATTATAAATGGAAAATATTTTATTAACTTTTTAAAAAGATAAAATTCACTAATTAAATATTTATTTAATCAGATTATTAAATTAAATTCAAATTTTATTAAAAAGATTATCAAATCAATTTAAATTTTAATACAGATTATTAAATTAATATTGCCCAAAATTCCAGGTCATCACAATCCTCCCCTCTTAAAAGAATTTCGTCACCGAAATTTAAAAGCAAAGGTAATTTAATAACCCAACAACAATTTTAATTTTAAAATCACAAGCATATTTTATCTATCATATGCTAACCTCCATAGCAACCAAATTACTCAAATAAACAAATCTAATGACGCTGACACAAATCAGGATAGACTTCCAAGCACTATCTCGAGTTTCCCAGATTTAAACACCGGAATACTCGCTCTTACTGAATCCAAACTAGCTATACCACTAAGCTATAGAGCTCCTACTCATCTAGATCTACAATCTAAACAGGATACCAGACCATAGTCAAGTCCTGCTCAACACCAAATCTTCTTGAACTGCAGATTCCACAACCAGCGATGGATGATACACATACTCTCTCAAAGATACGTGAAACACATTGAATCCCAATCTTCCAAATTGGCAATTCAACCCTGAAAACCAAAACACTTATCCTTACCAGAACACATAAAAGATTCAATACCTCGGAGCTGGCTCCCTAGTCTTACCAAATCTTATAGCTCCTTTGACCGGAGAAAACTTATTCAAAATCAAATCTCTGACTTCGAAATCCAAATTCTTCTGTTTCTTATCCACAAAACTCTCCTGACGATCCTGGGCTGCCTTCAACCTTTCTGATCAGCTCAACCTTCGTCGATGCCTTTAGAAACAAACTAGACCAAAACAATGCAACAAAATGATCCTCTGAAGATCAATCTAAAATCAAGAACACCAACTCCACTCCACAAACATCAGAAGAAAACTAGCTTCTCCCATCTGAAAAAGACAAAACAGAAACACTTGCCAAACTTGCTTCCGCTGCACAACTCTGTTCTGAAGCATATGAGAATGCCGATGATGAACACGAGCACAAACTTGATCGACACTTCTTAGAAGATACGGTTCATCAAATCCATAGAAGAAAACTCAGAAGTTCCATAATATTATGAGCTGCTTCACCAAATTCTCTCTCTAGAAACCATCCTTCTACAAGGCTGAACCACCGGCACCACTCCTGGAATCCTAGTCGATACGAAAACTCGATTCACAAATGCTAAGGCAAACCTTAGACTTCTACGAAGACATCCGGAAAATCTCTGACGACTTCCATACCCTAGAGAAGCCTCAATCCAAGCAAACGATAACTCAAGAGAGCACTCGGCTATCGCAAGCTGTGCAGTTAATGCGCTCGGTAGATTCGAAGCGGTGGAGGTGCAAAAAGTCATTGCGGGGATACAGCGAGGATATAGAGGGATATAGCGGATGGCTCTAAAATAGCATATAAAACTCGTACTTAATGTTTTTACAAATATATAAATGGTGATTAAATGAAAAATTATCATTCAATTGAATTATAAATAATACATAAATAATTTTAAATAAAAACATGTGTGAATATACTTTAAATAGATGAAAAACTATTATATAACATAATTGAATTTGGTAGAATATTATAGTATTTTCATTTCAGAAAATATATTAAAAATTAAATTAAATAAATTAGTTTCATAATTCTATAATGTATAAACGCAATTTTTCAATTCATTTTATTAAAAAAGATATAGCGGGAATAGCGGAATATAGCGGAAATAACGGGATATAGCGGAAATAGCGGGGATTAAAGCGGAAAGGCTATATTCTGCGGCTATATGGAAAAATCGTAGTGGTATAAATCCGCTATGAGATATAGCGGGGTTGTAGCGGGGTAATAGCGGGGCATTAACTACACAGATCGCAAGCCACTTTTGCGATCAACCCAGCCTAATTCCCATAGAAACTGTTCTCTCTTACCAATCAGAACAGCTTAAGCTTGTCTAGCCAATCCATCGAAGAAATGGATCCATTCCGCTGCTTCTGAATTCCACCTCTAGAAAACTGCTGATAGAAGACTTTCCTGCCAGCACACAGGACACTCCGAGTTGCACTGCTAACACATATGCCAAAGACTTCCGATCCAAAACTCCTCGAATCTCAAATCCATATCGTCCAATCTCACATAGAGCTTAGAGATGGGCAGACATCTCTTCGAGAAACTCAGGCTTCAAAGCCAAACACAAGCACCCAGCTGAACCCAGTCTCATCACTAATGCAGACACACTTCCTTAAACTTGCTCCAAAAGAAACATCTTCGGAACATCCAAAGTCACTGCGTCTCACCACGCCGTTGCTTCTTCCAGTAGTAGCCAAGATATCATCACTAGCTTCTGCTCAACCAACAAATCCAAATTCAGCTCATCCAACTTGCACTTCAAAGATGGACACCGAATCTCAAAGAGACTTCCTTCAAAGATTGGTGAAATCCTTACACCACAGCAAAGCTCACAAGAAACAGTATTGGGTCTACAGTCTCGACAAATACTTCCAACCTCAATCACTTAGACTCCTACCATTGGTATTCGTGCTACACACACCACTACCTTATCTACCTCTAGAAATTATATTGGAAAACCCGAACAGGCCCCAATAAATAGGTAGAAATATATATATATATATATATATATATATATATATATATATATATATATATATATTAAAATTACAAATACGCTCTCTCAAGAAAGAAATCACTCCAAAGAGTAGGTATTCACTCAACCTAGTGCTCTGATACCAACTTTCACGACCCGTCTTCCACTATCTAGAAAGACGCGTCATGATTAAGAAAGAAAGAGATAGAAAAGAGAAAAGATAGAGAAGAAAGAAAGAAACAACATCAGAATCTCAACAGCGGAATGAATAAATTATATTAATCACATAAATATTACATAGTATAAAATATTATATCAGAGTTACATAGATAATACGTCACATTTTAGTCCGTTATAAACAACTGTCTAGTTGTTACGACTCAAAATGCAACTCAAACATACAACTCAGATCAACACAGTGGAACCACTAGATATCTACAAACGCTGAAGCCTCCTGCTCCATTGCTCCTTTGGAATTCGTCAAAGCTAACCTGAATACCTCGACTACTCATATATAATATGAGTACCCAAGAGTTTAATAAAACAGAAAATAAACACTTGGGTCAGACATGGGTCTGGTGTGAGTAAACGGGTTAAAGTTGCTTAACTTTGAAAAACCTTTGAAACAAAAGGTATCACGTAAGACTCCCCACACATAAACATGGGTAAGTTTTTACCTTACGCTAACCAAAACATTTGATAGAAAATCCAGTGATATTATAATAGGGTCTAGGGTTTTCAAGTAAAATACAGAAATAACTGGAATGCTTATATCTCACGTTCCAACATAGTTGGGCACAACTAAAACGTACGACACTTATTGGAGTTCGGATTTTATACAATGGCAGGGCTACTAGGGTACCGCCCGTCACAGTACGAGGCCTAGATCACCGTATCAAGGATTACTCGCAATCCCCTACAATACAAGGCCGGAAACATCTCTTACTGGACAGTCCCGAACAAGACAACCCCGGCAGTTGTCGCGAATCAACTGCCCCACACAGCCGAATAAAAAGGGACTTCTAGACAGAGGAAAATCTTGTCCTACTTGGGTGCTACCAACTTAGCCTTGCTGCACCTCTCCTGTTTTAGCCATTCCCGGTTAATGAGGCTTGAGGCTATGATTACCTTTATAGAGCACATCTATCTTAGAATGCTCATCGTCCACCTGACAATGTTCTGAAAGCGTTCAATCCATACAAGTTCGTTCCGGGTTCGAACGAAACCGAAGGCATTATCTCGTTACACTCATTTTGGAATCACCCTCAGAGTTAACGACAATAAGCCTTGCACTCTGAATCTTCATCTTCACTTGAGATTCACGACCAATCGTTCATTTGGATCGATGTGGTTTTCGGATATCCAAATCTGGAAACCCGATCCCGGTCTCATCGAAATCCAAAACACCATCTTTTAGGTCCAAGTTGTTTTAAAGTTTAAATCAATTCAATTCATTATCTAAATACACACAGATAAATAATTCACATCATTACACTAGTAGATAATCCATATTATCATCACAAATAGATAATTCACATTATCATCACACTTCAACCAAAGTATCCTATCACACAGCACCACTTATCTCATATCTGAGATCTCAAACCATTCAAGGCAATCAATATCATCCATTCATACATAAGCAAGGATTAATTAATCACCTTCTCTAATTAATTTAAAATGAATTAAATTAATTTCTTGCATCTCTAATTAATTTAAAATAAATTAAATTAATTACTTTCATCACATAAATCTTGCTTACATAACCACTAATTAATTACAAATCAATTAATTACTCACTGTCTAATCTTTTGTCTTAATTAATCATCCTTGATTAATTACCCTTCAATTACATTCAGGTAATTAGCCTTTAATTAATTTTAAAAATTAACCATTCTTAACCAAACACAGTAATTAACCTTTAATTACTTCATTAATTACTAACTATAATTAATTACATTAATTAATTACTTTATAATCACTTATTGTTGATTAATTAATCTTAATTAATAAACCCTTAATTGAATCATTAATTATATTAATTAATGATCCTTAATTACATTTTAATTCATTACTCTATTTAAATTAATTACATTTAGTAACTAATCTTTAATTAAACCATATTTATTAATCACTCTTGATTAATCTCATACAGTAATTAACTACCTTTAATTACTTCATTTAATAAATTAATTACTCCCTAAGTAATTATCTTTAATTAATCCCTTGATAAATTACAAAAAGTAATTAAACCCAAATCACTTCCATTCTTCAATTAATTACATTCAGTAATTATCCACTAATTACTTCACTAAGTAATTATACATTAAGTAATTATACTTAACCCATCATCCAATGACTATTTAAATTAATTAAACTAATTAATTAACTTAAACTAATCATATTAATTTAGTTAATTACCTTGAGTAATTAATTCCCCTAATTACTTCCATTAAGTAATTATACTAAAAAAATTCCATAAATGATTATCTTTAATTAAGTAATATAATTAATTATTAAAATTAATCACATTAATTAATTATCTAATAATTCCTAGTTAATGATCTTCATTAACTATTATTAATTTTTTAATTTCTTTTCTTAAGTAATTATACTTTAATTAACCATTATTAATTATTAATTAATTAATTTTTAATTATTAATTAATTAATCTTTAATTGATTATGTGCTTAACTATAACTTAATTAATCTTTTAATCACTTGATTAATTAATTCCTAATCATTAATTTATAAGCTTAACTTATCTAATTAAAGATCCTTAATTACATATTAATTCATCTCTAACTAATTAATTAATTAATTAATGATCCTTTAATTACTTATTTATAAATATTTAATTTTTAATTAACTAAATAGATCAATTATTCTTTAATTAACTTCTTAATTTAATCAAATTCAAGACATTAAATCTTAATTGACTTTAAGATAAAGTATTATTCTTATATATGATTTAATTATCATTTATAAAGCCTTTGAATTCTTATCATTAAATTTACACTTTAAATTTCATTTCTAAATTTAAGATTTATAAATGATTAACACATTTAACTTTAACAAAATTTAAATCCATTTACAAACCTTTTGAATCAAATGCTAAAGAATACTTATTTTATACAAAAGAGATTGATGAAAGTTTTTAAACCAAAATTTATGTGAATTTAAAATCTTGTTCTTATGAAAACTTACTTATCAACTCCATTTTAAAACTTATTAAATTTTAACCATTTTTAATCTTGTATAAAACATTCTTCTTTTTGGAAACAAATTATTTTATTAACTTAATATTTGTTTTAAACACTTTGATAATAAACTTTATAAAATATTTATCTTGAAAAACCGATTTTCATTTTGCTTTAAGCTTGAATCATATTTCTTTTCAAAGTTCTAAAACCTGTTACAAGCCAAAAAATTAATCCCGAGCCAAATCTAAAACTTGAGCAATCACACGAGCTCTACATCCCAGTTTTTGAGTAAAACACGCAAATGTATCGAGTTCGACCCGAGTTGATTTCTTCTTCTCCATTCTTAATTTCTCCAGAAACCAAGAAGTGCACCGTGCACGTGCATGGCAAGTTCATCAACTCCGACACCTCACCAAGGTCACTCTCAAGTCATCGATCAACTCAACGTCGCACGCGACCACCCAGACTCACTAGTTCACCCACAAATCGAAATTTTGATAATCGATCGAAAAGTTGAACCAAGCACGGTAATCAAATCCTCTGCCACCGTTGACCACGTCGACTGGAACCTATGGCCCTTCCTCCAGAGCTACTTCACGTCACCACGTCACTATCACGACCCTCGCGATCGAGACCGAAGCTCCATTTTTGCTGAGATCGCCTCGACTTCAACTCAACCAAACGACACTCGAAACCCTACTTCGTCGATCATAGCTCACCACAACCTTTGGTATCTTCCACCAATATTTTTCCATCAACCACAACCCCTCCAGCTATTCCTGACATCGATCTAGACCCAAAATACCATGTCGATCGTCGGCAAATGACGAAAGTACCTATTTCGATCGACATGAATTTTTCCAACATTTATGAAACTAAAAATCATGATATTACCTTTAAAATTTACCATTCACTAACCTTAATCAGATATGATAATCAAAACAGAGAATAAAAATGATTGATTTTCATCAAAATTTGGTTTTCCACCGTTATTTATAAATTTCGAGGTCAATATTTAACATAAAATTCCAGAATTATTTTTAGTAATGACATTGCACAATTTTAATCAACTTTTATTTGCAAACCAGAGTCTAATAATGATTGTGTGGAGAGTTATTGGATTTATTTAGAAATCAAAGCCTGTAATCACACAATAGAGCTTAACTATGTAAATATATATATTAAAACAACACACGGACATTACATACTTATATACATACATGCACATCCAGACATTTCAGAAAACATCATGTCTTTATGCATCAAAGTTTATCACCGAATTGTACCTGTTTTTAAACAAAAAGTTTACTCACCAGGATATGAAACAGAGAACAGGCCTCACCTTTTTTTAGTCTGGAAATTTTGTATTGAACTGAAGTTGATTTTTTTGAAGAAAACTTTGAAAACTTGAGTGCCTTGCTTCTTTGATTAATATACTGGAATGATCGGAGGATGTTTTGTTATTGAATCTTGACGATGACTTAGATTTGGAACTGAGATGAAACAGCTTTGATTCTAGGTTTTTAAGAAAAATGCAGTCTTGATTTTTATATTGAAAATGCACAAGTTAATGGTTATGGTTACTGGTTTGAGGCAGAGTGAATTATAGATTTTGAAAATGAGATTATAGACTTTGATTTACATTTTTGGTTTGTGAAGAATATATTGATTTTGAAGACTGAATTACAGTTGAAGTTATTTTTCTTAGTTTTGAATTTGCTCAAGAAGAGGTGAAGAGAAGAACAATATGCTAAAATGATTTAAAAAGAAATAAAAGAAAATCAAAGAAATTATAAAGGACACTTGTACAATCAACTTAACATTTGTCATATAGAGTAGTTTATTAATTTACACTTGTTAAAACAAAGCTTTTAAGTTTACATTTGTCACTTAAGTTGTTTTTGTTTATGTTAAATGTTAAAAATAAAGCTTTGTATTAATTTACAATTTTATAACATTTACCTATATATATATATATATATATATGTATGTAAGTCATTTTTAAGAAAATATTATAAAACCAATTATACTTACGAATACAATCTTATACATATATTTTAAAGTCAAATAATTTAAAATATCTATCTTTTGGATTTCAATTTTAAATTCAAATTCAAATTAAATTTGAAAATCCAAATTATGGTCTATTTATAAATATGCATGTATAACAATACATTAACTTGAAAATAACAATTCTATTTTCTTAAAAATATATTTATATTTATATATATATATAAAAGACAATATATATTATTATTGTTTGAAAATAACAAATTGCTAATTTTAAACAATTTATAAAAGAAATTATCTCTTTATTTATAATTTACTTATACTACTAAATGAATTAATTATCATATGTAAATTGCATTTTAAACTTATATATATATATATATATATATATATATTCAAATCATGTTTATCTAGCAATATTTAAAAAGAAAATAAACTTTTATGTTAACCTTATTTAAATTCTAAATTTAAGCTAAAATATATTTTTAAACAAATAATATTTACCTTAAGTATTTTAAAATCATATGGTTGACTATTTAAATAATCTTCGTAAAGTTTTATATTATATTTAAACATAATTTCCAAATTACCAAAATATATTAGAATTTAAAACATGGTTTTTATTTATTAAATTTTAAACCAAAGCTTTTCTATTTACAATATATGCAAATATATACAGTATAAATAGAAAATATTTTATTTACTTTCTAAAAAGATAAAATTCACTAATTAAATATTTATTTAATTAGATTATTAAATTAAATTCAAATTTTATTAACAAAGATTATCAAATCAACTTAAATTTTAATACAGATTATTAAATTGATATTGCCCAAAATTCCAGGTCATCACAGATTGAGTGGTATACGAATTCTGGTTGATGCGATTGGCCAACGCCACCAATAGGGATTCCTAATCTCTTAATCTAGACCAAATGACATAGTATTGTTTTGAAAGTAGGGTGAATGAAATAATTTTACCCAGGATATATTTTATATATAAAGAATGATTTTCAAAAATAGTATAATATAGTATTTTTGAGATGTTGTTGTTGGGAGATAATAATATTTTATTATTATCATATAAGTTTTGGTTAGTCATGCTCCTCCAGTTTGAGCATTGACTGTTACGTAAATGTTTAGGTACTTTTCTTTGATTAAGAGTGTCTGTTTAATAAAAAAGAATTTAGGTTGAAAACTTGAGAACCTAAATCCCAATGCTTTGGAAAATTATTTTTCAATATTTTGAGAAATAATAATGGTACTTGAAAGCAATTTTTATTTAAGTATGAAATTTTGAGAATGAAATTTAAGTAAGAAGTGTTTTCTTTAGATTAATTATGGGTAATGAGTTGTGATTGTTTTGTGATGATCGGAATAATCTTCAAAGTGACGATTGGATGTTTGCCTAGGCGGACTTTGTCGTGCACTTAGTAATTTATTCTCTTATCATTGTATAATCGAAATGAATTCAACCCGAACGAATCCAAAGTAAGTTGGTGATAAATGTTTTGTTGGAAAATGTAAAGTATTGTTTCAAAAATGGCTCGAAAATAACTTAAAATTGCGAAAGAGATGTGTTCAGATGGTAAACACTTCTCTCGAGTATTACCCTTCTTGGTAAGGGAATGCATGATACTATTTGGTAGCACCCAGTTCCATAGCATTCTTTTGGAGTTACTCGGGCTATATTTATATATTTGTATAATTTAAAATATAGAGTATCATTTAAAAAGGTTTTGAAATAAATGCCAGGTATTTGGATCTGGATTTTTCCCGGGGGATAAATTCAAAATGGAATTGTAGGATCAAATAGAGGTATATACTCGTAAGCTATAATGGAGTATTATCCAAGTTGAAACTAAGAGTTGTTTATGAATTGTTTTCATAAATGATTTAGTGAAATAGAGTTGGTATTAGGGAGAACCAATATGGTAAGTGTGTAGGGTTGTCGTAGATCAATTCTCCTTTTCATAGGATTTTGATCTAAGATTCGAGTATATGACTTTAAGGTATTTGCACCATTCCAAATAAGGATTCATTACTCGATTTTTGACGAAGAGCATTTGATGAGAATTTTTGGGTTGGGACCAAAGTTTCTATCGTAGTTACAACTATGTAAGGATAACAGAGGTTCTGAATCAAGGAGCCCGATCGGAGTCCGTACTAGAGAATCGGGTAGTAAAGTTATGTACCCGAGTTGTGATCAAACCAGATTTTACATGAGAATGATCTACTTACATCATGTGGAATGATGTAGAGTGTTAAGTTTTTTTGAATAGGTTATAAGGTGTAATTTCGGGGACAAAATTCTTTTAAGGGGTAAGAATGTAACGACTCAGAAATTCACTGCTTTGATTTCTGAATATTTAAAATTTAAATATTAAATATATATATTTTATATTAAAAATAAAATTCTTTTTAATAATAAATAATAACAGAGAAAAGTTTCTAAAATTTGTTTACAAAAATATATAGTTCGATGAAAAATAGAAAATGACACCGGAAACTGTTTTCCGAATTTTTGACGTTTCATCGTGTAAAAGTTGTTTGAAATGTTGTGAACACTTTCTTATGTATATGCACGCATAGACTAATTATATAATATGGTTTAAGATAGTATAATTAGTGTCAATTAAATTAATTAAGTTAAGATATTCATGATGTGAAACTTTGACAAATAAATATAAAAAAATAGAAATTTGTCACATCCGGGGGACATAATGAGACATATTGGCAACTTAAGTGAGACAAGAGTAAATAAAGAAGTCTTTTCATGTTGGGCATGTTGGATATGTAGAGGACAAGGGGGTGATGTGTCATTGAGTTTGTGGAGGGTAGGTACCCTAAGGGCTTTTAGTAATTTAGGTATTTCACTTTTTGTATATACACACACACGCGCACATACACAAATTCTTAATATCGGTTCCTTCTTATTTCATTTTATTTTAAATTCCAAAGTTTTATCCTCTTTATCAAGCTTTCCAAAGAATTCTAATGGCTTTCTTTGAGTTTTTAATAGTTTTAGAAATCAAAATATTCATTTGTCTAAAATGTTTTCAAAACTTGTTAATTTCTTCCATTTTACCCAAAATAGTTTCAGCCATAACTTCTTACAAACCACTTTGAAACCAAAATTTATTTTTTCCAAACCTTGTATAATTCCAGTGGCTACAACTTTTTAGTATACCACTTTTTCTGATTTCGAGCTTAGATGCTCCCAAAATTCATTTTTGCAAGAGTGTTTTTGAACCTAGATTTTGATGTCCGAAAATACCCCTCACTATTTTGGCCCTAACTTCCTCAAAATTTAACCTTTTTGGGTAATTATGTTTTTTAGATGATTGCGGAAAGAATAATCTAAAACTTTCCTTTTGAAAAATTTTCCAAAATCTGAGAGGGAATGGTTCAAAAATCGAGTGCAAAATGATCCATTTTCGAGAGGAATTTGTGGTTTTCCAAGCTTTTTGAGTGCAAAAGTATTTGAAGTTTTCAAAACCATTGGTTTGTAAATTCTTTAACATCATAGGAAAAATTTACACACACACACATATATGGTTATTATATGGTTGCATATGTGATGTTGTTATTTGGATTATGATATGGTTTGGATGTATATGTGTATGCTAGTTTGTGGTTCAACATTAGAACTTTGAATTGATGATTTAAAAGGTGTTTTGGTTATAAAATTATGATCGTTATCTTGGAATTGGATGTGATATTGAAAGTTAGTAAGTAAAATTAGTAAATGGAAGAGTTAGTGATAAAAAAGGTTGAAATTACAGGTATCCATAGCAATAGTCGCTATGGATGCAGTTCGCTTAAAAATTTGATTTTTCGCAAAGTTTGGTTTTTATATTTCAAATTGTTTTGTAAAAGTTTTATAACTAAATAATGTTATTTTAAAAGGTCAATTAAGTTTCAATAAATAATTTTTAATTAATCAAGATTTGAATAAGTAATAATTAATTAAGGATTAAACAGGGTTTAATAATTTATAATTAAGTGAAGATTAGTTATTAATTAAATTTTGAAGTTAAGATTTATTTTAATTAATTATCAATTAAGTTAATTAATTATGAGTTAAGTATATAATTTATTTTTAATTAACTATTATTTTAAACATAGGATTAATTATTAATTAATTATTAATCAAGTGTTTAATTATTTTTAGCTTATAAATTAATAAGGTTTAATTTTTAATAAATTATTTATTAAAGGTTTTACTTTATTATTTAAGTTTAATTCAATATTATTTAATTAATTAATTGAGATTAATTAATATTTAACTATTAATAAAGGTTTAATTAATTATTTAATAATTAATAAATGATTAATTTAGGTTTAATTATAGTTAATTTTTGTTTAACTATTTAACTAAACTGAGTTAAGATCTAATTAAAATTAATTATGATTTAAATAAGGATTTAAGTTATAATTAATTATTTTTAGAAAAGATATTTTTTAGTTTTAAATCCTTGGTTTTCAAACGTAAAATTTTTTAAGTGTGCTTTTTCAAAGACAGTTTTGAATACAAGTGGTTCAAGGGTTGATACCATTAAAAAACCATATAATTGTGATTGAGTTATAATGTACTTTGTTTGTGTGGACATATTTTAGCAGAATAATCCCCGTTCTTCTATAAATTGGTTAAATTTCTTGGACATCTGTTTAGTAGGACAAATCAGCATCCCGCTTTTACGATATTTGAACATGTATATGCTAGTTAGTTCATATTGACTTGTTATTCCTGATTTGTATATGAGTTGTATTTACATATATGTTGACCTATGTAGCTAACTGTTAAGTGAATTGAAATTGAAATTGAATGGTAACTTAAATAAGTACCATTGAGATTGCTAAGCCTCTTGTTTTAACTTTAATTCTTAAATCAATTTAGGTTTCAAGGTTATAAATGGTTTTCAAATTTTATTGTTATTTTATAAAGTTAATTTTAAATAATATCTTGTTTTTAAAAAGGGATTTATTAATTAAAAGGTTTTACCAAAAGTGATTTACAAATGATATTTATAAAGGAGAATTTATAAAGGAATTATAAAGGAAGATTTTTAAATAGATATAAAAATAGAAAGAGATTTTATAAATCATTTTAGATATTTTTGAAAGACGTTTTAAATCAGGTTTGAAAATTTGTTAAGAGGTATGAAATGTGAAGTGAACTTATAAAAGAATTTTTCTAAGGAATAAGTGAAGGGTTTATAAAGTGAATGAGTTTTATAGTAAGTGATGTTTTGAAAAGGAATGGTTTGGCCATTTAATATGGAATGTGATAAAAGAGAATTATCCAAATGTTTCGGTAAATGCTTGTATTGTTTTCCAAGTAAAAGGGACATAAGTGGTCTAGGAAAAGTTGTTCAGAAAAGATTCTTTGATAAAGTTTTATAAAGTGATTTTATTAATTAAAGATTAATTAATAAAGGCTTAGAGGATCCCATATGGAATTTAATCAATATTTGATTGTTTATTTGATAGTTAAATAACCGACTATCAAATCTGGACCAAAACATAACTTTGGAAATATCTAAGAGAAACACGGAAATTATATGGTATAGTTACCGTCGAGAGTGCTATACTGTATGTATAAACTCATTTAGTTCTTCTAGGATAAATAATATGGAAATCCATTGAAAAAAAGGTTAGGAGGTGAACTCCGCTCTTTTCTTTTGTCTGTTTATTTCATAAAGAAACGGGGTTGAGTTTATCGAAAATATCACAAGTTGTTTCGAAAAGACTGGGATCGAATATGTTATTCGAAAACCACTTCGATCCAACTTAAGCGTTTCGTGTTGAAGAATCTTGAAGAGCATGGAATCAAAGACGTAATTTAGAAGTGAAAAGGTCAACTTCTATTTTCCTTGGGAGGGATTCCCTGTAATAGATGTAATAGAAAGTAGTGCCTTCAGTTTCGTTTAGTACTAGAAGGAACTTGTATGGATGGATGCTAGCATTGCATTGATGCCTAGAGGGAAGTGTTAGCATTCCAAGTTGGTTTTCTACATAAAAGGTAAATTTTACCTCAAGCCTCATCAACCGGGAAATGACTAAAACATGGCATGTAGCAGGGCTAAGTGGGTTGCTCCTATTAGGTTATGTCATCATCTTTCTAGATTTCCCTATTTTGATGGATTTGGTTGTGCACGAGAGATTTCGATTAAGGCTAGAAGACTGGGATGATGACATATTTGGTACTACTAGTCAAGTGTTAGGCTGGTTCTTTGTGGTAGGGTACAAGATGTTCTTGTCAGACCCAGATGCATTGTTCTGGAGATGTACCCATCGGAGCTAGTTCCTTACCCGATCATAGTATGGAATCCATTCTCTAATACCTGCCTTTACAGTTTTGATTGTAAACCCAGTATGATGGAATTTAATTAACGTAACAATTTTGGCTAAGATTAATAAGTATTTGTACTTTAGACATTTACAATACACTAGATTTTCTCTAAAAGCCTTTTAGTTATCGTAAGATAAAAACTCGTCCGTGTTTATGTGTAGCGTGGTATTACGAGATACCTTTGATTTTTAAATGGTTTTGAAATGCAATAATCAAGTTGTTTGAGTTTACTCACACCAGACCCATATCTGACCTGGAATTCTATTTTCTTTCCCTAAAACTCTTGGGTGCTCAAATTTTTATGAGCAGCCAATTAGTTCAGGTATTTCCATGGATGCATTTTGGAGGAGCTCGGAAGAGGAGGCTTCATCGATAACTAGTTATTATGTTATTTCTGCTATATACTATGTACTTTATATCTGATGTATATGGACAGGCTGTTATAACTGTCCTAGTTTAGAATTGTATTAATGTAACTCCGGTGTTTTTTTTGAGATGACTTTGTAAAATATTATGTGATTAATATATGTTATTCTGTTGCGTTGTGAGATTCTGTGATTATTTAGCTTCTTCTATCTTCTTCTTCTATCTTCCCCTAACAATCTGTCTTTCTGTTCAATTTGATTTGACATATGTTGTTTATTGCCAACTTAAACTGTACATAAAGCTGGGTCACTACAGATGTATTATGAATAACACCATCAAGGTTCTTGTCTTCACATTCTTGAAAAGTGTATCCTCGCCATTTGTGGTCATTCACCTACAAAAGATTACTTACATCAGCAGTCTCCTCATATACGAGAGACTCCTTCAAGAGCTCACAAGATTACTCCATGATAGGTTATGGAAAGGAGGGACATCTAATCAAGAACATAGTCATATACGTCCTTACTGGTCTCCACTTAGGCCGCCAACTGAGAATACCAAGATTGAACCGAATTCTTAGGAGAAACAAAACTATCGTTCTCCTGATTCTTCGGCCAACAACCGAAGAAGTATTTTCGTCCTCATTAGACAGTTAATATATATATAATAAATTTATTTACAATCATTTATAATTTTTTGATCATTTAATAAATATTTTTTATTAAGATCTACAAAGGTTGTAAGGAAATTTTCATACGGCCAGATGTCTAAAAGGAAACATCAGATGTCTGAAAGGAAGCATCAGATGTCTGAATAGATGCATGGGAATCTATTTTTTCTAAGGTCAGACGTCTACCATAACCTCATACATCTAAAAAATAAGACTAATATTTTTTCCTTCAACACAAATGCCTATATAAAATGTCAGACGTCTATTGACTCTCCCTAGAAACAAAAATACTAAATGTTTCAGCATAGACATCTAAACAAAAAGTCAGACGTCTGTCCAGACCCTCTGCTATATAAAAAACCACTCTGCTTCAGCATAGACATCTGAATTAAAAGTCAGACGTCTGTCTCAGTGCACTAGAAACATCCCATTTTTGAAAACAGATGTCTTTATTTCTTCTTAGTCGAATATCTTCTCTGCCTACATAAATTTCCATACTCAGACATTTGATCCCCCAATAACATACGATTGAACGCAACTTCTACCCCACCATTTCACCATCCTATAAATTATCTTTTACACTTTCTTCCATTTTCACCATTCATTTTTCAAAACCATCAGGAAACCCTAAAACCCGAATTCAATTTATTCTCTAATTACCAAATCAATGCCCCTAAATCTAAGAATCTGGTTCCGAAATGTCGCAAAGCTTCCACAGACGAAAGCTCACAACCACCCTCTCAACAATTTGTCATCGACCACCACATTGTGGAGTGGATTATGGAGAAAGAGCATGGAAAACAAAGGCCATAAGAATTGTAGAAAAAACCATTCCACATTAGACAATTCTATCCATTCTCTTTTTCATCCACTACGATGCGATAGATTTGCTTGAAGATGCCCAACTCTACCACTTGGTCAATTATGACGACAATGCTGGGAAAATTGACCAACTTGCGGTATTTCTATTTTTAATCAAACTTTGTTCATTAACTCATTGGAATCCCTCGGATGAGGATAAGTGGATCTGGACTAGTGTTTGTGGTTATTTGATAAAACTCAATGTTGAAATGATTGGGCAAATCCTTAATTGCTCTTATGACAGAATTCCATTACAACAAGTTCCCGATAAACACTATGCCCCCAAAGATGCTATTACCCATCTTATCTAGGATGACGACTTTTGAAAATTAAAATCATCTAATTTCCATCCACGAGCTCGACTTCTTAACCGAATGCTCATAAACACTGTCATCCCTGGATTAGATAGTCACGAACAAGTCTACGATGAGGATCATAAAGCTTTATATGCTACTTTTGGTCAAACTAAAGTAAATTGGGTAATATACATTTTTGACCAAATTAAAAGTTTTTGGACACCAACCCGTCGTAGCATTGTTTATGATCCCTACATTATGACAATTCTACGGTCATTAGGAATTCCGTCATATCTCTCTAAATACGAAGAAATATCTGTCAATGATAGTGGCATTAGATTTCTCTCCTTAATGCATCTCCCATAAAAACCCCCGAACATTATTCCTTTTTCCCAGTATCAACTTACTCAACAACATCAACAAGCACCTGCAAATCGACCTTCCCAACCTCTAGATCTTTAGCATCTACAGAGTATTACTCTGATTTTGAAATACAGGAAGCCAAGATAGCAGCGGGTCCAAGAGAGAACTATCGAAATATTGCACTACAAAACCAACGTCTTCCCTCCTTAAATCAAAGGTGCTAGATAAAAAGATGTCACGTTTGGAATGGTTTTTTCCCACCTGTATGACCAAAGTAGAAAAAATGTAGAAAAGTTCGCTTCAACTTCGGGAAAAGTTCTCCGATAGGTTCGTGGTCGTTCTTCCTCTCGCTCTTCATCTTCTTCGTCCCCTACACCACCACCACCAGCTTTTCAATCAGGCCCATCTTTCGGAGTAGGGTCTTCACCAGATCCACCGCAACACTCTTATCATGGAAAAGCCCCTATTTGTCTTGATATCAAAGAGAGTAAGGATTTGTCATTATCCTCGAGCTCAATAAGACCCACAGGACTATCGTCACTACATGTCATTCTAGGGTCTCTCTATTCAGGAAGATGAGGAGTATGCTGACCAATCTTAATGGCATCAAGGTACATATAATGTGGACCCATCAAGCTTCTGGGGATATTATGACTATGAGTTAAATTTTCTTTGTGAATCTAGTAGCATTTATTTACGTATTCTTATTTTTCCTTTTTCTAAAACTATGTGCTTGTATAACTGATTGATGCTTCCCTGTGATTACCTATGGACTTGTATTTTTCACTTTCTCATATTTTACTCCAACTATATGTCTTTTGATAATGTCAAAGGGGGAGAAAAATCATACTGCATGCATATAGGGGGAGGAATCACATTTAGGGGGAGTTATATGTTTAATTGATAAAGCATTGTATAATTGTTATCATCAAAAAGGTGGAGAATGTTAGAACCATTATTCTATGATTTCGATGACAATAACTATAAAATCACATGCAAATACAGGTAGAAGCTTTCGGAATTCAACTTGAAGACGATTAGCGAAGGAGAAGAATCATAAGTATTAGAAAACCTAATATAGTGTGTTATTTTCATACATATATAACTTGTAAAATCTCCTTTAGTAGTTTCTTAAAACACAAACATTGAATGGAAAAATTCTTTCAACTCTTCATATATCAAAAAGCCGAAGTATAGAAAATCTTCGTCGTTTTTTCAAGTTCCTCATAGAAATCATCTCTATCCTCTAGAATATCCAATCTACCTTACCGTTATCCTATTCCTGCTTCTTACGCTCAAGTTGTTAAGAATAATCGTTCACCTCGGAATCAAGAGTTGTCTCGCAAATCTAAAACGAGGTGGATTGATTCCAAGATGGGCAAGATCTTTTGTTTCAGATGTGGGGATCTCAATCACCTTGCGAAAATTGTCGCGATCCTATAAGATGTTTTGATTATGGTTCTTTTAGGTATAAGAGGAAAGATTGCGATAAATATTTGGTTTCTGATATTTTCTCGAATTCGATCTCTAAACCTAAATTGAATTGGATTAACCATGGATTTCTTTTCGCCTTAAAATTCTTGAAGCTGAAAGGAATATTTATTGAAGTCCGTTGGTTTAACAAAGATATAGGAATTAAATACCTGGAAGAATTATTGTATCATTTTAATATCATCAATGAACCAAACATAGGCAAAGGTTCGAAGAAAAGATTTGGTAACCCTAAAGATTATTTTGGCAAGACAGAAGATGGTTTTGTCAAGATCAGATCGTAACCAACAATTCAATCTTTCGAGAATAAGGAAACTTCACTCCAAAACTGGTTAACCACGGGTTCCAATTTGCTTTGAAATATTTGTTACTGAGGGGTTTATTGATAGATCATCTTTGGTATAAGGAAAATGAAGGTCTCAGTCATTTGGATGAATTGTTTTATCATTTTGAAATTATAAATGAACCGAATAATGGTAAAGGAGGTAACGAAAAGGAAACCATAGTCATCTCTGAAAATTTGAACTTTAAGTCTGATTCTCTGGAGATTGTTTCAGTAAGTCCTTCTAACTCAATCTGTCTTGATGTTAATGATGATTATCAGGGCTTTGACCCCATTCTTCTTGACCCTGATGTTTCATATTGCAATGGTTCTCCTTGTCTTAAGTCTTCTTTGAAAGGATGTCTTAATGTCAAAGAACGGGGCAATGATTTTTCTACTGTTCATAAGAAATGTTGTAAATTTAAGAATCGTGTGAAGGATAACTTTGAGATTGATATCTTTAACAAGTTTGATAGTTTTTCTTCGAGTTCAAATGAGGTTTTTATCGTTGATAGTATAGTTGTTGAAGGGGATCAGCAGGATACTGCTGAGCTATTAATTCCTGAACATATAAATATATAGAGAGATTCAGTATCATTAGTTGATAGAAGTGCTGACTTAAATTCTCTTGATAGCAGTTGTTCATGTGTAGTGAAGATGGACTGGTCAGTTGATCTAGATGAAGTGGATTTCGATTTTTTGGTGCTAGATTCAAGGGCAATAGGTAATTTTGGTGAAGAACAGTACTTTGATATTAAGTGCTTTATTGCTCGGTCGATCTTTGATAAGTCAAATTGTTTTGATGAGGTGTAAGATTCATTCAATGCTATTGAGATTCAATCTTCAACGATGGTGATTAACTCTGGGTTTTTGCATCAGGATTTTTTATCTTTTAATTCCTCTGTTTTGGAAAATTTTGATTCGAACGAGCTATATTTTTCAACTAATTTTTCTTCGTTTGATGATTTTCCACTGGAGTGGATATCCGATTTCGGAGTAGATGAAGTTTTGTTTGAGGAAGAGGCGTATGTTCACTTTGACTTGTTATTGAAGGTTAGAGAAGATTTGTTTTCATATTTAAATAGGTCTTCTTCAGATATGCATAAGGGCACAGGGGATATACACGCCTATGTATCTGATTCTATGGTAGCTATTGTTGAAGATAAGTAGTGCCTTTTCTTTGAACATTTGTGCGAGAATTATGATGGGGGCAACAAGCTTGGTTTTTATCTAGTTTTGGCTTCAGGTTTCATTGATTCTTCTTTGTGTGCAAGTGTGGTTTTAGGAGATAATGTGGTCAAGGGTTTGGAATCTTCGTTGAAAAAAGTAAAGAGTAGGAAAGCTGTAGCTGCTAGTGGTTCCATTCGCCGAAGTGCCAGGATCCGTAACTGTCAGTTACACACTCTAGGTGAGTCTCCTGGTTCGAGTGTCAAATTTGACACTTCGAATCCAGGCTTAGGTATGGGCTCTTTTTTGGGTAGCACGTATTCCAGTTATGCATTAGGTAGCCTTTCATCTGCTAAGTTTAGTCAGCTAGCTTTCGACACTTCTTTTATTTTTTTGGATGTAGAGATAGATAGGGGTTTTATTAGACGTTAGGAATTAGAGAGGGCTAGTACTGTTAGTCTATGATGATCATTAGTTGGAACATTAGAGGCTTAAATGACTTAATAAATGTGATAAGGTTAGGGTATTCTTTAAAGACTATTCCATTGATATTGCACTTATTCAGGAAACTAAAATTAACTGTCCCGATAATCGTTTTTTTAGAAGATTAGGCGGTAATCCCTTTAGAAATTGGGTTTTTCTTCCTTCTGTGGGTACTTCAAGCGGATTAATGATAGGTTGGCATGATAATTACTTCAAATTACTTCAATCTATTGTTAAAGAGCATTCCCTTCATGTTATACTTATTAATCTTTCTGATAACTCTTTCTTTAAATATTTCAAATGTTTACGGACCTAATTCTAAAATTAATCG
Source organism: Allium cepa (assembly GCA_030765085.1). Lineage (NCBI taxonomy): Eukaryota > Viridiplantae > Streptophyta > Magnoliopsida > Asparagales > Amaryllidaceae > Allium > Allium cepa. Next base: position 974,130,574 of record CM060935.1, read on the forward strand.
AAGAATTTTATGGAATGAATGCTTAGAGTTTAGATCCTTTGCACCGGGTTCTTGGATTTTTGGGGTGATTTTAATGTTACGTGTTTCATTGGTGAGCGTTATTCTAGGGAAGGAGATTACTATGCAATGGAGGAATTCGATCAATTTATTATTAATTCTAATTTGATTGAAATTCCCCTTTCTAATAGAGAGTTTACTTGGAACAACGCTAAAGAGTCTCCATCCATGGCTCTTCTCGATAGATTTTTTGTTGGTGATGAAATCGAGGACAAATTCCTAATCTGTAGAGTCAATAGTTTACCTTATACGTACTTCGATCATTGTCCAATTATACTTACTTGTAAATACCATAGAGTTATTATTAACAATTTTAAATTTAAAAAGATGTGGCTTTTGGAATCTAACTTTATGAATCTAGTTAAAGGTAAATGGGTTTCTTTAAGTTTCCATAATATCAGAAATAAGGAAAATTCTGCAAAAGCTTTCGTTTCTAAACTTATGGATCTTAGGATTTTTCTTAAAAACTGGAATAAAAATGTTTTTGGCAACCTAAAAATTAAAAAAGAAAATATTCTTAATGAAATGCTTAAAATTAATAGGATAGAAGAATCTAGATCTCTAAATACAGGTGAACGTAATGTTCTAGCTAATTTAAAAGATGAATTAAATTCTATTTTAGAAAAGGAAGAGGTTATATGGAAATAGCGATCCAGAATTCAATGGATCAAAGAAGGTGATAATAATACCAAATTTTTTCATAATATAGCTAATGGTAGAAAATGTAGTAATACAATTAACTCTATATTTGTTAATAATATAGAGTTAGTTGATCAAAGAGATCTTAACAAGGCTTTTACAGACTATTATAAGGATATCTTTCGTTCTAAAATCAAACATAGAATTAATATTAGATGGATAGATCTGTATCCATCTGATTCTATTATTGATTTATCGGAGTTAGATAATCCTTTTACTGAAGAAGAAATTAGAAAAGCAATAAATGACATGCCAAGTGATAAATCCCCGGGACCTGACGGGTTTCCTATTTTATTTTATAATACTTTTTGGGACGTTTTAAAATTTGACTTAGTTAATATGTTTAATGATTTTTACAATGGTAATTTGCAATTAGGGAGACTTAACATCGCAAACGTTATTTTGTTACACAAAAAAGTACGTGCTAAAAACTTAAAAGATTTTAGACCTATTTCTTTGATTAACTATTCAGTTAAAATCATTTCAAAAGTTCTAGCTAATAGACTTAGTAAAAGAATGAATGAATTAATCGATTGTTCACAATCAGCTTTTATTAAAGAGAGAAATATCACTGATGGAGTGGCAGTTGTTCAAGAATATATTAATTACCGTTGTAAGAATAACATAACTTATGCGATGTTAAAACTTGATTTTGCTAAAGCTTTTGATTCAGTAGATTGGGATTTTCTTGTTGATATTTTTCATGCTGGAGGTTTTGGTCATAGATGGACCAATTGGATTTTGACTTTGCTTAGAACTGGAAACTCTAGTATTATGGTTAACGGTATATTAGGTAATAGAATTCAATCTAAGAGAGGTTTAAGGCAAGGGGATCCTTTATCACCTTTATTATTTAACTTAGCTTCTGATGTTTTTGCTAAAATTATTAAAAGAACAGTGGACAATGGATCTCTTGGACGTGTAGGCAATGAAATTTCGCATAATGGTTTATCGGTTCTTCAATTTGCGGATGATACTTTACGTTTTTTCTTCCCATCGTTCTTGTCACATCGTTACCCTTAAGTTTATCCTCTACAGTTTTGAACTTTGATCTACTTTAAAAATAAATTTTGACAAAAGTTCCGTGTTATTTTTAAATGATTTTGATAAAGTTGGAAACTTAGTTGCTAATACTCTTAATTGCAAAATTATGAACTTTCCTTTTGATTACCTTGGTTTTGTGATCAGACCTACCAAACTTAAACACGACGACTGGATTATTATCATTGATAAAATTAAAAATAAGATTTCTAACTGGAATGGGGGATTTCTATCTAGAGCAGGTAGACTAGTCTTAATAAATTCAGTTTTATCAGCTCTTCCGATTTATTGGATGTCCTTACATCTGTTCCCGGACTGGGTTATTGATAAAATCGATAAGATTAGAAGAGATTTATTATGGAGTGGCAAAAACTCTAATAATAATATTAAATGTTTAGTAAATTGGAAAACTATCTATAAGGCCAAAAAGGAAGGTGGTTTAGGTGTTATTAATTTGCGTAATATGAATTTGTCTCTGTTAGGTAAATGGCTTTGGAAGTTTAAAGATATCAATGATAACGCTATTTGGAAAGAGATCATTTCTAAATATTACTATAATGGAAATAGCAATTTATATCAAATTTCTTCTCCCGTCACTCATAATATATCTAACTTTTGGAAAAACATTTTAAAACGTAATGAGATATTTAATTTAGGAATAAACACAATTGTTCATTCAGGTAATCGTACTTCGTTTTGGCATGACCATTGGATTTCGATCTTGCCTCTTAAGATAGAATTTAAGGATCTATATGAAATTTGTTACTTTAAGTATGCTTTAATCAACGAAATTTATTCTCCTGAAAATGATCCTCCTTGGAATTTCAGTTTTAACAGAATTTCAGTTGATTCAACTTTTAGACAACTTTCTTTGCTTTATGCAAGATTAAATCTTTATAATATTGATAAGGATAATGATTTTATTAGTGGGAATGGTATAAAAGTAAGAAAGATACTTATAATTCTTTCTACAGATTCATTAATTTTTCAGGTACAATAAATAACTCATTTAAATATATGCGGAAATCTAATGCTCCTCCCAAATCTAAAATTCATATGTGGTTAATTCTTCATTGAAAACTTAATACAATTGAATTTTTAAAGAGAAAAAATATTCAAAATGATAAAAAATGTTATTACTGTAATATGTATCTTGAGTAAATTAATCATATATACTTTAATTATATGGATTCTAATCACATTCTAATTAATACTCTTAAATTTTTTAACTCTAATGTAATAACTAAAATTTCGGATTATGAATTCTACTGGAATAATTATAGATTCAAGTCTAAAAGGAATATTAGATTTCTACTAGACACTTTATTCATTATAATTAGCTGGTTTATTTGGTTTGAAAGAAATCAAAGAATTTTCAATAATAATAATTGTCATTTAAACAAATTGATTTTTATAATTTCTTCTTTTTGTTTTAATTGGATCTCTAACACCAAATATAAATTAGCTAAAAATATCCTTTTCAAAAGGTATCTTAATAAGGTTAATCATAATATTAATTTTTTAAACTCAACAATAACTTTTTTAACATCAATAATAGTATTATTAATATTTTCTCTCATTTAGATGATGATATCACTTCTAATCATAACTTACTTATGATTAAAGGTTCATAAGATAGAACCATCTCAATAGTTTGTGCTAGTTTCTGTTTGATATTGGTTTTTAGGTATTTCATTTATACTGTTTTTGTCCAGTTAGTCTTATTTAGGTTTTTATTTCCTTCCTTTTAAATATATATATATGTATATTTATTATATAAATATACATATATATATATATGCGTATCATTCTAATTTTTTCTTTAGTCATTTTCCAGTTACAGGTATGGGAGATAGGATATCAGTTCATTTAGCAGGTTTTCATATCTTCAGATTGCTGGACATCAGAGGGTAGAGAGGTTACCATAGTAGAGTATCTTCATCCAGGAGGATATATTCTTCAGTTTGGTACCCCTTCCTATTGTTCAAATGCTTCAGAGTAGCTTCTCTTTTCAGCAGATCCACTTCAGTGCATATGCTTATTCACCAGAGCAGAGCATCTTCATCCAGGAGGATATATTCTTCAGTTTGGTACCCCCTTTCTATTGTTCAGAGGCTTCAGACCGGTTTCTCTTTTCAGCAGATCCATTTCAGTGCAGATGCTTATTCACCTCTTCTGATTCAGTTGATTGGAGCTTCCTCATTAGTCTGGGACGTCTTCTAGTAGCTTCTGTTTTTCCTCTAGATTTTAGGTACTTCTAACACCTTAATATCGGGCGGTGACCATGCCGGAGCTCGATATCGAGGTGTGATGGGTGGATGCCTTGCTGGAACTCATCTTAGGAGTACCTGAGATTTGATGTATATGTTTTTGGTTTTTGTTACCTGCCAGGCATGTTGGCAGCACCATATATTCGTGATATGTATATGTATGTATCTATATATATATATATATATTTGCATGTGCGCTCTCCTCTGTTCGTAGAGGATCACACATTTTTCTCAAAAATAAACATATGTCAGACGTTTGACATTGTATATCAGACGTCTGAGTAAAGCTTCTGATTTTAAAACAAATATACATCAGACGTCCACTAAAACATTCAAACGTCTAAGTTTGGCTTCTACTTAAAAAAAATGCTCAGACGTCCAATCGTTATGGAGAGACGTCTCTGCTAGGTAATGGCCAGAAACTACAAATAATCATCTGCTTCATTTTAACTGTTACTTCCATAACTCTTCACCGCACCTCTTCCTTTTCAATGATTGCAACCTTTAGACTGAAATAGAAAACTCTAATGGATACTACTTTTAACAAAAAACTCTTCAACAACTATAAATATTTAAAGATTCTAAGAATCAACTCACTTAAATTTTATAAGTCTCATATCTATATCCTTTACATATTCTGATTTCTAAAAGAAAACAATATCAGTCTTTATTACTTCCTAAAAGCAGAGCTTCATGAACACATACCACTCAAAGGAGATTATAGGAAGATTTGTATTGTGCAGTCAAAATTAGTGTTTCCTAGAACACATACATGTCTTGAAAAGAACTTTTGTATCAAGCCTATTCCTTTGGGCAAAGCGAGGGTTGCTTACTAGTTAAAACCAAAGAGGAGGTTTGGGACTGAACGAAGGATGCGAGGTCCGAATCAGTATAAAAACTCTGGTGTGGTTGTTTCTTTACCGTTATTTACTTTACTCTGTTAGTTATAGGATAACTATATTTAACTCTTGCATATTAGATATAAATACACTATCCATACACTCTTTCGGTTGGTTCTTTTACATTTTGAAAACGACTCATACTTGATATCAAAATATCATATTCTCTTTAAAATCAATTTCATTTCAAAATTATTATATTAATACGAATTGGGTTAAAATGAAGTTATAACCTAAGTGGAAATTCAAAATAATTATTGAAGCAAAAATATGATTTTTGAAGTAAATCCATGATTAAATATAATCATTCCATACATGACCAGTTTGAACTTTTAAAAAATAGTTTGAATAGTTTCAAATTGTTTAAAAGTTAAATAGTTTAATATAAAATAGTTTAATAAAATGGTTTGGATATTAAAGTGGTTTACATAGGAAATAGTTTGTAAAAGAAAAATAATTTGAATATTTAATAAGATAGAATTTAAATAGTTTATATTAAAATAATTTATTTAAAATAGTTTCAAAGTCAAACTAATTAAATTCCAAATCTTCCAATTCAAATTACTTCGATCTCAATTCAATTTGAATAGATTCTATTTCGATTTCAATTCAAATATATTTTAGTTTCAATTTCAATTCAAATTAATTTCGATATCGATTTCAATTCTAATTAATTTCAACTATTTTCATTGATTCAATTCAAATGGTTTAAATTTCAATTTAATTTCCAATTTTAAACCATTTCAATTTATATAAAGTTCGAGTTCAATTTCAAAATATCGATTTAAACCATTTAATTCAAATTAAACTTCAGTGTTTGAATTTTAGAATCAAATCTTTAGTATAATTCAATTCCAAGCTCAAATTTGAAATATCCATTTAAATTTCCTTTACTTAAGTAAATTCAAAGTTCGAGTAAAATTCATATCTTTTTAAACAATTCAATTTCGATAATTCAAATTATATTTCAATCATGACTTCAAATTCTAATTAAATTCTTTAAAATAATTTCTTATAACTAAGTTTAATTTCAACATTTCAAATTTGAATTCGTAATTAATTCGATCTTCATCAATTCGACTTTTATTTCTTTAAATCAAAACTATTTAAATAATTTTAAAACCATGACTTTTAAAATTATTTAATTTAACCAATCCGATGTCCGTATATAATTTTCTATCATATCGCTAAGCGATCAGTTATTTTTAATTTAATTTCAGGGATGGACATATATCATTTCAATCCAAAATAAATGTCATAGGTATATATCATTTGAACTATTGCTTTATTTGGTCGAATATAATTTAGATAATAGCTCATATGATGTCAATAATATACAGGGTGATAACAAGAATATATAAAAATAAATAAACATCCAAATCATCCAAAATATCAATCAGTAGCATCCATCACAATCAACATTATGAAATAGTCAATATATCGTAACAATTTACCAATTATCAATAATTGGGAATTTTACTAGCAGTTTGATTCCAGTTTCAATTTAACTGTTAATTGAAAATTTCTAACTTATAAATTTTTATGTCGATTTTCATGTCAGTTAAATTTACCAAACAACAATCAATAAATTTAAATGACTTCAGGATTTCAATTTAACTAACATAAAAAAAATTAGTCATTCGTGAGTATTTAAAACACTCACCTTTATTTGAAAATGAAAATATTTCATATTCAAATAAATTCCATATCAATTCCATAGCGTAGATGACTTCGATAAGATTCCAACGCAATTTTTTTCGTCCAAAACGGGCCTCGTATGAAAGAGTTGTGATTTTATTAATATAATGACATAATTAAAATATTAATTTACACTAATTAACCAAAAATTAATAATGATAAAAAAACGATACCTGCTGCTGCTCCTTCTCTCTTGCGTGCCTGTTCGAGCGCGATCTCCCTTCCAGTTCATCGTGATTCCTTCGTTCTTCTCTTTCTTTCTTTTTTCCCTATTTTCGTGCGATCGACGATCGCTAACCGTGCCACGCCACCCACTACACCATCACAACAACACCCTGCACTGCCGCAGCCCCTAGCCTCCAGCGCACAAATGCGATTCGAACCCCAAAACCCTATAATGTGACTCCACGCGGCGCTTGAACCCGACCCTATGCTAGCGCTGCTTTCCTCGCGCCATCGTCCTCCGCCAGCGCGCCTCCGGTCACGCCTCCACGCGTGCCACATCGCTCATTCATTGCTCTATTCTTTTTCATTTTCTTTTCGATCGGCTGTTGAGAAGGAGGGGGTATGGGGTTGACAAAGATGTTGTAGGGCAAACGAATTGTTGGATGAGGGAAGAAAATGTATATTATAATTGGAAAATATCTGACCCGATTGACCCGTGAAATTCCGAACTCCAAACGAAGCGTGCTATTTGGCGTTCTATATGTTATACCCCTATTTTGAACACAATGGAATTAATTCCGGGGTCTAGTTTGATCGTATATAGAAGATAGCTTTTCAAAATCAATATTTTAAAATAAATTCTAAAATTAAATTCAATGCATTTCAAGCTCGCATGGCCAAACTACAAGTCCAATCGCTACGAGACTTGAAATCCTATAATAATTCACTATTACAGATCTGATGAAATTGGTTTCGTCAAAATCTGAGACAGTGGCCAAAATGGCTATTTTTACTCGTTAAATATAATATAAAAGTTCCAATTTCTATTTATTCACTTTTAAATTCAATTTTAAAAGTTAACAATCTTCATTCATATTTAAATAAAATTAAAATCAATTTTCGATGTTATTTTCATTCACATTAATTCAGGATCACATTATTTAAACAATTTCCAATATTAATTTAAACAATTTAATTATCAAATAAATTACATTAATAGATCATAAAATTTCAAAATAATTTTAATTATAAACAATTATTCTATTTTCATCTAAATAATTCAACATTTATTATTCAATTTGTACTATTGATTAGAATATTTCCAATACATAGAATTTCATTCAATACTTGTTATTGCCTAACTCTTCGAAATATGTTATTTTAAAATTTTGTTCAAATTCATATTTAATAAACTATATTAATAAATCATTAAATTTTAATTTCTAACCATTTTTATTCAATAATCATATTAAATTTAATAATTTAAACTATTTAAAAATATGAGTTGTTGCATCTTGAAATGGCAGATTTTTTTTCATATTTGCTGGGAACTGGAGATTATGGTTTTGATGACAACAACCTTTGTAACTTATTTTATTATAACTTACATGTGAGAAATGCGGAATACGGATCTTAAGGCTAGGATTAACACTAGAGGAGGGCGGGTGAATCGTGTTTTAGAGAAATATTAAATCTTTCTGAGTTTTGTTAATTTGAGCACAAATGTACGCAATATTCAAACATAGATAAGATCATAGAATCAAACATAGATGCAGAAATAAAGTAAAAGCCGTAAAGGAAAGAACACAATGGATTTTATACTGGTTCAGAGTTACCCTACATCCATTCCCGCACACAAGTACAGGTTTCCTTTTAATTTTTTTTTTTACAATTACACCCTCGATTTCAAGGTAACGAGGTACACCCTCCAGATTCACAATCCTCTGGATAGAGATACTTGATTTCCCGGGCAACAAGTTCGCCCAATTGATTTCCAAGGCTATAATCACACCTTTTCTCGCTTGATCGATTTCCAAGGCAACAATCACACCTTTTCTCGTTTAATTGATTACAAAGAAGCCTATAAGTCTGAATAGCACTGAGGATCTTGTTGAGATGGTGATAGAGAATCAAACCAGAAATGATCTAGTTAGATTCAATGTTGATTTCGGCAGTGTAATGGTAAGAATATGTATATAGAAATGTGAAAGAAGAAAAGGAGTGAAAAACCAGAAAATCTGTACTGAAATTCGTTGAAAACATCCCGTATTTATAGAAGAACAACAAGCATGTCCATTCGTGAAGAGATATGATGAATAGACACTTCTTTTGAAATTTAAATTTTGAAACCAACTGACACTATGTCGACATGGGTAGGTTGATCATGTCGACATCCCAAAGGAATTTTTGGTGATTTGTTTTTCTTTGAAAATAACTTCTATCTTATATTAAAACTATTTTAAATTTTATAAATATACTTGTCTATAGTTAAAATACATAAGCAAATATATAGAATAATATATACAAAATTTTACTATAATTTTATATTTAAATCTAAGTATAAATATTATTGTTAAAAATAATTTAAAACTAAGGATAATTTGATTTTGAAATTAAAGAATATTTTGAGGCTAAAACTATTTGAAATCAGGTTAGATGTTTTTGATGCTTTTAAAAGGAAGGTTTTAAAAACATTTTGAAAACAAGATGTAATTTTGTAAAAATCATATTGAATAAAAATTAGCAGATACAAAACAATGTTCCACTAGATTTTTCAGAGGTTCCATCCTACTTAGGGTTCCATCCCTTTAACAGGCTCGAAGTGGATTCCACTCCACGAATAAATTAGATTTTAAGATGCCAGTCCTTTTCTAGGAGTTTTAACAAAATTCCTAATTAAATTACTTATTCTTGAAATCTTGAACTCTTGATAATCTTGAGATTCTTGATACTCATGAGTCTTCAATCTTGATATCTTGAATCTATATACTGTACAGTCTTCATTTTTGGTACCTTCATGGTTAAATCCTGCATATACATATATTTCTAAACTATAATGTTAGTATTTATATTTTATAATCTATTCTAAGTTTGTTGTCATCAAAGCCATCATCTCACGGACTAACAATCTCCCCCTTTTTGATGATGACAATCTTTGTTTATAAAATAATACTTCTATCCTAATAACTCCCCCTTAATTTATGCCTAACTATCCTATTTTATATTCTCCCCTTTTGTCATCAACAAAAACTATCTCTAAATATATAACTTCAAACTATATAACTCCCCCCTAAATCTAATACTCTATGACATGTGATTATAATGATAGTATTATCATAAATAATCAGCACTTAGATCTCAAACTAAAACTCAATCCTAAACTACTAACTATCCTAACTAAGTATCCATATAATAACACATATAAGAACACAAATTATTCATTAATTATATAGTTGTACTTACATTTTCGTAGGAGACGTAAGAAAGAACATACACCAAAAGGAAAAAGAGAAAAAAACTAATGAGTGCCTTTGAAAATGGGAGATCTATTAATCAAACAATTTGGATAGTGGAAACAGAAATTTCCATGTTGGTCGACAAGATTTCCATCTTTATCAAAGCACACTTCACCAACGCAAACGATTTTATCGTCATCTTCCACATGCACTTCTTACATGGGGACGTCTTCTTCTTCTTCTTTTTCTTCTTCTTCCTCGCTGGCCTCTTGTATTTGATCTCCTGAATAGTCTTCGTCAATCAAGATTGGGTTGGCATGATTGTCCATTAGAAATTTTTGCAAATTCCTAAGGATTTTTCCTTGCCTTTCGTGTTCCTTGGTGTTAACGCTTAAATTTGAACGCTAACACCCCGGTGTGTGAAGTATAATTGTGAAAGCACCACCCGATAGATCGGGAAAGAATTATAAGCAAATAATAGCGGAAAAGCAGTAAACAACAGCAATTTTATAGTGGTTCGGCTTATGGGTATAGCCTACGTCCACTTTAAGTACTTTTATTGATGATCCCGTTACAAGTTGATACAATTCTTCCCAAGTACAATTCACTTTGAACTACAAGAAACTTAGAACAAGTATTTTAAACTTCGAAGGAGATGAGAGTCTTTGAATCCATGTTGGATGTACGCGATCTCTTGTTGAAGTTGTGTGTAGCGTTCTTAGTGTCTCGAGAGCTTCAAGTGTTGAATTGGTTTGGAATGCAGCAGAGTATCAGCGCTTGAAGAGAACGAGCCCCCAAAAGTCCCCTGAATGTTGGCGGTGGCTGCCTATTTATAGGAATTCTCGGAGTTGAGCCGCCCCCTATAAGTCGCATGCGACTCATTTCATGTACTAGGTTGCTGGCGAGTCACGGGTCAACGAGTCACGACTTAAGCATTTCCCTTATCTCCTCCCAGGGCCACGAATACCAACCCGCGTCTTATAAGAAGCGGCACCATTTTTTCCCTAAGTGCTAGGTCGCACGCGACTTAGAAGGATGAGGCATATGTCGGCAACGACTCATGATAAGTCGTAGATCACGTCTTTGAGTTGTGGTTGAAGCAGTTTGCAATGCTTAATATGATGAGTCGCTAAGTCGGTATGCCATGAGTCGGTAGACCACTGAGTCGTTGAACCGCTCCATATGCTTGAGTCGTGAACATCTTAACTCGTTAAGTCACAAGGCACCTTAAGTCGTTAAGCCATTTAGTCGCTCCCTTTCTTAAGTCGCTGGAAGCATTGAGTCGCTCCCATTTTTAGGTCGCTGGAAGCATTGAGTCGCTCCCTGATGAGTCGGTAACTCCTATGAGTCGTAAGCCCCCTTGAGTCGCTCGGCGTTAACAATTGCCCCTCGAAGTATACGCTTAGATCATGAGTCGTGTGCTTCGACTTTCTGCTTGAGTCGTGAACGACTCAAAGCGGCTTATGACTCGCGAGTCCCTTCCTCTTCTCCTCCATCCTGTATATAAGCTATTAAGTCGCCCCTTCTTCCTCACTTAACTACTTCAATATCCAGCTCTGCCATTAGCGAAACTCCAAACTCCCAAAGGCGAATTCGAGTTAATCAATCGACGATTCATTCCTGCTATTATATTGCGTAAGTGAATTCAACCTTTATCCAACTCACGATCACCATTAAACTATGAACATCCAACTTTTGATCCCAGCTCAAATCCATACATCACATCCCACTTTCGGGCCATGTTGCAGTCGGTTTTCGTTTGCCATTGGCTGTGTTGCTATGGCGGCTAATGAGAGCATAACAATGCATTGAATTTATGATAGACTCGAAGTGGTTCGAATCGGTGTTGGGCGATTTTGATGGTATGGGTAAATAATGGGTTTCATTGAGAAGATGGTGAACCTTTGTTGCTTGAGCGTTAGCGGGTTAGAGGGTTGAGGAAGATAAGGGGGCTGTAAGATGTGGCGTGGAGAGGAAGTCTGCGAGTTAGCAAATCAGGTCTTGAGTCGCTGCCGAGTCAACTTGGGACCATGAGTCGTGGCCGAGACAACCTGAGTCGCTGCCGAGATAGGACTTAGACAATTTTGCATGTCCCTGAACTGGGGCCCCTTGACTCATACAATGCGACTTTAAGTAATAGCGACCTTCCTGTTAGGCCATGAACGACTTAAGATTAGGATGCATAATGCCGTGCCTTGTGTTTCTTAACTCAATCCGAACATCCTGGGTTTTAAGCAACTTTGAGAACTTTTAAAATTTTGGTAGAACTTGCTTATATTTCCATCTTGAAGTTTGAATTGCTGAGACAACTCCAATGACTCTGTTATGCTTTGTTACTGGATTATGCGATCTTTAATATTGATAACCTGTTTAAACATAACCTTTGCAAAAAAAGCGGGACGAATATACTGCCACTGACTGCCCACATCGAATGACAGATTAGTTAATAATAGACAATCAATTTAAACAAATTGTGTGAAAGAAGTGCTCTAAATCAACGAATCCAAGTAGAATGCTAAAGCAATATTGAAACAGTCAACTGAAATTGACCGGTTTGCACTAACACCACACCTGAACTTTTAAGTTAATAAGTCCTGAAATTTGGTAGTCAACCAACTGCCAACTAGCTTAACTTCAGTTATATTTACTTGTTTATTTTCATTAGTTCTGCACAACATTTCACACTTTTAGGAAACGTGTACCTTCGCATTTGAACATCCAGTTGCTTGTGTAGAATGACCTCTCATCAAGAAGAGCCGATGGGCCAGGCTGAAGATGTCTTTCCAGTAGCCATCCCTATAGACAACCCTCCGGAGAGAACATCCACAACTTTGAATCAGCGGGCATTTAACCAACTGCGCGTCCAGTTTGGCATTGATGATGCTGACATCTTATTTCCGGGGCCAAATGACACTGCTGACAATCCTCCCTACGGCTTTGTTGCAGTCAATCGCCAAATGTGCTTAAGTGGGGCGATTCCTCCTTTTAACGACTTTCTCCAACAGTTCCTGCTTCGGTTGTCTATCTCTCCATTCCAATTACACCCCAATGGCTACGCCATTCTGATGGGGTTATGTGTTCTATTCAGGAGAGTTTTGGATCGGTTACCAAGCTTCGAGGAGATCTGCTATTTTTGCTCATTCACGAAAACTAAAGACCATCCCTCCATCGTGGTTGTAAGAAGCGCTCGAAATCGCAAACTTATTACTGATCTCTCCGAAAGCGCTCACGGATTTTTGAATCAGTTTTTCTTTGCTCGCTGCCCTCCAGGGTTTTATGCCATCTGGAGAATAGGAAGTAAGACTAGTGTTTCCATTTTTTCGTTTTTGAAACTTTTTCCGAGATCCGAACTTTCAGTTGCTAACTTCATTCTTTGCTCTTTTCAGCACTTCCTCTCCCTTCTAGAGATTCGATTCATAAACATGTTTTCGAGAGGTTGAGTGCCGTGGCTGCGGAAGAAAGGAGCATAAAATTTCTGCTGAAGGATGAATTTTTACACCAATACGGGCTTCTACACGCTTCTCGTTCTACGCATGCTCATGAAGTTCCAACAGAAGTTCCCGATTCTCCGACGAAAACTCCTGACGCCCCGGTTACTGTCGAACAACTCGCATCAAAAGAGTCTAATATTGAAGCTTCATTGATGAAGTGTTCCACTTCTACCGACATTATGGGGTCATCCAGTAAGACGGTGCTTGCCCCGATCGAGGAAGAAGAAGAACCTTCACGGCCTCTCGGGGGGTTAGCTGATGTAGGAATTGAGAAAACAAGTCCCACCAAGCATGATGGTGACGATGTTTACGAGGGGTTGAGCGACATAATAGTGACTTCGCAGGAGCTTTTTAGAGATGACGTATCTAAAACTATCTCTCCTGTAATTGAGGCGACGTCTCTTCTTCGACAAACACCAACACAAACATCAACTCCTCATACCCAAGCTTTCATCACCTCTGCACCAAAGAGTGGTTTGTAGTTTAATGCGTGTAGCTTGCACATCACACAACACTTAGGATTTTCCAGCACATTTATGCACTTATCTTCTTGTACTTTAAAGACTTCTAAAGCTTATCTTTTCTTATTTCAGATTCTTCAATGACACGCGGCAGATCATATTACCAAGATTTCCAACGCTATGGGGGGCGTGGTCAATATGATTATCGGCGTTACTTTCCCTCCTATAGAGAGTCTGATGAAGAGAGGGCTGCTCGAAAGGCTCGTGAAAGGAGGGATGCAGAAGAGCGTCATGACAGAAGGGATAGGGATGAGCACCATGATTCTCTGCAGAGGAGTGATGACTCGCACAAAAGGAAATCTCACGATGACCGAGGAAAAGGTCATGTAGCTGAAGATTCAGGCAAACGAGCCCGACATGGTGAGAGACATGTTTCCACTATTCCCGAAAAGCCTACTGTCCCTGCCCCTCTTGACATTACTTCCGACTCTCCTGCTCTTGGGAAGGAGGACATCCAGACAATAATAAGCAGGCCCAAATTTCAAGTGGGACCGGGCCCTGCCACTTTACAAAGTCGTTTTCCGCAGTGGTGTTTAAAGGGTGTGAGGTTCGATCTCGACCTAGTCCCTATTGACAAGCCTGCTATGCTACGAAATCTTGACGCCGTTAAACTTGATATCGAGAGGATGTCAAACTGGCAGAAGCTTGTTGATGAGCTTCAACGAGTTAACCGCGCCAACTTAGAGGCTATGCTCACCATGGAAAATGATAAGGCTGAGTGGCAAAAGGTCCTTGAGCAGCACGACAACGAAATGAGGAGCATTACTTCCTACAACGAGGAGCTCGAAGCAAAGGTTGAGAAGTTGAAAGATGAGCTTGCTGCTTCCTCTACTTCATACTCTCAAAAAGAAGAAGTGCTTCTCAGACAAGTTAGAGATGCTCATGCTAGTCAGAGGGACGCCGAAGACAGGCTCGAGGTACAAAAAAGAATCAATGAAGGCTATGTCTTTGATATTGCTGAGCTTCAAAAGAAAAACAACTCCCAGGAGGCGGAGATACAAATGCTTAAGCTTCAGCTTGCCAAAACCGAAAGGGAGCGCGATGAGGCTGTCGCCGGCAAAATCGCAGCCGAAGAATCTCATGAGGCGACCAAAAATAGCTTCGGCTCAACATTATTCGACTTCTACTTGCATAGCGTCTTGGGTCGTGGAAGCCTCGCCTTTCTTGGTCCCAAGTATGAGATCACTTTAGCTGAAGTGTGGGAGGCCGCCCTCGATATGCTTGGTGCTGAAGGCGCTGGTTATGACGAGCCAGCCCTGGAAAGGCATTATTTTGATGAAGACGCTCGCGCTGCTCTTGCCAGGGGAAAGGAACAACTTGCCAAACTAAGAACCGAAGTGACGGAAGGGGACCAGCTGGGGAAAACCACTTCAACTACTCTAGTCCAGCCACCTTCTTCGTCTGAAGTCGACATTATTGGTTCCAGTTCCCATCTCGCATCTCCCACCAAAGTTACCGCTGATATTACAAGCACACAAGGTGGAGACGAGGGTGAAGAGAGCGCTGATGCGCAAGCTTATGAAGTCGATATCAGGAAACCAGCTTCTCCAGGTAACTTCACTGTTAATCTCGCTACTGTCAGTTCTGCTCAAGCTGATTACTCGTTTATTTCACATGAGTTTCACGAGCTCCTTGGCTATTTTCTCAACCTTGACGAGCCTTCATCTCCTCTCTTTACTGACTTCATTGGCGAACCCTCATCTCCTCTTTTTACTGACTTTAACCTTTTTTCTTCTGTAGAGAAAGTACCAAGCACTGCTCAAACTTCTACTCCTCCGGTCATCCTTCCTTTATCTCCTCAGGCGGTGCCTCCTTCTGCCTCGCAACCTGGATCACAGGAGGAACAAATAGAGGCTCTTCACGGCTTGGATGATCCCATCGCTTCGCAAGAGCAGAAAGATGAGAGACCTGAGGGAGGTGACATTTCCCCGGAACGGACTCCTTCTGACGACATTGTTCTATCAAAACTTGTCACTCCGGGGAGTGAGTCTTCCTCACAAAGGAGAGAGAAGCGTGGGACATCAAAGAGGAGGGGGAAGAAAATCACCGCCACTGAAGAGGAGCCGGAAGTTGAACCGGTTACACCTGCCTCTCCTACTTCCCTTATACCCACTGGCCGACCTGAAAAGCTGGTTATTCGACCGAGTAAAGGGTCCAAAGGAGGGAAGAAGAAGTGAAGATTTTAGCTTTTTGCCTTTTGTATGAACTGGCCGAGAGTTGTGCGGGTACCGGCCCCCGCTTTTATTTTGAAACCTGTATCTGCATTATAGTTGAATAAAATGATTCTTTGTTTGTACAAACTTCTGTTTGAATTTGAGAATGCATTTACTATTTATTTTTGCACAAGTTTGTTTATATAGTATTGCAGCGGGCTTATGGTATGTTGCTTGAGTATTACTTTACTGAGGCAGCTATACTACTATACCATGTTGCCCCCATACCTTAAGCTTGTTGCAATATTTTATACTTCGAGGGGACTTGCACTCTTATTTGTTAAAGAATAATTATTTTATTTTTTAAAGAAAATTTTTATTGAGTACAACTCCCTTCGTATAAGTTTTTACGCTTTGTCGTTCGAAGAAATCACTTTTCTCTTTTGCTTATGTGCATATTTTACCAAGTGAATTCCTCTATGTGGTAAAGCGGACCTCTGAAGGGTACTTTAACTTCTTTTCTTTTTACAATCATTTTCCATTTGAAAGTTAAAGTACGCTTTTTGATGAGGAATTTTTTTTATACAGAATTGTACCTCTGAGGAGGGATTTTTCACGTTTCAACACTTGGAAGTTTTATTTCAATCTCGGTGAAACGTGTACCCCCAAAGAGTTGTGCCTTCGAAGAAAGCCTTCTCACGTTTCAACACTTGGAAGTTTTTTTTCAATCTCGGTGAAACGTGTGCTTCCAAAGAGGTCTTCTTTTTTTTTTTTTTTTGATTGTGTCCCCGGGAGGGGGTCGTACCTCTAAGGAGGGATTTTTTTTTTACGTTTCAACACTTGGAAGTTTTATTTCAATCTCGGTGAAACGTGTACCCCCAAAGAGTTGTGCCTTCGAAGAAAGCCTTTTCACGTTTCAACACTTGGAAGTTTTATTTCAATCTCGGTGAAACGTGTGCTTTCAAGAAGGTCTTTGTTTTTGCATTTCAACTTTGGTGAAGTGAAATCCCGAAGAGCGGTTGTTACACTTCAACTCCTGGCGAAATGTGCCTCCGAAGAGGGCTTTTATTTTGTTTGCATTTCAACTCTGGTGAAGTGAAATCCCGAAGAGCGGTTATAACACTTCAACTCCTGGTGAAATGGGCCTCCGAAGAGGGCTTTTATTTTGTTTGCATTTCAACTCTGGTGAAGTGAAATCCCGAAGAGCGGTTATAACACTTCAACTCCTGGTGAAATGTGCCTCAGAGAGGGTTTTCATCGCCTGGAAGTTACTCTCTCATGGTTGGAGGGTCATGACTCCTCCAATCTTTTTTGTTGAGTAGAGAACTTTCTTTTTTGTGGCGTATGACCCATTAGAGGTCTTTTATCCTCCGAAGAGTTGCGCCTCCGAAGAGGACTTGTGCCGCTGATGGTAGCTTTGGTTGTTCCTCTGTTCACTTGCTTATGCCTTTTCAGCGATCCTCTTTTTTTTTTTTTTTTTTTTTCAAGTTTTCATTCCCCTTTCTCTCACAAGTGGCTTGTTTAATCCAAGGAAGTGTACTTCATTGCCAGGCAAGTTCGTGAGAACGGGCACTAGCTTCCTAATTGGATGTTTGTTTGTTCAAACAATCTCAATTTATCAGCAAGGGCTCGTTTCTATCGAAATCATTAGCCGTTCAATTGAAGTATTTCCTATCTAGGATTTGAATTCGGGGTCTTTGTGACTTGAAATTTGTTTGTTGAATGATGGTGAGAATCGCTCGGTCTTATTATGCGCAAGTTTTATTTCCATTGTCTGCAAAAATTTAAATCGACATTTTAGCAATACATTTTATGTATTTTTATATCGAAAACAAAGCAAACATATAATGATAATAAGGAACACAAGATTTATAGTGGTTCGGCCATGAAATTGGGCCTACATCCACTTTATATTCTTTCATTATTTACTTGCATCAGTTTCACAATTGCTTTCAATTACAAGAATCATACATTCATAATTCTTTTTACAATTTTTCAACAAAATTTTCAAGTAAAGTATGGACGCAAGTGGTTGCTGTTCCATGCCCTTGGAATTTGATCTCCATCAACGGTGGTGAGCTTGAATGTTCCGTTAAGAAGCTTCTGACCTATTACATATGGTCCTTCCCAATTTGGCCCGAACACACCTGTTGCGGTCATAATTCTTTTCAGGACTAGATCTCCAATTTCAAAGCTGCGTTGACGAACTTTGGAATTGAAATGTCTGGCTATCCTTTGCTGATGAGCTGCAACTCTGAGGTTAGCTTCATCTCTTTTTTCATCAAGGAGATCCAGCGCTTCAAGTTGCAACTTTTCATTTTCTGCTTGATTGAAATGGATTCTTCTGTGTGAAGGGACCTCTGTTTCAACCGGGATCATTGCTTCCGATCCGTATGCTAACGAAAAAGGAGTATGCCCAGTTGCGGTTTTGTGAGTAGTTCTGTATGCCCATAGTGCAAGTGGTAGTTTATCGACCCAACCACCTTTTGCTCTTTCGAGTTGCTTTTTGATGGTTGATTTGATGATCTTGTTCACTGCTTCCACTTGCCCGTTTGCCTGCGGATGAGCTACTGCCGAAAAGCTTTTCTGGATTTTAAATCGTTTGCAAAAATCCTGGAATTCCTCGCTTTCAAACTGAGTACCATTGTCTGTGATTATTTTCTGAGGCACACCGTATCTGCAAACGATATTCTTGGTCACAAAGCTTATCATTTTCTTAGAAGTGATAGTAGCCAATGGTTCAGCTTCAGCCCACTTAGTAAAATAATCAACTGCAACAATAGCATATTTAATCCCTGATTTAGCAGTTGGTAGCGGCCCAATGAGATCCATTCCCCAAATTGCAAATGGCCATGGACTGACCATCTGTGTGAGTTCGGTAGAAGGTGCTCTAGGAATTTTGGCATATCTTTGGCACTTGTCACATTTTCGGGAGTAATCTGCGGCATCCCGATTGATTTCTGGCCAAAAATATCCGTATCGGAGAATTTTCTTTGCTAATGTTTGACCACCTGAATGATCACCACATTCTCCTCCATGCACTTCAGCTAGGATTGTTTTGGACTCTTCCCGGGATACACATCGAAGCAATGGCATTGAGAATCCCCGTCTGTACAATCGGCCATCCTGAATTACATAGCGAGAGGCCTTCCTTAATAGCTTTCGTCTCTCTATCGAGTTTTCCGGCAGAGAACCTCTGAGTAGGTAATCCAGTATTGGAGCCATCCATGACTCTTGTTCTTGAGATACATTCATAATCCAGTTTATATCCATTCCGTCTATACTTGGCGCTGAAAGGACTTCTACAGGGACCAATCCCAATAGTTGAGCTTCACCAGAACTTGAATATTTTGCGAGGGAATCTGCCTTCATATTTTCTTCCCGAGGAATGTGGCTTATTGAATAGTGATCGAGTTCACATAGGAGTTCCCAAGCCTTTGACAAGTAGGAAGGCAGATTTCCACCTTTTGCTTGAAATTCCTTTTTGACTTGGCATACAATAAGCTGGGAATCACTGAAAATTTGTAGTGCTCGAATGTTTAGCTCTTTAGCGATTTTCAGACCTGCAATAAGAGCTTCGTATTCTGCTTCATTGTTTGTTGAAGGAAATTCCAGTCTTAGTGCATAACATAATGATCGACCTTCAGGAGTTTCAAGTACCACTCCGGCTCCAGAACAGTAGTCATTTCTTGCGCCATCAACATACATCTTCCACTGGATTGGAGAATCATTGATCGCTTTTTCCTCACCATTATCTTTCTCTGTGAATTCTGCAATGAAATCAGCTAAAGCTTGTCCATTGATTGCTTTTCGGGGGTGATAGGTGATGTCATATTGACTAAGTTCAATGTTCCATTTTAGAAGACGACCCGAAGTTTCAGGGCGAAACAGGACTTGCTTCAGAGGTTGATCAGTGAGTACTTTGATAGGATGAGCTTGGAAATATTGCCTCAGTTTCCTCGATGCAACTAGTAGGCAATAGGCGAGTTTTTCCAACTTGGAGTAATTCAGCTCTGCCCCAGTGAGTCTTTTGCTGATATAGTAAACTGGATGTTGAATCCTTTTGTCTTCCCGTATCAGCGCTGCACTTAGAGCATGAGATGATACTGCCAGGTATATAAGAAGATCCTCACCATTGCCTGGCCTAGAAAGTATCGGAGGCGTTTCCATATGACGGATCAACTCTTCAAAGGCTTTTTGGCATTCGGGAGTCCATTCAAAGTTCTTCTTTCCTTTTTTCAGGGCATCGAAGAATGGGATGCATTTATCAGTAGCTTTGGAAATGAACCGACTCAAAGCGGCGACCTTTCCGTTGAGACTTTGCAATTCCTTCTTCGTTCTAGGAGCTTTAACTTCTTTTAAGGCGGTAATTTGAGCTGGACTGGCCTCAATGCCCCTAGCACTGACGATAAAACCTAAGAACTTTCCGGATTCGACCCCAAATGTACATTTCAGAGGGTTAAGTTTCATTCTGTATTTCCGAAGGACTGCGAACATTTCTGCTAAGTGTTCAATGTGATCCGCTGCTTTCCTGGACTTTACTAACATGTCGTCGACATAGACTTCCATAGTTTTGCCCAATTGCGGTTTGAACATAGCATTAACAAGTCTTTGGTAGGTTGCCCCTGCGTTTTTTAATCCGAAGGGCATAACTCTGTAGCAATAAAGTCCAACATCTGTAATAAAGCTTGTATCCTCCTGATCCGGCTCATGCATCATGATTTGGTTATAACCGGAGTAGGCATCCATGAAGGATAACAATTCATGTCCCGCAGTTCCGTCTACCAGTTGATCGATCCTGGGTAATGGGAAGCAATCTTTGGGGCAAGCCTTGTTTAGATCAGAAAAATCGATGCACACTCTCCATTTTCCATTAGCTTTCTTGACCAACACAGGATTTGAAACCCAATTCGGATATGTAGATTCTTTGATGAAGTTATTTTCCATAAGTCGATCAACTTCTTCTTTTAATGCTGCTGACCTTTCTGGACCTTGGGTTCTTCTTTTCTGTTTAACTGGCGTAAACTTTGGGTCAATATTCAGAGCGTGTACTGCAACTTCTGGGGATATCCCACACATATCGGCATGAGTCCAAGCAAAGACATCCAGATTTGCTCTCAGGAAAGATATCAAGACATTCTGAATTGACACATTAAGCTGTGAACCCACATTCAACACCTTATTTGGGTCCTTCGGGTCAACAGGTACCGGAATTGTCGTTTCCACCGGTACTACTCTATTCTCCCCTGTACTGGTTTTTCTGGGATCCATTTCTTTCCGTGCCCCGCTGTGCTCACCAGTGCAGGGTCCGCTCTGTAATTGCTACAAAGCTGGTTCCTTGATACGGACTGGAGTTGCCGCATCCTTTCCCATTTCCCTTTTTCTTGACTCTCGCAGCTCTGTCCAATAGCATTCTCGCGCAGCATTTTGATCCCCTTTTATAACTCCTACTCCATTGTCAGTAGGGAATTTAATAGTGAGGCACCACGGGGCTAGGATAGCTTTGAATGCTGCGAGTGTTGGACGGCCAAGAAAAGCATTGTAGGCAGAAAACTCATCGACAATCACAAATGTTTGCTTTCGGACCACTTTCCTTTCTCCTTCCCCAAGTTCTACAAACAAATCGATGGTTCCTACTGGTTGCTTTGGCTCCCCAGTGAAGCCCACGATTTTCTGTGATGAGGCTTGCACATCGATCATAGGGATTTTCATCTGGTCAAATGTCTTTTTGAAGAGGATATTACATGATGCTCCGCAGTCAATGAGGACTCTTCTGACAATGGCTGGTCCAATACCAACCGAGACGACCAAGGGATCTAAAGTAGGAGCTTCAATACCTGTAGAATCTCTGGCTCTGAAAATAATATCATCACTGAAAGTTCTTTGTTGTTTAAGGGGCGTAGTGTCTTCTAGAACAAAGACGTTTTCTTCGGCTGGAGCATATTTCAAAGCCCTGGAATATCTCTCCATCTCACCCCAACTCTTGCCAGCTGGGTGAGGTCCTCCTGAAATGACATTGATAACGGGCCTTCCAGATTCATGCCCCGTAGCTTTCTCTCCTGCCCCAGGCTGATGAACAGGGGCCCGCTGCCCCTGACTTGACGATGCAGGATTGTTGCTATTCTTTTTTACGAATTGCTGCAACTTGTTTTCTCTTAGCAACTCTTCAATCAGATTTTTCAGCTGGCGGCATTCATCAGTTTCATGACCTGGTTGATTGTGGAAGCGGCAGAATTTCCCACTTTGTATGGCTTTTCTCCCAGTTCTCAAAGGGATAGGTTTAGGGAAATCGACGGAATCTTTGGTGGCAAGGTAGATGTGCTCCGGCGTATGTGATAATGGAGTATATTCTGATGGCTTGAAGGACCGGGGCTTTTTCAGATTACCCTGTTTCTTTCCATTATTATTCTCCCTTTTCTGCCCCACTGACTCATTCTTGCGTGGAGCGACAGTATTGTCTTCAGCTTTTTCCAACACTGCCTTTACTGGCAGAGGACGACTTTCCAAGCGAATGAATTCGTCTGCTTTTTTGTAGAACTTCTCGAGAGAGGTTGGCTCCTTCATATTTAACCATTTCCCAAATTCGCTTGACTTATCAATAGCCCTCATCAGATAAGTCAATATCATTCGTGGTTCAGCATTGTCCACCTCAGCCAATGCTATATTGAAACGGTTCAAGAAAGATCTGATAGACTCACCAGGATTCTGCTCTAAACTGGACAATGACATGATATCCTTGGCCTTCGAAGCGTATAGCCTAAACTGCTCCTTAAATTTTCTGGTCAAGTCTGAAAACTGATCGATAGATCGAACTGGCAACTTGGTGAACCACAGTAAAGCCACGCCTTCCAGATATACGGGGAAATATCGGCACTTTATTTCGTCGGAGGCCCTGGCACCTGTCATGTGCCAATCATATTTATACAAGAACTCATTCGGATCACTTGTCCCTTTGTAAGCTGGAATAGTTGGAGGGACAAACTTCCTTGGAAATTCCGCCTTCAAGATTTTTTCAGTAAACGGAGTTTTACTTGGAGCGAAACCCCATTCCTTCTCATCTTCAACCCTTTGCATACTTTCTTTCATGATCTGTCGGACCATTCCAGAAAGATATTCCTCATCATGCCGAGTTCTAGATCCACCGGCGTCAGGTACTGCCTGCTCAAAGGGACTAGTAGGCCTTTCAGGAGCATTCCTTTCATTAACATCATGAATGTTGCCAGCATAGTTCCTTTCATTACCAGCCGGTTGATTGTTTGCCCCAAGTAAGTCGTTCAACTTATTCAGAATCAGAGCATTTTGGGCACTTTGAGCCTCTAGTTGTGCATTTTGGGCGTTTATCTGCTGGTTTAGCCCTAGAATCACAGCATCCAATTCCGCTTTTGTAACTCCAACAGACGGAGTGGGTAGATTAGGCATAGGGCAAGCGGAGGTTCCCTCTTGAATGTTTCCAGATCTGATAGATCTACTTTTCCTTCCGGGAGCCATAATTTCAGATAGACTTCTGTTTTTTAAGGAAATTCTTTCTTCTAATCTCTGCGAAGCAATGATGACAGCTGTCCTGAGTTCAATTCTCAGTGAAAGCACCAAAAAATGTTAACGCTTAAATTTGAACGCTAACACCCCGGTGTGTGAAGTATAATTGTGAAAGCACCACCCGATAGATCGGGAAAGAATTATAAGCAAATAATAGCGGAAAAGCAGTAAACAACAGCAATTTTATAGTGGTTCGGCTTATGGGTATAGCCTACGTCCACTTTAAGTACTTTTATTGATGATCCCGTTACAAGTTGATACAATTCTTCCCAAGTACAATTCACTTTGAACTACAAGAAACTTAGAACAAGTATTTTAAACTTCGAAGGAGATGAGAGTCTTTGAATCCATGTTGGATGTACGCGATCTCTTGTTGAAGTTGTTTGTAGCGTTCTTAGTGTCTCGAGAGCTTCAAGTGTTGAATTGGTTTGGAATGCAGCAGAGTATCAGCGCTTGAAGAGAACGAGCCCCCAAAAGTCCCCTGAATGTTGGCGGTGGCTGCCTATTTATAGGAATTCTCGGAGTTGAGCCGCCCCCTATAAGTCGCATGCGACTCATTTCATGTACTAGGTTGCTGGCGAGTCACGGGTCAACGAGTCACGACTTAAGCATTTCCCTTATCTCCTCCCAGGGCCACGAATACCAACCCGCGTCTTATAAGAAGCGGCACCATTTTTTCCCTAAGTGCTAGGTCGCACGCGACTTAGAAGGATGAGGCATATGTCGGCAACGACTCATGATAAGTCGTAGATCACGTCTTTGAGTTGTGGTTGAAGCAGTTTGCAATGCTTAATATGATGAGTCGCTAAGTCGGTATGCCATGAGTCGGTAGACCACTGAGTCGTTGAACCGCTCCATATGCTTGAGTCGTGAACATCTTAACTCGTTAAGTCACAAGGCACCTTAAGTCGTTAAGCCATTTAGTCGCTCCCTTTCTTAAGTCGCTGGAAGCATTGAGTCGCTCCCATTTTTAGGTCGCTGGAAGCATTGAGTCGCTCCCTGATGAGTCGGTAACTCCTATGAGTCGTAAGCCCCCTTGAGTCGCTCGGCGTTAACACTTGGCCATTCGAAGTTGCATCACTTGTATTTCAGTCATTAACTGAAGTGCATCCTTTAAAGAATCCTCCATTTTCGTCACATGAGCGAGAGTAGTACGTTGAAATGGACCAGAAGTGGGAGAAGGAAATGAAAAGATAGAATTTTTGTTTAATTTGGAAGAGGAGGCCATTGATTATTTGATTTCAGAAGACAGAACAGAGAAATAACAGAAAGAATGAATAAAATTTCGAAAATGAGAAGAATATATTACCAATTATTTGAATTTTGGTGGGAAATTTTTTTTAAAAATAAAAAACGTTAGATGTTGACATAGGTATAGGGGGGATGTCGACACGGTGCTTTAAATTTTTATTAATTGATTTATTTCGATTTAATTTTTAATTATACTTTTATATTTCAGTTATTGAACCTAATTCTCTTCTTAATTTAGTAAATATAGATTCATTTAATGGTTTTGTTAATATATCAGCAATTTGATTCTTGGAATTAATATAATCTAGAGTAATTACTTCCTTATTTATATTATCTCTGAGAAAGTGATGTCTTATATCATATGTTTAGTTCGAGCATGCTGAGTAGTATTTTTGAATAAATTTATCGCACTAGTATTATCACAATAAATTGGAGATTTTGAGAAATTTAAACCATAATCTTTTAAAGTTTGTTGCATATATATTACTTGAGAACAAGCCAAAGCAGCAGAAATATATTATGCTTCAGTTGTTGATAAAGAAACCTTGTTTTGCTTTTTACTAAACTAGGAAATCAGAGAATGCCCCAAAAAGTGACAAGTTCCACTTGTACTTTTTCGGTCTAATTTACAACCAGCATAATCAGCATCACAGTAAGATATTAAGTCAAAAGAATCATTTTTAGGGTAAAATAAGCCATAATCATAAGTGTGTTTAACATATCTTATGATAGGTTTTACAGCTTTTAAGTGGGTCTCTTTAGGTTGGGATTGATATCTGGCATAAAGACAAACACTATGCACGATATCAGGTCTACTAGCAGTGATATAGAGTAGTGATCCAATCATTCCTCTA
Source organism: Allium cepa (assembly GCA_030765085.1). Taxonomy (NCBI): domain Eukaryota; kingdom Viridiplantae; phylum Streptophyta; class Magnoliopsida; order Asparagales; family Amaryllidaceae; genus Allium; species Allium cepa. The sequence continues at coordinate 974,156,445 of CM060935.1, forward strand.
TATAATTTTTGATATACATCTTTTGAGAGATCTTCTTTACAAAGGTACTCATTGGTTGCCATGGGTGTGGATTTTCCACTCGCAGTTGTCAAACCAAATGTATTAATTAGGTCTTTAGCATATTTTTCTTGACTAATAAAGATACCACTATCTAATTGTTTTATTTGTAATCCTAAAAAGTAGTTTAATTCACCCATATGACTCATCTCAAACTCTTTTGTCATTATTTCATAAAATTCTTTATTCATTTCAAAATTAGTTGATCCAAAAATGATATCATCTACGTAAACTTATACTAGTTGAATGTCATTTTTATTTCTTTTAATAAAAAGATTATTATCTACTTTACCAATTTCAAAATTTGTTTGTAATGAGTAAGATCTTAGTCTATAATACCAGGCTCTAGGAGCTTGTTTTAGACCATATTAAGCTTTCTTAAGCTTCTAAACATGATTTGGTAATTTTTCATTTTCAAAAAGTGGTGGTTGTTCAACATATACTTCCTCTTTTACAAATCCATTTAAAAAGGCACTTTTAACATCCATTTGAAATAGTTTGAAATTATTATGATTTGAAAAAGCAAGTAGAATCCTAATGGCTTCTAATCGTGCTACGGAAGAAATGGTTTCATCAAAATCTATTCCTTCTTCTTGACAAAAACCTTGAGCAACTAATTGGGGTTTATTTCTAACTACCTCTCCTTGTTCATTCATTTTATTTTTATAAACCCATTTAGTTCCAATTATAGTTTTATTCTTAAGTCTAGGAACAAGTTCTCAAACATCATTTCTAGTGAATTGATTTAATTCTTCTTGTATAGCCAAAATCCATGAATCATTAGTTGATGCTGCTTTTGGATTCTTAGGTTCAATAGTTGATATAAATGCTACATTACTCATTTGACTTAGTTGATTTCTAGTTTTAACAATAAATTGCATATCTCCAAGTATATTTTCAATAGGGTGATCTTTTAAAAGTTTAGTCCTTTTATTAGGATGATTAATTTCATTATAAGTTTCAGTTGACTCTTGATTTTGAGTGATTAAGTCCTCTTCATCATTTGTATCTTCAAATTTTTTGAGATTTTCATCGAACGAAACATGCATTGTTTCTTCAATGGTATTAATTCTTAAATTAAATACTCTGTATGCTTTACTTTTGTTAGAATATCCTATAAAGATACCTTTGTCGGATTTAGGATCAAATTTATCTAAGTTATCTTTAGCATTTAAAATAAAACATTTACTTCAAAAAATTCTAAAATAAGATACTTTGGGTTTCTTTGAATAAAGAAGTTCATAAGATGTCTTATCAGTTAAAGGTCTAATTAAAATTCTATTTAAATTATAACAGGCGGTAGCAACTACTTCTGCCCAAAAATACTTTGGTAATTTACTATCTGAAAGCATGGTTCTTGCACACTCTTGAATCGTCCAATTTTTACGTTCTACTACTCCGTTTTGTTGTGGAGTTCTTGGAAATTAAAAATTGTGAGTTATTCCCTTTTTATTGAAGAATTCCTCAAACTTTTCATTTTCAAATTCACCACCGTGATCACTACGAATGGCTATAATTTATAGAGGAAGTTGATTTTGAATCCTTTTTGTAAAGTTCTTAAAACATTAAAAAGTATCACTTTTATGTTTCAAAAATATTGTCCATGTAAATCTAGAATAATCATCTACAATTACCAAAACATATTTACTATGATTTATTGACAGAATTTGAGATGGACCAAATAAATCAAGGTGAAGTAACTCAAGAGGTTTTGATGTTGAAATCGTATCTTTTAATTTAAAATAACTTTTTCTAAGTTTTCCTATTTGACATGCATCACATAGACTATCTGCTTTAAAATTCATTTTAGGGAGACCTCTTACTAGATCATGTTTTGACAGTCTAGATAAGAGTTTGAAATTCAAATGCCCAAATCTCTTATGCCAAATCCAAGGGTCACTTGTATTTGCCAATAGACACAGGTTATCATTTGAAACTTTCATACTAAGAATATAAATATTCTTTTTCCTAATTCCCTCAAATATTATGGTTGATTTATTATCTTCAATGTGACACTTATCTTTTTCCAATTTAATTTTATATCCCTTATCGCAGAGTTGACTTATACTTAGAAGATTATGTTTCAGATTCTTAACTAGCAAAACATTAATAATAATAAGAGTTTCAAAGTTACCGACTTTGCCGATGCCAATCACATATCCTTTTGAATTATCTCCAAAGTTAACTAGTCCTCCATCTTTGTATATTATATCATTCAACATACCTGGATTGCCAGTCATGAGTCTAGAACATCCACTATCGAGTATCCATTTGTTCTTTTTGATCTGCACAATTTGTCCGTTGTGGATTGATTCCTCAATTCCCATAAAGCATGTTTCATGCACATCAAACAATTTTGGTGGACAACTTGATTTTGAACATTGATTATATGCAGACTCATAAGACAATGATGATCTGAATATTTCTAAACTAGTATTAACAATCATAGCCATTTTTTAAAATTTTTTTTCAAAAATCAGATAATGAAACTTTGAAAACCTTGCTCTGATACCAAATGTAAGAAATGCGGAATACAGATCTTAAGGCTAGGATTAACACTAAATGAGGAAGGAGGGGGTGAATAGTGTTTTAGAGAAATATTAAATCTTTTTGAGTTTTTGTTAATTTGAACACAAATGTATGCAATATTCAGACATAGATATGATCACAGAATCAAACACAGATGCATAAATAAAGTAAAAGCAGTAAAGGAAAGAACACGCGAGATTTTATACTAGTTTGGAGTTACCCTACATCCAGTCCCGCACACAAGTACAGATTTCCTTTCAATAAAAATCTTTACAGTTACACCCTCGATTTCATGGCAACGAGGTACACCCTTCAGATTCACAATCCTCTGGGTAAAGATACTTGATTTCCCAGGAAACAAGTTCACCCAATTGATTTCCAAGGCTACAATCACATCTTTTCTAGCTTGATTGATTTCCAAGGCCACAATCACACCTTTTCTCGTTTAATTGATTACAAAGAAGCCTATAACTCTGAATAGCACTAAGGATATTGTTGATATAGTGATAGAGAATCAAACCAGAAATGATCTAGTTAGATTCAATGTTGGTAATGGTAAGAATATGTATATAGAAATGTGGAAGAAGAAGAGGAGTGAAAAACCAAAAAATCTGTATTGAAATTCATTGAAAACATCCCCTATTTATAGAAGAACAACAGCCTTGTCCATTCGTGAAGAGATATAACGAATAGAAACTTCTTTTGAAATTTAAATTTGGAAACCAACTGACACTATGTCGAAATGGGTAGGTTGAGCATGTCGACATGCCAAAGGAATTTTTGGTAATTTGTTTTTCTTTGAAAATAACTTCTATCTTATATGAAAACTATTTTAAATTTTATAAATATACTTGTCTATAGTTAAAATACATAAGTAAATATATAGAATAACATATACAAAATTTTACTATAATTTTATATTTAAATCTAAGTATAAATATTATTATTAAAAATAATTTAAAACTAAGGATAATTTGATTTTCAAAATAAAAAATTATTCTGAGGCTAAAAGTATTTGAAATCAGGATAGATGTTTTTGATGCTTTTAAAAGGAAGGTTTTGAAAACATTTTGAAAACAAGATATAATTTTGTAAAAATCATTTTGAATAAAAATTAGCGGATACAAAACAATGTGCCACTAGATTTTTCATAGGTTCCATCCTACTTAGGGTTCCAACCCTTTAACAAACTCGAAGTGGATTCCATTCCACGAATAAATTGGATTTTAAGATTCTAGTGCTTTTCTAGGAGTTTTAACAAAATTCCTAATTAAATTACTTATTCTTAAAATCTTGAACTCTTGATAACCTTGATATTCTTGATACTCATGAGTCTTCAATCTTGATATCTTGAATCTCTATACTGTACAGTCTTCATTCTTGGTACCTTCATGGTTAAATCCCGCATATACATATATTTCTAGACTATAATGTTAGTATTTATATTTTATAATCTATTCTAAGGTTGTTGTCATCAAAATCATCATCTCACGAACTAACATTATATACTAACACTATTATCTTGATATATATGAATGTTTTTATGTTGGATATATATAAGGCAGGTATTGATTATTGAAGACTGTATAGTATAAGTATCAAGAATGAAGAAATCAAGTGTGAGTATTCATGAGTATCCAGATCAAGATTTCAAGATATGTGTCTAGTTTTTGTTAAAACTTCATAATAGCATGAAAATCTTCATTCCGAATTTCATTTGGGATGGAACCCACTTCGAGCTTCTTAGTGGCTTAAAAACCCACGACAAGTAGCTTACAAACCTATGACAAGTGGCTTAAAAACCCATGAACATCCTGGTTTCGTAAAAGTTCTCGAGTCCTGATGTTATGAGATATTCTGCACGAAGAAGCTTGCAAAACTACTTCAAAATGGTTTTTCAAAATGATTTTCAAAATTGCTTTTCAAAATGTTTTAGCCTTAAAATTATCTTTTCAAATGATTTTCAAAAAGATGTTTTAGCCTTAAAATCTTATTTGTTTCTGTTTTAAAATAAACTCTTGTTTTAAACTTTATTTTCAGAAAACAAATTTTACATTGCTTTTTACATAGGGACGTCGACATCATGGGATACCCCATGTCGACATGGTGGCCGTTGAATTCAAAAGTTTCAACTTTCAAATGAAGTGTCTATTCATTTAAATCTCTTCACGAATGGTTATGACCGTTGGTGCTTTATAAATAGGCATCACAAACGAATTTTTTAACTAACTAATTTCATATTTTCTTCATTTCTTCTTCTCCACAAATCTACATTCTATAATTTCGTATTTTTAAGATCGTGCCAAAATTTTGTCGAATTCTTAAGTGAATCAAATTAGAATCTCATTCTTGTTTGATTCTCTGTCCTCTCTCGAAGATCAAAGTGCTATTCGGAGTTATAAGATCAATTTATAATCAAAAGTTCATTGAGTCTCTTTGTAAGGTATGGTTGTGCTTGGAAATCAATTGGGTAATCTTGTGGCCCGTAAATTAAGAGAGTTTGCCCCGGACTCGTGAGACAGGAGGGTACCTCAAGGCCTTTAGAAATTGAGGAATGTACTATCAACATTGGTATAATAAAAATATGTATGAGGTGGTTTGCCATGGTACAGGACTGGATGTAGGGTAACTCCAAACCTGTATAAAATCCGGTGTATTCTTTCCTTTTACTGCTTTTCATTTACTTTCTACATCTGTGTTTGATTCAATAATTGTTCTATGATTAAGTTTTGCATTTGTTTGTGTCATAATTTTTAAGTTAGTTCATATAAGTCTTAGAATGCATTAAACACTATTCACCCCACCTCTAGTGTTAAATTAGCCTTAAGATCCTTAATCCGCTATCCCTTTCAACTGGTATCAGAGCATAGGTTTTCATAGTTTTCATAATCTGAAACTTGAAAAGTTAAATATGTCATTTTTTGGAAATTTTGTTAATACTAGTTTGAATTTATGCATTTCATCAAAGTATCATAAGTCTGCATATAGTTTTTATGAAAAGTCAAGTTATCTACCGAATTGGTTTGTTATGCAGGAATAGACATATTACATAGCTTTTGAAGAATCAACAATCAATGGACAAACTGCGCAAATTGAGAAAGATAAATGGTTACTTGATAGTGGCTATTCAAGACATATTACTGAAAATCCTAAGATACTCAGTGACATTATATATCAAGATGATGGATTGGTCAAATTTGGAGATAACTCAAAAGGATATGTGATTGGCATCGGCAATGTCGGTAATTCTAAAACTTCTCTTATTTCTGATATTTTTCTAGTTAGGAATTTAAAACAAAATTTTCTTAGTACATGTTAGCTATGTGATAAAGGATTTAAAATTAAATTTGGAAAAGATAAGTGGCACATCGAAGATAATAAGTCAAATTTTATCTCTGAAAGAATTAGGAAGAAAAACATTTACATCCTTAGCATGAAAGTTTCAAATGATAACTTATGTCTTTTAGCTAATACAAGTGACCCTTGGATTTGGCATAAAAGATTTGGTCATTCGAATTTCAAACTGTTATCTAGGTTGTCAAAAGTTGACTTAGTTAAAGGTCTTCCCAAGTTGAACTTTAAAGTAGATAGTATATGTGACGCTTGCCAATTAGGAAAACTTTAGAAAAGTTCATTTAAATTAAAAGATATGATTTCTACTTCTAAACCTCTAGAATTACTTCATTTAGATTTAGTTGGTCCATCTCAAGTTCAATCAATTAATCATAACAAATATGTTTTTGTAATTGTAGACGATTATACACTTGGATGATTTTTCTTAAACTTAAAAGTGATGCTTTTGAATTATTTAAAAATTTTGCTAAAAGAATTCAAAATCAACTTTCTTTAAAAATAAAAACTATTCGTAGTAATCACGGTGGAGAATTTAAAAATGAAAATTTTGAGAATTTTCTGTAATCAAAAAGGAATTACTCATAATTTCCCTTTTCTAAGAACTCCACAATAAAACGGAGTGGTAGAACGTAAGAATAGAACGATTCAAGAGTGTGCTAGAACAATGCTTTCTGATAGTAATTTACCTAAAAACTTTTGGCTGAAGCAGTCACTACAGTGTGTTATATATTAAGTAGGATTTTAATTAGACCATTGACTAATAAAACACCATGTGAATTACTTTACAATAAGAAACCCATAGTAGCTTATTTTAAATTTTTTGGTAGTAAGTGTTTTATTCTCAATACAAAAGATAATTTAGATAAATTTGAACCTAAATCCGACAAAGGTATCTTCATCGAATATTCTAATAGAAGTAAAGCATTAGAGTTTATATTTTAAGAACTAACACTATTGAAGAAACAATGCATGTAACTTTTGATGAAAATTTTAAAGATATTGTACAAATAGAAGATGAAGAAGATTTTGTAACTTTAAATAATGAACCTAATGAAACTAATTATGAAATCATTCAACCTAATAAAAGAATTAGGCTATTAAAAGATCATCCTGTAGAAAATGTATTAGAAAATATTGAATCTATAATTAAAACAAGAAATCAACTAAATAGTATGAGCAACGTAGCTTTTATATCAACTATTGAACCTAAAAATCCAAATGAAGCATCATTTTATGATTCATGGATTCTTGCTATGCAAGAAGAATGTAATCAGTTCACTAGAAATGATATTTGGGAGCTTGTTCCTAGACCTGAGGATAAAAGTATAACTAGAACAAAATGGGCTTATAAAAATAAAATGAATGAACTTGGTGAGTCGTGAGAAATAAAGCTCGTTTAGTCGCGCAAGGTTATTGTCAAAAAGAATGAATTGACAAAACCTTTACACCCGTAGCAAGACTACAACTATCAGGATTCTACTTACTTTCGCAAACTACAATAATTTCAAGTTGTGTCAAATGGATGTTAAAAGCGCTTTTGTAAAAGAAAATGTTTATGTTGAACAACCTCCACTTTTTGGAGATAATAAATTTCCAAATCATCTATATAAATTAAAGAAAGCTTTATATGGTGTAAAACAAGCTCCTAGAGCCTGGTATGAAAGACTAAGATCTTATTTACTACAATCTAGCTTTGAAATCAGTAAAATAGATACAACTCTTTTATTAAAAGAAACAAAAATGATATTCAACTAGTACAAATATATGTAGATGATATAATATTGGATCAACTAATAAAATAATGAATAAATAATTTTCAGATATAATGACTAAAGAATCTGAAATGAGTCATATGGGAGAACTAAGTTTCTTCTTAGGACTTCAAATCAAATAATTAGATGAAGGAATTTTCATTAGTCAAGAAAAATATGCTAAGGATTTAATTAATAAATTTGGATTGACCACTTCTGGTTGGAAACCAACTCCAATGACAACTAATGTAGCTTTAAGTAAAGAAGATAAATCAAAAGATGTTGATCAAAAATTATGTAGGAGAATGATTGGTTCGCTGCTTTATACAACAAGCAAGTCATCCTGACATCATGCATATTATTTGTCTCTGTGCAAGATACCAATCTCAACCTAAAGAAACTCACTTGAAATTTGTTAAAAAAATTTAAGATATATAAAAATACTTTAGATTATGGTTTATTTTACCCTAAAAATGATGTATTTGATTTAATTTCACATTGTGATGCTGATTAAGCTGGTTGTAAATCAGAACGAAAAAGTACAAGTGGAACTTGTCACTTTCTAGGACATTCTCTGGTTTCCTGGTTTAGTAAGAAGCAAAATACTGTATCCTTGTCAACAACTGAAGCAAAATATATATCTGCTGCTATGTCTTGTTCTCAAGTTATATATGCAACAAACTTTAAAAGATTTTGGATTAACTATAACTAAATCACCAATTTATCGTGATAATACTAATGCGATAAACCTATCGAAGAATCCAAATCATCATGCTAGAACAAAACATATAGATATTAAACATCATTTTCTTTGAGATAATGTAAGTAAAGAAGTCATAACTCTTGAATATATTAATACTGGAAAACAAATTGCCGATATATTAACCAAACCATTAAATGAAAAAACTTTACTAAATTTAGAAGAGAATTAGGTATATGTTCATTAACTGAAATATAAATTATAAATAATACAAGTATAATTAATAATTAATATGAATAAAAATTTCTCAAAAATTACACTAGGCACGTCGACATGACCTATCCCACTATGTCGACATACTAGCCGTGATTTTCAAATTTGAATTTCCCTCTAAAATTAGTTATTAAGTTATATATTAATATATTTCGACTTTTACTCCTTTTCTCTGTTCTGTTCTCTGTAATAAACTTCTAAAACAGGACATTAATGGCTTCCTCTTCTAATAATGAACCTTCTTCACCCACTTCTCCTTATTCTAGTCCTTACAAGAGAAGATGAAAGATTTACTTCAAATGATGATGGAAATTCAAGAGAGTCAACTGTGAATGGCTACAGAACAAGATAGGCAGGGCAGAATCCCTAGGAATTCACAAAAATTTCTTACAGATAACCATCCCAGTCATCACAAGCCATGGATTCTGAAGAAAAAGAAGATCTAGAAGAACCACAAGAAGATCTAGAAGAACCATAAGAAATCAAGAAGAAGAACATCCTCTGCCGAATTTGGATGTTCATATGGACGAAGACGATGGCGTGACTTGCGTTGGGGAGGTCCTTTTTGATGCTAATGGGAACTTGGTTGAACAACGTGGAAACTTTTGTCTCCACTATCCAAATTGGTCAGTCCATAAATCACCAATAGTTAAGGGTCCTTGTCAAGCGTTTTTCATTTCTCTTTTGTGATTGTATATTATTTTGCGAATTTGTATATAAGTGTTATCTTAAGGTTCTTCTAAAAACAATCTTCGATGTATAGAAATATGAATTCCAGTTAGGATGCTATATTATTCTTATGTTTGTTTATCTCATTTTCTATTAAGTTCAAGGTTTTTAGGTTAATTTTTGTTGATGACAAAGGGGGAGAAGTTATATAAAATAACAGGCTTGGAGTAAGGGGGAGTTGTTGGTGTAAGGGGGAGTTATGGTACGATCGAAGTGGTAAGTAATATTTTATAGGGTTGTCATCATCAAAAAGGAGGAGATTGTTAGGAACTGGAGATAATGGTTTTGATGACAACAACCTTTGTAACTTATTTCATTATAACTTATATACTAACACTATTATCTAGATATATATGAATGTTTTTATGCAGGATATATATAAGGCAGGTACTGATTATTGAAGACTGTACAGTATAAAGATCAAGAATGGAGAAATCAACTTTGAAGACTCATGAGTATCAAGATCAAGATTTCAAGATAGGTGTCTAGTTTTTGGTAAAACTTCATAATAGCATGGAAATCTTCAGTCCGAATTTCATTTGGGATGGAACACATTTCTACCTTCTTAGTGGCTTACAAACTGTAACAACCCGGGATTTTCATTGCCAATTAATAAATAAAAGTTAGGGTTTTTATTTATTTTAATGAAGCGTAAAAAGGATTTGGAATAACAAAATTTATTTGAAAAAGGCTATTTTAATTAAATGGGAAATATGGGATTTTAAAATGAGGACAAAATGTTATTTTTGGAAAGCTAAATATTTTAGGAGAGATTTTAAAATGGGTTTGGGTAAGAAAAATGAGTTTTATAAACTTACATGAACACTTAGACTAATTTTTGGAAACATGTAAATAACCCTCTTCTTATTGGGTTACTAAACTTAACCCAATAACTCACCCTAAACCTCCTTTATAAATTATCTCAAACTCTCCTAACCTCATTCATGCATCCCTAATCAAAACCCTAATCATTTCCTAAAGCTTTCTTAACAAAAATGGCCTCTATCTTCATCTCCTTCTAGTTTTAGCTTATGCAAGTCATTCTATGCAAAGGTAATGCAAATACCCACCTCAAATCCATTTTTATATCTTTCTAATTTCTAAAATTAGTTTGTTAACACATGTTTTATGTGTTTTTATGATCTTATAGCCTCCTAATCATCTTTTGCTAACTTGGGTTGACGCTATAGTGGTCTTTGTTGCTTTCTAGAGAGGTATATTGCTAAAAACCTCTTCTAATATGTGTTTAATCCTTTTTTGACTTCAATGATCATTTAGTAACACATGTTTTATTATGTAACATGTGAATCAAAGATCTTTGATCATCTTTGCTTTCATTTTGGGTGTGCACATAAGGTGTTTGTGATATTGCTTCATAAGGTAATGCTAAGCTTTGGCCCTTTGTTTCCTGTAATATAGTGTATTAATCACTATATGGTAGTTAGTGATTGATATTGGTGAAATTTGATGCCAAAAGTTTGAAAAAAAACCCCCAAAATCACTAAAATAAGCAATTTCAGCAGGCTGGAATGTTTCAGCCCGAAAACAGGCTGAAAACAGGGCTCTGGGTGCACCAGGGCAGGATTGGGTTGCACCCAGGCTGCTGCCCGGGTGCAGCAGGCTAGCCCGGCTGGGCTAGCCGGTAACAGGCCAGCCCATAGTGGGCTGGCATGCATATACAGCGAGGGTCCGCAGGGTGCGGCCCGCCATGTCCCCAGCCCATGCGAGCTGGGGCTTATGTTGACGCGGGCCGAAGACCGTGTCCATATTTTCTCCCCCCAGCCCATGCGGGCTGGGGCTTATGTTGACGCGGGCCGAAGCCCGCGTCCATACTTCCCCAGCCCATGCGGGCTGGGGCTTGCAAATTCTCCCCAGCCCATGCGGGCTGGGGCTGGGCTGAACCAGCTGCACCGCATAGTGCAGCCTGGTTCACAGAAACGGGCTGCACCATGCGGTGCAGCCGGCTTCTAAAAAAAATAAAAAAAAATAAAAAAATGGGCTGCACCCACTTGGTGCAGCCGGGTTCCGACTCACCGGTTGCACCATTTTGGTGCAACCGCTTCAAATTGATTGTTTCTGCAATGAACCTTTGGGCTTCAATTGCTAATAAAAAATTGTCGAACTTTGGTTCGCAACCATTCGGAATATTTTCCAACGCGAATATTGGTTTTTAGTGATTTTCTGATTTATCGATTTCTTTGAGATTTGTCTCTGGATTTCGTACACGGGTTTTTATGAACTATTTTAAAAGGATTTTTCACTCCTAAATGGCTTTCGAAATTATTATATAATATTATTTTTAATTATTAAATTAATTACTCCATAATAGGAGAGTTTTCAAAAGCCGTTTTAAAGTGATTTCAAGATCAATTATAAATCCGTTTCGCACCATTATTTTCTATAATAAAAATCTCACACTCACTTTTAGCACGTCGAGCGAAGTGGAAAGGTGCTTAAACGGTTAGGAAATCTCCGGCCTATGGAACCGTGTGTATTTTCTTTCCGGTTAATCCCCGACCTATTCGATTGATCGTTTTGACCTTTGGGTCTAGTTTACCGATGATATGAGGTGGACTTTTTATTGTTTGGAGTGTGAGCTTGCTATTGGTTAGTAAACCGTTTAGTGCAAACGTGGGGTATGAGACTCATTGTTAACACTTTACGGGTTCCTCTCCAAGAAGTTTGTGACACATTAGCCTCTGGGCGGCCAGTACTGGACCTCTGGGTCACCACGCCTCTGGGCAACCGTCTCTGGACACCTGCTCTATGGAGCAGTTTTTCGGCATGTGCCTCTGGGCCTTTATCCTTCTAGGAAGGATCTCGCTGTCTCGCGCGTTCCGCATCTGTACGAGTGATCGATCACAACTCTACAGTACTTGGCAATAACGACTCTGGTCGGTGCACATGCTATACTTGTATTATCTGATGATTTTTATATCCATTCGAGTACCGCCATTCGGTGTTGGTTCTATGGAACCATATGATGTAAGTGCGATTACCTTGTGGATTCACAGTGTCTCTGGACACTGCTTTTTAGTATTCGATTTCATTGACTTTTCAGTATATCCCTATTGCTCTTTGGAGCACCGATCTTTGCTTGGGCATTGATTACAGACTCTGGTCACTCTTGGGATTATTGCCTGTGGGCAACTTTATATAGCTTTGGCTACGCCGATGATATGAGGCGATTTTATTTATTTAACACTTTGGTGTTGATATTCTCTTTGGAGATTTTTACTGTTTATTGATGATTAGGGATCGTCATTATATTCATGTAGTCCATAATACTCTTCTCTTTGGAGAAGTACTGTTTTATTTATGTACCGCATTATTATGTTTATCTCAGTTTATTAACTGATGGTTTAGCTAGCCTGACCCGAGTGTTTTTCGCTCGGGTCAGACCGAGTTGTTTCAGGTTAGGTCTCTGGACTTAGCTTTGTGTGCTTCCGCTTGGACATTATCTACTATGCTGATAGATAGCTCTTTATATTTGTCCACTATTTTGATACTCTGATTATTCAGTCTCTTATGTACATATTTTAGACTCACATGTGTGAGCGGTGGCTTTGTACCCACCTTTTGATATTTGGATCTATATTGACGATATATTGTACCTATGTTCTGTGACTGTTATGTGACTGTTCTGTGATGATGATGTTATCATTTAGTATTATGTTTGTTCTGAAACTATTTTCCTTAGCCATTGTAATTTCGTTATAAATATCTATTGGATATGTCGAACCACTTGAGAAAAGAAAACCACCTATTCGACGTATTCAGTAGTTAGTTATAGCTTGATTACACATGGTCGCTTCCATTATACTCTATTCTCCGTTCTATTAGACGGTATTACTCCGTAATACTCTTTACTAGAGTGGCTCTCGGAGTGGGGCGTTACAGCTTGGTATCAAAGCGAAGGTTCAGAATTAAGCATAACAAACACAGAATAGACACGTAGTATAATACGTTACAATACGATCCAAATTGAACATCACCACCTTTAGATAGATAAGTTAGGAATAGTTGTAGGAATCTGTTATATTCCATAATATTCCTTAATGAATTATCTATCTTTGAATCGTGCTTAACTAAATCTTACCTTTTCTTTCAGTATGGTTGGGAGAGTTAGGAACCTCCGTTCTGCTGATGCTGGACAGTCCAGCAACCCTCATCCAGAGGGCGTACGGATCAGATCATGGAGCCGGTTCGTAACTCTCAGTCGCACTCTCAGTCTCCTGCACCAGTTTCTGATGCACCGCGCAAGTCTGCTTTTGCGCGGCTCTGCAGCGACTTTATTCATCTCGGAGGGAAGCCGTTCAATGGCTCCGAGACTGTTCTTGAGGTCCAGGCTTGGATCAGAGTTTGTGAGCGTAATTTCACTCGCATGACCCTTCCTGACCATGACAGAGTTCTTGTTGCTTCTAGCCATCTTGAGGGCCGTGCCTTGGATTGGTACGAGTTCCTTATTTCTGAGACCGATGAGGCCACTCTCACTTGGGATCAGTTCCGACAGCGCTTCTTGTTCAAGTTTGTCCCCGAGTCCGAGAAGATAACCCTTGCACACCGCTTTATTGACCTTAAGCAAGGGAGGACCTCTGTTGCTGACTATTCATCATCTTTCGAGGCCCTGTCTAAGTATGGCTCGAATTCATTAGCACTCCTTATAAGAAGAATCTCAAGTTTGTAGAAGGCCTGAAGAAATATTTGAAGAAACAGCTTATGCTCCAGCTTAAGCTCCCTTTTGATGAGCTAGTTGACGTAGCGCTTCACCTTAAAGCGGTTGAGCGTGAGAGAGACAGTGATGGAGATGGTGGGGGTTCCAAAAACCCCAATCAGAAGCGGGGTCCATTTCAGAATACCAAGCCTTGGAACAAGAAGAAGAAGACTGGCAGTTCTACTTTTCAGACTCAGCCTCAGACTCGTTCTCAGTCCCAGACTCCTGCTCATCCTAGTGGGACACGTCCTCCGAAGAAATGCTTCAATTGTGGTTCTCCCGATCACTTTATTCGAGAGTGTCCCTAACCTCTCTATTGCACCTTCTGCAAGAAGGAGGGACACAGGATCTCCACCTGTGCTACTGCACCTCCTAGATCTGGCAAGCTTAATGCTGCCAAGGCTCCTACATCTTCAGCTCAGCCTCGAGGTACGCATCCTTCCGTTCTCGAAGGTTCTATTTTATTTCATGGTAGATCTTGTAGAGTTCTCTTTGATAGGGGTGCCTCTCACTCATTCGTATCAAAGGAGCTAGTAGATGCTTTATCCTTGGATGTTACTTGTTTGGTTTCTTCACTAAGGATTGTGAATCCCATCGGTGGATCCACGACCCTTAGTCTGCTTTGTGAGGATATAGATATTGATCTTTGTGGATTTTCTTTCCTTGCGAATCTGCACGTTATGGAGTATTTGGGCTTTGACAGATTCTTGGCATGGATTGGCTCGCTCAGTACGACGCCAAAATCATTTGTTCGGAGCGGATATTATTTCTTCGTCATCCTGACTCGTCCGCTCCATTAGCTATTGCTCTTCAGGATGTTGGGATTTTTGATATTACTTTATTTGCACTTGATTCACGAGATGAGGATGTGGACATATCTCGTATTCCTGTTGTTCGGAATTTCCCCGATATATTTGAGCCAGTATCTGGCCTGCCGCCAAAGCGGGCCATTGAGTTCTGCATCGATCTCATTCCAGGCTCCCACCCAGTTAGGCGTCCTCCCACGAGGATGTCTACTAAAGAGAATGAGGAACTCAGGAAGCAGTTAGTAGAGCTTGAGGCGAAGCAGTTCATTCGGTCCAGTTCTTCACCATGGGGTGCCGCTGTGGTCTTCGTTAAGAAACCCGATGGCTCTCTTAGGCTTTGCATTGACTATTGCAAGCTTAATGAGTTGACCATCAGAAATCGTTATCCATTGCCACGGATAGACGATATGTTTGATCAGTTGAGCGGTGCGAAGGTCTTTTCACAGCTCGACCTTGCCACCGGATTTCATCAGCTCCGAGTTGCGGAAGATAGCATTCTTCTTACCGCTTTCCGCACTCGTTATGGTTCTTTTGAGTGGTTGGTCATGCCATTCGGCTTGACGAATGCACCGGCTTTCTTTGTCGATCTTATGAATCGAGTATTCCAGGAATACATCGATAGAATTGTTCTGGTTTTCATCGACGATATTCTTATTTATTCTAGATCCGAGGCAGAGCATGCTCATCATTTGCGGATCGTCTTGGATATTCTTCGTCAGCATAAGCTTAAGGCCAAGCTCTCCAAGTTCCATTTTTGGGAGAGCAAGGTCAAGTTCTTGGGCCATATTGTATCGTCTGAGGGTATTTCTGTCGATCCTGCCAAGATCGAAGCTATTCAGAATTGGAAGCAGCCCGAGAACGTTCATGATATTCGCAGTTTCCTTGGTCTGGCGGGTTATTACTGCCGGTTTGTCAAAGATTTCTCTCGAGTTGCACTTCCCCTTACGACGCTGACTTGTAAGGGTGTTCGCTTTATTTGGTCTGATAAGTGTGAAGCTTCTTTTCAGCGATTGAAGGAACTTCTCACTCATGCTCCTATCCTTGTGGTTCTTGAGAGTAACCAGGATCTGGTTGTTTACACCGATGCTTGTGGTAGCGGGCTCGGTGCTGTGCTTATGCAGAAGGATCGGGTAGTTGCTTATGCTTCCAAGCAACTGCGTCCGAATGAGGTTCGCTATCCTACTCATGATCTTGAGTTAGCAGCTATCGTCTTTTCCTTGAAGACGTGGCGTCACTTTCTATTAGGCGAACGCTTCACTCTTTACACCGATCACAAGTCTCTGAAGTATCTTTTCAGCCAGAGAGATCTCAACATGAGGCAGCAGCGATGGCTTGAGTTTCTCGCCTCATATGATTTAGATATTCAGTATACCCCTGGTAAGGGTAATCGTGTTGCAGATGCGCTCAGTCACAGGCACTCGGCGGTAGTTTCTATGATGATTGCCGAGTGGGATATTCTTGAGACCCTATCTTTGTGTGATATTAGAGATCGAGCTCCATCTTATGATTCTCCGGTCTTACTACTCAGCTTAGAAGCTTGTCCTATCTTATTGGATCGCATTGCCCATGCTCAGCGGCAGGATCCACTTATTGCATCTCATTCACCTTCTCGAGTCGGGATCCAGTGATGAGACATTGCTGGATTATTCTCTTGATTTTCATCGGTGTCTTCGTAGGAAGAACCGTATTGTTGTACCATCTGATTTATCACTTAGGCGTGACATTCTGGACGAGTGCCATCGCACTAAGTACACTATACATCCCGGTTCGAGTAAGATGTATGCCGATATATGCCGGCTATATTATTGGGAGGGTTTGAAGAGAGATGTGGCAAGTTATGTGAGCGGTTGCATGACTTGTCAACAGATCAAAGCCGAGCATCAACGTCCATCTGGTCTTCTTCAGCTGCTAGAGATTCCATTATGGAAATGGGATCAGATATCCATGGATTTTATTGACGGTCTGCCTCGATCGAGGTCAGGCCATACTTCAATCTGGGTTATTGTTGATCGCTTGACCAAAGCGGCTCATTTCATTCCTATTAAGTCCACTCGGACTGCTCCTCAGCTTGCCAAGCTATATGTGAAGGAAGTCGTTCGACTTCATGGCATTCCTAGCTCTATCGTCTGTGATCGAGACACTATTTTCACTAGTCACTTCTGGAAGTGCCTACAGTCAGCTTTGGGCTCAAAGCTGAATCTCTCGACTGCTTATCACCCTTAGACCGATGGTTAGACTGAGAGGGTGAATCTTGTTTTGGAAGATCTTTTGCGCTGTTATATTTTGGATTTCGGAGGTAGTTGGGAGGAACACTTACCGCTTGTAGAGTTCTCCTACAACAATAGCTTTCAGTCTAGTATCGGTATGGCACCTTTCGAGGCTCTATACGGAAGGCTATGTCGCTCTCCTGCTTGTTGGTTAGAATCTGGCGAGAAGCTTATTCTTGGTCCAGATTCAGTTCGGGAATCTTATGAAAAGATTGTTCTTATCCGTCAGAGAATGAAAGAGGCACAGGACCGCCAGAAATCCTACGCGGACAACCGTAGGAAGCCTCTTGAGTTCTCCATTGGTGATTTTGTCTTCATTCGGATTTTCCCCATGAAGGGGGTTGTGCGTTTCAGCTCTACAGGGAAGTTGGCTCCTCGCTATGTTGGACCATTTCCTATTACGGAACGCATCGGCCCCGTTGCTTATCGTGTGGCTCTACCTGCTCATTTTTTTGGAATGCATGACGTGTTCCATGTTTCTCAGCTTCGTAAGTGTGTTTGCGATCCTGACTCTATCATTGAACCGCATGTCATGCCTGATTTAGAGATCTTACCTGACTTATCTTTGGAGCAGCAACCTCTCCGTATGCTTGATTCGGAGGTTAGACGCCTTCGCAACAAAGAGGATCCACTCGTGAAGATTCAATGGTCACCGAATCCTAAGGACTGCACTTGGGAGACCAGAGAATCTACCGAGCGCTCTTATCCTGGCTTTCTCCCATCTTCTTCTGCGGGTAAGAATTCTCTATTTTATCTCTATCACTTCTTTTGTGGATTTGACATTATAGACGACATCTATCTTAAGGAATTGTGGGGACGCAATTTTCTTAAGGGGGGAGTCTGTAACAACCCGGGATTTGCATTACCAATTAATAAATAAAAATTAGGATTTTTATTTATTTTAATGAAGCGTAAAAAGGATTTGGAATAACAAAATTTATTTGAAAAAGGCTATTTTAATTAGATGGGAAATATGGGATTTTAAAATGAGGATAAAATGTTATTTTTGAAAAGTTAAATGTTTTAGGAGAGATTTTAAAACGGGTTTGGGTAAGAAAAATGAGTTTTATAAACTTACATGAACACTTCGACTAATTTTTGGAAACATGTAAATAACCCTTTTCTTATTGGGTTACTAAACTTAACCCAATAACCCACCCTAAACCTCCTCTATAAATTATCTCAAACTCTCTTAACCTCATTCATGCATCCCTAATCAAAACCATAATCATTTCCTAAAGCTTTCTTAACAAAAATGGCCTCTATCTTCATCTCCTTCTAGTTTTAGCTTATGCAAGTCATTCTATGCAAAGGTAATGCAAATACCCACCTCAAATCCATTTTTATATCTTTCTAATTTCTAAAATTAGTTTGTTAACACATGTTTTATGTGTTTTTATGATCTTATAGCCTCCTAATCATCTTTTGCTAACTTGGGTTGACGCTATAGTGGTCTTTGTTGCTTTCTAGAGAGGTATATTGCTAAAAACCTCTTCTAATATGTGTTTAATCCTTTTTTGACTTCAATGATCATTTAGTAACACATGTTTTATTATGTAACATGTGAATCATAGATCTTTGATCATCTTTGCTTTCATTTTGGGTGTGCACATAAGGTGTTTGTGATATTACTTCATAAGGTAATGCTAAGCTTGGGCCCTTTGTTTCCTTTAATATAGTGTATTAATCATTATATGGTAGTTAGTGATTGATATTGGTGAAATTTGATACCAAAAACTTGAAAAAAACACCCCAAAATCACTAAAATTAGCAATTTCAGCAGGCTGGAATGTTTCAGCCTGAAAACAGGGCTCTGGGTGCACCTGGGCAGGCCTGGGTTACACCCAGGCTGCTGCCCGGGCGCAGCAGGCTATCCCGGCTGGGCTAGCTAGTAACAGGCCAGCCCATAGTGGGCTGGCACGCATATACAGCGCGGGTCCGCAGGGTGCGGCCCGCCATGTCTCCAGCCCATGCGGGCTGGGGCTTATGTTGACGCGGGCCGAAGCCCACGTCCATATTTTCTCCCCCCAGCCCATGCGGGTTGGGGCTTATGTTGTCGCGGGCCGATGCCCGCGTCCATATTTTCTCCCCCCAGCCCATGCGGGCTGGGGCTTATGTTGACGCGGGCCGAAGCCCGCGTCCATATTTTCCCCCCAGCCCATGCGGGCTGGGGCTTATGTTGACGCGGGCCGAAGCCCATGTCCATACTTCCCCAGCCCATGCGGGCTGGGGCTTACTACTCCTCCCCAGCCCATGCAAGCTGGGGCTTGCAAATTCTCCCTAGCCCATGCGGGCTGGGGCTGGGCTGAACCAGCTGCACCGCATAGTGCAGCCTGGTTCACAGAAACGGGCTGCACCATGCGGTGCAGCCGGCTTCTAAAAAAAAATAAAAATAAAAAATAAAAAAAAAAAAATAAAAAAATAGGCTGCACCCACTTGGTGCAGCCTGGTTCCGACTCACCGGTTGCACCATTTTGGTGCAACCGAGTCCGGGTTGCACCATTTTGGTGCAACCTTGGTGCAACCGCTTCAAATTGATTGTTTCTGCAATGAACCTTTGGGCTTCAATTGCTAATAAAAAATTGTCGAACTTTGGTTCGCAACCATTCGGAATATTTTCCAACGCGAATATTGGTTTTCAGTGATTTTCTGATTTATCGATTTCTTTGAGATTTGTCTCTGGATTTCGTACACGGGTTTTTATGAACTATTTTAAAAGCATTTTTCACTCCTAAATGGCTTTCGAAATTATTATATAATATTATTTTTAATTATTAAATTAATTACTCCATAATAGGAGAGTTTTTAGAAGCCGTTTTAAAGTGATTTCAAGATCAATTATAAATCTGTTTCGCACCATTATTTTCTATAATAAAAATCTCACACTCACTTTTAGCACGTCGAGCGAAGTGGAAAGGTGCTTAAACGGTTAGGAAATCTCCGGCCTATGGAACCATGTGTATTTTCTTTTCGGTTAATCCCCGACCTATTCGATTGATCGTTTTGACCTTTGGGTCTAGTTTACCGATGATACGAGGTGGACTTTTTATTGTTGGAGTGTGAGCTTGCTATTGGTTAGTAAACCGTTTAGTGCGAACGTGGGGTATGGGACTCATTGTTAACACTTTATGGGTTCCTCTCCAAGAAGTTTGTGACACATTAGCCTTTGGGAGGCCAGTACTGGACCTCTGGGTCACCACGCCTTTGGACAACCGTCTCTGGACACCTGCTCTATGGAGCAGTTTTTCGGCATGTGCCTCTGGGCCTTTATCCTTCTGGGAAGGATCTCGCCGTCTCGCGCGTTCCGCATCTGTGCGAGTGATCGATCAAAACTCTACAGTACTTGGCAATAACGACTCTGGTCGGTGCACGTGCTATACTTGTATTATCTGATGATTTTTATATCCATTCGAGTACCGCCATTCGGTGTTGTTTCTATGGAACCATATGATGTAAGTGCGACTACCTTGTGGATTCACAGTGTCTCTGGACACAGCTTTTCAGTATTCGATTTCATTGACTTTTCAGTATATCCCTATTGCTCTTTGGAGCACCGATCTTTGCTTGGGCATTGATTACAGACTCTAGTCACTCTTGGGATTATTGCCTATGGGCAACTTTATATAGCTTTGGCTACGCCGATGATATGATGCGATTTTATTTATTTAACACTTTGGTGTTGATATTCTCTTTGGAGATTTTTACCGTTTATTGATGATTAGGGATCGTCATTATATTCATGTAGTCCATAATACTCTTCTCTTTGGAGAAGTACTGTTTTATTTATGTACCGCATTATTATGTTTATCTCAGTTTATTAACTGATGGTTTAGCTAGCCTGACCCGAGTGTTTTTTTCAAGTTTTTGGCATCAAATTTCACTAATAACAATCACTAACTAGCATATAATGATTACTACACTATATTAAGGAGACAAAGGGCCAAAGCTTAGCATTACCTTATGAAGCAATATCACAAACACCTTATGTGCACACCCAAAATGAAAGCAAAGATGATCAAAGATCTATGATTCACATGTTACATAATAAAACATGTGTTACTAAATGATCATTGAAGTCAAAAAAGGATTAAACACATATTAGAAGAGGTTTTTAGCAATATACCTCTCTAGAAAGCAACAAAGACCACTATAGCATCAACCCAAGTTAGCAAAAGATGATTAGGAGGCTATAAGATCATAAAAACACATAAAACATGTGTTAACAAACTAATTTCAGAAATTAGAAAGATATAAAAATGGATTTGAGGTGGTTATTTGCATTACCTTTGCATAGAATGACTTGCATAAGCTAAAACTAGAAGGAGATGAAGATAGAGGCCATTTTTGTTAAGAAAACTTTAGGAAATGATTAGGGCTTTGATTAGGGATGCATGAATGAGGTTAGGAGAGTTTGAGATAATTTATAGAGGAGGTTTATGGTGGGTTATTGGGTTTAAGTTTAGTAACCCAATAAGAAGAGGGTTATTTACGTGTTTCCAAAAATTAGTCTAAGTGTTCATGTAAGTTTATAAAACTCATTTTTCTTACCCAAACCCGTTTTAAAATATCTCCTAAAATATTTAACTTTCCAAAAATAACATTTTATCCTCATTTTAAAATCCCATATTTCCCATTTAATTAAAATAGCCTTTCTCAAATAAATTTTGTTATTCCAAATCCTTTTTACGCTTCATTAAAATAAATAAAAATCCTAACTTTTATTTATTAATTGGTAATGCAAATCCCGGGTTGCTACATAAACCCACGACAAGTAGCTTACAAACCTATGATAGGTGGCTTACAAACCCACGAACATCCTGGTTTTGTACAAATTCTCGAGTCTTGATGTAATGAAATGTAACGTCCCGCCATTTCGCATGCTTTAAATCGACACACATGCCAATTCAAACCATACGGAAGGGCGGATTGTTAAGGGGTAAATAAGAAAAAGCAGAGGAAGAAATAAAACAAAACAGAATCTTGCAGCGATACGATAAAGTATAATAATTAAATATACAGTTCATGAAGCTGTTTACAAAATATTTAATTTTACCTATACAATATATGTCAGAGTTGCACGTACCAACGAATAATAATTGATGCAGCGGAATACAGTGTGTAGCGGAACAATATAATATATAATGATAATAATATTGAAATCTTCGTCTTCGTCCTCCAGAAATAAAGTCTTCGATCCTGAAATGCTCGGACTGACTCGAGCGAATTGAAAAGACAAAACACTCGAGTCAGAACTAAAAGATCTTATGCAAGTTAAGTTTACTAAAATAAATATGACTGTTATGGCGTCGGAGATGTTTACGGGATTTGACATCTCCTATCCAGTGTCTAACGTGAGTGCAGTAACTTAAGAGACGCTCGGGATTCACATCTCCTAAGGATCCGTTAAGCTATTTACTATCTAGTAATATTTCGCTATTATAATAGTGTCTATTAGTAAAATAAACTTACTTTAAAATAGCGTTAAGGCTTTACATTTTCCACCTTAACACGAAATAGTGCCAGTCGTTTATACAGTGCCTGCACATCTCTTGATCGGGAGACTACGAGAAGGCACTCCACAGGTACGACAAAAATAGAAACTCGTAGTAAAGGCTCGCTAGGGTAGGTGATACGACACAACTAAGCAATGCCAGGGTAGATATACCAATTGTTATCCGGGCTGGCGGTAACGCGTAGCAGCTACTACCGCCCACCTCGAACAACAACCCCAAAATAAAAAAAATCAAAAGTGGCCATCGAATCAAATCCAAATGTCAGAGTATAATATCGAAGGACTGCGTCCGATCAGAGGAATGATCTCATTAGCCCGAGAATCGCTCCTATTTTAGCCACCTTATGCCAACTCACAGGAGTCGGGCCTACGTATTTACCTCAAAGGAAACGCCGCCGCCATCCTACTTCATTCTGGAATCTCCACTGCGTACACGGTTGTTAAAGTGGTTTTCGGAGTTGGCAGAGAGTATGACAACTTCCGATCTCTGTCTCTTTAACAACCAAACATTATTATAACACCGCGGTCTTTTCAAAATAGTTTATACTTTAAAACCAAAATAAAATATCCATTTCAAACCATATAAATACGATATCATATCTATTTTTAAAAACCAAATCAATATGATATCATTTTATTTCAAATATATCTTTTTTTAAGAAATCATAGCACTTGCAAATCTATATACCTTGAAATCTATAGCTTTGAAACATAACTCAATATACTTCAATGGTTTACATATTTAATTACTTTATATAATAAAATAGCTTCTTTAATCTTTCAAATAAATCCCAAATACCGATTTGAACCTCTCAATAAACCATTTCAATTCATATATTTCAAATCTTTAAATATTCTACCATTTCAAAACAATTTCTTTGATAATTCCATATATATCAAATTCAATTACTATTATTTAGATTTGAAATGTTTACTTAATAAATCTAATAAAATTTAAGTAAAACTTTTAACTTCAAACAACTCAATATTCTTTAAATTTTATTTAACTTGATATATTTATTTATCTCAACTTTATATTCATTTAAAACACTTTAAACATAATTAAGTTATAAGAATCATACCCTTCAAAATCTCAACTTATTTTAAATTCCAAATCAAATTTATTCAAGTACAATTCTTAAATTATTCAATTTAAACCGATTTCATATTTATCTTCCAACTTAAATTTCATTTAAGACATTTAAACTCTCTATATATAATACCTTAATAGGTACTTACCCATATAATATAAACCATCAAACTCCATTATTAAACTCATTTTTATTAAACAATTTTATACATAGCTCAAATTCAAGAATGTAACTATAGATATAAAATAATATTTATATAACATCAGAATTAATATTTAATAAACCGTATATTCTTTTCCAAAACCATAGAAATTATTTAAAAATATTTTTATATAGAGACCACGGTGTCTGTACAAAATTTTCTATCCTATGGTCAAGTGATACGGATATTTATCATTTCAATCCGTAATTTAAAAATAAAATTACGGTTATATATCATTTCAAACCGCAACCCCGAATGAAATGAGAATGCATAATAACTTGCAGTTTATAACAATATAGAATACGACATCCATTCACCAAATATCAATCATCAACCATTTATTGCAAACATCATCCAAATTCAAATAATAACATCAATAAATAACAATCAATTACTGACAGTTTATTATTCAATAATAAATTAATTTAACTGGCAGTTTGTATGCAATAATAAGTTGATTACAATTTAAATTCAAATAATGCAATTTAACTGAGATGATGATTAAATATGTGCCAAACAGTTATAAATAAATTTCAAATCACATCATATGTCAATTAACAAACATAAGAAATTTTAGAAGTTGTGAGTGGGTTAAAACTCTCACCTTTTGAATTTAGATTGAATTTAAATTCAGTTTAAACCCAAAAATTTGACCATCTTAGAATTTATCCAAACCAGCATCAAAATCTCTGGAATTTCAATACGGTCCTAACAAAAAAAACTGCACGTGAATTGGTGTTCGTATGTGAAAGATATAGCGATTAGTGTGTTTGAATTTATATAAAATAAAAATAAAAAAGAGAACACATTTAACTTCTTGCCATGTCATCACCTTCACTAACGTTCTTTTCATGTGCATGCATTCACCTTCCAGAAACCTACTCCCTCACGTGACCACGCACAGGCTGCCGCTTCAATCGCTCACATCACACGCGCGTGCCACCGAAGCATCGCCGCTACTTGGGGCCTCGCGGCCATGCCCCCTACATGCCACTCTGCTCGGTACGTACACCACTTGCTGCAAAGTCCCAGCCGCCGCCACCATTTTCCAAAACCCTAACAAATTTTTGCCGTAAATCTGACCGTCAACTCGCCATATTAACCCCATAGACCGACTCCCTCAGTCCCCTCTGCAATACCCAGAAAGGATTTTATGATCCGCCGCAGTTGATCGAAGCGCGACGGACGACCGAAACTTCTTCCTAAATTTTTGGTCAAACGAAAACCCAGATCGAAAAACGGACTGCAGATCTGACTTGCCTCTTTAAGAGCTTCGAAATATTTTTTTTTTGAATTTTTCTGAGAAGTTTGGATTTTTGACTTTGATTTTGAAATGGAATTGGATCTGGAATTTTGTTGTCTGCCATTGAGGAGGATAGATAGTTGAATTGCGTACAGACAAATGAGAATTAGGGAGGCTAGGGTTTATAACAGGGTTTATATAGGTAGGTCAGAAATTTAAATGGATGGATAAGGTTGGATACGCGCTGAACGATGAACGGCCCGAAAAGCCCGTTTTGACTCCGGAACGAAATTGGGTCAACCCATGTATCAAAATAGACGTTTTAAAATATTTTAAATGCAATGGAAAAGGTTTCAGGTTCAAATTGCATTGTATGAAGAAGTTATGCTAAAATCAATATTTTTCAAATTGTTTTCAATTGATTTCAAGGCGTTTCAACCCCGTACGATCAAACGACAAGTCCGATCGATACGAAACTTGAAATCCTACAATAATTCACCATTACGGATTCGATGAAACTGGTTTCGTCGAAATCCGAGTCAGTGGCCAAAATGGCTATTTATATATTAATTAAATATACTAAAAATTTATTAATTAAATCACCTTTTCAATTTCACTTCCAAAATTTACAAATCTTATCGGTTTTGTTTTCTTAAACAATCTCAGTGATTTAAACCAATTTAGATGTCAATTAAATGTTGATTCAATCATAAATTTCAGCGTAAAATTTAAATTTCATTATATTCATCAATTATAAATTAACTTTTCAAAAATTCCATTGAATTCACTATTCATTCTTATTATTCAATCCATTATAACCAAATGGATGAAATTAACATACATAAATATTTTTCAATTTCAACTAAATTTTCAATTAACGTAATAATAAATGTCTAATTTTACTTAATTGCAATAAACTCAATTTACCTTAATTCTTTATATTCAAATAAATAAACAAATCTTGTTTTATAATCTTTTCATTAACCAATAGTCATATTATAAATGGAATTTACATTATCTCCAATTATTAATTACTATCAGTTATGATCTTAACATTTGTTCCATAAATTTATTCGCACTAAATTAGTTACTGCATTTATAAGTTTATTGTTTACAGACACAAGTTACTCATTTACCTAATTCCAATTTCGTAATCACATTCAATCCATTAATTGGTATTGCATTGAAATTTAAATTTATTAGCTTATATCAACACTATTATCATTAATTGCAAATGGATTACCAATTTTAGTCACTACCCTAAATAACTAACGTATATTAATCCACTTTATTCCCAACTTACAAATTTTGAATTAATTACTATTTATGATTATTGCCTCACTAATTAATTCAATATTTGCATCGGTTTTTCTTATATTAAATTTATTACCCAATATTCCTATATTTATCTTAGATTTGTTTAAATGGCTATATTTCAAATGTGAAATCTTGTCTATTACCCATATTAATTAAGGTTTTAAAATAATAATAAAAAATCCTTAGTCCAAGCCTTTTTACCAATTATTTCCCTTCTAATAAATTCATGTTTCTATTAAACTTACGTTCACACTTCCGTTATTATTTTAACAATTATTAAACATTATGATCAATTATCTAACATTGATTGTATAAATTTTTCATTTATTACGTATTATTGTATCAATGGATAAAATTTTAAATCTATTCCCCAAATCTACTACTTTCAATCAATTAAAACTTCACAATTGTTTAAATCAATTGGGATTACACTACATTTATTATTTATCAACTTTTTCTAACCTTATTACCTAAATTTACGGTCAATTACTATTGAGCAATACTATTTCATGTAATTCAATAATTACCCTTGTTTTACTCAAATTCCCGTTATTGTAAACCTTTATTTGTTCATTAAAATTTTAATTTCAATTCCAATTCAGTCAACAATTTCAACATGCAACTTATAATAATTGTTTACAAGTATGAATGGAATTAACATTAATTTCAAATATTATCTTAATTTATATTAACATAATAACTAATTACCTTTAATGAATTTTATTCCCCAGTTTATTAAATGCAATCAATTTGACCTTACATACCTCAACATTCCCATTTTTATCTTGATTCCAATTCCCTATAGTATCAAATTTCAAGTTCTTGCAATTAACTCATTTATTATAAATTTGCATACCAATAAATTTAGTTTCCAATAAATAGGATTGATTCAATTCAACCTTTTTAATTAAGTCTATATTAATCAATATAATATTTCATAGGTAAATTCTTAACATTTACTTCATTATAAATTATAAAATTTTATTTCTTTATAAATTTAAATTCCAAAATCTTATTAATATGACAAATTTAATGAACGAAATTTACGGGTCGTTACATGAGATATTCTACTGGAAGAAGCTTATAAAACTACTTCAAAATGGTTTTTCAAAACTGCTTTTCAAAATATTTTAGCCTTAAAATTATCTTTTCAAATGATTTTCAAAAAGATGTTTTAGCCTTAAAATCTTATTTGTTTTTGTTCTAATATAAACTCTTGTTTTAAACTTCATTTTCAAAAACAAATTTTACATTGTTTCTACATAGGGATGTCGACATCATGGGATACCCCATGTCGCCATGGTGGCCGTTGACTTCAAAATTTTCAATTTTCAAAAGAATTGTCTATTCGTTTAAATCTCTTCACGAATGGTTATGACCATTGGTGATTTATAAATAGGCTTCACAAATGAATTTTTTAACTAACTAATTTCGTATTTTCTTCACTTCTTCTTCTCCATAAATCTATATTCTATAATTTTCATATTTTTTAAGATCGTGCTGAAATTCCGTCGAATTTTTAAGTGAATCAAATTAGAATCTCATTCCTGTTTGATTCTCTGTCCTCTCTCGAAGATCAATGTGCTTTCAGAGTTATAGGATCAATTTGTAATCAAAAGTTTATCGAGTCTCTCTGTAAGGCGTGGTTGTGCCTGGAAATCAATTGGTAATCTTGTGGCCCATAAATTCAGAGAGTTTGCCCTGGACTCGTGAGACAGGAGGGTACCTCAAGGCCGTTAGAAACTGAGGAATGTAATCTCGACATTGGTATAATAAAAATATGTATGAGGTGGTTTGCCTTGGTACAGGACTGGATGTAGGGTAACTGCGAACCAGTATAAAATCCGGTGTGTTCTTTCCTTTTACTGTTTTTATTTACTTTCTACATCTGTTTTTGATTCTGTAATTATTCTATGATTAATTTTTGCATTTGTTTGTGTCATAATTTTTAAGATAGTTCATATAAGTCTTAGAATCCATTAAACACTATTCACCCCCCTCTTGTGTTAAATTAGCCTTAAGATTCTTAATCCGCTGTCCCTTTCAATATTAATTTGTAAAATCGTTATCACGATTATTGATCATAAAGATGGGCGATGTGCAACATGATTAAAGAGCTAAGGATATTGTTCAACATCGATACTATATATGACTAATGCCGCAAATTCTCAATATCGTCCCTATTCAAGGTTGCCACTCTTCGACGATGTCACTAAGCAGCACCACATGTCAACAAGGCCAAGATTGATAACGCATTTAATCAATGTCGCCTCTAATCTGTGCTGCTCTTTATTAACACAAGTATCTCATGTCGCTACTCTTCTTTATTCATTAATACTGCACTTCATCAATTATTGAATGTTACCACATGATGACGCTGGGAATCATAGTTGTGGAAGCTAAACAGGATAAAGCCATCTCCTATCAACATCACTCATCGTTGATGCCGCTTGTAATCAATGCCGTCAAGTGATAATGTTACATCCCTATAGATGATGTTTTCATTTTAGCATCACGCTTTTTAGAGTCGTCCTTCAAGTAGTTCCACCTATCACCTGCCAATGATCAGTGCCGCCACTCTACAATGACAACTTTGTTATGGCACATTTCTTCAATGTTTGTGGACACCACGTATTTATATATGCGATGTTGATGAAGAACATCGTCAATATCCATAGAAGCCATCAATGCCATAAATCGTTGATGCCTTGTGACTCTACCAATGGAATAAAGCCGAAGCTACTGCTGCACCTAAAGATGTTGAAAATCATTGTATAGTATTAATGATGCCGAAGCCTAGAAATGCTAACACCAAGCTGATGTGCCACTCATCTACCCCTATAGATATGACCCTAGAGGGTTGAAGGGGGGAGAATCATTCTTACTTCTCTTCTTACATTTTAAAATTTGTAAATCCTAAATTTATTTGGGAACTTTTGTCGATTGTAGTACTCAAACTTTGTACACATAAGGAATTAAATATTGAATCATTGCATAACATATCAATGTGATGACTTATGACTTACGTAACGACTTGACTTATGACTTGCATATTTAATTTGTTCAAATATGATATTCAACATGATTTTTTCCTTGATACCGAATGCATGTCAAAATTGATATGGACTTGACGAATGCACTCCATCCTAACGACTTTGTTTAGTCTTGCCTTAGCCTCCCTTGATCAACTTTATTTTCCTCTCACACTTTTGGGGTTAACGAAGAAATTTGTTAACAAAAATATTTCACCTAATTAAATTGAAATTTTGAATTATGATATTTTCAAATGTTGTTTTAATTCAAATTGATAATTTACTTAGACTTATTAAGTGGATTTTAGAAAATTATACATACTTCCATAGATACAAACATACATACATATATATTTGTGTGTGTATGTGCGTGTTTATATATATAAGATATTTTCTAATATATATATATATGTGTGTGTGTGTGTGTGTGTGTGTTTGCGCACGCGTGTGCACATGTGTGTGTGATTTTATAATTTTATAACTTATCATGTACACTCATGCCAATACATAATATACATGTGTATGTCTAAACTATACATACATGGTACTAATAATATATGTAAATATTTGTGTATATGTAAGAATATTGTATATACACAATAATAATAAATCATAGTAATTATATGTGTGTGTGTATATTTATTTATACACATATTTATTGCTATTATCTTATTATGTCTTATTGTATATATTGTAATACATCAAATAAATAAATTGTGACGACCCGTAATTTTTGGATATTTAAAATCGGAATATTTAAATTGATTTTAAATATTTAAAAGTTAATTTTTAACTTGAATTCAAATCACCATTTATTGGATAATTTATTTTTTAGATTAAATAATTGGGAGTTGGGTAGAATGTTGAATCTGGAGTTTTAAGCTCGTTAAAAATAATTTGAAGGCTTGTAAAATTTATATTGATAGTGTTGAGTGATAATAAAAGTTTTAAAATTGAATTTAACACTGATTTGTTCAGTTTTGAAATTTTATCGTTTAAATTGAATTTAAAAATAGCCTTCCGAGGCACAGTCTTGGAATTCGACTAAACCAGTTCCATTGGATCCGTAATATTGTATTATTATCGGATTTCAAATTTCATAGTGATCGGAGTTCTTGTGTGAGCGTACGATATATAAACGCGCTGAAATTTATATCGAAAATTTAATATAATAACCGAGTCTAAAAAGCTATCTTCTCCATACGATCAAATTAGGACTTGAAACCTTTTACGTTGCGTTCGAAATAGGTGTATAACATTATAGACTACTAGCGGCACGCCTCGATAGGAGTTTGAGATTTCAAGTTGCGAATTCGGAACGATTTAAAATCTAAATAAATATATATTCCTTGATTGACATATATACTCACATCAGCATACAAAACATCATCTCGTTCCTTGAAAACACGCAAGCCAACTTTTGCACGCAAGGCATCTTCCATCGTTTAAAAAAATCACGATTTCCTTCATTCTATCAACAGAGGAAACCACAAAGAAAATGGTGACAACTTCTTTCCTTACCCATTTATTTTACACCCATTCTTCCACTACTTTTCTTTTGTTCCCAGTTTCATTCGTTTGAAAATCCATGGCCGCGTTCGCTCCTCTTTTTTTGTTTGCCTCATCCTAAATCAATTCGCAAGTCCAACTTGTTCATCAATAAAAAAAATAAACCATCCGAAGAAGAATCGCGGCTATATTGTTCTCCTCTTCTTTGCCGACCAAATCAAGCTCGAAGGGGATCGAATCGTGAGTCTCCACGATGGAAGACGACAGATAGTGGGACTGGGGGGTTCAAAGTAGAGGACGAATCTAAAATTCTATTGATGTCGACTTGGTCCTCGCAATGGTGAGGAGGGTTCGGGAACGTCAGCGCTAGGGTTCTGGAAGGCATGGTTGTTCGACCTGCTGCGACGCTGCGGGATCAACGGAGAGTGAGGGATAAGGACAGAAGAAGGCTCGCTGGTGGAAGATGTCGCTGTCGTAAACAGCTCGCATGTGAGGATGGAAGGGAAAGCACAGCAATGATGAGGAGTTGGCTCGAGTGTTGAGCGGCGTTCGAAGGCGAGACATTCGCATTGTTATTTTATTTTCTGTTATTTACTGTGATATTATATGGAAAGTATTTATTTTAGATTATTTCGTTATGTGGATTATACAGAAAAAGAAATATAACAATAAGATTTATATAATAACTATTTTTCAATTTACAGTTATTCAGTAGATATTTATGTATATAATAAGTTATAAATGCAGATTTTTATGTATAAATAGAAAATTTATTTATATGGATAAAACTAAAAAGAAACTATTATACATATGCCTATTTTAATTTACTAATTAATGAAAAAAAAATTAACTAGCCTATTAGTTATCTTAGTGACTAAAAGATCTTTAAAAAGGAAATTCGGTTTTAAATTTAATTTTTAGTCAAATAAATTTATTAAAAAGAGATTGGTTTAAAATAAAATCATTGGAAAAATAAAAAAATTACCAAACGGAAATTTTTTATTCGATTTATTTCGAATATTAATGAATTTGATAAATATTTATTCAAGGTCAATAATCGTGAAGAAAATAAGTCGAGATGGAAGTGGATTGCTAATAGAATCAAAGGTGAGTTAATCTCACTCATCTGGTTTGATATAAATTTAAATGATTAAATTTAAATAATTGGTTGAATGGTTGAATTGATTTGATGTGCTATATTATAGTATATAATATATCTTGGAATGATTTATTTCCCGTATTTTATAGCGGATGAGACCCTATGCGCCGCATAATAGCAGATGATATTATATATAAAACCCATATACCGCGATATTCCACCTCGAAGTGGAATTGGTATTTTATATTGTGTTAACGTCTGTGGATGCAGGGAAACAGGTTGGAGGGATCCAACTGGATTCCTCAACATTAATTTAGATTATTTAATATTCTTCGTTATGATTATTTGATATTCTGTGATGAATTATATTGGAATATTGAATGCTATGGTTTGCTTGAATATATTTCGGTACACTGAGTTATCAAAATATATAGAATTGGATTTTTGAAAAGAAAATAAAAGAGTGAATTTTTAAGTAAAATAATCATAGAAGATTTGAATAAATTAAAAAAATGAACCGGATAAGAATAAAAGTAATTTTAAAATTCTAGTAAATAACTCCGAGTATGGAGAAAGGGGATTTGAATAAACAGAAGAAAAAAATAATGAATTATAAAACTTAAGTGATATTATTTAAAGGAATAAAAGAATTTACTTTAAATCCAAGGTTTAGATTTATTAGAAAGGATAAAAAGAAATTTATAAACTGGGTTCATAAAAGTGAAGCAATATATCAATAGATATTTGGAAAATTAATTCACGGTGGGAATTTATTAAAGAAATGGAAATTTTGTTTAAATAAAATAAATAGTGATTTATTTTTAAAGGATGTGAAGAGAAGTATATTTCCCTGGATAGACAAGTACGTTTTCAAAGTAATTTTTTAAATATAAGATAAAAGTTTTAATGTTGTTTTAAAAAGCATGTTTTAGAAAATTTATTATCGCTAAATGTTTAAATTTTGAAGTAGGTATTTTTCAAATCTACTATCGTAGTAATTATTTAAGGTGACTTGGTATTTTGTTATAAAAAGAGAAATTTGGTTTTATATTCTATAAAGTAGCTTTATTTTAAATATTCTTAAAGTATATATATTATTAATAAAGTATTAAAGTAGTTTTTAATTTAAATATTTTAAAGTATATTTTTTAATAAAATGTTTCTAAATTGTTCTAAAATCTAAGTGTCGTACTTGGTGATTTCAGTGGAAATAGAAAATATTTGAGAACTTTATTCCGTAAAAGAAGATGATTTGAAACTGTTTTCAAAAGGGTTGAAAATGGAAATATATCTTGCGAAGATATTTTGAGATAAATAAATAATTTGGGAAATTATTTATTGTTTGATGGTTGTTGTGAATCTTAATTGATAGCTAAATAACCGACTATCAATATTGGACAATGCGCTGGTCATTTCGAAGAGACCAGGATCAGGATTAATTTCTCGAAAACCACTTCGATCCGGTCTGTACGTTTTCGTGGAAAAAAACGAGTTCGGTTTCGAAGATCGAGCAGTGAAGTGCAAGGGCTAGTCGCTACTAATCCTGAGGATAATTCCAAAATGGAGGTATAGGAATAGTGCCTTCGGTTCCATTCGAACCCGGGACGGACTTGTATGGATGAATGCTTTCAGAACATCGTCAGGTGGACGATGAGCATTCTAAGTGAAACGTTCTAAAAGGTAACGCTTAGCCTCAAGCCTCATCAACCGAGAATGACTGAAAATTAGGGGTTATGCAGCAAGGCTAGGTGGGTAGCACCCACTTCAGGGTGAGGTCATCCCTATCTAGATGTCCCTTTTTATTTCAGCTTAGTGGTGCGGTTGCTAATCACAACCGTGGGGTGATCTTACTCGGGATTATCCAGTAAGGGGTAGTCCCGGTCTTGTGTTGCAGGGGGTCGGGAGTGATCCTTTGTACGGTGATCTAGGCCACGTACTGTGACAGGTAGTACCCCAGTGCCTAGTCATTAGTTGGAAATCCATTCTCCCTACGCGCCTTTTACGAGTTTTGTTTGTATTACCCACTTTGTGGCTAGTAGCTGGAATTTAATAGATGTAACAATTTAGGCTAGTTTAATAAGTATTTGTAAATGGACCCTATTATAATATCAGAGGATTTTAACAAAAAAATGTTTTAGCTATGGTAAGGTAAAAACCCGACATGTTTATTTGCTGCGTGGTCTTACGAGATGATTTTGTTTTCAAAGGATTTTGAAACTTTAATAATCAATTTGAGTGTGGTTTTCTCACGCTGGTATTCCAGACTAACTTGGGTGTTATTTAACTATAATGCTCGGGTCAGTCCGAGTACTATAGGATACAGGATATGATGCTGTGGAGCTCAGGAGACGAGCTGGATGGCGATACGTACTTCCATACTTGATTATTGTTCCGCTGTGTATCCAGTTGTATGTTATTGATGTGGAACTCTGATGATGTACTCTGATGATGTATGTTTAAACAGATATAGTATTTGTTTTTCGTAAAGATCTGTTATTATCTATTATATTTTATTCCACTGTGATGGTTAGATTCTGATGTTGTTTTTCTACTTTCTTCTTCTACCTTTTCTTCTATAACCCAAATGGTTCGTATTTCCGTTCATCTTTAGTTGATTGATGTAGAATAGGGTTGACTCAAGGGGTATGGATTTACGGGTCGTTACAGTTGGTATCAGAGCTTAGGTTGGTGATAACCTTGGCTCTGGTAGGAATTACTCATAGAATAGAGTCCGTAGTACTCTAGAATGAGTTTGAGTGTATTAATAGATATGAGCGCGTATTTTTTAGTGAATATAAAATTGTTTTTATATTGTGTTGATTTATCGGTTGAGTGTTTATGGATTCTGGTCAATGTGTGGGATGTCATGTCATTGATAGAGATTTCTAAACTCTTAAACAAGATAAACCGACAGAATATAGTTTTCAAATAGGGTAAATGAAATAATTTTACCCAAATTATTTCCATATATAAAGGGAATAATTTTTCGTAAATTATTATCGTTATATATGGATGCTTGGTTGTTAGGGATGACGATATTAAATTATTATCATTGTTGTATGAGAATTGAATAAGAAATTGAAATAATAACCAAAGATGAAGGAATAAATTAATAAATAAATGAGATTTGTAAATGTAAACTATAAATGTGAATTATAGTATGATTAATAATTAAAAATAAGATAAAATTCCAAAGTAATGTTTGAATATGAATTTAAAGGATTTGGAATTTGAAATCTGGAAATTTAAATTCCTTTGAATTTGAAAATGATTCTCAAAAGGTTGGAAAATAATAATATATATTTGAGAAATATTTTTGAATTGGATATGAAATCTAGAGAGATTTGGAATTTAAAAATATTTGAAGGGATTTTAGAAAGATAAAAGCATTGAATTCTTTTCGGTCACTGGAAAATAATTCCGATGATGATCGCGACATCATCGGTGTTCATTTTCGAGTTTCCAAGAAGGGTATTGCTACCTGGATGTTTTGGATTAAAGTTTGTTTATGAAATTTGGTTTGATTTTGAAAATTCATAGGAATAGTTTGGTTTAGACATATATGTTTTCGAAATTGGATTTTGAACATTTTAGTAATGAGTTTAAACTTGTAAGCAAAAAGGGAATTGAAACTGAATGTTGAACTTAAGTTTGAATGGAAAAAAAATAGTCAAGTTGGACTAATAAAACAAAGTTTTCAGATTAAAATTAGTAAGTAACTGATTGATTTATATGATATGAAAATGAAATGAAATTGAATATTGGATGATGTTTGATTTAAAATTGTGTAAAATAAAGTGCAGAATTAGTTCAAATGGACTAAAAATAATTAATGTTTGGAAATAGAATTTATTGATTGAACATAAATTTGTGAATGAACAAATGAATTTATAATTGTAAGTAAATGAACTGAAATTGGATATTGGAATGATATTAAATGGAATTAAGTCCTTGCTTAACAAAATTCAAAGGAATGGTATGTAGCTAGATTTAACTGGAGTAAAGCTAAATAAAATTGAAATGAAATGAATTTAGTTGAGTTATAGATAATATTGAATGGAATAAAATTCTTACTTAAATAAATAAATGTAAACTAAGTATTGAATTGGATTAAAATAGTTTTGGTGTGAGCTGTAAACAAATCCAATTCAAGCATAAATTGAATGACCTTATTACTAATAAATTCAATAATGAATTGTTAATGTGAATTAAAATTTAAAAATGGATAAAAAAATAAACTAATCGAATAAATTAGTAAAATGGTTGAGATATTATCAAAGGAAAATCAAATCAAAGATTTAAAAGGAGATTGATGGAATAAAATAAACTTAAATTATTGGGTGGAATAGTTTGAAGAAGATAAATAACAAGTAAATTGTGAGATGGTTATTTAATATATTGGTTGTTAAGTTTAATAAAATGGTTTGGAATCAAACTTTTTGGATATGAAAGAAAATGCAATGAAAAGATTGTGAATAAATTAAATGGGATGGAATCAAGTGTAAATTGAGTTGGAATCAATTTAAAATGGTTGTAAAGCTTAAGTAATTATTTATTCACATTAATCTTGTCAAATTGCATAAGAAAATGGATCTTTCGATGTAAACGAGATTAGATAAAATCCTACGAGTTATTAGAAGTGAAATAGGATGATTTTGAAATTAATTGGAATGAATATAAGTTTGTCTTGATTAGAATGAATTAAATATAAGCAAGTAAGTTGTAAATCACTTAAACTGAATGGAATGGTTTGAGAATTGGTTGTAAGCAATTGTAATAAGTGTCGGAACCTTATATGCGCTTATGGAAATTATATAACGTGCATTATATGTGAAATTTATGTGTTAGGTATTGAAAGTAAGTGAAATGTTAATAAATTGCATATATTTAGTACTTATATGTTTAAATTGAGTAAGTACAGGTACCTGAAGGCCGTTTGGCAGGATTTGATCTCGCTAAATGCTAAAATAATAAGCCGCTTGTTTAAAAATGCTAAATAGAGGTACGCCTACGCAATAAAAATAGGAAATATGAACTGTTCTTGTTTTTCCGACCGCGTGGGTCGATGTATATATATTTATATCTCTTGTCAAATTGCAAAAGCTCCTCCATACAAAGGAGACTCTGCCAAAATTTTCCGAAAATTTTGGGAGTTAGAACAATTTTTGAAAATTTTTGGAAAATTTTTATTAGCGACAAAACGATTTCGAATTGGAAATTGAAATAAATTAGTGATGAAACTAATTTAAAATAATGATATGAATCAGTATAAATGGAAGATAAAATTCAATATTCAGAGTTGAAGATAAATTGAATTCATACGGAAATGGGAGAACCAATTTGAATAT
This sequence comes from Allium cepa, assembly GCA_030765085.1. Classification (NCBI taxonomy): domain Eukaryota; kingdom Viridiplantae; phylum Streptophyta; class Magnoliopsida; order Asparagales; family Amaryllidaceae; genus Allium; species Allium cepa. Next base: position 974,193,978 of record CM060935.1, read on the forward strand.
AAATAGATATAAACTAAAGTGGTGAAATAAAAATAAATATATAAAGTGTATAAAATATTTATATTAAACTTAGGAAATGAATGGTAAAATCCTTAAGTAATTTTGGTATTGAAAAAATATATTCTAGGTGAATGATTGAATGAATATTAAAACTGAAAGTTGTGAAACGGGATAAATGTGGATAGTGAATAAAACTTAAAATAATGTGAATAAAAGAAAATTGATATAGTTAATAATCAACGGATATAAATATGTAGGATGTACGTATATTATTTTATTCGCATAGCAATTTAATCCATATTCGAGCATAGAATTTTGAGATAATTATATCGATCCGAGTTAGGATTTTTCACTCGATATTCGACGGCGAACCCTGAATATGGATTTTGATTGATTCTGGAAATTCTCTATCATAGTTATGACTATGCAAGGAGAATGACTGTTTCTGATCAGGAAACCAAATCTGAGTCTGCACTAGGAATTTGGGTGGATGATACTAGTTCGGAAGTGAAATTGTGTGATCGAGTAAGCGATCGGATTCGGTATTTCGTACGATATAAGTACATCGTACGGGCTTAATTGGAATGAATATTGAAATTTTGTAAGGAGTCAAGTAAATGAATTTGATTGGGTTTTTGATCTAGCCACTTGGCTTTTTATTTTCTTTTGGAATTTGGGAGCCCGTAGAGGCATTTTGTAGTTGTATCGAGCTAGCCGCGCAGAGGAGAGCTAGCGAAATTTTTTGAAAATTTAGGGAGTTAGAAAAATTTTGAAATTTTTTTGATAATTCAAAATTTGGTTTTAAATTGAAATTTGAATGATTGAGCAAATAGTATTGTTTGAAAACTATGGGAGAGTTTAGAAAATTAGCAAGATGATAATGGGTCTTTTATAAAAGGATAATTGGTAGGATGATGAATTGTTGGTTTTGGGGAAAAGTAAACGGGTTTTGGACCATTCTTCTTAACTAGTAATTTCGGGGACGAAATTCTTTTAAGAGGGGAGGAATGTGACGACCCATAATTTCTGGATATTTGAAATCGGAATATTTAAATTGATTTGAAATATTTAAAAGTTAATTTTTAACTTGAATTCAAATATCACTATTTATTGGGTAATTTAATTTTTAAATTTAATAATTGCGAGTTGGGTAGAATGTTGAATCTGGAGTTTTAAGCTTGTTAAAAATAATTTGAAGGCTTGTAAAATTTATATTGATAGTGTTGAGGATAATAAAAGTTTTAAAATTGAATTTAACACTGATGTGTTCAGTTTTGAAATTTTATCGTTTAAATTGAATTTAAAAATAGCCTTCCGAGGCACAGTCTCGGAATTCGACGAAACCAGTTCCATTGGATCCGTAATATTTTATTATTATCGAATTTCAAAATTTGTAGTGATTGGAGTTGTTGTGTGAGCGTACGATATATAAACGCCTTGAAATTTATATCGAAAATTTAATATAATAACCGAGTCTAAATAGCTATCTTCTCCATGCGATCAAATTAGGAGTTGAAACCTTTTCCGTTGCGTTCGAAATAGGGGTATAACATTATAGATTACTAGCGGCACGCCTCGATAGGAGTTCGAGATTTCAAGTTGCGAATTCAGAACGATTTAAAATCTAAATAAATATATATTTCCTTGATTGACATATATACTCACATCAGCATACAAAACATCATCTCGTTCCCTGAAAACACACAAGCCATCTTTTACACGCAAGGCATCTTCCTTCGTTTTTAAAAAAATCACGATTTCCTTCATTCTATCAACAAAGCAAACCACAAAGAAAATGGCGACAACTTCTTCCCTTACCCATTTATTTTTCACCCGTTCTTCCTCTTCCTTTTCTTTTGTTCCCAGTTTCATTCATTCAAAAATCCATAGCCACGTTCGCTCCTCTTTTTTTGTTTGCCTCATCCCTAAATCAATTCGCAAGTCCAAATTGTTCATCAATAAAAAAGATAAACCGTTCGAAGAAGAATCGCGGCTATGTTTTTCTCCTCTTTTTTGCCGACCAAATCAACCTCGAAGGGGATCGAATCGTGAATCGCTACGATGGAAGACGACATGCAGTGGGACTAGGGGGTTCGAAATTGAGGACGAATCTCAAATTCTATCGATGTCGACTTGGTTCTCGCAATGGTGAGGAGGGTTTGGTAACGTCGGCACAAGGGTTCTCAAAGGCAAGGTTGTTCGACCTGCTGCGATGCTGCGGGACCAACGGAGAGCGAGGGATAAGGGCAGAAGAAGGATCGCTGGTGGAAGATGTCGCTGTCGCAAACATCTCGGGTGTGAGGATGGAGGGGAAAGCACAGCAATGATGAGGAGTTGGCTCGAGTGTTGAGCGGCATTCGCAGGTGAGGCATTCACGTTGTTATTTTATTTTCTGTTATTTACTTGATATTATATGGAAAGTATTTATTTTAGATTATTTCGTTATGTAGATTATACAGAAAAAGAAATATAACAATAAGGTTTATACAATAACTATTTTTCAATTTACAGGTTTTATTCAGTAGATATTTATGTATTCAGTAAGTTATAAATGTAGTTTTTTATGTATAAATAGAAAATTTATTTATATAGATAAAACTAAAAAGAAACTAATATACATATGCCTATTTTTATTTACTAATTTTTTTAACTAGCCTATTAATTATCTTAGTGACTAAAAGATCTTTAAAAAGGAAATTCAGTTTTAAATTTAATTGTTAGTCAAATAAATTTATTAAAAAGAGATTGATTTAAAATAAAATCATTGCATAAATAAAAAAATTACCAAACGGAAATTTGTTATTCGATTTATTTCGAATATTAATGAATTTTATAAATATTTATTTAGGGTCAATAATCGTGAAGAAAATAAGTCAAGATGGAAGTGGATTGCTAACAGAATCAAAGGTGAGTTAATCTCACTCATCTGGTTTGATATAAATTTAAATAATTGGTTAAATGGTTGAATTGATTTGATATGCTATATTATAGTATATAATATATCTTTGAATGATTGATTTCCCGCATTTTATAGCGGATGAGACCCTATGCGCCGCATTATAGTGGATGATATTATATATAAAACCCATATACCGTGATATTCCATCTCGAAGTGGAATTGGTATTTTATATTGTGCTAACGTCTGTGGATGCAGGGAAACGGGTTGAGGGATCCAACTGTATTCCTCAACATTTATTTAGATTATTTAATATTCTTTGTTATGATTATTTGATATTCTGTGATGAATTATATTGGAATATTGAATGCTATGGTTTTCTTGAATATATTTCGATACACTGAGTTACCAAAATATATAGAATTGGATTTTTGAAAAGAAAATAAAAGAGTGAATTTTTAAGTAAAATAATCATAGAAGATTTGAATAAATTAAAAAAAATGAACTGGATAAGAATAAAAGTAATTTTAAAATTCTAATAAATAACTTCGAGTATGGAGAAAAGGGATTTGAATAAACAGAAGAAAAATAATAATGAATTATAAAACTTAAGTGATATTATTTAAAGGAATAAAAGAATTTACTTTAAATCCAAGGTTTAGATTTATTAGAAAGGATAAGAAGAAATTTATAAGCTGGGTTTATAAAAGTGAAGCAATATATCAGTGGATATTTGGAAAATAAATTCATGGTGGGAATTTATTAAAGAAATGGAAAATTTGTTTAAATAAAATAAATAGTGATTTATTTTTAAAGGATGTGAAGAGAAGTATATTTTCATGGATAGCCAAGTACGTTTTCAAAGTAAATTTTTAAATATAAGATAAAAGTTTTAATGTTGTTTTAAAAAGCATGTTTTAGAAAATTTATTATAGCTAAGTGTTTAAATTCCAAAGTAGATATTTTCCAAATCTATTATCGTAGCAATTGTTTAAGGTGACTTGGTATTTTGTTATAAAAAGAGAAATTTGGTTTTATATTCTATAAAGTAGCTTTATTTTAAATATTCTTAAAGTATATATATTTTTAATAAAGTATTAAAGTAGTTTTTAATTTAAATATTTTAAAGTATATTTTATAATAAAGTGTTTTTAAATTGTTCTAAAATCTAAGTGTTGTACTTGGTGATTTCAGTGGAAATAGAAAATATTTGGGAACTTTATTCCGTAAAAGAAGATGATTTGAAACTGTTTTCAAAAGGGTTGAAAATAGAAATATATCTTGCGAAGATATTTTGAGATAAATAAATAACTTGGGAAATTATTTATTGTTTGATGGTTGTTGTGAATGTTAATTGATAGTTAAATAACCGACTATCAATATTGGACAATGCGCTGATCGTTTCGAAGAGACCGGGATCGGAATTAATTTCTCGTAAACCACTTCGATCCGGTCTGTACGTTTTCGTGGAAAAAAAACGAGTTTGGATTCGAAGATGGAGCAGTGAAGTGCAAGGGCTAGTCACTACTAATCCTGAGGATAATTCCAAAATGGAGGTAGTAGAAATAGTGCCTTCGGTTCCGTTCGAACCCGGGATGGACTTGTATAGATGAATGCTTTCGGAACATCGTCAGGTGGACGATGAGCATTCTAAGTTAAACGTTCTAAAAGGTAACGCTTAGCCTCAAGCCTCATCAACCGGGAATGACTGAAAATCAGAGGTTATGCAGCAAGGCTAGGTGGGTAGCACCCACTTCAGGATGAGGTCATCCCTGTCTAGATGTCCCTTTTTATTTCGGCTTAGTGGTGCGGTTGCTGATCACAACCGTGGGGTGATCTTACTCGGGATTATCCAATAAGGGGTAGTCCCAGTCTTGTGTTGCAGGGGGTCGGGAGTGATCCTCGGTACGGTGATCTAGGCCACGTACTGTGACAGGTGGTACCCCAGTGCCTAGTCATTAGTTGGAAATCCATTCTCCCTACGCGCCTTTTACTAGTTTTGTTTGTATTACCCACTTTGTGGCTAGTAGCTGGAATTTAATAGATGTAACAATTTCGACTATTTTAATAAGTATTTGTAAATGGCCCCTATTATAATATCAGAGGATATTAATAAAAAAATGTTTTAGCTATCGTAAGATAAAAATCCGACATGTTTATTTGTGGCGTGGTCTTACGAGATGCTTTTGTTTTCAAAGGATTTTGAAACTTTAATAATCAATTTGAGTGTGATTTTCTCATGCTGGTATTCCTGACTGACTCGGGTGTTATTTAACTACAATGCTCGGGTCAGACCGAGTATTATAGGATACAGGATATGATGCTGTGGAGCTCAGTAGACGAGCTGGATGGCGATACGTACTTTTGTACTTGATTATTGTTCCGCTGTGTATCCAGTTGTATGTTACTGATGTGGAACTCTAATGATGTACTCTGATGATGTATGTATAAAAAGATATAGTATTTGTTTTAGTGTAAAGATATGTTATTATCTATTACATTATATTCCGCTGCGATGGTTAGATTCTGATGTTGTTTTTCTACTCGCTTCTTGTCAGGACCCGATTCTTCGTCTTTCGAAAATTCAACATCGATACTCACTTTATCGACTGCCGAGCAATCAAATGACGGAAAACCGAACACTAAGGGTTTTAAGAAAAAGAAAAAGACAAAAGAAGAGGGAAAAAGATAAGAAGATAGAGAGAAAAGAGAATAGAAAATAGAACGGGACAGAAAAACAACAGAACAATATCAAAATCTCACAATTCGCAGCGGAACAACATATAATAATAAATGAATAATCTTTAAACAAAGAACTATATCAGTTATTACATTTTATACATTACATTTCATTACATCATATCATCAGAGTGTACAACAACAAACAGTGCAGCGGAAAAAGAAATACTGTATACTAGTAATTACGCCATGCCATCCAGCTTGCCTCCTACAACTCCAGAATATCCTGATAAACCTAACTCTCGACTGCCCGTGTGGAAATTGGTGGGCACCCAGAGTTTAGGAAGGAAAACAATAAACTCCGAGTCAGTCATGTGACTGGTGTGAGAACTCAAAACAGTTTATTTATCTTTGAAAACAAAATAGAGGAATATTTTTAAAATCTATTCGCAATGCTTTTAAAAATGAGACTACCATAAGGCCTCCCGCACACACACACAATGCAAACGCAGAATCGGAGGAGATTTCTCCTTATGATAGTCAAAGATGCTTGATACGCATTAAAAAGAACATTTTATATTATTACTAGTGCATAGTGTAGGAAAAATTTATTTCGAAAGTAGAATATAAATCTTAGCCAGCATAGACATTCCGCACTTATGCCTACTATAGCTACCATGTTCAATAGCAGGTTACCGCCACATTCCATGGCAGGTTATACAACTAAAACCGTACAAGTCTCGTATTGTTTCTTTGGATTTCCAACGAATGATCAGGCCAAGGAACTTCCCATTGCCACATGAGAATGCCTCTGGATGGACATCCCCGAGAACCAAACCGGATCTCTACCAACACAAGGCCGGGTTACCCCTAACTGAGTAACAACTGACCGAATATGTCATCCCCCGGTCCTTTGGGACCTTTCACCGAGCGCTCGCAATCAATTCACACAATCATAAAGTGTTTTCAACATGAGTAAGTATCTGGGCTCCATACCATGATACCACCCTTTTCCAGAAGGAAATGCACATATCCTAAAGGGCGCTACCCCTCATAACCTTGCCGCATCTTTCCTGTTTTGACCATTCCCGAGGTGTGAGGCTCGACGAAGTCACGTCCACAAAAACATACTTTATACAAAAGCCATGCTTTGGGTCAACAAATGATCATAGAAATGATCACCAGGATAGACGATCAAATAAATGATCCTATCACAAATAATCAACACAATGATCATTTAACAGCAACACTCAGCATGTCACATTACCAAATTGGGAATATATCGCTGATAACATTCAACTACATAACCTCTGAGCTCGTACGTCTCAGAGAAGGGTGTTAAGCTAAAAGAATAAATTCTCCGCCACCAACAGAAATATATTTGAAAAAAAATCTGCTTTATATCTCAATTTGTAATGTCAGACATACAATCCATACAAGTCTGTTCCGGGATCGAACAGAACCGAAGGCACTTACAAAGAAGTCCTTGCAATCCGGATAATCTCTAATCACGTCCGAACTTCCCATCACATAGGGAGTCTCTATACCGTAGCTACTCGGTGCAAAGACAATCGACGAGTTGTCCTTTCGCTTTCAAAAAGATCCGGTCTTCAACACCGGTCTTCAAATGCAATTCATAACGACGTTCACATATTCGGAATGGGTTATACGACCCCATGGTCCTTTCCCGGTTAGCCCGAATAGTGAGCGCTTATTCAAAAATAAGTGTGGCATTCAAATTCAAACAAATCACATCAAATACCCATTCAAAGGGAAATATTGATAGTCGGTTATTGAACTATCCATAGATATGCACACATCACCAGTTTCCAAATAATTTTCCAAATTATTTATTTTCCAAAATATCTTTACAAGATATATTATTTCAATATGTCAAAAATAAATCAATATTTATTTTTAGACAAATTCCCCTTTCCTTTATAAATTCCATAGTGAATTTATATTCCAAAATATCTATGAATATACGATTTTAATTATTCATTTCAATTTATCTTCAAAAAGATAAATTCTCTAATATTCACTTTATATTGGAAAACATTTCCATACTTACTTATTAAGTAATTCTCAATCCATCTATTTTCAACACTTGGAAAATATTCGATATAGTTAAATCGAGATTAAGTATATATTTCATTCTTTAAGGTAAACATGCTCTTAAACATATTTATTTGGGCCAAAACGAATGTTGCGTAAAACATCGTTACGACAACCCAAAATCACTAGTATAGGGATTCGAAATTAAAATAGATATATAAATCCCAATACTATACAAAACATTTCCTTTCGGAAATCATTTACTATAACAATAGTGCTATAGTCCACCATTTCCTTTTATTTCTCGAAATCATCTATTTCAACAATAAATGTTGAAATCTATGATTTCGAATCTCAACACATTTAAAACATCGTTAGATCGTTTTAATTCAATTTAAAATATCACATTCTAAACATTTTCTTTAACATATTGTTCACTATTCAAAAACGTGAATATATTACGTTAACAAATTTCATCCTTTTATTCATTTCATTTTAAAGGATTATTCACAGTCAAAAATGTGAATATAACTCCATTAATAGGTTTCAACAATTTACTTCTTAAAATAAGTCGTTTGCGAATTTATAAAACAACGTTTATAAATTTCATTTCTATTTATTTTATAACATCTTTCTTTATAAATTTTCTTTATTAACCTATTCACTTTATATCTCAATTATGAACCAAAAGTCCATATTATAAGTTAAATACTTATAAAACGATTATTTTACAAAATCGTTCCTTTTAAGACTTTCTAAATTATAAATCTTATAACTTATAAGATTCATTTATTTATCAAAAATCCATTCTTCAATTAACTTTTCAAATTTTATAAACCTACTGCTTATAAAATTCCATTTATAACTTCACCGTTTATAATTCTATAAATTTCATTCACTTATAAAATTCATTCACAATTCATTCTAACACTTATAAAAACTCGTTTTATAACTCAAATATTTTTAATTTATAAATTATCAATTTATAAATCTTTTTATATAAATCAATTTATATTATTCTTTTAAAACATCTTTAATCTCCTTTACAATTTCATCATTTTGATTCACAAAATAATTAAATTTTATAAATCCTATATTTTCAACTTTTCATAATAAATTCAAAAATCCCGATTAAACTATTTTATAAAATCATTAACCTCATATTTTCAAAAATCAACCTTTAACTATATTTCTTAAAAATCATGATTTTTATAACATTAAAAATTATACGTTTATTTATTTAAAATGGATAAATTCCGAAAAATATTTTATAAACGTATACTTTCAAAAATCACTTTGAAATCCCTTTTTAAAATTCCAAAATTTGGTCCAACGATGCTACATACCAAATAGCCAATCACGACAACAACGATATCATATATCGATATGATAATCAACGAATATCAAAATATCTGAAATCAAATAAATACTGTTGAGGAATCCAGTTGGATCCCTCCAACCTGTTTTCCTGCATCCATAAACATTAGCACAATACCAATTCCGCTCCAGTACGGAATTATCGCGGTATATGGGATTTAAAATATTATCCGCTTAATAGACGGCGCAATAGGGTCTCATCCGCTATACAAATGCGGGAAATCAATAACTCCAATATATACATATGCCAATATATATATATATTGCTATTATATATAATACCAATTTCACTATTTATGAAATATTCGCGGTATATGTTTTTAATAAATAACATCCGCTTACTAATGGCGTATAATGTCTATCTTAACAATCAATAGATATCAATCATCATTCAAACATGCATTCAAATATTTTAAATCTAACTATTTAAAATTAAAATCGAAACTGATTCGATTGAGTGAGAAGTTCTCACCTTGATTTCAATTTCGTTTTAGCGATTTATTTCGAATAAAATTAAACGGACGTTTAATTTTACCCAAAATTCTCACTAACTCCAAACGACTCCATTCCAATTCCATCGCGTAGTGCTCGTCCATACGATTCCAACGCAACTGGTTTCGCGCGTTTTCGACCTCGTATGAAAAGGATATGATTTTTTGAAGTTACACGAGTTTATAAAGCATATAAATTACAACATAAATTATAATTTTATAACCTAAAACACTACAGGCCGTAGATCTTGGCAACCCCCTCATCATAGCCGCACACCCCTCTTCTCCCTCATCTCACGTTACTCACCCCAGTAAACACATACGCACGCACACCCATCACTACGCGCAAAACCCCGATGGCCGCTCCTTCATCCAACGACAAGAACATGATCGAGCAATACCACATGAACGCGCTACACGAGCCTCACCACCGCCCCAAGCACGAGCAAGCTCGGCCCCCCCATCGTCACGAAAAACGTGACCGAACACGCAGCCTTCATTGGCCAATTTCGGCGAATCCAAACCACTTCAACGCGAATCCACCGTTGGATGTGACGATCTCGGAGAGCTCTACACCTTTCCTGTTGGAAGCTTTTGCTAGAAATGTGTAACGACCCGGAATTTTTAACAATTTAATTTGAGAATATTTAATTAATTTTAAATATTTGAATGATGGTTTGAATTGAATTTCAAATTATCAGAATAAATTGGCGATTAAATTATAAAATTTAATCTATTGAATGTTGAATAAAAATTCGAATCTTCAATTTTGAGCTGATAATTAAATATTTCAAAGGCTTGTAAAATTCATATTGATAATATTGAAAATTTTAGAAGCTTCAGAATTTAATTTGAAACTGCTTTGTTCAGTTTTGAAATTTTAATCGTTTGAATCGATATTTAAAAATAGTCGTCCGAGGCTCAGTCTCGGAATTCGACGAAACCAGTTCCATTGGGTCCGTAATATTGAATTATTCTCGGATTTCAAATTTCATATTTTTCTGAGTTTATATGTGAGCATACGACACGTAAACGCGTCGAAATCAAATCGAATTCAGTTTAAATTTAAAATTTAAATTGGTCAAACTAACACACGTTCTCTTCCCTAAATTCATGCCTAAATTCACGAAGAAAAATCGTGCAACCCATGTTCCCTCTGTTTTACATATTCCTCTCCCCCTTCTGTTCGTCCAAATCAAAATCAAGCAGAAAAAAATTATCATGGCCGAAGCCCTAAATCGCGCGCGCGTGGTTGGAGGAAATGGGGTCGCGGTCAAATTGTGGTGCCGTGAACTCGATTGGGGGAAGTCGCATGGAGATGAGGCGGCGGCTAGGCGAGGCAGCTCGCGCGCGATCGATTGGGGGGAAGCCTGGGAAGCTTCGAAGTGGGGGCGATGTCGCGATGCAGTGGAGGCGCGGCCGCGTGCGCGCGATGTTGTGGCTGAGGCAAGCGACGATGTCGCGTGGAGATAGGGCAGGCGATCGAGTTTTGGGGCAAGCTCGAAGCTAGTAATGGTTCGCACGCGAATTGGGATTGCTGGGCTAGGGTTCATTCGAGCAGTGAAAGTTACGATGGTGATGGCGATTGGCAGTAAGGTATATTGATATTTATTATTGATTTAATTTAATTTAATATATATACATATATGCAGATTTAAGAAAAAATATATATACAGTTAAATTACAGTAAGCTATAGAAAAAAAAATATGGTTAAAAGAAATTCAGTTTTATTGAACCTTTGTTAATTCAATTATTAAAGGAAAAGTAATATTTTGTTAAATATATTTATCAGATGAAAATTCAATTTATTAAGTGAAAGATTTTATTTTTTTAAAGAGAATTTAGTTTAAATTTAAATTTTTAGTTAAACAAATTTATTAAAAGAAATTGATATAAGGATATTAATTTGAAGTAAAATGATTTGTTAAGTTGTTATAAAATAAATTTGTTTTATCTATTATAGTTACTAAAAAGAAAATCTTTAGTTAAAATTAAACCTATAGTTAATTAAATTATTTAAAGGAAGATTTGAAAATAAAAATGCACATAAGCAGTTTTTAAATTATATATATATATATATATACGAGAATTTGGAAATATTGATTTACTAAGATATTTTGAAAATGTAATAAAGGATTACAGTCTGCTTATTTTTAAATTTAGATTTAGATAATTAGTTAATTAAATCTATTGAACGATAATTGGTGATTTGAATTTTTCAAATATTAAAGAAAATCATGGGTTAATTTAAATTAAATTTACAAAAGGAAAATTTGTTCAAAATTTAATTGAAAGATAATAAAGATATTGTATAAAAAAAGGAGGAGATTTGTTTAAAAAAATAAAAATAAAATTGGTTAGTTAAATAAATTTATCGAAAGAATTTGATTTAAAGATATTAATTTAAAATAAAATAATTAGTTAATATAAATTCATTAAAGGAAAAAAAATTATTAGTTTAAAAGTTAAAATTTCAATTTTAAAATTAAAATCATTGTATAATTAAAACTATCAAAAACAAAAAAATTGATTGTTAAATTCTTTAAAAGGAGAATTTAGTTTTAAACTAAAAAGAAAAAAAATTTGTTAAACAAAATTATTAATGGCAATTGATTGAATTAAAGATCATTTGTTAAACGAATTAATTAAATGAAAAATAAATTGTTCGATTATTTCGAATATTAATCAGTTGTATAAAAATGTTTATACAAGGTCAAAACTTCGAAGAAAACAATTCGAGATGGAAATGGACGGCAAAATGAAAGCAAAGGTGAGAACTTCTCACTCTAAAGGATTTATTTAAATTTTAAATAGTTAGATTTAAAATTGTTAGTTGTGTTGATTGAATGCTTGTATGATGATTGTTATATATATATATATATATATATATATATATATATATATATATATATATATATATATATATATATATATATATTGGATGTGAATAGACCCTATACGCCGTTAGTAAGCGGAGGTTATTTATTACACACATATACCGCGATATTCCACCTCGAAGTGGAATTGGTATTATATTATATATATAGAAATATATATATATATATATATATATATATATATTGGCATATGTATATATTGCAGTTGATTGATTTCCCGCATTGTATAGCGGATGAGACCCTATTGCGCCGTTAGTAAGCGGATAATATTTTTATAAAATCCCATATACCGCGATATTCCACCTTGAAGTGGAATGGTATTGTGCTAATGTCTGTGGATGCAGGGAAACAGGTTGGAGGGATCCAACTGGATTCCTCACAAATATTTATTTGATTTCATATATTGTGATATTTGATTGTTTATCATGGATGATATATGATGTTTGAAAGTCGTGATTGACTATTGATGTGTTGCATCATCGGATCCAATTTTTGAAATTTAAAAACAACGATTTTAATTTCTAAAGTGATTTTAGAAAGTATACGTTTATAAAAATATTTTTGGAATTGATTCATCTTAAATAAATAAACGTTATAATTTTAATGTTATAAAAATTATGATTTTTGAGAAATACAGTTAAAATTTGATTTTTGAAGATATGAGATTAATGATTTTATAAAATAGCTTAAACTGGGATTGCTGAATTTATTATAAAAAGTTTAAAAATAGGATTTATAAAATTGGATTATTTTATAAATCAAATGATGAAATTATAAAAGAGTTTAAAGACGTTTTAAAGATAGTAATATAAATTGTTTTATATTAAAAGATTATAAATTGATATTTATAAATTAAAAATATTGGAATTAAAAAACGAGCTTTTACAAGTATTAGAATGAATTTCATAAATTGGAATTATAGAATTATAACGGTGAAATTATAAATGGAATTTTATAAACAGTAGGTTTATAAAATTTGTAAAGTTATTTAGAAGAATATATTTTGGATAAATAAAAGAATCTTATAAGTTATAAGATTTATAAATTTGGGAAGTTTAAAGAAACAATTTTGTAAACAAATAAATTATAAGTGTTTGACTTATAATATGAATTTTTAGTATATCATTGTGATATGAATTGAGATAGGTTAATAAAGGAATTTATAAAAAGGAGTTAATATAAAATAAATAGAAATAGAATTTATAAACGTTGTTTTATAAATTCGCAACGACTTACTTTGATAAGTAAAATTGTTGTAATTTATTAATGGAGTTATATTCATGTTTTAGACAGTGAATAATCCTTTAAAATAAAATGAATAGAAGTAATGAAATTTATTAACAAGGTATATTCACGTTTTTAAATAGTGAATATTATGTTAAAGAAATTATTTTGGATGTGATGTTTTAAATAGAATTAAAACGATCAAACGATGTTTTAAAAGGTGTTGAGATTCGAAAACATAGATTTCAACATTTATTTTTGAAATAGATGTTTTCGAGAAATAAAAGGAAATGGTGGACTATAACACTGTTGTTATAGTAAATGATTTTGAAAGGAAATATTTGGTATAGTATTGGGATTTATATATCTATTTTAATTTCGAATCCCAATACTAGTGATTTTGGGTTGTCGTAACGATGTTTTACGCAACATTCGTTTTGGCCCAAATAAATATGGTTAAGTGAATGATTTCCTTAAAGAATGAAATATATACTTAATTTCGATTAGAGTATATTAAATATTTTCTAAGTATAGAAAATAAAAAGGCTTGTGAATTTCTTATAAATAAATAAGTATGGAAATGTTTTTCCAATATTAAGTGAATATTTTGAATTTATCCTTTTGAAGATAAATTGAAAATGAATATTTGGAAACGAATGGAAATCGTATATTCATAAATATTTTGGAAATGTAAATTCAATATGGAATTTATAAATGAAATTGGAAATTGGGTTTAAAAAAAAATATTGATTTATTTTTAAAGAATGGAAAATATATATATCTTGTAAAGATATTTTTGGGAAATAAATAATTTGGAAAATTATTTGGAATCTAGTGATGTTGGCATATCTATTGATAGTTCAATAACCGACTATCAATATTTACCTTTAAATAGGTATTTGTTGTGATTTGTTTGAAATTGGATGCCACACTTATTTTTTTAAAATAAGCGCTCACTATTCGGGTTAACCGGGAAAGGACCTTGGGGTCGTATAACCCATTCCGAATATGTGATACGTCGTTATGAATTGCATTTGAAGATCGGTGTTGAAGACCGGATATTTTCGAAAGCGAAAGGGTTTCTTGTTGATTGTCTCTGCACTGGCTGATCCCCGGTATTGAGATCTCCATATGTGATGGGAAATCCGAACGTGATTAGAGATTATTCGGATTGCAAGGACTTCTTTGTAAGTGCCTTCGGTTCTGTTCGAGCCCGGAACAGACTTGTATGGATTGTATGTCTGACATTACGAAGTGAGATGTAAAGCCGATTTCTTTCAAATATATTTCTGTTGGTGGCGGAGAATTTATTCTCTTAGCTTAACACCCTTCTCTGAGACGTACGAGCTCAGAGGTTATATAGTTGAAGTTATCGGCAATATATTCCCAATTTGGTAATGTGACATACTGAGTGTTGCTGTGAAATGATCATTGTGTTGATTATTTGTGATAGGTTCATTTATTTGATCGTCTATCTTGGTGATCATTTCTATGATCATTTGTTGACCCAAAGCACGGCTTTTGTATAAAGTGTGTTTTTGTGGACGAGACTTCGTCGAGCCTCACAAACCGGTAATGGTCGAAACAGGAATTGTGCGGCAAGGTTTCCAGGGATCGCTTCCCTAGGGTATGGCCATTCCTTCTGGAAAAGGGTAGTATCATGGTATGGAGCCCAGATACTTACTCATGTTGAAAACACTTTATGATTGTGTGATGATGGTGACGAGCGCTCGTTTAAAGGTTCCAAAGGACCGGGGGTGGCATATCTGAGGGTTTGTAATATTCCTTGGGAAAAGGGATTCCCGGCTTTGTTTAGCGGAGAACGGTTTGGTTCTCGGGGCGTCCTTCCAGAGGCGTTTCCATGTGGCAATGGGAAGTTCCTTGGCCTGACCATTTGTTGGAAAATCCATTCTTCAAATACGAGCCTTGTACGGTATTAGTTGTATTACCTGCCATCTACTTATGGTGGCGCCCCACTATTTGGATGGTAGCTATAGTAGGCATAGTTCGAAATGTCTATGTCGGCTAAGATTTATATCTTTATTTTCGAAATGAATTTTTCCTACACTATGCACTAGTAATAGTATCAAATGTTCTTTTTAATGCGTATCAAGCATCTTTGACTATCATAAGGAGAAATCTCCTCCGATTCTGCGTTTGCATTGTGTGTGTGTGCGGGAGGCCTTATGGTAGTCTCATTCTTAAAAGCATTGCGAATTGACTTTAAAAATATTCCTCCATTTTTACCTTTAAAGAAAAATAAACTGTTTTGAGTTCTCGCACCAGTCACATGACTGACTCGGAGTTCATTGTTTTCCTTCCTAAACTCTGGGTGTCCACCAATTTCCACACAGGCAGTCAAGAGTTAAGGTTTATCAGGATATTCTGGAATTCAGGAGTTGCTGGAGGCAAGATGGATGGCATGGCGTATTACTAGTATCTAGTATTTCTTTTTCCGCTGCGCTGTTTGTTGTTGTACACTCTGATGATATGATGTAATGAAATGTAATGTCATAACTGATATAGTTCTTTGTTTAAAGATTATTCATTTATCTATTATATGTTGTTCCGCTGCGAATTGTGAGACTCTGATATTGTTCTGCTGTTTTCAGTTCCGTTCTGTTTTCTCTCTTTCTTTTTCTTTTCTCTTTCTTAAACCCATAACATTTCGGTTTTTCGGCAACGAAAAATCGCGATCGTTACATTTGGTATCAGAGCTTATGGTTAAGCGACAACCATGGTTCTGTTGGGTATTACTCATTAGAGATAGAGTCAGCAGTACTCTAGAATGAGT
Organism: Allium cepa; assembly: GCA_030765085.1. Taxonomy (NCBI): domain Eukaryota; kingdom Viridiplantae; phylum Streptophyta; class Magnoliopsida; order Asparagales; family Amaryllidaceae; genus Allium; species Allium cepa. The sequence continues at coordinate 974,210,393 of CM060935.1, forward strand.
TTGAGTGTAATAATAGATATGAGCGCGTATTTGTTAGTGAATATAAAATTGTTTTTAAATCGGGTAAATAAGATAATTTTGCCCAAAACAATTTTTGTATAGAAAAGAAATAATTTTCTATGAATTATTATAGTATATGGTTGCATGATTGTTAGGAAGTGATAATATTGAATTATTATCATTAGTAATGGAATTAAATAAAATGGATTGAATTCAAGTGAACTAACTTGATAAATTATTAATTCATGGACTAATGAATTGGAATTTGAATTGGTTGAATTAAAAGTTTAGTTGTGAGCTAAATTTGAAGATAAATTTGAATTCGTATATAAATTCAAGTATGTAAAAGAAATAATTGAAATGAATTAGTGAATGAAACTAATTTAAAGTGGTAATATGAATTAGCAAATGAAAGTTAATCGATAGAATTCAATATTTAGAATTGTGAATTGAATTCGAATGGAATTTAAATTATGAATTGAATTCGAATAGAATTGAAATTGTGAATTGAATTGAAATGTAAAATTGAATAAGAATGAATATGTAACTTCAATAGTGAAGTAAAAATGTATAAGAAGCATATATTGGAAATTTTGTAATGGAAAGTGCAAAATAGTTTGAATGTTGGAATTATATATTATGACTAGCAGGATATACAGGTATATAAAGGGATTGGATTTTGATTTCAAAGTTAAAAGTTGAATTGCTCGACAAAAAAGGTACGTATGAAATTTCAGTATGAAATTTGATGATTTTCTTCTCCATCCACTTGGCTTTCTCTTTTCTTTTTGATTCTGAGGGGCCGTGGTGCCATTTTGTAGTCGTACCGAGCTTGCCGCGCAAAGGAGACGCTGGCGAAATTTTTCGAAAATTTAAGGTGTTAGAAAATTTTTGAGAAATTTTGAAAGTTTGAAATTTGAATTTAAATTTAAATTTGAATTGTTAGGGAACAATATTGGTTGAAACCTATAATTGAAGTTGGAAAGCTAGTTGAAATGATAGTGAATCTCTAGTAAAAAGATTTAGATTAGTAAGTTGATAAAACTATTTTGAGTTGTGAAAAATAATAGACGGGATAAGGGCATTCTTCTTAACTTGTAATTTCGGGACGAAATTCTTTTAAGGGGGGAAGATTGTAACGACCCGGAATTTTTAACAATTTAATTTGAGAATATTTAATTAATTTTAAATATTTGAATGATGGTTTGAATTGAATTTCAAATTATCAGAATAAATTGGCGATTAAATTATAAAATTTAATCTATTGAATGTTGAATAAAAATTCGAATCTTCAATTTTGAGCTGATAATTAAATATTTCAAAGGCTTGTAAAATTCATATTGATAATATTGAAGATTTTAGAAGCTTCAGAATTTAATTTGAAACTGCTTTGTTCAGTTTTGAAATTTTAATCGTTTGAATCGATATTTAAAAATAGTCGTCCGAGGCACAGTCTCGGAATTCGACGAAACCAGTTCCATTGGGTCCGTAATATTGAATTATTCTCGGATTTCAAATTTCGTATTTTTCTGAGTTTATATGTGAGCATACGACACGTAAACGCGTCGAAATCAAATCGAATTCAGTTTAAATTTAAAATTTAAATTGGTCAAACTAACACACGTTCCCTTCCCTAAATTCATGCCTAAATTCACGAAGAAAAATCATGCAACCCATGTTCCCTCTGTTTTACATATTCCTCTCCCCATTCTGTTCGTCCAAATCAAAAATCAAGCAGAAAAAAAATTATCATGGCCGAAGCCCCAAATCGCGCGCGCGTGGTTGGAGGAAATGGGGTCGCGGTCAAATTGTGGTGCCGTGAACTCGATTGGGGGAAGTCGCATGGAGATGAGGCGGCGGCTAGGCGAGGCAGCTCACGCGCAATCGATTGGGGGGAAGCCTGGGAAGCTTCGAAGTGGGGGCGATGTCGCGATGCAGTGGAGGCGCGGCCGCGTGCGCGCGATGTTGTGGCTGAGGCAAGCGACGATGTCGCGTGGAGATAGGGCAGGCGATCGAGTTTTGGGGCAAGCTCGAAGCTAGTAATGGTTCGCACGCGAATTGGGATTGCTGGGCTAGGGTTCATTCGAGCAGTGAAAGTTACGATGGTGATGGCGATTGGCAGTAAGGTATATTGATATTTATTATTGATTTAATTTAATTTAATATATATACATATATGCAGATTTAAGAAAATATATATATACAGTTAAATTACAGTAAGCTATAGAAAAAAAAATATGGTTAAAAGAAATTCAGTTTTATTGAACCTTTGTTAATTCAATTATTAAAGGAAAAGTAATATTTTGTTAAGTATATTTATCAGATGAAAATTCAATTTATTAAGTGAAAGATTTTATTTTTTTAAAGAGAATTTAGTTTAAATTTAAATTTTTAGTTAAACAAATTTATTAAAAGAAATTGATATAAGGATATTAATTTGAAGTAAAATGATTTGTTAAGTTGTTATAAAATAAATTTGTTTTATCTATTATAGTTACTAAAAAGAAAATCTTTAGTTAAAATTAAACCTATAGTTAATTAAATTATTTAAAGGAAGATTTGAAAATAAAAATGTACATAAGCAGTTTTTAAATTATATATATATATATATATATATATATATATACGAGAATTTGGAAATATTGATTTACTAAGATATTTTGAAAATGTAATAAAGGATTACAATCTGCTTATTTTTAAATTTAGATTTAGATAATTAGTTAATTAAATCTATTGAACGATAATTGGTGATTTGAATTTTTCAAATATTAAAGAAAATCATGGGTTAATTTAAATTAAATTTACAAAAGGAAAATTTGTTCAAAATTTAATTGAAAGATAATAAAGATATTGTATAAAAAAAGGAGGAGATTTGTTTAAAAAAATAAAAATAAAATTGGTTGGTTAAATAAATTTATCGAAAGAATTTGATTTAAAGATATTAATTTAAAATAAAATAATTAGTTAATATAAATTCATTAAAGGAAAAAAAATTATTAGTTTAAAAGTTAAAATTTCAATTTTAAAATTAAAATCATTGTATAATTAAAACTATTAAAAACAAAAAAATTGATTGTTAAATTCTTTAAAAGGAGAATTTAGTTTTAAACTAAAAAGAAAAAAAATTTGTTAAACAAAATTATTAATGGCAATTGATTGAATTAAAGATCATTTGTTAAACGAATTAATTAAATGAAAAATAAATTGTTCGATTATTTCGAATATTAATCAGTTGTATAAAAATGTTTATACAAGGTCAAAACTTCGAAGAAAACAATTCGAGATGGAAATGGACGGCAAAATGAAAGCAAAGGTGAGAACTTCTCACTCTAAAGGATTTATTTAAATTTTAAATAGTTAGATTTAAAATTGTTAGTTGTGTTGATTGAATGCTTGTATGATGATTGTTATATATATATATATATATATATATATATATATATATATATATATATATATATATTGGATGTGAATAGACCCTATACGCCGTTAGTAAGCGGAGGTTATTTATTACACACATATAACGCGATATTCCACCTCGAAGTGGAATTGGTATTATATTATATATATAGCAATATATATATATTGGCATATGTATATATTGCAGTTGATTGATTTCCCGCATTGTATAGCGGATGAGACCCTATTGCGCCGTTAGTAAGCGGATAATATTTTTATAAAATCCCATATACCGCGATATTCCACCTCGAAGTGGAATGGTATTGTGCTAATGTCTGTGGATGCAGGGAAACAGGTTGGAGGGATCCAACTGGATTCCTCACAAATATTTATTTGATTTCATATATTGTGATATTTGATTGTTTATCATGGATGATATATGATGTTTGAAAGTCGTGATTGACTATTGATGTGTTGCATCATCGGATCCAATTTTTGAAATTTAAAAACAACGATTTTAATTTCTAAAGTGATTTTAGAAAGTATACGTTTATAAAAATATTTTTGGAATTGATTCATCTTAAATAAATAAACGTTATAATTTTAATGTTATAAAAATTATGATTTTTGAGAAATACAGTTAAAATTTGATTTTTGAAGATATGAGATTAATGATTTTATAAAATAGCTTAAACTGGGATTGCTGAATTTATTATAAAAAGTTTAAAAATAGGATTTATAAAATTGGATTATTTTATAAATCAAATGATGAAATTATAAAAGAGTTTAAAGACGTTTTAAAAATAGTAATATAAATTGTTTTATATTAAAAGATTTATAAATTGATATTTATAAATTAAAAATACTGGAATTATAAAACGAGCTTTACAAGTATTAGAATGAATTGTAAATGAATTTCATAAATTGGAATTATAGAATTATAACGGTGAAATTATAAATGGAATTTTATAAACAGTAGGTTTATAAAATTTGTAAAGTTATTTAAAAGAATAGATTTTGGATAAATAAAAGATTCTTATAAGTTATAAGATTTATAAATTTGGGAAGTTTAAAGAAACAATTTTGTAAACAAATAAATTATAAGTGTTTGACTTATAATATGAATTTTTAGTATATCATTGTGATATGAATTGAGATAGGTTAATAAAGGAATTTATAAAAAGGAGTTAATATAAAATAAATAGAAATAGAATTTATAAACGTTGTTTTATAAATTCGCAACGACTTACTTTGATAAGTAAAATTGTTGTAATTTATTAATGGAGTTATATTCATGTTTTAGACAGTGAATAATCCTTTAAAATAAAATGAATAGAAGTAATGAAATTTATTAACAAGGTATATTCACGTTTTTAAATAGTGAATATTATGTTAAAGAAATTATTTTGGATGTGATGTTTTAAATAGAATTAAAACGATCTAACGATGTTTTAAAAGGTGTTGAGATTCGAAAACATAGATTTCAACATTTATTTTTGAAATAGATGTTTTCGAGAAATAAAAGGAAATGGTGGACTATAACACTGTTGTTATAGTAAATGATTTTGAAAGGAAATATTTGGTATAGTATTGGGATTTATATATCTATTTTAATTTCGAATCCCAATACTAGTGATTTTGGGTTGTCGTAACGATGTTTTACGCAACATTCGTTTTGGCCCAAATAAATATGGTTAAGTGAATGATTTCCTTAAAGAATGAAATATATACTTAATTTCGATTAGAGTATATTAAATATTTTCTAAGTATAGAAAATAAAAAGGCTTGTGAATTTCTTATAAATAAATAAGTATGGAAATGTTTTTCCAATATTAAGTGAATATTTTGAATTTATCCTTTTGAAGATAAATTGAAAATGAATATTTGAAAACGAATGGAAATCGTATATTCATAAATATTTTGGAAATGTAAATTCAATATGGAATTTATAAATGAAATTGGAAATTGGGTTTAAAAAAAAATATTGATTTATTTTTAAAGAATGGAAAATATATATATCTTGTAAAGATATTTTTGGGAAATAAATAATTTGGAAAATTATTTGGAATCTAGTGATGTTGGCATATCTATTGATAGTTCAATAACCGACTATCAATATTTACCTTTAAATAGGTATTTGTTGTGATTTGTTTGAAATTGGATGCCACACTTATTTTTTTAAAATAAGCGCTCACTATTCGGGTTAACCGGGAAAGGACCTTGGGGTCGTATAACCCATTCCGAATATGTGATACGTCGTTATGAATTGCATTTGAAGATCGGTGTTGAAGACCGGATATTTTCGAAAGCGAAAGGGTTTCTTGTTGATTGTCTCTGCACTGGCTGATCCCCGGTATTGAGATCTCCATATGTGATGGGAAATCCGAACGTGATTAGAGATTATTCGGATTGCAAGGACTTCTTTGTAAGTGCCTTCGGTTCTGTTCGAGCCCGGAACAGACTTGTATGGATTGTATGTCTGACATTACGAAGTGAGATGTAAAGCCGATTTCTTTCAAATATATTTCTGTTGGTGGCGGAGAATTTATTCTCTTAGCTTAACACCCTTCTCTGAGACGTACGAGCTCAGAGGTTATATAGTTGAAGTTATCAGCAATATATTCCCAATTTGGTAATGTGACATACTGAGTGTTGCTGTGAAATGATCATTGTGTTGATTATTTGTGATAGGATCATTTATTTGATCGTCTATCTTGGTGATCATTTCTATGATCATTTGTTGACCCAAAGCACGGCTTTTGTATAAAGTGTGTTTTTGTGGACGAGACTTCGTCGAGCCTCACAAACCGGTAATGGTCGAAACAGGAATTGTGCGGCAAGGTTTCCAGGGATCGCTTCCCTAGGGTATGGCCATTCCTTCTGGAAAAGGGTAGTATCATGGTATGGAGCCCAGATACTTACTCATGTTGAAAACACTTTATGATTGTGTGATGATGGTGACGAGCGCTCGTTTAAAGGTTCCAAAGGACCGGGGGTGGCATATCTGAGGGTTTGTAATATTCCTTGGGAAAAGGGATTCCCGGCTTTGTTTAGCGGAGAACGGTTTGGTTCTCGGGGCGTCCTTCCAGAGGCGTTTCCATGTGGCAATGGGAAGTTCCTTGGCCTGACCATTTGTTGGAAAATCCATTCTTCAAATACGAGCCTTGTACGGTATTAGTTGTATTACCTGCCATCTACTTATGGTGGCGCCCCACTATTTGGATGGTAGCTATAGTAGGCATAGTTCGAAATGTCTATGTCGGCTAAGATTTATATCTTTATTTTCGAAATGAATTTTTCCTACACTATGCACTAGTAATAGTATCAAATGTTCTTTTTAATGCGTATCAAGCATCTTTGACTATCATAAGGAGAAATCTCCTCCGATTCTGCGTTTGCATTGTGTGTGTGTGCGGGAGGCCTTATGGTAGTCTCATTCTTAAAAGCATTGCGAATTGACTTTAAAAATATTCCTCCATTTTTACCTTTAAAGAAAAATAAACTGTTTTGAGTTCTCGCACCAGTCACATGACTGACTCGGAGTTCATTGTTTTCCTTCCTAAACTCTGGGTGTCCACCAATTTCCACACAGGCAGTCAAGAGTTAAGGTTTATCAGGATATTCTGGAATTCAGGAGTTGCTGGAGGCAAGATGGATGGCATGGCGTATTACTAGTATCTAGTATTTCTTTTTCCGCTGCGCTGTTTGTTGTTGTACACTCTGATGATATGATGTAATGAAATGTAATGTCATAACTGATATAGTTCTTTGTTTAAAGATTATTCATTTATCTATTATATGTTGTTCCGCTGCGAATTGTGAGACTCTGATATTGTTCTGCTGTTTTCAGTTCCGTTCTGTTTTCTCTCTTTCTTTTTCTTTTCTCTTTCTTAAACCCATAACATTTCGGTTTTTCGGCAACGAAAAATTGCGATCGTTACATTTGGTATCAGAGCTTATGGTTAAGCGACAACCATGGTTCTGTTGGGTATTACTCATTAGAGATAGAGTCAGCAGTACTCTAGAATGAGTTTGAGTGTAATAATAGATATGAGCGCGTATTTGTTAGTGAATATAAAATTGTTTTTAAATCGGGTAAATAAGATAATTTTGCCCAAAACAATTTTTGTATAGAAAAGAAATAATTTTCTATGAATTATTATAGTATATGGTTGCATGATTGTTAGGAAGTGATAATATTGAATTATTATCATTAGTAATGGAATTAAATAAAATGGATTGAATTCAAGTGAACTAACTTGATAAATTATTAATTCATGGACTAATGAATTGGAATTTGAATTGGTTGAATTAAAAGTTTAGTTGTGAGCTAAATTTGAAGATAAATTTGAATTCGTATATAAATTCAAGTATGTAAAAGAAATAATTGAAATGAATTAGTGAATGAAACTAATTTAAAGTGGTAATATGAATTAGCAAATGAAAGTTAATCGATAGAATTCAATATTTAGAATTATGAATTGAATTCGAATGGAATTTAAATTATGAATTGAATTCGAATAGAATTGAAATTGTGAATTGAATTGAAATGTAAAATTGAATAAGAATGAATATGTAACTTCAATAGTGAAGTAAAAATGTATAAGAAGCATATATTGGAAATTTTGTAATGGAAAGTGCAAAATAGTTTGAATGTTGGAATTATATATTATGACTAGCAGGATATACAGGTATATAAAGGGATTGGATTTTGATTTCAAAGTTAAAAATTGAATTGCTCGACAAAAAAGGTACATATGAAATTTCAGTATGAAATTTGATGATTTTCTTCTCCATCCACTTGGCTTTCTCTTTTCTTTTTGATTCTGAGGGGCCGTGGTGCCATTTTGTAGTCGTACCGAGCTTGCCGCGCAAAGGAGACGCTGGCGAAATTTTTCGAAAATTTAAGGTGTTAGAAAATTTTTGAGAAATTTTGAAAGTTTGAAATTTGAATTTAAATTTAAATTTGAATTGTTAGGGAACAATATTGGTTGAAACCTATAATTGAAGTTGGAAAGCTAGTTGAAATGATAGTGAATCTCTAGTAAAAAGATTTAGATTAGTAAGTTGATAAAACTATTTTGAGTTGTGAAAAATAATAGACGGGATAAGGGCATTCTTCTTAACTTGTAATTTCGGGACGAAATTCTTTTAAGGGGGGAAGATTGTAACGACCCGGAATTTTTAACAATTTAATTTGAGAATATTTAATTAATTTTAAATATTTGAATGATGGTTTGAATTGAATTTCAAATTATCAGAATAAATTGGCGATTAAATTATAAAATTTAATCTATTGAATGTTGAATAAAAATTCGAATCTTCAATTTTGAGCTGATAATTAAATATTTCAAAGGCTTGTAAAATTCATATTGATAATATTGAAGATTTTAGAAGCTTCAGAATTTAATTTGAAACTGCTTTGTTCAGTTTTGAAATTTTAATCGTTTGAATCGATATTTAAAAATAGTCGTCCGAGGCACAGTCTCGGAATTCGACGAAACCAGTTCCATTGGGTCCGTAATATTGAATTATTCTCGGATTTCAAATTTCGTATTTTTCTGAGTTTATATGTGAGCATACGACACGTAAACGCGTCGAAATCAAATCGAATTCAGTTTAAATTTAAAATTTAAATTGGTCAAACTAACACACGTTCTCTTCCCTAAATTCATGCCTAAATTCACGAAGAAAAATCGTGCAACCCATGTTCCCTCTGTTTTACATATTCCTCTCCCCATTCTGTTCGTCCAAATCAAAAATCAAGCAGAAAAAAAATTATCATGGCCGAAGCCCCAAATCGCGCGCGCATGGTTGGAGGAAATGGGGTCGCGGTCAAATTGTGGTGTCGTGAACTCGATTGGGGGAAGTCGCATGGAGATGAGGCGGCGGCTAGGCGAGGCAGCTCGCGCGCGATCGATTGGGGGGAAGCCTGGGAAGCTTCGAAGTGGGGGCGATGTCGCGATGCAGTGGAGGCGCGGCCGCGTGCGCACGATGTTGTGGCTGAGGCAAGCGACGATGTCGCGTGGAGATAGGGCAGGCGATCGAGTTTTGGGGCAAGCTCGAAGCTAGTAATGGTTCGCACGCGAATTGGGATTGCTGGGCTAGGGTTCATTCGAGCAGTGAAAGTTACGATGGTAATGGCGATTGGCAGTAAGGTATATTGATATTTATTATTGATTTAATTTAATTTAATATATATACATATATGCAGATTTAAGAAAATATATATATACAGTTAAATTACAGTAAGCTATAGAAAAAAAAATATGGTTAAAAGAAATTCAGTTTTATTGAACCTTTGTTAATTCAATTATTAAAGGAAAAGTAATATTTTGTTAAGTATATTTATCAGATGAAAATTCAATTTATTAAGTGAAAGATTTTTTTTTTAAAGAGAATTTAGTTTAAATTTAAATTTTTAGTTAAACAAATTTATTAAAAGAAATTGATATAAGGATATTAATTTGAAGTAAAATGATTTGTTAAGTTGTTATTAAATAAATTTGTTTTATCTATTATAGTTACTAAAAAGAAAATCTTTAGTTAAAATTAAACCTATAGTTAATTAAATTATTTAAAGGAAGATTTGAAAATAAAAATATACATAAGCAGTTTTTAAATTATATATATATATATACGAGAATTTGGAAATATTGATTTACTAAGATATTTTGAAAATGCAATAAAGGATTACAGTCTGCTTATTTTTAAATTTAGATTTAAATAATTAGTTAATTAAATCTATTGAACGATAATTGATGATTTGAATTTTTCAAATATTAAAGAAAATCATGGGTTAATTTAAATTAAATTTACAAAAGGAAAATTTGTTCAAAATTTAATTGAAAGATAATAAAGATATTGTATAAAAAAAGGAGGAGATTTGTTTAAAAAAATAAAAATAAAATTGGTTAGTTAAATAAATTTATCGAAAGAATTTGATTTAAAGATATTAATTTAAAATAAAATAATTAGTTAATATAAATTCATTAAAGGAAAAAAAATTATTAGTTTAAAAGTTAAAATTTCAATTTTAAAATTAAAATCATTGTATAATTAAAACTATCAAAAACAAAAAATTGGTTGTTAAATTCTTTAAAAGGAGAATTTAGTTTTAAACTAAAAAGAAAAAAAATTTGTTAAACAAAATTATTAATGGCAATTGATTGAATTAAAGATCATTTTTTAAACGAATTAATTAAATGAAAAATAAATTTTTCGATTATTTCGAATATTAATCAGTTGTATAAAAATGTTTATACAAGGTCAAAACTTCGAAGAAAACAATTCGAGATGGAAATGGACGGCAAAATGAAAGCAAAGTGAGAACTTCTCACTCTAAAGGATTTATTTAAATTTTAAATAGTTAGATTTAAAATTGTTAGTTGTGTTGATTGAATGCTTGTATGATGATTGTTATATATATATATATATATATATATATATATATATATATATATATATATATATTGGATGTGAATAGACCCTATACGCCGTTAGTAAGCGGAGGTTATTTATTACACACATATACCGCGATATTCCACCTCGAAGTGGAATTGGTATTATATTATATATATAGAAATATATATATATATATATATATATATATATATATTGGCATATGTATATATTGCAGTTGATTGATTTCCCACATTGTATAGCGGATGAGACCCTATTGCGCCGTTAGTAAGCGGATAATATTTTTATAAAATCCCATATACCGCGATATTCCACCTTGAAGTGGAATGGTATTGTGCTAATGTCTGTGGATGCAGGGAAACAGGTTGGAGGGATCCAACTGGATTCCTCACAAATATTTATTTGATTTCATATATTGTGATATTTGATTGTTTATCATGGATGATATATGATGTTTGAAAGTCGTGATTGACTATTGATGTGTTGCATCATCGGATCCAATTTTTGAAATTTAAAAACAACGATTTTAATTTCTAAAGTGATTTTAGAAAGTATACGTTTATAAAAATATTTTTGGAATTGATTCATCTTAAATAAATAAACGTTATAATTTTAATGTTATAAAAATTATGATTTTTGAGAAATACAGTTAAAATTTGATTTTTGAAGATATGAGATTAATGATTTTATAAAATAGCTTAAACTGGGATTGCTGAATTTATTATAAAAAGTTTAAAAATAGGATTTATAAAATTGGATTATTTTATAAATCAAATGATGAAATTATAAAAGAGTTTAAAGACGTTTTAAAGATAGTAATATAAATTGTTTTATATTAAAAGATTTATAAATTGATATTTATAAATTAAAAATATTGGAATTAAAAAACGAGCTTTTACAAGTATTAGAATGAATTTCATAAATTGGAATTATAGAATTATAACGGTGAAATTATAAATGGAATTTTATAAACAGTAGGTTTATAAAATTTGTAAAGTTATTTAGAAGAATATATTTTGGATAAATAAAAGAATCTTATAAGTTATAAGATTTATAAATTTGGGAAGTTTAAAGAAACAATTTTGTAAACAAATAAATTATAAGTGTTTGACTTATAATATGAATTTTTAGTATATCATTGTGATATGAATTGAGATAGGTTAATAAAGGAATCTATAAAAAGGAGTTAATATAAAATAAATAGAAATAGAATTTATAAACGTTGTTTTATAAATTCGCAACGACTTACTTTGATAAGTAAAATTGTTGTAATTTATTAATGGAGTTATATTCATGTTTTAGACAGTGAATAATCCTTTAAAATAAAATGAATAGAAGTAATGAAATTTATTAACAAGGTATATTCACGTTTTTAAATAGGGAATATTATGTTAAAGAAATTATTTTGGATGTGATGTTTTAAATAGAATTAAAACGATCTAACGATGTTTTAAAAGGTGTTGAGATTCGAAAACATAGATTTCAACACTTATTTTTGAAATAGATGTTTTCGAGAAATAAAAGGAAATGGTGGACTATAACACTGTTGTTATTGTAAATGATTTCGAAAGGAAATATTTGGTATAGTATTGGGATTTATATATCTAATTTAATTTCGAATCCCTATACTAGTGATTTTGGGTTGTCGTAACGATGTTTTACGCAACATTCGTTTTGGCCCAAATAAATATGGTTAAGTGAATGATTTCCTTAAAGAATGAAATATATACTTAATTTCGATTAGAGTATATTAAATATTTTCTAAGTATAGAAAATAAAAAGGCTTGTGAATTTCTTATAAATAAATAAGTATGGAAATGTTTTTCCAATATTAAGTGAATATTTTGAATTTATCTTTTTGAAGATAAATTGAAAATGAATATTTGAAAACGAATGGAAATCGTATATTCATAAATATTTTGGAAATGTAAATTCAATATGGAATTTATAAATGAAATTGGAAATTGGGTTAAAAAAAATAAATATTGATTTATTTTTAAAGAATGGAAAAAATATATATCTTGTAAAGATATTTTTGGGAAATAAATAATTTGGAAAATTATTTGGAATCTAGTGATGTTGGCATATCTATTGATAGTTCAATAACCGACTATCAATATTTACCTTTAAATAGGTATTTGTTGTGATTTGTTTGAAATTGGATGCCACACTTATTTTTTTTAAAATAAGCGCTCACTATTCGGGTTAACCGGGAAAGGACCTTGGGGTCGTATAACCCATTCCGAATATGTGATACGTCGTTATGAATTGCATTTGAAGATCGGTGTTGAAAACCGGATATTTTCGAAAGCGAAAGGGTTTCTTGTTGATTGTCTCTGCACTGGCTGATCCCCGGTATTGAGATCTCCATATGTGATGGGAAATCCGAACGTGATTAGAGATTATTCGGATTGCAAGGACTTCTTTGTAAGTGCCTTCGGTTCTGTTCGAGCCCGGAACAGACTTGTATGGATTGTATGTATGACATTACAAAGTGAGATGTAAAGCTGATTTCTTTCAAATATATTTCTGTTGGTGGCGGAGAATTTATTCTCTTAGCTTAACACCCTTCTCTGAGACGTACGAGCTTAGAGGTTATATAGTTGAAGTTATCAGCAATATATTCCCAATTTGGTAATGTGACATACTGAGTGTTGCTGTGAAATGATCATTGTGTTGATTATTTGTGATAGGATCATTTATTTGATCGTCTATCTTGGTGATCATTTCTGTGATCATTTGTTGATCCAAAGCACGGCTTTTGTATAAAGTGTGTTTTTGTGGACGAGACTTCGTCGAGCCTCACAAACCGGTAATGGTCGAAACAGGAATTGTGCGGCAAGGTTTCTAGGGATCGCTTCCCTAGGGTATGGCCATTCCTTCTGGAAAAGGGTAGTATCATGGTATGGAGCCCAGATACTTACTCATGTTGAAAACACTTTATGATTGTGTGATGATGGTGACGAGCGCTCGTTTAAAGGTTCCAAAGGACCGGGGGTGGCATATCTGAGGGTTTGTAATATTCCTTGGGAAAAGGGATTCCCGGCTTTGTTTAGCGGAGAACGGTTTGGTTCTCGGGGCGTCCTTCCAGAGGCGTTTCCATGTGGCAATGGGAAGTTCCTTGGCCTGACCATTTGTTGGAAAATCCATTCTTCAAATACGAGCCTTGTACGGTATTAGTTGTATTACCTGCCATCTACTTATGGTGGCGCCCCACTGTTTAGATGGTAGCTATAGTAGGCATAGTTCGAAATGTCTATGTCGGCTAAGATTTATATCTTTATTTTCGAAATGAATTTTTCCTACACTATGCACTAGTAATAATATCAAATGTTCTTTTTAATGCGTATCAAGCATCTTTGACTATCATAAGGAGAAATCTCCTCCGATTCTGCGTTTGCATTGTGTGTGTGTGCGGGAGGCCTTATGGTAGTCTCATTCTTAAAAGCATTGCGAATTGACTTTAAAAATATTCCTCTATTTTTACCTTTAAAGAAAAATAAACTGTTTTGAGTTCTCGCACCAGTCACATGACTGACTCGGAGTTTATTGTTTTCCTTCCTAAACTCTGGGTGCCCACCAATTTCCACACGGGCAGTCAAGAATTAAGGTTTATCAGGATATTCTGGAATTCAGGAGTTGCTGGAGGCAAGATGGATGGCATGGCGTATTACTAGTATCTAGTATTTCTTTTTCCGCTGCACTGTTTGTTGTTGTACACTCTGATGATATGATGTAATGAAATGTAATGTAATAACTGATATAGTTCTTTGTTTAAAGATTATTCATTTATCTATTATATGTTGTTCCGCTGCGAATTGTGAGACTCTGATATTGTTCTGCTGTTTTCAGTTCCGTTCTGTTTTCTCTCTTTCTTTTTCTTTTCTCTTTCTTAAACCCATAACATTTCGGTTTTTCGACAACGAAAAACCGCGATCGTTACAAAATGAGTGGATTTGAAGATTTGGAGGGAGGAAGGTCATTGATTTTCGGCCATTGAATCGTGAAGAGGCGGCCTGGCTTGGTTTTGCAAACCCTAGTTTTATTTTTGTTATTTTTGTGAATAAATGGACCTATTTATAGAAATTAAACGACACTATTCATCCGGGTTTTCAAAACTCCGATTTACTCGTCGAAACTGACGTTCCTAGGGTTTATCCCGCGTTCCGGACACAATGGAACAGGTTTCGGAAGCTAATTCAGACATATGTGCGAGTTATAGCAATAAACGATCAATTTAAATTAAACCGATTTCGATGCGTTTTAATTTGTACCGGACAAACGGTAAATCCAATTGACACGAAATTTGAAACCTTACAATAATATCACATTATGGATTCGATGAAACTAGTTTCGTCGAAATCCGAGACTTTTTGAAAAATGGCTATTTTAACTCGCCAAATTAAAATTAAAAATAATTCGATGCGTTTCGAGCTGCCACGATCAAACGATAACTCCGATTGACACGAAATTTGAAATCCGGTAATAACTAACTATTACGGATCCAATGGAACTGGTTTCGTCCAATTCTGAGACTGTTCAAAAATTGACTATTTTCACTAGTCGATTTTAATATTAAAATATTCAATTTTCACAAATTAACTTTTAATTCGATTTTAAAAGTTCTAAAATATCATTCTAACTTCAATATGATAAAATAAAATTTTACAAATCATTTTCAATCATATTTAACCCAATTTTCAATTATTTCCATAATTTCACATATTAAATTATTGATTTAATTATTCAATTAAATCCAATTATTCAAATAAAAATTATTCGACTTATAAATTTCACTTATTAATATTTAAAATTAATTAAATATTCAAATTTAAATTACTAAAAATTCTGGGTCGTTACACTTCTTCCACCTCTTCTTCTTTAACGCAAATGGTTCGTATTTCCTTTTATCTTGAGTTGATTGATGTAGAATAGGGTTGACTCAAGGCGTACGGATTTGCGGGTCGTTACAGTTATATAAATATTTTAGAATAAATAAGGTATTATTTTAAATTTTTGATTGAATCGCATTCCTACTAATAGTTTATGTAGGCCATTAAGATCCAAACAATGCACCCTTTGCCAAACAGACCAAATCTAACTATTGAGTCATAGCCCAATTGGCCTAGAGAAGTATATTAGTTTGTAGTTAGAGCTAACTAATAAGCTTATTTTTCTAATAGGTGTCTAAAATAGGAGTGTCTAAGCTTAGGGTTGGACAATAAATATTCTCTTGTCCATGGCTCATTGCTTAGGCCAATGTTTGGAGTAAGTCCAAAAAGTTAACACATGTTTACTTGGGCCTTAGGCTAATTTCAAATTTTAGATTTGAAAATTTTAATGTATATTTTAAACTTAAATGTTAAGTTTAATATATAAAAGGATTTATAAAATAAAATTAAAATATTTTATTTTTTAAATTTTTAAAGAAATTAATTTGAATAATTTTTATTATTTTAATAGAATTATTTTAATTAAAATGTAATTAAGTAAAGAATTAGTTAAAAATTAATTAATTAATAATTGTCTGTATATATATAACCATAAAAGTTATGATTAAATATTTTTCATAAATTATTTAAGATAAAGAAAAAAATTAAATTTATTGAGTATTTAATTAAAATGTTTAAATAAATAAATAATGAATTGGATAGTTAATTAATTAATATATATTTACTAATATATGAACCAAGATGTCACGATCCAAATTTCAACGTTCAAAAATCGACACCCGTACCTCACTTGTACTTGAATGCCGCAGATTCAACCGTTGAAATTTGACTCGCGCCGGAGCTTATAACACATTAAGTACAACACATCGGAAGAAAAAGAAATGAATATCATATAAAACTTGATGGGAGTTCTCGCTAGCTTTGGATTGAAGATGGAGTTGCAGTTGCATTATGGAGTCGGATTCTTTGGAGATGTATTCTATTGAAGATATTCTTTCCGCTATAAAGGTTAAATATTTTTCTTAAATGTCTTAAGATGAATAAAATAAAATAAAATCTTTAAAATTTTATATAAAATTTAATTAAATTAGTAAATCAAATAATAATTAAAATTAATTAAAATCTATTTTAATTAATAAGATACATAAAAATATTATATACGTTAATTAAAATTTAATAGTTATAAATAAATTAATCTTATATAATTATGTTATAAATTAAATGTGAGAAGAAATGTATAAACCAAACATAGATTTTTGTAATACATACATATGATACATATACCTTGATATCAGTTGTGTCTAACACTTGTATCATAATGACATTTTATAAGAAATGCATTATTCCTTAGATCTATATCACTCGAAAGGTATTAAAAATTATGATTCTTTAATATAGTTGCCCTCTTAGATTTATATATTGATAGATTGCTTGCATACGTACTAGTTGTTAGTACCTTAGGTATTGGTTTTGATGATAACAACTATAGGACATCATATAAAATATAGATACTAATGTTTTATCAATATATATATATATATATATATATATATAATGCAAGACATTAGATAGGTATTGGTTAAGAAGAGTGTACAATATCAAGATGCTGATATTAAGAGTAGATTCAAGATGCTGATATAAAGTTTCAAGAGTTCAAGAATAAAGACCCATGAGTATTGAAGAGTTCAAGATATTCCAGATAAGTTATAGTTATAGAATTTATGTTAAACCCTTTATAGCACCTTCCCGATCTCTCTCACCTTCTCTAATTTTGTTTTAAATTTATTTTTCATATATTCTATTTTTAAAAATAATTTTTTCAAATTATTTTCCAAAATGATTTTCAATCTCTTACTTATAAGGAAATCATTTTAATTTATATATATATATATATATATTGAATTTTTAAGTCATAATTATGTTGGTTTTTATATATATATTATTGAATATTCTTATTGAATCTCTCAAAATTATTTTATAAAGTCTAGTTGTATGTTGATTAAATGTGTATAAACTATATTTAAATAATTATACAAAGTTTAAAAATATTTTACAAAACTTAATATTTTCAAAACAATTTTAATTAAGTAATTTTTAAAAATACAAAGGGATATGTAGACGCATCCTATGTAAGTATGTCGACATACTAGTCGTAAATTTCAAAATTCAAATTTTGAAAAGAAGTGTCTTGTCATCATATTGCTTCGTGAACGGACATGACCATTGTTCCCATATACATACCAGACTTCCAAATGAAATTTCATTAACTACTTTCTCATTTTTCTCTCCTATTTTCACTCCCTTGATTTCTAAATCAATTTCTATTGAAACTCCGCCGAAATTCAACCAGATTCAAACTCAATCATTACTAGTTTGATTCTCTTTCATATACTCTCTAATTTATCTCATCTCACTCAATATCAAAGTGCTATTAAAGGCTCATAGGATCAATTGTAATCAAGATCGAAGATCTGAGTCTGTAAACTCTATCAATTCAAACTCTTATACTCTGTGGTGTGTTTGGTATCCTAAAAATCCAAGTTGGTGTGACTGTACCTGTTTAAATAAATTGGGTGTGCTTACTAGCCCATAAATCTAGTAGGTGAACTTATAGCCCGAAAATCAAGTGGCTATACCCATAGGCCGGGATTCTGGATGGTTTGTCTCGTGGTCTTAAAATCGAGATTGTATTTGAATTTACTAATTGAAAAGAAATCTGTATAAGGAATCTGCAGGATTGAATGTAGGGTAATTCCAAACCAGTATAAAATCCTTGTATGTTCTTTCCTTTTTTACTTTTACTGCATTTACTTTTATCTGTACATAGATTCTGTAATTATTTCTATTATTTTTAATTCTATCATTCCAAGTAAAATCTTAAAGAATTTGAATAATATTCATATAATCCATTAAACAGTATTTGCAACAACCCACCTTTTGGGATGGTTTTAATCAACAATAAACCACACATGTCAACACAAACCATTCAAAAGGGAGAATTGTTAATGGGGTGGATAAGGAAAAAAGAGATGTAACAACCCGCAAATCCATACCCCTTTGAGCTGAAAATATTCTCCAATGGTTCAACTCAAAGTGGACGGAAATACGAACCATTAGGGTTAAAGAAGAAAGAGGTAGAAGAAGAATAGAAAGCAACATCAGATTCTCACAAACACAGCAGAACAACATATAATAGATAAATGACCGATCTTTAAACAAAAAGAACTATATCTATTTTATACATTACATTATCAGAGTACAACAAAATTCATAGCGCACAACTGGGCACCTATCATAACCTGTCCTCACAAAAACTGACTATGCAGTTAATCATACACAGCGGAATATACATCAAATACGTGTGATACGTCTCGCCATCTAGCTCGTCTCTTTAGCTCCACAGCAGTCCATCCAGAATCTGTAATCTATAATACTTGGTATGACCAGAGCATTATAGTAAAATAACACCCGAGTCAGTTTGAAAAACCAGCTTAGGAAAACACACTCAATTGGATTATTAAAGTTTTCGAAAATCCTTTGAAATCAAAGGTATCTTGTAAGACCATGACATAAATAAACATACCGGGTTTTTATCTTACGATAACCAAAACATTTTTATCAAATTCATCTGATATTATAATATTGTCTATAGAAAGTAAAATAGAATCTAGCTGAAATACTTGCATCTCACGTTCCGGCAATAGTTGGGCACAATCAAAATCGTACAGGTGCTTATTGGAGATTGGATTACATACAATGGAAGGGCTACTGGGGTACCTCCTGTTACAGTATGTGGTCCAGCTCACCGTACCGAGGATCCACCATGATCCCCTACTACACAAGACCGAAGCTACCCCATACTGGATAGTCCGAATAAGATCACCACGCGGTTGGGATCAGCAACCGCCCACACACCCGAAAAAGGGACATCTAGATAGAGATGATCTTACTCTAATTGGTTTCTAGCCACATAGACTTGTTGCACCTCCCTTGTTTTAGCCATTCCCGGTTGATGAGGCTCGAGGCTGTGCGTTTTTTTTAGAACACATTTCACTTAGAATGCTCATCGTCCTCCTGACGATGTTCTGATATCATTCGTCCATACAAGTTTGTTCCTGTTCCGAACGGAACTGAAGGAACTACTCCTACTACATCCATTTTGGAATCACCCTCAGGATTAGTAGCGATTAGCCCTTGCACTTCACCGCTCCATCTTCGACTCCAAACTCTTGTCTTCCTCATAAAAACATTCAAATCAGATCGAAGTGGTTTTTTTGGAAATTAATCCCAATCCCAGTTTCTTTGAAACGATCGGCGCATTGGCCAATATTGATAGTCGGTTATTTAACTATCATATAACATCCACAAACAACCATCAAGCTTTAATAATTTTACAACCTATTTGTTTCAAAATATCCACGCAAGATATTTTTCTACACTTCAACCCTTTGAAAACAGTTTTCAAATCACCTTTCTCTCGCGAAATAAATTTCCAAATATTGTTTATTTCCACCAAAAATCACTGTCTAAATGCTTTATATCTTAAAATAATTTAAATCACTTTATCCAAAATATATACTTTATAACACTTAAAATAAAAAATATTTAAACACTTTATTCAAAATACTAGTTATGAAATTTTAAAATAATTTCTCCTGCAAAACTTAAGCCAAAACTAAATTTAAAAAAAAAGTTATTCTATAAGGTGTAAATATTAAATAATTATCTTTTAAATCATAATACTAGTTAAACCATAAAATACTTTACTTGTATAATTAACTGAAAAATATTTACTTTTTAGAAATTTTAAAACAACTAAATAACAATTTCTTTTTAAAACATTTTTAGAACCACTTTAAACCTCTAACTTATACTCGAAAATCTTTCTTTGAAAATATATTTGGCTTTAAGGAAAATACATTTCATTTCCACACCGTTAAAAATAAACCATATTTATTTTAAAAAAAAATTACCCATTTCTTTATAAATTCTCGTCCTGAATTTATACTTGCAAATTATCCTCTGATAAATATTTTACTTTATTTATAAACCCTGTTTATAAATTCCATAGTCTCATTCTCCTTCGAAACATAGTTTTAACACTAAATCAATCTCCAAATCGATTTCCAAAATTAACCCCATTTTAAAAATAAATTCCTTTCCTTACTCAATTTATCTCAAAACCCATTAATTTCAGATTTACTCCTTTATTATGATTTAAAATCTTATTTAAACCGAAAATACCAATTTCATGCTTTATTTTAAAATTCTTCTTTTATTTTCCCAAACTCATTCAAATCTTGAATTTTAAAAATATATTTCTTCGTACTTATAAAACAATATTGCTTAAGTCTTTATTATTTTTTAAAAAAAATCCTTTTTCCTATTTATTCAAAATCCCTATTTTTTCCCGTCCTTGAATTTATTATATACGATCTAAAATCAAACTATAACAACCCGCATATTTGTCGATTTTATATTTAAATATTTTATCGTTAGTCGGATTTTAGTCCGAAAAACTACTTTTTGCATACGGTCGAATTAGGACTCGGGACCACTCCCATTGAGTTTAAAATGCCGTTTGCGACCTTTTTGAGTATAAGCTTCGATATGTTTGGAGAAAGTTGAATTTTGCTACTTTTTACTTAGGGCTTTGGTTTGGGCTGAGCCACTTATGTATTCAGTCCCAACCCCTTCTCCTCTTTATCTCTTCATTCCTCATATACTCAAGCTTTTATATTAATGGAGAGTGGAAGAGGAAATTAAAACTCCAAGCCCTAGTTTTCTTTTGCAAATCAAGTTCTAGCTCCAAACTAATAGAAGAACCCATTGGTAAGCTTCTCTTCTTCTTCTCCAACTCATTCTCTTATCATTTCAGAAATTCCTAAACCTAACTTTGGGAATGTTCTTCTTTTAAAGCTTAGAATCAAGCTTCTTGAGTTGAATTTGAAGAGTGGTTGATTCCCTTTTGCTTGCAAGCTTCTTCTTCATTTGTGTGATTTCAAAGGTGAGATTTTTATCTCACATCTTAGTCTATAATTATATTCGATTGTTAGGTATGAATTCCTAACACTTATTCTTGTGCAATTGATTTTGGTTTGGATTGATTTGGTGTATATTCCAATTTTTGGTGTTTTGGTCTAATTTATGAAAATCCTTTTATGGATATTTGGACATTGACATTTGAGGCGTATCGAAGAGCCGTTTCGGCTGGGTTGTCGTTCGACGTAATTCCTTAGTCATCGTCATTTGCTCGTTCGATCGTTTTCGATATTCGTTTGGCCATTTTTGGCCTAGGTTCAGGGAATGCCCTGAACCATTCATTCAGACGTCTGAAACGTAATATTCAGACGTCTGAATATTGTTCTGGGAAGATTTCTATTCCCAGATTCAGACGTCTGAATACATGATTTCAGACGTCTGAATTGGTTCATTTGGAACCAGAAAGGAAATAGGCTAAATAGTGCCTATTTCAGACGTCTGAAACACTTGATTCAGACGTCTGAATTGTGTTCTGGAAATCTTTATATTTCCAGATTCAGACGTCTGAACCACTTGTTTCAGACGTCTGAAATTGCAGTGTTTTTCCTATTTGCCTATTCGCTTGAGAATTCCAATTTAAATCGATTCGTGATGATCCTATTTGTTGTTATCATTTATTATGCCTTTGATGACTTCTTTTAGGGATTTTTGAATATCCATTTCGATGGATTCTTTATCGGTTTCTTTGGATTTTATTCACATCTTCGTATGTGAATTTTAGTGAATGATTGTTCCTACAATCTTCTTTGTGATTTGTCACTTTAAAAATATAAAGGTTTTCTATACTAGTAGTAAATATCAAAACTCTTTCTTCAAATGATTTCAACACTATTTTATTACAAAGCTCGTCTTTTTAAACCGATTTCTAATCTGTTAGTATATACAAACCTTTACCTCACTCGTATGAGAAATCTAATTAAACGACTTAGTAAAACGAGTGGTATGAAACGCTTGCGTTTACTTCGTCGGTTAATTCTTGGACTTGTTCGATTGAATCTCTTGTGACAATTTTATAGTGGAGATCTACAGTTTGTTCGTAAATATTTAAGTTAAGCAAGTGGTTATGGGACATGAAACTAAACTCATATATTTACTAGCTTAGTGTAATTGACACTTCTCGTTGATCATGACGATCATCTTTGTGATTTAGACTAGCAATGTGCGATGTCTCTTTGTCTACGAGGGAGACTAAACCCCGTTTTGTGGAGTTTCGACTCAATTTGGTGGGGTAGCAACCCAAGGTCTTCGGGCCGTTTGTGGAGCTTCGGCTCAATTTGTGATGGTTAGCAACCATGGAATTAGCATTCCGTTTGTGATACACGTGTTGGTGAGCTTTATGCTCCCGTTTGTGATAGGCCTCCCCCCCTCTGTGATTTTTGGATTTCTTGAGATGATTTCTAGAATTTGTGCTTCACCAATTTTCGTGATTTCTATTGATAAGCCTTATCGATATTTGTGCATTGGTGAATTTGTGTGTCATTGACTTTTGTGACTTCTGGATTTCGTGTATTGAATTCTGGAATTTGTGTGTCATTGACTTTTGTGATTGACATTGATATTATCGTCAATATTTATGGTTTGGTGAACGAAATAAGGATTATGACGTTTTTTTGATTCTTGTGTAGATTTGGTGACATTGATTAATCTCTTGATGATTTTCAACTAATTATATATATCACAGCTTGGCATTATGATTATTATGTGTTTAGTCATATCTCTTATTCTATATCGTTTCATCCGATATTTATAGTTTGACTGATCCGTTTATTATTTTCTTATTAAATAATACTCGGGTCAGACCGAGATGTCACAGGTGCTTGTGCTTGACTTTTCATCCAGGATTACCTCCTTGACTTTTGGTTAACTACTTAGATTAGTAGTTTTTGTTGTATACATTTGAGATATAGACTCCATAATGTATACTTATTCTTTTGTGTAGTTCATGTAACTATTCTTTTGTGATATTGTGGATCTTTTTAGACCACTACTCTGATGTACACTTCCTAGTGTAATATTCATATCTATTTCCGCCTTTGTGATATGAATTGTCTGTGACTGATTTATGTTATGTGTATTTCTATATTTGTTTCCGAAGATTATTATAGCCACTGTGTAGTAGCTTTGTTTTTGTATCGGTGTGTCGGATTTCCTCTTGAGATAAAATGCATGTTATACTATCTGACATATCGGTGCTCGCGCAAAGCAATTATACAGATGGTCGCTCCTCAACAGCCTTATTCTCCGTGCTAGTTGACAGCATTCACCCGTAGTGTTCTTGGCTAGCGTGGGTATAGAGGTGGGGCGTCACACAAACCTTTATTCCTTTCCCAAATTCATTCCTTTAATTTCTTTGAATTCACTATAATTATTTTACTTAAAAATTTCCCTTTTTATTTCCTTTAAAAATCCAAACTTTTTTTATATTTCATTTTTTTTCAAATACCAATATATATTCAACCAAGCCATAGCATTCAATAAATTTCATTTCCCAATATAATCAATATAATCCACCACAGATTATCACATAAATCACATTACTGAATATAAAATAAATTCAACATTTTGAGGAATTCACTAGGATCCCTCTAACCTGCTTCCCTGCATCCATAGACGTTAGCACTATATAAAATACCAATCCCACTTCGAGGTGGAATATCGTGGTATAAAGGGGTCATCTGCTATTATGCGGGGCGCATAGGGTCTCATCCGCTATATAATGCGGGAAATCAATCACTCCAATACATATATATATATACTGCTATATATAATATCACATCCAGTCAATTCAATCATTCAACCAATAATTTAAATTTAACTATA
Source organism: Allium cepa (assembly GCA_030765085.1). Classification (NCBI taxonomy): domain Eukaryota; kingdom Viridiplantae; phylum Streptophyta; class Magnoliopsida; order Asparagales; family Amaryllidaceae; genus Allium; species Allium cepa. The sequence goes on from CM060935.1 coordinate 974,235,028, forward strand.
TAAATTTAATGGTAATCCAAATGAGTGAGGTAAATCACATTTGACTTTTAATTTTGCAATCCGATGCACACCGGCTTGCTTTCTTTTAGATTTTGACCATGTATAAACTTTTTTATGGTTTATTAGTATTTGAATCGATCGAACAATTAATTACCATTTAATTAACTAAAAATTTAATTTAACTAAATAATTTCCCTTTTAAAATTCCTTTTTGTAACTAAAATAATTAAATAAGTTAATTGAATAAATTTATCCCCTTAATAAATTATTTTTAACATATCTTAGTAAATCAAAATATATGTATGCATGTTTATTTTCATTAGGACTATATATATATATATATATATATTTGTAAAATAATCTATATAGGTTTCACAAAAGTCCAATTTATATAAACTTTACAGCCTTTAAAAAAAATTCCTATTTTTTCCAAATTTCATCTACATATATATTTCTGTTTTTACTTCACATATTTATTATATAAAATTTAAATTGAAGAATGGAAAAAACCAAACCTCTCTGACATCGAACCCAGTGGCTTCCCAATCGACCCCGTCCCAAGCCCTAACCTCCCAACCCTATCTTGGCCTCCTGTAGCATCTCGTCTTCGACGAACTCCATCTCGACCCGCATCGTCGTGCTGCCCTTTCTCCGCCGCCGCACAAGGTTCCACCACCACGTCTTCATGTGAACGGGCCATCGCACATCCCATGTCGCCAGCCCTCACTACCTTCGCATGCTTCCGCTGCGTCCCCAGTCTCAGCACAAGCGTCTCCTCCTTCTCGACCGAAGTCACTTGCACCGTGCAGCCTCCACCAAGTTGAACGAGACGATTAGCTCTCATCTCAAACAAGATTTTCGTTTTGATTTATTCGGGAGCCGTGAGCTTAAATTAAAAATGAGGATAGGGTAAAGTATACTGAAGATAGAAAATTTAAATCTCGGTCCTTTTTTTTATTTTTATTTTTCATTTGGTATTTTAAAATACCCGGTTGCTAATATAAAGAAGAAGGGGACATGTGTACGCGATTTGGAAATGCAGGGGAACACGTGTTGTTAAGGAGGAAATGTGTTAAATTTGTCTATTGTATGTGAATATATATATATATATATGCATATATATATATATGTATATTTAATTTAAATTCAAATTCAAATCGACTTCAATTCGAAGCTTAAAATTTTTACGTCCTATGGAGGCGTGCTGCTAGGCGTTTATAACATTATACCCCTATTCGATTGTAATGGAAATGGTTTCGAGTCCTAATTCGATTGTATAGAGAAGATAGCTTTTTGGATCCAGTTATTACATTGAATTTTCAACATAAATTTTAACGCGTTTACTTACCGTACGACCTCACGATAACTCTAAACATTACAAAATTTGAAATCTGATAATAATACACTATTACGAATCCAATGAAACTAGTTTTGTCGAATTCCGAGACTGTGCCCCGGAAGGCTATTTTTAAACATCAATTTAAACAATATGTTTTCAAAATTGAAGAGGTCCCTCCCAAATTCAAATTTAAAGTTTGCATTGTCTTCAGTATTATTAATATAAATTTTACAAGCCTATGAACTATTTTTAACCATCTTAAAAACCAAGATTTCATATTTTACCCAAGTTCCAATCATTTAAATTCAATAATTTAATTGCCAAATAAAAATGATTATTGAAATTAAAGTTAAACTAACTTTCAAATAGTCAAAACCAATTAAGCATTCCAATTTCAAATATTCAAAAATTCCAGATCATCACATTCTCCCCCCTTAAAAGAATTTTGTCACTGAAATTACTAGTTAAGAAGAATGGTCCAAACCCGTTTAACTTTTACCCCAAAACCAAACAGTTTAACAACATCCAAAATAATCATTTTATTAAAGATGCACTATTACTCTTGCTAACATTTCCAAACTCATCCATAGAGTCCCAATAATATTATCCCATCGATAATTCAAATTATAGTTTAAACCAAATTTTAAACTATCAAATTTTTCTAACTCTCTAAATTTTCGAAGAAGTTTGCTAGCGTCTCCTTTGCGCGGCTAGACCGGTACAACTACAAAATGCCTCTACGGGCCCCTAAATTCAAAAGAAAACGAAATGCCAAGTGGCAAGATAAGAAAACCATCAAATTTCATATGGTAATTTTAAATAGATAGCTTTAGTCGAGCAATTCAATTCATCTTCTGAAATCATATCCCAATTTATCCTTGCCTGTAACACACCTGTATCCTACTTATCAATAATGTCCAATTATAACATTCAAAATCATTTTATACATTTAGTTACAAAGTTTCAATATCTATTTTATTCAAGTCTGTACGATGCACATATATCATCCGTACGCAATACCAAATTTGGTCGCTCACTCGATCACACAATTTCACTTCCGAACTAGTATCGTCCACCCGACTTCCTAGTGCGGACTCAGATCTGATTTCTTGATCAGAAACCATCATTCTCCTTGCATAGCTACAACTATGATAGAGAATTTCCAGAATCAATCAAAAATCCATATCCATGGTTTGCCGTCGAAAATCGAGTGAAAATCCCAACTCGGATCGATATAACCATCTCGAAATTCTGTGCTTGAATCTGGATCAAATCGTTATGCGAATAAAATAAAATAATATACGTACATCTTACGTATTAATCTCCAATTGATTATTAGCTATATCAATTTTCTTTTTATTCACATTTATTTTGATTTCCATTCACTTATTCACAATCACCATTTCACAAATTTACTTAACCTTTATTCAGTATTAACTTAGAATATTTTCCCAATACCGATTTTACTTAGGAATTTACCATTAACCTTCCTTAAGCTCAAAATAAACATTTTACCCACTTAAAAATTTACCTTCACTTCACTACTTAAGCCTTCACATCTATTTTCATTTAACTTAAATCTTCAATTCCATTCTGAATTCAATTTACCTTTCATTTTACATATTGAATTCTATTCATCTTATCTCAATCCATTTTTATTTCCAAACTTTTATTATTTTTAGTCCACTCCAAATTAATTCAATAACTTCACTTTATTTTGCACAATTTAAATTAAATATTATCCCCATATTCAATTTCAATTTATTGGCTTACCATTTAAATCAATTAGTTTACTTACAAATTTTAATTTCAATACTTTGTTTTGTTTAGTCCAACATGATTCATTTTCCATTTTACTTTATTTAACACCACTAAAATTTAATTCCAATATTCAACTTCCATTTTACTTACTTACAAATGTAAATTCCTTTGTTACCCTATACATTTGTTTAAAATCTTAATAAACTTACAAATTAAATATACATTTGTTACTTACTTACAAATGTAAATTACTTTGTTTTGTTGAATATGCGCTTTGCGCTTATATGATTTTTGTTTGATGATAATAAACATATAAACATTCGTTTAAATGTATTTGTTAATATACTATTCTATCTTTCACAGTTTAAATAAATATTTGTTGAATAAAATAAATTACACAGAATTTGAATTCAAACAGATATTTTATTCAAATAAATATTTATTACATTTTTGAATAGTACAATTTCAAGCTCTCACTATAACTATACAACTTTGATTACATCACATTTTTCACATTTACATCAGCACCTCACTACATATCACTCACACTCGTATTTATCTTCAACTACATTCCAGTTTGAATCCAGCATCTGAGCAATCTGCAAAAATATAAACTAACGCAGTAAAATTGAAAAAGAAATATTTTTGCAATTCAAAAATAAAAGATAATTTTGAAAATATGTTTGCCTCAGTTATTTGGGTTGTTCGTCATCATTTAAATTTGAATTCATCATACACGAACAATGTGACATGCACAGTGTATCACTGTACATGCCACAAGGCCGTGCACACCGATATACACTTGATAATGCTACAGGAACAGGTGAGCACAAGGTCAAACCCAAATAAAAAGACGGGTTCAACTCAGGTGCAATATAAATAGAATCTCGACTTCAGCACAAGGTCAAACCCGAGTTGCAAAACGGATTCAACACAGGTGCAAATGCTCAAGCCAACTAATTCATAGGGTCGACCAAAAATCCAAATGCACAAAGACATGTGCAGCAACAGTGAAGAATAACCAGAGTGATGCAAGTGCCGACCTAGTAACAATGCAAGCAAGATCAAAAGCAACTGCTCTAAGCTGCAACTCAAAGAAATTCAAGACAGCAACAAAGCACAAAGGCTTGAATGATCAAGTGCATCAGAAATATAGCAACACAGAGGGATCTGAAATCACAACGGAGTTCAACATAACTCGAAGTACACTCTAATGCAAACTGCCTCAAAAATGAATACAACATGAAGCACTGCTACTCAAGGCAACTAGGAATGAACAGAATCACAAGGCAAGTGCACCACCACACAAGTATACACAAGCAACATGTATGCACCAGTAAACCAATGAACCGACACAAGCACACACACACACACACACACATACATATGCATGTGTATACATGAGGAAGATTACAGATTCAAGTCCAAATGCACAGTTCAAACTACAGCGGACAGTGAAATTCAAGTTACAGGTTGAAATGCAGCAACAAAGACAAATGCACATGTCACCAGTACATGAAGACAATATGATCAAGGGACTGGCATCAACAGAGACTCGAGTACTACCAGAACACAACCAGTGATAAAAATGCAGTGATACGCAGCAGGGTAAACAACACATTGAAACAAATTCAAGCCGCAAGAAGGATGCAAGTTTGAGATAAATTCAAGCCAAAGCCAGAAACTCACAAGATCAAAAAATGGCCAAAGTCAATATTGAACGAGCCAATAATCAAAACCGTGTCAACCAAGCCGTGGGAAGCAAGTAACAAAATTATACGCATATGAAAAAGTCAATCAAAATCGCAAGCATCCAAGCATAAACGATCGGCCGAGATAAATTCAAATAGAGAATTGTACGAACGCAAATCTAGGGTTACAAACCCTATATAAACTATCATCATCGGCAATCTCAGATTCATTCGAGTTCGAGCTTAACAAAGAACAAATCATCCAACTCGAATCACGATCGAATTCACGCAAGCATAAAATCAGTAAAAGCAAAAGCATATAATTAAATACCGAAGTAAGGAAGGAATTCGATCAACGAAGCAGCCGCGTAAGCAACGAGGAATCAATCGATCAAGGCGACACGCAAAACATCACTGGATCGATCGAATTAAAGCCGGCGACTTCAAGCCCTAATTTCCAGAGCAGAGAGAACGAAAAAAAAGCCCTAATTTCAGAACTAAGAAAGGAAGCAGGCCGACAATTGTTTTCACAGAGAAAAATAAACTAAAGAAGACAACGGGATAGAGTAAAAGAGGGCAGGCTTTGTTTAAAAGGGCTTTAGTTTTTGGGTTTATTGTTAATTAGGGTTTAAGTGTTTTTAATTGTTGTTTAATTGTTTTTTTGTTTTTACTTTTCGAAACAAAACTTTGTAAATCACCACCTAGGGTTTAGGTAGTGTCAGATTGTCTAGTTAGAATTAGTTCAGTGAGCAGGGTGTGCGAGTTTGCAAAGCTCTATAGGCGGGAGCAGAGTTTGCGAGTAAGCGAAGCTCTATAGGCGGGAAGCAAAGTTTGCGAGTGGGCGAAACTCTATAGGCGGAGCAGGGTGTGCGAGTCTAGTAGAGTGTTTGTGAGCGGGAGCAAATGTTTGCGAGCAGGGTGTGCGAGTCTAGTAGAGTATTTGTGAGCGGGAGCAAATGTTTGCGAGTCTAGTAGAGTGTTTGTAAGCGAGATACTGTTTAATTCTAATAGAAATCTGGGAATGCAGTAGTAGGCAGGGGTTGCCGAAGCTGGGTAAATTTTGTGTGTGATTTACGTTTCAGCATATTTATTTCTGCAGTTTTGTTTCTGTGTTTAAAATCAAGAAAATTTGCTATAACCCTATTCATCCCCCCTCTAGGGTTAATCTAGATCCTACAAGTGGTATCAGAGCCCGGTATTTTTTTTTTAACTCTAGAGTCATGAATCCACCAGATAATATTTTTGTTGAGGGTCGTTTCAATATTATTCCTTCTATTTTCGATGGAACAGATTTTTTGAATTGGAAATTGAAAACGGAATTTTATTTAAAATCTGTTAATATTAAATGTTGGGATATTATTGAAAATGGGTGTGATATAACAAATAAGTAAATTATCTCGATTAACGCTCTTGCTATGCATATATTATATTCTCATATTAATCGTGATAATTTTTATTTCGTCTCTCATTGTGAAAATGCACAGAAAATTTGGAAAACTCTCGATGCAATATATGGTGCAAAAGTCATCAGCAATGAGAAGTCCTCCACAACCGACTCAGTTAAAGAAATATGCTTAACAGGATTGGTAAATAGCAGTTGTGATGAGGATGCTGATGATGGTGCAGCCGAGCTGGCATTATTAATGAAGAATTCAAAAAGGAAATTTGCAGCCACGTGGAATAAAAGCGATAGCGACGACGACGAGCCAAGCGAGGTATCAAAACTTACTCACTTTGAATTACTTATTTATTTCCACAAAGTAAATGGCTGTTTTGAACGACTTAGGGAAAAATACGCTAAACTTGAATCACAAAAAGACACTTTGATAGAATTAAATGAACAACTTGACCAACTAGTTAAAACCTATCAAAGTAGGATCCCTAAGTGTGATAATTGTCCAACATTTGAAGAAGAAATTAAAAAATCAGAAATTAAAATGAAATCACTTGAAAATGAAATTCTGATTTTAAAAATTGAAAATACTAGAAGAGAAAATTCTATTAAAAGGTGCACTCAATTGTTGAAAGAAAATGAATCTTTAAAAACAAAAGTCCAAAATTGTCAACGATTTTAGAAATTTTTTTCAAAAGTGAAAAATCGTTGAATATGTTAATAGGAAAACAAACTGTCAATATTGATAGACAAGGACTTGGATATACTCATTCTGAATATGTTAGAAATGAGATTAATCAAGAAAATTCAATGTGCACAATTTGTAGAAAATTTGGACACAATCAAAATAATTGGTTGTATAGACCCAAACATGTGAAAACTATACCGATTTGGGTTCCAAAAGGCACAAATATAAAATCTTTGAAAGTCAAACAAATTTGGGTGCCAAAAGGAACATATATAAATAGTTTTGGGTCTCCACAAACATATTTTTCATATTCTGCCACTAACAATCATGGACCTATAAAAACAAATAGGTCACATAAATCTTTCATCGTGTAAGTGTGGTGGCAGGCTAAGGAACAACAACAGTGTTCTCTGGATTTTGGCTGTTCCAGAAACACAACGGGCGACAAAGCAAAGTTCCTTAGCCTAGTACAAAGGTGACAGAATCACAATGGGCAATCACGAAAATTTATCGTAAAGGTAAAACAAGTAATTTTGTTTTGAACGATACATTAAATGTGATAATCTGCACTGTATTCTGAATGAAATCAGCCAAAGATTGTGATGTTGAAAAGAGATGATTCTGACTTATTCTTAATTGATATGGTTTCTTTTGACTTGTTCTTACTTTGATTTGTGCTTAAATGATGACCAATCAGATTTTCAACCTTGAACTAATCCATATAAATTTGTTCGGTCAAACGTTGGTTACTCATGCTACACGTAGATATATTTGTTTTGACATTTTTTGGTCACTGCTTGTAAATTTGCACGATTTCAAATTTCATGTGAAAGTTGTTCAAAAAGGATTTTGAGAAATTGTTGAAACTTCAAGAAATTGTTTTTGAAATAATTATGATGTTGATTGACTGTTGATTACTCTGAATATAACTGTTTATCCTAAGGTGTCTGAAATTAACACTATGATATTTGTTTCAGTGTTAACATAGCTTCACTTCAAATTTTATTCTGTGATAATTTGTTGAAATTTCACAATCTGGTCTTTGACATCCAACGAGTGAATATTGAGTGAAAATTAAATGCAGATTACACTGATAATATAGTTGATAGAAAAATTACTAGTGGAACGTGATTAATTTTTGAAATATTCATTTGCTGCATCGTTTTTCAAAGAAAATATCTGCATATTTTTCACTTGAAATAATTTTCAAATAGCAGAAAATTTTCTTATAAAACCCCCTCGAGAAAATCATGTTTGATCATATTTACAGATTAGTCATTTTTTTTGAAAAATTATTTTATAATTTTTGAATTTGATTTTAAATGACTATTTTGACTAATCTGACTCCCCTTGATTATTGAAAAGATAAATAGTGATTGAAAAAGTGATGAGTGCTGATATTTATCATATATTATAACTCAAGACAATATAATTAGAAAATTTCTTTAGAATTTAATAACAAGAGTTATAAAAACTTTTTGTTGGGTAAAAGTTCCATGACCATTTCTATTTCTACCATCTTTCTATCGACCATCACTCATCAAAATTACATATAGTATGTAAATTTGTGGTAGTTTACAAAGGAAATCATTCGTTTTTCAATATCTTTAAATCTGTGAAGGAAATTATTTGTGCTTCAATTTATTATATTTAGCAATAAAAATAAATATCCAAAGTATTCACTCTCATTTAAAAGTCCTCACGGTTATGCATGGGTGAATTACTTGGATTTTTGATTATGTGCTTCCATGCACATTTAAAAGTCCTCACGGTTATGCATGTATGGAACGCATATCAAAATTAATTGATTTAATAGACAAGTTGATTCTAATCCCATTTAAAAGTCCTCACGGTCATGCGTGGTTAGAAGATACTTGATTTCATTTTTTAAATTAAATTGGAATACTACTAATCTCATTTAAAAGTCCTAACGGTTATGCATGGTTAGTAGATATTCAAATTTCCTGAAATAAATATACCACAAATAGGCAGAACTGTATGATTTTTTTGATGATTTTATCCCCATCACTTCTGAAAGTGGAATATGCGTCTGATAAGGGTAATTATGATTTTTGTTTGAGTTTTATTGAAATTTGATATTTATATTCAGTTGAGTTAAATGTTTGATTCATATCTGTCACTTCATCCCTATTTTTATAACACTGTTACTCTTTTGCTGATAACAAAAGGGGGAGAGAAAAGTTAAGATTTTGTCAAATAGAATCAAGCAAAGGTCAAATAATTTTTCATTTGCATATAGGCTCATTTACATATTTTTATTTGTATGCATATATGTAGGGGGAGTATCATGTAGAGAGGAAGCATTCAAATAGGGGGAGCAAATTGAACGATCAAATACATTTAATACATTCAAAATCTTAAATATATGTTTGTTATCATCAGAAGGGGGAGATTGTTGAATATGCACTTTGCGCTTATATGATTTTTGTTTGATGATAATAAACATATATACATTCGTTTAAATGTATTTGTTCATATACTATTCTATCTTTCACAGTTTAAATAAATATTTGTTGAATAAAATAAATTACACAGAATTTGAATTCAAACAGATATTTTATTCAAATAAATATTTATTACATTTTTGAATAGTACAATTTCAAGCTCTCACTATAACTATACAACTTTGATTACATCACATTTTTCACATTTACATCAGCACCTCACTACATATCACTCACACTCGTATTTATCTTCAACTACATTCCAGTTTGAATCCAGCATCTGAGCAGTCTGCAAAAATATAAACTAACGCAGTAAAATTGAAAAAGAAATATTTTTGCAATTCAAAAATAAAAGATAATTTTGAAAATATGTTTGCCTCAGTTATTTGGGTTGTTCGTCATCATTTAAATTTGAATTCATCATACACGAACAATGTGACATGCACAGTGTATCACTGTACATGCCACAAGGCCGTGCACACCGATATACACTTGATAATGCTACAGGAACAGGTGAGCACAAGGTCAAACCCAAATAAAAAAACGGGTTCAACTCAGGTGCAATATAAATAGAATCTCGACTTCAGCACAAGGTCAAACCCGAGTTGCAAAACGGATTCAACACAGGTGCAAATGCTCAAGTCAACTAATTCATAGGGTCGACCAAAAATCCAAATGCACAAAGACATGTGCAGCAACAGTGAAGAATAACCAGAGTGATGCAAGTGTCGACCAAGTAACAATGCAAGCAAGATCAAAAGCAACTGTTCTAAGCTGCAACTCAAAGAAATTCAAGACAGCAACAAAGCACAAAGGCTTGAATGATCAAGTGCATCAGAAATATAGCAACACAGAGGGATCTGAAATCACAACGGAGTTCAACATAACTCGAAGTACACTCTAATGCAAACTGCCTCAAAAATGAATACAACATTAAGCACTGCTACTCAAGGCAACTAGGAATGAACAGAATCACAAGGCAAGTGCACCACCACACAAGTATACACAAGCAACATGTATGCACCAGTAAACCAATGAACCGACACAAGCACACACACACACACATACATATGCATGTGTATACATGAGGAAGATTACAGATTCAAGTCCAAATGCACAGTTCAAACTACAGCGGACAGTGAAATTCAAGTTACAGGTTGAAATGCAGCAACAAAGACAAATGCACATGTCACCAGTACATGAAGACAATATGATCAAGGGACTGGCATCAACAGAGACTCGAGTACTACCAGAACACAACCAGTGATAAAAATGCAGTGATACGCAGCTGGGTAAACAACACATTGAAACAAATTCAAGCCGCAAGAAGGATGCAAGTTCGAGATAAATTCAAGCCAAAGCCAGAAACTCACAAGATCAAAAAATGGCCAAAGTCAATATTGAACGAGTCAATAATCAAAACCGTGTCAACCAAGCCGTGGGAAGCAAGTAACAAAATTTTACGCATATGAAAAAGTCAATCAAAATCGCAAGCATCCAAGCATAAACGATCGGCCGAAATAAATTCAAATAGAGAATTGTTAACGCAAATCTAGGGTTACAAACCCTATATAAACTATCATCATCGGCAATCTCAGATTCATTCGAGTTCGAGCTTAACAAAGAACAAATCATCCAACTCGAATCACGATCGAATTCATGCAAGCATAAGATCAGTAAAAGCAAAAGCATATAATTACATATCGAAGTAAGGAAGGAATTCGATCAACGAAGCAGTCGCGTAAGCAACGAGGAATCAATCGACCAAGGCGACACGCAAAACATCACTGGATCGATCAAATTAAAGCCGGCGACTTCAAGCCCTAATTTCCAGAGCAGAGAGAACAAAAGCAAAGCCCTAATTTCAGAACTAAGAAAGGAAGCAGGCCGACAATTGTTTTCACAGAGCAAAATAAACTAAAGAAGACAACGGGATAGAGTAAAAGGGGGCAGGCTTTGTTTAAAAGGGCTTTAGTTTTTGGGTTTATTGTTAATTAGGGTTTAAGTGTTTTTAATTGTTGTTTAATTGTTTTTTTGTTTTTACTTTTCGAAACAAAACTTTGTAAATCACCACCTAGGGTTTAGGTAGTGTCAGATTGTCTAGTTAGAATTAGTTCAGTGAGCAGGGTGTGCGAGTTTGCAAAGCTCTATAGGCGGGAGCAGAGTTTGCGAGTAAGCGAAGCTCTATAGGCGGGAAGCAAAGTTTGCGAGTGAGCGAAACTCTATAGGCAGAGCAGGGTGTGCGAGTCTAGTAGAGTGTTTGTGAGCGGGAGAAAATGTTTGCGAGCAGGGTGTGCGAGTCTAGTAGAGTGTTTGTGAGCGGGAGCAAATGTTTGCGAGTCTAGTAGAGTGTTTGTAAGCGAGATACTGTTTAATTCTAATAGAAATCTGGGAATGCAGCAGTAGGCAGGGGTTGCTGAAGCTGGGTAAATTTTGTGTGTGATTTACGTTTCAGCATATTTATTTCTGCAGTTTTGTTTCTGTGTTTAAAATCAAGAAAATTTGCTATAACCCTATTCACCCCCCCTCTAGGGTTAATCTAGATCCTACAAAATTTAATTCCAATATTCAACTTCCATTTTACTTACTTACAAATGTAAATTCCTTTGTTACCCTATACATTTGTTTAAAATCTTAATAAACTTATTTTCAATAATAATTTTCCTTAAAGCTCACTTTTACTTAACTAGATTCGCTTACATTCCGATTCAATTTAATTTTAACATCTATAAGTTTTCCACTTATTTAAATTCTATTTTCTAACTTCTTTAAATTCACTTCAATTAATTAGCTTACCTTCCATTTTATTTTGTTTTCACACTTATATTTATTTACTTTTTCACAAGTTAATTCCATTTCAGGCAATTTCCAAACTTATAAGTTTCAAAACCTATGTATAATCCAAAAAAAAAATTTAGTTAAACTTCTAGAGTTTAAACCCATTATTAAACATTTTAATTAAACTCCAGAGTCTGTAACAGTCACTTAAGTATTTCAAAATCACTTTTGAAATTAATCATATATGCATAATTCATTTGCATATCAAATTATCCTTTGAATTTTAAAACATTTAGGTAGCAATTCCTCTTTTGGAAACTCGAAAATGAATCTCCATGATGCTGCAGTCATCATCGAAATTATTTTCCAACGACCGAAAAGAATTTAGTGCTTTTAAATCTTTTTTTAAAAAAACTTTTTCAAATATTTTTGATTCCAAATCTCACCAGATTTCATATCCAATTCAAAAAAATTTCCCAAATAATATCACTATTATTTCTTCAAAACCCTTGAAAATCATTTTCAAACCCAAAGGAATTTAAATTTCCCAAATTTTCAAACTTCAAAACCTTCCAATCTTTATTCAAATATTTATCTGGAAGTTCAAATTATAAATCCCATTTATAATTTATACTTCAAATCCCATTCTGTCATGTGGGTTAATTTCTTATCCTTTGACTAGGATTTCAATTTCTTTTTCAATTTTCACATAACAATGATAATAATTTAATATTATCATTCCCTAACAACCAAGCAGCCATATACAATAATAATTTACTAAAACTATTTCTTTTATATACAAAAATAATTTGGGCAAAGTTATTTCATTTACCTACTTTTAAAAACAATACTGTGTCGGTTTTCGTAGTTTAGGAGTTTAGAAATCCCTATCGATGACATGGCGTCCCACGTATCGACTAGAATCCATAAACACTCAACCAATAAGTCAACACAATAAAAAAAAATTATATTCACTAACAAATACGCGCACATATCTATTAATACACTCAAACTCATTCTAGAGTACTACCGACTCTATTTCTAATGAGTAATCCCCACCAAAGGCAAGGTTCTCGCTTAACCTTCAGCTCTGATACCAACTGTAACAACCCGCAAATATGTACCCCTTTGAGCCAACAATATTCTCCAACAGTTCAACTCAAAGTGGAAAGAAATACAAACCATTAGGGTTAAAGAAGAAAGAGGTAGAAGAAGAATAGAAAGCAACATTAGAATCTCACAAACGCAGCAGAACAATGTACAGTAGATAAATGAGTGATCTTTAAACAAAAAGAACTATATTAGTTTTATACATTACATCATCAGAGTATAACAAAATTCATAGCACACAACTGGGCACCTATCATAACCCGTACTTACAAAAAAAGACTATGTAGTTAATTATACACAACGGAATATACATTAAATATGTGTGATACGTCTCGCCATCTAGCTCGTCTCTTGAGCTCCACAGCAGTCCATCCAGAATCTGTACTCTATAATACTTGGTCTGACCCGAGCATTTAGTAAACTAACACCCGAGTTAGTCTAGAAAACCAGTGTGAGAAAATACAATCAATTGGATTATTAAAGTTTTCGAAAATACTTTGAAATCAAAGGCATCTCGTAAGACCACGCCACAAATAAACATGCCGGGTTTTTACTTTACGATAACCAAACATTTTTATCAAATTTATCTGATATTGTAATAGTGTCTATAGAAAGTAAAATAGAATCTAGCTGAAATGCTTGCATCTCATGTTCCAGCAATAGTTGGGCACAATCAAAACGTATAGGCGCTTAATGGAGATTTGATTCCATACAATGGCAGGGCTTTAGGGGTACCGCCCGTCACAGTACGTGGTCCAGATCACCGCATCGAGGATCCACCTTGATCCACTGCTACACAAGACCGGAGTTACCCCTTACTGGATAGTCGAAATAAGATCACCCCGTGGTTGGGATCAGCAACCACCCACACAGCCGAAAAAGGGACATCTGGACAGGGACGACCATACCCTAATTGGTTGCTAGCCACTTAGCCTTGCTGCACCTTCCCTATTTTAGCTATTCCCTGTTGATGAGGCTCGAGGCTATGCTTTACCTTTTTAGAACACATTTCACTTAGAATGCTCACCGTCCTCCTGACGATGTTCTGATAGCATTCGTCCATACAAGTCCAATCCCGGTCCGAACGGAACCGAAGGCACTACTCCAACTACATCCATTTTGGAATCACCCTAAGGATTAGTAGAGATTAGCCTTCGCACTTCACTGCTCCATCTTCGACTCCAAGTCCTTGTCTTCCTCACGAAAACAATCAAACCGGATCGAAGTGGTTTTCTCGAAACTAATCCCGATCCCGGTCTCTTCGAAACGATCAGCGCACTGGCCAATATTGATAGTCGTTAGTTAACTATCATAAACATCCACAAACAACCATCAAACCTTAATAATTTTCCAAATTATTTGTTTCAAAATATCTATGCAAGATATTTGTCTGCACTTCAACCCTTTGAAAACAGTTTTCAAATCACTTTTCTCTTGTGAAATAAATTTCCAAATATCGTTCATTTCTACCGAAAATCACCAAGTCTAAATACTTTAGAATTTAAAATAATTTAAATCACTTTGTCCAAAATATATACTTTAAAACACTTAAATAAAAACAATTTAAATCACTTTATTTAAAACACTAGTTATGAAATTTTAAAATAATTTCTCCTGTAAAACTTAAACCAAAACTAAATTTTAAAATAAAAGTTATTCTATAAGGTATAAATATTAAATAATTGTCTTTTAAATCATAATACTAGTTAAACCTTAAAATACTTTACTTATATAATTAACTTAAAAAATATTTACTTTTTAAAATTTTAAAACGACTAAATAATAATTTCTTTTTAAAACATTTTTAAAACCACTTCAAACCTCTAACTTATACTCGGAAATCTTCTTTGAAAATATACTTGGCATTTCAGGAAATTTATTTCCTTTCCACACCTTTAAAAATAAACCACTATTTATTTTTAAAATAAATTACCCATTTCTTTATAAATTCCCATCCTGGATTTATACTTCCAAATTATCCTCTGATAAATATTTCACTTTATTTATATACCCTGTTTATAAATTCCATAGTCTCATTCTCCTTTAAAACACAGTTTCAACACTAAATCAATTTCCAAATCGATTTTTGAAATTTACTCCATTTTAAAAGTAAATTCCTTTACGTACTCAATTTATTTCAAAACCCATTAATTTCAGATTTACTCCTTTATTATGGTTTAAAATCTTATATAAACCAAAAATACCAATTTCATACTTTATTTCAAAAAAGTTCTTTTATTTTTCCAAACTCATTCAAATCTTGGATTTTAAAAATATATTTCTTCATACTTACAAAACAATATTTCTTAAGTCTTTGTTTTTTCAAAAAAATAATAATCCTTTTTCCCATTTATTCAAAATCCTTATTTTTTCCCATCCTTGAATTTATTATATAGGATTTAAAATTAAACCTTTATTCCTTTCCCAAATTCATTCCATTAATTTATTTGAATTCACGAAAATTATTTAACTTAAAAATTTCCCGTTTTATTTCTTTTAAAATTCCAAACTTTATATATATATTTCATTTTTCTCAAATACCAATATTTATTCAACCAAGCCATAGCATTCAATAAATTTCAATTCCCAATATAATCAATATAATCCATCATAGATTATCACATTACTGAATATAAAATAAATTCAATATTTTAAGGAATCCAGTTAGATCCCTCTAACCTGTTTCCCTACATCCATAGATGTTGGCACAATATAAAATACCAAACCCACTTCGAGGTGGAATTTCGCGGTATAAATGGGTCATCCGCTGTTATGTGGGGTGCATAGGGTCTCATCCGCTATATAATGCGAGAAATCAACCACTCCAATATATATACTACTATGTATAATATCACATCCAGTCAATTCAATCATTTAACCAATAATTTAAATTTAACTACATAAATTTAATGGTAATCCAAATGAGTGAGATTAACTCACATTTGACTTTTAATTTTGCAATCCGATCTATACCGGCTTGCTTTGTTTTAGATTTGACCTCGTATAAACATTTATACGGTTTATTAATATTCGAATCAATCGAAGAATTAATTACCATTTAATTAAATAACAATTTAATTTAATAAAATAATTTCCCTTTTAAAATTCCTTTTTGTAACTAAAATAATTAAATAAGTTAATTGAATAAATTTATCACCTTAATAAATTATTTTTAACATAACTTAGTAAATCAAAATATATCTATGCATATTTATTTTCTTTAGGACTACATACATATATTTTTTAAATAATCTATATAGGTTTCACAAAAGTCCAAATTACACCTACATATATATATTTCTGTTTTTACTTCACATATTTATTAAATAAAATTTAAACCGAAGAATAGAAAATAGGAAACCTCTCTAACATCGAACCCAGTGGCTTCACAATCGACCCTGATCCCAAGGCCTAACCTCCCAACCAAAGCTCAGCCTCCTGTAGCATTTCGTCTTCGACGAACTCCATCTCTACCCGCGTCGTCGTGCTGCCCTTCCTTCGCCACCGCGCAAGGTTCTACCGCCGCAACTTCACGTGAACGTGCCATCGCACATCCCACGTCGCCAGTTCTCCCCACCCGCGCATGCTTCCGCTGCGTCCCCAGTCTCACCACAAGTGTCTCCTCCTTCTCGACCGAAGTTATTCGCGCCGCGCAGCCTCCACCGAGTTGAACGAGACGATTGGCTCTCATCTCAAACAAGATCTTTGATTTGATTTATTTGGGAGTCACGAGCTTGAATTAGAAATGAGGATAGGGTAAAATATACTGGAGATAGAAAATTTAAAGCTTGGTCCTTTATTTTTATTTTTGATTTGGGTTTTAAAATACTCGGTTGCTAATATAAAGAAGAAGGGGACATCTGTACGCGATTTGGAAAGGCAGGGGAACACGTGTTGTTAAGGAGAAAACATGTTAAAATTTTCTATTGTATGTGAATATATATATATATATATATATATATATATATATATATTTAATTTAAATTCAAATTCAAATCGATTTCAACTCGAAGCTTAAGATTTTTACATCCTATCGAGGGTGCCGCTAGGCGTTTATAATGTTAAACCCCTATTTCGATTGCGATGGAAAAGGTTTCGAGTCCTGATTCAATCTTATGGAGAAGATAGCTTTTTGGACCCAGTTATTATATTGAATTTTCGATACAAATTTTAACGTGTTTACTTACCGTACGACCTCATGATAACTCCAAACACTATGAAATTTGAAATCCAATAATAATACACTATTACGGATCCAATGAAACTAATTTCATCAAATTCCGAGACTGTGCCTCAGAAGGCTATTTTTAAACATCAATTCAAACGATATATTTTCAAAATTGAATAGATCCCTTCCAAATTCAAAGTTAAAGCTTGCATTGTCTTCGGTATTATTAATATAAATTTTACAAGCCTTTGAAATATTTTTAACCAGCTTAAAAACCAAGATTTCATATTTTACCCAAGTTTCAATCATTTAAATTCAATAATTTAATTGCCAAATAAAAATGATATTTGAAATTCAAGTTAAACTAACTTTCATATATTCAAAATCAATTAAATATTCCAATTTCAAATATCCAAAAATTTTGGGCCATCACAAGATAAAAAAAGTAAAACAAAACACATAATCTCACAGCGGAATGAAAAATATAATAATAAAAAAATAGTTCATGAAGTTGTTTAACAAATAAATTTGATTACACTTTTACGAAAAAGATCAGAGTTATACATATAGTAGGAAATAAAGAATTAATGCAACGGAACAACATGATGTAGTGAAATAAATGTAATAAATAGAATAATATACTAAATCTTAGTCTTTGTCCTTCAGAAAAGTAGTCTTCAATACACTGAAACGCTCAGACTGACCTGAGCATAATGAAAAGACAAAACACTCGAGTCAGAACTAAAAGATCTTATGTAAAATAAATTTATAATAAATAAGTATGAGTGTAATGGCTTTAGAGATGTTTACGGGATTTTACATCTCCTATCCAGTGTCTAACATGCGTGCAATAACTTAAGAGATGTTCGGGATTACCATTTCCTAAGGATACGTTAAACTATTTACTATGTAGTAATATACGTTATTATAATATGTCTATCACTAAAGTAAAGTATTGAAATAGCGCTAACGCGTTACCCATATCCCCCTTAACACACTTTTATATATTCCCACATTCTATACAGATACTGGAAGCTCCACCAAACCGGTGGTTTACTCATTGATCATTCCATTGGTACGGTACAACCCAAACTCATAATGGGCACGATAAGGCATGTGACAAGGCGCGCGAAGCAACGCAAGTGTAGGATTCTATCGTTTGCGTATCCAGAATGGTGGTAACATATAACAGCTATTATCGCCCACCTCGGAACACACTCCCATAATCAAAATCGAGGGGTGGACAACAAATCAACCATAAAGAAATAAATATGGTATCGAAGAAATGTGCCCGATAGGAGGAGCGATCTCATTTGACCCGGCAAGACTCCTGCTTTAGCCACATCAAGCTGACCCGAGGGGGTCGGGGCTATGTTCATACTTGTACAGAATCATTCGCCAAACCATCCTACTTCATTCTGAATTCTCCACCATTTGCACAGTTGTTAAAGAGGTCTTCAGTATTGGAAGAGAGTATGACAATATCTGATCCTTGTCTCTTTAACAACCAAACACTTATTTCACACTGGTTGTTTCTTTTACATTTTAAATACCAATTCATATTTGATATCAAAATATCAAATTCATTTCAAAATCATATCACTTTCAAAATCATATTCACTTTTGAAATCATTATTCTCTTTAAATAATATTCATTTTCAAAACAATAACTACAAAATAGTTTAAACCATCATATTAAAATATTTGTATTTAAATCAATTTAACCCAAATCATTACCGTTCCAACTTAAATAGTTTGAATATTGAAAGTAGTTTATATATTGGAATAATTATACATTTAAAAGTAGTTTATATGTAAAAAAATAGGTTATAGATTAAAATAGTATGTATTTTAGAAATACTTTATATTAAAATACGTTATATTTATTAAAAGTTGATGTATTAGAAATAGTTATAATAGTTTAAAAAAATTTAAAATAGTTTTAAGAGTTTACAAAAGTCTAATAGTTTAAATACTTTAAGGATTTTAAAATAGTTAAAATAGTTTAATATTAAGTGGTTTGATTATTGGAAATGGTTTATATAGTAAATAGTTTGAAAATCTAAATAATCTAAATTTTAAATAATAGGATTTTAAACAATTTATATTAAAATTATTAATTTGAAAATAATCAAATCAAATTGTTTCCTTCATTTAAACAAACTTAGATCATATCCAGATTTCAAATCAAGAAACTCAATTTTAATCTTTCAATTCAAATTCTCATTCAAACCATTCAATTTATATTGATTTCAAAACAATGTTTGAACTACAAATTTAAAACCACTTAAAATTCAATAGATTTCAAAGCTTAAATATTCAAATGTTTACAATAACTCAATTTTGATAGATTTCATTTATATTCCAAAATTGAACTTTAAAACTTTTATTTAAATTCAGTAAACAATTCATATAAACCAATTTCAACTTCAACATTTTTATAGCTTGTATTTTGAAAATAATTCAGTTCATATAAATCAATTTTCTTTCAAAATATCATTTAACTGGATTCAAAATTTAAGGATTTGATAATCATTTAATATAACCAATCTGATGTCCGTATATAATTTCTACACTCTGGTCGAGTGATACGGATATATATCATTTCAACCCGTAATAAATTTTAGTTTTATAGATATATATCATTTCAACCCACAATCTCGAGTAAAATTTAAAATCCATAAAACCGCTTGAGTTTATTATTTCAACCCATAACGATTGTGATGCCCCACCTCTACACCCACGCTAGCCAAGAACACTACGGTGTAATGCTGTCAACTAGCACGGAGAATAAGGCTGTTGAGGAGCGACCATCCGTGTAATTGCTTTGCACGAGCACCGATATGCCAGATAAGATGTAACTTGCATTTTTTGAAGAGGACATCCGACATACCGACACAAACTCAAAGCTACTACACAGTGGCTATTATGTCTTCGAAAATAAATATAGAAATAAGCATAACACAAATTAGTCACAGATAATTCATATCACAAAGGCGGAAGAAGATATGAATATATAACCAACACATGAAAGTGTATATCAAAGTAGTGGTCAAAAAGATCCACAATAATACAAAAGAATAGCAACGCGTGCCATACAAAAATATACAACTATGAGTCCATATCTCAAGTGTATACAACAAAGTAAACTACTAATCTAAGTAGTTAGCCAAAAGTCAGGATGATAACCCCAGAAGAGAAGTCAAGCAGAAGCACCTGTAACATCTCGGTCTGACCCGAGTATTATTTAATAAGAAAATAATAAACGGATCAGTCCAGCTATAAATACCAGATAACATGATATAGAATAAAAGATATGGCATAAACATATAATATCCATAATGGCATACGACTATAAGTATGCAATTGAAACTCAACATGAGATTAATCAATATCACGAAAATCTTCACAAAGATCCAAAAAAGGGTTTCATACCCAAAACTTGTATTCACAACAAGTCAATGACACACGAATTCACCAATGCACAAAAATTGACAAATCATATCAATGAAAATCACTAAAATTAGTGAAGCATAAATTCCAGAATTCAACACACGAAATCCAGAAATCACAAAAAAGGGGGGGAGGCCTATCACACGAACGGGAGCATTAAAACTCACCAACATATGTATCACACGAACGAGAAGCTATCTCATGGTAGCTAGCCATTAATTTTTGACACACGAACGGCCCGAAGGCCATGGGGAGCTACCCCACATGTGTGAGTTTAAATCACACAGAAACAGGGTCAAGTCTAACCCCGCAAACAAAGAGACATCACACAATTGCTAGTCTAAATCTTAAAATGATCGTCATGATCAAAGAGAAGTGTCAATTACAGTAAGATAGTAAATATATGAGCTTAGCTTCATGTCCCATAACCACTAGCTTAACTTAAATATTTACGAACAAATTGTAGATCTCCACTAGAAAATTGTCACAAGAGATTCAATCGAACAAGTCCAAGAATTAACGGGCGAAGTAAACGCAAGCGTTTCATACCACTTGTTTTACTAAGTCGTTTAATTAGATTTCTCATACGAGTGAGGTAAAGGCTTGTATATACTAATAGATTGGAAAACGGTTTAAGAAACGAGCTTTGTAATAAAATAGTGTTGAGATCGTTTGAAGAAAGAGTTTTGATATTTACTACTAGTATAGAAAACCTTTATATTTTCAAAGTGACAAATCACAAAGAAGATTGTAGGAACAATCAATCACTAGAATTCACATACGAAGATGTGAATAAAAATCCAAAGAAACCGATAAAGAATCCATCGAAATGGATATTCAAAAATCCCCAAAAAGGAGTCATCAAAGTCATAATAAATGATAACAACAAATAGGATCATCACGAATCGATTTAAATTGGAAACCACGCAAATTAGGCGAAATAGGCAAAACAGCAACAGGTACGTCGGCCGGCTATAGAACTCGGTCGACCGGACCCTGTTCTGAAAAATCCTCAGGAAGCAGGTCGGTCGACTGTGCTCTACAGTCGATCGACCAAACCCTGAGGCAGAGAAGTGCTTTGCACTTTGGAAGCAGGTCGGTCGGCCGGCAGCAGAGCTCGGTCGGCCGGACCTGTTCCTAGTCCCTTCCTAGCCCATCGAATACAGTGGCCAATCACGACCAATTTGCAACCACTCGAGCATCGGCGATAAGGATTTATGCCTATCGACTACCCGGCCCTATGAGCTCTTCGTTGCATCACCAAAAACACATTTGAACATCAATGCTATGATTTTTAAAGAATTGAACCCAAAACACCAAATTTTGGAATATTCACCAAATCAATCCAAACCAAAAGCAAATGCACACGAATAAGTGTTAGGAATTCATACCTAACAATCGAAGATAATTATATACTAAGATGTGAGATAAAAATCTCACCTTTGAACCCAAACAAATGAAGATGAAGCTTGAAAGCAAAGGAGAATCAACCACTCTTCAAATCCAACTCAAGAAGCTTGATTCTAAGTTTTAAAAGAAGAACATTCCCAAAGTTAGGTTTAGGAATTTCTGAAATTGTTAAGAGAATGAGTTGGAGAAGATGAAGAGAAGCTTACCAATGGGTTTTCTATTAGTTTGGAGCTAGAGTTTGATTTGCTAAAGAAAGCTAGGGCTTGGAGTTTTAATTTCTCATTCCACTCTCCATTGTTATAAAAGCTTGAGTAAAAGGAAAATAGAATGGAAGTGAATGAAGAGAAGAGGGTTGGAACTGAGTTAAGTGGGGTTAATGGGCTCAGCCCAAACCAAAGCCCTAAGTAAAAAGTAGCAAAAATCAACTTACTCCAAACATATCGAAGCTTATACTAAAAAAGGTCGCAAACGGCATTTTAAACTCAATGGGAGTGGTCTTGAGTCATAATTCAACCGTATGCAAAAAGTATCTTTTCGTACTAAATTCCGAGTATCGATAAAATATTTAAATAAAATATTTAAATATAAAAATCGATAAATATGCGGGTTGTTACAGACTCCCCTCCTTAAAGAAATTGCGTCCTCGCAATATTTAAGAAGAAAATATAAAGTAACAACCATAAAAGTATATTCAACACAAAAGAAATTTGAAATAAAAGGTTCGCCTTAAAGAGCACGGGAAAGTAAGTCCGGATGTGATCGCTCGATGAACTCTGTAGACTCCCAAGAACAATCCTTAGGATTTGAAGACCATTGAACTTTCACAAGCGGAACATCCTTATTTCAAAGTCGTTTGACTTCCAAAGCAATAATACGAACAGGATGCTGCTTATAAGTTAAATTCGGCGAAACTTCAATTTCTTCCATAACACCGGGCTCAAGAATAGAATCAGAATCTCGAAGGCACTTCCGTAATTGAGAAACGTGAAACACGTCATGAATAGCAAAAAACTGAGCCAGTAATAAAAGGCGATAAGCCACGGAACCAATACGTTCGGTGATAGGAAATGGCCCAATATATCGAGGCGCTAACTTTCCCGATCGACTGAAACGTACAACACCTTTCATGGGTGAAACACGAACGAACACAAGATCTCCCACAGAAATTCTAATTTCCTTCTTCGGTTATCGGCATAGGATTTTTGTCTACTTTGAGCTTCTTTCATCCTATGACGAATAAGGTCAATCTCCTCTGTGGAATCCCGAACAAAATTTGGACCTAAAACCAGCTTCTCACTGGCCTCAAGCCAACAAGAAGGAGATCGGCTTGGCCTTCCATAGAGTACCTCGAAAGGTGCCATACCAATACTAGATTGGAAGCTATTATTATAGGAAAATTCAACAAGAGGAATATGATCTTCCCATCTTCCACCGAAATTATGCACACAAGCACGAAGAAGATCTTCAAGTGTTTGATTCATACGCTCGGTTTGTCCATCGGACTGGGGGTGATAAGCTGTGCTAAAATTAAGCTTCGTTCCCAAAACTTTTTGAAGACTCTTCCAAAATCCACTAGTAAACAATGGATCACGATCACTAACAATAGAAGTAGGAACTCCATGCAATTTAACAATTTCTTTAACAAAGAGTTTGGCCAAAAGATGAACGGTTCGGTTAGACCGAACGGGAATAAAATGGGCAGATTTAGTAAGTCTATCAACGATCACCCATAAGCTATCATGACCCGAACGAGAACGGGGAAGGCCATCTATAAAATCCATGGAAATTTGGTCCCACTTCCAAATTGGAATTTCTAAAGGTTGCAATAATCCACCGGGCCTTTGATGCTCGGCCTTAACGAGTTGGCAAGTCATGCAACGCTTAACGAAGTTAGCGATGTCAAGTTTCATTCCCTCCCAATAATAAAGTCGCTTCATATCCGCGTACATTTTAATACTACCGGGATGAATGGTAAATTTAGAACGATGGGAATCTTCTAAAATATCTTTACGAAGGTCACAAATATTTGGCACGATAAGTCTACCAAATTTCCAAATGCCGCCACGAGAATCGATATCAAAGTCTTTCAAACCTTCAATATCAATTTTATCCTTAATATTTTGGCCAAGAAGAGCCAAGTCGGGATCTAGCCTTTGAGCTTCAAGAATGAGGTCTAAAAGAGAAGGATGAGCCTCAAGGCTACATAAAACAAATGATGAGCATAAATCGGATACGCGGTCTCGAATCTCACAAGTGGATAAGATCTCGAGATCGTTCCATTTAGATATCATCATAGAAACAACGGCTTGTTATTTACGGCTAAGAGCATCGGCGACACAATTACCCTTACTGGGGGTATAAAGAATATCAAGATCATAAGGAGCAAGGAACTCGAGCCAACGTTGTTGACGCAAATTAAGTTCCTTTTGAAAGAACAAATACTTCAAGGACTTATGATCGGTATAAAGAACAAATTTCTCTCCTAAAAGATAATGACGCCAAGTCCGAATAGCAAAAACAATAGCCGTGAGTTCTAAATCATGTGTGGCATATCTAGTCTCGGCCGGCTTTAATTGCCTTGAAGCATAAGCAATAACACGTTCTTTTTGCATAAGAACGGCACCCAACCCAACACGACTAGCATCGGTATAAACAACGAAATCTTGATTCCCTTCGGGAATAATAAGAATAGGAGCATCAGAAAGGAGTTCTTTTAATTTCTGAAAAGAAGTTTCACATTTGTCCGACCAAATGTATTTAACACCTTTCTTCGTTAAGCTAGTGAGAGGCACGGCAATCTTAGAAAAGTCTTTGATAAAACGGCGGTAATAACCTGCCAATCCAAGGAAACTACAAATCTCTGTCACACTCTCCGGTCTCTTCCAATCTTGAATCGCTTCAATCTTTGAAGGATCCATGAAAATTCCGGATTCGGAAATAATATGACCGAGAAACTTCATACAAGATTGCCAAAAGTGGCATTTAGAAAACTTTGCTTTTAATTGATTACTCCTAAGAGTTTCCAATACAATCCGTAGATGCTTCTCATGTTCCTCCTCGGTTTTTGAATACATAAGAATATCATCAATAAAGATGAGAACAAACCGGTCGAGGAAGTGTTTGAAAACTCTATTCATAAGGTCAACGAAATAAGCGGGAGCATTCGTTAGACCAAATGGCATAACAAGCCATTCATAAGATCCATACCGAGTACGGAACGATGTCAAAGGAATGTTATCCTCTGCAATACGAAGCTGATGAACTCCGGTAGCTAAGTCTAATTGTGAAAAGACTCTAGCACCACTAAGTTGATCGAATAGATCATCAATCCGAGGTAAAGGATATTTATTTTTGATAGTAAGATCATTAAGCTTGTGGTAGTCAACGCAAAGCCTAAGTGTACCATCGGATTTCTTCACAAAAATAGTCGAAGCTTCCCAAGGCGAGGAACTAGAGCGAATAAATTACTTCGTCTCCAATTCGGATAATTGTTTACGCATCTCCTCATTTTCTTTATTGGACATACGATAAGGAGGACGAGTAATAGGTTGAGCTCCAGGGATAAGATTAATTCTGAACTCAATTGCTCGCTTAGGTGGTAATCCTAAAACGGGCTCAAATATGTCGGAAAATTCACGAACAATGTGAATAAGAGAAATGATATCTTCTGCATCATCATTATCGTCATCATGAGGATTTAAAGAGTATAACGATGCAACCAAACTGGAATCCGAATCTTTAAGATTAATAGAAATCTGCTTAACAGATTGAGGATGTCGAAGATGAATAGTCCGCTCAGGACATAGGATATGAGCTTCATAACGGTTAAGCCATTCCATTCCCAAAATCATTCCAAAGCCTAAATAACGCATGACATGCAAATCGGCTAGGAAAGAAAAATCACATAAAATAATCTCGACATCTTTACACAATAAACTGATTATTGCGGATCCACCAACCGGATTTGCAATTCTCAGGGAAGTCATTAAACACATAACATCCAAAGAAAAGGTGTCAACAAGTTCTTTTGATATAAAAGAATGGGACGCACCCGTATCAAAAAGAACTCGAATAGGATGATCACGAAATATAATAATACCATCAAGGATAGAATGAGAAATACCTTGACCACGAGATGTGTTGTCAGGGGCTTGAGCAACATTAAGCTTTCCCTCCTTCCTATTTTGAAGTTTGGGACAAGAAGATAGATAATGATCTGGGCTTTTTCAATAGCGACAAGTACGAGGCTTTGAACACTTGTTCGCAAAATGGTCTCTGGAGCCATAGTTAAAGCATTTCCCTTCAGTAGAGGAAAAGGTCTTTGCAGCAGGAGTTGCTTGCTTCCCTTTCTTATTGGGATAAGGACCTTTGAATTTGTTTGGCCTCTTCTTGTTGTTGAAGTTTGGTTCGTAACCCACCAATTCAACATCACTTTCCCTATCCGCCTCTTCAAGACGAAGAGCGATATCAATGAGTTGGTCGAAAGAAACTTCTAATTTTAGAAGTAATGGCTTCTTGAGATTTTTGTTTAATCCATAGACAAATTTTTGGCTCTTCTTCAATGGGGTGTTGATGTATTCAACCCCATATTTGGAAAGTGACTCGAAGGATGCAACATAATCAGTCACGGAGGATTCACCTTGAACAAGGTCCATAAAACGGCGAGCCAAAGTCACCTTTTCTGCTTCTGGTACGAATTTTAACTCGAAGCGCTCTCGGAATTTCTCCCAAGTGAGATCCGCTTCATTTATTTCAGAAATTAGAAGCTCGTACCAGTCTAATGCTCTTTCTTGGAGCATACTAGAAGCCACCTTAACTCGGTGAAGATCAATGAGGTTCATGCGAGAAAAGATTCGATCGCATGTCCTTAACCAAGCCTGGACTTTAATAATAGTTTCAGAACCTTTAAATGGCTTCCCACCCAGGTTGGTGTAATCATTGCACAAACGTGCAAATCCAGACTTAGGGTGAGTAGGTTCCGGATTAGAACCGGCTGCTTGAGCATTCTTTACTAGATCAAGAAGCTGCTGGGCAGACATAAAAACTCCATCTTGGGGAGTAGCACTAGATTGACTGGCGCTGGGACGGCCTGGTCTACCCATTTCCCTTCCTTTAGAAAGAAAGAAAGAAGAAGAAAAAGGTTATTCACCAAATGAATACCAAGAAATCTTGATAGACAAAACAAGGAATCATAAAAGAAAATAGGATAGAACGGTACGAAAACACGAATTAAATCCTAAGGCATGACTCCTAAGATGGACTTAGGACGATGATCCTTGTTAAATTATTCTACATTGTTCCGAAGTTTGGCTCTGATACCAAGCTGTGACGCCCCACCTCTATACCCAAGCTAGCCAAGAACACTACGGTGTAATGCTATCAACTAGCACGGAGAATAAGGCTGTTGAGGAGCGACCATCCGTGTAATTGCTTTGCGCGAGCACCGATATGCCAGATAAGATGTAACTTGCATTTTTTTCAAGAGGACATCCGACATACCGACACAAACTCAAAGCTACTACACAGTGGCTATTATGTCTTCGAAAATAAATATAGAAATAAGCATAACACAAATCAGTCACAGATAATTCATATCACAAAGGCGGAAGAAGATATGAATATATAACTAACACATGAAAGTGTATATCATAGTAGTGGTCAAAAAGATCCACAATAATACAAAAGAATAGCAACGCGTGCCATACAAAAATATACAACTATGAGTCCATATCTCAAGTGTATACAACAAAGTAAACTACTAATCTAAGTAGTTAGCCAAAAGTCAGGATGATAACCCCAGAAGAGAAGTCAAGCAGAAGCACCTGTAACATCTCGGTCTGACCCGAGTATTATTTAATAAGAAAATAATAAACGGATCAGTCTAGCTATAAATATCAGATAACATGATATAGAATAAAAGATATGGCATAAACATATAATATCCATAATGGCATACGACTATAAGTATGCAATTGAAACTCAATATGAGATTAATCAATATCACGAAAATCTTCACAAAGATCCAAAAAAGGGTTTCATACCCAAAACTTGTATTCACAACAAGTCAATGACACACGAATTCACCAATGCACAAAAATTGACAAATCATATCAATGAAAATCACTAAAATTAGTGAAGCATAAATTCCAGAATTCAACACACGAAATCCAGAAATCACAAAAAAGGGGGGGGAGGCCTATCACACGAACGGGAGCATTAAAACTCACCAACATATGTATCACACGAACGAGAAGCTATCTCATGGTAGCTAGCCATTAATTTTTGACACACGAACGGCCCGAAGGCCATGGGGAGCTACCCCACATGTGTGAGTTTAAATCACACAGAAACGGGGTCAAGTCTAACCCCGCAAACAAAGAGACATCACACAATTGCTAGTCTAAATCTTAAAATGATCGTCATGATCAAAGAGAAGTGTCAATTACAGTAAGCTAGTAAATATATGAGCTTAGCTTCATGTCCCATAACCACTAGCTTAACTTAAATATTTACGAACAAATTGTAGATCTCCACTAGAAAATTGTCACAAGAGATTCAATCGAACAAGTCCAAGAATTAACGGGCGAAGTAAACGCAAGCGTTTCATACCACTTGTTTTACTAAGTCGTTTAATTAGATTTCTCATACGAGTGAGGTAAAGGCTTGTATATACTAATAGATTGGAAAACGGTTTAAGAAACGAGCTTTGTAATAAAATAGTGTTGAGATCGTTTGAAGAAAGAGTTTTGATATTTACTACTAGTATAGAAAACCTTTGTATTTTTAAAGTGACAAATCACAAAGAATATTGTAGGAACAATCAATCACTAGAATTCACATACGAAGATGTGAATAAAAATCCAAAGAAACCGATAAAGAATCCATCGAAATGGATATCCAAAAATCCCTAAAAAGGAGTCATCAAAGTCATAATAAATGATAACAACAAATAGGATCATCACGAATCAATTTAAATTGGAAACCACGCAAATTAGGCGAAATAGGCAAAACAGCAACAGGTCGGTCGGCCGGCTACAGAGCTCGGTCGACCGGACCCTGTTCTGAAAAATCCTCGGGAAGCAGGTCGGTCGACTGTGCTCTGCAGTCGGTCGACCAAACCCTGAGGCAGAGAAGTGCTTTGCACTTTGGAAGCAGGTCGGTCGGCCGGCAGCAGAGCTCGGTCGGCCGGACCTGTTCCCAGTCCCTTCCTAGCCCATCGGATACAGTGGCCAATCACGACCAATTTGCAGCCACTCGAGCATCGGCACTAAGGATTTATGCCTATCGACTACCCGGCCCTATGAGCTCTTCGTTGCATCACCAAAAACACATTTGAACATCAATGCTATGATTTTTAAAGAATTGAACCCAAAACACCAAAAATTGGAATATTCACCAAATCAATCCAAACCAAAAGCAAATGCACACGAATAAGTGTTAGGAATTCATACCTAACAATCAAAGATAATTATATACTAAGATGTGAGATAAAAATCTCACCTTTGAACCCAAACAAATGAAGATGAAGCTTGAAAGCAAAGGAGAATCAACCACTCTTCAAATCCAACTCAAGAAGCTTGATTCTAAGTTTTAAAAGAAGAACATTCCCAAAGTTAGGTTTAGGAATTTCTGAAATTGTTAAGAGAATGAGTTGGAGAAGATGAAGAGAAGCTTACCAATGGGTTCTTCTATTAGTTTGGAGCTAGAGTTTGATTTGCTAAAGAAAGCTAGGGCTTGGAGTTTTAATTTCTCATTCCACTCTCCATTGTTATAAAAGCTTGAGTAAAAGGAAAATAGAAAGGAAGTGAATGAAGAGGAGAGGGTTGGAACTGAGTTGAGTGGGGTTAATGGGCTCAGCCCAAACCAAAGCTCTAAGTAAAAAGTAGCAAAAATCAACTTACTCCAAACATATCGAAGCTTATACTCAAAAAGGTCGCAAACGACATTTTAAACTCAATGGGAGTGGTCCCGAGTCCTAATTCGACCGTATGCAAAAGGTAGCTTTTCGGACTAAATTCCGAGTATCGATAAAATATTTAAATATAAAAATCGATAAATATGCGGGTTGTTACAACGATTTTTTCCTAATCTATAAGACCATTCGGGTATGTATCATTTAAACTCATAGCGATTTACCTAACAATAACTAAGGGAACTTGCAAAGTGATAACAATATATAAAATAATCAGCCAA
This sequence comes from Allium cepa, assembly GCA_030765085.1. NCBI lineage: Eukaryota > Viridiplantae > Streptophyta > Magnoliopsida > Asparagales > Amaryllidaceae > Allium > Allium cepa. The sequence continues at coordinate 974,265,477 of CM060935.1, forward strand.
TTATCGACAATTAACCATCCATCACAATCATCATTCAAATCAACCAATGATTCGCAAAATTAACTAGTTATCACTATAAGATATTTATCTAACAATTCAAATTCAATATGAATTTAACTGGCAGTTAATTGAATTTAAATTCAAATTAAATCTAAATGAAAATTTAAATTATCGGATGGGCACACACAATTAGACAAGATGCAAATGGTACTCTGTAGTTTGGAGAAAAGAAAGCTCCGCCAAAGAAAATCTCTTACGTTGGAATGTTATAAACAATGCTCTATTCATGAAGGTTAAACTAGTGAGTAGGGGTCTGAATCTTAGTGTAAATGCTATTTCTGTAATGATCTACATGAAAGCAACAAGCATCAAGCATATATACTTTGATTGCTCTATCACAAGTTGGCTCTGGAGAAAAGTTCAAAATGCTATTGGAATCGAACTAGAAGGAATGACCAGATTTGAAGAGTGGGAGAAACTCTTACGAGTGTCAGCCAAAAGAGATTATCATTCTAAAAAATTACTGTTATTTTCAAAAAATTCAAGAGGCTGATATGGACCGAGCGTAACACAAATATTTTCAATGAATCTAAAAGCAAAATCGTGCTCAACCTCGAGCCCTCTCATATTCGAGGCTAGGAATGGACTTCGGGATGTTTGTCTACCCTATGATCCTAGGGATGAAGATAACTAGAATATCTGGTTGCCAAAAGATTTATTGTTTTTCTCCTTTATTTTCTCCTTTTTTATTTTGTTTATTCTTTGTTCCGATCTGCCATTCTGCCTTTTCTTTTGGTTTGTGTTTATGCTTCTGTTATTTTATTTTTGTTTTGTTTTCCCATGGTGGATCAATAAAATGGTAGGGGGCCATTCAACCCCGTCGGCCATGCCAAAAAATATATCAAACAACAATCAATAAATTCCTAATCACATCATAAATTAAATTTAACTAACATAAAAACATTTAGTGTTCGTGAGTGGGTTAAAACACTCACCTTTGATTTTATGTCGATTAAAAATTTAATTAAATCCTAAAAATTTAATAGTCTTAGAACTCAGAGAACTAATTTCATAATGTCTAGAATTTCAATACGATCGTAAGGAGAAACCCGCGCATTAATCCGAGCTCGTATGCGAAAGTTATGATCGTCATCACCTCACTTGACGAAACCCTATAGCTCCTCGACATCAAAATACGAACGTGATCAAGTATCAGCTTCCATCATCCATGCAATAATCACCGCCTCTACGACCTCCGTTGCCGTGATCAAACGTCGCCTAAGCCTTCAACACGACCGGTAGTAAGCCCCTTTGTCTCACGACCCTCCAAGGTGCCACCAGAAGCGCTTGCCGCCACCACCGTTAGAAGCTATTTTCTAGTGATCCTGACGACCTACGACACGAGCGACCAATACCTCTAAGACCTGCTCGACCTCCTCTTCCCAACGATGCCTCCAAATGGTAAAACGGTTGAAGATCCACCATTGAATCGTAAACCCTAGAAATGGATGGCCGAGGTTCATTGTCAATTTCTTGTTGTACGATGCATCCAATTGAAAAATGAATTGCTGTAGTAGATTGCGCTAGTCGAGAGCTTTTCAACGATATAGAATATGACATAGTTTTAAGAAATTTGATTTTCGATTTGATTTTGAAATTGAATTAGTGTTTTGGAACTAGAGCCATTGAAGAAGGAAGAAGTGGCACTTAATTGAATGGATAGATAGGCACGGAATGAGAAATGAGAAACAATTAGGGTTTATACTAGCGTATATATAGGCAGAGCTGAAATAGAAAGGATGGACAAGATCGATTTGGATTGAAACGATAACAACAACCCGAAAAGCCCATTTCGTTTCTGAAACGAAAATGGTCATCCATTATATCAAAATATGGATTTTCAATATTTTAAAACCCAATGGAACTAGTTTCAAACCTTGATTCCACTGTATACAGAAGTTAGCTTTCAAAATCATATTATATTCAATTAGATTCTATAAAATAATTTTTCTACACTTCGAGCCCGCACGATCAAACGACAAGTTCAATCGCTATGAAACTTGAAATCCTATAATAAATTACTATTAGGGATCCGATGAAACTGGTTTTTTCGAAATCCAAGACAATGGCCAGCATGGCTAATTTTCCCATTAATTAAATAATAATTATCAAATTGATTTAATTACTTTGAAATTCAAATTTAATAATTAACAATTTCACCACCCTAGATTACATAGAAATAAATAATCTTTTAAAACAATTTTTTCATGTCAAATTCAATATTAAATACGGCACTAATTACATGTTCAATTATAACTTTAATAAATTCATTAATTATGATTTAAAATTCCAAAAAATTCATTTATTTTGATTTCTCTCTTATTATCTAATCAGTTATTACCTTATGAATATAACTAACATAAGTTTATATCTTATTACATTCATATTTTACACTTATTATCTTTTACCACATTAACTGTAATATTTAATTACCTTAATTCTATTGATTGGAATTTCATTAAAATAGTTGTCAATTACATTAAAATAACGTTTTAATTATTTTCTCATTAACAAATCATAAATTTTTAATTTCTTCCAATATTAAATCCCAGAATATTATTTAATTACTATTTTTAATTATAAAAAAATACAGGTCGTTACACTCTCCCTCGATCAAAACTTTTCGTCCTCGTAAAGGGAAAATAAGGAATTAAGAAACTAACATATTTTTATTCAAATAATCAATTTGCAAATAATTTAAAATTACATAATTAAGTATTTTAAATAAAATATATCCATTTGTAACTAATTAAATCTTCCAAATCCTAGTTAAATAAAAGTTAAAAAAATTGCACTTCTACAAAAATTCTTCTAAGTCTAAATTCACGAAAATTTTTGACAGAGTCTCCTTTGTACGGATAGATCCGGGAGAAATAATAATATCAATAATAACAATATATATAATATTTCAATAATATAATATCCCAAACCATGAGAAAAACAATAATATATCGCTATAAAACCGTAATCTGAAAACGTATCTATTTATCGGGCAAACAACTTATATTTATGAAACCAAAGTCGTAGCTATTGCTTCCATAAACTTGTATTTCACTTATATAATCCAAAAGAGTGAGAATTATGTAAAAGAGGAATATTTAGGTGTTTCAATTAGTAACAAAAGCAAATCAACACAAACATATGCAAACAAAACAGTACAACCATCATACACAACAAAAGAAATCAACAATACATCTATAGCAACCAAACTAATGGTTTGTTCAGGTTCAGACACTTTTCAACATACAAGGGTGATGAATAGACTACCAAGTGTACCTTGTGCTCAATAGCCTAAGATGATAACTTAATTGATCATTCATGCAACCTTAAACAATTTGAACTATCCTTTCCCAAACTTCCCATTAGCCAAGCAATCCAGGATTTTTTTTATTTAAGTTTATTCGATTAGTTTCATTTCACATCATTATTTACTCTTTATTCATTTATACCATGTCTTCTTTTCTTATTTTCCTTCATTTACTTACATTAATTATTTCACATTTAGTATCTGAAGTCATCAATAGAAATATTATATAAGTTTCCTCGTAATTTAGTCCGCATTCATTTACATATATAACTGGAATTCCATTTAATGTTTAAAATAATCAATGAATTCATTATTTAAGTATTACATACATTTTATTTCACATTTATTATTTACTTATAATCCTTAGTATCCATTTTAAGATCAATATTTATTAGTGAATCTTTTTAGTCATTTTCTTGAGTTTATACTGATTTGTTTAAATTGTATTCACCTTTACTATTCAATTTGATTATTAGCATTTCACAATATTAACTTATGTTTATAATATTTATTGTACACCAAAATTAATTCTATTTGAACACTTTCAATGCTTAAGTTTTACTTGTAAAATATTTTATTACATAGTTCTATTTAACACTACAACTTTTTAAACATTTCTGGTAAGTTATATATATGTTTAAGAATGTAATTGAATGTTACACAAGTTTATCTTATTTATTTTAGTTAACAAAATGTCTAATAATAACATCTTCTAAATTCTCATATCTTTTGATTTACAAGTTACAAATCTCCAGTTTCTTATATATTTCATTAATCATCTAGCATCTAATTTCTTATTTTCATTTTAGAAGTTTCCAACTATTAAAGTAGTTAAGATTTCATTTCATTATAATAATTGAAATCCCTAATCTGTAGAAATTTAAGAAATAAATATAGGTTTCATTTCAAATCAGTCTGATATAATATATATAATCATACCTTTTGTATATCAAAACACACTTAAGAAAATAAAATTAATTATTTTTATCAAAAAAAATGTGTAGTAAAACTACTATAGCGGTCTTCCCATTTTGAAACTTGAAAATGAACGTCGATGATGCATGCACTCATCACCAAAATTATTTTTCAGCGACAGAAGAGGGGAGTACATAATTTATTTCCTTTTTAAAATTTCTTTAAAACATTAAAAACCAAATTTTCAAAACCCCGGAACTTAAATTCTATAATTTCCAATTCATATTTTCATCTTATTTTAAATCATATTTGCAATCAATATTTATAAAATTTCACTTCCTAACAAATAAGTATCACATACAACTGTATCCATTTATAAAATTTATTCTTTTATATACAAAATAAAATACTAGGTAAAATTATTTCATTTACCTATATTTTAAAAACATATATTGTGTCGGTCTGCCCTATTAAGTGTTTAGAAATCCCTATCAATACCATAACTTACTATGTACCGACCAGAATTTATAAGTAGTAAATGGAACAAATTAACACAACATATAAATATTTTATAACACTGACAAATATGCTCTCTCATATATATAATCAAACAACTCATTCTAGGGTATTGCTACCCCATCTCTAATGAGTTAAACCTTACGAAGCTAAGGTTATCGCTAAACCTCTCTCTAATACCAAACGTGACGACCTACCTTTTTAGATATTTTAAATCGACAATAAACCAAACATGTCAACTCAAACCATTCAAAAGGGAGGATTGTTAATGTGGTGAATAAGGAAATAAGAGGAAAAAAAACACAGAATCTTACAGCGGAATGATAAAATATAATAATCAAAGAAACAGTTCATGAAGCTGTTTAGCAAATAATATTTCATTACACTTTTACAATATAGATCAGAGTTATACATATAGGAGGAATAAAAAAATAATGTAGTGGAATTGCATGATGCAGTTAAATAAATATAATAATAGAATAATATATTAAATCTTCGTCTTCGTCCTCTAGAAAAATAGTCTTCAATACACTAAAACGCTCGGACTGACCCGAGCTTAATGAAAAGTCAAAACACTCGAGTTGACAGTAAAAGGTCTTATGTAAGATAAATCAACAATAAATAAATATGAGTGTAACGGCTTCAGAGATGTTTATGGCGTTTTACATCTCCTATCAAGTGTCCAATGTGCGTGCAATAACTTAAGAGATGTTCGAGATAACCATCTCCTAAGGATCTATTAAACTATTTACTGGGTCGTAATATATGCTATTATAATATGTCTATCGGTAAAGTAAAGTATTGAAATAGCATCAAGGCGTTACCCATGTCCCCTTAACACATTTTTATATATTCTCATAGTCTATACAGATACTGTAAGCTCCACGAAACTGATGGTTTACTCAGTGAGTACTCCATAGGTGCGGTACGAAGAAAACTCGTAATAGGCACGATTAGGCATTTGATAAGGAACGCGAGGCAATGCCAGAGTAGAACTCTATCGTTTACGGATCCGGACAAGCGGTAACGCATAACAGCTACTAGCACCCACCTCAGAACACACTTCCATAATCAAAATCAAGGGGTGGCCATCAAATCAATCACAAAGCAATAAATATGGTATCAAAGGAATGTGCCGATAGGAGGAGCGACCTCAGTTGGCCCGGCATGGCTCTTGTTTTAGCCAGATCAAGCAGACCCGAGGGGGTCGGGGCTACGTTCATACCTCATATAGAATCGTTCGCTAAACCATTCTACTTCACTCTGGATTCTCCACCACATGCACAGTTGTTAAATTGGTTTCAGTATTGGGAAAGAGTATAAAAATATCTGATCCCGGTCTCTTTAACAACCAAATTCTTATTTCACATTGGTTGGTTCTTTTACATTTCCAAAAACTATTCATATTTGATATCAAAATATCATATTCACTTCAAAGCCATATCACTTTCGAAATCATATTCAATTTTGAAATCATTATTCACTTTAAATCATATTCATTTTCAAAATCATAACCACAAAATAGTTTAAACCATCATATCAAAATATTCGCATTTAAATTAATTAAATCCAGATCATTACCGTTCCAACTTAAACAGTTTGAATATTGAAAGTAGTTTATATATTGGAATAGTTATACATTTAAAAATAGTTTATATGTAAAAAAACAGGTTATATACTAATTAGTGTATTAGAAATAGTTTATAATAGTTTAAAATAGTTTTAAGAGTTTAAAATAGTTTAATAGTTTAAAGATTTTAAAACTGTTAAAAAAGTTTAATATAAAATGGTTTGATTATTGGAAATGGTTTATGTAGAAAATAGTTTAAAGTATCAAATAATCTGAGTTTTAAAATAATTAGTTTTGTAACGACCCGTAAATTTTAGCGGTTTTAATAACGCAATTGACTGAATTTTGTGAAGTTTTAAATAATTGAATTTGGAAATAAAAATTTGATATTTGGTATACGTCTATTTCAAACATAGCAATTGGAAAAAATTTATTGGAAAACATGAAAGTAAATTTTGTTGTGTAATTTTCAACTTCAATTTAATATCAGTTAAATTGATAACAATAAAATATTTTCAAAATCTAAATATTTTTATATAATAAAAATGTAAATCATTCTCCAAGTGAGATGTCATAACTCGTTTCGTCAAATTGGAATTTCTCTTGTCTCGTTTATCTTATTTTTGGCATTTTAGCAGCATTTTTGGTACCAAATGTCGACTTTTGATAGGATGATCATATCGTCGATATCTGTGTACCGTTCTATTCGTCTCGTCATGCTGATGTCCGCAGTATATTCATTTGTGTATTTCGGAGTCCGGTACACGTTGAAATCCGTGAAAATGGTTAACCGTATCGGTACCACTTTTGAACTTTTGATAGTCTGTGTCCATTCTAATTTCAAACAGCAGAAATAAACAGCCACTAGCACTTATTATTTGCAAAATTCAATGGCCAGTTATTACCATTTCCATCGTTTCAATTATTCATCTTGGTCCTTTTATTTTCTTCAATTCATTCTAACTGTTGCTTTTGAAATGAAATTAAATATATATAGTTAATATATACATTTTGATCCGTGCTCTGATGAAAATAAAACAATATATACTACTAAGTTAGTATATATATCAGTGAAACTCATCTCTGCCACTTATTCGTTTGCCCACTTTTCTTTTCCTCTTTTGAAATTCCTTACTTCTTCTTTTTGCCTGCTCCTCAACCCATCGAGATCCGCTCCACTTGCGCCTTGCCTAGTAGCCAAAACCCGACAATCCACTTTGCATAAAAATCATCCACGTTGCCCTCCAAAATCCCTTCACCCTAACAACCGGCCAACTGCCCGAGCATGTCGTGCCAACATACATCCACCTACATCCATCGCCAGTCTGCTTGACAACCTACTACAGCCTGCTTCCCTTCCAGTCAGCAAAGCCCACACCTCCCCATCGCCTAAACTCTACAACACCGACATCTCCGCCATTGCTGAGCCCACTTCCACCACCACACAGGAAACCGAGCACCCTTATACAGTTCGCTCACTCCACTACCCAGCCCCATGGCCATTGTGCACCGCATCCCCTTGCTTACACCATGCCACAACCACTCGAGAACCACTCTCCTCCACCCTTATCTGAGCACGCGCAGCCTCAAGCACAGCGCCAGCCACTCCATCCCTCAGCGCAGCTAGGCATAGCCGACGGTAACTCACGAATATACATACTTACGCATATATGAGTATTGTTAACCTGTCTTTAGTCAAGGCCATGAACATGCGGATTCAACACAACCAACTTAATATAAAATATTTGTTATTAATATTATTTTATATTGTATATATATTAAAATATATTTAACTATGGCATATGTATATATATTCTAGAATATATTAAGTATATAATCACAGCATGTGTAACATATATGCATATTTATATGATGTATTGAAAGAAAATATATTCGTTTATTTAATTATTGTTTTTCTGTGTATAGATAAATATATAAGGTTATTTATATATGTACTTTTATAGGGAACCAGTCCTATCAAATTTCGGCTTATATATATAGGCTACATAGTTATATAGCATATGTTGTTTATATATATAGGCTAATGTAAGTTATATATATTCTGCAGTTGGCATATACATAAATTTATATAAGTTTATACGCATATTTTGCAGTAAGTGGATAAAAATGGAGTTCTGTTATATACATATACATATACATACATACATACATACATACATACATACATACATACATACATACATACATACATACATACATACATACATACATACATACATACATACATACATACATATATATATATATATATATTGAAGTCAGAAAAAAAATATTTTGTATATATATGTATGTATTATATTTTAAAGACTTAGTCTGTTGTTCTGTTCAGCAAAAAAGGAGACAAGTATTATATAAATATATACAGTTACAAGATTTTCCTTGCTTTTGCTGTTATATTGTATAAGTCATATTCTGAATTGTTGGACTATATATATATATATATATATATATATATATATATATATATATATATGTATATATATGTATATATGATCGGTAAGTTTATATATAAGTGTATACATGAGTTTTGGATTTTAATGTTAAATGAACGGTTTTATGTTAAATTTTAAATATGTATTTTAGTTTAAACAATGATTTTGGAATATATATGGACTTAATCTAATTTGTGTTTAAACTTAGATTATGATTATGTATGTATGTATGTATGTATGTATGTATGTATGTATGTAGTTTATATACATATAAGTTCGCCTATATAATCGATTTTCATCAAATCCACTTAATCGTGCATTGCCTTATCTCTTCGCTGTCCAGACTAAAAGAAGAAGTTCTGGCTTTGTCGCTGTGTTTGTATACGTGAGCATGCCATTGTCATCTTCTTGTTTCTCTAGCCTCGAAAGGCGAGCAATCACTCACGATTAACACTCTTATATTTATTAAATTTGATTTCACTTGAAACGACAATTGAAATATGCTGTTAATGTTGAACTGTTAATTATTTGATTGCTATATATGATAGGCCATTATCTGTAACTGTTAACCTATGACTTATGACACCATAACCTGTTATTTGTATTATATATTATTTGTTATTGATGATATATGCATGTTGTTGATATGTTATATTATTATCATATTTGTTCTCACTCTGCAAGTTCAGTGTCAATTTAGATTCCCTATGGGTTGAAATGGTACATACCCGATCGAAATTATAGAATATAGAAAATTGGTTATGGGTTGAAATGATGACCCAAGCGATTTTCACTTGATTTTGAATTTTGGGATTGCGGGTTGAAATGATATATACCCGTAGATATTTAAATTGTGGATTAAAATGATAAATATCTCTATCACTTTACTATAGGATAGAAAATTATATACGGACACCTTTGGTATATACTTTGAAGATGATTTTCAAAGTTTAAAAGGAAATATATGGTTCTAATATATATTGATTTTTTTAAATATAAAATATAAATAATTATTTTTATATATGTTTAAATTTTAGATTTTTAAAATTATATGTTTTGGAAATTTTAAATTTATGAGTTAGTTTTGAAAATATAATTTTTAAGATTTTACTTTTAATTTTACTATTTTAAAATATATATATAATTTAATATTTAATAATAATACATTTAATAATAATACATATTTAAATTTATATTAATAAAATTTTAAAATAGATTTTTACTTTAACAATAAAGGTTGGAAAGATAAAATTAATGTTGATTTGGAATCTAAATGGGGTAATAATTGAATTTATTTAATAATTGAATTCAAAATAGATTTTTTTTAAATTATTGATTTTTTTTTAGATTTTGAAAAAATATGATTTATAACATGATTTGATAAAAAGTGATTTAAACGAATATTCTCAATTTTAAAAAAAATTGAGACTGAATATTTAATATTGATTTAAATTCATCAATTGGGATTTTAATAAAATTGTTATTAAAGTGATTAAGTGAATATTTTCCAATTTGAATAATTTTTTTAATTAAATGTTGAAATATAAATGAAATTTTTATTGTAAATGTTGAATATTTAAACTTGAATCTTTGAACTTTTAATTGAAATAGTTAACTAGAATTGATTTAAATTGATTTTAGAATTTAAGATGACTTGAATTGACTTGCGAAATTGGAGGAAATAAATTTTATTACATAAAGTATTTTATACTGTATAAACTAATTAATTTATAACTGTTTTATTATTTATAATATTTTCAATCCCTAAAAAGCTTAAGTTGGAAGTGCTATGATCTTAAAAGTGTTATGATTTCAAAAGCATTATGATTTCAAAAGTGCTATGATTTCAGAAGTGCTATAATTTCGAAAGGGTTATAATTTTGAATATGTTACGATTTTGAAAATGAATATTATTTGAAGTGAATAATGATATCGAATTTGATATGGTTTTGAAATGAATATGATTTTTGACATGAGGTATGAATTATTTTGACATGAAAGGACCATGGTGTGAAATAAGCGTTTGGTTATTAAAGAGGGCGGGATCGGATATTGTCATACTCTCTGCCAATAACGAAAACCACTTTAACAATTGTGTACGTGGTGGAGATTCCAAAACGAAGTAGGATGGTTAGGCGATGAATCTGTATGGTATTTACATAGCCTTGACTGCCGTGAGTCAGCTTGATGTGGCTAAAACAAGAGCTATACAGGGCCAAGTGGGGTCATTCCCCTGATCGGGCACATTTCTTCGATACCATTCTATTGCTTTTGTGATTTGACTGGGTGCATCTTTGATTTGGGAGTGTGTCACGAGGTGGGGGTAGTAGCTGCTATGCGTTACCACCAGTCCGAGAGTGCAAATGGTATATCTACCCTGGCATTGCCTCGCGTGCCTTGTCACATGCCCTATCATGCCTTCTACGAGTTTATTTTGTGTTGTACCTATGGAGTACTCCCACATAGCCCACTTGCGAGTGAATTTTACCGTATCTGTATTGACTACGGCATTATAAAAATGTGTTAAGGGGGATATGGGTAATGCCTTAAGGCTATTTCAACAGTTTATTTACTATAGACATATTATAATAGCGTATATTACTACGTATTAGGTAGTTCCACAGATCCTTAGAGGATGGAAATCTCAACTACCATTTAAGTTACTTGTATTTCAATTAACATTTCACTTGATTTGAATTTATTAATATAAGAATGTTAATCCTTACTCGAGTGTTTTGTGTTTTGCTCTACGCTCGAGTCTGAGTGAGTGCCACAGCATTTGAGACTCACCCTTGGAGTTTGGAGCTTTGTTTGAAGATATACCTATCCAACTTTCACCTATTTCGGTCTATTCCAGGCACTTTTGTTCAGACTTGTCATCTGTTTGTATTCGAGACTATATTGTATTGAGATATTCTATTGTATTTTATTTCAAACTCTGTTGTATATATAGTAGCTTCATGAACTACTATTTATCTTTTCCTCTACTTATTGTTATATTACTCTGTGTCTGTGATTCTGTGATTGATTTATTTACTGTATATGCTGAGTTTTGCCAAATATAAATTAATAATATGTTGCGAATGGTTCGAAATAGAGAGTCGTTACAAGTTTTTAAACAATTTATATTAAAATAATTAATTTGAAAATAATCAAATCAATTTGTTTCCATCATTTCAACAAACCTGGATCATATCCAGATTTCAAATTAACAAACTTAGTTTTAATCTTTTAATTCAAATTCTCATTAAAACCATTCAATTTATATCGATTTCAAGTCCATATTTGAACTATAAATTGAAAATTATATTACTCCATGCCTCAGAGGTTTGTTTTGGCAGAAGCCCCATTCTATAAGGTATGAGATAGCAAAGAAATTTTCGAACATGAAGATGAGTAAGGGAAGTAGCGTTACATAACGATTATGAATGGCTGTATTGATAGACTTTCTGAGCTTAGTGTTAAGATCAAAGAAATACTGCAAGTATACTTGATTCTTGGCTTATTAAGTCCGCAATTTAAGCCATTCCATAATAATTCACAACTTAGTGGGCCCGAATTTCGACTAGATCGAAGCCTAGGTCCATTAGAGCATGGGTCGTTGGTTTTGGTAACCTGTAATAAACATAAGTTTGTCGAAGATCGAACAATATAAACTCATGGCAGAATAGAAAAATATCATAGAACATAAATACCGACTAAGGCTTCTACCATGGAACCAAGAATATTACTTTATATCTAATTACCTTGTCAGCACTAAGCATGATTAAGAAGACTACTTCATCTACCGTTCCCGTATTGCTCCAGTAACATGTCCCTCTAATCTATTATATAGGTTGTAATGAGAAAGGGGTCAGAACAATGTTCGGATAATTGAAAAATTATACACTTCACCCATAATACTAATTTATGCCAATTGATTTTCATCTAAGTGTAATGTCTATTATTCATGATTGATCCATTAAATCCTTTGTGCACATACGATATGCCTAATCTTCTCTGAGGTATAATTATATATGTGTTCCTATATACATACATACATACATATATATATATATATATATCTTAACATATACTACCTAAAAACCCAGCCACTTAGTACTCCTTAGATAGGGAGGAGGCAGACCTAAGAGCCATTTAATAGCTCAACCACGAAGCGGGACCTCTGTAGCATAATGTTAGTGAATCAGTTCTAGCTGCAAAGAACGATGACCCCTAGATATGCTTAATAATTTAACTATGGTATTGCTAACGCATCTCAAAGACTCCTCTAAGGGTTAACTAGCCCACCTCAGACAAATAATCAACTAACTAACTAAACTTTGAGTCCTGTGTATTCCATATAGATCCTACACTGGTGGAAAGTGAAATCCAACAAGGCATAACCAATGTCTTTGCTACCGACCGCTCGGGACCATTGGTGGCCATAACCTATACGCCAGCTCTACTACTAAATATTGTCCAACAACAATACTTACATAACCTCCCGACCTTCAACAACTGAAATCCCATTTAGACTAACCTAGTAAGTCAAGGAAAATGCCTCTTTCAGTTACTTAATACCTCTTATTAGAAATGAGACAGACCCTATTTCCTTACAAGTATTGGGCCATTTAATACTTCAAATTCGAGGTGAACCCTTGGTATGTATTCCCTTTCCTTTTCCGCAATGCATATCCCTTTCCTTATTAGAGATGTTCCATAGCAGCAGTAAGTATACACAACTGCTATTAGCCTTCAGCTGAAGTGCGGACTTCTGTTGTGTAACTCTATTGACCACGTATCCCAACCCACTACCCCAAATCAACCATCCTAAGCTTAAATGTTGGGCTAGACCCACTAACTCGTGCTTGTTCTAAACATATAATTAAGGTTGCATAATTTACTATGAAACTTATACTGGCTTCTAGCATTTAATTCCTATCTTATGCGCTTATTTACTATATTCTATAAATGTCAATTGTCCATAATGAATGGTAATTATTGTTCTAATTAGACAATATCTAGTGACATTTACTTATTCGTTCTAATTCAACCTATTATGCTTATTTCATTCCTTATAAATTCCATATTAAGTCCTCTAACAAGTCCTATTAACCACATTTATCTCAACATTTAACTCTTGTAATACCATATTAACTGCACATTTATTGCTCTATTGATTTTGGAGTCACCATCTCTTTTCCATCTACAACTCCTAATCCTACAATTTACTACCTATTTATAACTTAACGTCCTAATTATAACCAATATGAATATCATCTTAAATTATGCTATGTGTATATTTTTATTTTATTCAGTAAGTGCATTATGAGTTTATATATGTGTGTTCTCCTATTTCTAACTATTAATTCTTAAACCAAAACATTCATTTCCTTATTTTAATTTTTCAGAGCTACCCTTCCAAAGTATTACCATTATAACTTTCCATAAATTAACCAAAAGTGAGAACTTGCTTTATTTGAAATTACAAGGAATTATTTCTTTTCTTTTATTGAAATTGACAATGTAAACTATGGATGAGAACATCAACACTTTATACATCTGTTCCCATTTTGATATATTTCCTATTAGTTCAAACGACGCACTTTTTATACATCTGTGGAATTAGATTATTTATTGAAATTACACGAAATTAGATATAAATAAATTCTGCCCACTCTTAATAAATTAAAAAATAGAAATTCACATTCCAAGTCAAATTTGGGTGATCTAAACTAACATTAACATGTAACAGCCAAATTATAAATCTAAAATAAAATTTAAAACTTTATCAACATTAAACTTTAATAAATTTAGGGACTGATTTCCAAATTTTTGCATTTTGGTGTAAATAACATTCCTATTCCAATTACCTATTTACAGAATAAATGGGCAATATTCCTATAAGTTCATTTTAAGCCTACAACTCATCAGATCTTATATAGTCATAATAATTATCATTAAATAAAATTCAACGAAATAAATTTCAATATTATAAATAAATTATATAATTTCCACTCACCTTTCAAGCTTGCTAAATCACCCATATTTGAATCCATTCCTTTGATTTGACCCATTCTTCTTTCCAATTCAAAAGAATACGTATAATAAGGTATACATGTACTATCAGAATTAACAGATTTAGGAAGTGATTTTAGGCTAAAGGGAATATAGATTTATAATAATTAAATTTACCTCTTTCTTTTGCAATGTTGATTCGCTTCTTCTCTTCTTCTCTTTTATTTTCCACCCTTCTTTGATTTGTATATACATAAAATATTTTATAATTTCCAAAAATAGTGGAGAGGGAAAATGGCAGAGCTTCGCTACTTTGATCAAAGAATATATGAAGAGAAGTGAGTGATTAGGCTTGTATTAATAGGCATTCAAGTTAATCGTATCCATTAGATTAAAATAGTTAAATTCGAGCCATTTGGCCAAGGTTCAACCCCGCCTCTCTAAGACTGGTCTCCCCTTTAGGCGGTTGACCGCTAACGGTCGACCAATCTAAGAAGGGGGTTCAACTAGTAAGGTCTGCATTTGATTTTATTACTTCCTATTTTTATTTTTTTAATTATTTTTGTTTCAAAATCTTCAAATGCTAATAACTTCTTCGTTGAGCTTCGATCGCAATAACCTAAATAGGAAAGTTTCTCAAAAAATCACCATGAATGGAATGGTGCAAATTTCATGGTCAAATTTCGACGTTAGCTCAAATTCCAATTTTGATATCTAATAATTATTTATTAATAACCATAAATTTTACAAGGTGTTACATTATTCCCCCTTAAAAGAATTTCTCCTCTAAAATTCCTTAATGATTGAATCATGATGCATAGCTCACAACCACCCTAAACTATTTAACGAATTAGTGTACAACCAATTTTGCAGTCAAACGTGTACAAGTGCATAGTATATCACAATATGTAAGACATGCATACTAAATAACTTTAAATTGGCACCTTCCATATGAATGCACTATTTTTAAAAGCATTTTAAAAAATGATGCAAACATCCTATATATA
Source organism: Allium cepa (assembly GCA_030765085.1). Lineage (NCBI taxonomy): Eukaryota > Viridiplantae > Streptophyta > Magnoliopsida > Asparagales > Amaryllidaceae > Allium > Allium cepa. Next base: position 974,281,305 of record CM060935.1, read on the forward strand.
CGTGTTATTCTATATGTATGCAAGTTTTCAAAAAAATCCATTTTCATAAAATATTTTCTACACTCCCATGAATAAGAGTGTTGTTATACAAATTTCGCATCCAATACCTACCATCCAAAAATCTAGCACGTCAAATTTTTGTTTCTAAACCTTTACTCCTATGTTGGAGAAGAAATTTGGATAGAGAATTTTACGTTCACACTTTTCTAATAGGTGCCTATTTCATTGTTCCTTGGAACTTTCATCATTGCCCTAAATTTTCCCTAATTTTTTCAAGTGCAATCCACATAAGGAGGTTTATTTTTATATTTTAAATTGGAATTAACTTTATGAATGAATTACTTGGCTATCAACAAGGTATGTCCAAGTTTAAAATAGCTTTTTCTTTATTATCATCTACGCTTTGTCTACTACCAATCTTAAAGCACCACTAAATTTATATCCACTAACACATCAATCCTCCTTACTCTAAAATCAGAATTTCTCAATTCCTATAAAAACCTTTTTCCCCCTCCCAATCAAACATGCATTTGAAAATTCAAATTCCCAAAAGCATTTAAACGTTATTTTTCTCTCAAATCATTTGAACAAAAAATTTCAAAAGAATTTTAACTCCATTTTTTAAAATTCATTTTCATAAGCGTTAAAACAGTCAATCTGCACCTTAACGTAATCGAGATTTGATCAATGAGTCAATGCATATGATTAACCCTTATTTTACACAATAAATCCTAGACTTTGAAAAATTATTCCTTACTCTGAACGATGATATGTTAGCTTATTTAAAATTTTAGATTTTAAGGCATAGGAAAATGGCCAATGATTTCGCAACAAACTTCCTCGATCCTTTGCTTGCTAAAATTTATGTTATAAACTTCCAGTCTTACATTGTATTTATCATTAGTTAAGTGCCTAGATGAGATTTCCACATTTATAATGTTTCTCCCAAATATATAATAGCGGTCCACACATCCAGAAACAATAGTACCTTAAATAAATAGGAACACGTCTGATAATATATCATATGCGTCTTCTATACAAAGAGATAACTAATAATTACAACCTAAAGAAAAGGAAGAATGCCGGAAAAAAAAACACTACTACTACCTCCAAATACTACCTATGAGCTATGGGATAGTCTTGATTCCTTACGGGAGCTCAAGCCACCACTACGACACTGGAATGGCCGAAGCACGGTAACTATTGGACCTGATCTCGTGGCTCCGGCACCGCTGCTCAGCTCGTATCTCCTATAGCTCGGCCGATCCGAAGCTAGGAATCTTGGATCACCACTAGCTTGAGGCTTTATAACCCTACAACACACTATCGTTGCCCCCTTCCTGCTTCGCCTGCTCCTCCGTCACTTGTTTCCTCCACTAGTGGCTTTGCAATCCTCATTCTCCTAAGAATGGCTATGTCAAATGGGGCAAGGGCTTCTTCTAAATTTGCTCTCCATTAACTTTCACTCCATATTTCCTAAAGATGCGAGTGATAAGCGGAAGCATGGAATGTACTCCATAGAGTGCCTACTTCTAGCTCCATATAATTTCTCAAGATCGCATGATCCCAGTTCATCGTAGTACCACTCATGATGGCATAAGTGTCCAACTGTACTAGCGGATAAATCTGTTCAAAGCTCCTTGTCTTAAGAATGTGTTCTACTGGATAATGTAAATGAGGACGAGGGCTATAGAGCACCAACTGCCTGGCCTCCAGACAACGACGGTTCCAAGAAATATTCAGTGTAAAATCTTCGGATATGTAGTCTTGATGTTTGTCAAATCTGCTCCTTCCATAGATATACCTAGAATATTTCTAAAAAGTTCATCTAACAGATCAATGGCTACACGTTTCACCTCTAATGCGAGACTACTAATATCTTCATTAAACTCGTATTGCAGATTGGTGTCAAATAGTCGCATGTAGCATGGGTGGCACTGCCTCTCAAAAGTGTCATGGTTAAGGAACAATGCTAGTCCTGTAGCTAAGAACAGATCACCGAGTCCAAAGAAGGCGAAGTCCTTGAATTTCATCGATCATCCTTGAAGAAAGGCAAAGTTTGCCGAAGCTTCGTAGGTGGTGTTTTTTCTATCATCTCGGTTGAGATAGGCAATCTCATAAGGCGTAAGTTTCAAGTGGCATGAGGATGTTCCAATGGCACACGGTGTGCCGTGGATTGGTTTATGGTAGGGATGAGGAGTTTGGTTCAGATCTGGAAAGAGAGGGAGGGAGGGAGGGCAGGATTTGAAGCACGACGACTGTTGGCGCTTGAAGGGGGCAATGCTTGTAGGTGGGTCGAAGGAAGAAGTGGCGACGGTTGCAGCTCTTGCGTTTAGAGGAAAAGAGAAGGATCGAAGGAAAGAGAGAGAAGGAAGATTGGAACAAATGAAGGGCATCAAAGCATGGACACGACAATATGCCGCGTTCGAGGTTTGGGTATGCATTTTATTGGACAACCAATCGACCCCTCTGGGGTTACCTGTCGACAAGTTGTTGAATTTTGGGCCCTAGTTGAGCATGGACCCTATTCGGCTTGGGTTAAATTTAATAATAATATCGATTAATAATATCATTTCGTTCTATTTCATCTTCTTCAATTCAGTACTATCCGTAATGCTTTGGGCAATCCCTATCTTCTATATGACGCTGCCTTAGCCTACCATCTAGTTCATCAAGCTCTTTTCTTCTTCAATCTATTAGTACACTTCACTGTATTGCCTTGACAAGAAAATCGAAAATAGTTCAGCTGTCATTCTTAGTATTTTCTTTATTTGAAAATATTCCTCCTATCTTCCTATCGGGCATTACAACACTTCCTTACATCATAACCCATCTAAACAAAGTACCATTCATGTTTACCCACCCTTTGAAGAAAGAATTTTTTAAAAATTTGATTTTTTAAATAGGAAAAAAAATCATCAAGTCAAACATACACTCTCTTTTCCATTCATTTTAGAAATGAGAAATGATTTTTTTTACCAAAAACCACTAAATCGAAAGCTATTGGCTCAACCAATTTTAAATTAAGAACTTTACATTTGAGTTGGCTTTTCGAAACAATAACTTCTTAATAAATCCTTTGAAAAACCCATTCGAAACTTTCCAAGAAATTCACAGAAATCATTTCGTCTTATTCATTCATATGAGGTCGGACTTAAAAATGGACTTTAATTGCACCTTCTTTTGGACTCCCCTTCTTTTGCACTCTTCCTTAACTCATCTTCCTCAAAAATCCACCTTATCTTCTTGTGGTAATTAATGTACACCTTTTTTTGGGAACTTGTTGCTGCACGCTTGCAACATGAATATTCTTACCTTCCATCCGTCTGAATGAAACGTGCATCTTCAATTGGCAATCCACCAAAATCCACATTCACAAGGCAGCCTAGGCGCAACAAAGGAGTCAAGCACAATCCAGCCTCTTGGGTCCTTCTATATGTCATGCTCATGCTCTTTTTGGTCAGTTCCTTATAGTACAACAAACACTCCATAGGCTAATTGGGATAGATGCATAAATTTAACTCTATTTATTGTTCCAACTCATAGTTTCCTCGTCTACCTTTTCAGAATATGGTTTCTACTACTTCTATGGTTGAATTTTATAGAGTTTGGCGTATAATATTTACATAATTATAGGTAAAAATACAAATACCCTCTCTTAGTATATCCAAATTCCTATGATCGGCTAACTAGCCTTTGATACCAAATGCAACAACCGGCACCTTATTTTGTCAAAATTTTTGAATAAATCAAAGCTCAGGTCCATTAGAGCATGGATTGTTGGTTTTGATAACCTGTAATAAACATAAGTATATCATAGATTTTCAATATAAAATCATAGTGGAATAGAAAATATAATAGAACATAAGTACTAACTGAGGTAGCTGTCTTGGAATCAATAGTATTCCTTGGATATCTAATCGCCCTGTCAGCATGAACATGAATAAGAAGACTTCTCCATCTATAATTCCCGTCTTGCTTCGGTTACATGTCCCTTTAATCTATCTTGTGGGTTGTAATGGGGAGGGGGTCAAAACAACATTCTGGTGATTGGAAAATTACACACTTCACCCATAACACTAATTTATGCCGATTGATTTCCATTCAAGTGTTATGTCTATTATTTATGGTTAATCTGTTAAATCCTACATGAGAGTACGATATGCTTAACCTTCTTCAAGGTATAACTACATATATGCATATATACAAATATAGCTAAACACAGACTACCCAAAAACCAAGGCCACTTAATACTTGTTGAATAAGAAGGAGGCAAACCCAATGGTCATTTTATACATCAGCCCCAAAGCAAGTCCACAATAACGTAATCGCTAGTCAATTGGTTCTAGTTATAGATATCGATGACACCTAGATAGGACTTAAAAAATTAATTACTGTATTACTAACGCATCTCATTGACTCATCTAAGGTTTAACTAGCCCACCTTCGATAAACAAATAACTAACTTACTAAACTTTGAGGTCTATGCATATCTCATATGGATTCTACACTCGTAGGAAGCGAATAATAATACTAAAATATCCCGTCGACCTTCCACAACTGAAATCCCATTTAGAATAACCTAAGCAATTTAATAAAAATGTTCCCTTTTGTTACTTAATACATCTTGTTAGAAATGAAGCTGACTCCATTTCCTACAAGTATTGGGCCATTTAATAATTGGAATCTGAGACGAACCCTTGGTATATATTCTCTTACAATTTCTAAAATGCATATCTATTTCCCAATGGGTCTTATGGTTGGAGATGTCCCACATCACTAGTATATATACACAACTACTAGTAACATCTAGGTGAAGGGCAGACTTAAGTTGTGTAACTCTACTGGCCTTACATCTCAACTCACTAAATCAAACCAACCATTCTAAGTTTAAATGTTGGACTAGGCCCAATAATTGGCACTTATTCTAAACGTACAATTAAGGTTGTATGATTTCCTGTAATGAAAATTATGTTGCCTTCTAGCATTTAATTCTTATCTTATATGCTTATTTACTATATTTCATAAATGTCAATTTTTCATAACGAATGGTCATTATTGTTATTATTGGACAATCTCTAATAACGTTTGCTTTTTGTTCTAATTGAACTTATTAGCCTATTTCATTTCCCCCTAAATACCATATTAAATCCACTAAACAGTCCCATTAACCGCTTTGATGTCCCTATTTAATTACTACAACTCCCTGTTAACTGCATATTTATTGCCTTATTAATTTTGAAGTTGCTATCTCTTTTCCATCTACGCCTCTAATCTTATAATTCACTATGTATATAATTTGATTTTTATTCATTAAGCGAGGTTATGCGTGTATATATATTATGTGTGTGTCTATGTTCTCTTATTTCTAACTGTTAATTCCTAAACTGGAATATTCCTAGTCATATTTTATTTTATTGGAGCTACCCCTCCAAAAGGATTACCGTTATAACTTTCCATAAATTAACCAAAAGTGAGAACTTGCTTCATTGTAAATTACAAGGAATTATTTATTTTCTTTTATTGAAATAGACAATGTAAACTACGGATGAGAACATCCATACTTTACATATCTCTTTCATTTTTGGTATATTCCTTATTATTTCAAACGACACACTTTTCTACATTTGTGGAATTAGACAATTTATTAGAAATTGCATGGAATTAGATACAAGTAGATTGTACCCCACTTCCTTAAATTAAAACATAGAAATTCACATTCCAAGTCAAACTAGAGCAATCTAAACTAATACTGACATTTTACAACCCAGCTATAAATTTAGAATAAACTTTAAAAATTTACCAAAATTCAACGTTAATAATTTAGGATCTGATTTTCAAAATTTTCAATTAGGGTGTAATAACATTTCTATTCCAATTACATATTTTACATAATATATAGGCAATATTCATATACGTTCATTTTAAGCCTACAACTCATCAGATCTTATATCGGCATAATAATTAAATAAATTCAACGATATAAATTTCATTGTTATAAATAATTTATATAATTTCGCACTCACCTTCCAAGCTTTCAGGGTCTACCAAATCTGAATCCATTCCTTTGATTTGACTTCTCCTTTCCAATTCAAAATAATATGTATAATAAGGTATATACATACTATTAGAATTATAGATCTGAGAAGAGATTAGGGGTTAAAGGGAATATAGATTTATAATAATTAAATTTACCTTTTTCTTCTGCAATGTTGATTCGCTTCTTCTCTTTTATTTTCTTCTTTTCTCTAATTTAGATATATATATATATATATAATTTATAATTTCTAAAAATAGTAGAAAAAGGGAAATGGTAGAGGTTCACTACTTTGATCAAAACATATGAGAAGAGAAGTGGTGGGTTAGACATATATTTATTGGCGCTCGAATCAACCATATCTTTTAGATTAAAATAATTAAATCTGGGCCGTTCGACCAAGGTTTAACACTAGCCGCCACACCAAGATTGGTCTACTGCTCCTTTGTAAGCAGACGACCGCCAATGATTGACAAGCCCATAGAGGGGGGAGACCAGTGGGGTCTGCATTTAATATTATTTATTTCTTATATTCATTTTTAAATTTCTTGTTCCAAAAACTTTAAACGTTGATAACTTCTTCGTTTGAACTCTGATCGCAAAACTCCAAACATAAAAGTTACTCAAAAAATCACGACGAACACCATTATGCAAGTTTCATCAAATTCCAACATTTTCTTAAATTAAATTTTGAGCCTTAGTAATTATTTATTAATTACCATAAATTTTACAGGGTGTTACACATTCATAATGAATTACAATATAAACCAAATGGAAGTGAGCCTTTTTAAGTTCCAAAATACATTGAGGTTGGTTGAAAGTCCATTTAAAGATAAAATTATGGTGTTCGCTGTAAAAGGGAAAGCATCATCTTCGAAAAGTTCAAACAAAAGAAAACGAGGTGTTAAGAAGTTAAGAAAAGTGCCGCTGATGCCAAAGCATAATCTCATCATTATCATAGAAAAGGGAACTAGAAAATGAATAACCCAAAATATCTCAAGATGTAAGAGAGCAGAAGGGATTAGATTCCACAGCTCTTAATTGTATGTTTATGAATCAAAATTGTTTTGCAACTAATAAAAATTCTTGAGTTATAGATACTAGACCCAGACTCTTTGTAATTAATTACAAGCACTTAGGATAGATGACCAGTGGAAAAGGGAGAAATTAACCTTCAAGTTGCTGATGGATTTATTCTAGATGCAATTACAGTTAGAGATTTTCATTTATGTCTTCCAAGTGGATACATTATTATTTTGAATAACTGGTATTTATACAAAACTATATCTATAAAATATTTGTGTGCCTATATTGGCTGAGACCAAATATTATTTTCATTGTAATAATAATATTATGAAAATTGTGTTTGAAATTGCAATGGTATTTTGGATAATGGTATTTATTACTTAATTGTAAACATATATTCCCTATTAATAATTCTTTTGCTATTAACATTGAGAATGATTGTTTATGGCACTATATGCTATGCCATATTAGTGACAAAAGACCACAAAATTGAAAACTGAAGGTTTTCTTCTGTCATTTGATTATGAATAATTAGACACTTATGAGTTATATCTCAAAGGAAAAATGACCAACCACCCTTTCATTAGGAGCAACGAAAGAGTTAATGAACTCTTGGGTCTTGTACATACTGATATGTGTGGCCATATCCCTATAGCAACCAAAGATAATTCCTATATTTTGTAATTTTTACTAATAATTTCCATAGAATAGGAATGTATATCTTATTAAGAGTAAATTCGATGTCTATAAGAAATTTAAAGAGAAATAAAGTAGAAACTTAGCCTAACTACAAAATTAAAATACTTCGAACCGATTGAGGAGGGGCGAACGTTGGATAAGAACTTCAATGGTAATTAACAGATAATGGGATTTCCTCTTAGATCACTCCACCCTATACTCCATAACAAAATAGTGTTTCGGAGAGAAGGATAAAACCATATTAGATATGGTTTGATCTATGATATATGAGGTTGAGTTACCTTTTTCCTATTGGAGATATGCATTAGAATCCACGATGCATATGTTGATTTTGACACCATCTAAGTCTACGCCTAAGATAACAAATGAGATGTGGTATGGGAAGAAAACCCACCCTAATATTTGAAGATGTAAGGTTGTTCGGCCCAAGTTAATAACATTTTCTTCAATAAGCTTGAGACAAGATCAGTGCTTTGTAAGTTTATAGAATATCCCATATATTCTATGGGATATATTTTCAATAACATAGAGAAACAATGTTTCTCAACACATTATCTTTTTGGAAAGGAATTTCTTGGAAAAGGAATTAACCACAAAATTGTAGACTTGAATGAGACCCAAGAAACTAGCATGTAAACTAAGCAAGTAGAAAACCCAAATTCATAAATATACGATAACACACAACTTACTAAAAGGTCTAATAGGGAATCTCATGCTCCCGTGTGATTTTTTGGTTTTCTCGTGGATGGCAAGAAAGTGGATTTTGTCTTAGAAGATGACACTTATCTTACATTCCGACAAGCTCTACACAGTAAGGACTTCGCACAAAGCTATGAAATTTAAGATGGGTTCCATATACACAAACAAAGTTTGGACTTTGGATGATGTGCCCAATGGGGTAATATCTACTATTCGCCAATGGATCTTTAAAAAGAAACTTAACACAATATGAAAATTAGAGACCTATAAAGCAAGATTAGTCAAGAAAGGTTTTCGTAAAATTCAAGGCATTGATTATGACAAAACATTTTGACCCATAGATATACTAAAGTCCATCTTGATATTAATCATTATTGTCATATTCTATGACTATATATATGGAAGGTGGATGTGAAAACAGAGTTCTAAATGGTGATTTAGAAGAGATAGTTTCAATGTCGTAGCTCGAGGGTTTTGAGGTAAGTGAGAGCGAAGGAAAGGCTTGTAAGTTGTTACAATCAAAATATTATCTTAAACAAGCATCTAGGAGTTAGAACAAGTGTTTTAGTAAAGTGATCAAAAAGTTTGGCTGTTATCAAAACATAGTGGAAGCATGCATATATAGAAAAAAAGCAAAGTAATGCTATTGTGTTTCTCATTCTTTATACCAATGACTTACTCCTAATTAGCTATGACGTACCATTATTGCGATATGTAAAAGTTTGATTGTCCATGAGTTTAACGAAGAAGGATTTGGGCAAAAAACCTATGTCGAAGTAATAGGATCTATAAAGGTAAATCCAAAAGTCCATTAAGATCGTAAGAATCCCTGTTGTAATACCCAAAATTTTATAACTTTAATTTTGGGAATATTTAGTTAATTTTAAATACTCGATTAATGGTTTTAAATAAATGAAAATCAAGTTGGTAATAAAATGAATTTATAGGGTTTTTCCATATTCAATTTGAAAATTATTTAAAATTTCGTTTGACACATTCAACGGCAAACATTGATATTTTTGAAATCTAACAGAATTTGATAAACGGTGATTTAATAATTATTTTGTGATCATGCCGCATTATTGTGCGTGGTCTTATTCTTATATCTATCATTTTTCAGTCAGTACGCGAACAAGATATTGTGTAGTGAAATACCGTAAATCTTCTTTTCAAAACTTTCTAAATAAAACTAAATTCAAAAAAAATCAAACTAACATTAATGTGATTTGCCTTGATTTGATGGGTGGAGTGTAAAGTTTGGTTAACTTGTGGATTTTTGTTAGCTTGGATTTGAAGTTATGTTTTGGTTATAGGTATATCACTTCATTTCAACTTCTCTTCACATTTCGCTTCATTATCTCCCTTTTCTTTTCCACTTTTATTTTCACATTCCCGCAACAAAGAAAAACCAACCTCCCTCAACCTTCAAAAATCCATACCTCATAATCCACTCATAATTTGCTAAATCTTGTAACATGGAAGTTGTTTGATTTCAACCCTAGCAATTTTTAAAAATGATAGTTCGTCATTTTATCAAGTATGGTGGCAAAAAATTATCGACTACAATGGTGGTCTTATATTGTTCATTTTTGGCGAACATGGAATGAAGAACAAAGGGCATGGTTGGGTTCGTGTGGTATAGTCAAGATTTTTGGATTTGGTCTCATGATTTTTGGTGGTCGGATTTGTTGTGGAGAGTTAAATGAATTGATTCCATTCATCTTGCAATTGCCAACAACACGGTGGTCTAGAGGTAAGATGGTGGTGATTGGGAGCAGCCTTAGATTAAGGCGGAGATGGTTGTAGTGATCAAAGGCAAATCGATGGTCGGAGGAGGTGGTACGGTCTTAAAGTAGGGTTTCATTCACTATTTGTTTACCAAATATCTTTCGATTTATGGCCGATGGAGCTGGGAGAGTTCATTGAGGTGCTGGTTGGAGGTGCGATGAGCTTCGACGGTCGCGATGGCTTAAGCAGTTGAAACAGTGGTTTTGTTAGAACCATATATATGGTATTTTGATGATAACAACCATATGACAATGCTGCTAGTATGTTTATTAAGTTATTTCAGGTCAGAACGATGATGAAAAAGGTGAAAAATAAATTAGCTAAAAATATGCGAAGCTGGGACTCAGACTCGGATGTGCTGAGAGATAAGCGCATATATTTGCCACTGAACTAAGCAAGCATTTGGAAATTATTCTTATTCGGTCGACTGAAATCCTTGCTCAGTCGACTGAATTAGCCTAAGTTGGTTAACTAATAAAAACAACCGGTTGAATCAAGCCCAAAGTTCTAGACCAAAATTGGCCACTTTTAGTTGACTGAATTTGATCCTCGGTCGACTGAGCTGGTACAAAAATGGCTATTTTTTTTTAAATTGGTGCCTTTGTATCTCTTCGCTCAGCCACTTCTCTTCATCAATGATGAATTTGGAAGGTTGCACCCCTACATTGGTATCCCTACAACAAATATATAGTCCTTTAACCATTCTTGAAGCGATATACATTGACACATAACTCTACGCTTTGAATTTCCTCAAACTCTCAATTCCTATGCAATGCTCCAAATTCCAAGAAATGCATGTGATTCAGAGATTTAGGCTAGTGTGCTTCATTTCCACATCCTATATTCTAGTCGAATAAACTCCTTAGCCTCTACAACTCCGCTCAATCTAGTTAGGTCTAGCTATAAGAGTTATTGTATGCAAAATAACGTTCTGCATATCAAGGTACACTATATTAGAAAGTAACATTTGTCACACTGCTTGTAATTGTTTTTGAAGTCCTGTTCTGTTATTCAGGCGGAGTTTGTAAACCTGTTCCTCGGGTAAAGTGAGAGTGTTGATAGTGAAACACCGAAGGGAAGCTTTTGGGACTGGATGTAGGACTGGAGGTTCGAACCAGTATAAAGTTGACTATGTGATCTTCGATTTGGGAGTCGATACTTGCTCCTTACTTAGAGAATTCTCCAAATGTTTGCCTGAGATACGGGTCATGGGTACATAACTCACTCTTTCCTCCCTATCTCCTCACTTGTGTTCTAACCTTTAACCTAAATTCTCAAGCTCCCCATTGAAGATTTTGAGTTCGCTAATTAACCCCATCTTCGTCCATGTCTGGATCCATCACCGCTGCATCCTCACTTGTAATCGAAAAGGCCTATACCACCTCGTCCTTACCTCGGTTAGACCTCCCTCTACCGACTCAAACCATAGCTCCAAAACTCATCTCGTCCTGAATCGATCTTAATAGATGGGTGTACAATGTACTTATCGATGGAGAAGAATCAGCATGGCCGTGAACATGGTGGAACGAGGGTGTTGTTGGTCATGATTTTGGAGTCTGTAGGGAGGGAGGAGGAAGGTGGAATTTTCCTTTATTGTGGGGCTCGATGAGACTCCATAATTAGGCAAATTTTTTCCTATTCCAAGTTTTACAACTAAACTTTGCCTTGGAACATGTCGAATTCCTCTTTCATCTCGAACATTCCATAAGCATAACTGATAGCATTAAGATAGTCGAGCAGTCAACAGTGATGGTCATGTCGAGCAACATCCAGACTTTAAAATGAACTGCTAAGATTAATGGTTAAATAATAACCAAAATCTGGACTGCACCACACCGCACTAGAGTTCGCTTTAGCATGACGGGTACGGTTTGTAGTTAATATTCTATTGTCGATTATCTGTCGAGTTTCTTTTATAAAAATGGACCAAAGACATTCCGAACATTTGGCTGCTCAGGCCAAGGGTACATCAACTTCCAAATACATTGAATCTGATGCAGAGTCAAGCTTAGCCATGACTTCACTGGTGTAGCAAACTTTATATAAAACGGGCAGCAACTAGAAATTCCATATATCGATCAATAAGATCTTGAGAATTCTAAATTAAAGCAACAAGTTCTTGAAAATCCACCTGAACCAATAGATGAGCCTTTGAAAGTCTGTATGAATCTTATAAGTATATAATATATGACAAGTGGGTGTATGATAGTATGAATTGCACAAAATAATAATGCAGGTAAAAATTAAAAGTAATCACACTAGGAATTTTATAACGGTTCGGACCTCCCATCCTACGTGAAGTCCCAAATCTCCTCTTCGAAATTTCACTAACCAATTGCCCTCGCTTCGCCTGGAGGAATAGGCTTTTACAAGAATATTTCTTTGACAAATGTATGTTATATCAACACTGATTTTGACTATAAGTACAACTTCTTCCTATAATCTCCTTGAGTAGTATGTAGTTTAAGCTTTGATATAAGGAAGAGATAATAGTGTATTTTTTAGTGCTTGGGTAAATCAAGGAAATATTAGAAAATAAAGAAAGAAAGTTCAGAATAGCAAGTTAAGTTCCAACTTTCAATTTCATGTTTATTTATAGATGGTAATGAGTTTGTTTGAAGAGTAGTGACTTTTGATTCATTCTATTTCAGTCTAAGAGTCACAATGCATGAGAAGAAAGTGTTATGACCAAAACAGGAGGATGCAACTCTTCGATGGAAGAAGATGTCCTTTGGTTAAAAATGGCCGTTAGCCAGGTCAGACGTCTGGCCATTTGTGCCAGATTAAGACAGAACATGTTACCAAACGTCTGGGCGTATATGCTAGACGTTTGGTTTGTTATAGAATTTATAACCAGAACATGCTGCCAGATGTATGAGAATATATGCCAGACGTCTGACACATGTACACTCTGTTATCTTCATTTTATGTGTATTTTTTATGAGCAAGTGCTTTTGAAGATTACTCAAGGAGATTGTACACATCATCTACTTTCAAACTTAACAGAATGTACTAATATTACTCAGTATAATCACCCTTGTGTCGGTCTTCAAGCCTTGGACGCAAAAGTCTACCTACATATGGATGATATATATGTACCTATGTACATTGACTCCAAGAGCATGTATAGTTGTTGTCATCGAAATCAAGGTTGTAACATTCTTCCCCTCTTTGATGATGGCAACTATACAATTTATTTCAAAGGCTTCCCCTTTCTCTTGTAATATATCCTTTCCCCCTTTGTCATTATCGAAAAGAGTTTGTGAAATAAGATAAAATCATAATGTTAATAAGAGAAAACAAAATACCATAGTTAACACAAACAGGAATAAAAATTAGTAGCTAATTTATTGAGAGGAAAAATAACCCCAAAGATTAGACGCATTGTCATCATAATCATTATGTTTCCATTACGTCTGATCATTCGTTTTCTTAATTGAGAGTCCTTGGAAAGATGAAAAGTGTTCGTGAAGTTGGGCTTCTTGTAGAGGCCAGGAGAAATCTTCACATTCTTCAGGGTCCATAGTGATTGGAGCTTTTCCAAGAGCATGGCTCTATGGGGCCTCTTATTCCGTTTGAATTCTAGATTAATGTTGAGGAGGTGGTGGAGGCGGTGTAGGAGATGGAGATGATGAATATCGTGAAGATGATCGTCCGCGAACTTTCTGCTAAAATTTTCCTAGAGTTGAGATGACTCTTTCTAAGGTCTTTTCGACTTTAGTCATTCATGTAGAAAAAGATCGTTCAAGACGAGAAAATTTCTTATCCAAGATTTTTTGATTTTGAGATAGAATATGTTGATTATGAAGGGCTACATCTCTAATACTTTCTCCTTGTCCTACTACAATTCGAGCTTCTTGTATTTTGGGATCACAATGATAACCTATTGATTCAGAGGGTCTTGATGCAGAGGTAGGCTGTATAGGAGTAGTCTGTTGGGGTTGGAGTCGGTGTTGTTAGTGTTGATATTCTACAAATTGTGTAATACTTGAAGGAGTTTCGGGAATATGCATTAAAGATAGGAAGCGAATTCCACTCTCCTTTACAGGAAGTTCGTTATATTGTGATAGGAAAGATGGCACATTGTGTGCTCGGAGAATTCGCATAATATATGGAGCACATCTGAATGGTTGATGAACAAGTGTCCAGAAGCTTCTAATTTGGTCAAAAATATATTGAGACCAATTTACTTTTGTATGACCAAAAATTGCATATAAGGCTTTATGGTCATGGTCATATACTTGCTCATGACTACCTAATCTAAGGAATATGGTATTGACAAACATTCGATTAAGTAGTCTAGCTTGTGGACGAAAATTAGTTGGTGATAATTTTCTCATATCGTCTTCCCAATTGAGATGTGGGATAGAATCTCATGGTTGGTACCTCATATCAGGTATATCTTGTAACCTCATCCCTGTATATGAGCATTGTAAAATTTGTCCAAGCATTTCAATGTTGAACTTAATAATTTCCCCATAAACACTTATCCAAATCCAATTTTTGGGATCAGAGGGGTTCCAAATATGAAGTGAACATAAATTGACGAAGAATAAAAAGACAGCTAATTGATCAATTTGACTTGAGTTAGAGTCATAATTAATTAGATGATAAATTTCAGCACCACTCACGAAATTATCAATTTCATAGTTAAAGAATTTCATCAGCCGGTAAAATGGACCACAGTGAATTCGTTTCTTCTCCAATTCTTGATGTTTTTGCTTGCCATCTTGTTCCACCATCCAGTCTTCAATGATTTCATCAGTTACAAATTGTTGAGATGGTTGTTAAGAGCTTTGACCTCTCTTTTTGCATTTGGGAAAAGGTTTTTTAGAATTGGGTGCCATGGATTTATGGATTTGAAGTATTTGGAAGAAAATATAAGATTTGATTTTGGGGCTTAGGGTTTTTGAGCTGTAGTGTTTTGGTGAAAAATTAGGTAAAGAGTGAAAAGACGATATATATATATATATATATATATATATATATATATATATATATATATGAAGGTAAAATGTAGCTGCGGAGTATGGTCAGACGTCTGAATTGTCAAACAGACTTCTGATCGTTTGTGTAATTTGGAAGCAGAGACATGTATCAGACGACTGATAGTAATATCATACATCTGAGCTGAATTAGTCTTGGTTTTCTAGAATAATGAACCAGACGTCTGGTTTAAGATACAAACGTCCGAGTTGAGTGATATAATTTTTTCAAAATGTTGTTCAAGACGTCTGGCTATGATAACAGACGTCTAAGCTGTAATATGAGCTTACTGTTAGTAGAATATTGATAAATTAGTTTTATAGAAAATTATTATAGATATAATTTTTATATAAGAACAAGATACAAGTTATGGTTTTAATCTTACTACAACTTGGAATATATATATATATATATATATATATAATTTGTAGAAGAGCAGAGTTTATTTCTTCTCCCATGAATTTGGTTTTGCCTGTGTATTTTCTTTTGATGCTCGTATTGGAGACCAAGAAGGAGGTATTGGACTGAGTTGGTCTTTAGATGTTCCTTTTCCCCATAGTTTACATGGAGTTATGTAACGAGCATGCGGAGGAGTTTCGGTTAGATGAGGAGATCGTACATGAACATAATCCTTAGTAGGGGAATGCCCACATATGGGAAGGATACATTTCTCCAGAAAATTTAAATGAGCTCCCTGGCATTTTGTTCGTAATACATTTCTCTTTGTACATCCATTATTTCTTTTTGATTATGGATTTCATCGGCTTTGTCTAAGAGAGAAGATGTATGAAGATTAATACCATGTTTGTCTTTCTTTCCTTTTGGAGAGTAGCCTGTATGATATGTTGGTGAGGGAACAATGTGGAGAGATGGAGATGATTTAGGAGTTGTTTTTGTGGGAGATCTGTATGTACTACCAGATGATGGAGATGAAAAATCGATGGTAGAGTAAGTGGAGTTGTGATCGGATGACAGGTTATAAAACTTTGATATTGATTAAAATATATATTAGAAGAAGTTTGTACTGTAATTTAGTTTAATATATATATATATATAAGTTGGATTTTGCTATTTAATCATTCCTATTGTTTTAGTTGTTAAACTTTTTATGGTTTTTAGAGAAGTTTGGCAGAAAAAAATTATATAACCTATGAGCCATAAATTTTGAGAGGTATAGAATAAATTCCTAAAATTTTTTATTCATGTTTCTTATCGTTCAGATAAGGTGCATATTTCTAGTTCTCTTCTAAGTTTTATAAATGATTTCTCACAAAAGGTTTTTTTAAATATGTCTGCTATCTGGTTTTCAGTGTTGATGAATTCTAAAGATATTATTCTTTTTTCTACATTGTCTCTAAGAAAATGATGTCCGATATCAATATGTTTAGTTCGAGAGTGATTTATAGGATTCTTAGATAGATTAATTGCACTACTATTGTCACAATATATTGGAGAACAAGTTATAGTTTTACCAAAGCAATGAAGAGTTTGCTGCATATATATTACTTGTGCACAAGTTAGAGCAGTAGAAATGTATTCTGCTTCATAGGTTGAGAGAGAAACATAGTTTTGTTTTTTACTAAACCATGAGACTAAAGCTTGACCGATAAAATGGCAGGTACCACTTGTGCTTTTTCTGTCCATTTTACAACCTCCAAAATCTGCATCACTAAATGATACAAGTTCGAAAATTGTACCTTTAGGATAAAATGTAACGACCCGTAAATTTTGATTAATAAATTTGTTAGTTTAATTTAAATTTTGCAATTTAATTTAGGAAGAAATTTTTTTCTAGAAGTTATAATGAAGCAGATGATAGAAATATAAATGTAGCAATTGAAATTTAGATTTACAAATTCAAAATGTAATTGCAATCAATTGAAATTGTGAAAATTTGTCATACTTGGTTATAAGTTTAATATAAGAAACAAACTTGAATATTAAATTAACTAATGAAATGTATAACCAGAAGTATAATTGGAATGCCACTAATTTAATATAATAAGAAGGTAAGTAATATAAATAAAAGATCGTAAACTTTAGTAAATGAATTAATGTGCAAAAGGAATTGAATAGCATGAATAGCATGGATATTAATAAATGAAATTATGTAATAATTGAGAAATGATGGCATTAATGAATGGAATAAGGTTGGTTAGTAATAAAGGAATAATTAAAATAAACATTTAACCAATGAATAAACGAAAAAGGTCGTAAGAAGTAAAATGCAATTCAAATGTGATTGAAACGACTGTTTAGGTTATAATGGAGGGTAAGTAGAAATAGTGGAAAACATTACAATTGTTAAATAAATATGATTGTGTAATTAATTCTGAAAGAATAAAATTGGAAATAGTATTAATGAAATAATAACTAAAATGAATTGCAACTGTATAAGTGGAAGTAAATGGTTAATAAGTAGATGTAAATATTAAATTTATTTAATGGAAATAAAATCTAAATGTATGTTTGGACAGAACATAAGTGAATGCAATCATGGTATGGAATATATGCCAACATTGATTGTAAGTAATAAAGGCCTTTTTGCGTGACTACGAGTAACGATAATGTTTATTTAGGTTACCTATTTAATTTGTCGTTTTAATTGGAATTTGAAATAAATTGTAATAAATGCAAATAAATGTTACAGTTTGTGTGGAATGTAATAAAACGGTTAGGATGTTAGAATGGATATATTAAAGTAATGAATGGGAAAAAAACGAATGAATTAAGATATGTATTTATTTCTTTAATATGTTACATAAAATTTGGAAATCAGTTTGCAATCAAAGGAGAATAAGTAGCACGTTAAATGGGAAATAAATTAATTAATACATTAGTGATGTGTAATATAATTCATTGTTAATTACACCCATACAATGTCAAATTATTAAATAGCAAGATTTTAAATCAATAAACGAATTTATTTAGATTTCGATTAATAATTAATAACATTTAATGTGAAATCAATTTTATTTAATAGACTTAAATTGTGCAGTAGGGTAGATGTGATTTGTCATTGAAATCGTCAAATTTTATAGGATGCAATTAATGCTAATCCTATTTAGAATATGATAGTTGGCTAATTTAAAGAATAGAAATCTAGATTTATTTATTTAATTGAAAAAAATTTAAATTATTTTCTTTGAATTTATTGTGAATAAATGAAATATAACAGTAAAATTTTACGTTGAAGGAAATGTTGAGGAAATCTAAGAAAATAAATGTAAACAATAGTGAACCAATGTAAATTGCATTTTCTGATAATAATAGACAGAATAATAGAATGAAAGGTAATTAAATGAAATTTTGAAAATTTAATTTACAATTTCTAAATTCAATGAATTTGAGATAAACACTGAAATTGTTAAATTTATCAACTTTTAATTTGGTTAAAACATTGTAATTTGATTGAGAAATATAAAGTGATAAAATTGGTCAATTTTAAGATTGAAATTTAAAAATTGAAATTTATTAATTAATTATTAAATTATTTAATTATGGAAAAATAGCCATTTTGGCCACTGACTCGGATTTCGACGAAATCAGTTTCACCGGATCCGCAACGGTGAATTATTATAGGATTTCAAGTTTCGTAGCGATCGGACTTGTCGTTTGATCGTACGTACTCGAAACGCCTTGAAATCAATTGAAATCAAATTGAAAATATTGATTTTAGCATAACTTCTCCATACAATGGAATTTGGACCTGAAACCTTTTCCATCGTGCTTAAAATATTTTAAAATATCTATTTTGATATATGGGTTAATCCATTTTCGTTTCGGAGCGAAACGGGCTTTTAGGGGCATTATTGTCATTTCAAACCTATTTGACTTTAACAGTAACCTACGAAAATGATGGAATTGGGCTTCGAAACCAGTACCATTGCGTTCAGAAGGCCTTTTTAGGTTAGGATAGCCTGTCGGCACGTTTAAATCGGAGTTTTGGCTGTTTTCGGACCTAACTATATATTCGGCGCGCTAAACGAAAAATATATTATTAATTTAATCCTTAACCCTAGGAATTCTTCAGCCGCCATCTTCCCTTCCAATGGCCAAGAATGTTTGATTTTCAAACCCTTATCTCGCTCAATCCTTTCAATAACTCGTGTTGACACCAAAAGAAGAATTGTAGCTGCCAACATCCTTTACAGATCCTTATGGGTTTGATGACGAGATAGGCGATGGTTGGACCAGAAATCGAGGATGAAGGTGGCTCGAAGGAAGCGAATTTTGGTGGCGGTAGCGTGCTTACTGTGCGACGCGGTGGGTGGCGATTGGGGAGGGGTTTGCCACGCGTTTAAGGATGTTGGTTGATCGGAGGCTAGGGCCTTGTGCGACGTGAAAAAATTTGAGATACCTAGTGGCGGCTCTAGGGTTACTGGATGCGAATGGGAAGAAGAAGCATTCGCGTTTTTTTCGCGTGTACCTGGAGAGGAAGATAGCTCTGGATGACGTGGCGAGTAAAAGAGAGGGTGAGTTGTTTTTTTCGTTTTATTTTAAATTTGATTTTCAATTGCTCTAACACGTGTAACTCTCTCATACGTGACCCTTTTTACGCGCGGTTTTCTCCGCTAGGTTCGTATTGGAACTTCGGACACTTTGGCGATGGTTTCGACGGATTTGAGGACTGTTCGATTTTTGGGTTTAAATCGGATTTAAATTCGATTTAAATTCAAAAGGTGGGTGTTTTAACTCACTCACAACTTTTAAAATTTCTTATGTTTGTTAAATTGATTTATGATATGAATAGAAATTTATTTATGACTATTTGGCATACTTTTATTCATCGTCTCGGTTAAATCGCATTTATTTAATTAAATTTTATTTAATTGTTCATTGCATATAAACTGCCAGTAAAATTTGTTATTTATCCATTTATTGCATATAAACTCCCAGTTAAACGGTTATTAAATTTATTATTGAATATAAACTGTTAGTTAATACATGTTATTTATTACCTGTTATATATAAATGTATTTTTTGAATTTGGATGACGATTTTGATAAATGGTTGATATTAGATGAATGGATGCTGTATTTTATATTGTTATAAACTGTAAGTTATTATGCATTTTCATTTCATTCGGGATTGCGGTTTGAAATGATATATAACTGTAATTTTTAATTTTTAATTTTTAATTTTTAATTTTTAATTACGGATTGAAGTGATAAATATCCGTATCACTTAACCATAGGATAGAAAATTTTATACCGGCACCGCGGTCTATATATATATATATAAAAATATTTTAAAGTGATTTTCTGTGGTTTGGAAAGAAATATACGGTTTAATAAATATAAAATTTTGATATTACATATTATTTTAAATTCTTAAATTTAAGCTATGTATAAATTGGTTTAATAAAAATAAGTTGAATAACAGAGTTTGATTGTTTTATTATTATATGGGTAAGTACCTGTTTAAGATATTGAATATATAAAGTTTTGATGACTTAAATAAAAATTAAGCTGGGAGATAATTATGAAATTTGTTTGAATTGAAGGTTTTAAGAATTTGACTTGAATAAAATGGATGTGAAATTTAAATAAATTAAGATTTAAAAGGTACGATTTTATAACTTGATTTTTATTTGAGGATTTAAATGAATATCAAATAGATTTAAAGAATCTAGTCAAGTTAATTCAATTAAAAGAATATTCTATTATTGAAGTTTAAGGGTTTTACTTAAATAATATTTGTTTATTAAGCAAACATTTCAAATTTAAATAATAGGAATTGGATTTGATATATATTAAATTATCAAAGAATCCATTTTGAAATAATGGAATATTTAAAGATTGAAATATATGAACTATAAAGTTTTGAAATATAGAATATTTAAGCTTTGAAATATATGGGAATTAAAATGGTTTATTTGGAGGTTCAAATTTATATTGGGAATTTATTGTGAAATTTGAAGAAGCTCTTTATTTTATAAAGTAATATAGTATTCAAACCATTAAGTATTAAAAGTTATGTTTCAAAGCTATGGTTTCAAGGTATATATATTTGAAAAATATTATGATTTTGGGAAAGAGATATTTATAAAATAAAAAAGATATCATATTGATTTGGGTTTTAAAAATATAAATGATATCGTATTTATATGGTTTGAAAGAGATATTATATTCTGTTTTTAAAGTATAAATTATTTTGAAAAACCACGGTGTTATAATAACGATTAGTTGTTAAAGAGACCAGGATTGGAAGTTGTCATACTCCCTGCCAACCCCGAAAACCACTTTAACAACCGTGTACGCGGTGGAGATTCCAGAATGAAGTAGGATGGTGGCGGCGTTTCCTTTGAGGTAAATACGTGGACCCAACTCTCGTGAGTTGGCATAAGGTGGCTAAAACAGGAGCGATTCTCGGGCCAACTGAGGTAGCACCTTTGATCGGACACATCCCTTCGATTTTATACTTTGACTTTTGGATTGATTCGGTGGCCACTTTTGATATTTCTTTTTGGGGGTGTGTCTCGAGGTGGGCGGTAGCTGCGGCTACGCGTTACCACCAGCCCGGATGCGTAATTGGTATATCTACCCTAGCATTGCCTAGTTGTGCCGTATCACCTACCCTAGCGCGCCTTCTACGAGTTTCTATTTGTGTCGTACCTATGGAGTATCCTCAGGTAGCCTCCCGATCAGGAGGTATTACAGTAATGTATAGACTATTGGCATTTTACGTGTTAAGGTGGAAAATGTAAAGCCTTAACGCTATTTAAAAGTAAGTTTATTTTACAATTAGACACTATTATAATAGCGAAATATACTACATAGTAAATAGTTTAACGGATCCTTAGGAGATGTATATCCCGAGCATCTCTTGAGTTACTGCACTCATATTCATTTCTGTTAATTTAACTTACATAAGGTCTTTTAGTTCTGACTCGAGTGTTTTGTCTTTTCAATTCGCTCGGGTCAGTCTGAGCGTTTCAGGATTTCGAAGACCTTAGCTCTAGAGGACGACGGAGATTTATATTATTATTATTATTATTATTATTATTATTATTATTATTATTAGTCCACCATACTCATACTGTTCCGCTGCATTGTTATTGGTATGTGTAACTCTGATAAATGTTGTAAGTATAATTGAATATTTTGTAAAACGGCTTTATAAACTGTGTATTTGATTATTATATTTTATCCTTCTGCTGTGAGATTCTATTTTGTTTTATTTCTTCTTGTTTTTACGATTTACCCCATAATAATCCGCCCTTTCATATGGTTTGAATTGGCACGTGTGTCGATTTAAAGCGTGCGAAAAAGCGGGATGTTACAATGTGATATTAGAGCTTTGGTTTAACGATAAACTTTAGCTTTGTCGGGGTCTGACTCTTTGTTAATAGGGTAGTAATACCCTATGGGAGTCGCTGAGCGTATATGTGAAAGAGCGTATTCGTTAGTGTTATAAAAGGTTTTAATATTGTGTTAATATGTTCCGTTTTGTATTTATAAATTCTGGTTGGTGCATGGGACGCTGTAACATCAATAGGGATTTCTAAGCACTTAATAGGACAGACCGACACAATATTTGTTTTAATATAGGTGAATGAAATAATTTTTCCTATTATATTTTCTATATATAAATTTTATAAAGATTATAGTTGGTTGTAATATATTGGTTGGTAGGTAATGGAATTTATAGATAATAATTGAAATAAGATTTGAAATGAAATAAATATTGGAAATTTTATAAATGAATTTCCGGGGTTTTTGAAAATTTCTTTTGAATAATTTTGAAATATAATAATAATTTATTAGAAGTATTTTCTGATATAAGTATTTCAATATAATTGGAAAGAATTGTTTTAAAAGAAATTTTTTGAAAGATAAAGTTGTGCTCCCCTTTCTATCGCTAGAAAATAATTTCGGTGATGAGTGCACGCATCATCGACATTCATTTTCGAGTTTCGAAGTGGGAAGGTCACTGTAGTAGTTTTACTACAGATTTATTTCAATAAACGAATACAAATTTTAAATTGTTTTAAATATAATTTGATATATAAAGTGTAAGTATATACATTTATCTGTTATTTTAAAATGATTTTGAATAATACCCGGTATTTAGTTCTTAAGTTTCCATTAATTAATAGCTCAATTACTGTAGTGAATTAGAACGGAGGTAATTAATAAATTTAAACCTCTAAAGGAAATAAGAGATTTAACGCTAGGTTATAGATGGTATTAAATGAAATTTGAAATTGTAACCTATGAAATAAAGGATATAATTATGGAACATTAAATTAATTAGAAAAAAATTGAATAAAACTTGTAAAACTTTCAAACTACATTCTTAAAAAGCATATATATATGACTTACCAAATATTAAAAGTTGAAATGTTAATAAGAGAATGTAATAGATATTATACAAGAAATAAACTTGAGGTAACGAAAGTAATTAATGAAATTCTTTAATAAACAAGGATTTGATGTTGTAATTGTTGTAAACTTAAGTTACAATTGGAATTTTACTATATTTAAATATAATAGATGATTATAAACTTAAGTGAATAAAATGAAATGCTACTATAATAAAATATGACGCAATAAAGAAGAAACTTGCCTGACATTAAAATGGAAAATGAATATTGTAAGTAATAAATGAAAATAAATAAAGGAATCACTTAATGAATGAAAGAAAGGAAATCAAACAACTAATGTATGAAATAAAATTAATAATAAAAATTTGATTTGTCGTTTGGAATTGTTGTTGTTTGGTTTATGGTTGTTTGGGTGAGGATACTTTAAGATTGTTTGGATATATAAATAATCTATTTAGTTTCATCTAAGACTGTTGAGTAAGTGATGCGCTTAGTAGTTTATTTTTCATTCTATACAATTTGAAGTTTTGAACCCGAACAACTATTTGTTTTGTTTGATATGAATGAATGATTGCTTTGCGTTGATGTTTGTGTGATGGTTGTATGCTGCTTGTTGCAATTGATTGTTATTGTATTGATTTGGTTATTTATAATTGAAACCACTTTAAAAATTTCACTCTATATAATTGTTAACCCTTTTAGATTATATAAGTGAAATGCAGGAAATTGCTACTGCATTTGGTTTCATAATAAAGCGTATATTGCCCGACAAATAGGTACGTTTTCGGATTACGTTTTATAGCGCTATTATATTGTTTTACGGTATTGGGATATATATTATTTTGGGAAATATATGTTATATATTGTTATTTTTGATATTATATTTTCTCCTGAGCCTCCCCGTACAAAGGAGACTCTACCGAAATTTTTCGTAAATTTTGGACTTAGAAATTTTTGAAAATATTTTCCAAACTTTATTGATTTAAGTATAAAAAGATACAATGATTGTAAATTTGTATATTTTATTGAAAGTAACTAATGGTGTAAATTTAATTGTTTATAAAATTAATATTTTAAATAAGATATATTGATTTCTTAATTCTTTCTTCTCCCTTCTTTTTTTTCCTTTTTAGGGACGAAAAGTTTGGAGTGTGAGAGAGTGTAACGACCCGTAAATTTTGATTAATAAATTTGTTAGTTTAATTTAAAATTTTCAATTTAATTTAGGAAGAAAAAAATTCTAGAAGTTATAATGAAGCAGATGCTAGAAATATAAATGTAGCAATTGAAATTTAGATTTACAAATTCAAAATGTAATTGCAATCAATTGAAATTGTGAAATTTTGTCATACTTGGTTATAAGTTTAATATAAGAAACAAACGGGAATATTAAATTAACTAATGAAATGTATAACCAGAAGTATAATTGGAATTCTGCTAATTTAATATAATAAGAAGGTAAGTAATATAAATAAAAGATCGTAAAACTTTTGTAAATGAATTAATGTACAAAAGGAATTGAATAGCATGAATAACATGGATATTAATAAATGAAATTATGTAATAATTGATAAATGATGGCATTAATGGAATAAGGTTGGTTAGTAATAAAGGAATAATTAAAATAAACATTTAACCAATGAATAAAAGAAAAAGGTCGTAAGAAGTAAAATGCAATTCAAATGTGATTGAAACGACTGTTTAGGTTATAATGGAGGGTAAGTAGAAATAGTGGAAAACCTTACAATCGTTAATTAAAAATGATTGTGTAATTAATTCTGAAAGAATAAAATTGGAAATAGTATTAATAAAATAATAACTAAAATGAATTGCAACTGTATAAATGGAAGTAAATGGTTAACAAGTAGATGTAAATATTAAATTTATTTAATGGAAATAATATCTAAATGTATGTTTGGATAGAACATAAGTGAATGCAATCATGGTATGGAATATATGCCAACATTGATTGTAAGTAATAAAGGCCTATTTGCATGTCTACGAGTAACGGTAATGTTTATTTAGGTTACCTATTTAATTTATCTTTTTAATTGGAATTTGAAATAAATTGTAATAAATGCAAATAAATGTTACAGTTTGTGTGGAATGTAATAAAAGGGTTAGGAGTGTTAGAATGGATATATTAAAGTAATGAATGGGAAAAAAATGAATGAATTAAGATACCTATTCATTTCTTAGTATGTTGCATAAAATTTGGAAATCAGTTTGCAATCAAAGGAGAATAAGTAGCACGTTAAATGGAAAATAATTTAATTAATACATTAATGATGTGTAATATAATTCATTGTTAATTACACCCATACAATGTCAAATTATTAAATAGTAAGATTTTAAATCAATAAACGAATTTATTTAGATTTCAATTTATAATTAATAACATTTAATGTGAAATCAATTTTATTTAATCGACTTAAATTGTAAAGTAGGGTATATGTGATTTTTCATTGAAATTGTTAAATTTTATAAGATGCAATTAATGCTAATCATATTTAGAATATGACAGTTGGCTAATTTAAAGAATAGAAAGCTAGATTTATTTATTTAATTGAAAAAAATTTAAATTATTTTCTTTGAATTTATTGTGAATAAATGAATTTAACAGTAAAATTTTACGTTGAAGGAAATGTAGAGGAAATCTAAGAAAATAAATGTAAACAATAGTGAACCAATATAAATTGCATTTTTTGATAATAATAGACAGAATAATAGAATGAAAGGTAATTAAATGAAATTTTGAAAATTTAATTTACAATTTCTAAATTCAATGAATTTGAGATAAACACTGAAATTGTTAAATTTATCAACTTTAAATTGACTTTTAATTTGGTTAAAACATTGTAATTTGATTGAGAAATATAAAGTGATAAAATTGGTCAATTTTAAGATTGAAATTTAAAAGTTGAATTTTATTAATTAATTATTAAATTATTTAATTAATGGAAAAATAGCCGTTTTGGCCACTGACTCGGATTTCAACGAAACTAGTTTCATCGGATCCGTAACGATGAATTATTGTAGGATTTTAAGTTTCGTAGCGATCGGACTTGTCGTTTTTTCGTACGGACTTGAAACGTCTTGAAATCAAAAATTTGAAATCAATTTGAAAATATTGATTTTAGCATAACTTATCCATACGATGGAATTTGGACCTGAAACCTTTTCCATTGTGTTTAAAATATTTTAAAACATCTATTTTGATATATGGGTTAATCCATTTTCGTTCCGGAGCCGAAACGGGCTTTTCGGGGCATTATTGTCATTTCAAACCTATTTGACTTTAACAGTAACCTACGAAAATGATGGACTTGGGCTTCGAAACCAATACCATTGCGTTCAGAAGGCCTTTTTAGGTTAGGATAGCCTGTCGGCACGTTTAAATCGGAGTTTTGGCTGTTTTCGGACCTAACTATATATTCGGCGCGCTAAACGAAAATATATAATTAATTTAATCCTTAACCCTAGGAATTCTTCAGCCACCATCTTCCCTTCCAATGGCTGAGAATGTTTGATTTTCAAACCTTATCTCGCTCAATCCTTTCAATAACTCGTGTTGACACCAAAAGAAGAATTGTAGCTGCCAACATCCTCTACGGATCCTTATGGGTTTGATGACGAGATGGGCGATGGTTGGACCAGAAATCGAGGATGAAGGTGGCTTGGAGGAAGTGAATTTTGGCGGCGGTAGCGTGCTTACTGTGCGACACGGTGGGTGGCGATTGGGGAGGGGTTTGCCACGCGTTCAAGGATGTTGGTTGATCGGAGGCTAGGGCCTTGTGCGACGTGAAAAAATTTGAGATTCCTAGTGGCAGCTCTAGGGTTACTGGATGCGAATGGGAAGAAGAAGCATACGCGTTTTTTTTTCGTGTGTACCTGGAGAGGAAGGTTGCTCTCGATGACGTTGCGAGTAAAAGAGAGGATGAGTTGTTTTTTTCGTTTTATTTTAAATTTGATTTTCAATTGCTCTAACACGTGTAACTCTCTCACACGTGATCCTTTTTACGCACGGATTTCTTCGCTAGGTTCGTATTGGAACTTCGGACATTTTGGCGCTGGTTTGGACGGATTTAGAGACTGTTCAATTTTTGGGTTTAAATCGGATTTAAATTCAAAAGATAAGTGTTTTAACCCACTCACAACTTTTAAAATTTCTTATGTTTGTTAAATTGATTTATGATATGAGTAGAAATTTATTTATGACTATTTGGCATACTTTTATTCATCGTCTCGGTTAAATTGCATTTATTTAATTATTCATTGCATATAAACTGCCAATAAAATTTGTTATTTATTCATTTATTGCATATAAACTCCCAGTTAAACAGTTATTAAATTTACTATTGAATATAAATTGTTAGTTAATACCTGTTATTAATTACCTTTTATATATAAATGTATTGTTCGAATTTGGATGACGATTTTGATAAATGGTTGATGATTGATATTGGATGAACGGATGCTGTATTTTATATTGTTATAAACTGTAAGTTATTATGCATTTTCATTTCATTCGGGATTGCGGTTTGAAATGATATATAACCGTAATTTTTATTTTTAAATTACGGATTGAAACGATAAATATCCGTATCACTTAACCATAGGATAGAAAATTTTATACAGGCACCGCGGTGTGTATATATATATATATATATATATATATATATAAATATTTTAAAGTGATTTTCTATGGTTTGGAAAGGAATATACGGTTTAATAAATATAAAATTTTGATATTACATATTATTTTAAATTCTTGAATTTAAGCTATGTATAAATTGGTTTAATAAAAATACGTTGAATAACGGAGTTTGATTGTTTTATTATTATATGGGTAAGTACCTATTTAAGATATTGAATATATAAAGTTTTAATGACTTAAATAAAAATTAAGTTGGGAGATAATTATGAAATTTGTTTGAATTGAAGGATTTAAGAATTTGACTTGAATAAAATGGATGTGAAATTTAAATAAATTAAGATTTAAAAGGTATGATTTTATAACTTGATTTTTATTTGAGGATTTAAATGAATATCAAATTGATTTAAAGAATATTATCAAGTTAATTCAATTAAAAGAATATTCTGTTACTGAAGTTTAAGGGTTTTACTTAAATAATATTTGTTTATTAAGAAAACATTTCAAATTTAAATAATAGGAATTGGATTTGATATATATTAAATTATCAAAGAATACATTTTGAAATAATGGAATATTTAAAGATTGAAATATATGAACTATAAAGTTTTGAAATATATAATATTTAAGCTTTGAAATATATAGGAATTAAAATGGTTTATTTGGAGGTTCAAATTGATATTGGGAATTTATTGTGAAATTTTAAGAAGCTGTTTATTTTATAAAGTAATATAGTATTTGAACCATTAAGTATTAAAAGTTATGTTTCAAAGCTATTGTTTCAAGGTATATATATTTGAAAAATATTATAATTTTGGGAAAGAGATATTTATAAAATAAAAATGATATCATATTGATTTAGGTTTTAAAAATATAAATGATATCGTATTTATATGGTTTGAAAGAGATATTATATTCTGGTTTTAAAGTATAAATTATTTTGAAAAACCGCGGTGTTATAATAACGATTGGTTGTTGAAGAGACCGGGATCGAAAGTTGTCATACTCTCTGCCAACCCCTTAAACCACTTTAACAACCGTGTATGCGGTGGAGATTCCAGAATGAAGTAGGATGGTGGCGGCATTTCCTTTGAGGTAAATACGTGGACCCAACTCCCGTGAGTTGGCATAAGGTGGCTAAAATAGGAGCGATTCTCGGGCCAATTGAGGTAGCACCTTTGATCGGACACATCCCTTCGATTTTATACTTTGACTTTTGGATTGATTCGGTAGCCACTTTTGATTTTCTTTTTGGAGGTATGGCTCGAGGTGGGCGGTAGCTGCGGCTACGTGTTACCACCAGCCCGGATGCGTAATTGGTATATCTACCCCGGCATTGCCTAGTTGTGCCGTGTCACCTACCCTAGCATGCCTTCTACGAGTTTCTATTTGTGTTGTACCTATCGAGTATCCTCTGGTAGCCTCCCGATCAGGAGGTATTACGGTACTGTATAGACTATTGGCATTTTACGTGTTAAGGTGGAAAATGTAAAGCCTTAACGCTATTTAAAAGTAAGTTTATTTTACAATTAGACACTATTATAATAGCGAAATATACCACATAGTAAATAGTTTAACGGATCCTTAGGAGATGTAAATCCCGAGCATCTCTTGAGTTACTGCACTCATATTCATTTCTGTTAATTTAACTTACATAAGATCTTTTAGTTCTGACTCGAGTGTTTTGTCTTTTCAATTCGCTCGGGTCAATCCGAGCATTTCAGGATTTCGAATACCTTAGCTCTAGAGGAAGAAGACGGAGATTTATATTATTATTATTATTTTTAGTCCACCATACTCATACTTTTCCGCTGCATTGTTATTGGTGTGTGTAACTCTGATAAATGTTGTAAGTATAATTGAATATTTTGTAAAACGGCTTTATAAACTGTCTATTTGATTATTATATTTTATCCTTCCGCTGTGAGATTCTATTTTGTTTTATTTCTTCTTGTTTTTCTGATTTACCACATAACAAACCGCCCTTTCGTATGCTTTGAATTGGCACGTGTGTCGATTTAAAGCGTGCGAAAAAGCGGGATGTTACATAAAATAAGTCGTAATCTTTGGTGTTGGATTAGTAATGTAAAATTCGTTTGACTGCTCTATGATGTGATTCCTTTGGTTGAGCTTGTGCACATAAACAAACACTCATCAATATATAGGGTCAACTAGCTGTTAAATATAATAAAGAGGCTATCATACTTTGATAAGTTTTTTGATCAAAATCTTTTCCATTTTGCCTTTGTCTATATATAATGTTGTACTCATAGGAGTTGGTTTACTAGTAGTGTTTTCCATTCTGAAACGTTTAAGTAAATCCTTACAGTACTTTTCTTGATTTATAAAAATGACATTGTCCAATTGTTTTATTTGTAATCCTAAGAAAAAATAATAATTCACCCATGTGTGTCAAACACATTTGTCATTATTTCATAAAATTCATCATATAAACTTTCATTAGTTGAACCAAATATAATGCCATCAACATATATTTGTACAACTTGTTGCCTTTTTTAGTTTAAAAAAATAATTTGGATATTTTTCATGAATAAATAATAGTGGTTGTTCTACGAAAACTTTTTCTTTTATAAAAACATTTAAGAAGGCACTCTTAACATCCATGTGATATAATTTAAAGTTTTGATGACATGAAAAAGCAAGTAGAGTACGAATTGCTTCAAGATCAGCCAGTAAACTTGCTTTGTTATGAATAATGTTTCAATTCTCATCTGCTTTGTTTTTGAAAACCCATTTTGTTCCTATTACAGATTGATCTAATGGTCTAGGAACTAATTCCTATACATTATTACGTTCAAATTGATTTAACTCTTCTTGCATGGCTAAGATCCAAGAATCATCTTTAGATGCTTCTTTATAATTTTTAGGTTCTGTATTTGAGATAAAAGCAACATGACTCATTTGATTTAAGTTATTTCTAGTGACTCGAGAATTTAAATCTCCAATTATATTATCCAAAGGATGATTTTTTAATGTTCATGTAGGTGATCTTAAAGCATTTTCATTATTTTCAGAGGATGAATTATTCATATTATTTATATTGTCAGTTTGATTTCGGGTTAAAATTTCATCTTCTTCTTCTTTAATAGTTTATTAGATATTTTCATCAAAAGATACAAGTAATCTTTCTTCTATAATATTTTTTCGTTTATTATAAATTCTGTAAGCTTTACTACGTTTCGAATAACCAATGAAAATTCCTTCATTCGCTTTGGGATCAAATTTTCCAAGATTATCTTTAGTATTTATAATAAAACATTTTGACCTAAAAGTTGTGAAATACGAAACTTTTGGTTTTCTTCCATGGAATATTTCATAACATGTATTTTTAGTCGTAGGTCGAAGTGTGACACGATTAATATGTAACAGGCAGTTGAAATGGCTTCAGCCTAGAAATGTTTCGGTAGATTACAACTATTTTGTAGTATTCGTGCACATTCCTACAAAGTTCTATTTTTTCTTTCAACTACACCATTTCATTGTGATGTTCGTGGAATTGAAAATTTATGACTAATTCCTTTTTTGTTAAAAAAATTAGTAAAAAATTCATTTCCAAGTTCTCCTTATGATCACTGCGTATATTTTTTATTTTTAAATCCATTAAGTTAGTAATCTGTTTTGCAAAGATTTTAAATATTCCAAAAGTGTCACTTTTATGTTTTAAAAATAATGTCCAAGTATATCTTGAAAAATCATCTACAATTACGAACACATATTTATGATGATTTATACTACGTACTTGTATTGGTCCAAATAAATCTAAATTAAGTAATTCTAATGGTTACTTAGTAGATATTTTATTTTTAGCTTTGAATGAACTCTTCTTTAGTTTGCTCTTTCGACAAGCATTACATAAATTTTTAATTTTATAATTAATTTTAGGTTGACCTCTAACTAGATCATGTTTTGCTAGTTTGTTGATATATTTAAAATTTATATGACAAAAATGTTTGTACCAAATCTAAGGATCATCATGATTTGAAGGTAGACATAAATCTGAATTATTTATAATGTTCATATTTAGGATATATATATTACAATTTCTAAAACCTTTAAAGAGTAAATTTTTGCGTTGGTCAAAAATTTTACATTTACCGTTTTCAAATTTTATTTCAAAAATCTTTATCACACAACTGAATTATACTAAGAAGACTATGTTTTAGGTTTTCCACATATAAAACATTTGTAATAATAGGAGAGTTAGAGATACCGATATTAATGTCTTCTCCAATGCCATTGACAAACTCTTTTGAATTATCGCCAAAAGTTACAGCGCCACCATTAATGTATTTTATATTTGACAATATGTGAGCATTTCCTGTCATGTACTTGGAGCATCCACTATCTAATATCCATTTTTTTATATTTGGATGCCTGCAAAAATAAAAATAATTAAATTGGTACCCATTTTATTTTTGGGTCCTAAGTGTTAGTTTCTGAGGGTAACCATACCCAGGATGGTTTGGTTCCTTTAGAAATGTAATTACTATTGTGAATTACTTCTTTCATATAATTACTTGTATATTTTTGTTTAATTAGGCTGTTATTTGTTTTAGGAACCTATATTTTAATCAATTTTGAATTTGTGAATAATTTCTTTTTTTTTTGGGAGAAGGTTTTATCTTAGTATAAGTCTTACTATACTTTGTATTTTTGTTTTATTCTCAAATCCTATTCCATTTCGATTTTTGAATGGATTGGAAATTTTAATTAAATTCTCCAAGTTTTGTTTTACTTTATTAAATTTTGTAACATTATTTGTAATTTTATCGAATTTATTTTAAGATCAATATTTTCAGACCTTGAATTTTCTAGATTATCTTTTAAGATAGTATGTTCATTATTAATTTTATTATTTCTAGGTTAACCTTTTCTAATTCACAAGATAAAGCATTATTTTCAATAGAAAGATCCTTACATTTTTCTTGAGTATTTTTAATTCTTCTTCTAAAATAGATTTTTCAACTTTTAGTATCCCTATTTCAAGTTCTAATCGATTTATTTTAGCAACATATTCCTTATTTAATTTTTTAGCTTCTCTATATTTGTCATCGAGTTCCATACTTGTTTCTAAAATTTCATCATAAGTAAGATTTGAACATACCTCGTTGGTGTATGCCATGAAACACTCATTTTCTTGCTCCGTATCACTTTCTACTGTCACTATCAGATGAAGAAGAAGAGTCAGAGTCATCCCATATGACTTGAAATGCTTTCTCTTTTTCTTAAGTTTCTTAAAATTATTTTTCTTCTTCTCGGTGTTGAGTTTTGGGCAATCCTTCTTCATATATCACATCCAAAGCACTTAATCGAAGTTTGATTTGATGAATTTGATCTTCCATTATTTTGAAAACTAGTCATTTTCTTAAATTTCTTAAATTTATTGTAGTTCTTGGCAATAAAAACAACTTCATCTTCACCCAATTCAGAATCTTCATTGCTTGCTTGAAATGCTATGTTCTTCATTTCATGATTTTGCTTCTTTCTAGCCTGCAAATTTGCTTCATATGACATTAAATTTCTAATCAACTCTTCAACTTTGAGTAAAGAGAGATCATTAGCTTCTTCGATAGCCAGTACTTCTCCATCTCATTCTATTGTCAAAGGGTTGAGAATTCGAGACAAATCAAAATCTGTAAATTTAACTTCCGGTGCCATAAGATCTTGCTGTATGGTTTGAAATCTTGAATACATATCAACAATTGATTCATTTTGTTTCATTTTGAAAGATGAAAATTGATTTTGTAAAATTGATATTTTTGTTTGTTTGACCTTGGCTGTACCTTCGTGTGTAATTTATAAAGTGAGCCATATATCATATGCAGTAGTACATAACATAATACGTGAGAATTCATTTTTATCAAGAGAACAAAATAGTACATTCATAGCTTTAGCAATATTAGAAATAACGGTTTTTTGTGCATCTGTCCATGTACTAATATTTGTTTCAGGTGCTTCATACTTATTTTGAGTTGCTGGCCATATTTATAAACCATATGCTTCCATAAAAATTCTCATTCGAGTTGGCCAATATGCATAATTAGATCCGATGAATAGTGGGGGACGTGCAGTTGACTGACCTTACTTTCCATATTAATAATTTTTAAATACGTGTTACAGTGATTTGAACTAACCTTGCTATGATACCAATTGAAAGTCTATATGAGTCTTATATGTATATAATATATGACAAGTGTGTGTATGATAGTATGAATTGCACAGAATAATAATGCAGGTAAAAATTAATTGTAATCACACCAGGAATTTTATACTGGATCGGACCTCCCGTCCTACATCCAGTTCTGAAGTTCCTCTTCGAAATTTCACTAACCATTGCCCTTGCTTTCCCTGGAGGAATAGGCTTTTACAAGAATATTTCTTTGACAAATGTGTGTTCTATGCAACACTGATTTTGACTATAAATACAACTTCTTCCTATGATCTCCTTGAGTAGTATGTAGTTTAAGCTTTGATATAAGGAAGAGATAATAGTGTATTTTTGAGTGCTTTTGTAAATCATAGAAATATTAGAAAATGAAGAAAGAAATTTCAGAATAGCAATTTAAGTTCCAACTTTCAATATCATGTTTATTTATAGATGGTGAGGAGTTTGTTTGAAGAGTAGTGACTTTTGATTCATTATATTTTGGTCTAAGAGTCACAATGCTTGAGAGGAAAGAGTTATGACCAAAACATGAGGATGCAACTCTTCGATGGAAGAAGATGTCCTTTGGTTAAAAATGGTCGTTACCCAGGTCAGACGTCTAGCCATTTATGCCAGATGTCTGGTTTGTTAACAAAATTATGATAGAACATGTTACCAGACGTTTGAGCATATATGTCAGACGTCAGATTTGTTACAGAATTTATAACCAGAACATGTTGCCAAACGTCTTAGCATGTATGCCAGATGTCTGACACATGCACACTCTGTTATCTTCATTTTATAAGTAGTTCGTATGAGCAAGTGCTTGTGAAGTTTACTGAAGGAGATTGTACACATCATCTATTTACAAACTTAACCGAATGTACTAATATTACTCAGTATAATCACTCTTATGTTGGTCATCAAGTCTTGGATGCAAAAGACAACCTATATATATATATGATATATATATATATATATATATATATATATATTGACTCCAAGAGCTTGCACTGTTGTTGTCGTCAAAATCAAGGTTGTAACAACCTTAAATAGATCCAACACCCGATACTTTTGAGGATGCAGTAATACCGAATGATTTGTTTCATTTTGTTCCCTTCGAAATCATTGAAGGATCTCTTTGGAGGATATGCAATAAGCATGGAATTTCATTTGATGACATTTTGGCACCATCGCTTGACCAGAGAGCTTATGATTCGCCAGAAGGGTATATAGCTTGCAACAAATAAATATGCCTGGCAGGTTGCGTCCTTCCATCTAATCAATTTGTCTGTCGAGTCCTGAACTTTATGAGACTGGCTCCCACACAGCTGCATCCAAACAAGTACCTTTTTCTTCTTAGCACTTATATGGTCTTCTCTAAGCATTTAAATCGAGTGCCCAGTGATGAGAAAATGCGATACATTTACAGCTTTAGGAGCCATAAAGAAAACCCGTCTCTTATCTACTTGGAGCCGATGAGTGGTTACAGAATAGTTACCAGGTTTGGAATAAGCTGAGTTATTTTAAGGTTGAATGGTTTTATGTATGTTGTCCACCTGGGATCGCTCGTAGATGGATATCCGAATGTAATTTTTATCCAAATGCTATTTGTGCAATTGTCTTATAGTCTGCATAATTAATTCCGACGAGACCCAATGGCGGATCACTTTTGGATACTCTTAATCCTCTCATGGTAGCCCCAGTCGAGGATATGTATATAAGAACTCTATTTACAGACGATAATCTTTTCGCCCATGGTTTAGTAGAGGAAGGCCGCAGCACCGACATAGTTCCAATTTTCAACATTGAGGAGGATAATGATAATGATTATACTAATCTTCCTATAGGAGACGAATTCCATCCTGATTTGCCTCTGGTCCCATGTCCGGGAGCTGGAGCTATAGAAGACATAGAACTAGAAAGCAAAGGTGTCGAGGAAGGCAAAATTATTGGAGAGAGCAGTGAGGGAGACAAAAGTAACATTGAAGTGGGCCACAATCTCAAACCGAACAACCCATAAACAACCCATCACCTGCTCCTAAAAAGAGATTGATTGTGAAAATTTCAAAGATGCAGACTTTCGCTCAGTCTCCACCAGTCAGAAGTGCAGAGAAGACTTGATCTAGTCCTTTAATGGGCATGTTCGCCGGTTTAGGTTCTATCCCTATGGAGTTGGGCTCTTTCATTATTGGTAGTATTAGCATGGGTGACATTAATTCCCTGATTTGCTTGGGGAAGGACACCATTCCAGCCAGTGCAGGAGGGATAACTCCAATGAGTAAAGCTCTAGTACATGGTCCGTCGGGAGGGGACACTAGGTCACATGCACATGTGCACTACACGACACTCGCACTTGGCCAGTGTCCTTGTCTGTTTTATCTAACTCATTCCTGTTTGCTATATAGGTTCGATGGATAAGAGAAAGCGTTCATTCCGATCCATAGAAAAGAAGGCATACCATGTTCAATTCCCCTAGTCGATCTCATACCATCAAGGCAGTGGTCGAGACTATGATTCAAGTTAGCGCTCCATTCGTGACAGAGACAACGGGGACATGAGTAGTTATGACAGGGAACATTCTTCTCATGATTCCTCTTTAAAGCATTGACTTTGATCCAATTCACCTCCTTTTAGAGGCCCAGATAGGCAACCTGACTGTCGAGATGATAATCCACTGGCTGATTCTTCTCGATCTCCATCACTTGCCTCTATCCCTTTATAGTCCATGACATTATCTCACTCTACTCGGTCTTTTGAGTGCAAACATCAGAAGATTAACTTCGATAATTT
The DNA here is from genome assembly GCA_030765085.1 of Allium cepa. NCBI lineage: Eukaryota > Viridiplantae > Streptophyta > Magnoliopsida > Asparagales > Amaryllidaceae > Allium > Allium cepa. The sequence continues at coordinate 974,318,482 of CM060935.1, forward strand.
TCATCAAAAGCCGGGCAAGGAAAGCATCGTTGCTCCGGCTATTACAGAGGAGCAGTAGGTAGATACTACTGGTCGGATGGCCGAGATTAAGAATTAATTCCCCAACATTTTCTATAATGGAGTTATGTTTTTGCCAAACTTAAAGAGAATTCTTTTTGACATCCAACAGAGAACCATCGATTGCAAGATCAGTGTCCATAATTAATACAATAAATGGGCAAAGCTGGTCGAAAAGATTTTAAAATTTCCAAGACAAAGGATGTAAGAGATAGAGAATCAGAAACTCACTGAAGCCAAGAATAACAAAATCATAGCCTCTCTCAACACTGAGATTGAGAACTCAAGAAAATCCCGAGCAGAAGCATAGAACAAAGCCGAGGAGGCCATTAAAGAACTCGAAACTGAGAGATCCAAGCATCTGAATGAAATCGAGCAAGCATCACTGGAACCACGAGCTTGTCATGCAAAGGGATGCTGCCTAGAGGATCGCAGCTGAATTGAAAACTAAGCTTGAGCATGAGACCAAGAAAACAGATGGATCGCAAAAAATTGCTTAGGATGCATGCGATTATTTGTCGTTGTTAGGATAAAGAGAGACAATGCACTCGAAAAGCCCAGGAACATAAATTGTCTTATCAAGAGAGAAGTTGAAGCTACAATAAAATAAGCTGAGGAGCAGGTAGAAGAGCAGATGATGAAGAATTTTGAGCCACTGATCACTCAGTACAATGCCAATGTGCTCAAATTTTGAAATATGGAGTGTTTAGAGAAACCCTTTGATGCTTGCCCGTGCCTGGGAACGGTTTTTTGAGGAAGAGAAAGAATTTCTTAATATGATAATATTGATATGGAGCAGCTGGAAAAAGAGATTTTGAAGGGAAGCTAGCCCAAAATGCTTTATGATAATTGGCATCTTATTCATCCGAAACTTGATGTAACCGCTTCAAAAGACTTAGGTGAAGGTTTGGCTACACAACATGATGCTACAACGGGTCAAACTCCTAAGACTTAGGCTATTCCTAGTTCCATCGTTGATTCCTTTATTAACGCGGGTTATGACCTAGAGAATCCACAGCTCTAAAAATTCACTGTTCTCTTCGTATTCCCAAGAGAACTCTTTGCACTACTCCAGCTCATGCGGAAGTTCAAACTAAAGAAGGTGTCACATTCACTTCTCCTATTTTCCAAAGAGTTGACGTGTCATAGATCAACTTCACCAAAATCTCTCTTTGTATTTCTTTAGCTACAAGTCAGTCTGCAATTGCCCTAATTCCTCCCAAGGACTCTCAACCAGGGCATCATATATAAGCGACGAGTCCGTAACCATCACAACTAAGACGTTAATTCCTAGTATCCCAATTAGAGAGACCTAAGACTTAAAAAACGCATGATAGACACTTTATTGGAAGAAGGAAATGATGAGAACCAGGGGACTTAAGTTGACGAGGATGTTATTATTACTAAGATCTCCCAGTTCCTGTCGGGTCCCTCCATGCATGAGGTTGAGCAAAAACTTGGGGTTGATATCCTTCTTGCCAGTCAACTCAAGCAGGAGCAAATAGAAGTTTTTCCTCCTCCATTGTCGATTTGTTTGCCCGGGCAAACCTTTTTTCGCTCTAGTTTACGTTCCTCCATTTGGGAGCACTCGAAATTCCATCCTCCATTTCTCCTCATGGGAGCGGGCGGAGTGCGCCTGCTAGATCTTCGCAAAGCACTCCCTCCAACGCCAAGGTTGTGGAGGACGAGGTGGAAGGAGGTAAGAAGGGAGCTCGAGTGAAGTTTCATATGGTTCTAAGAAGAAGAAGTCCAAGAAGAAATAGTTGCTACTTTGTTTCTCTGTATAAAGACTCTTTTTATTTGTTGGTCGACTTTGTATAGCTTTGTCCCCATTACCACTTTTTTGCTTTTGTTATGACCCATTTGTGCTTAGCTTTCCTGGATTAATGTTAATGAAAAAGACTTTTTGCCTTGTAAAATATTTATTCAAATTTGTCTAAGTACTTAAGAAATACGCTTTCCATTCAATGTACTTGCAACATATTTTTTTAGTTATCACTTTCGGATCAATTCCTTAATCCATTTTTTGATTTTCCTACTTGCATCATTTTAGCAAATGTAAAGCAATCCTTAGGATAAACCACTTAAAATAGTGGGTTCAGTATCCTTATTTTTAGGATAAGAAGTCCTAACTGCATCAAACTTCGGTCAACATTTAAGTTAACTACTTAGAATCATAGTCTGTACATCCTCATCCAAGATGTTAGCATTCGATCACGCTTAACTTCGAGAATTGATCGAAGGCTTAGAAATTGGATCCCGCTTTACTCCAAGCGTGGATCTTCCATTCTGCCTACTCCTAAGAAGATACTAAGGATTGGACGGACTTGTCATGCCTATTTCCATTTGTACTCCTATGCCCAGTCCGAGGATGGGATTTGAGGGAGAGATCAGTCGTAGCTCTTTTTGATAATACTCCTACACTCCATCTAAGAGTAAGAGTTGCGTAGGATGGTTGTCTCATGTCCAGTTTTAAGTTTGTGATATTGCCCCCAATCCGAAGGTAAGAGTCAGTTTGCAAAGGATCTTGTTTCGTTTGGCTAAGGTTTATACTCTGACTCCTACTCTGAGAATGAACTAGGGTATGGATGCTCGTATCGTATTCGGTTTAAGTTTATACTCTAGCTCCTACTTCAAAAGAATGAGAGTTAGGATATAGACGGTTGTGTTATGTTCGGCTTATGTTTATACTCCTACCCTCAATATGAAGGCAAGAGTTAGCATATGTCGATCTCCAGACTCGAAGAGGGACTTAACGGGCCCGATCATTGGCCACCAAAGTTTGGTCAGCACCTATTTCCGGGTAGCTACACATCGGCATTAATCATATATAGATTCATTAAGGTTGGTCAAACGAGAAGACAAAAGTTTGGCCTGAAAAGGCAGTTTATTTCATAAAATATGAAAAATGACAGAATATGTCTTATTGCACGGCTCTAGCCCAATATTTAGAAATTTATTCTAAGCAAAATAGCAGCATAGATGCTCACTATTCCACGCCCTCTGGAGAGAAATCCCCTCTACAGTTGACAATTTGAAAGTGTTATCTCTAAGATTTTCCTCTATTGCATACTAACCTTCCCAGCTCGGGCCCAAGTTCTAAGGCAAGGAAGATTTGTTTAAGGACCAAGTCACCGATTTCAAAGATCCGACTCCAGATTATGGTGTTATAATATCAAGCAACTTGGTGTCCATGTGCAGTAGCCCTCAAATCTGCTTCGGTCCACCTCTCATCGATCAAATCAAAAGACTCCAAAAGGAATTGTTCATTTGTCCGTAGATCATAGTGAGTAACCCGATGAGAGGGCATTTCTATCTCGACTAGGATCATAGCCTTTGATCCATATGCCAAGACAAATGGAGAGTAGCCAGTTGCTGACTTATGGGTGGTTCGATAAGCCCAAAGTGTTGATAGGAGTTCATCGACCCACTTGCCTTTGGTCTTCTCCAATCATTTCTTAAGAATGGACTTTATAATTTTATTTACAACTTTAAACTATCCATTCGTCTATGGATGTGCCACCGCTGCAAATCTCTTCTCTACGCGACGTCAGTTGCAGAAATCCCTAAACTTTGTACTATCAAATTGGGTCCCATTATTGATAATGATGGCATGCGGAACTCCAAAACGCTAGATGATATTTCGAACAACAAATTTGATCACTTTCTTCATGGTAATCATGGCCAAAGGCTATGCCTTAGCCCATTTAGTAATGAAATCAACCACCACGATGGTGTACTTCACGCCATCTTTGGATATCAGCAACACACCGATGATATCTATACCCCAAACTGCAAATGATGAAGGATTAACCATTTGAGTAATTTCTGTCAATAGGGCTCCTAGAATTTTAGCAAATCCCTAGTACTTGTCACATCTTCGAGTATAGTCAGCCACGTATCAATTAACAATTGACCAGAAGTATCCATATCGAAGAATCATCTTCGTTAACGTTTGCACTCCAGTGTAGTCGCCACGAGCACCTTCGTGGACTAAACTTAGGTTTTGCTTAGCCTCGTCATGAGCGATACACTGAAGCATGGGGATAGAGAAACCTTTCCTATAGAGCAATCCTTCTTGGATGATGTATCTCGATGCTTGGCAAAGGATTTTCATCATTCATTTCTTCTCTCCAGAAGGATCCCTTTTTTCAAATAATCTCGAATCAGAGTCATCCATGGCTCCCGATCTGGCTAGTCTCCAAGATCCAATCGATGTCCATCTGGTCGATACTCAAAGTTGAAAGTACTTCCACTAGAACCGGGTCCATGATCTGTGCATCTCCAAAACTAGACAACTTAGCAAGCGAGTCGGATTTCTCATTGTCCTCTCTAGGAATATGAGTGATCGTTTAATATTCAAAGTCGTCGAGCAGCTCGAGAACCTGATTTAAAAAAGGAGTTAGCCTTGCACCTTTCGCCTGATACTCTTTTCGTACCTGACATGCTACTAACTGGGAGTCGTAGAAAATGTGTAAAGTCTTTATTCCCAGTTCCTTGGCAATCTTGAGTCGTGCAATCAAAGCTTCGTATTCGACTTAATTGTTCATTGCGAAAAAATTGAGTTTCAAGGCATAACTTATCAGGTGTTCTTCAGAAGTGAAAAGTATGACTCCATTGCTCTTTGGAAAATCATCTCGTGTAGTGAATTTAGCTATGAAATCCGCCAAGGCCTGACACCGAATTTCTCTCTGAGGGTGATAGGTGATATTGTATTGACTCAAGTCAATATTCCACTTCAATAGCCTTTTGGAAGTCTCTAATCGTTGTAGGACAAAACCACTTTTTCTCTCTCGTCGACATCAATACCAAATTCGCATCGCCTTCTACGATCAAATTTCACGTTGCCTCCCTTCAACTGCCGCTGTCCCTATCCACCCCCTAACATCACCACCTCATAGCCCTTGTTTTCTCATCACTATCTCTTTCAACGTATTCATCGTCGCCGCCAAACTCTAAATCATTACGAACCTAAAATTCCTTCCAGACTAATTGTCGCCTCCTCAAACAAACACCGTAACACCTCATCGCCATAGTCATCACCCGCTATACCACCTTAGGAATGCACCATCATCGTCGATCTGAATTTAAAGAAAATCAATAACAAAATAAAAATGCTAATTAAAGTAGCATTGAATCATCGTAATGCTATATTCATTTCTTTTTAATTTAAAAAATGCTAAATTTTACTATCATTTTGCATACTTTAAAATGCCAGTAAACTTCATAGTTAAAATGCTACATTAATCTGTCATTTCAAATATCATAAACATGATACTAGACCTTGTAACTAAAATGCTATATTAAACTATCATTTTGCATGTTTTAAGCATGCTACTGCACTTCGTGGTTAAAATGCCACTTTACAGCATCATTTTAGATATCATAAATATTCTACTATACTTTATAACTAAAATGCTACATTATACATCCACTTTGCGTATTTCAAGAAAAACTAGTGTACTTCATAGATATGATGCCATCTTAAACTATCATTTTGCAAATTATAAAAATGTTTGTGGACTTTGTAATTAAAGTGCTACATTAAACTTTTTTTTGCATATCATAAATATGGTAGTGGACTTCATAATTAAAATGCTACATTAAACTATAATTTTTCATATTATAAACATGCTAGTGGACTTTGTATTTAAAATACTATATTAAAATATCATTTTGAATATTTTAATCATCATAGTGAACTTCATAACTAAATACAAATGTTATTTTAACTATTATTCGGCAATTTCAATTTATTCTACCAAACTAGCACTATCATACTTTTTATAGGCTAAACATTTGTTAAAATAAATTAGCATAATACAAATACAATGCTATATTCATTTTTTGTAGTTCAAAAAAATGCTAAACTCAACATAGTGCTATATTGATTTTTTATTAAAAAAATGACAAATCATAATAGCATTATCATTCCTTTTTATAGTTTAAAAAATGCTAAGTTAAATTAGCATTATACACATATAATGCCATATTTGATTCCACTTAACGATAATGCTAGTTATATCTAGCATTTTCGATTGTTAATTGTTCAAAAAATCAATCTCCACCTGCTTCCGCTATCTTCACTGACACCATCATTGATGCCATGACTTGACAATGCTTCGTTGCCACACCTCCATCACTCTTCTCTTCCATCGCCTTCCAATCCACCTCGACCAACCACCTCGTCGCCTCCTATGCCGCAGCCACCTCATCGCCTCGACCAACCACTATAGCCATCTTAAGCCGTTGCTAGCTCATTACCTCCTAAGCCTCATCTGCCATGGCATTGCTTGCCAAGCTGCCACCATTTTAGTTGCTTCCTAGGTTAGACGTCGCGATGTATATTTGCAGGAAGTTTGGCCTTCGTACTATGAAAAAACGTGTCGTCCTTGTGCCAAGTTTTTACTTTATGTTTATCTTTCTCCCTATTTTCCAATTAATTATGTAATTAACCTTTACTTAATCAAAAATTAAATAACCTTTGATTAATTAAATAATTATAATTATTTAGTTAATTATTGCTCAAGTACTAATTTCCTTTACTTAGTTAATTAATTAATTAACTATTAATTCCGTAATTTAATAAATTAATCAAATAATATTTAAAACTTTTGAATAGTTATAATATAGTTTTAATCAATCTTCTAAAATATATAAGTGAAAATCCCATTTTAATTTTCATGAAAAATCCCTTTTTCCGAATTACATCCATAACGACTATCGTTATGGATGCCATGACTTTGAATGCGTTTTATACAGAATATTCCCGTTTTAACCCTTATCTTTTATATCTTAAATTATGCAATAAACTTTGAATAAAGATTTGGAAATCAAAGGTAAAAGTTTTGAAAAAAAATAAAACATTTTCTTAGAAAATACATAGATAAATAAGTTTAAAATCAAGGGATCTACATGTGAACAACAAACACAAAACAAATGCAAACTTTCTTTCTAACTTACAACATCCAAACATAAGCTCATACATTCACAACGCATGTCATATTCAACATACATAAGTAAAAATCATAATTTAAACCTAAATTTAAACATTTTGACTTGTTTTTCCAAATCCATACAACCATTTCATGAAGCACAAATACGTAAAGCACAACTAAACTATTTTCAACCAAACAACTATTTACACTATTGCGAACATAAAGTTTTACTAGATTTTAAAATGGTGTGATTTTACTCACCAAAAGATCATGAAATCAAACCAAACTTCTAATACCCCTTGAACCTACATATATCTCTTATTTTCTTAGGAAAAAATTGAATTTTTGGTGGCTAAAAGGGGAAAATGGGTTCAACCATGGGCTTAGTGGTCTCGGCCATGGGTTATAGAGAGGTTTTGAGCTTGTTTTTTGAAGGAGAAGGAGGTGTAGAAGAAAGAGAAGGGTTTTAAAATGAACTTTCAAGGATTTAAAATGGGAAAAGGAGGGATTTTCAAACTTAGAAAGTTTTTCGAAACCATTAAAGTGGAAATGGAGCTTTGGAAAGTGGAAGCAAAAGTTTGAAATGAGAAATGAAGTGAAAAATACGAAGGGAAAAAAAGAAACTACTTTTATATAAAATAGATTAAGCAAGTTACCAAAATGGCCTTTAAGTACATACACTCCACTTACATTTTGCGGCATCACCACACTTCTTCCTCCTCCTTCTTCCACATGCAACCATCAAGCTCCCCCTTTTTGTCCAATGTGTAAGCCCCTTCTCCTTTGTACTATAATGTGATAATACACTTACATCCTTTCTCTTTTACTTTATTTTCAAATTACAAAAAAAAAGTCAAAGTTACCATTTTATTTAAGTAAATTATTTTAACCTTTTTATCTTTACCCATATCATATATCATTATATAAATGTTTGTGCATTTATCATTGTGTACATAACCTTTTTCTGACAACTTTAGATGATGAAAAATCAAAAATCCGAAAAATGAATTTCAGTCACATTTTCCGTTTTTCATTAGACTACTTATTTTGGTAAACCAAATTCAAAAAACGAATTTTCTATCATTAGTTGTAAATTAAAAGAGGTCTATTAAATTATTATAATTAATATTGAATATTTAAAATAAATAGATATCTATAAATCAAAGCGGTAAAATTCTGGATGGTTACATTTTCCTCCCTAAAAGAATTTCGACCCTGAAATTTCACCAAATGAATACCTAATGCTAGTCATATGTCTGCATGATGTTCATAGATCATCCATATGAAAAATCTAATTCGATCTCTACTCGAATACATAACTTCACTTCCGAGCTATTATCACTCACTCAGTTCTCTAGTGCCGATTCTGATTTGGCTTCTTGCTCAAAAACCTCTGTTTTCCTTGAATAGTTATATACTTACAATAGAAAACTTTGGTTCTATGACAAGAACCTTAACTAAGTGGTCTCCATCAAGAATCGAGTGGTGATCCTTATTTGTAATGGTGTGAAACACCTCAAAGTCATGTATTCAATCTTAGATCGACAAAACTGTGCGAAAAAGAGAAGTGATCCATGTTCAATTTACGTACCTATTTTATTGGTTCTCACTAATACTAATTCCTTCTTTTTGTAATATTATAAGAAATATTTCATAAAATAAACATAACTTAAAATTTTAAGCTTGTAAAACACCTAACTAAATCCTAAGAGTGTGCAACTATCTGTTTTAATCTTTCCAGCATAAAAACTTAAGAACTAAATACTTGGGTTTTATTTCAGGACTCCTTATTGAAATGATACTATATATTTTAACCATATATATATAGCCCGAGTAACCCCAAAATAATACTAAGGAAATGAGTACTACCAAATATTATCATATATTCCTGACCAAGAAGGATAATACTTAAGAGAAGTGCTTACCATCCGAACACATCTGTTTTACTTTTAGGCCACTCAAACTAGTTATTATGTAAATACTTTCCTTCTACAGACTTCGTTTTGAAACAACACTATATACCTTTCCATATAAATCATTTAACAAATATCAATTGCCAACCTGCTTTGGGTTCCTTTAGATTTGAACTTGTTTTAATCATACAATGACAAAGAGAATTATTTATTAATCCACTACAATATCCGCCTAAGCAAACATCTGATCATCACTTAAGAATATTTTGGCCATCACAAAACCAATCCCGACTTATTTCTCGAACCAATCCAAAGAACCTTACTTAAAAATTTCTTTTCTAAAATATTTATACTTAAAAATATTGTCAAGTAAAAATATTACGACCATTTTCCATAAAAAATTTGAAATCTTCTTCCAGACTCCGAGATTTGAATCCTCAAAAATCCTTTTATTTACATAGTACAATTTATAAATTAAATTTTATATAATCATCTTTAAATAAATCTTACTTAAATATTTATTTCTAAATATCCTAGCTTTCTTTTAATAAATGCCTTTTATTGAAACCTAATTTTAACCAACATTATCACCGAACGACTTAGAGTCAAATTATGAAACTTAATTCACAAGGTGTTAGTTTCAATATTCCCACACTTTTTATCTATCCAACCTAGGATTTAAAAAGAATAAATTACTGATAAATTGACAAATAATAGATAATGCTTAAAACTAACAAGCGTGACTAATCAAATCCTAAATAATAATAATTTAATATTATCATCCCCTAACAAACAAACACATCAAAATAACTATAGTAATTTTGGAAAATCATTATTTTATATATAAAATATAATCCTGGGTAAAAATATTTCATTTATTGATTTTAATAATATTGTGTCAATTAGCCTTGTTCAAGTGTTTAGGAACCCTATCAATAACGTGGGCCAAATGCATCTACCAGAGTCCATAGACCACTTAACCAATCAAACAACGTAATATAAATTTTTTTATATTACTATCAAATACGCTTTCTCAAATATACGCACATGCTCAAACTCATTCTAGAGTATTTCTTACCATATTTCAAATTAGTTTACCCCACCAAAGCCAAGGTTCTCGCTTAACCTTCAGCTCCGATATCAAATGTAACAACTCGCCTTTTCAATCCTCATAAGCGACACTAAGACAACCATGGTATTCATATGTCGAACGTCCAAGTGGCATAAAGAAAGATCGTTGGCTTAAAGAAAAGAAAAGGAAAAACAGACTCTCACAATGTGACAAGTAATCTATAATATATCAATGAATTATCTTGTCATCAATCAGAATACAATTATCTTGTCATCGACCCTTGGACAGTTCTAACAACTTATCCTTACAGTATCCGATAAATACAATAAGAACAAACAGTGGAAAATAAAATACGTGAATATGCCTTAGAGGATCCAGTTCGTTTCTGAAGCTCCAAAGTGTCTAGGTAAATCTGGAAAATATGTTCAGGCTAACCTGAGCATTATAAAAATAACGTACGGATCAGTTTGGTAAAACGAGCGTGAGAAACACAATCAAATGTATTCATAATGTTTTATAAAACTTTGTAAAGTAAATTTGTCTCATAAGACTACGCTACACAAAACACAGATGGGTTTTTACCTTACGATAACCAAATCATTTCTATAGAAAATTCAGTAATATTATAGTAATGTTTGGGGGTTTAAAGTAAATTATGAATATAGCGAGAATGCTTGCATCTCAAGTTTTAGCACAGTTGAGCACAACTAAGTCCTACGGTGCTTATTGGAGAATGGATTCCATATAATGACAAGGCTACTATGGTACTGCTTGCTATAGTACATCTCTAGAAAAATGTACGGAGGGCCTTGCATGAACCCTTGCAAACACATGACCGGCCTACCCCTTACTAGATAGTATCGAATATTTCATCACCCCGATTGCTTTGCAACCTTTTCGGGGAGCTCTCATGTACAACCAAATCCATAAATAAATATCTAAAGGGTGATGACAATATCCTAATGGGTGCAACCCACATAGCCCTACTGCATATCACATATTTTAGTCATTTTTGATTAATGGGGCTTGAGGCTATGCTTTATCTTTTTATGTAGTAATCCCACTTCCAATGCTAATAATTCCCTCCAGGAAGCAATGTAGTGCCAGCATTCATCCATACAATTATTCAGGATATGAACAAACCAAAGGCATAACTTTTACTACTTCATTTTTGGAACCACCCTCAGGATTAGTAGCAAGTTGCCCTTGTAATTCAAAAGCTCCACCTACGATTCCATCATCTTGAAGATGTCTTAAATTGGATTGCTTTAGTTGGTTTAAAATTGTTTTCAGATAATTCATACTTATCCGATCTCAGTCTCTTCGAACCAACATTCGATAGTTTTCTGTAAACTCAACTGTGGTTCTTTTAAAAATAAACAAACAATACATAAGAGCGGTGATTACCCCCTAACACTTTAACTAGACGAGCCTCCTTATCATTTGTCCTAGAAGAACACAATGATTTTTTACACACAGTATAGCTATCACAATGATAACTATACTATATAATTCTCATGTTTTCTCCTAGATAAATCCAGAGTTAAAAATTGGTCTTGATTTGATAGTTGGTTATTTAACTATCAAATGAACAAACAACCAAACATAGATTTAATTCCATGTGGGATCCACTAAGATTCTATTAACTAATCTTTTATTAACTAAAAAAAAAATTAAAATTAGTTGAATCAAAATACCTTCATAAAAGATATTTTCATAACCCCTTATACTCTTTCAATACTTGAAAAACATTCATATACTTATCTCAACGAAATAAGCACATTTTAAACATTAAACTTTCAATCCTTAGAAAATATATCCATATAATTATCTCAACGGTGTAAGTATATTTACAAACCTTAAGGAAGATTTACTCTTTTCCAAATTTATATTTAAATGGGCCAAAACAAATACCATTTAAAACATTACTTACTATGAACATAACCTCTATCATTTAGTGTTAAGTATGAAAAGAATCTTTCCATACCCCCATAATTAACAAGGATTTATTATAAAAAATCCTCATTCTTTTATAAGATTCCATTTCTATATCCCATTTCATATTTACAATTCCTTTTATAAATCTCCAAATAATTTATAAAATTTCTTTCATAAATCTCTTAAAACAGTTTATAAAGTCTCGTTCTGTTTATAAAACTCTTCTATAAAACTTCTGTTACAGCTCCTTTATAAAAATATTTCATAAAATATCATTTACCAAATAACATTTGAAATCTCCTTTAAATAAATCCATTTGTTAAGTAAAATCCCTTTTATAAATAAGTTATAATTTATAAATACATGTAGTTAATTAATTGATTTCCTTTTAACATCATAATTAAATAATTAATTAACTTTAAAAATTTATTTAATAAAAAATTTACTGACTTACTATAAAACATAATTTATAAAAACTTAACATCAAATTGTTTTTAATTTTAAGTCATTTTAAATCAAAAACTTACACATTCGAAAAGGGGCTTAATGTCCATAGTGGTACTAAATCAAGTTATCATTTTATTCAATTTGACCTTTCAAGTCATATAATCAGTATTTATATTAGCAGGCACATATGTAAATAAACTCAATTAGAAATCACCATCACTAATCCAATATTAATTAATCCACATATTACTTAATAGGTCTACGGGTAAATGTCCAAATTAATATAATAACAGAATAAAGATTTTTTCTGCTAAACAGATGTCAACAATAATCTATTCTATTTAATTGATAGAATGGTATTTAGTATACAATGAAGTATCATCCATCTGCTTAATCTATCGTGACCCATTTATTGAAATTAACTTTTTTATATTTAACACGTTTGCGACATTTCAACTTCTGTATCCCATGCCTAGAAACAAGTTCTAAATTTCACAGATAGAGGAAAGTTTACTCATCGGCCTTTAGTGCTAAATACAAGATGACTTACTTGTAATAAAATGTGTCGACATTTTAGTATAGCTCATATTTTTTAGCTACTTAATGGCACAGACAAAGAGAAACCCTTGCATTTAAACCAATTTTTGAAAAGGAAAACTGCTTTTTAAACAAACCGATCCTTGAAAACAAAGTAAATAAAAATAAAAATCTTTATTTAATTAATTAAAAATAATTTTAAAAATTTATTTAATAATGATTAAATATTAATTAAATACAAAAATCTTAATTAAATCTTAACTTGGTAAAAATAAATTAGTAATTAAACCTACCGATTACTAATAAATGAATAATCAAACCTTAATTAATTACCAGTTAATTAATAAGTAAACCTTACTTAAATAATAATTAATTAAATAACTAACCTTTAATTAATTAATAATTAATTAGTATTTACTTAATTAACTAATTATAATTATCTTTCAAATTGGTACTTAAGTACTAATTACCTTTACCTAATTAATTAATTAAATAATCATTAATTATTTAATTTGATAAAATAATAATTAAAAAAATAATTCTTATAATATAGTTTTAATCACCCTTCAAAAATATCTAAGTGAAAATACCTTTTTAATTTCCGTGAAAAATCCCTTTTTTGTGAACTACATCCATAGCGATATCGTAAATGGATGTCATAACTTTAAAATAGTTTTATACAGAAAATCCCCTTTTAACCCTTATCTTTTATATCTTAAATTATTTTATGAAATTTGCATAAATATTTGGAAATCAAAGGTAAAAGTTTTGAAAACTTTTATAAAAAATTTTCTTAGAAAATACATAAATAAGTTTAAAATCAGGGGATCTACATGTCGACAAAAAACATAAAACAAGTGCTAGCTTTCTTTTTAACTTACAACAACCTAGCATAAGCTCATACATTCACAACACTTTCTATATCCAACATACATAAATAAAAATCATAACTTAAATCTTGAGTTAAATTTTTTGACTTATTTTTCCAAGTCCATACAACCTTTTCATAAAACACAAATACGTAAGGCACAACTAAACTAATTTCAACCAAAGAACTATGTACACTTTATGAACATAAGTTTACACTTGATTTCAAAGCGGTAAGCTTTTATCTATAAAAAACTAATGAAAATAAAACAAACTTCTACCGGGCCTTGATCCGACCTAGAACATCGATTTTCTTAGGTAAAAATTGGATTTTTAAAGGCTAAAAGGGGAAAGGGGTTCGATCTTGGGCTAGTGGGCTTGAACATGGGTTGTAAGAGGGTTTTGACCTTGCTTTTTTGAAGGAGAAGGAGTTGTAGAAGGAAGAGAAAGGTTTTAAAATGTTTTTTTAAAGATTTAAAAAGTGAAAAGGATGATTTTTTTAGAAAGTTTTTGGAAACCATTAAAGTGGAAATGGTGCTTGGAAAGTGGAGACAAAAGTTTGAAATGTGAAATGAAGTAAAAATGAGAAGGGAAAAAATAAATTATTTTTATATACAATGGACTAAGTAAATTACTAAAATGTCTTTTCAATACATACCCTCCACTTATATTTTGTCACATCACCACACTTCCCTCTCTTCCTTTCTAGATATAAACCCCTTCTCCACTGTACTCAAAAGTCTATGCCAAAAGGTTAATATAATATACCGTGCTTAGTTGTCTATGAATACAAGATATCAGATAGGAACTAAAGACCAAGGGATACAATATTCTGAAATATGAAATTTTTAGGAGAAATGATTAGCATGAAAGAATGTGTAGCAATGCTATAATACTATGATATTCCCACCATCCATATGTAGTTTCTAGATACAGCTAAAGGAAAGGGTAAAGTATACATAAGCAATCCATAAGCAATACTCAAAGCAAGCCAGAATAATGCCAAATGTCAGTAGTCTAACGTCTTAGCTCAAATACACATGCCACGTCCTAATGCACAAATAAAGATAATTCAAATAAAAAGTAACAAAACATTTTACTTTTCAATATTGGAGTTATTGTAAAGTTCATTAACAGAAAAATATGCCAACTCCTCTCTTAGGAACTAGATTTAGTGATTTTGATGACAACAACCTTTGTAACTTATTTTATTATAACTTAAATACTAACACTATTGTCTAGATATATATGAATGTTGTTATGCAGGATATATATAAGGCAAGTACTGATTATTGAAGACTATACTGTATAAAGATCAAGAATGAAGAAATTAAGTTTGAAGACTCATGAGTATCAAGATCAAGATTTCAAGATATATGTCTAGTTTTTTTGTTGAAACTTCATAATAGCATGAAAATCTTCATTCTGAATTTCATTTGGGATGGAACTCATTTCCACCTTCTTAGTGGCTTACAAACCCATGACAGGCAGACTACAAACCTACGACAAGTGGCTTACAAACCCACGAACATCCTGATTTTGTACAAGTTCTCGAGTCCTGATGTGATGAGATATTCTGCAGGAAGAAGTTTGCAAAACTACTTTAAAATGGTTTTCCAAAATGATTTTCAAAAAAAAATTCAAAATGTTTTAGCCTTAAAATTATTTTTCCAAATGATTTTCAAAAAAGATATTTTAGCCTTAAAATATTCTTTGTTTTTGTTTTTAAATAAACTCTTGTTTTTACACCAAAGTCGTTTTATCGTGTTTTCCTTTTAATACCAATTTCAAAACAAATTTTACGTTTTTTTAACATAGGGATGTCGACATCATGGGATACCCCATGTCAACATGGTGTCCATTGAATTCAAAAGTTTAAATTTTCAAAAGAAGTGACTTCGTTCAAATCTCTTCACGAATGGTTATGACCGTTAGTGCTTTATAAATAGCCTTTACAAATGAATTTTTTAACCAACTAATTTCATAATTTCTTCACTTCTTCTTCTCCACAAATCCATATTCTATAATTTTCATATTTTTAAGATCGTGCCGAAATTATGCCGAATTCTTAAGTGAATCAAATTAGAATCTCATTCGTGTTTGATTCTCTACCCTCTCTCGAAGATCAAAGTCCTATTTAGAGTTATAAGATCAATTTGTACTCAAAAGTTTATCGAGTCTCTCTATAAGGTGTGATTATGCCTGGTTGGGTAGTCTTGAGACCCGTAAATCAAGAGAGTTTGCTCTGGACTCGTAAGACAGGAGGGTACCTCAAGGCCTTTAGAAATTGAGGAATGTAATCTCGACATCGGTATAATAAAAATCCGTATGAGGAGGTTTACCTTGGTACCGGACTGGATGTAGGGTAACTCCGAACTAGTATAAAATTCGATGTGTTCTTTCCCTTTACTGCTTTTTATTTATATTCTACATCAGTTTTTGATTATATGATTGTTCTGTGATTAAGTTTTGCATTTCTTTATATCATATTTTTTAAATTAGTTCATATAAGTCTTAGAATCCATTAAACACTATTCATCCCCCTCTGGTTTTAAATTAGCCTTAAGATCCTTAATCCGCACTACCTTTCATCGCCATTATTAGAGCCTTTTGGCTTTAATATAGACTCTAAAGAAGGAAAGTGTAAAGTGGACGTAGGGCTTCGACCGAACCACTATAACTTCATGTTTCCTCCTTATTTACAACTTTATCACTTTCATTTTCGAATTAACTAACAACACACACCTTTAGCATTTACTCTTAATTAAAATTCGATTTAACCCTCGTGACTACTTAAAGTGTTAGGTAACTAACCTACCAAAGCTCCTATAACTTGCGTGAAAGATTCATGCAAAGTCTTTAATCCTTGGGTTATTAGTTGTCACGAAAAATCAATCCAACATCATTCTTTGTTGATATTTAAACAATTTAAATGTTAGAGTTTATACGAACTTTCCTAAAGTACAATAATAAACACAAGTTCGGTTGCTTGCATATCATTTACGAGAATCATATTTCTAATTTATTAAAGTTACACCCTAAGTAATGATATATTATGCATGTTTTTTTTTGTCATTATTGCATCACCGAGATATTTGGAGTTTGGTCAATTGTCACAAACTCCAAGGATATCTATATTTAGTTTCACATTCAACTTCGCAACCTTGGTTCAATCCGATAGCGTTTATTGATTAATCATTTTATTCTAACCATAGATTCTGACCTTAAGTTGACTACCAATTATGGTGATACCGACCTTCTACAATAAAGGAGATGGATCCTCTATTGAGTAGCATTTTACTTCAGATGGTTCAACAAATACACATTGTGGTCGTAACATGACCATCTTCTCATGTGATTCACTATAATAAAAGTACACTCAAGATGCTTAAGATCTATAGTACTTCTAGGTTTGAAGACTATTGCACATCATTACATGAGATCCTCTATTTTGGATTACTTGCATTTAATCTATAAAATACTCTCATTAAATTGTTACATGATTTTTTTGAATAATCATAAGGATGTAACGCTTTGGTGTTCCCAACATTCGTAAGTAATTCACTGTCCACCGTATAGAGAGCAGTACGTACACTAGTCTCAATGAATGTGTCGATATTCTTTTCTTGAAACATCTCAACTAAAACATTTAAGGATTAGTATTTTAATTACATAATTAAATACTCATGCTTGCAAACACATTCTCAACTATAATTGATTGAATACTTTTCCTAAGGATTTTTTACGTGCATATATTTAATGTTTCCATAGTATTACTTATATCAAATATAACAATATATACAATAGAAAACAAAACCAAAATCATACTTCATTTCGAATAAGATACATATTTGAGAGTTAAGTACATAATTTTTCCTAGAATGCACCATTTCCTTAATTATATCAAATGTTATTATCACTATGACTAGAATTTGAAATAAAATAATTAATATTTGACAAGCGTAATACAATAATCAATATATATTATTATATTGAACCACATGATCTAGAAGGTCAAACTTGCAATTAAATGCAGACATTGTTAAAGTATTGACCATTAGTTGAACTATAGATGTCTAAGTGATACATTATTGACAAAGAGACAACGTACACAATATGCTACTACTTAAGCGAGTTGATTAAAATGATTAGATATAGAATTTTACCTAGATTATTTGTAAGCAACTAACATTGAGTCCACTATTTAGCAAAGTATGTACATGCTTTAATGTTTGAGTTGTTTAAATATTAATGAGGAGTGAGTGTTACCCTAAGAGTCGGACCTCCACAACTCTCGGCTTTTGAGCAAAAAAATTTTAATAAGTAATTTATAATTATTTTAAATTATTGCAGAGATTATATATGACGGTTATACATTAGTTTAATTAATTTTTAAAAAGCTAATATTTAATTAATAAAATGTATATAATCGTTATATGCTTTCGTTTAACCAAATATTCTTTTAATAATTAATAAAATATGTCCACAAAATTAATATACGTAAATAATTTTGACTGGGATAAACTAATTACCGAGGGCTTGAAATCAGATGTATAGTTATCTAATTATTAATTATTTGTTAAAATACAAACGAGAAAACTTTTTTATTTATTTTATATTAAAATATCACGGATAATTTTTTTAATATGACTTAAAATCACGATTATGCTCCCCTTTCCCTTGATGACTACCTTATAAGAAATGATATGTTGTGATATATCATTTGAAATTATGAACATGGATTTATATGTGACTGTATTCTCAATTTGTTGGGACAAAGGTAGATTGTTGATGGCATCATCACCTCCACGACTGACTAAAAATGATACACTACGGGTCATTATTTTCACATATTTTTTCTAAAACGAAATCGACTCCATTAAAATAAGTCTTCTAGTTTTTTATTTGTAATATAAAACTGAAGTAAGAAAAAGGGAGCTTTTTCTAAACGATTAAAGTGGCGGTTAAAAGTGTATACTTTTGGCCTGGTCATCTTGTGTGAGTAATATTTTGTAATTTGTACATTTTATATTATATTATTCCTAATATTTGGTTGATATCCCTGAATTTCAAGGAATTTAAAATGCGATAATCTCTTAATTAATTATTTAAAATTGGTAAAATTTGTTAATTTCAAACAATACTAAATACAATGTGATGTTTTTAAATATGGTTATAAATAGATTTTTAAATGGAATAATAATTTACAAATCTAAATTGTGTTATTTTATAAATAGATTTTAAATAAACTTATTATTTCAAATTTAATAAGTATTTTTTAAATATGTATATATACGTGTATTTAAATTGATTTTAAATAGGATAATTATTTACAATTAACAATGTGTTTGCTTAAAATTGATATCTATATTTATTTGAATTGATTTGAAATTGGATTTTAAATTGAATTTGAAATTTGGATTTAAATTTGAATTTAAAAGATATATATCTTAAAAATATTTTGGATATAAAATATGGATAAGGTTTTTATTTAAAATAAGATTGTTTTAAATTATTTTCTGTAAAGGAAATTTATTTATATAAATTTGGAAAATTATTTATTTAATAGTAAGATAAATACAAAAGTTTTATATTGTCATTTCAAAATGGATTAAATATACTATATATGATTTTATTTAAAATATGATTGGTTTTTATTTTATTTTCTTCTAAAAGTTTTATTTTTATAAATTTAGAAAAGGATTTATTAATTTAGAATATACTAATTAATAAGGAAATATATTATAAAAGCTTTTAAAAATCATTTTAAAATAATAAAATAATGAATAATTACAAGTGTAATTAAATCAAGTGATGTAAGTACAAGTGTTAGCATATTAATTAAGGTTAGGGACAAGCGTCACATTTATTTTAATTTTCTTTTATTTTTAATAAAATCTAAATTAACTTATATAAACTTCTATCTTGCTCTTCATTTTCTTTTTT
This sequence comes from Allium cepa, assembly GCA_030765085.1. Taxonomy (NCBI): domain Eukaryota; kingdom Viridiplantae; phylum Streptophyta; class Magnoliopsida; order Asparagales; family Amaryllidaceae; genus Allium; species Allium cepa. The sequence continues at coordinate 974,338,197 of CM060935.1, forward strand.
TCTATCTTCTTTTCAAAAACTAAGAGAACCAAACCTATAAACTATCTTCAAAACAACTCAGTTCAAAATCAGAAACCTGAAATTCATTCCTCAAACCAAAATACAAACCTGTAATTCATCTCCTCTAAAACAGAAAATCCACAAGATCAAAACCCTGTAAAACACTTTGTCTTTAACTTGTAAACACTTTCCAGAAATCAAAACCTTATGACCAAAATCCTGTAATCATTTTTTTTTCAAATCTGAAGTCTGCAACCATCTCAAACAAAAAGCCTACGGCAACATTTTTTCAAAAATTCAAGCAAGACAACATGTAACCATTTATCTTAAGGCCTGAACAAAGGTGTATTTTCAAATGCAACTTGCATCAATCAAATCTTGAATTATCTCAGTCAACAAAGCATTTCATTTTAAAGAAATCAAAGCAATATAAAGTTTTTTGGGATCAAAACAACAAAAGCATGCAAGATTTCAAATCTAGCTTCAAAACTCTCTACATTTTTTTTAAAAAAAAAGGTGACTAAACATCTACTTAAAAATCCTAAGTAATAACTGTTCTGTTGCTTGTTAGATTTCTAAAATGATTAATGCTTGCATGTGTATATATATGTATTATCTGTGTATATGAATGTGTATGGACTGTGCATGTATGTTTTGTTTGTTCTTCTCTGTTTTCAAACTACATAGATTAGGAATAAAAGAAAATTTTAAATCTCCTTATCTGATCTTTGTTAGGTTTTGATTTTTAAACATGATATGTTTTTTTAAACATGGATTCAGGTTTAAAATTTTGTTCAAGCAAAATAGATGTGAAAATCTTCTGGAATCAAAATAGTACAGTAGAAACTCTAAATACAAGATTAAATCAAATATTATAATTTGTTGTTTCAGAATTATAACTCGAATCCACTTTGAAAATTAGAATTTTCAAGATCAAAATCATAATTTTTAATGTTGTATTGGGTGGGAAACTCTAAGTTAAATGGAAATTGGGTTTTTGAGTTTCTCTGGTGATCGGAGGCTCTCGAGTGGTCGGGAATTTGGTTGGAGGTGGTAGGGAAATGGTCAAGGCCGGGAAAAATTGTGGAGGCGTCGGATGATCGCCGTAGCATCGGTAATCGGTTGTTTAGGATTTTAAACCCTAAATAGGTAGGGCCTGGATACTGATTCACTGCATTGTCTCGGAGTGATTGAGTGACTTGTGGCTTTGGGGAATGGCAGCGTGGAATGTTGGCATGGTGTGGCCAGAGTTGCAGCAGCTTCGATGGTCGGAGACGTGGTTGCGAATAGTTTTTCTAGTGAAGGTTGGGTTTTCTGGTTCACCTGCATTTCTCAATTTCGATCCGTGGCTTGTGTGAGAGTTTGGATGGTCGGGTTAGGTTTCAGCGAAGATGGTCGATGTCCCGGAGAGATCATCAAAGGCCGAAGGTGGCTCTGGCGATGGCGCACATGCACGGTGTTTTGGGTTATGTCAAAGGATTTGCTATTGTTTGGGTTGGGTTTGCTCGAAGTAAGGATCAGGGTTTTGGGTTAGTAGCTCGAGTCTGTACTCGAGTAGATGATGTGGGTTTAGCCTGCAGATGTTATATTTAAAATTTGTTAATTGTTTTAGTGGTTACAGGTTTTAAATTTAAATTAAAAACAAAAACAAAAATGGAAAGGGAACTCGCGCTAGACCCGAGTGGTCTTCAGGTTTGACCTAAAGCAAAAAAGATTGAGCAGTCTAAAAAGAATTTTTAAACAAGATTTTTAAAATTTAAAAATGAAATTGGTTTAAAACTTTCCTATATAATTTACTTTATAGATAATAGATGTTTTCTTTAACATTTTATTAAGAAGTTTGAAATTTGTTTAATTTAAATTTTGTTAAGTAAATATAAAGTTATTTTAAACTTAAGTTAGAAACGGAATTTTAAAGATTTTTATAAAAGGAAGTTTTTAAATAATTTAAATTGAAACTAGATTTAAATTATTACTTGATAATGTTTAAACATTTAAAGGTAAGTTATATTTTTTAACTTAAAATTTATCAAGTTAAATGTTTATTTTATTTTAAATCTTAATTAATGATTTAATTAAGTAAAGTTATTCATAAGGATAAAATGGTTTAAAAATGTTTTAATGATAATTAAGGCAATAATAAGATAATGTTTTATCTTAAAATAATTAAGGCTTTTAATGTCTTGAAATTAATTAAGATAATTAAGGGAAATTAAGTATAAGTAATTAATTTAATTAATAATGTTTAAGGAATTAATTAAGAGTAATAAATTAATTTAATTAATTTATTTAAAATTAATAATTAAGGGTTATAAGTTAATTAATTAGAGGTTAATTAATTTATAATTAAGAATTATTAATTAGATAATTAGAGATTATTAATTAACGACTAGAGATTAATTAATTAAGTAATTAAGGTTGATTAATTAGTAATTAGAAATTAATTAACTTGTAATTAAAAAGTACTTAATTTGTAATTAAGTTTTATTAATTAATAATTAGGGTTTATCAATTAATAATTAAGAAATTATTAATCTATAATTAAAGTTAATTAAGGATTAGTTAACTGATATTTAAGGTTAATTAATTGTTATTAAGAATTGATTAATGGATTTATTAAGGATTAATAAATTGGTTATTAAGTTTTATTAATTGATAATTAAGGTTTATTAATTAATAATTACGGATTAGTTAATCTGTAATTAAAGTTTAATTAATTTATTTAAAGGTAATTAAGGGATGAATTACCCAATTGTAATTAATTAAATGAATATGATTAATTAATTGGTTGATTAATTATAGATAATCTTGATGATTGATTAATTATGAATACTTAATGAGATTAAATAGTATAATTACTTGGGATAAGTAACTAATGTATAATTACTGGATGTAATTAATTTAAAGGAATTACTTAATGTAAAGTAATTAAAGAATAATTACTTAGTAGAAGTAATTAAGGATTAATTACTTGGTGTAATTAATCAAAGGATTAATATATTAATTAAGGAATTAATTAATTAAAGTAAGTAATTACAGGATGGTAATTACTATTTTGATTAATTAAGGTTGATTAATGGAAGTGATTAATTAAAGTTTAATTAATTAATGTAATTAATTAAGGATTAATGTAATTAATTACAGTTAATTAATTAATGGAAATAATTAATTAAGGATCATTAATTCATATAATTAATGAGAGTAATTAAAGGTTAATTACTGTAGACGGCTAAGAATAATTAATTTGTGTAATTAATTAAGGGTAATTACTCAATGTAATTAAAGGATAATTAATCAAGGGTGATTAATTAAGATGATGATTAATTAATTGGTTTGTAATTAATTAATGGTTAAGTAAGAAAGATTTTAGTGAAAGTAATTAATATAATTTATTTTAAATTAATTAAAGATGAAGTAATTAATTTAATTCATTTTAAACTAATTATAGATGTGTGATTAATATATCTTTGCTTATGGATGGCTGAATGTTATTAAATGCCCTGATTTGATATCTCTGATGAGATATGTGTGATATGTGATATGAGATGATTTGGTTGATTGGTGATGATATGAATTATCTATCTGTGTATATGTGAATTATCTATCTGTGTGAATATAGATAATGATTTGAATTGAATTGTTTTAATTTTAAAACAACTTGGACCTAAAAGATGGCGTTTTGGATTTCGATGAGACTGGGATCGGTTTCCAGATTTGGATATCCGAAAACCACATCGATCGAAATTAAACCTTAGGTCGTGAATCTCAAGTGAAGATGAAGATTCAGAGTGCAAGGGTTATTGTCGTTAACTCTGAGGGTGATTCCAAAGTGAGTGTAATGAGATAATGCCTTCGATTTCGTTCGAACCCGGAACAAACTTGTATGGATTGAATGCTTTCAGAACATTGTCAGGTGGACGATGAGCATTCTAAGATAGATGTGTTCTATAAAGGTAATCGTAGCCTCAAGCCTCATCAACCGTGAATGGCTAAAATAGGGGAGGTGCAGCAAGGCTAAGTGGGTAGCACCCAAGTAGGATAAGATTTACCCCTATCTAGAGTTCCTTTTTATTCGGCTGTGTGGGCGGTTGGTAGCTACAACCGCGGGGTTATCTTATTCGAGACTGTCCAGTAAGGGATGGTTCCGGCTTTGTGTTGCAGGGGATTGGGAGTAATCCTCGGTATGGTGATCTAGGCCCCGTACTGTGACAGGCGGTACCCCAGTAGCCCTGCGATTAATGGAAACCCATTCTTCCTACGTGCCCTTACGGTTTTGACTGTATTACCCGCTTTGTGGCTAGTATGCTGGAATTTAATCATGTAACAATTTCAGCTATTTCTTATTTATTTGAAAACCCTAGACCATATTATAATATCACTGCATTTCCTATCAAATGTTTTGTTAACGTAAGGTAAAAACTTACCCATGTTTATGTATGCGGAGTCTTACATGATACCTTTTGTTTTCAAAGAATTTTTGAAGTTAAGCAACTTTAACCGTTTACTCACACCAGATCCATGTCTGACCTGAATTTTATCTTTTATTTTCTTAAACTCTTGGGTACTCAAATTTTTACGAGTAGTCAAGGGATTCATATTAGCTTTGACAATATCTGGAGGAGATATGGAGCAGAAGGCTTCAGTGTTTGTAGATATATAGTGGTTCCGCTGTGTTGATCTCTATGTTGATATCTGTATTGTATTTTGAGTTGTACGATTGACAGGATTTATAACTGTTTAATGTATTGTGAAATGAAGCTGTGTAACTCTGATAGATATTGTATACTATGTAATATATTATGTGATTAATATAATTTATTCATTCCACTGTTGAGATTCTGATGTTGTTTCTTTCTTTCTTCTTTATCTTTTCTCTTCTATATCCCTTTCTTTCTTAATAATGATGTATCTTCCTATGGAGAGAAAGGCGGGTCGTTACATTCGGTAATTAATTAAAACGTCAAATTGTGTATATACACATAAGTTTTACTAAATGTAGTAACATATATTTGTCTAAAATTATAAAATTCATTTACACATCAATATTTCAAAATAGTTAATTTTCAAAAATTAAAGCTCATTTTCGGATCTAGTAGAGTGTGTGTGTGTGTGTGTCTGTATGTGCTTAATATTTAGTTTCTTTAAAATTAATGTATAATATACGTATAGATAAAATATATACACATATTTGTTATATATGTTAAAGTTAGGCAAAAAATATTTTTATATTAATTATATATAATTAAGATAATAACTTAATTCAAGGGCCACTATCTCAAGCAATTAATGGTATGACGCTCTAGACTGCTAAAGGTCATATGTTCAAATTCTCGAGAAATCAAATTGGGTGCTCTACTTGATTTAAGTACCACTCTTATATAAAAAAGTTGAGATAATAAATCAAATTTCATGCGCAATGCATCTTATTTTAAAAATCATTTGAAATTCTTGAAATTTGGTAGTGTTAGATCTTACACATAATTCTACTGGATTAACAAGACAACTAGATCATAAATATAATATATGATCCTAATAACAAAACTCTTAGATGGCTACTTTGGCCGAATGTACCAACTTTAAAAGCCTCTCCTATTATCCTTGGATCATAAGTGAAGACTTGAATGTGACCATGCACATTGAGGAGCAATCACCAAGAGAGGGTGAATACGTTGATATGGAGGAGTTTACCGATTTCATGAACTTAAATACATTAAACTATCTTTCACAAATAGGAGGTTCACTTGGCCTAATAGTAGAGACGACCCTTCGATGGCATTATTGGACCTGTTTATTATGAGTGAGGAAGGGGAAGATAAATTCCACCTATCCAAAGCATACAGCCTTGCTAGTCTCATTGCAGACCACTTTCCTATATTACTTAACTCACATGATCAACTGCTGAAATTAGACAATTCAAATTCGAAAAATGTGACTTAGGAAGAAAATTTTGAGAATCTCGTAATCACGAATAGAATTCTATAATCACATATTCAATAGAGATATGAAAACATTGTTTTTCAAACTTCAAGAATTAAGAACTTCCTTAAGAATTGGAACATTAACATGTTCAACAATGTTTATATTAAAGAAAAAATGATTCTAAACAAAAAACAATTGAATTAGATAGGATAAGAGAACTTAGAAACCAAAATAATGATGATAAAATAAAATTAGGCAATTTGAAAACAAATTTGAATAAACTAGTGGATGAAGAAAAGATTATGTGAAAACAACCCTCTCGAGCTAGATAAATCAATTAAGGGGATAAAAAAAATTCCTCCATACGGTAAACTGTTGATGGCGACATAATACCATTAAATTAATTAAGTTAATGAAATAGAATTTAATGAACAGCCAGAATCAAACAACATTTTTCACCAACCATAATATTGAAATATACAGTAGCAAATGTTGATGAAGAATTCGTGTAGATTGGTTGGAATTATATCTAATCACGGATACCTTTTTTTATGATTTGGACTCTCGATTTATGGAAGAAGAAGTATGTGTTATCCCACCTTTTGGTCAAGGCTGGAATATCAACAAATTGGCAAGGAAGAATGGATGTCAGGATTGGAGATCGATTGGAAACAAGGCTGCAATCGATGTCGTTAAAAATTGGTCGAGCTCCGATCAGGACGAAATCGATTGGAGATGATGATCAAAGCAAGAAGAAGCTATATTTCAAATTTCAGTTTAATCGGAGTTCGTATGAAGGAGATATGATCGATGCAAGGTGAAAAGAGTATGTTGTTCGTATCCATCGGTGAGTTGAGGTGATGGTTTGTTCGAATCCATCATATTCGCATCCATCAGGAAATCATGACATTGGCTTGCTCGAACTGATCGGTTTCGTATCCATCGGAATGACACCACCTCAATCTATTCAAATCCAACCTGCATTAGACTCCTCGCATCGATCGAGGAGCGATAGCGTCGTATCGATGTAGCTCGTATCCATCGCGGTCGAAACGCTTCGTATCGATCAGGGGTGGACCCAGTTCGAATCAATCACAAAGGCTCTGTTCGTATCCATGTGGTTCGTGGTTATTCGAATTGATAGCGTACAAGTCCTGCTCGTATCCATCGTACTCGAGAGAGGTCACTTCGTGTTCATGGCAGCTGCAACGATCGATACGCAGTACCCCAATAACAGTCGATGCGAGCAAGGGCTACGGCGAATCGATAACCAATTCGAATAAGGGCTGAAACAAATGGATGCGATTGAACGGTTGATACGAGCGAAGCTTCGGCGTTAGATGCGAATAACTCGGTCAAACTCGACACACAAAGTGGATAGATCATGGCATTTCGCAACACGTCACCGCATGCTCACATGCCCTGATCGGTTCGAAGGTATCGATGCGAATCAATCGATTCGAACCACACGGCTTGCCAAAAAATCATAACTCGTATCGATCATATCTCCTAAACCACAGTTGCAAATGCAACGAAATTTTCACAGCAGCTTGCGTACTTCATTATAATCGCTGTAATCATCTGTAACCAGGAAGGATAATCAATAAAAGATAAAACTTTGAAGTGGATGTATGCCGGAAAAAGCCGAACCACTATAAATCTTGTGTTTCTGATTGTTATTTCTGGATTGCTGTTTGATGTTTGCTTGGATCTGAGATTTGTGTTTAAATATTACTGATCTGCATTCATACACTGGTGCTTTCACGATACTTAGGGTTTGTGATTAATTTTGGCGCTAACAATATGTTTGGCCACAAAAGTGTTAGCTAATGACAAAGCCTCTAGCCTTAATGGTTTCTTGATAATTTTATATTAAATTTTTTGGCACACCATCAAAAATGAAATAATGAATTTGTCTAAAGAACTTTACATGTCAACTCTAGATAAGTAGGTTTAATTTTGTTGATGTTATTCTTAACCATAAAATAGAAAGATTAGAAGAGCCTATAGATTTTAGACCGACGAAACACTCCAACCTCTATACCCATACCATTTAAGATTATTACTAAGTAATATTGTCGGATAATATGGAGAATAAGGTGATATAATGTACATATGTGAATATTCTCTCGAACTAACACTGGTGCATATCATATACTGTATACTACTTACTGTAAATGTGGACGGTCTTAGCACAAAGAAACAAATACATGTGTCTCCATGATAGAACAATAAATAATATATAATGTAAATCAAAGAGAAGACCGAGTCAATAAATTCTATAATAAAATATAATATTGAATATACATGGTATGTCCAATATACATCACGTGAACATACATACAAGAGACTGTACAATATAAGACGATAAGCTATTATAAAGAAAACTAGTCTCCTTTATGCCCTAAACACAAGCTAGTCTCACTTTCCCTGAACCTAAAATGTCTCGTACTTACCTGAGCATTACTTGAATAATACATGGGTTAGACTATGTCTAAACCGAGGATCAATATACATACATACGTACATACATACATACATACATAGATATATATATATATATATATATTTCAAGTTGATATCCATATGTGGTAATATATATATATAGCAATATGTGTTCATGATATATAATTATAATATTATAAAAATCTCAAAAGCTTCACATAACGTCAAATATCACAAAACCAAACATAAAGAAGTCATCACCCATATAAAAGTACACTAATCAGAATTCATAAAATGCGCATCAAATGGGTGGGTACATATCCAAAAATCATCAGCGAAACCCAAAAATCTTCAATAAATGTGATACCACCAAGTATAGTCAAGCGAGCACATAGCTAAGCCTAAGTATATCTCTCAACCTCAACTAATAAAATTACGTCATCAACGCATATCAAATAATAATAAACCACATATCTAAAATATCATGTATAGTATAGAATATAAGAATCCACTATACTTTGGATATCCATCATCATAGATATAATCTCATCTCATCATATAGAATAAATAGTGATGGGAGATGTAACGCCCTATAAAAAGGAACTATAATTAATTGAAAAGAATTATTAACGCCTAAAAATGGAGTTTTTATAAATATTAGAATTTGGTTACAAAACTTGCACTATTGTGTTCGTGGCGATTTTCTGATCAATTTTCATATATAAATTTTTACGACTGGGGTTAAAACGAAAATGTTATTAACATTTTAAAATATTGATAAAAAATGATTATATATGTTTAAAAAAATATTATTAACTAACATTAATTAACATTAAAATAATAATTAATGACTAATAACATTAATGTTAATCAGATCAGATCGGTTTAACTAGGAAACAAAGCAAATAAAAATCAATAGTTAACATATAAAGCCAACTGGTCAACCCCTTATTGGGACCCGTTGACTAGTTGTACATTGACGAAGAACCTAGGTTGAATGACCTAAATTTAATGTAATCTAATCTGACGGATATAATTGATTTGAGCGCTTATAAATACCGGCCTAACACCTTAATTTTGTTCTCGTTTTTTCTAAATCAAGAGTGAAGCACATCCATTTCTCTTCTCTAAGAATTCTAAGGATTATATAAATTATAAATTATTATATATATATATATATGTATGTATATAAGTGGAGAAAGAGAAGAAGAATAGAGTTGAATCGATTCATCAAAACTAAAGGTAAATTGTAAATCTAAATCTACATTTAATTTAGATCTCTTTTTGAATTTTTACTTCTAATAAATATGTATACTTTTGGTACATATTTTGGTGGAAAGAAAGAGAGTCAATCAAGAATAATGGATTTAGGTATGGAGATTTGGAAGCTTAGAGGTGAGTGGGAAATTATACAATTTTATATAATTTAGGATTTACATCATTTTGAATATCTTCCTTATATGCCTAATCATATATATATATATATATATATATATATATATATATGCAATGAATTTAAGAACCTAGCCTACATATTCTGTGAATTATTAACTCTGAGTAGATGTTGTATATACCAGAAAATTATGAGATAATTCAACAATAAGATTCGATGTAAATTCTAGACTGCATGTTTGATATATGCTATTAAACATGAAATAAAGATTTGTTATGAATTGGATTGGGATTTATGCAACATTTTAATTCATTGGAATGAATTATGTTTCAACGTAAATTTCTATAAATTATCCAACTTTATAATTGTTAACTGGTTTTCATTCAAGCAAAAATCAATAAAAGTTAGAAACTTGGAATGAAGATGAAATGACCCAAAATCTTTGAAGCACACCAAGATATCGTAAAGGAATAGCTTAGAGAAGTTTACCCCTAAACACACTGAGGAGAAAGGTTGATACCGGCATGATCGTGTCGGTGGTGACTTCTCCTGGCTCATATTTCTCGCTCAAAATATTCGTGATTCATTCTCTACTTCTTGTATGCTTGCTCAAGAGATTTCCAAGGGTTTTGAACAACCAATTACAAGAGTTGAAGAGTTAGCAACTAAAACAGCAGAACAAACCAAGTAATGAAGGAATGATCATCAAAATCAACCAATCATCTATGCAAACAACATGGGATAACCAAAAATCAAGTAGCATGAAGAGTGCAAAAAAGTGCGATCACATTTGACCAACACAAACATGTCAACACCGACATGATCATGTCAATATCTATATATTTCAATAGGTCGGTGGGTCACATAATTTTATGTACTTCTTCGGGTCGACTTTTGGACTCTGCTTGAACTCTTCTTCTGGCCCAATACGACTGCTACCCCTATAAATACAAGCCATGGTGTCGCTAAAAGAAGATTTGGTTTCTGCCATCACTACGCAAAGGCTCTTTCTCTTCGTTATCTCCTTCCTTTACATAATAGTCACTAAGGCAACTACTCTAGGCAACTTTAGGACGTAGAATATGTCTAGCCTCTCTACTTGTGACTCGGTCTCTCTCAAACCTTTTTAATCTCGAGCAAACTTTATCAAATCTATTAGCAACAAAGCTAAAAAGTGAACATAGGCAAAAAATTGCTGAACCACTATAAAATCTTGTGTGTCACTTTCTTATTCTTGTTTATTTTCTTTTATTTCTTCTACTTTCTACTAGAACTAGGTCTTAAATGTTTCCAAAAACCTATTCTTAGGTGCCGATTCATTTTTGCCATTAATGTTTTGGTTTCACCGAGAATATCTAAGTTCAGGCTTAGATCTAGCTTTCTATTTTGCATTAGAACAGATCCAGTGGTTAGATCTAGGGAATTTTCTTTGAGGATTTATTGGCTTACTATTGGAAATCAGAGGCACCTAGAAAATAAAGAATTGCTTCTAGAAGATCCACATGAGCAATAGTTGGCGGTGATGAAGAAACCCCCCCCCCCCCAATAAACTCAAATTAACAACACTAATAATCACCAAACGGAGGTTAATACTGTAAACCGAGCACCAGGATCCTTCACTAAATAGGAAGTTGTAACCAAAGGGGAGCTTAACCAGATGGTTAATGAATTTAACCAAAAAATAGCCGATAGCCAAAAGGGTCTCATAGATAATATCTATGCTTTGCTAGCACTATAGCACCAAATGCTCCAAGAGCTAGACAAGAAACTACAGCTGCTATGGAACAAGAGAATTCCAACGTTCTGAGCTTGAACAGGAGGAACAGTAAACAAAAGTAGAAGGAGGTCATTGGCGGAGCTATAGGTATCGTAATAAAAGGAAATGGAAGTACTCCTCCCATTGGAAAATAGCTTACTATAAAGCTAAATTTGGGAGTGAATATTCCTCAAGAGAATATCATAGCACTTATCTCTGACTTAGAGGATGACATGAAACTTGATGGAGGTGGGTTAGAACTGAATGCTTATATAAATAGGCAAAATGTTGTTAATGAATTCAAGCTGCCACAGTAAGACGGACCATGCACCAATGGAACTCTGTAGGAGTGGTTCTTTCGAAAAATGAATAACCAAGGCTTCAGTTGGTAAGCCGAGCCCATTTGCGGAGTCAAACGGTGTAGCCCATAACAGTCGTCTTGTGGACTACTGCGTTAGCAAGGAGTACATCGCTAACATGGTCAAACGATTGGTGGAGGAGAGTAAGGGAAGGAAGAACGATGACTAGGATTCTACACCTTGCAGAACTTTGCTTATGGAAAATGTTCTAAGAGAAGAATATCCTAAGAAGTTCACTATGCCGACTATACCGTCATACAATAGAACAACAGATCCTAAATAGCATTAGTACAAATACGAGTAGCATATAGATGGAGCTAGAGCTATGGATGCTATTCATTCTAAATGTTTTCCTACTTTCTTGGAAGGGGTTGCTTTCATGTAGTTTACTAGACTTCCACCGCAATCCATTTCTATCTTTGTCATGTTGGCAAGAAAGTTTCTGGAACAGTTTAGGCATTATACTACACGGCCAAAGGACGTAACGTCCTTATCTGGCTTTTTTCAAGGACCCAAAGAGTTAATGAAATCTTTCATAAGTCGGTTTAATGTCGTAGTTACCGAGGCAAGCAATCTGAAGTAGGGTATGATCTTTACGGCTTTGGTCCGAGCAATTCATTCAAACACAAATTTCGGTAGGTGGATTCAGATGAAGCAACTAACTACGATGGAGGTATTTAATAGAAGGTAAATTAGTTTATGAGACTAGAAGAGGCATATGTAATAGAAGGTAAGACCTCCAATGAGCTATCGAAGGAAGTGGTTCAAAGTAATGTGGCATTTAAGCAGGATGGAGACAGTTTTGGAGCTATTTTATGAAATGCAGGGATGAATGTGAATCAGATAAAGAGAAATCAGAACTTTGGTACGCGTGACGGGAATGGAAAGCAAATTAGGAATTTAAGACGCGAAGAGTATATTACATTGAAGAAAGTCTAGAGAACATCTACCTTACTACTTAAGGAACTGAGCGATACAACAAATCACACAAGAGGGAAGAATCTGAGAATCAAAAGAGATCTGGGAAATTTTTCCGCTTCTACGAAACCCACGGGCACCACACGAACAAGTGCCGACACCTGTAGGACTTAATTAAAGAATTGATAAGGAACAACAGGCTCTAGCAGTATGTGAAGAAATCTCAAAATTCTAACCAACCTACTGAACCCCAAGTTCCAAATACTCAAGGATGTCAGCTTGGACCCAACGAAGAAGGGCCCAGACGGATGGATCAGAGACATGTTATAAGTATCAACACTGAAAGCCCTCACCTAGCACAGAAAAGATGGGGAAAGATGGAGCGATACGCTAGTTCGTTGAAGCATGCTCCTAAGGAAACTTGTTACTCTATTGAAGATCAAGCCCCAACCAAGTAATAGAAAATGGTAATTGATGGCATCGTATTTCGAAATTGGGATACTAAAGGTATAAAGCACCAATTCTCGACCTAATGGTGATAATGATTTAGATCAGGCCAGTAGTTATGCGTCGAGTGTTGGATGGCAGCGGAGGTTCTGTTAACATCCTATTTCGACAAACGTTCGATTAGATGAACATTAGCAGAAGGATGTGACCACTTGCATGATGAAGATTCAAGGGTTCATAAGCGAACCTAAACAACTAGTCAGGACTATTGACTTATTTGTAGAACTTGGAGATGGAAAATGGAGGCTGATTCTCATCCAAACTTTCGTAATAGTTGATGAATTTTTAGCTTACAAAGCTTTCTTAGGCCGACTAGCCCTGGTTGATTTCAGAATAGATTTGGCTACATGGTGCCATATAATTAAATTCCCAATGGAGAATGCAGTTGGAGTAGTAAGAAGAGACCAGAACGAGGCAAGAAAATGTCATGTCACAGAACTATTTGAAGCCAAACAATGTGACAAGAGAAGGAATGTGGGGAAAACTTTACATGTTCATGAACTGCAAGCATAGCAATTACAAAACTGCCCTAGCTCGGGGGCCATAGCCACTTCAATAAGGCTTTGGTCCCTAGGAAGAAGAGTTCAGGGGAGGAGAGGGCAGCATCGACGAAGTTTACGGTGGCTGGCCCTATCGATATAGATGACCAAACTCAGGTCTTGAAGATAGGGTCGCAGCTTGGAATCAAGGTGCAATAGGGGTTGATTAAATATCTTCATGACAATCTGGACGTGTTCACTTCGACGCATTCTGATATGTGTGGAATATCACCGAATATATTATGTCACGCACTTACTGTCAATCCCAAGTTCACACCATTAAGGCAGAAGAGACGCAGTATGATTCTAGAGCGATCCGCTACACTGAAGGAGGAAGTGGATAAGATGTTAGCAATGGCTTCATCTACGACGCGACATATCATAGTTAGTATCAAACCCCATGTTGGTCCAAAAATTGAACGGAAAGTGGCGAACTTGCATCGACTACTCAGACTTGAACAAAGCCTGCCCAAAAGATAGCTTTCCATTGCCTAGTATCGACAAGCTTGTTGACACAATCGCAGGGCACAAACTACTATCAATTATGGATGCCTACTCCAGATACAATCAGATCATGATGCATGAGCCTAATCAGGAGAACACCAGCTTTATTACGGACTTGGGACTATAATGTTCTTGAGTGACGTCGTTTGGTCTAAATAACATTGGAGCTACATACAAAAGATTGGTAAGCACAATGTTCAAGAATCAGATTGGATGAACGATGGGAGTGTATGTGGATAACATGCTTGGGAAATCATGGATATCTACCAATCATTTAAATTATCTCTCTGGGATGTTTAGGAACCTCCAAAAGTATGGAATGAGATTGAATCCATTGAAGTGTCATTTGGCGTTGCCTGTAGAAAATTTCTTGGTTTCATCGTGAATGCAAGGGGCATGGAGGCCAATTTGGAATGGACCACCACCTTGTGCAATGTCACAGCCCCTACAACATAGAGGGAGTTACAAAGTTTAAATGGAAAAGTTGTAGCATTGAGTCAATTTATCTCCAAAGCGATGGATAAGTGTATACCATTCTTTGACGCATTAAAGAAGGATAAGAAGAACTTCGAATGGAATCAGATTTTCTAAACAGCTTTCGAGGAGTTGTTACGACATATGGCGACACCATCGTTTCTTTCTAAACCAATGGATGGAGAAGATTTGTTCCTTTACTTGGTAGTGTCTCCCATGCACTAAGTGTCGCACTTGTGCATGAGGAGGCTAGGATTCAATGACCCGTTTACTACACCGACACTTCACTAGAGTTGAATGAAACTACCCGAATTGGAAAAATAGCGTATTGCTTGCTGATAGCATCAAGGAAATTATGACTGTACTTCCAAGTTCATCCAACCAAAGTGTTGATGGATCAACCTTTGAAACAGATACTACTGACCCGAGTCTACGGGATGGATTCTAAAATGGAACATCGAATTAAGCCAGTACGATGTGACTTATTGTCCCGGATAGAAATTAACGGGCAGTCGCTGGCTGATTTCATCGTTGAGTTCACAATTCAGATGATGAGGAGGAAGACATTAGGTCATGATATCACAATGGAAACTATTTATTGATGGTGCATTAAATGAATTCTACTCAGGAGCTGGAGTTATGCTTAAAACTCCCGATGGACGATCAATCTGCTATGCTCTAAGTTTGGAATTCCCTGCTAATAACAAGGAGATGAAGTGCTAGGCATTAATAGCAGGATTGAAAATTATGAAGGAATTGGGAATAAAAGCTCTGCATATATATAGTTATTCACAGCTAGTTGTCTATCAAGTGAAAAGGAAATACCAAGCCAAGGGGATGATTCTTTCCCCTTGTCAAAAGCATGGGAATTACTTAACGATGTTAAACACTAATCAATAACTCATATTCCCAAAGAACAAAACATGAAGGTCAATTTATTTAGCAAAACTAGCTAGTTCCAAAGATGCACAGTCACCGGGACTGCCTCTAGTAAAAGTATTATCTGCTCCCAGCATAGATCAAATGGATGTCGATTGGGTTGTGGAGACCATGGAAAAGAAAGAATCGTGGATGATGCCGATCAAGGACTACCTACTCAGAGGAATACTACTTAGAGACCGGAATGAACGAAAGAAACTCCTTCGAAAGGCACCATAATTCATAATGCAGGATGGAGTTCTATACAGAAGAGGATTCTCCTCCTCCTTACTCAGGTGTGTAGCTAAAGATGAAGCTAGGAAGATCCTCATGGAGATCCATGAAGGCAGCTGCGATGACCACATCTAGGGGAAAACACTTGCGAAGAAAGCTCTCCTCTACGGATATTTCTTAACAACAATAAACCTAGATGTAGTTGATCACTCCAAACAGGGTGATCAATGGCATAGATTTGCAAAGATTCCGACAACCTCATCTATGAAACTCACGTAAATGGTCAGCATCTGTCCATTTGCAACCTGAGGAATCGATTTGATCGGAGTACTACCAATAGCAAAAGGAGGTGCTAAATATGCTATTGTTGAAGTTGATTACTTTATGAAACGGGCTGAGGCGGAACCGATTGCTTGAATTACTACTGAAAAATAATTAGCTTTCTAGTGAAGAACATTATTTTCATGTGTTGAGTACCACAGAATATCATCATGTATAATGGAACTCAGTTCGAGAGTGTTGAATTCAAAGACTTATTCAAGCATTGCCGGATCGAGAAGATCTTTCCTGCGGTAGCATACCCATGGGCAAACGGGCGAGAAGAGCTTTCCCGCGATAGCATACCCATGGGAAAATGAGCAACTGGAGGTGGTGAATTAAATCATCAAATCCACCATAAAGAAACAGATGGTGAACTCTAAATGAAGTTGGGTTAATGAGCTTTCGCTTGAACTATAGGCTTACAGAACAACACACAAATCTATGATCGGGGACTCACTATTTGCTTTGGCATATAGTTAAGTAGCTATGATCCCAGTAAAACTAGAAGTCCCTTCTCATCACAGAGGACACTTCAATCAAGGAGAGAATGACCAGCTACTACTCGAGTCTCTCAACCAGATTGATGTGAAACGGGAGGAAGATGAACTAAGGACTATTGCTCTCCAAAAAAGAGTGGCATGACATTTCAACATCAAGGTTCGCAACCACAATTTCAAAGTGGGAGATCCGGTTTTAAAACAGATTTTCCCAAGTATGGGAGCACTTGTCCCAAATTGGAAAGGAACCTAGATGATCGGCCGGAAATAGGAGATGGAACATTTCGATGGATTTCTGATTCCCCATGCCTGGAACAACGACTCGTTGTGGCATATCTTTATTTAATATTTATCTGTATTTCTTATTTTCGCAAATAAGCTACCCAGGGACACTAGAGGCATTGTAAATAGGTAGGACTTTCCTTTCCTTTTATTAATAATACATCTTGCTTCTTGAACCGATGGAACTGCATTCTTGCAAGAAAACTGCCAAGTCGGCGGGGAAAATCGACTCAAACCGCCGAATCGATGGGGAAAATTGATTCACTCCTTTTGAGAAAAAGTGTATCTCCGACAACATTGGGAAGGCCCATCTCCTCAACCGCTACCTAATAGCCACACATCACTGCTTGAACCGATGGAACTGCATTCAAATATGCACTACCTATAAGCCGTAGGTCGATGCTTAAACCAATGGAATAGCGTTCAAGTATGCAACACTTCCTATCCACCACCAAGAAACTACATGTCGCTTCTTAAATCGACGGAACCGTGTTCTTGCAAGCAATACACATTTCCTAACTACTGGTGTTACCCCAAAAACGCTGGGAAATCCGTCCATTCTTTAGTAATCGATGTTACCCCTTACCACCGAGAGTTCGTCTGAATTTTTTAAGTACCAACGTCTCACTGGCAACGTCGAGAAAGTTTTCTATTGGAGGATTGGTGGAAATCCGTATTGCTTCAACAATGTTTTGAAAATCAAAACAGCCAGATTGACAAAGAAAATTATCCCTATCTTTCAGTGTTGGCTTTGTCTCGGCAACACCAGGATATTTCAAATCACTAAGTAAATTGGGAAATTAACTCATAACCATCAAGACTCAACATTGCTCAGAGATAGGGCATCGAAAGATAATCCAAATACTTGAGTTGCTCGTAAGTTTTTGAAGATAGAAACTGATACCCGAGAAGGACCTCGGCATTGAACTTGGAAGAAGCCGATCACAATTGAGGAACATAAATGCTTGGAACCAAGCTTTAGAAACATAGGTTCACGGAGACTAGAACCTACCGTGCAACCCAGACAGGGGGCAACCAAATGATTTACCTAAAACAACCAGTATTTAACTAGTTGCTTTAACACTAGAATCCAAGTAACCAGCCCTGTGGAGTTGGGGCATACCTATCGGGGAGAGTTAAACCAAGATACACCACGGTTCTGTTATGCCAAATGTATTATTTTGGAAATCACAATAGGGATAGGTAATATAATATGCTAAATAATTGTAGGAGTATTATTTATATGCATGGAGTTGCGGTAAATAAATGCACCATGCAGAACAACTTTATGTAATATGGATATTATAAAACTGGTAACAGTATTATATACACATGTAGTGGTATATAAGTAGGCACAGTATGTAGAATAAAGGAGAAGTATACAAGAGAGATTACAATGGAAAACTATCTCTCGTTACTAACATCCTTTTATGTACATAGACAAACAGCGGGGCCGTACCCGCACAATATCGCCCTTTTTTAGACATCAAAAAGCAAAATACAGACTTTACTGACGCAAAAACAAAGAAAAGTGTATACTTAGTATAGACTTGATCATGATCAAAACAAACAAAACCAAAGTTCTCCATGAACGCATATTCACAATATCACTTCTTACTACCCCGACAGAGAGTGAACTTCTTCTGTTTGCCACCTTTCTTCTTTCTAGAACGAGTGTGTCTTTCTATGATGCCAAAGTCAAGTTCTTTAGATCCACCGATGGGAATGTCTCTTGGCTTTTGCTTACCGGTATTAATCATAAATTGTAGAACTATGGGCATAGTGATGCTTGGTTCCATCTTCAGCTTCATCTTCTCTTTGTTCTCTCTTTGAGTCCACTCCGCCATCATCATTTTGTTAGTCGGATCAGAAGCACTGATAATTTGGATGTCTTCCTCTTATGACATGGAGATGTCCTCCAATCCTTCCAAGTCCATAATCTGTTAAGCATCAAAGCCATGCCAAGAGGCGAAAGGTTAAATCGGAGTTGTAAAACCTGAGAAACAGCAACCGAGGCGGTGAAAATTGCTTTAGTGCCTAAACTTTGGGAGACAAGGGGCAAAGACAGAACACCAGTGGACATATAAGTTCACGAAGAGAGTTATTTGGTTTAGTAAAGGATTCGGGAGTGAAATTGAGTTGTTGGAGCATGAGAGAAACAAGTGAAATACCTGAAGTGGGACTTATCTCTCTAACTTCCAACTTCAAACTCTCTAACTACGGGGGTAGGAATGCAAGGCTCAATCATTGCTGCAGATGTGGGGGTGATGTCACCGGCTCTCCATATTTTCAAAAGGGCACTTCGTGCTGACCCGAATAACTTGGTCCAAAGAGAGCACTAGCAGCAGCAGCATCCTTGGCATCCACCTTGGGGAGAATTAATTTTCCCACAACGAGCATCTCCATATCGTCAATAATTAAGTACTGCACCATCAAGTCGGTTTCAGAGAGATCCTTTCCAGCGTGGCCCAGCACTTCTTTCCATGCATTGGTAAGAGTAGCAAGATAGTCGTTTCCCAACCACTTAAAATCTATATGGATGATAACGCTTGCATAGAAGTTTTGGAGGTTGATAAAGCCCCTTCTTCTCCTCAGTTTCTGCCTTGTCTTCTTTGGCCTTCGCCATTTCAAGATCTTTGAGCTCTTTTTTGGCACACCGCAAGCCCTATATAATTTGTAAGTTTGTGGGTTGACATGGTATCTAGCTTGGTGCTCAGTTTATTGTTATCTTCTTGAAGCTTCCGCTTCCCTTCTCGAAGCTTCTTAAGCTAAATTTTCTGGTAAGAGAGGACCTAGTCTTTAGACTGTACGATTTCATCTTTCTAAGCAACCACCTCAACATTCCTATCAGCTTGTTTTTCAAAATCTACACCTTCAGCAAGAGCACTTTTAACTCATTTCTCACGTTAATGGTGGCCCGATCATGGGCTTGTCTCAGTTCCTCCATCATCTTATCCGTGCTTGTTTTTTTTTAATGGAGAGATTTCTTTCTCTAGTAACCTTAATCAAATCGTCATCTCACTCCTTAATTATCCTATCAAGAGCAATTTTTTCTTTATCAAGTAACTCAATCTACATGTAGCAGATTCGATTAACATCGGAAAGAGCCCTGTACAAACGGTGCCATCCAAATATGGACTCTGCATCGCTCTGAACCGCCTCTAAGTTTTTCACCGCACTTTCCATCGTAACGACCTTATTGTCTTACTCGAACTTCACCCCACGAAGGAATAATTGCAAATAAGCGACTTGAAGGAGAAGCGTAACAACTGGGATCGTAAGTTTCAAAATGCTCTAGGAAT
The DNA here is from genome assembly GCA_030765085.1 of Allium cepa. Lineage (NCBI taxonomy): Eukaryota > Viridiplantae > Streptophyta > Magnoliopsida > Asparagales > Amaryllidaceae > Allium > Allium cepa. The sequence goes on from CM060935.1 coordinate 974,358,565, forward strand.
GACAGGGGCAGTAACGGATGTAATATCCTGAGAGGATGAAATTTCTTGCACTACAATAGTTAGAACATCAGAACAAGGAGGGATCTTTGGAGCAGTAGGCCAATGAAGTTTGGAGGAATCCTTTCAGGAATACTTATGAGCATCACGTGAACTATAGCCCTCAAACTCTCTTTTCCTTTTCATCCTTTCTTCCTCATCCTCACGACTTTCTTTTTCAACTTTGTGAGCCTCATCACGCTTATGATCTTTCCTCCATTGCCTCTCTTCATCAGTCTCATAGCGACGAAGTTGTTGAGGCTCGGGAGTTCATCTTTTAAAGTCGCTTCCACTACGAGATAGGGTTTTGTACCTATCGCGAGCCATGGAACCTGAAACAAGAAGGAAAATCATATAAGTATTGGAATTAAGAAAGTCGAATGTATGCATGAATGAGTGTTTGTGATACTAAGTGAAGTGTATGACACTGATGAACCCTTTAATTACTTTATAGACCATGTCCACACCGATGTAAGGATGGGGTTTCTCCCCTTTTACTAATACTAATCCCTAGAGAGAAGTGGAAATCAGAAATCGTTTGGCCTAGAATGTCACTGACTGTGAGATTAATGTCGCTGAGATCGTTGAAGGTAGGGAAGACTTCTCCTAGAGGAAGAGTTTGAGCTACATTCTCATGGGTGGTCATTATAGCTTGATCATCGGTTGTTTTTGAAGTCTCAAGTGCTGCATGCTCTGGGGGAAGGGAACGAGGTAGAATAGGACTCATTAAAGGTGACCTGCCAAATGACTCCTTGCCTTCATTGTTAGCAAGGTAATCACTATCATCATCATCAGACATATACTCCTCTTCACTGACAACTGGCTCTTTTTCTGATCACTTCATGAATCCCATATCTTACTCTGGGATTGCGGGCATTCTAGCATTGCCACCCTCACTATCGAGGTCATCATCTCACGCGGGCTGATCAGCCTCTATACGAGCAGTGTCCTCCTTATGTGCCTTGCTTGAGGCACCTTCCTCTTCTGCTCCTTGATAATCTCGTCGAAGCCATAAGTAGGGGCATTGGAACGAGTGGAACAGGGCCGTGATTTGCAGCTACTTTGCATTGAGGACTCAGTATTGGCTATTCTGGTAGGAGGGAGAGGTTCATACTCTTGCAAATAGGCATTCGTCGGAAGGAACTCAAAGGCATGTTGATTTTCTCTAACAACCTTCAGTTCATCAAGCATTCTCTTATGTGTCACTCTATCATCATGTCTTAGAAGGCCTATGTAAAAATATATGTTAAGTTAAAGACCAAAGATCTAAGTACTATGGAAACCATTAGAAAGAAGCTTACTTCCTCTCAACCAGAGATGGTTGAATCCCACTTGAAAACATAAAAGGAAGTACTCATTTTTAAGGTAAGAATGTTTATTGTGAAGATCTCTGATAACTTTGCATCTATTCCATGCTTCTGTAATTTGGAAAGACGGGCATTTCCGCCTTCTTTCGAATTTATGAAGGTAGGTGTGCTCGCAGAATTGAGGAGACCGATTGAATTTTCACATGTTCAGTAAAGCATACCCATTCAGGTGGACTTGAAACCAATCAAGCCCCCTACCACTATCACCATCCATGCCCAAGCGCAATTTCACCAATGCTAACTTTCAATTCAAATTGGAAATCAAATTGGCCTATGATTTAGTTTCAAATCAAACTCGAGAATTCTTGGTAGGGTCTTAGAAGTAGCAGTGGCATTAGATGGTAGCAAGCTTCTTGAATATGCGGTGGCAGTTGGTGGTGGCACGGGAAATGGTCGGTGGCTACGTGGACGGGTCAAAGGAAGAAAGTCACCACAACGAAACTCGGGTAGAACACTTGAATAACTCAGTTGCTAGAAGTTGAAAGTGGGGATGGAAGAGTCAATTAGTATTAACTTATAAGGGAAAGGAAATTTTTTTCTCAAAGTCCACATGTCAGTACGGACAAGTTTAAGTCCGTACCGAAATGACGTCCTTCCTCCATTTTGGTTCAAGCTCACTATACTAAACCCACTTGAAAACGTAAAGGAGCATGTGAATTTTGATATGTAGGTCACTTCGCCAACGCAAAGAAGAGAAATTTCAATTCAAACTAGTCCGGACAATGAACGGAAATCAACCAATCGAAGTCAAATAAATGCAACGTCTCAAGTCGGCTTTTAGGCAATCAATTGGAATTCATAAGATAATAATCCAAGATTGGTTCAATCCAGAGCATGCTTTTTTTTCAATAAAAGCATACTCTGGGGAGAAAATATGTTAGGGTTGTCTCGCATGTTTAATGGAGGAACGATGGTTTGGATTGGAGAAAAGTCCCACATCTTCAAATAACATGGAAAAGTGGTGTAAAAATATGGGTTGGTAGGCATGTAACATTAGGGATTCCTTTTGTTACAACAAAGTGTGTGCCAGCCCATATGCGTACGCCACGTGCTGGAGATGGGGAGCTCGTTCCGACCGTCGTTACACAACAGTGGTATCGGAGCCGAAGGTTACGGACTGGGCCATGCAGACACGGAAGTACTCTCAAAGGTTACCGCATGGGGATGCGAGTCAAGGGGGAGACTGTTAGGGTTGTCTCGCATGTTTAATGGAGGAACGACGGTTTGGATTGGAGAAAAGTCCCACATCGCCAAATAACATGGAAAAGTGGTGTATAAATATGGGTTGGTAGGCATGTAACATTAGAGATTCCTTTTGTTACAACAAAGTGTGTGCTAACCCATATGCGTACGCCACGTGCTGGAGATGGGGAGCTCGTTACGACCGTCGTTACGCAACAAAATATAACCGAGTTTTTAATCAAGCAGAAATCAATAGAAGTCGAAACATCGGAACAAAAATGAACGACTTGGAATTTTCTAATCACACCTAGATATAGTAAAGGAATAACTCGAAGAAGTTTCTCCCTAAAACATGCTGAGAAGAAAGGTCGGTACTACCAGGATCATGTCGATAGTGACTTCTCCTGGCTTCGTATTTCTCCCCTAAACTTTATAGGATTCATTCTCTACATCTTATGTGCTTGCTTAAGAGATTTCCAAGGGTTTGGAATAACCAATTAAAAGAGTTGAAGAGTTAGCTGCTAAAATAGCAGATAAACCATGTAATGAAGGAACGGTTACCAAAATCAACCAACCATCCATGAAAACAACATGGGATAACTTAAAATCAAGTAAAAGAGTACGAAAAAGTTGGATCACATTTGACCAAGAAAATCATATCGGCATCAACATGATCATGTCGGTATCAACATGTTTCAATAGATTGGTAGGTTCTACAATTATGTATACATCTTCGGGCTGACTTTTGGACTCTACTAGAACTCTTCTTCTAGCCCAATACGACTATTACCCCTATAAATACAAGCCATAATGCAACCAAAAGAAGATATGGTTTCTGTTGCCACCACGTAAAAGCTCTATCTCTTCTTTATCTCCTTCCTCTACACAATAGTCACCAGGGCAGCAACTCTAGACAATTATACGATTTAGAATTTGCTTAACCTCCATACTTATGATCCATTCTCTCTCAAACCCCTTGCAATCTCAGGCAAGCCTTTTCAAATCTATAAGCAACAAAGCTATAAAGTGGACGTAGGCCAACGATTGCCGAGCCACTATAAAATCTTGTGTCTCTCTTTCTTATTCTTATTTATTTCCTTTTATTATTACTACTATCTGTTAGATCTAGGTCTAAGAGGTTTCCTACAACCTATTTTTGGATGTTGATCCATTTTTGGCATTAACAATAATTATGTCTGAAGGTATATTGTTTGAAATAACAAGGAAGATGTCTAAAAGAAAGAGATATACAAAATAGGGATGTTTATCGTACTTTGTACCGTCTATTTCAATAATTACAAAAAAAGATAATTCCTTTTAATTCCAAACATAGCATAAACTCTCTTTTAAGTGATTTATGTGAAATTACAGTGTCAACATTACCTTTCGAAAAGATGTAGTTCTAATGCATTAAAATATAAAAATCCCTAAATGTAAAATCACAGTATTATAAATAGAAGTAATAACAATAATTCCATGGTTAATTTAATAACGTGTTTAAGACAACATGTTTTAAGACAACATGAAATAAACAATAAGCGATGGAAGTAGTAATAAGACAATGGAATATGGAATTAGCAAAGTTATAATAATCAAAGAAGTATAGTTATTAGTTAAAAAGGAACAATAGAATATATCTAGTTGTATTAATTGGAAACCATGCAATAAATGTCTCCGGCCTATTAAATTAGAAATCGACAATAAATGACATTTTAAAGTATTAAAGAAATAAGAAGTAAGTTCATGTAAAAATGTCTAAATATTAATAATTGAACTTTGGAAGCGGGGTAATTATACAGCTAAAATTATATAGCCTCATGTATACGTTTATAAGGGATGTGAATTATTTGGTTTAGTCAATGATTTAAATTAACTATGAATGACATAGTCATTAGTAAGGGTTGAAATGCGAGGTCGTTAATGTTGCACAACAGAATTCTTTCCTCTGAAAAGTGCAAACAGCAGTTGTGTATACATTATACCGATGTGAGACATCTCCAACTATATGATCTATGGGAATATACGTTTGTATATAAGAGAAGGAAATATACCAAAAGGGGTTCACCTTAGGTTGAAGTTTTAAATGGTCAAGTAGGTCTACTTCAATCCTTATAGGGGTACTAAGTAACCGAGTGGGCATTTCGTTGATTGCATTAGGCAATCTAAAAGTGATGGTGGGTGGAGGATTAGTGCTATGTCAGCAAGATTAGTACCATATATGTGAGGAATAGGGCTGTATACAAAGGTCGAGATCATCATCAGTCCTTAAGCGGTCGTATGCTAGCACAAGGCAAGCATGATGGAAGGACAAATTTCTTTATGCATGATCAGGATTGACAAGATTAGTAGATACCACAAGTATTATCCTTGGTTAGTATATGTATATGTTTAGTATATGTTTTTGTTCTGCTATTAGTTCTTATCGATATTTCTTCGATATACTTTTTTCTATTTAAAGGATACCAACACCAACGATCCATACCCTAGTGGACTTGGATTTTCAATTTTGCAAAAATTCGTACGCACTAAGGTGCGTGTTGTTACATTGGTATTAGAGCCTAGGTTCATCAATCATATGAATTAAAATATGTCGAGCGAACATATTTGTATTTTTTATTTATAAATATATATTATACGCCAAAATCTACAAATTCTGACTATAGAAACAGTTGCAACCATATTTTGAGAAGATGGATAATTTGAATATAAGTGGGAAAAGTAGATAGAGCTAAAAATATACGCATATCCCAATCACACTGTGGAAGATAGGTTGTATTAGAAGGCATTGACTTAAAAAGAGCATGAGACATATAAAAGGGTCCCTGAAGCTGGATGGTACTTGACTCTCTTGTCAGACCCAGATTGCCCTATGGATGTGGATCCACGTAGGATTATCCATTAATGATGTACGTTTGATCTAGATAAATGAAAACTAAATTTCCATACGTTGCAGATATCTAGGAGTAAGAATTAAATAAGTTCCCGAAGAAAGGTGTGTAGAAATCACTCCAAGACGATAGTAGGATTTTTAATATATTTTGAAGGAAGGTAAGTCAAAAAGAAAGTAGAAAAGAAGAAAAGTCCAAAAGGAGGGACAAACAAAAGCTACCCTAAGTCGGACCCTATATAAAAGAATTTAATAAAAGTTTTGAATTTCCTTAAAATAACTTGTAACAATTGTCAAAGGATTTATTTAAAAGTAGAAAAACCCTATTTTTGAAAAGTAAGTAAATAAAAAAAATTCCGAAAAATAAAATATCTTTGTTTTATTTTATTTAAATAGAATTTCTAGTTAAAATTAAAATTGTTCAGATTGAAAATTTTAGTTAAATGGGTTTTAATAAAAGGGCATTTCCTTTGGAATAAATACAATATAGAGCATATGTATAGCTCGGTGATTTTTCAAATTTTTGTAAAATTCGAAGCTTTAAAATTCTTTTGAAGTGATGGACAATAAGAAGTGCTACTGGTTTTAATAGGGTCAAAACAATGATAGGGTAAGAACATTTGATAGTAAGATAGAAGAAAATAATTCCATTTAAAAAGAGCTATTTAAGGATAGAAGAAAATTCTTTTTATGATGTTTATACATAAAAAGAGCTATTTAAGGATATTCCATTTAAATAAAAGCAATTTAGATAGAAGAAATTTAAATAGTAGTAATATTAGGAGATTTAAATAGAAACAATGTTAGGAATTGACATTAAAGTAATGTCAATAATCTAATTACAAACAACATAGAAAATTAAAGGAAAAACAAAGAGAAATGGATAATTTTCGTAAAATCAGAGGAATTCGGTGGACCGGTAAACTCCTGAGGGGAATTAAATTGTGTCTGTCCGCTTCAACTCTTGGCACCTATAACCCAGGCTACTATTTTTTGCGAGAAATGTATGCAAGGCATGATTCGAACCTGGGTCAGTTACCAGAACTAGGCACCCCTTTTCCATTGCACACACATGTAGACATTACAAATCTTCTAAAAGTCCTCCTCATATGCTATTAGATCCTCCACTAGGGTTGAAAATGGAGATAGCATGAGTAATAGGAAAATAATTGAGAGAAGGTTGACCTTGTTTACTCCGGTTTTTATTGTTTAAAGATATAAACGATGTTTTAGAAACCCTTTAATGGTGCACCTTTGAAAAAAAATGGTTTGGTATAATAATTGAGTTCTTGAAGACAAAACTTAATAAATGGTTTGAGTTAAAAACCTAACTTCTTAAGAAGTAAAATCTTTGTCGCGAAAGGCCTTTAAAGGAAAACTTGGTTTGAATTACTCATCATGTAATAAATACTTAATTCTTACTATTTGAAAAGAAGGAAGGGATCTTTTTTTTAAATTAAATTTATAACATTCCCTTTGGACTTAAAAAATAAAATTAATTCATAAATCCTAAATTGTAGTTTTAAAAATTAAGACACCTATAAATAACATTGGTCAAAATAAAGAGTTTTCATGGTTCCTCTTTGAAATCAACCTATTGTTGAATCTAATAAAAATAACTAAATTTATATTTTTAAAGGTAAAGTTTGGGATTAAGTACTTCATAACTGTGAAGTTTTGACTTTATAAAGAGTGGTTGAAATCAAACCAAAATTTTAATATGGAGTAGATAGGGATGACTATCTAAGTAGGATAGAGTAAAAGATAAGGTTATGAATAAAATAACCATGAATGCTCATAGAATAGTAGTAATGAACCTTCGTTGAATGTAAGGATATTGGTATGAGCCTAGGGATGTTTTGTTGAACATATGTGAAACCATAAAGAAGAACCCATAAAGAAACGGGTACGGTATCAAAGTATATTTCTACGAGTTCTAGAGTATATCCGTATGAAAGATTAAGAATAAGGCACATACCAAGATTTAAGGATACGATCAAGAAATTTTGGATTAATAGAAGATAGTAATATATTGGCTGTAATAATTGAAGTAATGGATGGACCTTATTTATTAGAAGCCAAAAGGGTAAATTAAGATGTGTAGGCTATGGTAGAATGGCATAGTAAAATTATTCATTTTATTTAAGTAAGAAGGGCCACACCAACATTAATGTCAATTGATGTTGAAGACAGCTTGTAGAAATTGTTTCTTTTTGGTTAATTGGGTTGTAAGCACTAGTTGTCTCTATAGTATAAAACGCGTATGATATTATGAGAAATGTTTTTTTTATTTGCTTTCTTGGTTAACAGCTATATTACTAGAAAACAGTATAAATAAGGAAATCTCATAAAAGACACTTAACTAAAGAAAAAAGAAAAAAATAATAAAACTCGAAGTTTATAAAATAAAGTAAAAAATGTATTAAATTGGTTATTAAAAATACAATAAAGTTAAGTCCCAAAAAGTATTAAAACTTTGGGAGATAAATTTTAGCGAGCGAAGAATAAAGAAAGGTTGTTGTGAAACCATGGGCCACTATCCGTATGCCTTAAAAGCTGAAAATTATAAATGCACTTGTTAATTGTTGTTTTAAAATAAAAGAAAATGTTTTTTGAAATTTGAAAATTTATAGTGTAACGGGATAGAGCCAATCATATACGTTAACCCATTGACTAAATCCCTATTGCGTGGGATGTGGCTTAATTTGTTTTGAAAAGTTAAAATAAATACTTTCGAAACTTTTATTCAAAAATATTTGATTTTTGAAGTATAAAATATTTTTGCGAAAGTTTTGAAAAAAATATAAGCCTTTATTTAAAAAATTTCCAATCATTTCAAAATTTCAACTAAAAATGATTTTGAACGGAAAAGAGAAAATTTCTAATTTTTGGAATGCCACATGCTTAGCATAGGAAAACTTGACAAACTAGCAAATATGAATATTACTGTTCAGCAAAAATGATAGTATGTAAATGTAGTTACGACAAAGAAAAAAGCTGTTTTTTCTTTGAAATTTCTTTTCCCATACCTAGTTGGCAGGGGAACAGAAGCTTGTTTTGAAATAATTCTATTTTAAAGTTTTTAAGTTTTAAACTAATTTTTTTATGTAGACTATACTGGGCAATGTTGGGAAAGGTTCTAGGGAATAAAAGAAGGTTTCAAGGTACAATGGAATGGGCACATAAGAGAATGATAAAAATATGGAATTCTCCATCTAAATCTCTTCATAAGAATATACGTTTAGAAAACTGGATTTTCAAAATGTTTGATGTTAAAAATAGTGTGCTAGGTATTGGATGGTAGAAATTTGATAAAAATTGGTTGACTACTTCTATTCATAGAAGGATGGGAAAATTTGTCATGAAAACAAAGATATTTTACTTTCAAAATTTGTATACATATAAAAGTGCCAATATATATATATATATATGTTGTTGACAATATTTTCAAAATTGTTTTAAAGAATGCACTCACATAAGAGGCGTTGGTTTGGTATTATTCTGCATAGATGTCAAATATGTTGTAATACACCGTGCACTTGTACACGATTGACTGCAAAATTAATTGTACACAATTGGGTAGTTAACTTAGAACGGTTGCACACTATGATACATGATTCGGTTCTTGAGGAATTTCAGGAACGGAATTATTTAAGGGTGAGGGAATGCAACACCTCGTAAAAAGAAATGATAATAATTAAAAGAATTGTTAAATAATTATTAAAGCCCAAAAATGGAATTTTTACATGAACTATGAAGCTTGCTATGTTGTGTTCATGGTGTTTTTCTACTCAATTTTCATATATAAGTTTTATGATAAAAGTTAAAACGAAAAAGTTTTTAACTTTTGAAGATTTCGGATTGGAAGTAATTATATATGCATTAAAGGAATAAATATTTTTAATTAACATTAATTAACATTAAACAAATACTTACGACTAAGTAACATTAATGTTAATCGGATTATATCAAATCGGTTTAATTAGGAAACCAAAGCAAACGAAATCAACGGTTAACATGTAAAGGCAACCGATCGACCGGTGGATGTCGAGCAGTCGACTTGTGGTACAGTGGCGGCTGATATGGGACCTAGGCCGAATGGCTTAGATTTAGTATATTCTAATCTAACAGATGGAATTTATTTGAATGCCTATATTACTAACCTCTCACTTTCCTTCTCATATTTTCTAAATCAAGAGTGAAGCTCTAACATTTTCTTTTCTCCAAATTTTTTAAGGATTATAGATATTATAAATTATTATACACATATATAAGTGGAGAATAGCGGGAAACATAAGAAAAGAGGAATAAGGTCGAATCGATTTGTCAAAGTTAAAGGTAAATTGTAAATCTTAATCTAAATATACATCTACGTAGTTAAAACGCTTAGCGATTCCATGATGGTGGAGGTGTAAAAAGTTATAGCGGAGATATAGCAGGAAATAACGGAGGTGCAAAGGGCTTCATTAAATATAAAACCAAATATTAAAGATAATTATCCTGTTCGCACATCATTTGTATAGAAATTTTATTTTTAATCTTATATAACAAAACCGAAGAATATCATGATTTATGCAGTCCAAATTTGGTGACTACAATAAATTTCTAACTTATATTAAGCATTATGCTTTAAAATTAGGTCTTTACCCTAACTTTATTGATTTGATTCAAAAGAGAACTAGTCAAACTAACCTTTCTATATAAATTTTGCTAAAGCGGATGCTAAAAAGCCTTGATTTAACGGGTGTAGCGAAAAGTAGCGGGGATTAAAGTGATCTACTGTTCAATAGCGCTATATTGTAAAAGCTTAGTAGTCGAAGAGCGTTATGCGCTATAGCGGAGAATTTATGGGGCTTCAGCGGGGCTTTAACTGCATAGATATACGTTTAATTCAAATCTATTCTCAGATCTATAATTCTAATAAATATGTATATACTATTGTTATATATTTTGGAGGAATGAAAGGTAGTCAATCAGGAATAATGGATTTAAATCTGGTGATCTTAAAGCTTAGAGATGAGTGGGAAATTATATAATTTTATATAACATTGGATTTATATCATTGTGAATATGTTCCTTGCACGCCTAGTTGTAAATTTTGGAGTTGTAGGCTTATGTATATTCAATGAATTTGGGAACCTAACTTATATACTTTGTGAATTGTAACTCTGATTAGATGTTGTATATACCTAAAAATTGTGAGATAATTCATTAATAAGATTTTATATAAAGTCCAGACTTGTTATTCGAATGTTGTATGTTATTAAACATGAATTGGAGATTTTTTACGAATTGGATTGGGATTTAAGTATTATTTTAATTTGTAGGAATGAAGTATGTGCAATGTAAATTTCTGTAAACTATCCAACTTTATAATTATGTATCAAGGTGTATTGTTTAAAATAACAAAGAAGATGACTAAATGAAAGGATTTAGAGAATAGGGATGTTTACCATTTTTTATACCATCTATTTTAGTAACAATAGAAAAGATAATTCATAGTATTCCGAAAATAATACAAATCCCGTTTTAGGTAATTTATTGGAAATTACAGTGTCAGCATTACTTTTTGGGAAAATGTAGTTTTAGTGCGTTAAAATATAGAAATCCTTAAATGTAAAATCACGGTATTATAAATAGACGTAATAACAATAATTCCATGGTTAACTTAATATACATGTTTTAAGGTAACATATGAAATAAGCAATAAGAAGTGGAAGTAGTAATAAGACAATAGAATAAGGAATTATCAAAGTTATAATAATCAAACCAGTATAGCTATTAGTTAAAAAAGAACAATGGAATATATCTAATTTTATTAATTGGAAACCAAGCAATAAAAAGTTTATTACCTTAAGTTAGAAATAAATGGTAAATGACATTTAATAGTATGAAAGAAGTAAGAAGTAAGTTCATGTAAAAATGTCTGAATACTAACAGTTGAACTTAGAAGGCATGGTAATTATATAGCTAAAATTAATATAGCCTCATGTATAGTTTATGATAAGTGTGAATTATCAAATCTACTCAATGATTTAAATTGATTATGAATGACGTAGTCATTAGAAAGGGTTGGAATGCGAGGTTAGTAATGTTGCACAACAAAAGTCTACCCTTCGAAAAGGGCAACTAGCAGTTTGTGTATACATTGTATTGATGTGACACGTCTCCAATTGTAGGACCCCTGGGGATATATGTTTACATATAAGTGAAGGGAATAACCAAAAGGGTTTTCCACAGTTGAACTCTTAAACAGTCAAGTAGGGTTTACTTCAATCCTTATCGAGGGTACTAAGTAATTAGGTAGGCATTTCCCCGATCGATTAGGCAATCAAAATTGGACAGCTGGCATAGGCTCAGTGCTATGTCAGCAACGTTGGTACCATATATGCTAGGAGTAAGGTATTACACATAGGTCAAGAGCATCAAAATTCCTGGAGCGGTCATTAGAAAGACTCGAGTTGCGCCTAGATCTACTACACCTCCTACCAGTGTAATTTCGTATGGGACATGCACCGCCTCGAAGTTGTTAGTTGGTGTATTTGTCGTTAAGAGGAAAGGTTGGTAACCACTAGATGAGTCTTTAAGGAGAATTAGAATACGACTAAATCATTGTAATGTCATTATTAGACACTAACAGGAGGTTCCTCGGTGTAGGCTAGCAATTCAGCCCAATGGTGGATGCCCGATGCAGTGTAGAGTTATAGATACTAGCTGGGAATGTATCTTGGTCCATGGGGGGATTATGATATACGTATGTATGTGTATGTGTATGTATATGTATATATATATATATGTATGTATATATGTATATATGTATATTAATATGTATGTTTGTATATGTACATACATACGTATATAGTATTATATATCTTAAGTAGGTTGGGCATATCGTATGCGTACATGAAGTCAAAATGACTAAGCTTTAAATAATAGACATAACATGTAATGGAAAACAATCGGCATAAACTAGTGTTATGGATAAAATAAGTAATTTACCAGTCACTGGAATGTTGTTCTAACCTCTTCTCATTACAACACACATGACAAAATTAAAAGGATAGGCATTGGCATAAGGCAAGAACGATTGAAGGACAGATTTCTGTATGCATGCTCGACACTGAAAATGGTACTGTATATCATAAGTATTAGCCTCCGTCAATATATGTATATGTTTTATTATATTTATTTATTTCGCTGTGAGTTCTTATCGATTGTTCTTTGATATAGGTTTGATTATTTACATGATACCAACACCAACGATCCATAAATTAGTGGACTTGGATTTTTGATTTAGAAAAAATTCTGGCCCACTAAGGTGTTGGTTGTTGCAGGAGAATGACTGTACGACAGACATGAAGTATCAAGTAATGTCATATCATATTGTATGGGTTACACCACCATATCTATAATTATTGAGGTATATAAATAATATGTATATATCTACCACTCCATGTGGAACCAGACGATAGACTAATAGTTAACCCACTACTCCAGGAGCCCTCGGCTACCCATTCAAATCTGCTCCTATAGTCTAGCTACCTCCCTAGTAATCATGATAATATCCACCTAATGGCTCGTCAATGCAAGGACTCTTAGTCATGATCTCGGATTTTCCTCTATTGTAATAGGCTGCTGGCCTAGATATCAAAAAGGGCTAGAGCTACCTACCTTAATGGCTAAACCACCCTTTACTAAAATCACATGATGCAAAGTGTCATAGATCTGAAGCGCGACTCCACGATTGGGCCGTCAGGATGGATGTTGTCTAATCTGCTTCCCTCTAGCTCCAAAACGTAACTAGATGCACTTCATGATGCACAAGTAATGTGACGACCCGAGATTTTTAAGCCTTTAAATCGGAATATTTAATTGATTTTGGATATTCAATAGAGTAATTTTTGACTTGAATTACGAATATCACAATTCATTTGATAATTTAATTATTGAATTTAAATAATTTAAAATTGGATGAAATGTTGAATCCAGAATTTTAAGCCTATTAAAAATAATTTGAAGGCTTGGAAATCTACTTTGATAATATGGAAGGCGATAAAACTTTTAAAAATTGAATTTAAAGGTGTTTTGTTCAGGTTTTAAAACTTTATAGTTTAAATTGAATTCAAAAATAGCCTTCCGAGGCACAGTCTCGGAATTTGATGAAACCAGTTTCATTGGGTCCGTAATATTGAATTATTATCGGATTTTAAATTTCGTATAGATTGGAGTTGTTGTGTAAGCATACGATAAGTAAGCGTGTTGAAATTTATATCGAAAATCTAATATAAACACCTGGATTCATTGTTAATAAAGGACATTTGTCGTTCGGGAGATTATAAAATAAAATATTCATATCAAAGAAAAATCAAACATATAGTCAAATCTTTTTAAAGAAGCCTCACTCCCCTAGCTTCTAGCACAAGCTTCGTTTTCACTTTTATAATTTGGTCGAAGCCTTATCCTTCAGATCAAAGCCGAGATCTTTCAAAAAGAAAACAAATATCATGGCCGAAGCCCTTCATCCCAGATTTAATATAATCAACTGTGCTAACGAAACCAAGTTGTTTCGTTCGAAAATAATAATAATAATGGCAGTTTTTGTTTCCTCTTCCAATTCGATTTCTATTAAATCGAATCACCGCGAAAGGGGGGGGAAGTTCGAGCTTGCCATATAGGCGATGGGGGTTCGTATGCGATCGAATCACATGTTAGGGCATCGCGTCTGCAGTTTAGGGTTTCGCGTCATTCGATTCAAGGCCAGATTGTAATGCTTTGGCGCGCGCGAGGGGTTCGAATGGTCGAACGATTTGGAGCATCGGTGGCTGTCGTGGGGCAACGCGTCGTGGGGGGGGGCGCTTAGATTTGAGGAAGGGTTGATGCGTATTAGAGTGAGCTCGGGAATGGTTCGAAGTCGCTCGAGCTTGTTCTCGAAAGTCGACGTCAGGGTGGAGTCGCGCAGAGAGGAGGGCTAGGATTTTGTTCGATTGCATTTTGGGCAGTGAGGGCATTGGCAACTTCAACGAGTGATGAGGGAGGTTTGTTCGATGGCAGAGCACGTATGGTACGCAGTAAGGTATTCTTTAGTTTAAGCAATTTAATTTTGAAGTTTAATAAATTGCTGTTGAGATTTAAATTATGTACAGAAGAAAAAAATAATAATAATAAATATTTATGTTTATACAATAAAAAAAGGTTAGATGAACTACAGCAACAAAGAATAAGTAAAATTTGATTTATTCAAATAGGAATGTAGTTTTGGTCTATCGATTTATTTTATAAATAAGCATGTAATTGTAAATGAAGAAAATAATTTCGCAGCAGAGGAAATGTTACTTGGTTATTTACAGGTAATATACATATTTTAAATGTCCTAAGTTTGTTTAAATAATAGATTTGGAATAAATCTATTCGATTGACTTAGCTAATTTGTTTTAACCACTAAAAGATTCCTTAACAAGGGATAATTATTTAGCTAGGACGAGATTGTTAACTAATTAATTTATTAAAAGGAAATCAGTTTAAAAATTTAATTTTTAGTTTAAAATAAATTTATTTGTTAGTTAAATTTTTTAAATGGGAATTTAATTATTTGATTAGTCTAAATATTAATAAATTACAAAATGTTATACAAGGTCTAAAAATCGAGAAACAAGCTGGTCAGGAATGGATTGCCAAACAAAAAGCAAAGGTGAGTTAATCTCACTCAGTTAAATTTAAATGAACAAATTTAAATAATTGTTTGAATGGCTGAATTGATTGATGTGATATAGTATGATATTTTGGAATTGGCGTATTATATTGTGCTAACATTTGTGGATGCAGGGAAAACAGGTTGGAGGGATCCAACTGGATCCCTCAACATTTATTTAAATTTATTTAATATTCTTTGTTGTGAATATTGATATTCTATGATGAGTTGTATGAGAATATTGAATGTTATGGTTGATTGAATATTTTTGGATAAATGAATTTCCAATTATATAAATTGGATTTTGGAAAGAAAACAAAAGAAGTGAATTTGTAAGCGAAATAATTATAGAAAACTTGAATGAATTAAGAATGAATCGGAAAGAAATAGGAATAGTATTAAAAATACTAATAAATAATTTCGAGTATGAAAAGAATTTTGAATAAAGCAGAAATTTATAAATTGTAAACTCAAGTTATATTAATTAAAGGAATAAAGAATTATTTTAAACTTTAACGTTTAAATTTATTAAAAAATAAAGAAGTAACTTGAGAAAATCTAAGAATTAGTATTTTCAGTTAAAAGTAATTTAACTCATAATTAAGGAAATAAAATCTAAAATTAATGGATTTTGAAATAGAAAGGAAGAAAATTGGAATTCAATTTGGAAATTGATTCAAGTGATAGAAATGAGAATTTCAAGAAGAATGTGAAGGGAAGTATATTTCCCTGGATAGCCAAGTACGTTTTTGAAGAAAATTTAAATATAAGATAAGAGTTTAATGTGGTTTTAAAAAGCATATCTTAGAAATTTTATTATTTCTGAATGTTTGAAATTCATAAGTAAATATTTTTCAAATCTATTATTGTAATAACTATTTAAATGTGACTTAGAATTTTATTCTTAAGAGTGAAAACCTAGTTTTATATTTTATAAAGTAACTTTATTTTCAAAAATCATATAGTATGTATTTTTCGTAAATTATTGAAGTAGTTTTTTTTAAAAATGAATGTTTTAAAATATATTTCAAAGTAAGGTGTTTTTAAATTATTTTTAAAAATCTTAAGTTTGGTGCTTGGCGATTTCAGTGGGAATAGAAACTATTTGGGAAATTGATTCTGAGAAAGGAAGATAGTTTTAAAACTGTTTTCAAAAGGGTTTGAAAAATAGAAATATATCTTGTGAAGATATTTTGAGATAAATAAATAATTTGGGAAATTATTTATTATGTGATGGATGTTGTGAATATTGTTGATAGTTAAATAACCGACTATCAATATTGGACAAATGCGTTGATCGTTTCGAAGAGACCGGGATCGAGATTCATTTCTCGAAAACCACTTCGATCCGGTTTGTACGTTTCGTGCGAAAAACGTGTTCGGAGTCGAAGATGGAGCAGTGAAGTACAAGGGCTAGTCGCTACTAATCCTGAGGATATTTCCAAAATGGATGTAGTAGGAATAGTGCCTTCGGTTCCGTTCGGACCTGGGACGGACTTGTATGGATGGATGCTTGCGAAACATCGTCAGGTGGACGATGGGCATTCTAAGAGATATCGTTCTCAAAGGTAACGCTTAGCCTCAAGCCTCATCAAATGGGAATGGCTGAAAATCAGGCGATATGCAGCAAGGCTTCGTGGGTAGCCCCCACTGGAGGGTGAGGTCATCCCTGTCTAGATGTCCCTTTATTTCGGCTTAGTGGGCGGTTGCTGATCCCAACCGCGGGGTGATCTTGCTCGGGACTGTCCAGTAAGGGATGGTTCCGGTTTTGTGTTGCAGGGGAGTTAGGGTGGCTCCTCGGTACGCTGATCTAGACCAGGTACTGTGACAGGTGGTACCCCAGTGCCTAGCCATTAGTTGGAAATCCATTCTTCCTACGAGCCTTGTACGAGTTTTGTTTGTATTACCCACTCTGTGGCTAGTAGCTGGAATTTAATAGATGTAACAATTTCGGCTATTTTATAAGTATTTGTATATAGACCCTATTATAATATCAGAGGATTTCTATAGAAAATTGTTTTAGCTATCGTAAGGTAAAAACCCGACATGTTTATTTGTGGCGTGGTCTTACGAGATGCTTTTGTTTTCAAAGGATTTTTGAAACTTAAAAATCAATTGGGTGTGATTTTCTCACGCTGGTATTCCAGACTGACTCGAGTGTTATTTAACTGTAATGCTCGGGTCAGACCGAGTATTATAGGATACAGGATTGATGCTATGGAGCTCAGGAGACGAGCGGGATGACGACACGTACTCTCGTACTTGTTTATATATATATATTCCGCTGTATTGAGTTGCTATGTATCCACTTGTATGTTATTGATGTGATCTGTGATTGATGTACTCTGATGATGTAATATATGTAAACAGATATACTTGATTTTGAGTAAGATTATTATTTATCTATTATATTTTATTCCGCTGCGATGGTTAGATTCTGTTATTGTTTTCTATTTTCTTCTTCTACCTCTTCTTCTTTAACCCAAATGGTTCGTATTTCTGTGCAACTTGAGTTAATTATTGTAGAATAGGGTTAACTCAAGGGGTACGGATTTGCGGGCTGTTACACTTGGTATCAGAGCTTAGGTTGGAGATAACCTTGGCTCTGGTGGGAATTGCTCATTTAAATTAGAATCCGTAGTACTCTATAATGAGTTTGAGCGTATTAATAAATATGAGTGCGTATTTGTTAGTGAATATAAATTGTTTTAATATCGCGTTGATTGGTTTATTGAGTGGCATATGAACCTTCGTCGACACAGTCTGCGCAACTGTATTGAAGGGGTTTCTAAACACTTGAATAGAACAATTGACACGATATTGTTTAAATGTGGGTGAATGAAATAATTTTACCCAAAAACATATTTTGATATAAGGAATAGTTTTTGAAAACTATTTAACTAATATATAGTTGCTTGGATGTTAGGAAGAATAATATTAAAGCATTATCACTGTTAAGTAAGAATTTGACTAGAAATGGAAGTGTAATTAAAAGTTAAGGAAATAAATACATTATAAATTATAAAATTCATAAATATGGATTATAAAATGAAATTTATAAGTATGAATTATAGATGTAGATTATAAATTGAAATATAATTAGAATGGGAACTTGAATAAACATAAGCAATGCAAATGAATTGTGGTTAAAATTTATTTAAGCAGGATTTGGAAATTTAAAATCCCGAAGATTTTTGAAGAATTTGTCGAAATGTTTTGAAGATAAATAATAATATTATTGTTTTGTAAGTATTTCTGAAAGGAAAATTTGTCTTGAATGGATTTTGGAAGTAAAATAGCATTGAAATCACTTGGATTATTGGAAAATAATTCTGATGATGACGGCCGCATCATCAGTATTCATTTTCGAATTTCTAAGTGACGGATTGCTACCAAATTGATTTGTTCTGAAAGCTAGTGGTTTGTTTGAAAATATCAAAGGAAATTTGTTGGAAATAAAACCAGGATTGGTTTAAATTTTTGAGAAGTGTGATTTTGAAATGTTGGAGATTTCAAAATAATTTGAAGCCAAAGCCAAGTGTTTAAAAAAAAAAATCCTGATAAGATAAGTTGTAAGCTTATAAATGGGAATGATTTTTACATCAGGAAGAAATTTAAGCTTTGGATAGTGGAATGTAAATCTAAAGTGAAGAGTTAAATGAAATTAACTTGGATTGATGAAATGAAAATATAACTGGATTGCAATTAATTGGATAGGATGAAATTAATATCCTGTTGTATTCAAAGTAAGTTGAAATCGAATAAGAGTTAAATAAATTTGAGTTAAAGTGAAATTGAATTGATATAAGAATTCAATTGAATTATTTGATGAAATTAGATTCTCACCTAAGCAAATGGGGAATAAATTGAATAAGGATTGGAAATTGAAGTAAATAAATTAGAATAACTTATAAAAGAATTTAAATGCATGAATAAAATATGCTTGAGTTATAAAGAAGCATAAGGCTTGAGTTAAAATAAAAGATAAATATATTCAAGCCTATAATAAATGGAAATGTGTAAATAATGAGTTGTGACTTATAGATTTTGAGAGTGGAATAGAAATTCCAAAATAAATATTGTTTGATGTTCTGGATAATAGAATAAAATCTAAACTTGAATTATGAAGCATATTAAACTTACGAAAATAAAATAAAGTGATATTTGGGATTAAAATTCAAGTGTTGGATTATAAATAAGGGAAAACTAATTAGATAATAAATTAATAAATGGAGTTGAATTGTGAGTTAATAAATTGGATGGTAAATTAAAAGTGAATAATAGAATCAGAACTTGAGTTATTAAGTAAAATTAGACTTGAAGTGTTAACAAATTAAATATAATTAAATTAGAAATGTATCAAATAAAAATGAAATTGGATTAAAATAATAATGGTTTGTATTGAGAATAAAATCCAACTAAGTGAAAATATAATTGGAGATGGCCTTGTAATAAATTGAATGAGTTAAAACTGGAAAGTTGAATTTTATAATAACTAACCAATGGAAATTGTAGATTTAAAATGAGATTTAATTGAGATGGCATCAAGTTGGATAAAAGAGAAAAATATTTATTTGCGAAATGAAAATGAGCTTAAGTATAAATTTGAATAAATTGACTTAAGCTGAATAAATCGAAGAGAGTTGAATTTAATTCAACTTAAACCAAGTTTAATGATATTGGATTAAATTTGAATCAAGTAAAAAAATAAAATAAAAATAAATATGGATTGAAATAAAACTTGGTGGGTTGTAATAATATTTAAGAAATGGAAAATCCGTAATGGATTGAGTGGATAAGTTAATTATAATGAATAAATAAATGATGAAATAAATAAGTATTAAATGAAGTGTTGGTTTAAATAAGTTGAGAAATGCTTATTAAATGAAATAGCTTGGATTGTTTTTGAGCTAAATAAAATAGTTTGGAATAAACAAATATGGAATGAAATGTAAATAAATGAATTGTAAATAAAATTTAAATGGAATGTGTCGAGCTAAGTAAGTGATTGTGAATGGATTAAAATAAAACGGAAGTTTAATTGGCAAATAAAATGAACATAAATTGTTAATGGTTTTGAATAGAACTTGTTTGAATAATGGAACTAGTTGAGGTAATGAATGAAATACAAATGAATGTATTCAAATTTGAAATGGAAGCGAGAATATATGGATTGTGTATAAATTTGGAAATGGAATAGAATTGAGAATAAAATTGAGTAAAATCAATTTAAATTGGTTATAAAACATAAATACCTATTTATTCACATAGATCTCGTCAAATTACAAAGAATAAATTGTTATTGAATGTAAATGGAACTTATTAACATGCTATGGATGGATAGGAGTAGAATAAATTGATTTTGAGAATAATTGGATTAAATATGAGTTCGGTTTGCTTAAAAATAAATTAAGTGTAAGCGATTGAGTTTTAAACCATTCAAATTTGAATGAAAATGGTTTGTAAATTAATTAAAATAGTTGAATTAGTATGAAAGTTGTATAAATTGCTTACGGAAAGGGTTTGGTATGAGTTTCTGTTAGAATTCACATGTTTTAACTATTGTAAACAAGTGAAATGTAGTTAAACTTCTTATATTTGGCACTTACAAGTTTAAACTGAGTAAGTACAGGTACTTGGGAGCCGTGTGGCTGGATTTGGTTGTGCTATTTGCTAAAAATAATAAGCCGCTTGCTTAAAATGCTAAATAAGGTACGCCTACGCAATTAAAATAGGAAATATGAACTGTTTTTGGTTTTTCCGACCGGGTGGGTCGATGTATATATATTTATCTCTTTTGTCAAATTGCAAAAGCTCCTCCGTACAAAGGAGACTCTGCCAAAATTTTTCAGAAATTTTGGGAGTTAGAAAATTTTTGAAAATTTTTGGAAAATGTTGTTAACGACAAAACAATTTCAAACTGGAAATTGAAATAAGGTAGTGAATGAAACTAATTAAAATAATGACATGAATTAGTTATAAAGGAAAAATAAAATATAACATTTGGAGTTGGAAATAAATTGAATTCGTATGAAAATGAAAGAATCAAGTTAAATAGAAATAGATATAAACTAAAGTGGTAGATGAAAATAAATTTAAGGAGCATATAAAATGCTTAAACTAAACTTTAGAGGGGATGGTGAAGTCTTAAATGGAAATTAATACTACCAATATAATTGAAGCCAATATTGGAATGAATAGATATTGGCATTTTGTGAGAAAGTGGATAAAAAGTTTTGGAATATTGTGATTTGATATTAGTGCTTAGCAGGATATGCAGGTATATTATAAAGGGAAAAGGGAATTGGATTTGATTTCGAGAAATAAATTTGAATTGCCCGACAAAAAGGTATGTATTTAAATTTGGTATGAAATTGGATTGGGATTTTGGATTGAGCCACTTGGCTTTTGTTTTCTTTTTGGATTTGAGAGGCCGTAGAGCCATTTTGTAGTAGTACCGAGCTAGCCGCGCAAAGGAAACGCTGGCAAAATTTTTCGGGAATTTAGGGTGTTAGAAAAATTTTAAGAAAATTTTGATAATTCAAAATTTGGTTTTAAATTGAAACTTGAATAGTTAAGCAAATAGATTGTTGCAAACTAGGGAAAGGTTTGGAAAGTGAATAAAAAGGTTAAGGGTCTCTTATAAAGACAGTTGGTAAGTTGTTGAAGTGTTTGAAGCTGTTTGGTTTTGGAAAAGTAATGGGAGTTTGGGGCCATTCTTCCTGATTAGTAATTTCGGGGACGAAATTCTTTTAAGGGGGAAGGAATGTGACGACCCGAGATTTTTAAGCCTTTAAATCGGAATATTTAATTGATTTTGGATATTCAATAGAGTAATTTTTGACTTGAATTACGAATATCACAATTCATTTGATAATTTAATTATTGAATTTAAATAATTTAAAATTGGATGAAATGTTGAATCCAGAATTTTAAGCCTATTAAAAATAATTTGAAGGCTTGGAAATCTACTTTGATAATATGGAAGGCGATAAAACTTTTAAAAATTGAATTTAAAGGTGTTTTGTTCAGGTTTTAAAACTTTATAGTTTAAATTGAATTCAAAAATAGCCTTCCGAGGCACAGTCTCGGAATTTGATGAAACCAGTTTCATTGGGTCCGTAATATTGAATTATTATCGGATTTTAAATTTCGTATAGATTGGAGTTGTTGTGTAAGCATACGATAAGTAAGCGTGTTGAAATTTATATCGAAAATCTAATATAAACACCTGGATTCATTGTTAATAAAGGACATTTGTCGTTCGGGAGATTATAAAATAAAATATTCATATCAAAGAAAAATCAAACATATAGTCAAATCTTTTTAAAGAAGCCTCACTCCCCTAGCTTCTAGCACAAGCTTCGTTTTCACTTTTATAATTTGGTCGAAGCCTTATCCTTCAGATCAAAGCCGAGATCTTTCAAAAAGAAAACAAATATCATGGCCGAAGCCCTTCATCCCAGATTTAATATAATCAACTGTGCTAACGAAACCAAGTTGTTTCGTTCGAAAATAATAATAATAATGGCAGTTTTTGTTTCCTCTTCCAATTCGATTTCTATTAAATCGAATCACCGCGAAAGGGGGGGAGGAAGTTCGAGCTTGCCGTATAGGCGATGGGGGTTCGTATGCGATCGAATCACATGTTAGGGCATCGCGTCTGCAGTTTAGGGTTTCGCGTCATTCGATTCAAGGCCAGATTGTAATGCTTTGGCGCGCGCGAGGGGTTCGAATGGTCGAACGATTTGGAGCATCGGTGGCTGTCGTGGGGCAACGCGTCGTGGGGGGGGGGGGGGGCGCTTAGATTTGAGGAAGGGTTGATGCGTATTAGAGTGAGCTCGGGAATGGTTCGAAGTCGCTCGAGCTTGTTCTCGAAAGTTGACGTCAGGGTGGAGTCGCGCAGAGAGGAGGGCTAGGATTTTGTTCGATTGCATTTTGGGCAGTGAGGGCATTGGCAACTTCAACGAGTGATGAGGGAGGTTTGTTCGATGGCAGAGCACGTATGGTACGCAGTAAGGTATTCTTTAGTTTAAGCAATTTAATTTTGAAGTTTAATAAATTGCTGTTGAGATTTAAATTATGTACAGAAGAAAAAAATAATAATAATAAATATTTATGTTTATACAATAAAAAAAGGTTAGATGAACTACAGCAACAAAGAATAAGTAAAATTTGATTTATTCAAATAGGAATGTAGTTTTGGTCTATCGATTTATTTTATAAATAAGCATGTAATTGTAAATGAAGAAAATAATTTCGCAGCAGAGGAAATGTTACTTGGTTATTTACAGGTAATATACATATTTTAAATGTCCTAAGTTTGTTTAAATAATAGATTTGGAATAAATCTATTCGATTGACTTAGCTAATTTGTTTTAACCACTAAAAGATTCCTTAACAAGGGATAATTATTTAGCTAGGACGAGATTGTTAACTAATTAATTTATTAAAAGGAAATCAGTTTAAAAATTTAATTTTTAGT
Organism: Allium cepa; assembly: GCA_030765085.1. Lineage (NCBI taxonomy): Eukaryota > Viridiplantae > Streptophyta > Magnoliopsida > Asparagales > Amaryllidaceae > Allium > Allium cepa. The sequence goes on from CM060935.1 coordinate 974,382,210, forward strand.
TTAAAATAAATTTATTTGTTAGTTAAATTTTTTAAATGGGAATTTAATTGTTTGATTAGTCTAAATATTAATAAATTACAAAATGTTATACAAGGTCTAAAAATCGAGAAACAAGCTGGTCAGGAATGGATTGCCAAACAAAAAGCAAAGGTGAGTTAATCTCACTCAGTTAAATTTAAATGAACAAATTTAAATAATTGTTTGAATGGCTGAATTGATTGATGTGATATAGTATGATATTTTGGAATTGGCGTATTATATTGTGCTAACATTTGTGGATGCAGGGAAAACAGGTTGGAGGGATCCAACTGGATCCCTCAACATTTATTTAAATTTATTTAATATTCTCTGTTGTGAATATTGATATTCTATGATGAGTTGTATGAGAATATTGAATGTTATGGTTGATTGAATATTTTTGGATAAATGAATTTCCAATTATATAAATTGGATTTTGGAAAGAAAACAAAAGAAGTGAATTTGTAAGCGAAATAATTATAGAAAACTTGAATGAATTAAGAATGAATCGGAAAGAAATAGGAATAGTATTAAAAATACTAATAAATAATTTCGAGTATGAAAAGAATTTTGAATAAAGCAGAAATTTATAAATTGTAAACTCAAGTTATATTAATTAAAGGAATAAAGAATTATTTTAAACTTTAACGTTTAAATTTATTAAAAAATAAAGAAGTAACTTGAGAAAATCTAAGAATTAGTATTTTCAGTTAAAAGTAATTTAACTCATAATTAAGGAAATAAAATCTAAAATTAATGGATTTTGAAATAGAAAGGAAGAAAATTGGAATTCAATTTGGAAATTGATTCAAGTGATAGAAATGAGAATTTCAAGAAGAATGTGAAGGGAAGTATATTTCCCTGGATAGCCAAGTACGTTTTTGAAGAAAATTTAAATATAAGATAAGAGTTTAATGTGGTTTTAAAAAGCATATCTTAGAAATTTTATTATTTCTGAAAGTTTGAAATTCATAAGTAAATATTTTTCAGATCTATTATTGTAATAACTATTTAAATGTGACTTAGAATTTTATTCTTAAGAGTGAAAACCTAGTTTTATATTTTATAAAGTAACTTTATTTTCAAAAATCATATAGTATGTATTTTTCGTAAATTATTGAAGTAGTTTTTTTTAAAAATGAATGTTTTAAAATATATTTCAAAGTAAGGTGTTTTTAAATTATTTTTAAAAATCTTAAGTTTGGTGCTTGGCGATTTCAGTGGGAATAGAAACTATTTGGGAAATTGATTCTGAGAAAGGAAGATAGTTTTAAAACTGTTTTCAAAAGGGTTTGAAAAATAGAAATATATCTTGTGAAGATATTTTGAGATAAATAAATAATTTGGGAAATTATTTATTATGTGATGGATGTTGTGAATATTGTTGATAGTTAAATAACCGACTATCAATATTGGACAAATGCGTTGATCGTTTCGAAGAGACCGGGATCGAGATTCATTTCTCGAAAACCACTTCGATCCGGTTTGTACGTTTCGTGCGAAAAACGTGTTCGGAGTCGAAGATGGAGCAGTGAAGTACAAGGGCTAGTCGCTACTAATCCTGAGGATATTTCCAAAATGGATGTAGTAGGAAAAGTGCCTTCGGTTCCGTTCGGACCTGGGACGGACTTGTATGGATGGATGCTTGCGAAACATCGTCAGGTGGACGATGGACATTCTAAGAGATATCGTTCTCAAAGGTAACGCTTAGCCTCAAGCCTCATCAAATGGGAATGGCTGAAAATCAGGCGATATGCAGCAAGGCTTCGTGGGTAGCCCCCACTGGAGGGTGAGGTCATCCCTGTCTAGATGTCCCTTTATTTCGGCTTAGTGGGCGGTTGCTGATCCCAACCGCGGGGTGATCTTGCTCGGGACTGTCCAGTAAGGGATGGTTCCGGTCTTGTGTTGCAGGGGAGTTAGGGTGGCTCCTCGGTACGCTGATCTAAACCAGGTACTGTGACAGGTGGTACCCCAGTGCCTAGCCATTAGTTGGAAATCCATTCTTCCTACGAGCCTTGTACGAGTTTTGTTTGTATTACCCACTCTGTGGCTAGTAGCTGGAATTTAATAGATGTAACAATTTCGGCTATTTTATAAGTATTTGTATATAGACCCTATTATAATATCAGAGGATTTCTATAGAAAATTGTTTTAGCTATCGTAAGGTAAAAACCCGACATGTTTATTTGTGGCGTGGTCTTACGAGATGCTTTTGTTTTCAAAGGATTTTTGAAACTTAAAAATCAATTGGGTGTGATTTTCTCACGCTGGTATTCCAGACTGACTCGGGTGTTATTTAACTGTAATGCTCGGGTCAGACCGAGTATTATAGGATACAGGATTGATGCTATGGAGCTCAGGAGACGAGCGGGATGACGACACGTACTCTCGTACTTGTTTATATATATATATATATTCCGCTGTATTGAGTTGCTATGTATCCACTTGTATGTTATTGATGTGATCTGTGATTGATGTACTCTGATGATGTAATATATGTAAACAGATATACTTGATTTTGAGTAAGATTATTATTTATCTATTATATTTTATTCCGCTGCGATGGTTAGATTCTGTTATTGTTTTCTATTTTCTTCTTCTACCTCTTCTTCTTTAACCCAAATGGTTCGTATTTCTGTGCAACTTGAGTTAATTATTGTAGAATAGGGTTAACTCAAGGGGTACGGATTTGCGGGCTGTTACAAGTAGACTATATATATATATATATATATATATATATATATATATATATATATGGGAATCCTCGTAACATAATCATCCATGAATCCGCTTAACCCCGAGCATCACCTCATGTAAGTATAAACCATCATCCATATTCCCGCTATATGAGTGACATTTACTTATAATAAATAACCGAATAAGTATCACATCGGCATCCCATACCATCATGTGTACTAGTTTGTTTTTTCAATTCTGATAAACTTCTGTCAAACCGTGCCATATATATATGCAACAAGTCTGATGAATAACCAAAAAATTATTGCTGAAAGTCCTATACTAGAAAGTATTACTAATTAGTTTATTCAGATTTCTCGTCATGCAGAATCAAAATCATAATAAATAAAAATATCACAAAAATAGAATTATCACGAATCCATACAGAAGTATGTCGTCGCCATATCATATCAAAAACACTAATCAAATCAATATTAGCGGTGAATCATTCATATGTCCAAAATTAATCATATAAAATGGAAATAATAAATATGAGATAAAACATTTAATTAAAATTTTATATTAAATATGAATATAATTCTAATTCAGCACTATATATTTATTTAAATAAATTTAAAACTTCAAAAATCAACAAACACCATAAACACGCTTAATAGTTTAAAATAAGAATTTACTAAATCTTTATAATTATTCATTAATAATATTATTGTATAAATTTCATTTAATTATCAATTATCTTAATTATGTATATTTACAATATTAGTATGGATTAAGAATATAAAATATATATATATATATATTATTTATGATAAACTATATATATTTGTAGATTTTTATATGTTTATTTACGTATTTTACTATTTATTTATTTATTATATAAATATATACATATGTATATGTATGTATTTGTGTGTGTGTGTGTGTATCAGATAGCAAGATTATTCTTCATAAATTAAAGAAGTCAAGGATCAAACCAAGTTCTATTTTTTAACTGATGAATGGAGCAATAAAGCTGGCAGCAAGCATTTAGAGCTCTTTCTCGCTCACACAAAAGAATTCTAAGTCAATCAACAAACATCTAAAGTCAATAGCTAAAGTAGAGCTCAATCACACGCGACAAAGACTTTCATGCCAGCAAACAACTGTGGTCATTAGGATGAATCGGAGCTCATTTCTAGGTGAAATTGCAAATATGGAGAGGGAATTAATAGATATGAGTCGCAATGACCTTAGATCTGCTAATTCCTCTTGGTTTTCACTTCATCAGAGAAGCAATCACTTTAAAGTAAATACTGAAGAGCTGCGAGGGGGCTTCAACGGTAGTTTATCATACTGGAAGAGAGGAGAGTCGACTGGTGTAAAGAATGGTGGCAGAAAGATATAGGTAGAGAAGCGCTGATTCAACATCTCTGAATTTTTTAGGGTTTCGAAAATTTTGAAAGGAGTTGAGAGTATGTCGGCGTATTAGGGTTACTAGGGATCATAGTGTAGATGATTCGGGTTTTGTATAACCCATTGTATTTTCAAAACCTGGCTTGGCCTATTTATCCTATTTCAAATATATATATATGAGATTCGACGAACGGGCGCCTCGATCGGTTGACCCACCGCTCACTGACTGTAACGACCTGAAAATTTATCACTTTGATAAATTATAATTATTTTTAAAATATTCAAATATAAGTGTGTATACATAGATTATGATGTTTTGAACATTAAAAAATAATGGTAATCTCATTTTGAATAAATATTTACGAAAATATATACCATGCATAAATATCGATAAAATGATCGAAAATCGTTTTATCGATAAACAACTCTTTGGCCATCCGACATCATTCATGGAGTTGGATACATACACTCATTTATCCATATGAGTGAAAATATGTAATAAACTAATTTATTTTATTTTGAAAATTAAAAGTATATATGATATCATTGATAATGTTGCTATTTTGGAATAACTGATTTTTGAATTTAAATGGAGTTTAAATGATTTAATAATTATTTTAATCATTAAATAGGCTCTTTTAATTATTATATAATAATAGAAATATTATTACTAAATTTTGTTTACAAATATATGTATATGAACTAAGTAGAGAAAATATGACCGGAAATTGAAATTGGAATTCATAACGATTCAATGCATAGAAGTTGTGCAGCGTTATGGATTAAATGTGACATACATATGCACATAAACATGTACACATACAAGGAGACATTTACATGCAAATGAACACACATACACACACACATATATACATACACACACACACACACACACACACACACATATATATATATATATATGTATATATATATAATCCAAAATATCTAAGATATTTTCTAAAAACCCTTAACACTTAAGCTTTCTCCAAGTCAACGCATATCATCAAAGTAAAAGCACATGGGAGGTATTTCATGGCCGTGTAAGGTGATGTAAGGAGGGAGGTGGGTGGTGATGAAGGAGGTGATGTAAGTGCACAAAAAATCTAAGATATTTTTTCCCTCTTCTTTCCCTATAAATACCACACCATCTCCACCTCATTTCATCACTTCTCCTTCTTCATTTTCCTAAGCTTTCTCTCTAATTTCATGGCTTTCCTACTTAAAGAAATAATGGAAAAAATATTTGCAAAAGAAAATTAAATTATATATATGTATATATATCAAACGACTTCAAAATCATCACAAAGCTCCTCATTTTCACTCTCATTACCCATAACCACCACCTTATTTCCCCATAGCCGAACATTTCTCCTCCCCTAAGCTAGGATGTGACTCATACTAGCCTTCAAGGTCAAGGCTGAGTCTTCTAAAGGCAAAAGTCCGAGTGTTCATGAGCTTAAAATTCATATCACATTTAATACACGTTGAATATCACAAAGGAAATCACTTTCCTTTAATAAATGAAATGGTGTATATGAGATTTTTAAACCTCTTTAAAATGGTTTAAAATGATTTCTAAATGTTTTATAAACACTAAAATTTAGTTTGGCGAAGTTTTGATAAGTTATGAAAATTGAGTCAAAAATAGGCACGTCGTGTAACAATAGTTCGTGATTTCGAGCGTAGATAGTTAAATACATTTATACGATGGATTCGGAGTCTGAATTCTTGGAAATAAGAATTTTTCAAACTCTTATAACCATAATTTTAAAACAAAAGAAAAGGATTGGGATTTCATTCAATAGATTTTGAAATATGAGCAAATCAAAATTTCAAAATAGCCGCGGTTTGGCAGTTCGAAAACCAAAGCAACAAATTCTGTATAAATGATATTTTTATTTCTTCAAGAATATGGGATAAATAATAAATCTTTTGAAATGTTTTAAAGAGACTTAGGTTATGAAAAAAAGATTTCTAAATGATGGAAAACTTATTTTGATCAAATAAGCTTAAAAGCACTATTCGTGGCACTTTTTGAAGCAATTTTTAATAACTTTTGAAATATGGATTTAAACTTAACAATTCTTTTCCAATTCTTCTAGATATTTTCAAATGAATGACTAAGCATTTTAATAATTATTTGGAGGTTTTATAATTTATTTAAATGAGTTTAAATAAACTATTTGAAGAAAAGTTGTTATAATAAAGTGATTTAATCTTGGCTCTAAAAGCCGATGAGTAGATTGGATTTTTCTATTCATGAGATCATGATGTAGGGTGATTAAACTAAGGAGACGTTTAGGAGCAACCGACGCCCTGGCTCACCAGACCACTTTCTTGGATTAGGGATATATTAAGTCGAAATATCGAAAACGAGACAAGTATAAAAGATTGAAATTTACATACTTAATTTTTTTGAATAAGTATGTAAATATTTGTTAAGTATTGAAACTGGTATAAGAGAATGAATATATATATAAAGGGAGTTTTAATTAATAAAGGAGTATTAATAATGAAGTATGCTTTGACCAATAAAAAAAGTTCATTAGATATAAAGATGTTGGCATGTAATATTGGTTAAAAGGAGTACATTATAATATAAGGAATTTATTGTAATTTTATATATAAAGGATAATTTATCTTTTAAATTGGAGTGATTTCACTGGAAGGAAGATAATCTATCAGTTTAATGATTTATTTTCAAAATGGTTTTTTTAGAAACTGTTAAGATATGTTTATAAAAAAAGCAATGTGTTAAAATAGAGGATGTTTATTATAATGGAAAAGATATTTATCTTTTGGAATTAAATATTTTCCTTTAGGAAGAAATATTTGGAAATAAATATATATAAAGAAGAATCTTTATAAATGTGTGCATAAAAGTAAAAGTAATGAAATGTTTCCATAAAAATACGTTGGAAATATTATTAAATACATATGTTATGTGGATTATTTCATCGTACGATTTTGATCTAAGAGTCGAGTACGGAACTTTAAGGTGTTTAAATCGGTCTATAAAGGATTTGTCACTCGATTTTTGACGATGAACATTGAAGAGAGTTTTATGGTTGGATACTTTTATTTTCTATTGTAACGTTCGGGTTTCCGACTCATGAAAGTTGACATTAATACGTCCACTGTATCAACTGTCGAGCAATCGAATGCCGGAAAACCATACCATTAGGGTTAAAGAAGAGGTAGAAGATAGAAGAAGAAAGAAAGAAAGAAAAGCAATAGAACAATACCAGAATCTCACAATCGCAGCGGAACAACATATAATAGATAAATGAATATCTTTAAAACAAAGAACTATATCAGTTATTACATTACATCACATTATCATTACATTATCAGAGTTTACAACAACAAACAGCGGAAAAGAAATACTATATACTAGTTGATACGCCATGCCATCCAGCTTGCTCCTTTAGCTCCACGGCATCTCCTGAGTTCCAGAATGACCTGATAACCTGACTCTAGACTGCCCGTGTGGAAAATGGTGGGCACCCAGAGTTTAGGAAGGAAACAATAAACTGCAGGTCAGTCATGGGACTGGTGTGAGAACTTGGAACAATTTATCTTTAAAACAGACAAAGAATTATTTCAAATTAGATTCGCAATGCTTTTTAGAAAATGAGACTACCATAAAGCCTCCCGCACACACACACAATGCAAACGCAGAATCGAAGGAGATTTCTCCTTATGATAGTCAAACATGCTTGATACACAAATTTTCTTTGATATTGTTACTATAAGTGCAAAGTGTAGGAAAACATTTCGAAAGTATGATATAAATCTTAGCCAACATAGACATTCCGAACTATGCCTACTATAGCTACCATCTAAACAGTGCGGCGCCACCATAAGTAAATGGCAGGTTCTACAACTGAAACCGTACAAGTCTCGTATTGTTTCTTTGGATTTCCAACAAATGGTCAGGCCAAGGAACTTCCCATTGCCACATGGGTACGCCTCTGGAAAGACGCCCCGAGAACCCAACCGGATCTCTGCCAACACAAGGCCGTGTTACCCCTAGCTGGGTAACAACTGAAACGAGTATGCCATCCCCCGGTCGTTACCGACCTAAATCCCGGGATTCACCAACAACCACAAAATAATAAGTTTGCAGCAACAACATAGGTTAAGTATCAGGGCTCCATGCCATAATATCACCTCTATCCAGAAGGAAATGACATACACTAAGTGTGACGCCCCACCTCAAAACCCACGCTAGCCATGCTGTCAATTAGCGCGGAGAATAAGGCTGATGAGGAGCGACTATCCATGTAATTACTTATCACACGGTGGCTAAAAATAATCTTCGGAAACAAACATAGAAATAAGCATAACACAAATTAGTCACAGACATCCATATCACAAAGGCGGAAGAAGATATGAATATATAGCTAACACATGAAAGTGTACATCAGAGTAGTGGTCAAAAAGATCCACAATAATACAAAAGAATAGCAATACGTGCTATACCAAAAGAATACAACTATGAGTCTATATCTCAAGTGTATACAACAAAAACTGCTAATCTAAACAAGTAGCCAAAAGTCTGTGCAATGAATCACTGGGGGAGAAGTCAAGCAGAAGCACCTGTAACATCTCGGTCTGACCCGAGTATTATTTATAAGAAAATAATAAACGGATCAGTCTAGCTATAAATATCAGACGACATGATATAAAATAAGAGAAATGGCATATGCGAATAATATCCATAACATCATACTACTATAAGTATGTAAATGATAATCAACAAGAGATTAATCGATATCACAAGAATCTTCTCAAAGATCCAAAAGGGTATCATACCCAAAACTTGTACTCATAACAAGTCAATGACATAAATTCCAGAAATCAACACAAGAAATCCAGAAAATCATGAAAAAGAAAGAGGCCTATCACATGATGGTCCGAAGACCATGGGGAGCTACCCCATATGTGTGAGTCGAAATCACACAGATGAGGTCTAGACTAACCAAAAATCAAAAAGGTATGTGTGAGTGAAATCACACAAATGGTGTCTAGTCTAACCTCGCAAACAAAGACGTATGTGTGAGTGAAATCACACAAGTGGTGTCTAGACTAACCAAGAAGGTAAAAAGGTATGTGTGAATGAAATCACACAAGTGGTGTCTAGTCTAACCAAGCAAACAAGAGACATCGCACAATTTCTAGTCTAAATCATAAGAATGATCGTCATGATCAACGAGAAGTGTCAATTACACTAAGCTAGTAAATATAAAAGTTCAGCTTCATGTCCCATAACCACTTGCTTAACTCAAATATTTACGAAAAAACTGTAGATCTTCACTAGAAAATTGTCACAAAAAGGTTCAATTGAACAAGTCCAAGAATTAACCGACGAAGCAAATGCAAGTGTTTCATACCACTTGTTTTACTAGGCCGTTTAATTCAATTTCTCATACGAGTGAGGTAAAGGTTTGTTTATACTAGTAGATTGGAAAATGGTTTAAGAAAAGAGCTTTGTTATTGAAAATAGAGTTGAAATCATTTTGTTGAAAGAGTTTTGATATTTACTACTAATATTGAAACCTTCGTATTAAAGTGATAAATCATAGAAGTGATTGTAGAAACAATCAATCATAAAAATTCACATACGAAGATGTGAATTAAAATCAAAAGAAACCGATAAAGAATCCATCGAAATAGATATTCAAAAATCCATAAAATCGACCGAGAAGCCTAAGATAGTTTGTCTCGAAGAATGGTCAACTCAGCATCTCAACAAAGCAAGTTCTGTTGAATGTTTTTCAGATAAGATCCCCGATGGAGGGGGGGTCCAGGGGGTGGCAACCCCCCAAGGTGGGGGTGCGGGGGCAACGCCCCTGCTACGGGGTTCGACCTGCCCGGTCAGGTCGCGGGGGTCCAGGGGACAGCGCCCCCGACGGGGTGCGGGGCAGTGCCCCGACCAAAACGGTACGACCTAGGGAAGACCAAAGGGAGGATAAGATCGGGCGACCTAAGGGGGTACGCGACCTAATGGAACAAAGGGGCAAAAGTCACACGACCTAACGGTTTATAGGTCTAACAAGCTAACAGGTTAAAGGTCATACGACCTAGTGGGTTAACGGTCTAACGACCTACGGGTTATAGGTCCAACGACCTAACGGGTTATAGGTCCAACGACCTAACGGTATATAGGTCAGGCGACCTAATAGTGTTGCGACCAAAAAATGGAAGGCAAGGCCGAGCGACCTAACATTCGAACGACCTACGACCTAACGAATAGGGGGTGAACGACCTATGGTCATAAACGAGGTCGAGCGACCTATAGAGGCATAGGGTGCAGCGACCTAAAACGTCGCGACCTAGCGACCTAAGGAATTCGAAGCCACATGACCTAAAGGGGTAAGTGGTCGAGCGACCTAAAAGAAGCAGCGACCTAAAACGTCACGACCTAGCGACCTAAGAGAGGGCGAGGTACGCAACCTAGTGGCAGAACAGGTCGAGCGACCTAAGGGGATAAGGGCCGAGCGACCTAACATTCGAACGACCTACGACCTAAGGAGCTTGCGACCCACGACCTAAAGCCCAACGACCCACGACCTAATTCCGAAGCGCCGAGCGACCTAACGTTATAGGCCATTTTAGGTCGGAAACAAGCTATTTGAAGGCCGAGACATTTCCACGCGAACGACCTAGCAAAGGCAGAGTGACCTAAGGGCAGATTTTCACCAAAAACACTAAAAGTTGGAATTTTTCGCCAATCCAATCCAAACCAAATGCAAATGTACATGTTAAAGTGGTAGGAAATCACTCCCAAACATCCGTGATAGTTATAGACAAGAATGTGAGATAAAAAAACTCACTTTTTCACTAAAATGGATGAAGATGAAGCTTGAAGCCAATGGAGAAGCAATCCAAAGCTTGAATCCAATATCTTCTACTTGAATTTGGAGTTGAATGTTGGATTAGCAATTAAATTTGAGCTTGGAGTTTTAATTTCTCATTCTCTTCACCATTAATGCAAATTTCAAGTTAGTTAGGAATTTATGAAGAGTGAGGAGAAGGGGGTTGGAACTTGGGCTTAATAGGCTAAACTAACCCAAAGTCCAAAGCGGGAAAAGTTAGTGAAATTTCACTAACTCCAAACATATCGATGTTTATACTTAAAAAAGTTGTAAACGGCATTCCGAACTCAATGGAAGTGGTCTCGAGTCCTAATTTGACCGTTTGCAAAAAGTAGCTTTTCGGACCAAAATTCGATTAACGATATAATATTTAAATATAAACTCGATAAATATGGGGGTTGTAACACTAAGGGGGTGCTATCCTCTAATAACCTTGCCGCATCTTTCCTGTTTTGACCATTTTCGGGGTGTGAGGTCCGACGAAGTCTCGTCCACAAAGCTACGCTTTATATAAAAGCTGTGCTTTGATCAACAAATGATCAGCGGCACTTCATATGCCACATTACCAAATTGGGAATGTACCACTAACCATCAACTACATAACCTCTAAGCTCGTACGTCTCAAAGAAGGGTGTTAAGCCAAGAGAATAAATTCCTCGCCACCAACAGAAATATATTTGATAGAAACCAGCTTTACATCTCAAATTGTAACGTCAGACACACATCCATACAAGTCCGTTCCAGGATCGAACGGAACCGAAGGCACTTCCAACGAAGCCCTTGCAATCCGGACATTCACTAATCACGTCCAGAATTCCCATCACAAAGGGTGATAAAATCTCTATATCAAAGGTCAGCCGATGCAGAGACATTCGACGGTAATCCTTCCGTTTTCGAAAATATCCGATCTTCAACACTGGTCTTCAAATGCTATCAATTTTGACATATCATTATTCGGAATGGGATTTCTGACACAAAGGTCCTCTCCCGGCTAAAACGAATAACGAGCGCTTATTTTAAAAATAAGTGTAGCATTCAAATTCAAGAAAATCACACAAATACCCTTTTAAAGGTAAATATTGATAGTCGGTTATTTAACTATCAATAGATATGCACAACATCACCAGATTCCAAATAATTTCCCAAATTATTTATTTTCTAAAAATATCGTTACACGATATATTTTTCCACACTTCAGCCATTTGAAAACAATTTCAAATCACTTTTCACCTTTACAACTTTTGAAAACAAATTTCACCTTTACTTTACAAATTCCATGGAGAATTCACCTTTCCAAAATATCTATTTATATACGATTCTCAAATCGATTTCAAATATTCACTTTCAATTTATCTTTAAAAGATATAATCTCAAAACATTTCACTTCATATTGGAAAACATTACCATACTTATTTAATAATAACTAATTCACAAATCTATTTATTTTCAATACTTAGAAAATATTCAATATAGTTGAAGCACGATTTAGTATATATTTTATTCTTTAAGAAAAACATTCTCTTAAACACATTCATTTGAGTCAAAACGAATGTTGCAAAAAACATCGTTACGACAACCCAAAATCACTAGTATAGGGATTCGAAATTAATATAGATATATAAATCTCAATACTATACAAAAAAAATTCCTTTCGAAAATCATTTACTATAACAACAGTGTTACAGTCCATCTCTTCCTTATTTCTCGAAAAAGTCTATTTCAACAATGAATGTTGAAATCTATGGTTTTGATCCTTAACACATTTTAAAACAACTTCAAATCGTTTTAATTCTACTTAAAAGATCACTTCCTAAAACATTTCTTAAATATATTATTCACTGTTCAAAATTGTGAATATAAATCGTTAACCAAATTCAACACTTCTACATATTTAATTTAAAGGATTATCCACTGTCCAAAATCGTGGATATATCTTCTTTAATAAGCTTTCATATTTACTTATCAAATTCAATTGGTTTTGGATTTATAAAACAACGTTTACAAATTCACAAATATATATATATATATATATATATATATATTATAAAAACTTCAACTTATAAAATCGCTTAATTAATAAATTCTATTTATTTCTCATTTAAAAGCCAAAATCCAATTTATAAGTTAATTTCTTATAAATCTTTTATTTTACAAAATCTATTCTTTTATAACTTCACAGTTTATAAATCTATAAATTTCATTCACTTATGAAATCCATTTATGCTTCATTTTAACACTTATAAAAAATCGTTTTATAATTCCAATATTTTAATTTATAAATATCAATTTTATAAATCTTTTATATAAATTTTTTATAATAAATTCAAAATCTCAATTTAAACTATTTTATAAAATCATTAACTCCATATTTTCAAAAAATCAATTTTCAACTACATTTCTCAAAAATCATAATTTTATAACATAAAAATTATAACGTTTATTTATTTAAAATGAATCAATTCCAAAATTTAATAAAACGTATACTTCCAAAAATCCCTTTAAAGACCCTTTTAAATTTGAAAATCATCACTTTAAAAATCCTTTTAATTTTCCAAAATAGGCCCAATGTCGCAACAGCATTAAATATAACAATCACGGCATCCAAAACATCATATATCATATGATAACAGAATATATCACAATATCTGTAAATAAATCAATACGGGTGAAGAATCCAGTTGGATCCCTCCAACCTGTTACCCTGCATCCACAGATTTTAGCACACTACCAATAACGTTTCAAGACGGAATATCGTGGTACATGGGTTCATATAAAATATTATCCGCTATTATGCAGTGCAATAGGGTCTCATCCACTATATAATGCGGGAAAATCAACTCCAAGTACATATATAATACCAATTCCACTTCAAGATGGAATATCGTGGTATATGTGTTTAATAAATAACATCCGCTTAATATACGACGTATAGGGTCTATTTCAAAACAATAGATAATAATTTATCATTAAATCATATAATCAAGCAATTTTAAATCTAACTATTTAAAATTTAAATCGAAACATAATTCGATTGAGTGAGAAGTTCTCACCTTGTTTCAAATACAGTTGCAGTGTTCTATTTCGAAAAAAATTCATACGCGTTTAATTTTACCCAAAATTTTTACTAGCTCCTATCAACACCAACCCTGCTCCACCGCGTAGTGTTCGTCCATACGAACCCAACGCAATTCGTTTCGTCCAAAACGGACCTCATATGAAAGAGATATCGCGTTACAAAGTTTGAACGAATTTATATAATATAAATTTACAATTTTCTTTTATTTTTTTTAACCTAGCTCAATCACGGCTGTTCATTCCTTAATCATCAGATCATGGCCGTGCATTGCATTTCTCCTTCCATTTCCAGGTAAACGCCGCGTACCTTAAACCCATCGGCCGCCAACCTTCTTCGAATTTATCACGCCACTACGGCAAGCTATAGGATGATCGAGCAATGGCGATCGAACGGCCACCTCCGCCCCTACCTCCGGCTAGGAGCATGTGAAACTCGGTCGCCTGTGTACATGGAATTTCATGCGCAAACCCTAGGGGAACGCGGCCCTTTTTCTCTTCCCTTCGTCGATGATAACGTAGATCGACCGTTGGATTTGTCGAGCTCGAGGAGCTCTACATTTTTGTAGTTGGATGTTTCTCGTGAATGTCGATGGATGAGGAGATCGGAAGGGAAGAAGATTGGCCATTTTCGGCCATTAATTGTCTTCTGGCGAATAGGGTTATAGCTAGGGTTTTGGTGTAAAATGAAATAATAAAGGTCATTTTATAAAAAAATTCCGTGCACTATTCACCCGAAATTTTTCCGAACTCCAAAAGAAGCGTGCCGCCTGACGTTTATAATGTTTTACCCCTATTCCGAACGCAATGGAATATATATCGGAAAACAATTCGGTCAAATTTGGAAGATAAGTTTTTGAATCGACTTTTTAAATTCAAAATTCACTCGAATCGATTTCAGTGGATTTTAGCTTGCCTCGGACAAACCGTAAGTCCGATTGACACGAAATTTGAAACCATACAATAAAATAACATTACGGATCCGATACGAGACTGTTTGAAAAATGACTATTTTTACTCGTCAATTAAATATTAAAATATTCAATTTCCACAATTTAACTTTTAAATAAAATTTTAAAAGTTCTATAACATCATTCTAACTCCAATATGATTTAATACAACTTTTCAAATCAATTTTAATCACTTTAAACCCAATTTTCAATTACTTCTGTAATTTCATATATTAATTTATCAATTCAATTATCCAATTAAATCTAGATATTCGAAATAAAAATTTATTTGACTTACAAATTTTACTTGTCAATATTTAAAATCAATTAAATATACGAATTTCAAATGACAGAAATTCTGGGTCGTTACAAACTTCCCCCCTTAAAAGAATTTCGTCCTCGAAATTACCAAGTAAGAAAAAGTTACATAATCCATTAACTTTTCAAAACCATTCAAATTAGATTTCAAATTCACTTAAGTGTTTAACTTTCCCAAAATCCAATAGTTAAACTTCGTAAAATTACTTTACTAAGTTTTCAAATCATACTTAGTTATCTTTTCAAAACCAACTATATCGTTTAACTTTTCACTTCAAAATCAAAGTTATAGTTTTCCAAAATTTTCCAATTTTCTCAAAAATATTCTAAGGCCTTAAATTTTCAAAAAATTTCGCCAGTGTCTCCTCTGCGCGGCTTGATCCGAAAAAAAATGGCAATACATATATCACAAATATACATCTCATCAAAGTGATGAGGCATCCCGTGGGGAAAAAAGTGTAAATGTACGATATGTAATCCGAGATATGTACCTTATATATTATTAGCGAGCATATACGGCTAATATGGCGTCAAAGCGAGCTCCAAAAGCGAAGCAGGCGCAATCCACACGTACTAAACACTCAACAAACAATGAGAAACATGTTTATATGAAAATAATATCAATCTACAACATATACCAACAACTATATGTGCCAATATAGCAAATGCAATCAAAAGCAATAAATTCAACCATCAACCAACTATCATCCAACTAACATCCATAATCAAATCAATATGCTTTCACTTATCTTTAATATTCAATGAATTGGTTTTTCAATTTAAATCACATTTGATTCGTTAATATTGGATGTCTTTACTAACATTCATTCATATTCAATTTCAATTAGTTTGCATTCACTAATTTATATTCAAGTTTGTTCACTTCCAAATCAAATTTAATTCTATTTAAGATTCACTTAACTTCCAATTTGATTTCAATTACTGTAGCTTTCAACTTCATTAATTCAGCTTCATATGGATTTTTATTCAATCCACTGACAATCATCTAACAAACAATGTATATCCAACATTACCAAATTTCTTTACTTTGCTTACGTTCATTCAATTTGGTTCATCACTTTTAATTCCAATTGGTTGATATTAAATCGACTTCCATTCAATTATTCAATTTCCAATTTACTAGTTTTTTTAATGAATTAACACTTACATCCATTATTGCACATCAATTTATTTACACTCAATTGATTTACATTCAATTCATTCGTTAATTCAATTGCTAATTCATTTAACAAATAAGGTTGAATTTCATTTATATAACTCATGTTCATATCCATCACTTTTCTTTATTAACTTACTTCAATACCAAAATCAACTTCATTCAACAATACTTAAGTTATATTCCATTTCAAACACCATTTGTTTAACTTAACTTAAATTTCCACTTATAAATCCAATTCAGATTCCAATTCTACATTAAATTCTATTTAACTTTTCTTTAGTTAAATTTCATCATTTATTCAAATTTGTTTATCACAACAAAACTTCAATTTCCAATTTACTATGGTAGCAATTCCATTACATAGAAACCCGAAAATGATACTGATGATGTTGCAGTCATCACCCTTATTCTTTCCCAGTAACAGTAGTGAATTCAGTGCTTAATATTCTTTCAAAAAAAAATTCTTTTACTCATAAATCACATTTACAAGTCTTTTCTTATATAATTTCACTTATTGTATATGTATAAGATTATTTCACAATTGTAAATCACATTAATTATAATTCCATCTTAATAATTCATTTTCCTATACAATTTATTCTTTTAATTAACTTATATATATATATATATATTCTTACATTTTCAACAACCAAACAATCAATATATATACACTTTAATAATTCTGAAAAATTATTCCTTCATATATAAAATATAATCAAGGTAAAATTATTTCATTTACCCAATTTAAAATGATACTATGTCGGTTTATCTTGTTTAAGAGTTTAGAAACCCCTATCTATACAGTTAGCTAGACTGCACCGACCAGAATCTATAAACAATCAACTGATAAGTCAACACAATACAAAACAGTTTCATATTCACTAACAAATACACGCTCATATCTATTATTACACTCACACTCATTCTAGAGTACTACTGACTCTATCTCTAATGAGTAATTCCCAACAGAGCCAAGGTTGTTGCTTAACCAAATGCTCTGATACCAGATGTAACGTTCGGGTTTTCGACTCACAAAAGTCGACATTAATACGTCCACTTTATCAACTGCCGAGCAATCGAATGCCCAAAAACCGTACCTTTAGGGTTAAAGAAGAGGTAGAAGATAGAAGTAGAAAGAAAGAAAGAAAAGCAACAGAACAATATCAGAATCTCACAATCGCAGCGGAACAATATATAATAGATAAATGAATATCTTTAAAACAAAGAACTATATCAGTTATTACATTACATCACATTATCATTACATTATCAGAGTTTACAACAATAAACCGCGGAAAAGAAATACTATATACTAGTTGATAAGCCATGCCATCCAGCTTGCTCCTTTAGCTCTACGGCATCTCCTGAGTTCCAGAATGACCTGATAACCTGACTCTAGACTTCCCGTGTGGAAAATGATGGGCACCCAGAGTTTAGGAAGAAAACAATAAACTCCAGGTCAGTCATGGGAATGGTGTGAGAACTTAAAACAGATTATCTTTAAAACAGACAAAGAATTATTTTAAATTAGATTCGCAATGCTTTTTAGAAAATGAGACTATCATAAAGCCTCCCACACACACACACAATGCAAACGCAGAATCGGAGGAGATTTCTCCTTATGATAGTCAAACATGCTTGATACGCAAATTTTCTTTGATATTATTACTATAAGTGCAAAGTGTAGGAAAACATTTCGAAAGTATGATATAAATCTTAGCCAACATAGAGATTCCGAACTATGCCTACTATAGCTACCATCTAAACAGTGGGGCGCCACCATAAGTAAATGGCAGGTTCTACAACTAAAACCGTACAAGTCTCGTATTGTTTATTTGGATTTCCAACAAATGGTCAGGCCAAGGAACTTCCCATTGCCACGTGGGTACGCCTCTGGAAAGACGCCCTGAGAACCTAACCGGATCTCTGCCAACACAAGGCCGGATTACCCCTAGCTGGGTAACAACTGACACGAGTATGCCATCCCCCGGTCGTAACCGACCTAAATCCCGGGATTCACCAACAACCACAAAATAATAAGTTTGCAGCAACAACATAGGTTAAGTATCAGGGATCTATACCATAATACCACCTCTATCCAGAATGAAATGGCATACACTAAGGGGGCGCTATCCCCCAATAACCTTGCCGCATCTTTCCTGTTTTGACCATTTTCGGGGTGAAAGGTCCGACGAAGTCTCGTCCACAAAGCTACGCTTTATACAAAAGCTGTGCTTCGATTAACAAATGATCAGCAGCACTTCATATGCCACATTACCAAATTGAAAATGTATCACTAGTAACCATCAACTACATAACCTCTAAGCACGTACGTGCTCAGAGAAGGGTGTTAAGATAAAAGAATAAATTCTCCGCCACCAACAGAAATATATTTGATAGAAACCAGCTTTACATCTCAAATTGTAACGTCAGACACACATCCATACAAGTTTGTTCTAGGATCGAACGGAACCGAAGGCACTTCCAAAGAAGCCCTTGCAATCCGGATATTCACTAATCACGTCCGGAATTCCCATCACAAAGGGTGATAAAATCTCTATATTGGAGATCAGCCGATGTAGAGACATTCGACGGTAATCCTTCCGTTTTTGAAAATATACGGTCTTCAACACCGGTCTTCAAATGTTATCCATTTCGACATATCATTATTCGAAATGGGATTTATAACACAAAGGTCCTCTCCCGGCTAAACTGAACAACGAGCGCTTATTTTAAAAATAAGTGTAGCATTCAAATTCAAGCAAATCACACAAATACCCTTTTAAAGGTAAATATTGATAGTCGGTTATTTAACTATCAATAGATATGCACAACATCACCAGATTCCAAATAATTTCCCAAATTATTTATTTTCTAAAAATATCTTTACACGATATATTTTTCCACACTTCAACCATTTGAAAACAATTTCAAATCACTTTTCACCTTTACAACTTTTGAAAACAAATTTCACCTTTACTTTATAAATTCCATGTTGAATTCACCTTTCCAAAATATCTATTTATATACGATTCTCAAATCGATTTCAAATATTCACGGGCAAATTTACCTTTAAAAGATATAATCTCAAAATATTTCACTTCATATTGAAAAATATTTCCATACTTATTTAATAATAACTAATTCACAAATCTATTTATTTTCAATACTTGGAAAATATTCAATATACTTAAAGTACGATTTAGTATATATTTTATTCTTTAAGGAAAACATTCTCTTAAACACATTCATTTGAGTCAAAACAAATGTTGCGTAAAACATCGTTACGACAACCCAAAATCACTAGTATAAGGATTCGAAATTAATATAGATATATAAATCCCAATACTATACAAAAACATTTCCTTTCGAAAATCATTTACTATAACAACAGTGTTATAGTCCATCTTTTCCTTATTTCTCGAAAACGTCTATTTCAACAATGAATGTTGAAATCTATGGTTTCGATCCTTAACACATTTTAAAACAACTTCAAATCATTTTAATTCTATTTAAAAGATCACTTCCTAAAACATTTCTTAAATATATTATTCACTGTTCAAAATTGTGAATATAAATCGTTAACCAAATTCAATACTTCTACATATTTAATTTAAAGGATTATCCACTGTCCAAAATCGTGGATATATCTCCTTTAATAAGCTTTCATATTTACTTATCAAATTCAACTGGTTTTGGATTTATAAAACAACGTTTATAAATTCACAAATATATATATTTTATAAAAACTTCAACTTATAAAATCCCTTAATTAATAAATTCTATTTATATCTCATTTAAATGCCAAAATCCAATTTATAAGTTAATTTCTTATAAATCTTTTATTTTACAAAATCTATTCATTTTATAACTTCACAATTTATAAATCTATAAATTTCATTCACTTATGAAATCCATTTATACTTCATTTTAACACTTATAAAAACTCGTTTTATAATTCCAATATTTTAATTTATAAATATCAATTTTATAAATCTTTTATGTAAAGTTTTTATAATAAATTCAAAATCACAATTTAAACTATTTTATAAAATCATTAACTCCATATTTTCAAAAAATCAATTTTCAACTATATTTCTCAAAAATCAGAATTTTTATAACATAAAAATTATAACGTTTATTTATTTAAAATGAATCAATTCCAAAATTTAATAAAACGTATACTTCCAAAAATCCCTTTAAAAACCCTTTTAAATTTGAAAATCATCACTATAAAAATCCTTTAATTTTCCAAAATAGGCGCAATGCTGCAACAGCACTAAATATAACAATCACGGCATCCAAAACATCATATACCATATGATAACAGAATATATCACAATATTTGTAAATAAATCAACACGGGTGATGAATCCAGTTGGATCCCTCCAACCTGTTACCCTGCATCCACAGATGTTAGCACAATACCAATCCCGTTTCAAGACGGAATATCACGGTACATGGGTTCATATAAAATATTATCCTCTATTATGCGGCGCAATAGGGCCTCATCCGCTATATAATGCGGGAAAATCAACCCCAAGTACATATATAATACCAATTCCTCTTCAAGATGGAATATCGCGGTATATGTGTTTAATAAATAACATCCGCTTAATATACGGCGTATAGGGTCTATTTCAAAACAATAGATAATAATTTATCGTTAAATCACACAATCAAGCAATTTTAAATCTAACTATTTAAAATTTAAGTCGAAACATAATTTGATTGAGTGAGAAGTTCTCACCTTGTTTCAAATACAGTTGCAGTGTTCTATTTCGAATAAAATTAAACGCGCGTTTAATTATACCCAAAATTTTCATTAGCTCCTATCAACTGCAATCTAGCTCCATCACGTAGTGTTCGTCCATATGAACTCAACGCAATTCGTTTCGTCCAAAACGGACCTCGTATGAAAGAGATATCGCGTTACAAAGTTTGAACGAATTTATATAATATAAATTTACAGTTTTCTTTTATTTTTTTAGCCTAGCTCAATCACGGCCGTTCATTCCTTAATCATCAGATCATGGTCGTGCGTTGCTTTTCTCCTTCCATCTCTAGGTAAACGTCGCGTACCCTAAACCCATCGGCCGCCAACCTTCTTCGAATTTATCGCGCCACTACGGCAAGCTATAGGATGATTGAGCAACGGCGATCGAACGACCACCTCCGCCCCTACCTCCGGCTAGGAGCACGTGAAACTCGGTCGCCTGTGTACATGGAATTTCATGCGCAAACGCTAGGCGAACGCGGCCCTTTTTCTCTTCCCCTCGTCGATGATAACGTAGATCGACCATTGGATTTGTCGAGCTCGAGGAGCTCTACATTTTTGTAGTTGGATGTTTCTCGTGAATGTCGATGGATGAGGAGATCGAAGGGGAAGAAGATTGGCCATTTTCGGCCATTAATTGTCTTCTGGCGGCTAGGGTTATAACTAGGGTTTTGGTGTAAAATGAAATAATAAAGGTCATTTTATAGAAAATTACTGTGCACTATTCATCCGAAATTTTTTCGAACTCCAAACGAAGCGTGCAGCCTGGCGTTTATACTGTTTTACCCCTATTCCGAACGCAATGGAATATATATCGGGATCCAATTCGATCAAATTTGGAAGATAAGTTTTTGAATCGACTATTTAAATTCAATATTCACTCGAATCGATTTCAGTGCGTTTTAGCTTGCCCCGGACAAACCATAAGTCTGATTGACACGAAATTTGAAACCGTACAATGAAATAACATTATGCATCCGATGAAATTGGTTTCGTCGAAATCCAAGACTGTTTGAAAAATGACTATTTTTACTCGTCGATTAAATATTAAAATATTTAATTTCCACAATTTAACTTCTAAGTAAAATTTTGAAAGTTCTATAACATCATTCTAGCTCCAATTTGATTTAATACAACTTTAAAATCAATTTTAATCACTTTAAACCCAATTTCCAATCATTTCTGTAATTTCATATATTAATTTATCGATTTAATTATCCAATTAAATCTAGATATTCGAAATAAAAATTTATTCGACTTACAAATTTTACTTGTTAATATTTAAAATCAATTAAATATACGAATTTCAAATGACAGAAATTCTGGGTCGTTACATCTATCATAGTTGAGAGCTATGTAAGGAAAGCAAGGGTTTCCGATCAAAGAAGCCAGATCATAGTCCGCACTAGAGGATCAGGAGATCAACACTAGTTCGGAAGCAAAGTTGTTGATACGAATAGAAGATCGAATCAGATGTTATGGATGATCTGTTTATGTCATATTGAATTGAGTTGAACAAATAATGTTTTGGGTAAGTGTTACCAGTGTAATTTCAGGAACGAAATTCTTTTAAGGGGGATGTAACGACCCAATTTTTCGATGACCGAAAATCGACATTAATACGTCCACTATATCAAATGCTGAATAGTCGAATGCCGGAAAACCGAACTATTAGGGTTACAGAAAAGAAGATAGAAGAAGAAATAGAACCAATATCAGAATCTCACATTCGCAGCGAAACAATATATAATAGATAAATGGATAATCTTTAAAACAAAGAACTATATCAGTTTATACATACAACATCAGAGTATTACAACAACATAATACAACACTGGCAGTCATTATAACTTTCTCACACGAAACTGAACTTGCTCCAACCCATACGCAGCGGATAATACATAATATAAGTAATACGTCTCGCCATCCAGCTTACCTTCTGATCTCCACAGCATACTTTCCTGACTTTGCTCCAGAACAACTGATAACTTGACTCTAGGCTACCCGTGTGGAAAATTATTGGCACCGAGAGTTTAGAAAGGGAACAATAAACTCCAAGTTAGTCATTGGACTGGTGTGATATCTTGAAATCAGTGATTTGCACAAATAAAAGGAAAAGAAATCCGCTATGCTTTTGAAAAATGAAACTACCATAAGGCCTCCCACCACACACACAATGCAAGCGCACAATTGGAGGAGATTTCTCCTTATGATTATCAAACATGCTTGATGCGAAAAAATCCTTTTTAATATTATTATTAGTGCATAGTGTGGAAATCATTTCGAAATTATAATATAAATCTTACCTAGCATACACATTTCGTAATATGCCTACTATAGCTACCATGTTCAATAGCAGGTTACCACCACATTCCATGGCAGGTTATGCAACTAAAACCGTACATTATTTCTTTGAATTTCCACAAATGGTCAGGCTAAGGAACTTCCTATGCCACATGGATAAGCCTCTGAAGGGACGCCCCAAGAACTTAACCATCTCTCTGCCAACACAAGGCCGGGTTACCTCTATAACTAGGTAACTACTACACGAGTATGTCATCCCCTGCTCGTTATCCGAGGATTCTCAACACCAACAACCACAAAGCAATAAATTTGCAGGAACCACATATGTTAAATATCTGGGTTCCATATACCACCTTTTTCCAGAAGGAAATGGACATACCCTAAAGGGTGCGACCCTCATAATGTTGCTAAATTCTTCCTGTTTCGACCATTTTCGGGTTGTGAGGTCCGACGAAGTCTCATCCACAAAACTACGCTTTTCACAAAAGTCATGCTTCGATCAACAAATGATCAGCAACACTTAACATGCCACATTACCAATTTGGGAATATATCACTACTAACCATCAACTACATAACCTTTGAGCTCGTACGTCTCAGAGAAGAGTGTTAAAGCTAAGAGAATAAATTCTCTGCCACCAATAGAAATGTATTTGATAGAAACCAGCTTTACATCTCAAAGTGTAACGTCAGACACACATCCATACAAGTCTGTCCTAGGTTCGAACGGAACCGAAGGCACTTCAAAGAAGCCCTTGCAAATCCAAATATTCACAATTCACGTCCGGACTCCCCATCACAAAGGGTGATATAATCTTTATACCGGAGCAACTCAATACAGAGACATTCGACAGGTAATCCTCTCATTTTCGAAAATACCCGTCTTCAAAACCATCTTCAAATGCAATCACATTTCGTTGTATCGTTATTCAGAATGGGTTTTATGACACAAAGTCCTCTACCGGCTAATCCGAATAATGAGCGCTTATTTTAAAAATAAGTGTTACATTCAGATTTCAAGTAAATCACAACAAATTTCCACTTTGATCCTTTTAGAAAAAGATCCATCACAAAGATTTGATGTGGTTTTCGGATAACCGTTTGGAAATCGACTACCGGTTGCATCGAAGTTCAAATGCAATTTAAAGGCTAATATTGATAGTTGGTTATTCAACTATCAACCAATATTCACAACAATCACCAGATTTTAAATAATTTTTCCCCAATTATTTATTTTCAAAATATCTTCGCAAGATATATTTTTTACGCTTCAACCCATTGAAAACAAATTTCAAATCACTTTCCTTAACCGGAATAAATTTCCAAATATTTATTTCCACTGAAAATTTTGCCAAGTCCAAATACTTTTAAATAATTTAAATCACTTATCCAAAAGCATATATATTTGGAAACGTTTAAAATAAAAACTATTTTAAACCACTTTATTTTAAAATATTAGTTAGGAAATTTTATACTAATATTTCATATAAACTTCAAGCCCAAACTAATTTAAAAAATAAAATAAAATTATTTGATAGAGTATAACTATTCAAATAACCATTTTCTAAATCAAAGATCAATTAAATCTTTAAAAAATCACTTCTATAATTAATTAAATAAATCTTTACTTTAAAGATTTAAAAACAACTTAAAAAAATAATTTCTCCAAAGCATTCTTTCAAAAACCAACTTTAGAACTTTTAATTTATATTTGAAAGCTACTTTAAAAACATACTCAGCTTTCCAGGGAAAATACACTTTCCATTTCAAAATGGTTCATTTAAATCAATTGACAAATCCTTCTCGATTTATTTTAATTTATATTCCAAATCCGTAAATTTCTTTTCACACTTTTAAAAATAAAACAATATTTATTTTTCAAAAAAAATTCCCTTTCCTTTATAAATTCCCGTTGTGAATTTAAATTTCCAAATATCCACTGATATATGATTTTCAAATTGATTTCCAAATATTCACTTTGAAGCACCCAAATCAAATTCCAAATTGATTTGCAAACATTTACTTTCAAACACTGAATCAATATTCCAAATTTATTTCCAAAATTTATTTCTTTTAAAACAAACTCCTTTATTTCTTCCAAACTATTTAAAATCTGAATTTTTTGAATAAATTCTTCACTTTTAAACATATTACTCAAAATCCATTTATATTCCTTAAATTAAATCTTTTCCCCATATTTTTGGACTTAATTCGATAGTATTACAAAAATCAACTTTTATACTCTTAAATTTCTTCTTTTAAATTTATCCAATTCTGTAAAATAAATTTACTACAAATTTCTACTTTAATTTCTAAAAATGCAATTTTATATTTCTAATATCCTACGATACCAAAAATATATTCGGCTAAACTAGCCTTCAATAAATCTCAAACACCAATATAATCATTCACAGATTATCACATCACAACATATACAAATAAATTCAACAATGTGAGGAATCCAGTTGGATCCCTCCAACCTATTTCCCTGCATCCATAGATGTTAGCACAACAATTAAATACCAATTCCATTTCGAGGTGGAATATCGCGGTATATGGATTATATAATATCATCCGCTATTATGCAGCGCATAGGGTCTCATCTGCTATATAATGCGAAAAATCAATCACTCCAATATATATATATATATATATATATATATATAACACTATATATACTATCACATCCAAACAATCAATCAATAATTAACTATTCAATTGAGTGGGAAGATATCACCTTTGCCTATGCATGCAACCCATTTCCTTCTCGATTTGTTTCCTTTAAGATTTTTAGCTTGTATGAACAATTTATATAATTTATTAGTATTCAAAATAATCGAATAATCAATTTTCATTTGATAATTATAAATTCACCAGTGATTTTATTTTAAACTATTAATTTAATTTCAAACAAAATTCCTTTTTAATAAAATATTTTCTGGTTACCAAAATGATTACATAGGTTAACTAAATAAATTAATTTTGCATTTAATGGATTTAATTAACTAACGATTAATATTTAAATAACTTTATTTAAACAAATTTTCCTTTTAAAACCTTTTTGTAACTAGAATAAATAAATAGGTTAACTTAACAATTTATTCACCAAATCCATTATTTAAAATAATAAGTAGTTTAAAATACATATATTTATTTTCTGCATGTACAATATATATATATAAATTTAAAACTGCATATATATCTCTACTGTGAAAAAAAATTCTGTTTTACCTATACAATCTTAAAATTTAAAATATGTGTACCAATATATAAATATATTAAAACCTGTTTCCTGTAAAAGAAAAAAAAATCTGTATTTATACTTTACTGTTCATATTTTTTTCTAATCTGAATGTAAATTAAAACATGATTTTCTTTCAACTGTTAAATCTATACAGTATATATAAATTTAAAATAATTACCTTTACCACGCTACAGGTTAGGCTCAAGACCACCATCGATCGACTCGAGCAACCCTAAGCCCCGCCATCTCGACTTCAGCCAACGACATCTGCCACCTATCCAACATCGCGACGAACCACCGCGGTCGTCACCGCGTGCGCCGACCTGCGCTCGATTTGCCCTTGCTAACCTAGATGTCGATCATGCCCTTTGAATTTCCACTGACGAGCCCCCGCCGCGTTCGCCACTGAGCTTGAGCTTGAATCTCATGCGATCGCGCTCCCACTTGCGTGCCGCTCGAACATCACTGACGCGATTGATTCGCGTGTTGCTCGACAATTTCGAGCTTCCTTAATCGTCGCTCAACTCGACGTTGATTTCCCCTTTCCCTCCTTGATCGATCACTCGATCGATTGTCCAATTTTTTTCCCAAGCATCGGCCATTAATCTTTCGAATTCGAGAAGAATTTCGATTTATAAGGATGCTCGGCCATTTTAAACGAGAGAGGAATATGAGAATAATTTTGAACGATCGAATTAGAGGAGGGAGACTGTCGCCATTTTTGTTTATTTTATTCCTTTGTTTTGATTTCTCCTTGAGCGAGAATAATTGTTTTTTTTATAAAGAAGAACGAACGCGTGTTAATTTGAACAGAGAAAATGAAACACGTGGTTGAAAATCCTTTAAAGTGTCTTCAACGGTTTGATATAATACTAAATGCAAAACTATTATATTTTGAATTCAAATTTAAATTTAAATTGTCTCGGTTTCCGTAATTCAAAATCTCGATCTCCAGTCGATGTGTGCCGTCAGGCATTTATAATGTTAAGCCCCTATTCCGAACGCAATGGAAAAGGTTTCGAGTCCAAATTCGATTGTATGGAGAAGACAGCTTTTTGAACCCAGCTTTTATATTAAATTTTGATATAATTTTCAGCACGTTTGCTTATCCTACGATCACACGACAACTCCAAATACTACGAAAATTGAAATCCAATAATAAAACATTATTATGAATCCAATGGAACTGATTTCGTCGAATTCCAAGACTGTGCCTCGGAAGGCTATTTTAATCGTCGATTTAAACGATATAAAATCAAAACTGAACAAAACATTTCCAAATTCAATTCTGAAGCTTCCATTGTCTTCAGTATCATCAATTTAAATTTTACCATCCTTCAAATTGTTTTTAACCGGCTTAAAACTGAAGATTCAATATTTTTCCCAACCTTTAATAAGTAAATTCAAAAAAAAATTAACTGCTAAATTCATTCTGATATTTGAAATTCAAGTTAAAACATTCAAATATTAAAAATCAATTAAATATTTCAATTTCAAATGTCAAAATTTCCGGTTATCATAGGGGAAGTCTATAATGACCTGCAAATTTTCACATTGATGAATTATAATTATTTTTAAAATATTCAAATATAAGCTTTTTGACATATATTATGATGTTTTGAATAATAAATAATAATGGTAATCTCATTTTAAGTAAATATTTACAAAAATTTGTACCTTGGAAGAAATACCGATAAAATGATCGAAAATCGTTTCATTGATAAACAGCTCTTTGGCCATCCGACATCGTGCATGGAGCTGGATATATACACTCATTTATCCATATAAGTGAGAATATATAATAAAATAATTTATTTTATTTTGGAAAAATAAAAGTATATATGACATCATTAATAATGTCGCTATTTTGGAATAACTGATTTTTGAATTTAAATGGAGTTTAAATGATTTAATAATTGTTTTAATTATTAAATAAGCTCTTTTAGTTATCATATAATGATAGAAATATTATTATAAAATTTTGTTAAATATATGTATATTAACTAAGAAGGGAAAATATGATCGCAAATCGAAATAAGAATTCGTAATGATTCAACGTGTAGAAGTTGTGCAACATTGTGGATTAAATGTGATATACATATGAACACAAACACACACACACACACATACACACACACATGCATAGATAAACATATACTTAAATAAAATATATATATATATATATATATATAATCAAAAATATTTAAGATATTCTCTAAAACCCTTAAAACTTAAGCTTTCTCCAAGTCAATACTTACCATGAAAGTACAAGCACATGGAGGTGGGAGTTCATAGCCGTGTAAGGTGATGTAAGGAGGGAGGTAGGTGGTGATGAAGGAGGTGATGTAAGTGCATAAAATATTTAAGATATTTTTCCCTCTTCTTTCCATATAAATAGCGCACCATCTCCACTTCGTTTCCTCACTTATCCATCTTCATTTTTGTAAGGCTTCCTCTCTAATTTCATGGCTTCCGTACTTAAAGAAAAAATGGCAAAAATATTTGCAAAAGAAAATTAAATTATATAGAGTGTGTGTGTGTGTGTGTGTGTATCAAACCACTTCACAACTATCACAAAATCCTCCTTTCCACTCTCATTACCCACGGCCACCACCTTATTTCCACATAGTTGAGCCTTTCTCCTCCCCTAAGCTAGGCCATGAGTCATCCAAACCTCCAAAGTCAAGGACGAGCCTTGTTAAGACAAAAGTCTGAGTATTTGTGAGCTTTAAATTCAAGTTAGCTAAGCTATAACTATTTTTAATTTAATCGTTCAATCCGAGGTGAGAAACTATATATATATATATATATATATATATATATATATATATATATATATATATATATATATATATAACGTGATATGATTGATATGGATGTTTTCAATTCTTTTATCATCAAGTTTGGATGTTGATTATATGTTTATTTTGATATTGAAACAAGTCACGTTTAATACACATCGAATATCATAAAGGAAATCACTTTCCCTTAAATAAATGAAATGGTGTATATGAGATTGTTAAACCTATTTAAAATTGTTTAAAATGATTTGTAAATGTTTTATAAACACTGGTGAAGCTTTGACAAGTTATGAAAATTGAGTCAAAATAGGCGCGTCACGTAACGACAGTTCGCGATTTCACGCCGTAGAAAGTTAAATCCATTTATACGATGGATTCGGAGTCAGAATTCTTTGTAATAAGAACTTTTTGAACTCTTATAACCACAGTTTTCAAAAAAAGAAAACGATTGAGATTTTTTATAGTAGATTTTGAAATATAGCAAATCAAGTTTTCAAAACAGCCATGATTTGGCAGTTCGAAAACCAAAGCGACAAGTTCTTTAAAATGATATTTTTAATTCTTTAAAAATATGGAATAATATCTGTAAATGTTTTAAAAGAGATTTGGGTCATAAAAATAGATTTCAAAATGATGTAAAAGTTGTTTTGATCAAATAAGCGTAAAAGCACTATTCGCAACACTAATCGTAGCACATTTTGCAACAATTTTTAATAACTTTTGAAATATGGATTTAAACTTAATAATTCTTTTCCAAATCTTTTCAAATGAATAATTAAGTGTTTTAACAATGATTTGGAGGTTTTATAGTTTATTTAAAAGAGTTTTAAATAAATGATTTGAAGAAAAGCTGTTATCAATAAAGTAATTTAATCTTGGCTCTAAAAGCTGATAAGTAGGCTGTATTTTTTTATGTGTGAGACTGAGATATGGGGTACTTAAACTAAGAAGATGTTCAGGACCAACCATTTCCCTGGCTCACCTTGCCACTTTGCTAAGTGGGGGATAGATATGATCGAAATGTCAGGAATGAGACAAGTATAAAAGGTTTAAATTTATAAATTTAATATAATAGAACTTAGACTGTATGGGGATAATATTCTTATATTTGGTATCAAATTCCAAGGAGGGAACTCATATAATTGTATGAATTAAAAAGGTGATTTCACCGTTATCGGCATATAGTAAAGATTGAATACAGAAATTGATGTAGAGTAGAAGTAGTATAATTTCTATCGACCTTTTTTAACTCAATAATGTTTTCCAATATGACTTATGAAAATGATTTGGTATTTCCAAAATTAAAGAGAGGCTTAATGATTTTGTATATACCAAAAAGAAATGTTTTAAAGATATATACCTCCAGAAGATATTTTTTTGATAAAAAGAAAGTAATTATTCAAACGATAAGCACCTATTTACTTAATATCTTTTATCGATGATTGGTTCGAAGGATTAGGGGTTAGATTCGCTTTGGCAGTGGTGCAGCATAATAGGAGGTTCTTGCTTTATGTTTGGTGGCGAGCAGGAGACTTCTACTCCTACATTACCTTCGGGTTGGTGTAGTCGAGAGGTCGGCCATAAAAGCATATGGCGGGGTACTAGTGTATGCCACGATGGTTGTACCCACTACCGGAGGGCCGAAGGCTCGGTCACTACATTTGGTATTAGAGCGCAAGGTTAAGGTATAACCTTAGCTTTGGTGGGGGTAAATTCTCATCAAAGATAGGGCTAATAATACCCTAGGATGAGTAACTCATTAGAGATAGAATAAGTGACATCCTAGAATGAGTTGAGAGTATTATATATGATCGCGTATTTGTTAATGTTATATATAAAGAATGTTTGTTTTGAAAATTGGTAAATGAAATAATTTTTCCTAGGATTATATTTTGAATATAAAAGGATATCTTTCAAACGATACAGCTATTTGATTTAGGAATGATAATATTCAGTTATTATCATTGATTGGTTGGTTGTTTTATTTAAACTTTTAAAATACGAACCCTTCGTGAATTTAGTTTCATAATTTGATTATATGGTGTTCAATAGATAATAATATTGATTAAGATTAAAGGATTTATTTAAGATAAATAAATCTTATGAATGTGTTTTATATAAGTGATTTTATAAATAGGATTATGAAATGTGTTTTAGAAAGGGATTTTTGAGAATTAAATCTTGGTATTTTTGAAAGGAATTTCAAATGACTTTTGGAAAAGGAATAATAATAGTATTATTTCAAATTGGGAGTTTGAAAAGGAAAAATACCTTATGTAACTAGTTCGAGTGGCACGAAAGTAACTAAAAATGGGCAAGAGATATGTTCGAATGGTAAACACATCTCTTAAGTATTTCACTTCTTGTTAAGGAAATATGTGATACTATTGGAAGTACCCAGTTCCTTGATATCATTTTTGAGTTACTAGATCTATATAATTTCCTAAAGTTAAAAAGATAATAACAAATATTGGAATTTTTTATAAGAAGATAGAAAATGTTATATGTTTAAAAGGGAGGAGTTCATTATAACAATGTTTTTTTAGTAATTGTTTTATTCTTTTGGATTATATTTTAAAGGTAGGTAAAATTTGTCAATATACTTCAATTTTTTGAATAAGTATGTAAATAATTTTTAAGTATTGAAACTGGTAAAGAGAATGAATATACATACCTATATACATATATATATATATATACATACATACATACCTACATACATACATACCTACATACATACATACATACATACATACATATATATATATATATATATATAAAGGAGTTTTTATTAATAAAGGAGTGTTAATAATAACCTATGCTTTGACTAATAAAAGAAGTTTATTAGATACAAAGATTTTTGCATTTAATGTTAGTTAAAAGGAGTATATTATAATATAAGGAATTTATTATAATTTTAGAAATATAGGATGATTTATCTTTTCAATTGGAATGATTTCATTGGAAGGATGATGATCTATCAATTTAATGATTTATTTTGAAAATGGGTTTTTCAGGAACGGTTAAGATATGTTTATAAAAAAGAAATGTGTTATAATAAAGGATATTTATTATAATGGAAAAGATATTTATCATTTGTAATGAAATGTTTTCCTTTAGGAAGAAATATTTGAATATATATATATATAGAAGAATCTTTATAAATGTTTAAACAAAAGATAGAAGTTATGAAATTTTTTCATAAAAATATGTTGGAAAGATTATTAAATACATATGAAGTATGTGGTTTATTTCGTCGCACGATTTTGATCTAAGAGTCATGTATGGAACTTTAAGGTGTTTAAACCGATCCAAAAAAGAATTTATCGCTCGATTTTTTACTACGAACATTGATGAAGGTTTTGTGGTTTGATACTTATGTTTTCTATCATAGTTGAGAGCTATGCAAGGAAAGCAAGGGTTTTCGATCAAAGAAGCCTGATCAGAGTCCGCACTAGAGGATCGGAGGATCAATACTTAGTTTAGAAGCAAAATTGTGGATTTGAATAGAAGATCGAATCAGATGTAATGGATGATCTATGTATACCATATAGAATTGAGTTTATAAAATAATGTTTTGAGTAAGTATTATTAAGTTTTTGTTTATTGCAAGGACGAAATTCTTATAAGGGGGTTTGTAGCAACCCGTAAATTTATCACTTTAATAAATTATAATTGTTTTTGAAATATTCAAATATAAGCCTTTTTAACATAGATTATGATGTTTTGAATAAAAATAATAATGGTAATCTCATTTTGAACAAATATTACAAAAATATATACCTTGGAAAAAATATCGATAAAATGACTGAAAATCATTTTATCAATAACCAGCTCTTTGGCCATCCGACATCGTGCACAGAGCTGGATATGTTCACTCATTTAACCATATGAGTGAGAACATGCAATAAAATAATTTATTTTAATTTGGAAAATTAAAAGTATATATGACATCATTAATAATGTCGCTATTTTGAAATAATTGTTTTTTGAATTTAAATGGAGTTTAAATGATTTAATAATTATTTTAATTGTTAAGTTAGCTCTTTTAGTTATTATATAGTGATAGAAATATTATTATCAAATTATGTTAAATATATGTATATAAACTAAGAAGGGAAAATATGAATGGAAATCGAAATTCGTAACGATTCAACATGTAGAAGTTGCGCAACGTAGTGGATTAAATGTGATATACATATGCACATATACATGTGCACATACGTGAAGACATTCACATTCACATGAACACATATATATACACATATATTTACATATACTTAAATATATATTATCAAAAATATCTAATATATTTTCTAAAAATCCTTAACACTTAAGCTTTCTCCAAGTCAACACATACCATCAAAGTACAAGCACATGGAGGGGGAGTTCATGGTCATGTAAGGTGATGTAAGGATGGAGGTGGTTGGTGATGAAGGAGGTGATGTAAGTGCACAAAATATCTAAGATATTTTTTCACTCTTCTTTCCCTATAAATACCACACCATCTCCAATTCTTTTCCTCACTTCTCCTTCATCATTTTCGTAAGCTTTCTTCTGTAATTTCATGGCTTCCCTACTAAAAGAAATAATGGAAAAAATATTTGCAAAAGAAAATTAAATTATATAGTATACAAATATATATCAAATCACTTCAAAACTATCACAAAACTCCTACTTTCCACTCTCATTACCCTCGATCACTGCCTTATTTCCACTTTGCCAAGCCTTTCTCCTCCCCTAAGCTAGGCCGTGAGTCATCCAAGCCTCCAAGGTCAAGGCCGAGCCTTCTAAAGGCCAAAGTCCGAGTGTTCGTGAGCTTTAAATTCAAGTTAGCAAAGCTATAGCCATTTTTAAGTTAATCGTTTAATCCGAAGTGAGAAACTACACACACACACACACACACACACACACACACACATATATATATATGATGTGATATGATTGGTATGGATGTTTACTATGCGTTGATCGTCAAGTTTGGATGTTGATTATATTTATTTTTGATATTCAAACAAGTCACATTTAATACACGTCGAATATCACAAAGGAAATCACTTTCCTTTAACAAATAAAATGGTGTATGTGAGTTTGTTAAACCTCTTTAAAATGGTTTGTAAATGTTTTATATAATTAAAATTAAGTTTGGTGAAGTTTTGACAAGTTATGAAATTTGAGTCAAAAATAAGTGTGTCGCGTAATGACAGTTCGTGATTTCACGCCGTAGAAAGTTAAATCCATTTATACATGGATTCGCAGTCGAAATTCTTTGGAATAAGAATTTTCCGAACTCTTATAACTGTAGTTTTCATAAAAAAGAAAATGATCGAGATTTTGTTTGGTAGGTTTTAAAATATGAGAAAATCGAGTATTCAAAATAGTCGCGGTTTGATAGTTTGGAAATCAAAGCGACAAATTCTTTATAAATGATATTTTTGATTATTTAAAAATATGGGATAAATTCTATAAATCTTATTAAATGATTTAAAAGATACTTAGGTTATAAAAATAGATTTCTAAATGATAGAAAAGTTGTTTTGATCAAATAAACTTAAAAGCACTATTCATAGCACTTTTTGCAACAATTTTTAATAACTTTTGAAATATGGATTTATAATTAATAATTCTTTCACAAATCTTTTATAAATGTTTTCAAATGAATAATTAAGTGTTTTAATAATGAGTTGGAGGTTTTATAGTACATTTAAAAGAGTTTAAATAAATGATTTGAAGAAAAGTTGTTATAAATAAAGTGGTTTAATCTTGGCTCTAAAAGCTTATAAGTAGACTGGATTTTTCTATTCGTGAGATTGGGATATGGGGTACTTAAACTAAAGAGATGTTCAGGAGCAACCATTGCCCTGACTCACCTGTCCTCTTTCCTGGGTGAGGGACAGATAAGGTCGAAATGTCAGAAACGAGACAATTATAAAAGATTTAAATTTACAACTTTAATTTAATACAACTTGGATTGTGTAGAGATAATCTTCTTGTACTTGGTATTAAATTCCGAGAAGGGAACTCATAGTAACCGTATGCATTTAAAAGGTGATTTCACCGTTACTCGATGGATATTAAAAGTTGAACACGGAAAATGATGTTGAATAGAATTAGTATAATTCATATCGACCCTTTTTAACTCGATAATGATTTCCAATATGACTTAATAAAATGATTTGGAATTTCCAAAGATAAAGAGAGGTTTAATGATTTCGTATATACTGGAAAGAAATGTTTTAAGATATATATTTCTGAAGCGTATTTTTTGATAAAAAGCAAGTAATTAATCAAACGATAAGCACCTATTTACCTAACATTTTTTATCGATGATTGGTTTGAAGGAATCGTGTAACGACCTGTAAGATTTTAATAAACTTTATCGTTTTATTAACGTATTTAATTGGATTATGGTGAAATTTTTAAATAAATTAATTTGCAAATAAAAAGTTAATATATGGATTACGTCCAATTAAACATAGCAGATGGCAAAATTTCAATTTATTTTATGAAAATTTATTTATTATGTAATTCTATTAAATTCAAGCTAGCTAATAATTGTTGATAATAATAAAAAAAAAATTTCTAATGCAGAATATTTTACATAGAAAAATTCTAAATCCTCATCTGAGAAAGGCATCATCTTTAGTTTTTCAAAATCCGGACTTCTATAGCTTCGTCGTTCTTATTTTCTGCATTCTACTGCATTTTTTTTTCTACTAGTGAAAAATTCGAATTTTTATAACTCAATCATACCACTGATAACTGTATACCATTGTGAGCGCCTCGTCGTGCTGATCTCAAAAGTATATTTATTTCTGTATTTCGGAACCCGGTGTACAACGGAAGCAATAAATTTGTTCGTTTTAATGACACCATAAATTGTGCCTCCTTAGCTTCTCCTTATTTCGTTTCGATTTAAACCGTGCTACCCAATATAAATTTATTACTTTAAATTTACAGCTATAAACATTATTTGACCGTTTCTCTTACATTCATTTCACTTAAGAGATACGTTTCCGGTAGCTCTAAGTTCATTTCTCTTTTGGCTTCTATTCCAATAGCATACGTTACTTTTATAATTTCCTATTTATAATACATTGTTTTATAACTCCCAATTCAATGCTAACGTTATGTGCTTTATTTCAAACAGCTCAATTGAACTTTTGAATTCTCTGTTCATTCAACTCATCGCCGTTTTGCTATTAGTATTTGTTTCCTGATTTCATCATCAAACGTTTCTACTCCTAATTATTAGTAAATTTAGAATCAACGTTTGTTGCTTAATTTATGGCATACGTTCTAATCTTTTGCTTTTATCATTTAGAAATCGAAACGTTTCTTTTGCTTTTGAATTTTGTAACGTTTGATAATAATTACTCTCCATAGTATAATTGCCTACGTATTGGGACCTAGGAAATAAATAAAATTAAGAAAACGTATAACTTGCAAGAAACAATAGATTACTTTATTTGTTTATCTGGTTTCAAACGAGTGACCATTTATTTCGGGAGAAACCGTTTCTTTTGCATGTGTAAAAATCTACCATCATCTTTCTAGATCTGTTCATATATTTTTTCCTTCCGCCTCCTTTTATTTTGCTCTCAAATTTCCACCATCTTCTTTCCAGAACTCTCCCATGCAAACAAATCCATTTATTACTCGACCTATATATATATAACTCTATGGATTCACGCACCTTTCCTTCTCTGTTTTAATATAACTCTTCATTTCTTTTTCTCTCTCTCTTCTTTATTTCTATTTATAACTTTGTCAGAAACGTATGTGTCTATATAATTTATTTATTCCTTTCTCTGTTCATTTTCTTGCTTTCAAAATGTCCTTTCCTTTGTTATTCCCTTAATTTTAGTGCGTTACTTTACACCACTACAGGACATTTATTTATGTACGTTTCACTATGTTTCTTATATAATTTGATAAGCTGCACTTTTCTCTCCTTAATTTCTTTCTTCCATCATGATTCTAAAGACTTCTGCAAAAAAAAAAAAAATATATATATATATATATATATATATATATATATATATATATATATATCACAGCATCTCTACATTCCTACTTTCTTTCTTCATTCTATAAACATATTTTTCCCTTACCTGAAGCCTCTCAGATCTGTTCTTCTCCTACAAAAAAAAAAAACACACACACATAAGAAACGCATAAAATAACAGGCAGCAGCCGCCTTCCATCCCTCTATCCTCTCTCGTTCATCACCTCCGCACTCTCACCTCCGCCTCGGGTACCACTGCATCTCCCACTTCAACTGGTGAGTAGCCACCTTTATTTGTATGCACAATTTTTTTAAATGCAATTATTTGAACGTATGCGTGCTTAGTTAGGATAACATATGATTAGTTTGGGTTTAGGTCACGTTAGTCTTATATATATGAGTATAGAATGTCTGCATATATTTGTGTAGTAAATTGTTTGCATATTTTACTTAAATAATTTTAAAGTATCAAATTGTTTTTCCTTCAAAGATATATATATATATAGGTTAGTTATAGACAAAAGTATATGTATATGAGCTTTATGAGATGTACGTCTACGTAAGTTTTAAAGTATACATTATACATATACGCACAGCTGTTATATTTTAAAGTGGTATTTTATATAGATTTTTTTTTTTTTTTAGTAAATTTTCGTTCTGATTAAATTTTATACATGTTGATGTTCACGTAATTTATAGGTTTTAAGATGTATAAGTTAAGTTATGTATATATGACTTTATTTACGCATATAAAATTTTAAAAGTGGTATGGTCTGTTTATACGCATGGTTAGTAAAGGTGATTTATTTATTTATAATATATTGTTTTGCCGTTTATATATGTCACAGTTTTTAAAAATGGAGGAAAGGACAGTACATGTGTTCATTTGAAGAAGTCTGTGTCTATTTTGTTAGTACGCATATAATTTAAGTATGTTCATATAGGTGGAGTACAGACTTGCAGTGCATTATAATAACAAAAATTTTATGGATTATTTTATAAGTTGTTATATAGTTTTGTTTTATAAATATGTTATTTACGTATGTAAGTATTTTTCTAAAAAAATGTAAGTATTTTTAAAATTGTAAGTATTTTGTATAAATACATATTTTATAAACTAAGTTTACATTAGTTTATATGTGTGAGTATCGGCTGTTAGTTCATATATGGTATAACAATAAGTAATATAATATGGTTGATGTTATAATAAGTTAGGTTACTGTAAGTGTATTTGTGTATATACATTGAGTTACATTTTATAGAATATGTCCTTAAGTTATTAAGTATTTAGGTCGTGTCTGCATATCAGATTTGTTCAGTACATGAATTATAAAAGTTCGCTTATACCATTTATCTTCATCGTTTCAGTTCTGATCTGATCCGTTTCAATTAGCTTTGATCGAATTTGTGCCGATTTTGTTTTGCTTGGATTTGAAATTTAATTTCAGTATCCGTAGCAGTGTGTATATCCGTATCACCTTCTGTATTCTCGTTCATCTCTAGCCTTGAAAGGTGAGCAATCACTCACGATTAACGTTCTTTTATTTATTAAATTTGATTCAATTGAAACGTCAATTGAAATATGCTGCTGTTAGTTGTTTACTGTTACGACTGCTATCATCTGTATCTGTTCACCTATGACACCTGACACCATTATCGGTTAATTATTTATGTGATAATAATACAGATTGGTTGAAAATTTACTGATTGATTGATTGTCGTTTAAATTGGATGTTAATTACTATTGTTAAATGATAACTAGTTTGCTAGTAAGATTTGAGGTGGTATAGTTTACAAAGAAAACGGATTATATACGATGGACCTTGATTGATTAAACCTGACCCCGCCATATGTAAATTTGATTAGTTTAATTTGACCCATTAATTGTCGTAGGAATTGATAAGTTATACTTTAAAGCTTTGAACATAGTTGGATTAACTGTTGTAATACTAAACTGAAATTGAAATGGAACGACAATTGAAAAACTGAAATGTAATAATCTGTAATCTACATGAAATGATAGTGTAGATTTTAGAAATAATTATAAAAATAACAATGCGAATTAATAAGATCATTTCGGAGTTATTTGATTTAATCTATTGAATTGTTATTGATTGTTGTTATTGCTTGTTTACTTACTTTGACACTATCCCTGTCATCACACTGCAAGTTCCCTTTGTTATGTTTGATTTTTGAATTAAAATGGGTTGAAAAATAGGCCCAAGCGGGTTTCGTTTAATTAAATTTGGGATTACGGGTTGAAATGCTATCCACCCGTATACATTTAGTGTACGTATTGAAATGATAATAGCCATAACACTTTGACCATATGAAAAAAAAAATCTATGGTCTTATTAAATGTAAATTCTTAAATACATCTATAAAGGGTAATGATAAATATAGAGTTAATTATATCTAGTTAATCAAGATTTGATTAAATACATAAATTATGATAAATAATTTATGTAAATTTTATTCGGATAAATGTTGCAATAATATTGAAAAATTAAGGTTGAGAAATAAATTTGGGTTATTGTAAAATGATGTTTAGATAAGGATTTATTTATTTAAATCAATTTGAAATTTATCGAATGAGATATTTCACGTTTAATAAAATTTGAGAAATCTTGAGAAAGATGTAATTTAAAGTCACTAAAATGGTATTGAATAAGGGAAGGTTCAAACTAAATAATAATGATGTAAAAACCAAGAATCTATATGAAACTGTTAAATTTAACATCTAAGTATTTAAGCCATGAACTGTATTGAAATTAAACGGTTTAGAAATTTGGTATGTATTTGGGACCAAGATAGTTGAATTTGTTATGTAGATAACTAATTGAATTTAATGGAAATTGAGGTTGAACGAAGTCTGGAAATTTGTATTTAGAGAACTAGATTGGGAAATTTAGGGGAAATATTAAATACTTAAAGTATGGAAACATATTGAAATGGAAAGGGTAATTAGGATATCAAATCCAGATTTGAGATTTATAATTGAGATTGAATTTAATTTAAATGGAAAGGTCAGGTTGATGTGAACGATTTGTTAAGTTAAGGAAATTGCAAGTGCTTTACCATATACAGCATTTAATATATATAAATACTATTTGGGAAATATAATTATTCGAAGTGAATTTGACATTTGGGTTTGAAGTATAAATTAAGTGAATGACCACGATGTAATAGTGTATATTTCTACCCTGTAGATAGTTCTATGGACCCTTAGAGGATGGTCATCCCAAACATCCTTTAAGTTATTTGTATTTCAGTTGATATTTCACTTGAGTTGGATTTATTGATATACGAATGTTAATCCTGACTCGAGTGTTTTGTGTTTTGCTTTACGCTCGGGTCAGACCGAGTAATACAGCTTTAGAGACTCACCTTTGGAGATTGGAGCTTCATTTGGAGATCCAACTATCGTTTCAGCTTTCAGTTTTCTAGATTGACTGGTTCAGAGAAGTCATCGGCTCGTACTGAAGACTTTTCTGTATTCCAGAGATTCTGATGTATTTTATTTTAAACTCTGATGCATATAGTAGCTTCATGAACTACTATTTTTCTATTCCGCTGCATTATATTACTCTGTGTCTGTGATCTGTGATTGGTTTATTTACTGTATATTTTAGGTTTTGCCAAATTAAATTAACAATTCGGTATTTTGAATTATTCAAGTCGTACATGTACGGTTTTAGTGTCGATTTGAATGGTCCAAAATAGCGGGTCGTTACAGTTGGTATCAGAGCTTTGGCTCAAGTCAAAACTTAGCATATATGGTAAATTTATTACAGAATCACTTTCATTCGAGTTGAATCTCTTCCTTTTTGACTCGATTTCCTTTGAATTTTGGAATGTCCCTCAGTTTCGAAATTCATTCTTGTCTCTCCCTATTTATATTCGTTCGATTCTGGAGTATTCCATAACTTCACTGAATGATTTGTAAAAGGGGTGAATCTCCTTTTCAGTTGGCATTGATTCACCGAAGATTCATGTATCCTCGGTTTACAATGCTGCTATATCTAGTTATGCCGAATTCTATATCGGGCGATCGAATGTCGATTTGCCTTAGAATTCCGCATCAATCATATTCCTGAAATCACGATTGACCCGGTTAAGGTCGCCCGCGATTTATAGAAGTATATCCATCTTCTATTTTGTAATTTAATTATCTCATCTTCGATCGAGTCTATCTTCGAATCAGAATTCTATGGATTGGAGTTCCTCTAATTCAAATCTCTATCTTTGTTTTGAAATCCATTCTTAAAATTATCCT
This sequence comes from Allium cepa, assembly GCA_030765085.1. Taxonomy (NCBI): domain Eukaryota; kingdom Viridiplantae; phylum Streptophyta; class Magnoliopsida; order Asparagales; family Amaryllidaceae; genus Allium; species Allium cepa. The sequence continues at coordinate 974,424,127 of CM060935.1, forward strand.
TTGAAAATCGGGTATGTTTGCATTTTGAAATTTGTTTTAAATATCGAAATTATTATTTTGATAACTATGATTTTATTCTATATATAAAAGTGAAAATGTTTTCCATAAGGATTATATACCTATATACAAAACAAATAAGAAATGTTATTCTATATATAAAAAAAAAAGGTTTTGAAAGGATTTGAAATTTTGAAAAATTATAAGAAATTGATTTATATAAAAATGATTTATAACTGAAGTGTTAAATTTGAAATTCGAGAATTGAATTCCGGTATTTTGAAATTGGTTTTAAGATTTTGGAAAATATATATAAATAATACAATTTAAAATTATTTTTTTGGAATAAGAAATGTTTCAAATAAGCTCAAATGAATTCCAATAATTTTAAAGAAATTTCAAAGAAGTTTCCAAGAAAATAGAAGTCCAGAACTCACTTATGTCGCTTGAAAATAATTTCGGTGATGAGTGCACGCATCATCGACATTGATTTTCGAGTTTCAGAGTGAGGGAGAGGCCACTTTAATAGCTTCGCTATGCAAGTGTTTTGTAAAACCGATTTTGATTTCAAATTCCGAAGTATAATTTGATATTTTAGAAAGATATAAGTATATATTTGAAACAATTTAAAATGAGACCAGTATTCAGTCCTCGAGTTTCGGATTTAATAATTGGTTTATTGATTTATTGTTGATTTTCAACTCTTGAATTGAAAATTTGATTTCCCTAATTATTTTGAAGGTTCGAACACTTCCAAGTCAAGGTCTAAAGTTTTAAAAACTAAGAAATTTCGAAGAGTATAAAATGTTTGATAAAGAATATAAATTTAGTTTGAAATGTTTTGAAAAAAAAAAATAGTTTTGAATAATGGTTTTCAGAAAGGTAAATTGAATATTTCAAATAGAAATAGATAGTTTAAAAGTTTAAAGGGATAAATTATAAATTTGGAAACCATTTTGAGTAATTGATTTTGAGGAAAATATTTGGTTTTGAAATTAAATTGGAATTAAAAACCAGTACTTATATGGTGATTTTGGAAATGTATTTGTTTGACTTTAGATATTTAATTTGGAAGAAAATTGGTGAAATCATATATGATTTTGAAACTGAATTGATAGTGAAATAATTTGAAATTGAGAATCTTAGATTATTAAGTACTTGATTTGGGAGTGGTCGAACTTATATAAAATGGATTTGTATAAGTATGAAGTTGATTTGAAATCTATTGATTTGAAAGTTACTCAATTTGGAAAGAGATTTTATATAATCGAAGTCTATATAAGTATGATTTGATATACTATTGATTTGGAAAGTATTCGTTTGAAAATGGAATCCTATATATATGGACTTTATATAAGTACAATATTTGAAAGTGATTTGAAAAAGGTACTATATGATATATATTTTCCAAATAAAGATATGGAAAGTGCCTTCTGCTTGATATCCGCTTTGTGGCCACAGCGTGGATTCATTCTATCGTTATTATTCTCTCTGATTTTGGTTTTCCAGATGTAATACTCGAGTGTTCCCACCGTGACGTGTCCCACGGTTTCTTTTTCTCTCGTGAATGCACAGCGAAATTGCCTGGCTGAGTCTTGCCTAGGGGTACGGATTGTTTCCTGGGGGAACCAGGCGTAACCATTGTGTATCCTGCAATCTGTGTAGGTCGCGAATAGTAGCGCAAGTGCCTGGCTGAGTCTTGCCTGGGGGTACGGATTGTTTCCTGGGGGATCCAGGCGTAACCATTGTGTATCCTGCACTCTACTAGTCATCATGGCGTAACTCGCAGGGCTGTGAAAGCTTACGGATATGGATTGTTTCCTGGGGGAACCAGGCGTAACCATTGTGTATCTGCGAACCATGATCGGACAAAGGTTTTGGTTTGATTGTTTTGTTTGGATCGTACTTTCCATATCTATTTTAAAAGGTTTTTCAAGTATTTTCACTGGGTGTTGAAACAAGTCTACTAAGTACTTGAAGAATTCTAGCTTTGCGCCTGATCAACGCATGGCCAGAGTCTGCAAGAACGAGGATAGACTTGTTAAAACATTGAGTTATAAAAGTATTTTCGAAAGAAAAATTGGTTTTGATATAAAAGAATTTTATTATAAAGGTATTGCCAACAAAGAAATTTTGTATTAATATTTGAAATTTAAATTCTTATGGTTTGAAATAAATTATTCGGACCCGATTCTTTCTTTTGAATCTACCTTATCTGCTCAGCTTATTTGTTCATCTTGATTTTGTTTTCAAAATCTACCTTCCTTCCTTGTTGGATTTATCCTTTGAAAATTTTGTCTAATTATATACTACATTGTTTAATATAAAATTTTAAGTGTTATGAATAGTTTGAAGTTATTAATTTCGGATTTAATATTTTCAATAAACTTTGTAAAAATAAGGGATAGTGCAGGTAATTGTTTTCATAAGAGTTGAAAGTATTATAGTATTATAGAAAATTTGAATTTCAAATGAAGTTTCAAATAAAGATTTCAAATAAATTTGGGTAGTTTTAAAAATTTGTTGTTTATCTTATCTTTCAATCTATAAATTTCCGGCTGTTTTATTCTCCTACCTCCTTCCTTTTCGGGGACGAAAAGTTTTGAGTGGGGGAGAGTGTAACGACCTGTAAGATTTTAATAAACTTTATCGTTTTATTAACGTATTTAATTGGATTATGGTGAAATTTTTAAATAAATTAATTTGCAAATAAAAAGTTAATATATGGATTACGTCCAATTAAACATAGCAGATGGCAAAATTTCAATTTATTTTATGAAAATTTATTTATTATGTAATTCTATTAAATTCAAGCTAGCTAATAATTGTTGATAATAAAAAAAAAAAAATTTCTAATGCAGAATATTTTACATAGAAAAATTCTAAATCCTCATCTGAGAAAGGCATCATCTTTAGTTTTTCAAAATCCGGACTTCTATAGCTTCGTCGTTCTTATTTTCTGCATTCTACTGCATTTTTTTTTCTACTAGTGAAAAATTCGAATTTTTATAACTCAATCATACCACTGATAACTGTATACCATTGTGAGCGCCTCGTCGTGCTGATCTCAAAAGTATATTTATTTCTGTATTTCGGAACCCGGTGTACAACGGAAGCAATAAATTTGTTCGTTTTAATGACACCATAAATTGTGCCTCCTTAGCTTCTCCTTATTTCGTTTCGATTTAAACCGTGCTACCCAATATAAATTTATTACTTTAAATTTACAGCTATAAACATTATTTGACCGTTTCTCTTACATTCATTTCACTTAAGAGATACGTTTCCGGTAGCTCTAAGTTCATTTCTCTTTTGGATTCTATTCCAATAGCATACGTTACTTTTATAATTTCCTATTTATAATACATTGTTTTATAACTCTCAATTCAATGCTAACGTTATGTGCTTTATTTCAAACAGCTCAATTGAACTTTTGAATTCTCTGTTCATTCAACTCATCGCCGTTTTGCTATTAGTATTTGTTTCCTGATTTCATCATCAAACGTTTCTACTCCTAATTATTAGTAAATTTAGAATCAACGTTTGTTGCTTAATTTATGGCATACGTTCTAATCTTTTGCTTTTATCATTTAGAAATCGAAACGTTTCTTTTGCTTTTGAATTTTGTAACGTTTGATAATAATTACTCTCCATAGTATAATTGCCTACGTATTGGGACCTAGGAAATAAATAAAATTAAGAAAACGTATAACTTGCAAGAAACAATAGATTACTTTATTTGTTTATCTGGTTTCAAACGAGTGACCATTTATTTCGGGAGAAACCGTTTCTTTTGCATGTGTAAAAATCTACCATCATCTTTCTAGATCTGTTCATATATTTTTTCCTTCCGCCTCCTTTTATTTTGCTCTCAAATTTCCACCATCTTCTTTCCAGAACTCTCCCATGCAAACAAATCCATTTATTACTCGACCTATATATATATAACTCTATGGATTCACGCACCTTTCCTTCTCTGTTTTAATATAACTCTTCATTTCTTTTTCTCTCTCTCTTCTTTATTTCTATTTATAACTTTGTCAGAAACGTATGTGTCTATATAATTTATTTATTCCTTTCTCTGTTCATTTTCTTGCTTTCAAAATGTCCTTTCCTTTGTTATTCCCTTAATTTTAGTGCGTTACTTTACACCACTACAGGACATTTATTTATGTACGTTTCACTATGTTTCTTATATAATTTGATAAGCTGCACTTTTCTCTCCTTAATTTCTTTCTTCCATCATGATTCTAAAGACTTCTGCAAAAAAAAAAAAAAAAAAATATATATATATATATATATATATATATCACAGCATCTCTACATTCCTACTTTCTTTCTTCATTCTATAAACATATTTTTCCCTTACCTGAAGCCTCTCAGATCTGTTCTTCTCCTACAAAAAAAAAAAAAAAACACACACACATAAGAAACGCATAAAATAACAGGCAGCAGCCGCCTTCCATCCCTCTATCCTCTCTCGTTCATCACCTCCGCACTCTCACCTCCGCCTCGGGTACCACTGCATCTCCCACTTCAACTGGTGAGTAGCCACCTTTATTTGTATGCACAATTTTTTTAAATGCAATTATTTGAACGTATGCGTGCTTAGTTAGGATAACATATGATTAGTTTGGGTTTAGGTCACGTTAGTCTTATATATATGAGTATAGAATGTCTGCATATATTTGTGTAGTAAATTGTTTGCATATTTTACTTAAATAATTTTAAAGTATCAAATTGTTTTTCCTTCAAAGATATATATATATAGGTTAGTTATAGACAAAAGTATATGTATATGAGCTTTATGAGATGTACGTCTACGTAAGTTTTAAAGTATACATTATACATATACGCACAGCTGTTATATTTTAAAGTGGTATTTTATATAGATTTTTTTTTTTTTTTTTTTAGTAAATTTTCGTTCTGATTAAATTTTATACATGTTGATGTTCACGTAATTTATAGGTTTTAAGATGTATAAGTTAAGTTATGTATATATGACTTTATTTACGCATATAAAATTTTAAAAGTGGTATGGTCTGTTTATACGCATGGTTAGTAAAGGTGATTTATTTATTTATAATATATTGTTTTGCCGTTTATATATGTCACAGTTTTTAAAAATGGAGGAAAGGACAGTACATGTGTTCATTTGAAGAAGTCTGTGTCTATTTTGTTAGTACGCATATAATTTAAGTATGTTCATATAGGTGGAGTACAGACTTGCAGTGCATTATAATAACAAAAATTTTATGGATTATTTTATAAGTTGTTATATAGTTTTGTTTTATAAATATGTTATTTACGTATGTAAGTATTTTTTTAAAAAAATGTAAGTATTTTTAAAATTGTAAGTATTTTGTATAAATACATATTTTATAAACTAAGTTTACATTAGTTTTATATGTGTGAGTATCGGCTGTTAGTTCATATATGGTATAACAATAAGTAATATAATATGGTTGATGTTATAATAAGTTAGGTTACTGTAAGTGTATTTGTGTATATACATTGAGTTACATTTTATAGAATATGTCCTTAAGTTATTAAGTATTTAGGTCGTGTCTGCATATCAGATTTGTTCAGTACATGAATTATAAAAGTTCGCTTATACCATTTATCTTCATCGTTTCAGTTCTGATCTGATCCGTTTCAATTAGCTTTGATCGAATTCGTGCCGATTTTGTTTTGCTTGGATTTGAAATTTAATTTCAGTATCCGTAGCAGTGTGCATATCCGTATCACCTTCTGTATTCTCGTTCATCTCTAGCCTTGAAAGGTGAGCAATCACTCACGATTAACGTTCTTTTATTTATTAAATTTGATTCAATTGAAACGTCAATTGAAATATGCTGCTGTTAGTTGTTTACTGTTACGACTGCTATCATCTGTATCTGTTCACCTATGACACCTGACACCATTATCGGTTAATTATTTATGTGATAATAATACAGATTGGTTGAAAATTTACTGATTGATTGATTGTCGTTTAAATTGGATGTTAATTACTATTGTTAAATGATAACTAGTTTGCTAGTAAGATTTGAGGTGGTATAGTTTACAAAGAAAACGGATTATATACGATGGACCTTGATTGATTAAACCTGACCCCGCCATATGTAAATTTGATTAGTTTAATTTGACCCATTAATTGTCGTAGGAATTGATAAGTTATACTTTAAAGCTTTGAACATAGTTGGATTAACTGTTGTAATACTAAACTGAAATTGAAATGGAACGACAATTGAAAAACTGAAATGTAATAATCTGTAATCTACATGAAATGATAGTGTAGATTTTAGAAATAATTATAAAAATAACAATGCGAATTAATAAGATCATTTCGGAGTTATTTGATTTAATCTATTGAATTGTTATTGATTGTTGTTATTGCTTGTTTACTTACTTTGACACTATCCCTGTCATCACACTGCAAGTTCCCTTTGTTATGTTTGATTTTTGAATTAAAATGGGTTGAAAAATAGGCCCAAGCGGGTTTCGTTTAATTAAATTTGGGATTACGGGTTGAAATGCTATCCACCCGTATACATTTAGTGTACGTATTGAAATGATAATAGCCATAACACTTTGACCATATGAAAAAAAAAATCTATGGTCTTATTAAATGTAAATTCTTAAATACATCTATAAAGGGTAATGATAAATATAGAGTTAATTATATCTAGTTAATCAAGATTTGATTAAATACATAAATTATGATAAATAATTTATGTAAATTTTATTCGGATAAATGTTGCAATAATATTGAAAAATTAAGGTTGAGAAATAAATTTGGGTTATTGTAAAATGATGTTTAGATAAGGATTTATTTATTTAAATCAATTTGAAATTTATCGAATGAGATATTTCACGTTTAATAAAATTTGAGAAATCTTGAGAAAGATGTAATTTAAAGTCACTAAAATGGTATTGAATAAGGGAAGGTTCAAACTAAATAATAATGATGTAAAAACCAAGAATCTATATGAAACTGTTAAATTTAACATCTAAGTATTTAAGCCATGAACTGTATTGAAATTAAACGGTTTAGAAATTTGGTATGTATTTGGGACCAAGATAGTTGAATTTGTTATGTAGATAACTAATTGAATTTAATGGAAATTGAGGTTGAACGAAGTCTGGAAATTTGTATTTAGAGAACTAGATTGGGAAATTTAGGGGAAATATTAAATACTTAAAGTATGGAAACATATTGAAATGGAAAGGGTAATTAGGATATCAAATCCAGATTTGAGATTTATAATTGAGATTGAATTTAATTTAAATGGAAAGGTCAGGTTGATGTGAACGATTTGTTAAGTTAAGGAAATTGCAAGTGCTTTACCATATACAGCATTTAATATATATAAATACTATTTGGGAAATATAATTATTCGAAGTGAATTTGACATTTGGGTTTGAAGTATAAATTAAGTGAATGACCACGATGTAATAGTGTATATTTCTACCCTGTAGATAGTTCTATGGACCCTTAGAGGATGGTCATCCCAAACATCCTTTAAGTTATTTGTATTTCAGTTGATATTTCACTTGAGTTGGATTTATTGATATACGAATGTTAATCCTGACTCGAGTGTTTTGTGTTTTGCTTTACGCTCGGGTCAGACCGAGTAATACAGCTTTAGAGACTCACCTTTGGAGATTGGAGCTTCATTTGGAGATCCAACTATCGTTTCAGCTTTCAGTTTTCTAGATTGACTGGTTCAGAGAAGTCATCGGCTCGTACTGAAGACTTTTCTGTATTCCAGAGATTCTGATGTATTTTATTTTAAACTCTGATGCATATAGTAGCTTCATGAACTACTATTTTTCTATTCCGCTGCATTATATTACTCTGTGTCTGTGATCTGTGATTGGTTTATTTACTGTATATTTTAGGTTTTGCCAAATTAAATTAACAATTCGGTATTTTGAATTATTCAAGTCGTACATGTACGGTTTTAGTGTCGATTTGAATGGTCCAAAATAGCGGGTCGTTACAAATCGGGGTCGGACTTTAGTGATTCTTATTCGAAAACTGCCTGGAATCAATTTATGTATTTGAAGTGAAGACTAGAAATGATAATAAATGGAATGAAGGGCCACTTGTCACTGACCTACGGTGGAATTTCATATATCATATATGTGACGGTAGTATCTTCATCTGATATCTTCAACGCAAAGGTTGCTCGCTACAAATCCTTAGGGTGATTCCCAACAAGATGTGGTAGGAGATTTCCTTCGGTTTGTCATGTTCCTGTACAACTTGTATGGATGAATGTCTGAATAAACGTTCAAAAAGACGAATTGCTCAAAAAAATGAATTATCAAAGGGTTTAAAAGAAAAGGATATGTGTAACGACCCATAAATTTTCGATGATTTAAATTGTTAATTTAATAAGATTTTGGTAATTAAAATTGAAAGAAATAAAAATCTGTAATTTAATAATGAAATGAATACTGAAATGAAGTAACAAATGATAATTAAAAACTAATAATTAACAATTTGAATGAAATTACAATTTATCGAAATATTGTAAATAATTGTACTTGGTTATAAGTTGATAAGAAACAAATGCAAACATTAAATTAATAAATGAAATAGTATGAAATAAATGACCATTGAATAAAATTTGATTATATAAGAATTGTAACATTTGTTTGTGAATAATGAATTCATAAGTGCGATTAAAAATTATAGTAACGATTATTGTAAGTTATCTGTTTATTTGGTCTATTAAACTAAAACGCATATCAATTACAATTAAATGAATTTTAATGTTACATTAATAAGATTAATGCAATAACTGAAAGTATGAACGTAATAAAATAAATGGGAAATGTTAATTTATTCATAAGGTGATAATTGAGTTAATAAAAGAGTGAAATTGAGATGAATAATTAATTGGGACCTTAAATTTTTAATTGTTGTGTAAACATGATAAAATCCAATATAACTTGAAATATAGTAATTAATACAAATAAAGATGGAAATTTGAGTATATTAAGGTAATGAAAGGTAAAAAAGGTTAACTAGGTTTATTGAGTAATAATGGATTTAATAAAAAAGACTGAAAGTGAATCAAATCAATTTATTGAAATTAATTATAAATAATTGGATGTAATTACAATTGAAGTTAAACACTGTAATTGGTAAATTAATTAACTTTGAAATTATATCTAAATTGGTTATAAAGATTTTAAATTTCTAAGTAATCTAAAAATGATGGAAATTATAAATTGTAGAATTTGAATTTAAAAAGTGATTTAATTAATTTAGTATTAATTTATTTAATTAACTGAAATATAGCCATTTGGGCAACTATCTCGGATTATGACAAAAAAAGTTTCATCGGATGCATAACGGTGAATTATTTTAGGATTTCAAGTTTCGTAGCGATTGCACTTGTCGTTTAATCGTACGGATTCGAAACACCTAGAAATCAATTTAATTGAAATCAATTAAAATCAATTTGAAATAAGCTTGATTAAATATAACTTCTTCATACGATGGAATTAGGACTTGAACCTGTTCCATTGAGTTTAAAATATTTGAAAACATCTATTTTGATATAAGGATTGACTCATTTTCGTTCCGGAGTCAGAACGAGTTTTTCGGGTCATTTTTCGTTCAATGTGTAAATCAATCGGATCCATCCATTCAATTTCTGATCTGCCTATAAATACCTCGTTATAAACCCTAGGTTGTTTCTATTCTCATTTATTTGTACGTACATTCTTTCTCAACTCCTCATTCCAATGGCAGACAAAACTTAATCCTCAATACTCAATTTCAATACCAAATCAAAAAAAAAAACCAAACTCCTCAAACTATATTGAATTATATATTGATATGAATCTCTCGATGAGCGCATCTCAGATCTGTAATTCGTTTCCAATTTGAACCTCTGTCTGTCCAGAAATTAAAGAACAATTCACGGCCGTTTGTTTGTGGTTGTTGAAGTGGACGGTGGATCCTCGGCCTGGGTTCGATCGGATGGTGCACACGTGAGGGGGGACGAGGGGGTTCGATCTATTTGGTCGCTGCATGTCGTAGTGGTCGTGATCGTCATATTTAGGCGAAATTGGATAGGCGGCGACGTGAACCCAAGGGACGCCGGAGTTGGCGATGCTTTGGACGAGGGTGCGTCCTTCGGAGGCGAGGCCGATGGTGGCGTCAGATCTGAAGAGGGGTGTACATGGGGTGGCGTAGTTGTCAATCGTTGGTGGCGGCTAGTTTTCTGAAGCGTGCTTTGCGCTAGGGTTCGTGAGTGTGATACGGGATGGTGACGTGACCGTATAGAGTATGTTTATTTTTATTTTATTTTATTCACTTTAAAAAAAATATTCAAATGTTCTAACATAATACCTTTTACATTCGATGTCGGATTTGCGTGCGGTTTGTTCCGCTAGAATCGTATTGAAATTCTAGATATTTCGATGCTGGTTTGCACGAATTCTGAGACTAGGTGAATTTTGGGCTTAAATTGGATTTAAATTCAAAGGTAAGTGTATTATTCCACTCACAACTTCTAAAATTTCTTATGTTTGTTAAATTTAATTTATGATGTAATTATGAACTTACTTATGAATGTTTGGTAGATTTTGAATCTCAGTTAGTTTGAATTTATTTGAACTAAATCGTTATTTAATTTATTATTGAATATAAATTGCCAGTTAAATACCTGTTATTGATTATCAGTTCCATATTGATATTTATTGACTGATTTGGATGATGTTTGTAATGGATGTTGATTGTGATATTAGATGAATGGATGTTGTATTTTATATCGTTATAAACTACAAGTTCACTATGGGTTGAAATGATACATGCCTGAATGATCTATAGATTAAGGAAAAGTAATTATGGTTGAAATGGTAGACTCGAGCGATTTTATGCATTTTATTTAATTTGGGATTGCGGTTTGAGATGATACACAACTGTAAAAAATTAAATTGCGGATTGAAATGATAAACATTTGTATCACTTGACCCTATGGTAGAAAATTATATACGGACACCAGATTGGTTAAATTAAATGATTTTAAAATCCTTAAATTTTTGAATTTAATCAATTGATGTTTTGAAATAAAATTTGATTTATATAAATTGAAGTATTGTAGAAAAATCAAGTTTTGTTGTTGAAATGCGAATTGGTTTAAAAAGGAATTTCTTTAAGAAATTAAATCGGAAGTTTAAAGTTAAAATTTTATGTATAAATGAAATTCTATCGAAATTGAGTTATTGAATTTGTTTGAAAATAACTTTGAAATATTTTGAAATCGGAGTAATCCGTATTGATATTTTGAATATGGATTGAAACGATATGAAATCGATAGTTTATTCAAATTTGGTTTGTCGATTTGGAAATTTGAAATGGTCCAAAGAAGTTGAAATGAAATGAACAGTTTAAATTGATAACAGGCTCGTCCAGCAGCCTGGTCTTCCTAAACCACTCCAACTCCGTTGTCGGTAGGGAATTTCAAAGTTAAACACCAGGGGGCGATAGCGGCCCTGAACTCGGTTAGCGTCGGTCGGCCCAAGAAAGCGTTGTATAGTGAGTCAATATCCAACACAATAAACTGCAATATCCAGACACTCCGACGCTCTCCAACTCCCAACTCCGCTGGTAGCTCCACCATCCCAGTGGATATAGTCGCACTTCCATTAAAGCCATGAATACGAGACTGACAAGGCTTCAAATCTTTTGCTTCCATTTTCATTTGATCATAGGCTCGCTTAAAGAGTATGTTCACTTAACTCCCACTGTCCACTAAGAACCTCTTCATCCAAGCAGGAACTATCTGAGATGAAATGGCTAGTGGATCAATGGTTGAGGCTTCGACTCTGTCGGCATCCCTGTCTCGAAATACGATGTCGTCTGTCATCGTTTTCTGTTGTTTGGTCGAAGCCTCGTCTTCCAAGTTACTGCAACATTCGAAGTCGCATGCCTAGTAGAGCTGGCATACGACTTCATTTCCCTCCAGCTCCGATCCGCTGGATGAGGACCACCACTAATAGTGTTAATCGCTATCCTTCCGCCGGTACAAGCGGATTCTGCTGCGATTGTAAGATTCTGTGTATTGTTGTTTCTATTTCCTTCTATCACTTTACTTCTACACCCCTAATGATCGGTATTTCCGACACTCGATTGCTCATCATGCTATACTGTGAATGTATTGATGTCGATATTCGAGGGCAGAAAATCCGGTTCATTACAATACTTCAAATAAGAATTTACTAAATCTTTATAATTATTCATTAATTATATAATTATATAAATATCATTTAATTATCAATTATTTTAAATTATATTTATTTACATTTTCAACATGAGTGAGAATATAAAGTGTATATATATTATACTTGTGTTTAATTTTATATATATGTGTGTATGTTGATTTGGGTAACCAACGGATCATTAGCGGTTGGTCGTCCACTAATCGACTATCAACTGGTTGACCAACTACTCGCTAGCCTGGATCGATTAAGTGATCGATTTCTGACCACCTCCGTCTTCCTCAACTATTACTCCTCCAATCTGATGCATGCACAAGATATTTGATCAAACAACCATTCAAGTACATTATATACAATGAGATAGAAGATGTAGACATAGATTTATGAGTGTATTCACTCACCTGAAGCACCTCATATATATCATTCATCTATATGCGTTCTCCAGAACCCAAATACACGATCGATACTTCAATTCCTTCATAGCTATTGATTATATATATGGTGTTGCAATGAACATACTTGAATTATAAGATTTTTCATGATTTTTTTTTGATTTTTTTTAGGTTTTACAATGAAAGTGGGATTATTGATTTTTTTTTTCAGGAAGAAGGAAAAATAAAAACGAACAAAGGACTGAACGAAAGAAATGTCTGGAGAATGGAAAGATCCCGAGTTAGAATTGTCAGGATATGGGATCATGGGCTTAGGCTTAGGAAGTTAGGTCTAAATTAAAACTTGGGCATATATTTATTTTTTGTTTTTTATTATTTTATTTCTTTCCCTTTTATAAAATTATTTTCTATTTCACACAAAATCACAATAAAATTCCTTATAAGATTTACATTTGCAACATTTAATTATTTACCCAACATTACAATATTTTCCAGAATTTATTTATATATTTTAATTTAAATATCCAATATTCACATTTTAAGCTAATTCATTAATTAACTTCCAAATTATTTTATTTCACAATCATTTAAACAACAATTATTCTTAAAACCATTTAATTTCCTCACTAGTTATTACATTATAAATTTTCAATATTCCTTGTAAATCCAAATTGTTCTTATTTAATCTACCAAAATCCATTTTAGCCAATTAAATAATTGTCATTCACTTTTACTAATTTTCCCTAAATACCGGGTCGTTGCAACCAACCTCTCCAATTAACTACTTTGTTAAGAAAATCGCCAATGTCCTAGCTAATAGGCCGAATAACAAAATGGATAATTTAATTAAAAATTTCTAAACAACATTTACTCAAGGTGGACATATTATATACAGTGTTGCTACCGCTCAAGAATTTATTAACTATTGTCATAAGGAAAATATCACATGCGCTCTCTTTAACTTGGATTTCGCCAAGGCTTTTGATTCGATTGACTGAGAATTTCTAGTAGGCACTTTGAAAGCTAGGGGATTCACCGAAAGTTGAATCTCATGGATATATCTTTTCTTGAAATCTAGTATGTCATCTGTTTTAGTAAATGAATTGAAGGCAACGCAATTCAATCCAAGGGAGGTCCTTGTCAAGGCGACCCTCTCTCACCCCTACTAATTTAACTTAGCGGCAGACATCCTATCATTCTACTCTTAATGATTAAATTAGCTCTTAATAATGATATATTACCTAAAATTGAAGATATTTCACGTCCGACGGAGTTTCTACTCTCCAATATGCAGATGACGGTTTGTTATTCTTCTACCACCTTCCTCACCATGTTGTCTCCTAAACTAGTTTAATATGAATTTTCATTGCTCTCATGCATTAAAATCAACTTCCATAAAGGCTCTATTTTAATCATCAACGACTATTCAAATGAGATAAATGAGGTTGCTAACACATTAAATTGCAAAACCATAGATTATTTGATTAACTAATTAGGTATAGCTATTAGACGAACAAAATCGAAAAAGGAAGCCTGTAACAATTATATCGATAAAGTAAGCAAAAGATTGTCCTCTTCGAAAGCCAACGGTTGCTTTAGTGAGGACAAAGTGGTTCTCATTAACTTGATATTGTCTGCAATACCAAATTATTGGCTATCTTAATACCATTTCTCTACTTGGATGATTAATAAAATTGATAATATCAAAAGAAACTTTTAATGGAAAGAAATGTTCTAGTTTAAATTGTCTAATTAAATGGAATCTTGTGTGCAAATCCAAAACCCGTCTAATTAAATGGAATCTTGTGTGCAAACGCAAAAACTCAAGGTGAGTTGGGTATTATAAACCTTAAAGTCCCACATGCTTCACTTTTATATAAATGGAGCTGGAAATTTCTAGACAACGATACAACAACATGAAAAGAAATAGAGAACGTATTAAATCAACTTCAAGAACTTATAGTATTATTGATCGATTAATACGAACGAACAACATGATCTATTGGTTTGATGCTGGGACAAAAAAGAAGGATACACCTCTATGTATAAGTTCTTAATCTTCTGGAACTTCAACATTACACTACTTTAAACCTGTTTGGAAAATCTACGCATCTTCTAAGTTAAAATTCATATGTGGATTGTTTTACCTATTATTAGATTAAACTATAAACTAGTAAACAAGCCTGATCACAATCCGTACCATTTTGGCAACGTAACACTCGAAACTACCATCACATCCACATGTGAATATTGGAAATGTTCTGGATTTAATTATAAGTAATGGTTCACTTAGGAAATTTTTAGACAATCTATTTTGTTACGTTTTCGGGTCTTTGGAATGAAATAAATTAACGGTTATCGATAATTCATATGGAAATTCATTAGCTATCATATTTTTATTGCCTTGAAGTATTTCACTTTGGAGATAGAGACAATCAACTTGGAGAATTGAGCTTGATCGAATCGCGTGCAACACTTCACTTTATGACAGCCTACCCCTCGTACTGTTGGAGCACCATCCAGGGGATCAGTGGAACCATCTGCACAATCGTTTATCTCAGTCTCGACGACCTTCTCTTCTATTTATTGGAAGAGCATAATCATGCAGCCTACATTCTTGTTCTTGTTATATGCCATGTTTGTTCTCATTCCACGCAGCTCTACACGAGTCTAGTCTGGTCTTTCTGCTACTTCCGGTGATCTACTGTCTCACTCTCAAGCTGTGTTTAACATTTCATTTATACGTGCAGCAGTCCAAAGCTTTGGGTCACGTTCTCTCAAGCTGGTATATGCTCAGGTTAAGCTATCATGTTGTGCTCAGCAATTTATATATACACACAGCAGTCCATAGTTTTTGATCTCATCCTTTGCTCATGCTCAAGCTGTTAAATGCTGAGTCCAGCTCCCTAGGCTTGTTCATACATGTTCTGTCTGGCACGTTCATGCTATCTTCAATATTCTGCAATCAGTCCTGGTCATGCAACAAGAAAACCTTCTAAACAGAATCGGTTCCTTCAAATGTTCAGCCTCACTTCAAAGTCTGTCAGTCACATCATGGCTCTCTTGCTTAGTCCAGTCTGTCACGTTCAATCCAGTTACATCTTCAAAGTCTCCATACTCAAGTAGACCGTCTGTCCAAGCTTGCAATCAGCACACCATTTGCTCTCGCTTCTTGATTCCCTTCTTGCAGACCACAAACTCAACGTTGTCTTTAATTTGGTATTTCCTTCGTAATGGCAGTAAATAATTTTTTGCATTCATGTATTAGCAAAAAGCTTAGGTCTATAATCTATGTGCCTAACTTGCTTATATTTACTGTCACGTATGTTCATTTATTCGATGATCTTTGTTTCACCATATAATATACTCAAAACATAGTTGCAACGACAGTTACCAAGCTTGTTGGTGGTTTTTATTTTTGGTTCAAATAAATAATTTCAAGTGCTCTCCTAATAGTGAGGACGACTATTTCATCAGCAAATTTGTTAGATCCTAATTTTATGTTACTTCTAACTTTCAATTTAAAATTAAATTTTGTATTTTATAAAAGAAAAAAGTTCCATGGTCAAACTACATATATGTGAATAATATATGTAATATAGGAAAATAGGAAGGAAAAAGTTTTGGGGCTTTATTGAACCAAGGACGTGACCAAAAATTTTAGATCGAAAGAAAAGGTTTGACACAGCAAGTGCATGTAGACGGCAAGTGCTTGCTTTCGAGGAGTGAAAATGGGGTCCAACTCATCTGTCATCAATCTCATGTGTCCCTTGTCCTCGTACGATCTGAACCATTCATTGTTCATTAATTAATTAAATTAAGTAGGTGGGTTGATAGAACAAAGAGTTGTGATTGAGTGGTGATAGGGGGAACATATGATTTGAAGACAGAGAAATTCATCTCGTAAAAATGACGCAAGAGCACAGTGGTGGAGTACAGGCGGGCAAAAATTGAGGCAAGTGTGCTACGAATGTAAACGGCGACAACATCGACGAGCGCAAGTGACTAGTGGTGGCGGTGGAGGCAAAGAAAAAGATTTGCCATAGTTTTATATACGTGTAATGTTAGTTTAACTTAGCATTTTTTTAAATGGTATTTTATATATAACATGTCACCGGAACAACATGTCACATGTCAATAAACGTTCGAATCACGCTACGCAAATTTCGAACTTGTGACCTCTCGCACCAAAGCCGAATTACTTAATCACTTGGACTATGATGCTTGTCAACTTAGCATTTCTTGAAATGTATGAATTTATTTTAGTTCATTTAATGTAGTTCATCCGATGCTAGTTTAATTTAGCATTACATTTATCAGATACTAGTTTAATATAACTTTATATTTTATCAAATGCTGTTTTAATATAGCATTCTGTTGTCCTTCAGATTAAATGTTAAAAGATGTTGTCATTGAGACAAAAACAAATTTTAGACTTTTCCTTTTGACTAATTCCCTCTCATGTAACACACACATGTATGTATTTATGTATGCATACAAACCACTTACATATTTGTATTATGTCAATATATATTCACCCTTGGAAGAATACACATTCTCATTGTTATTATACATAAATACAATATCGGTATGTGTACATCCCCTTCCAATCACATAACATTTGATGTTTGTGATATAAATTGGAGTTATAATTCATATGAACACATAAATGAAATTCACATTTACTACATATAAAATAATATGAAAATATAAAAATAAAACATTAATTCCACTTCTAAAAATAAATCCTAAAAATATTAAATATAATTTAATATACCAATAAATATCCATTTATAGCAATACCATTAATCTTGTGCGACAATAATAAAAGGAATATTGTTACAGAATAAAGAGAATGGAGGCAATTAGGGAGAGAACAATTCTATTGAATTGAGAGATATATATTTACAATACAATCAAGCTTCATATTTATAGACTACTTATGTAGTGCAGATTACAATAATGCCCTTTCATATTTAGCATATTCATCCCTATTATTAATGTATATTACAACACTCCCCCTTGAATATGCGTATGTAAAGATGATAAGAGTAATTGCCTCATTAAAAATCTTGTTATGAAAAACCCAGTGGGAAAAAATCATAAACAAGGAAAAGAGTACAACATGATTTCATCTTTAAGTAACATATATTTTATAATGTTACTATGAGGGTTGATTCTTCTGTATTAAGATTATGCCTCATTAAAACCTTACTAATAAAAACCCAATGGGAAAAAATATTAGTGAAGGAAAAAGAGTACATTATAGCGTATTTCATACGCTCCCCCTGGATTATAACGTATTATTCAATTAGTTTGTTGATGCAGCCGACGCATACCAATTTTGTACACCATCTTCTGAAATGTTGATTTTGGAAGCGCCTTTGTGAATAAGTCCGCTGGATTTTCTTGGGATCGGATTTGTTTCACTTCTATCTTATTATCCTTTTGTAGCTCATGTGTGAAGAAAAATTTAGGAGAAATGTGTTTCGTCCTATCACCCTTAATGTAACCCCCTTGAATTTGAGCTACACAAGCTGCATTGTCTTCATAAATAATGGTTGACCTTTCCGTTACTGATGGAAGTTGGCAGCTTTTTCGAATATGCTCAATCAGTGATCTTAGCCAAATACATTCTTTACTTGCTTCATGTAGTGCTAGTATTTCAGAGTGATTGGATGATGTTGCTACCAATGTTTGTTTTGTAGATCGCCATGAAATTGCTGCATTGCTGTTATTAAATACATATCCAGTTTGTGATCTTGCTTTATGTGGGTCAGAAAGATAACCTGCATCAGCATAGCCAACTAGATTTGGATTAATGCCTGTGTTAGAGTAAAATAAACCCAAATTTGTCGTTCCACGAAGATATCTCATGATATGTTTTATACCATTACAGTGTCTTTTTGTTGGTTCTGAACTGTATTTTGCTAGAAGATTTACTGAAAATGCAATATCTGGTCTTGTGCATTGGGCCAAATATAACAATGCACCAATGGCACTAAGATATGGCACTTCCGGACCAAGCACATTCTCATCTTCTTCTTTTGGGCGGTAAGGGTCCTTTTTAATATCTAAAGATCTAACAACCATTGGCGTACTAAGTGGATATGCTTTATCCATTTGAAAACGCTTTAGAATTTTCTCAATGTAGTTTGATTGATGGATTAATATGCCATTAGTACTATGCTCAATCTGTAGACCGAGACAGTGCTTAGTTTTGCCAAGATCTTTAATTTCAAATTCCTTCTTTAAGTAATTTATTGTTTCATCAATCTCTTCTGGAGTTCCAATCAAATTTATGTCATCAACATAAACTGCTAAGATAGCAAATCCCTTTACCGATTTCTTTATAAAGACACATGGACAAATGAGATTGTTTTCGTATCCTTCTTTTACCAAATATTTACTAAGACGGTTATACCACATTCTTGCAGATTGTTTCAATCCATATAGTGATCGTCTTAGTCTTAATGAGTACATGGACTTTGATTTTGCTTCAGGCAATTTATATCCATCTGGAATTTTCATGTAAATGTTGGTATCTAATTCACCATAAAGATAAGCTGTCACAACATCCGTTAATCTTATATCGAGTTTTTCAGAAACTACAAGGCTTATCAAATATCGGAATGTTATGACATCCATGACAGGGGAGTAAGTTTCCTTAAAGTCAAAACCCGGTCTCTGCAGGAAACCTTGTGCGACAAGTCGTGCCTTGTACCTCACGACTTCATTTTTATCATTTCGTTTTCTAACGAATACCCATTTATAACCTACTGGTTTAACATTTTCTGGTGTTTTTTCTATTGGTCCAAATACACCATGTTTTTGAAGTAAATCTAGTTCCACTTGGATAGCATCTTTCCATTTTGGCCAATCGTGTCTTTTTCGACATTCATTTATGCTATTTGGCTCATTATCATCATTCTCATTATTCTCATTATGGTCATGACCTTCAATTATTTCAGTAGCTACTGCGAATGAGAATACATCATCAATTATTAATTTACTTCGATCCCATATTTCTCCGTAGTTCGTATAAAATATTGAGATCTCATTATTATTAGGTACCATTTTATCGTTGGAATCTTCTTTTATCTCTTCTGCGATAATGTTTCCTTTCACGCTTCTAGGAGAATTGGGATTTTCATTTGAGTGATCTTTTTGATCACTTATAACATCTTCAGGAGGTTCCTTAATTGATGATTTTTCATTAGACTTTCTTTTTCTAGGCGCCAAGCCTTTTGAACCAATTGGCTTTCCACGTTTTTGTCTTGCTTTAGATTCATTTGCTGCTATATTTATTTTTGATCCTTCAGGGACATCAATTTTTGCTGGTGCATTTGCTGCTGGAATGTGAGATTTAGTTATTTTTGCGGTGTCACTAAATGCATCCGGCAGTTGATTTGCAATATTTTGAATATGCAAAATTCTTTGTACCTCATATTGGCATTGTTTAGTACGTGGATCCAAATAAGACATAGATGGATTATTCCATGATATTTCACGCCGTTCTACTGGAACGGTCTTTCCTCCCCTTAACGGCGGGAAGATTGTCTCATCAAATTTACAGTCTGAAAATCTTGCAGTGAAGACATCACCTGTAAGAGGTTCAAGATAACGAATTATCGATGGAGAATCAAATCCCACATAAATTCCCAACCAGTTGAAATTGTACTTGAGATTGTACCAAAGAATCAATGTCTTTGTATTTGTGAGCTTCTGGCTCATGTTTATAGAGTGAGATTCAACTATGCCAATTTTTGTAAAATATAAACCAGTTGAAATTGTACCAAATCTTTCTAGGATAAGCTTCTGGCTTTCAATTCTAGAAATAACACAAAGATATTCTTTGTTGTTTTCATTTATAGTTTCATTATGGTATCCATTCATTCTTATATCTTTGAAACTCAGCAAATTTCTTTTAGAGTTGCTTGAGTATAATGCATTCTGAATAAAGATATGCGTACCATTTGGTAATATTATATGGGCTCTTCCGGACCCGTCAATTATATTAGCAGATCCAGCTATAGTGGAGACTTTAGCTGAGAAATTTTCAGATAGTTCAGAGAAAAACTTCTGGTTTTTCAAAATTATATGAGTAGTTGCACTATCTAGTAAGCATATATCATCACCCAAATGTTGTTCCATACCTTAAGAATTAAAGGCAATAATTAGTCAATCATTAAAAATTTGTATGCATAAATGAATGTAATGTAAACAAACAAAGTAATATGATTAAAATAGGCTATTGATTAAAAACAACATCCACATTACACATTACTAGTACTGCAAAGGGAAATACAATTAAACGAACACAAATTTCTAACTGATTTATTGATGCAAGCTAATGAAATAAAATGAAAGTCACATAACAAACTTCAAGACATTTCTAATTGATCAACTCGGTTATATCATTGATCATTGCACTTAGATTTTCATCATTAATGAAATTTCCATTGTCATCTTCGAAGAAATCATCTAACTTCAGGTTAGTGTTTTCAGGTAACTTTTCGGCATTATTTGCCTCAATATTCTTCGAGCGATGATATTCTTCAACTGTTTTCTTTGATGATTTACATGTACGAGACCAGTGACCAGATCGTCCACATATATAACAAACTTCCTCATAATGCCTTTTATTTTCTGAAGCTGAATCAATGTTTTTTATAGGCTCAATTTTCTTTTATTGCTTTTTAAAGTTGGTGGTTTTTTACCTTTAAAACCACCATAACCACCTCTGCTAGAGTTATATCCATGTCCACGACCATGTCCTCTACCTCGACCTCGACCCCTACCTCTTCCAGAGTGGGCAAAATTAGCATTAATTTCAGGTAATGCAGTTGAACCAATTGGTCTTGAGGAATGGTTTTTTTTATTATAAGCAACTCATTATTTTATTCAGCAATTAGTAAGCATTCTATGAGTTCAGAATATTTTGTAAAATGACACTCTCGATATTGCTGCTGCAGGAGTATATTCGAGGCATGAAGTGTTGAGAAAGTCTTTTCAAGCATTTGTGCGTCATCCACCTTTTCTCCACATAATATCAGTTTAGAAGTGATTCTAAACATTGCAGAATTATATTCTCTTACGGACTTAAAGTCCTGAAACCTCAGGTTCAACCACTCTTGCCTAGTGTTTGGAAGTATGACCGTCTTCTGGTGGTCATAACGCTCCTTCAGGGAGTTCCATAAGTGGAGAGGGTCTTTTTCAGTTAAATATTCTGTTTTTAGATCGTCATGGATATGACGTCTTAAAAATATTAGAGCCTTTGCTTTGTCCTGCTGGGACATAGTATTGCCATTTTTAATGGCATTTTCTAAGTATTGAGATTGCAAATGAATCTCAGCATCCAGTATCCATGATAAGTAGTTGTCTCCAGATATATCCAAAGCTTTAAATTCAAGCTTGGCGATGTTTGTCATTTTGTGAACTGTTGTTTTAAAGGAAATAAGAAATAGAATGTATGTAGATATATTCTAAAAGACTCGTCTGCACTAATATATATAATACGATTTTGAATATAAATAGCCTTAGAATTGGAATGGTCAGAAGAGAAATGGTCAGAGTAATTAATATTTAATTACTTGCTGAGAAGTTGGAAAGTTTGAAGGTGAACAGGTTGAGGTCAATAATTAATTTGCATTCCTTCGTGCTGATAACGTGTTACAGAATAAAGAGAATGCAGGCAATTAGGAAGAGAACAATTCTATTGAATTGAGAGATATATATTTACAATACAATCAAGCTCCATATTTATAGACTACTTATGTAGTGCAGATTACAATAATACCCTTTCATATTTAGCATATTCATCCCTATTATTAATGTATATTACAACAAATATACATATATTATTATTTTTTTCTAAATTTATCCTTTTATGCCTTTGCCTATCGAACATGGTCCAACAACACTATTCTCTGCATAAACTCTTTCAGGAAACCTGCATTATTCACATAAGAAAAAAACTCACCTCTCCACCGTTATCTTATCATCAGTTTATTGTTAAATTATGTTCACAAAATTATTTTATGCATAAATTTTGTAGTTTGGAAACTTTGGAAGGCGGTTCTAACAATGCGACATGACAATAAGGCTTGATCAAATTGTAAACTAACACTGCTCCATTTAAATATGTTCTCACCTTTTGTGTATATAATTCGGCAGTGACATTAATAAAAAAAACTATCTTTTAATTCTTGATTGTTTTAAGTATAATATATATGGTTTTCTAATAATATCGTAGACATCATTCTTGTTACTAACTTGATTGGATAAGTATATAAATCAATCGTTGATGTTTTCAAAACTAAGTACAAACAATATGTATATTGAACTTAATAAAAAAAATTTAAAAAAAAAAATCCTTTACTGCTATTTGACTGTTTCCCAAGTTACATAATATACAACATCGTAGGCTAAATGTTTTAAGATCACATGTCTTTTTTGTAGTATCCATTTAGCACTCATAATTTAACCACAAGTTATAATTAAATATTTATTTTTTCTCCCACTTGTTAGATCATACTAATAATTATATAAAAACTTGTAACTACAAATAGGAGCGTTGAAGGGGCTAAAAAAGGAAGGAAAAGAAGGGTGTCACTGAATATATATATGTGTATCTATATATGTAGGTATGTATGTATATATATGTATGTATATATGTGTGTGTTCCCTCTTTGTTTATTCCCCTCTCACCTCCTTGTCTTTTTATGCAAAAAAATTTCGCATCAAGATGATTTTTTTTAGATACGTTCTATTAGTTCGCATGACCATGCAAAATTTGAATCATTTTGAAACATTTAACCCTTTCCAAATCGTTTTTCAAACCGACGGTTCAAATAAATGTTTTTTAACGGTTCATATTGACTTGTCTTTGGAGAGTGCTAACCGTTCCTAACGCACGTGCATAAAGAAATTCTTATAAAATTATATAAATCTAAAATTTGTACGTAGTTTTGATGAAAACAAATTCAAAAGAAAAAGGTCGTAGATTTTTTGTTGGAAATTAATTTCAAATTAACCTTATTTACTTTTCAAAATTTCCATTTTTAAATTCTTACGAAATTTCGTTATAATATTTTTGTTGGAACGCAATGTGCATATAAAATTTTTTACAAAATTTAAAATTTCTGCGTAATTTCGAAAAAAATAAAATGAAAATAAAAGAGAGAGAAAAATCGTTGGAAAATTTTTTCGAACTTGTAGCACAATTCTTAAGCAAAACTGTACAACAGGATACAAAAACAAAAACCGATCCTCAAAACACAAACTGTTTGCAATGATCACAAAAGGATGATAAATCATGACAAAGCAAACATCAATTGGATATACCATTTTATGCATTAACTTATTGGCCATTTATCTCACAAACTCATTTCTATTTTGAAAGCTGTAGTCCCCTGCATAACCTGTGCATCCATGGTAAAAACAAACTAGAAAATTATAGTTAGTCATATAATGTGCAAATATCGATATAACATTTCAGCAGAATTACTATATTTTGCTCACCTAATTTATTTGGAAAGTTCAGTTTAAAGCCAACATGTTAAATTTTGAACTGAATGGTTAAAAAAATAATCAATATTCATTAGGATATGACGAACCACACTTTATCTTAAACTATTCAAATCTCAGGACATTTAAAGTCTAAGAAGTTACCGGAAAATTTCCTTTTGAATCACTAATGTAATTATTGCGTATTGATTGATAGATAGATAAAACAAAACACACACACAAAAACCAAGATTTATCATTTGAATTATATTTCATCATTTGTAACTCTGCTATTCTAAGCCGAACAGTGTGCCAATTGATTTAATTTTTTTTTTTTTTTACTAATTCAAAGTATAAGGAAATGAACCCACGTTATCTTTCCCCTCATGCTTTCACTAAAGATTACGAACTTAATTTGACAATTTTTCAGTAATGAGCATATAAGTTATGACCTTAGATTTTATGTGTAAAATACTCATTTCATTGGAAAGAGTAAAATATAGCAGGGTCAATTTGTTGAAACAAGGATAAAACTTAAAAATATATATTATATACAACAGTCACCAAAAAGAGTTAACCATGTATTCTCATATAAGTTATAGCTAGACAATGCAAATTGAAAAGGACAATATCTAATTCCCAAAAGCAGGGATAGTAGTCAACTTTGTCAGTCCTTCAAATGTATATTATTGGAATGGAGTATACTAAAGTGAACCGAAGAATAAAAGTTTTTTTCTTTTTCTTTTCCTTTCTTTTTTTGAATTTGAATTTTTCCGATTTTATATAAGCGCATTTTGACAGATTGCCCTTGATAACAGCAGTTTCTAAAGAAAAATCAGCTTATTACTTAAGTTTATATCATAACATAACATTGTACCTATTAAGTTTATATCATGTAAACAATATTAATTTTCGTTTTTGTAACTATTTGTCATAACATGATGCATACAAATATAGTCACTATTTGTTCAAACAGCAAGGATTATTTGCAAATTGAAAATCGATCAATACAAACTGCAAGGCCACTAAAAAAAAGCACGAGAAGGAACTTATCGCATTAAGGTAAATTAGGAAGACGTCCCTTTTTAAGACAGGATATGGAGTGGTCCGCTGTTTCGATGAGATCAACAATATTGTGACGAGAGCGCTCAGCAGCACCAAATATGAAGATGGAGCGTACCTCAGCTTTCTTGGATAGAAGAGAAGCATAACCAAGTTGAAGTTCAGGGGAATTCAGTCCTCTTAAGATTTGCCTGTACAAAGATAGCACCTTTGCTCTATTGTTTGCCAATTCTTCAGCTGTTGCCCATATCAATCCCTTTGCCATTACTCAGTGCAGGGGCCTGAAGACGTGGAGTCAGGTGGCAGAAAAGGAAATATAGGAAAGTACACATAAGAATATAATTGACAAGGGTGCACTCACGTAGTCAGGTACACGATTAGGCGATGTACTTTTGTTTAACTGGTTTCATACACGATTAGGCGACGTTCAATTGGATGTGCCTTTGTTTAACTGGTTTCATACAGAGTTAGATACACTTACAAACTTTCTTAGTTCACTTAATCAAGACCAAAGAATTCATTATCCAATCAAGTGTTGTCATAATTCCAGCAAAAGATACTAGCTAATTTTAATAATGATGACATTGTTTTGTGTTGTCAAGATTGTTAGGATGCGTTCATAGTTTTTCTTTTCCCTGTTCCATTTTACGACGCGTCGGAAATTGCAAACAGAGCATAGCCCCATTTAACCCTTTCCTTGTGCATGATAAACTAAGCCGTTAAAGTCGACGCATCTGACGCCGTCCAATGCGTCAACTGTAAACTGTTTAATTTTCTCCCAACAACCATATTCTCATTCAGTATCCGGAACCATTGTTATCAAAAATATTAAAATCTTTCGATTTAAATCTTGTTTCAAATCGGATCTTTCCCTTTACATTCTGATTCATATTCCAATTCAAAATTAGTTATAACCGCAATTTAAAAGCATCATTCACTACATACTAATATATTTGATGTACTTGTTTGACTTCACAACGCCAATTAATGTTTTTGAAATAAAATAAAAATGGAATAAGAAAGAAAAATTGAATTTTATGTTTCGACGTAGAAGTTCAAACAACAAAATCAATTTTCAAGTGTGTATACATGTTAGAATATGAATCTTTTGAATTTGCAATTTAAATTATGTTTTCATTTAAAGTTTGAATTTTACGATTTATGATTTAAACCATGGTTCGAGAACTCGGTTTCGGTCATTTAAAATTATGTTGGTTTCGGTCGATTTCGGAAGTTTTGCTTGTTTCGGTTTCTGTTTCGGTTTCGGTCATAATATCAAATTTTTACATTTTTAATGAAAAGGTGACGATAAACGATGCAATAGATGAAGTAGTATGCAACATAAAATAGGGTAATAAAGCTTGTTAATTTAGTTTCCATATTCAAAAACAATAAAAACCCATCAACTTGTTCAGCCCAAAGCCCACAGCCACAGTCATCCCACAACTTATTCAAAAACAATATATGAAATCAGTCAACAGTCCACCAATACCCTTCATTCTCTAATTCTCTCGTTTCAAACATACGAAGCCAAAAAAAAACACCACTCGACCAAAATACGAAGGCGAAAGGGGAAAAAAAATCTACGCGCGCGTGTTGAAGTGGAGCTCTGGGACGAGGTCGAAGTCAAAGATCGAAGAAAGGTTGATGTCGAGGTCGATGTTGAAGTCGAAGCTCGTTGCTGCCGGTCGAATTTGCTGCCTCGAAGTCGAGGTCGAAGTCTCATTGAAGCTTGATTTGGAGAAGTGAAGATCTGGTAATTTTATGATTTCGAATTTGAATTTTTTTTTTCTACTTCTTAGACCGGGACGGGATTTTGCTCTAATCCCGTCCCGCCGCTGGCCGGAACCGCTACGAGATGGTCGAAATCTCCTGGTTCCGGCCGGAGCTTCAAACCATGATTTAAACCCTATTTTGAAAGCCGTTCAGTACCGAGAAATGGTGGATCGGTCATGTCACGGAGTTAGACACTTTTATTTTGAAGTATAGAAGATTAACAACAGAGAATGCAGATTTATTGAAAAAAATTCACAATTCACATGTTGGATTCATTGCATTCTCGCTCACTGCTACGCCAAATGAAGAATTGCATTAATTTTCTTCGTGTTTCCAAACTATTCAACCATATATCAATCAAACATGGGTATTTGATACAATGTACAACAATCTAGCACTACTAGAAAAACAGTATATTCCAACGCCTCTTTTCCAACGGCCGCCAACAGCTATTCCAACGGCTTCCAACGGCCCGTTAATTTTTTACGTAGTCGTTCGAAGCCGTTCGAAGCCGTCTGAAAATTAGCCGTTTGCGGCCGTTGGAAGCCGTTGGAAAATTTCCTGCATATTTTTCAGAGACCGATCTCAGCTCATTATTCTTCTTCCCCACCAAATCTTACCCCCAATTCCACCATTCCACCATCTCCAATCTTCAGCTGCCGGCCCAAACACCAACCCAACAACCTCCGACGCCATCTGGAAGCTAATCCAGCCCATCTCCACCCTTCTAGCTCTCCAAATCGATAATTTTCCTAAATCTAATATTTAGGTTTTTTTTATTTAGGGTTTAATTCGAATGTTGATTGATTCCTACTTGTTAGTGTATGCATATAACATTATATTATCCCCTAATTTTAGTTATTATTCCATAATAAACAAGTTATTACCGATTGAAAATTTGTAATTTAGGATATTTTAATAGTTTATATATGTTGATTTGGTTAGTATTGAACGTATATGTGTGTGATAGAGTTTATTGCATTTGGAATCCGTTAGAACGGATATTGAATTTGTGCGAATACGATTTTTGTATTTGTAGGAACACGTGAATTTGTAAAAAATGAATTTTGTGTACCAATTTAGTGTATAAAATGAATTTAGTACTTATGTAATAAAACGGTAAAATATAAACCAATATTAATTAAAAGAATTATATATTCATATTTAATATAAACAAATATTTAAATCCTTAGATATTATTCGGCCCCGTCTGACAAGTGTTGTATATAATCGTTTTAGGGATATTCGTTTTTTCCACAAAACGGAAAACTCTATTCATCTGATACATCATTTGTCGGATTTGTCCCAGTATTGGACAAGTTACAAACACTATAAAGTAATTATATTCCGTCAATCATATCACTTTAAGCGGTTCATAAAATTTCGACGGTATTTCCTTTACGTTCATTGTGTACACGCATTTGTGTACGATACAAGGAACACGGGGGAAATGCTGCCGAAATTTTGTGAATCGTTTAAAATGATATGATTTACGGAATATAATTACTATCGTGTTTGTAATGGGAAGTAGGATGACCGACCATCAAAGAAAGACACATAAGTGGCAATGAAACAATAGTTGCTTATTTAAAATAAAGTTTGTGAAATTAGCAGTTTGCGGCCGTTGGAAGCCGTTGGAAAATTTCCTGCAAAATATAAAATGAATGATTTATAACATTTTTACTCTATCATAGGTTTTCTAGTAGGAAAACATGGTCAATTACTTTAATGATCGGAGCTGGATGTATCAAAGAAGGGAAACTAGTGGCGCAATAAGCGAACATTTTCTAAAAGGGGTACAAGTGTTCATCGAATTTGCTATAAGTAATATTACAAACGATGAAGAAATTCGTTGTCCGTGTAGTAGATGCAAATTGTTGAACTATTTAGAACCGAATATGGCTAAGATTCATTTGCGCCAATTCGGTTTCGTACCCAATTATTTGCTGTGGGATCGTCATGAAGAAATTGTAGCCCCTAATAATCAAGAACAGTCGGTGGAGGTCATCAGCGAAGAAGATAGTACGAATCTCATAGAACATATGGTCGAAGATGCAGCACGATCAATGTTTCCTACTGTTGTAATTGATAACGACGATGTTAACATCGAAGAGGAACCAAATGTTGGAGCTAAAAATATATATGATTTATTGGATCATGCTAAAAAACCCCTTTGGAATGGATGTTTAAGCGACTCTCAATTATCGGTAACTGCAGAATACATTGCAATGAAATCAAAATACAACCTTACAGAAGCTGGATTTACGGCTGTTGTGCAAGCTGCTAAACGTCATATGCCATCTGATAATTTAATGTGCGAAAATTATTATGAAGTGAAAAAACTTATGTCATCTTTCGGTTTGCCATATCAAAAAATAGATACATGTTTAAAGGGTTGCATGTTGTATTGGAAAGAAGACATCAATTTTAGAAATTGTAAAATATGTAATCAGGAAAGATACAAATCGAGGAAAAAGAAGGGAAAAGAAGTTCCGTACAAGCGTATGCATTATTTGCCCCTCATCCCTAGACTTCAACGATTATATGCATCATCTGTAACAGCGCATCATATGAGATGGCATAGTGTGAGAACACCTCAAGAAGGTACGTTGACACACCCAGCCGATGGAGAAGCATGGAAACATTTTGACAAGAAATATCCCGATTTCGCAGCGGAGAGCCGAAATGTTAGACTAGGTTTATGTACAGACGGTTTTTCACCGTTTTCTCAGTTTGGTTCTAAATATTCATTTTGGCCTATAATAATCACATATTACAATCTACCTCCGTGGATGTGTATGAAAACTCCATATATGTTTCTCACGATTGTCGTCCCTGGTCCTCATGATCCGACACAAGGCATTGATGTTTACTTACAACCGTTAATCGAAGAGTTGAAAATATTATGGTATGAAAGAGTTGAAACATACGACATATCAAAAAAGAAAAATTTTCGGATGTTCGCTTCTTTGTTATGGACTATTAGCGATTTTTCTGCATATGCAATGCTTTCGGGTTGGAGTACGTCCGGTCGTTTTGCTTGTCCTTATTGCATGGAAGAAACACGAGCATTTTCTTTGCCAAATGGAAAGAAAATTTCATGGTTTGATTGTCATCGATGTTTTCTTCATATTAATCACCCTTTTAGAAGAGACAAAAAAAAACTTCATAGCTAATAGACATGAGACTACGACCACCAGCGGTTTGGTCAAGCGAGGATATATATGAACTTGTAAAAGATTATCCAAAGATACACGAGACCGGACAATAAGAAGAAATTCAAGGTAAATCGACGTTTCATAATTGGTGTAAACAAAGTATATTCTGAGAATTGCCTTATTGGAAAAATCTATTGATCCGTCATAACATTGACGTGATGCATAACGAAAAAAACGTATTTGATAATGTGTTTTATACAGTTTTGAATGTGAAGGGCAAGACTAAGGACGATTTGAAATCTAGACGTGATATAGAGCAAATATGCAATCGTCCCGAGCTTCATATGACTCCCGACAATAAAAAACCCAAAGCATGCTATGAACTAGACAGCAACCAAGTTAAAGTACTCTTACAATGGGTGGAAGGATTACGATTTCCCGATGGAATTTCCTCTAATCATCGTAGATGTGTCGACTATAAAAATGGGAGACTGAGTGGAATGAAAAGCCATGATTGTCATGTAATGATGGAAAATTTGTTACCCATCGCTTTCAAAGAATTGTTACCGGTAAAAGTTTAGACGGTAATAACAGAACTTAGTTTATTTTACAAGGAGCTTTGTTCAACTACGTTAAAAGTTGATCGTCTACTTAAACTTGAAGAAGAAATTCGTATACTGCTCTACAAACTGGAGAAAATATTTTCTCCGGGTTTCTTTAATGTAATGGAGCATTTACCTGTTCATCTTACATATGAAGCACGTCTTCGAGGTCCTGTGCAATATGGATTGATGTATCCATTCGAAAGGTATGTTACTATATTGAGTATGTAAATGTTGATTTAAGTATAAATATAGTAGTTAATACTCAACCCAAATATTTTTTATTAGGTACTTAAATCATTTGAAGAAAAAAGTGAGACAAAAAGCTCGAGTTGAAGGTTCTATTTGCAAATCATATATCGAAGAAGAAGCTCCTTTCTTTTTCTTTCATTATTTTAAAGACCATGTGAACGTATCATTTGTAAGTGTTCCGCGTAATGACGATCAGGCCGTTGAACAAGATTCTTCTTCTGAATTAGTATTATCTATTTTTAAACAACATGGCTGACATGCTGGAAAATGTGAGAAGTATGGCTAGATGATAAAGAATACCATGTAGCACACACATATATTCTTCTTAATTGTCCTTAAGTTGCACCATTTGTTAGGTGATTAGCACATTCCAAGTTTTGTTAAATTTAATACTACACGTGTGAATAAATAATAATATAATATATCATGTTTGTGTTTGCAGTATTTATGAATCACAAAATCCAGGCGGCGATTTAAGCAAACATTTCAGTACTTGGTTTTCGAAATACGTTTCTGATCCCACAAATAATATGCTCGATAAAGGACTGAAACATTTGGCGTTTGGACCGAAAAGAAAAGTTAACACATATCCAATATATTTTGTTAATGGATATAAATTCAATACCAAAGAATACGGTGCTGAAAAATTAACAAACAATACTGGTGTATTTGTTAAAGACAGTGATGACCCTAATAATCATGTAAATGATTTTTATGGCGTGTTAACTCAGATATTGCAGTTGACATATTTTACAAGACCCGTGGAGGATGTTTATTTGTTTAGATGCAACTGGTTCAGCAATGTTCCAGGTTCTGGTATTAACGTGCATCCAAAATATAATCTTATAGAAATTAAACATACCTCGCGTTATCAAAAGTACGATCCATTTATACTAGCCAAACAAGCCCTACAAGCTTATTATGCCCCTTATCCATCTCTAAAAAGGGATAAAGCAGATTGGTCTGCGGTTTTTAAAACCAAAGCAAGATTTACGTTCGATGGACAAAATATTCCAGACAAACAAGCCTATCAAGCAGATCTGGAGGAAAATGCTGAAATAGCAATTACAGACGATCAAACCGATTTTGGACCTTTAAATGATGAGACAAATGTATTAGTCGAAGCATTTGAGAGTGTAGAGGAAAACGACATAGAGCACGAGACCGAGTCTGAATCAGAAAACGATGAGGACGACTGAATAATATCCGGTAATTTTTAAAAGTATTCACATTACATTGATCTCTGATTAATAATGCATTTATCCAATTTATACAATTTTAATGACAATAAGTGTATACTCACACACTCAACACATACACAACATGACACATTTGTAACATATTGTATTACATTTTTTAATGGTTCGTCATATCATGATTATTATAATGTGTATATGTATGTATATATGGCAGGTATATATATTATGTCCGGTTCCGGTTCTGGTTCTGGGTCTCGGCGACGTGGCTCTTCACGTCATATTGGAGAGAGTAATGGTGAGCCACCAGCTCGGCCACTTGTTTACTTGCAGCCTAAGACTAATGAGACGTAAGTATCATAATTAGCGAGCATAGCATTTTAATTTTTTAATTGTACATGATATATCTACAATTGTCTAAAGTTCAATTTTATATTTAATGCAGTGGATTTGAGTTGGAGCCATCCAAAGTGGTTCTGAGCATTTCGAAGCAGGCATACATGGCTAGGATGACCGATTGCTGGCCCAAGTGGGGCAAGATCCCCGACGACGTGAGAGAGACGATTTGACAAGATTTTCTGGTAAGTTTATACCGCTTTAAAAGATGATTAATTAAATACAAATAAATAATTAGTAATATTTTCTTATTGTACAGGGCGCCGTAGATTTGCAAGAGTCTGACGTCAATTTAGTTCAGCGACACTGGAACTCCAGGATCGCGAAGAACTATAGGGAGACTACGTCGGATATTAAAAAGGTAGGAAAGAAGCCCAAGTGGATGAGCGCGACTGTATGGGAGAAATGGGTTGATTGGTGGAAATCCGAGGAGTTCAAGGTAAATCTACAATAAATCTCAGCAATTTTTTACCGTTTAATAAATAATTAATCATTGTAAATTTGCAGGAGGAGTCAGCTAGGAACTCGGCAAACAGGAGCAGGAATTCTGTATCACACCGTGGAGGCTCCAAATCTTTCCAGCATCACCGCGAAGATTTGGTAAATTTATCTATTATCACATTTGTATATTGATCAGTTCAGTAATTAGTTATGTACAGTTAAATTATCCAAATTATCAATTGCAAGAACGAACTCGTGGAGGCTCTGTTGGCTTAGTGGACGTGTTTGCTCACACCCACGCGTCTAGGCAAGTAGATGAGGCTGGCAATATCATATATCAGTGGGGCGATCAAGATAGGGCGACCGAGGCATATGCATGCATTTTTTAATTTCTAATACTTACACCGATAAGTTTATTAATTTCTACCTATGCAAAATAATTACATGCTATTATTTTTCAACTGAAATTGTTTTTTTCATTATAGTCGAGGTTGCAGGAGGCACAGGCTTATGCGCTTGAGCAGTCTGCTCGTGATGCGCTGACACAGGAGGAGCATGATAACATTTTTACCGCTGTTATGGATCCGGCGCAACGGAGTAGACGCTTTGGCTTTCGGAACCTAACGGTAATTAATCCTTTTACATATGTACAAAAAATCAGCGTTTAGATATATAATGTTATAATATTTTATATGCTGAGACAAGCCTTTTGCTATTAATTTTATTTGCAGGCTCGACAGGCTCGACAAGCTCAAAAAGACCGAGACAAAGAAGAAATCAAGGAGCTTAGAGCTATGATTGAGCAGCTACGGGAGGAGAATCGTCTACGAGCCATCCAGGTGGAGCAGTTGGATCAAAAGCTTGCGCAGTATTTGTAGAATCATGGTACCCTTCCTTCGTCGTCTGGTGCTTCTGGAGGCGACGAGTATCCTTGAGGAGGTATGTTTTTGAGTATTTGTGTTTGAACAATGTATATATTGACTTGGAGATGTTTTGATGTTGATGGTGATGTTGTATATATTGGTACGGAGTGGGTGAGAAATATTTTGATGGTATGTACATGGTTTATGGACATTTGTTGATGGTATGTACGTTGATGGTATATTTTGTGATGTTTGAACGGTTTGGTTTGTTTATATTGGTGTTTTATTGATTTATGTGTGTTGTTTGTATTGATATTGATATATATATGTAGAATTGATTGGAAATGGAATGGAAATGGAATGAAAATTGAATGGATTGGAAATGGTGTGGTGGAAGGTAAATAGGCTTGCTGTTATACAGCAAAATAAACCCAGTATTTCCAACGGCTTCCAACGGCTTGTTGGCCATTTTATTCTAACGGTTTCTAACGGATTCCAACGGCTACAAGCCGTTAGCGGCCGTTGGAAATGCCGTTGGAAATGGTCCGTTGGATTCGTTGGAAAGCGTTGGAAGACGTGGGATTTATTCCAACGGCTTCCAACGGCCGCCAACGGCTAGGAGCCGTTGGAATAGCCGTATTATCTTGTAGTGTAGAAAATGTTCAAGTATAACATTCTCAGTTTTTTCCTACCATATCTCCTACACCTAGGGTGCAATTTGGCTCAACATTTGGTATCAAAATTCGTACAAGAGAAAGTAAAAAAAACATCGATACGAGATCCAAGAAAAGATGAATAATCTTATTGATGTGATATACGAACGTCAAATGAAGAAATCTTTGGAAACGAGAGCCTGACACTACTGCAATCCCAAGTCCACGATCAGTACAAACAATGCAGATTCTATCAGATTGTCTCTGTATATCACTCTTGCTATTCGTGTGAAGATGGTTAGATAAATCAACGTGGCGAAGCATTAACAATTCCTAGAGAAAAAAGAATGTTCGCTGTTTTAGACGAACAAACTGCACGAAATTGTATAAGGGTTGAGATAGACATATTATCCACAAGATTAAGTGCCTACAATATTTGATAGACAAATATGTTCCCAGTCCACAGAATGTATTTTATTTCATGTATTCGTGCAACGTCTGTTAAGTTTTTTTTAATCCCATCATACCAATTTCCTTTTTAATGTATCTTGTTTTTGACTTTTCAATTTTTTCCTTAATTTATAATTTAATATCAATTACTAACATTTATTCAAAAATAAGTAAAACAAGTTAACCAAATAAATACAAACAATCATTTCGTTTTCGCTGTTCCTTTTGCAACATAAAAACATATTCCTCTTTCGTCGAACTTTCCAAAATTGTGTCCTGTTCAGAATACCCTTTTTGTGTCGGCAAAAACTTCATACATCACAAATCAAACCTAACCAATTAACTGCATCACGAAATTATGTCATTGACAAGTTTTAAAAATAAGTCAAAATTAGTTATGTCAATGAAATGAATTTTTTTAATGCATGCTTCTAGATTTATTAACATTGAGCGGATAGAATAATATCTGATCCATGCATTATCCGTTGGATATCTGAAAATGATTTAAGATACGGATATAGCATTATTCATATGTTACTCTTGACCTGCCTAGACAAAATTCACTTTTTCTACATATTTATGGTTTAGACTGACTTGCTTGTTTCTCTTCAAAGGCATTTTGAACCTGCAAAATTCAATTCAAGTACACCAGAACACCTTTTTTTTCCCCTTTCGTCGTCGTCATTGTTGGGGAAGAGCTAAATGTTTTATTATAAACATAAAGGTACATATGGACTAATTAATCAACTGATTATGATTAATATTTTAGCTAATTCAACGAAGTTAATTAATAGATCGGGTTTACAGTTTTTTTTCCAAATATGGTTGGACTGATGAAAAAGAGTGACAATTGCTAATAATGTATGTTGTTAACACAGTATCAAGCAAGCTAATTAGATCCAAAATAACTGCAAGTTTAGCCGCAGCTTGAGTTCTTTTAAAAGGTTGTGTTCACGGAAGTCAAGACCAAACAATTTGCTGTACACAAGTTCTTTCAAAAGTTATTCAAACATAGCTTTTTATACTCAACAATCAATATAGCATTACCAGAAAACTCCATGTAGCATTAAAACTCAATATAGCAATATTGCACATAGTTTTTCATACTCAATTTTTTATTGGTTTCTTACTACCTTAATGATTTCTACTTGAATGCTTGTGATCGTTTGAACAGGATTCTCACATATGAGGAACATAAGGCGTTGATTACAAAATTTTAATTGCTTCTCATGGACCCTAAGCAAACTGTCCAGATTAACACATGCAAAACGTCACTTAATTTTTTTTGTTTTGGTCATGATTGTACTATGTTTTTGCAGAACACAAATCCGTCATTTTAACGGCACCGCAAGCATCCATGATGTGTACATATAAATTATTTGTTGTGTCATTAAAAAATAATTGCATGTGCTGATCATGTTAACATCAAATTATGTCTTTTGACTTGCGAAACTAAGGCTTTTTCGAAAAATTAATCTAGGAACTAACCATACAAACTTCGCAATCAAACTTTTTTTTTTTAATTTATGAACATTTATTCATTCAGTAATCATGTAACTTAGAACAACGAAAACAATGATCATGAGTGCCGTACCTTTTTGTGTTTTCAGAAGACAGAATCCAGTTATTGACGCCACAAAATTTTCGCTTTGGGAACTAGGGTCTGCGGCAGATTTCGATGCAACTATTCTCTGATTCTTTTGCCTCAGATTGTATGAAACTAGGAAGTAACAAAGAGAAATATAAAGTAATCCACGATTAGATATGGAGGAGAAATATCATCTGAGATTCTTTTTCTTTTGTTTCGGGAAACATGGAAAAACGGCGGATTAGAGCTGCGTTCCTTTGGCACAGCAAAGGCGCACGAGCAACAAAGGTCTGGATGAATTTTTCCCTCCCCAACTTACATGTACCATCTACCCATTCAAACCACATTCTTTATTGATTTTTGATAAAAATATTGTTTTCTGATAAAAATAATTTATGGATGTCACTTGCAAAATAAACAGAGTAGATTTGATTAGAACAGAAAACACACAACTTCAGAAACATAGGGATTGATCCCAACAAAGAGAAATTTGCGTTGTTAGGAATAATTATTATTTTTATTTTGTTTTGCTTATTTTTAAATAGTATAGTTAAATGAATTTACATTACATATAAATTATGAAATGCTAGAGAAACTAAAAAAGGGTTAACTTTTATCAAATACTAATGATTTGAAATGCAAATATAATTCAACCCTTTTGTGGATTATTCCTACTAGATATATCTAAGTCGTCTAAGCTCCTCAGTCCCGTTCAACAAGCAACAGACGGATATATGGTTTGCCTCCTAAGCATTCAGAACGTATGTAACTTCTCATTTCTCATATTGGTCATCCTCCTGCGGCACAGCCATACATATAGTAAAT
The DNA here is from genome assembly GCA_030765085.1 of Allium cepa. Taxonomy (NCBI): domain Eukaryota; kingdom Viridiplantae; phylum Streptophyta; class Magnoliopsida; order Asparagales; family Amaryllidaceae; genus Allium; species Allium cepa. Next base: position 974,461,529 of record CM060935.1, read on the forward strand.
GATAGTGTCATATTCTCGTCATGCGAAGAAACTCCACTCGTCCGAGGTCTACGAGAAGGGAAAGTAGTAGCAGAGCGATGTGGATGTAAAGAAGCTCGAGGAGTGCGAGTGCTGATCTCGGCAACATCGTTGGAAAGTCGGCATATATCTGGTATCGTCGAAATCTCTTCATCTCCTCTGATAGTGTCCCTTTCCGCATTCCAAAACATTCCTTCAATCCGCGGCAGCTGGTTCCAGGGGTTTCAGTCGCGCTTTAGGTTGTAAAACTTACTTTTCTTATTCGGTTGGGTTGTAACCGACGTCCATCTGTGTGTTGAAAACGTTGGTGATGCAGCGCGAGATACAGATTCACCAGACTTAAGTCGGCCACGACCTAAAGAAGGAGTTTTGGGTCATCTACGACCTAAGGAGTCACGAGACAAGAAGCCACGACTTAACCAAGTCTTAAGTCGCTCGGTATCTTTAGGTCGTTTACGACCTATAGCAACGGGATCTATCAAAGAGGCGTCACGAGTTAACAGCTAACGACCTAACAGTGAAGACTTAAGTCGCTCAGAAGGTGGGGACGAGCTACGACCTAAGTTGAACGACCTAACTCCGAGGTCGCCCGAAGAATTCCTGTGCCGCTTCGATAGGTCGCGAACGACCTAACTCATAGGTCGCGTGAAGAATCTTTGTTACCGCTTCTATAGGTCGTTAACCCGACCTACCAACCTATGATGAGTCGCTGAAGAGTTAAGCCGCTTGGAAGTTAAGTCGCTGATGGTTTGAGTCGTGTATCTTATACCATTAAGTCGTAAGTCCCTGGGGTGTGATAAGTCGCTGCCGACTTATCATAGGACGTGGGTCGCCTGATTCTTTTAGGTCGTCTGGTATGTTGCTTGTAAGATCGTGTACGACCTAAGTGTGGCGCGTTATGTTGAAGCCTATAAATAGGCATGGGGTTCATTTGTAGTTTTTTGGTTATTGTTGAATAAAATTCTTATTTGTTAGCTTTGTGCTTTCATTAAATCGGTAGTTGAGTGTGATCTCCTATCTTCACTTTCGGTTATTCGAGTGCGCTCGAGTCAACGATCGTTGAAGCCAATTCACGGTATCAAGTGCGCTTGATCAACGTTTGAAGAATTGTAGATCTTCTTTCACGGTATCATGCGCGATCAACGTGTCGAAGATAGCTAGAATTCGGTATCTTTGTGATCAACGAATTTGAGCATTTCAGTATCTTCAATCTACCGTTTGCTACTTTCATCGATCTATATCGTTTTGTTATTATCTGCTGCGTCAGTTTGGTATCAGAGCTAGACTTAGCCAATCATAGCTATGCCGAGTCTTGGAGCCAAGGAGTTGAAGTTGGTGTTCATCGTGTTCATCTTGAAGTTGCAACAAGTTAGAAGCTTCCGATCCATTTCATTTTGGATCAAAGTTGGAAAGGTGTTTGAGTTTGAGCCGAGTTGGGTAGAGTCGTGCATCACTTGTTTAAGCCGAGTTTGTATTGAAGTGTTGAGCTTGTGCGAGCTAGTTGAAGTTTGATTTGTAGAGGATTTGTGAAGTTTTGAAGTGTTTGTGTTGATTTAATCATGCCACCAAGGAGAGCTAATCGTCATCAAAATGTTGAAGCGTTGTATAGAAGAGAAGAAGCCGAGCAAATGGAACAACGCATTAATGAGAAATTTGATGAAGGTATTGAAAAGTTAGAGAAACTGATGATTGACATGAATGAAGGTCAAAGAAGAAGGTCGCCAATCTCGAACCATGGAGGAAACAGAGTTTCGCCATCGGTTACGGAAGCGAGAAGGGTGTCGCAACAATCTTTTAGAGAAAGAAGAGAAACGTCAATTTCATCGAGAAGAGATCACCATGAATATAGACAGGAAGAGAGAAGAACTCCACGTGAGTTTGAAGATGAGCCATATCGAGATGAAGAGAGACATAGTAGAAGAGACATGCGTGATCGAAGGGATGTTGATGGTCGAGATCGAAATAGACGTACATTTGATTATGATGAAGATGGTGAAAGAGCTAGCATTCATTATCGAGATCGAGACCAAGTACGAAATGTATATCAGGATGTTGAAGATGATCGACGTTGGGAGTCGGGTATGAAGATGGAAATTCCAGAATTCAAGGGTGGAATGGTTGCAGAAGAAATTTTGGATTGGTTGTCTAATGTTGAAGAGATCTTTGATTTCAAAGAGGTTCCGAAAAATCGTCGAGTGAAGTTGGTTGCTACTAGCTTGAGGGGAAGAGCTATGGCATGGTGGCAGCAAACCAAACTTACACGAGAACAGATGGGGAAGTCGAAGATTGAGTCATGGGAAAAGATGAAGAAGTTAATGAAAGCTACATTTTTACCTTACAATTATCAATCACTCATGTATCAGAGGTTGCAGAATCTGAGGTAATGGACGAAGACTGTTAATGATTATGCTGATGAATTTTATCAACTGATTGCTCGAAATGATATTATGGAGACGGAAGAACAGCTAACTGCTAGATTTGTTGGAGGGTTGCGAATGCAGATACAGGATATGGTGAATATGTTCGATCCTAGATCACTTGCAGAAGCACATCAGAAGGCGTTGGCTTGGGAGAAGCAGGGAAGGCATGGAGGTGGTGTGTTTACAAGTTTCAATATTCTGAACAAAGGTGTTAGTGGGAGTTCCAATGTTTCTAAAGCTGTCAATAAACCAGTTGTGAATGAAGTTGCAAAGGCGAAGGTCAACAACAATTTCAAGTGTTATAATTGCCAGGAAGTGGGTCACAAGAGTAATGAATGTCCGAAGCCAAAGAAACGAACTATGATTGCTGAAGTTGAAGGTGAGGATGTTGGTGAAGGTTATTCTAGTCCAACTGAGGAGGATGAACAGGATATCGCGTCAGGAGATGAAGGATGTAATCTAATGATGAGGAGGTCTTGTTTAATACCGAAGCAGGAAGAAGAAGCTAGTTGGTTGAGGAGTAACATCTTTCAGTCAACATGCACTATTCTGGGAAAGGTTTGTAAATTTATGATTGACGCAGGAAGTTGTGACAATATTATTTCTACTGAAGCTGTGAGAAAGTTGAAGTTGAAAACGGAGAAACATCCTGATCCTTACAAGTTAGCGTGGCTAAGAAAAGGAGGAGAGGTGAAGGTGGACAGGCGAGTTCATGTTCCATTTTCTATTGGGAAGAAATATAAAGACGAGATTTGGCGTGATGTTGTGGAAATGGATGTTTGTCACTTGCTTTTGGGAAGACCATGGCAATATGATCGAGCAGTGCAGCATGACGGTCGGACCAATAGCTACAGCTTTATGTTTGAAGGTGTTAAGATCATTTTGGTTCCAAAGAAGAGACAATAAGGAGAAAGCAAATCAGAAGAGACTGAGGAGTTGAAGACTTTGTTGACTTTGAAAGAATTTGTTGAAGAAGTAGAGGAGAGTCCAGAGGTATTTTTGTTGATTGGACGTGAAACGACTGAATCTGTTGAAATCCCAGAGGAAGTAAAACCGGTATTAGAAGAATTCAGTGATGTGTTTCCTGAAGAGTTTCCAACGGAGTTGCCACCGTTGAGGGATATTCAACATCAGATTGATCTTGTGCCAGGGGCAGTATTACCACACAGACCACACTACCGTACGAGTCCGAAGGAACATGAGGAGTTGAGAAGGCAGGTGGAGGAGTTGTTAGAACAGGGGCGTATTCAGGAGAGTTTGAGTCCATGTGCTGTGCTAGCTTTATTGGTGCCAAAGAAGGATGGTTCGTAGAGGATGTGTACGAACAGTCGGGCTCTAAACAAGATCACTGTGAGATACAGATTTCCTATGCCGAGGTTTGATGATTTGATTGACCAGTTGAATGGAGCTGTTGTGTTCTCGAAGATTGACTTGAAGAGTGAATACCATCAGATTCGTATTAGACCGGGTGATGAGTGGAAGACTGCTTTTAAAACTAGGGAGGGTCTATACGAATGGTTGGTTATGCCGTTTGGCTTATCAAATGCTCCAAGTACTTTTATGAGAGTGATGAACCATATTTTCAGACCATTCATTGAGAAGTTTGTGGTTGTTTACTTTGATGATATTTCAATCTATAGTGGGAGTATGGAAGAACACATCCAACATTTGCATGAAATATTGTTGATTCTACGACAGGAGAAATTTTATGCTGCAAAGAAGAAGTGTATGTTCATGACGCACAGTGTTTTGTTTTTGGGGTATGTTCTGTCGAAAGAAGGCATTCAAGTGGATGAAGGTAAAGTAGAAGCTGTCAGGAGTTGGCCACAAACCAAGACAATTACTGAAGTGAGAAGCTTTCATGGGTTGGTTTCATTTTACCGAAGATTCATTCCACACTTTAGCAGTATAATGGCGCCTGTAACCGATTGCATGAAAGGAAAGAAATTTGCATGGTCAGAGGAAGCAAGGGTTGCTTTTGAGAAGATCAAGTCACTATTGACGACAGCGCCAATTCTAGTATTACCGGATTTTCAGTTGCTGTTCGAGTTACATACCGATGCATCGAAGGTTGGGATTGGTGGAGTTTTGAGTCAGAAAGGAAGACCAGTTGCTTATTTCAGTGAGAAATTGTCTGGAGCTAAGTTGAGGTATAGCACTTATGACGTGGAATTTTACGCAATTGTTCAAGCAGTGAAGCACTGGAGACATTATCTGTTTCAGAAGGAGTTTGTTCTCTATACGGATCATGAAGCTTTGAAGCATTTGCAAGGGCATGATAAAATTTCAGCTAGGCACGCTTCATGGGTCGCATATTTACAATAGTTTACTTTTGTTGTTAAGCACAAATCAGGGGTGACGAATCGTGTAGCTGATGCATTGAGCAGGAGGAATCATTTGTTGACAACAATGAAAGTTGAAGTGACAGGGTTTGAACTTTTGCCAGAGTTGATTGAAGAAGATCCTTACTTTACGAAGTTTGTTGAGAAAGTCAAGGATGAGAGTACTGATGAATTTGTGTTGGTAGAAGGATTTTTATTCAAAGGGAATCAATTGTGCGTACCAGAAGGCAGTTTGAGAATGAAGATTATCAAAGAGTTACATGAAGAAGGCCATATGGGTAGAGATCGAACATTGCAGTTGGTTTCTCAGTCTTATTATTGGCCGTCAATGAGAAGGCAAGTTGAAAGGTTTGTGCGTAGATGTCATGTTTGTCAGGTTTCGAAAGGGACAGCTACCAATGCGGGATTATATATGCCGTTACCTGTACCGACTAAACCTTGGGTTGATGTGAGTATGGATTTTGTTTAGGGGTTGCCTAGAACTCAAAGGGGGAGCGATTCCATTTATGTGGTGGTTGACCGATTTTCGAAAATGGCACATTTTATTGCTTGTAAGAAGACGGCAGATGATGTTCATGTTGTACAGTTGTTCTTTAAAGAGATCTATCGTTTACATGGGTTACCAGAGTCTATTGTTTCGGATAGAGATACTCGTTTTCTGAGTCATTTTTGGCTAAGCTTGTGGAAGATGGTGGGAACAAAGTTGAACTTTAGTAGCGCTTATCATCCGCAAACAGATAGGCAAACAGAAGTGGTAAATAAATCGTTGGGAAATTTATTATGGTGTCTTGTGAAGGACAATCTGAAGAGCTGGGATGTGAAATTATGTCAAGCGGAGTTTGCTCATAACCATGCAGTGAATCATAGTACAGGTTTCAGTCCATTCCAGATTGTGTATTCAAGCTTACCGAAGGGATCGTTAGATTTGACAACAGTGCCATATCAGAAGGGAATTGTTAAGCGGCTAGGGAATTCGTAAATGAGTTACAGGAGTGCCACAGAACGGTTTATGAACGGCTGCTTGCATCAAATGAAAGGTATAAACAACTGGCGGATAAGAAGCGGAGAAGTGTGAAATTCGAAGAAGGTGATTTGGTTAATGCAGTGTTGACAAAAGATCGTTTTCCGGTGGGAACGTACAATAAATTGAAGGCGCGGAAAATTGGTCCAGTGGAAATTTTGAAGAAAATCAATGAGAATGCGTATCAATTGAAATTACCAGATGATGTTCATACTTCTGATGTTTTCAACGTTAAATACCTAATTCTGTATTGTGGGAATGAGATTGTTGTGGAAGAAGATGGTAAAAATTCGAGGTCGAATTTCTGTCAACCAGGGGAGGATGATGCAGCGCGAGATACAGATTCACCAGGCTTAAGTCGGCCACGACCTAAAGGAGGAGTTTTGGGTCATCTGCGACCTAAGGAGTCACGAGACAAGAAGCCACGACTTAACCAAGTCTTAAGTCGCTCGGTATCTTTAGGTCGTTTACGACCTATAACGACATGATCTATCAAAGAGGCGTCACGAGTTAACAACCAACGACCTAACGGTGAAGACTTAAGTCGCTCAGAAGGTGGGGACGAGCTACGACCTAAGTTGAACGACCTAACTCCTAGGTCGCCCGAAGAATTCCTGTGCCGCTTCGATAGGTCGCGAATGACCTAACTCATAGGTCGCGTGAAGAATCTTTATTACCGCTTCTATAGGTCGTTAACCCGACCTACCAACCTATGATGAGTCGCTGAAGAGTTAAGCCGCTTGGAAGTTAAGTCGCTGATGGTTTGAGTCGTGTATCTTATACCATTAAGTCGTAAGTCGCTGGGGTGTGATAAGTCGCTGCCGACTTATCATAGGACGTGGGTTGCCTGATTCTTTTAGGTCGTCTGGTATGTTGCTTGTAAGGTCGTGTACGACCTAAGTGTGGCGCGTTATGTTGAAGCCTATAAATAGGCATGGGGTTCATTTGTAGTTTTTTGGTTATTGTTGAATAAAATTCTTATTTGTTAGCTTTGTGCTTTCATTAAATCGGTAGTTGAGTGTGATATCCTATCTCCACTTTCGGTTATTCGAGTGCGCTCGAGTCAACGACCGTTGAAGCCAATTCACGGTATCAAGTGCGCTTGATCAACGTTTGAAGAATCGTAGATCTTCTTTCATGGTATCGTGCGCGATCAACATGTCGAAGATAGCTAGAATTCGGTATCTTTGTGATCAACGAATTTGGCATTTCAGTATCTTCAATCCACTGTTTGCTACTTTCATCGATCTTTATCGTTTTGTTTATTATCCGCTGCGTCAGTTGGTGATTTCGTCGTATCAGTAGCCAACTCGATGTTTACGAGATCCAATGTTGGTAAAACAAATGTTGATAAAGACAATGTGGTGGGTAGACGAACTGGAAGATTCATAGATCGACATTCTAAAAAAATGGAAAAAATTGAGAAAAATGCAGAAGGTGCATATTAGTATGTAAAAAATAAATTCGATGATATTTACTTCAAATAAGTGACGTAGAAGAGGAAAAAATCCAAAGAATTTTCGAATTGGATGCGGAAAAAGTATGATTTGGTGAAGATAAATGGAGAAGGAAGAAGCATCTTAAAGAAGGGAAAGGACGACCGTTAGAATTTGGACGGTGGCATCCGGTGAGTTGGATGCCAACCATTCAATTCCAATGGTCCGTCCAAACAGATCAAATATGTGAGCCTCATGCTTGATACATCCGACGCGTCGCACGCGTTTCAAGTGACACCAGCTTTAACTGGACATTTTTTGGCCACAAATGGTACAACGATTAGATGGGTCATACAGATAGTTTCTTGTTGGACATCAGAGAACGACAACTAATATCTGATATTTACATTATGCACTAACTATTTACAAAATCTAGCCAACTAATAGAAAAAATAATTTAACATTTTTTTCCTAAGTTCACCCATCATTTAAATATGAAAAATAAATAAATATGATGATAATGAATAGTTTTGAGCGGTAAATATGCATTAAATACATATAATGTAAATTATTAGTTTATTAAAATAATAAATACATATGATTTATTATAATAAAATACATATAATATAAACTATGATATTGATTAAAAAAAACTAGATGAATGATATTCGGATGTAGTTGCCTTCATCTCTGCATTCATATCTTTTTTCTAGATATCGAATGTTTATATGTTTTTTTGATACAAATTCAGATGGACTTTATATTTTCTAGGATCCATGACAGATTTATATATGGGTATCATAATGGTAGAAGTTATTCCAAAAATCAAATAGTAGGATAAGTGTGTCATCATAGCTGAATCAATAGCCATTTGGGTTTTGCCTGAGAGCATCTTCATGAGGCGTCGAATTTTAGTGCAAAAAAGAAAAAACAAGGAGATTGGCTATGGATTTTATTTCAAAAAAAAAATCACTAAATGATTTTCAGATAACCATTTAATGTTTTTCACATCGAACGGGTTTTTGGAAACTGTTTAAGCACTTGTTAAGGACCATTAGCCCATGGCAAGTGGTATGGTGCTATATGCTGAGTACCTAGAGGTTATGGATATGAACCCCCGAGACATCAAGATGAGTGCTCTGCTTGAATTTCTATAAAAATATATTTTATTCAAAATCATTTTTGTGAAAGTATTTAGTTTGAAGTCTCTAGAGAAATATATTGGTTCAAAAAAAATTTCTTTCAATTTGTTTAATTTGAAACATCCTTTGAAAAAGCATATTGTGAATGATATTTCTATAAAAGTATTCTAATTACGATGTTTTGTTAAATGCATTTTGCTAAGGAATACTTAGTGAAAACTTTTATTTGAAAATAGAGAAATATTTTGTTCATAAGTACTTTGCAATAAATACTATATGAATCGAGGAGTGTTTATTTCAAAGATGTTTTGCGGAAAACTATTTTGATAAAAAGATATTTGATTTTGTGAGAACATTTTGAGAAATTATTTTGTTGAAGAAAGTATTCGAAAATATTTTGTCTAAAATATTTTAATTTGAGGAATATCTTTATGAGTAAAGTATGCGAGAAACATGTTTATTTGAGAAAATGTTTTATCTAAGAGTTTGAGTTTGGAAAAAATTTGTTAAAAGTTAATTTAGGTTGTAAGATTTTTTAGTTAAAGATACATTATTAACCAGGTTTTTAACCAAGCAGAATTCAATGGAAAGTAGAAGGTCAAAACGAGAACAAAATGACTCGAGAACTTAGAAAAACAGACAAAGGAGAAAAGAATGGAACCCAAAAGTTACACAAGTGTTCGAGCTAAGTAGAGTTCTCAGCACCGAGAGTTAGGTCTCGGTAACAAGAGGTACTTTCTCTTATTTGAGCCCCCTTAACTTCATACACTCCATCTACAACTTCAACCGGTCGTTATCAAGTGTTTTCCTAAGAGTTTGGACAAACAACTTTAAGGATTAATGAGAAAAAAGTAGGACAATACAAGTGTTGGTCTATGGAGAGGAGTTTAGAATATATAGAATTGGAGACAAGAGGGAAAAACAAGTAAGAAGAAGGAGTTTGCACCAAAACAAACCTCTCGGCACCGAGAGGTACCTCTCGTCACCAAGAGGTCTACATTGCGAAATTGGTTGACGTGCCCTCTCCTTCACTCATGGGCTTGCATCTGGACTCATAATAACTGAACCCTGTAGACCTACGGAGCAGTTTCTCTATAAATACCAACACTATAGCAACCAAAAAGAGGATCTTGGACTCTTCTTCTTCTTCTTCTTCTTCTTCATCTCATATCTCTTTCTCACAATAGTCACCTAGGCGGATACTATTTACAGTTCTAGGCTTAAAGACCCATCAATCCCTTGCACTAGTGACTCTAAATCTATAGCCAGAGATTTTGAACCACTATAAAAATCTTATGCCTCTTTACTTTTCTACGCTTTTTTGCTATTTCTACTAGATCTAATCCTACAACATGTCATATTTAGGTGTTGTGCCACTTTTGCTTCAATATTTTGGTGCTTTCACTAGAATTGAACTCAGGGTTAGATCTAGCTTATTATTGTGGATTTGGGGAAATCTATGATTAGATCTAGAAATTTTGCTTAAGGAAATTGGAATCTTGCTATTTGGAATCAAAGAGTCTAGAAGAGGAAGATCAACATTTGGAACTATAGTTGGTGGTGATGAAGGGAATGCTCACTAAGTTGAAATTAATAACCAAAACCCGATACCGGGATCATCTGCTCAGCAGATGTGGTTACAAGAATTGAATTCGATAAGATGTCGTAGGAGACAAAATAGAAAATAGTGGATATTCAAAAGGATTTGATAGACAAGTTGGAAGTTCTGCTAACTTAGAAAACCAGAAGGAACAGAAGGGAAACTTCACCTAGATAAGAATATGAAAAATCCTCTGATTCTGGCTAAAACAGAAGAGAAGGAAAATAAAAACAGAGGGAAGAAGCTACTAGAATTGGTGAAAGACTTACAGGAGGAAGCAAAAGTCTTCCTTCCATAAGAAAACCACTCAGTACCAAGAGGTTTCCTCTCGGCACCGAAAGGATTTAAGAGAGGAAGGGGACAAACAATCGACGCTATGGAGGTTTCTGACTTTGAAGATGGCCTACAGCTTGATAGTGATTATTACGAGTTCAACATTGAAGATGGAGTTCAAACAACTGCACCAGAACCAACCATACGTCGACGGAATATCAAAGAAATGGTTCTCCTAAAAAATACAGAATATAGACATTAACATGCAAGCCAAGACCATTTGCAAAGCCAAATACTCAGTGTAGTTGTAGTTAACCTTCGGTGTACTGTGTCAGTGAGGAATATGTAGCTGATATGGTAAAATGGTTGGTGAAGAAAGGCAAAGAAAGGAAGAACGAGGAATGAGATTTCGCACCAAGTAGAACTCCGCTTACGGGAAATATACTAAGAGAAAAATATCCAAAAAGTTTACGGTGTTGGAAATGCCATCATATCATAGAACTACAGATCCTAGGCCGCACTTAATTAAGTACGGATGGCACATGGATGGTGCTAGGGTGACAGATGATGTTTGGTACAAATGATTTTCCATTTTTTTGGAAGAAGCTGCATTAGTGTGGTTCGGTAGGCTCGCGATAGGAACCAGATCGACCCTTAATAATTGGTTATTTTCCTACAAGGAAGTTTGGACGTATTTACTTGGACACATTCAGATATGTGCGAAATATCATCGAAGATAGCATGAAAACATTGAATGTCGACCCAAAGTTTACACCAGTAAAGTAGAAAAGGTGCAGTTTGAGTCCGAAGCGAACCGTTGCGTTGAGGGAAGAAGTAGATAAGTTGTTCACTAATGGCTTCACATACCCTTTACCCAAAATGGATATTGAATCATGTGTTAGTCAAGAATCCCAATGGAAAATAACAAGCTTACATCGACTATTCAGACTTGAATAGAGCTTGTCCAAAGGATAGCTTTACTCTACCCAGGATTGGTCACCTCATTGATGGAACTGCAGGACGGGAATGATATGTTTTCAAGCTTAGAAAGGCTAAGCAAATAAGAATGGAAAACGATGTAGTCCAGGTCCGGAGCTGTAATGACCCGGATTTTTCGTTGTTTAATTACGAATATTTAATGGTTTTAAATTTTGAGTTTAAATTATAAATTGATTTTTGAATATAAATTGATTTTTGAATATAAAAGTTTGGTTTTTATTTATAAAATAAATACAGGGTTCAAAATATAGCGATTTATTGAATAATATAATTATTTAACTTAATAATTGAATATTGATTAAATTATTGAATTTTGAGTTTAAGCTTATTAAAAATAATTTAAAAGGCTTGAAAATTTTATATTGATAAGAATAAAGATAATAAAAGTTTTAAATTTGAATTTAAAAGTGATTTTTTCAGTTTTAAAATATATCGTCTAGTTTGACGTTTAAAAATAGCCTTCCGAGGCACGGTCTCGGAATTCGACGAAACCTGTTCCATTTGGTCCAAAAAAGTGTGTAATTATAGGATTTCAATTTTTGTAGTGTTTGGAGTTATCGTTTGATCGTACAAAATATAAATGCCTAGAAATAATATAATCGAATTTGATTTAAATAATCGATCCAAAATGTTCTTCTCCATACGATCAAATTAGGATTCGAAACCTTTTCCATTATATTCGAAACATGGGTATAACATTATGAACGCCTAGCGGCATGCCTCGGTAGAAGGTCAAGATTTTAAGCTATGAATACAAGATGATTTAAAATTAAATTATATATATATATATATATATATTCATGGATTTGACAAAAAAATCATATCAGAACTTTCTTCTTCTTTTCAAATCACTATAGCAAGCATATTCAAACATGTTTCCCCCTTATCAAATCATGTTTATTCTTCCCTCTTTTCAAATATGATCCCTCTACCTTATACCTATTTTCTTATTTCCAGTAAAAGAGACGCAAAACAAAAAAATGAACTAAGCCAAGCCTTCTTCCCTTTATTCTCCTCTAGTTTAGTGTTTACGAATCGAGAAATACACACACACACACACACACACACATAGATCGACGAAACCAATTCGTGCCTTGGAGGTGGAGATCGCGATGGGAAGGGGAGTGGACTCGAGGAAGGCGGCGACGGTCAGGCGACCATGTGGGAAGCACAGCGGCCGAACATAAGGAGCAAGCTATGTTCAACTTCGCGGTCGTAGGAGCAAGGGTTTGGTAAGCAAGAGCAGTGCGATGTGATGGCCGTGATGGTTTTTCAAAGTCGAGATAGATGAAGGGTTTCACGATGGTGCGACGCAGTGATGATGAGCTCAACCAGAGCTAAAACTTGTGTAGAACAAAAGCGCAGAAGCTCATTCGATTTTGATTTACAGTATGCATTAAGGTAAATAAAATTTTGTTTATAGGAAGTTAGTTTAAATTGAGAAATTATCAGTTATTATAATTTAAAATTTGAGATCGTTAACTCATACAATTCAAAAATTTATTATACGAGGTACAAAAAAATAGCGAACTATAATCTGGAATTAGTTGGAGATTTATTGAGGTAGTTACTAGATTTAAAATTGGAACAAATTGCAAATAAAGAAATCAAAGCAAGAATTTCTCACTCATTTGAATTACCAAAATTTTAAATTTTAAATGGTAGAAATTAAATTTTAGATGCTTGTTGAATTTATAAATTATTGTCTGTTGAATGCTGAAATATATATATATATATATATATATATATATATATAATATTTGGAGTGATATTCCCGCACATTATAGCGGATGAGACCCTATGTGCCCCACACAATAGCGGATGACTCTATATACTGCGATATCGCTTCGAAATGGGATTGGTATTTTTATATATTGTATTAACGTCTATGGATGCAGGAAAACAGGTTGGAGGGATCCAATTGGATTCCTCAAATATATTGTTTATTTTTCATATATAGTGATATATGAATTATAGAGTAATCTAGTATAGATTATTGTAGTGAATGAAATTATTGGATGTTATTGCAGCACTGGCCTGGATGTTAATATTCTAAATACCATAAATATATTTTTAAAATGGAAGGAATTAAGAGAATTTTTGATATAAAAATATTTAAATTGGAATTGGGTTTATTTAAAAGAAATTGAATTATAAAAATATATATTTGATTTTGGTTATACTTACCTATTATGAATTTTAAATGGAGATTTAAAATCGAATTATATAAGAGAATTTATAAATGATATCCCGAAAATATAAAATGATTTTAGGTCGATATTAAAAATAGATTTGAAATTATAAATGGAAGTATTAAGATAATGGATTTACAAATGGAATTTAAAAAAAATGAGATTGTTTATAAAGCAAGTAAGATTTAAGGGAGTATAAAAAAAATTATAAACAATGTTATAAATAAGTTAAGCGATATCAGTGGATATATTGGAGAATAAATTCGTAGGGTGAATTTATATTTAAAATAGGGAAATATGGTAAGAAAATAGTAGATACTATTTTGTATAGTGAAAATGGTTAAGGAAATCGTGGTGGAAGTGAAGTGATGGAAATCGAGAAGAATTTATAAGTTGGGTTGGTTATTGAGGCTTTTAAAATATATTTTTAACCTTAGGAAGTTAAGTTTTAGTTAAAAGTAAAATTTATTATTTGAAAAAATATAAACTAGTGGAATTGAAATACTACGGTAAGTAGATTTTCAAATATTAAGTATTTAATTTATTAAATTTTAACTTTTAAAAATCAGCTTTGAAATTTATTTGTTTAACTAAAAATGAGTTACTGATGTTTATAAAAGTGTTTTCGATATTTTAAATAATTATTTGAACATGCTTTTAAAAATAAATCATTTTTCTTTAAAATACTTATTATATATATGGTTCAAGTGATTGAAAATTTTATTTTATAGATTCTCTCGGGATTCTAAAAGGGGCTTATAAAAGGATATGATTTCGAGGAGAGGAAATTTATTTGTGATTTTAGAAATTTTTGGGGTAAGTTATGGAATAATTCTCTGGAACGTTATTATTGTAAGGATTTTGAAAAAATAAGACACGTAATATTTCATACAAAATAGAAATATGGACATATTTCTAAGTGTTGAGATGTGGGAAGTGTCCTGTTATGGATTTAAGTATTTGAAAGATTGTTTTCAAATGTTGAAAGAAATTGATATGTCTTTAAAGATATTTTGAAAGTAAATATTTTGGGAAAGTTTATATTAAGATTAGATGATTGCTTGTGGATGATATGTCTTTAAAGTAAATATTAGGGGGTTCTCGCTTCATGTTTGGTGGTGAATAAGAGACTCTTATCCCTACATATCCAGAAGTGGTTGGTTGCAGTCGATAGGTTAGACATAAAAGCAAATTCGAGGTACCAGTGTAGTGCCATGACAGAAAGTGGCCGCTGACAGGATGGTTGAAAAGCCTACTGTTCACTACACTTGGTGTCAGAGCTTAAGGTTAAGCGAGTACCTTGGATCTGGTGGGGATTACTCATTAGAGATAGAGTCAGTAGTACTCTAGAATGAGTTGAGTGTAATAATAAATATGAGCGCGTATTTGTTAGTGAATATAATACGGTTTCATATTGTGTTAACTCATTGGTTTAGTGGTATATAAACTCTTTTCGAATAGTGGGATGCCACTAGATCAATAGGGGTTTCTAAACACTTGAACCGGGTAAACTGACACAATATTTTTTTGAAGCGGGCAAATAAAATAATTTGACCCAAAGTATATTTTCATATAGGAAATAACTTTTAAAAATTATTATGGTATGTTTGGAGTGTTTGGATGATAATACTATAATCAAAACGAGATTATAAAATTTAAATGGTTTATACAACCATATAGGAATTGTATAAGAATAAATTACACAAATGAATTATAAATTAAAAAGGATTTAAGCCAGAATTGAAAAATTAAATCCTGGAGATTTTAGGAAATGTTTTCCAAAGTGTTTGAAAAGGATAATAGTAATATTATTTTTGGAAGGGATTTTGAATGGAAAATGATTTTAAATGGATTTTCGAAAATAATATAGCATTGAACTCATTTCGGTCGTTGGAAAATAATCCTAGTGATGACTACAGCATCATCAGTATTCATTTTCGAGTTTCTAAATGGCGAGGATTGCTACCGTAATTGATTTTTTCAAATTTATTGGGCAAACAAGTTTCGTTTTGGAAATTTCGAAGGAAATTTGTTTTGGATAAAAACCGGGTTTTGTTTAGATTTAAAAAGTGTAACTTTGGAATATTTGTTATTTCAAAATGATTTGAAATAAATACCGAGCGTTTGAATTCTGGATTTAAATAATTTAGAGATCATAAGGAGATAAGTTATAAACTTTTAAATTGAAAATAATTTTAAATAAGGAGAGAAAAATATGAGAATTGAATTTCGGAATTGAATTTTAATTTAAGTAAAGTTAAAATGGATAAATTCAACTTAATCAAAGCAAGTGAAATTAATAAAGGAAGTGATGAGAATAAATGGATTTTAACTTAAGCGAGTTTTGAGAGAAATGTGTGATCCTCTAAAAACACGAGGAGAGCACACATGGAGCTATATATATAACAAATATAAAGGAGCTGCTAACATACCTGGCAGGTGACTAGACTATCAACTAGAAAAAAATAAAGAAGAAGATACCCCTCAAATGAGCTTCCGCAAAGCCATCGCCCATTAAACCCTAATACCGAGCTCCGGCAAGGCCACCGCCCGATAACAGAGTGTTAAAGGCATCTAAAACCAGAGAAACAAAATACAACACCCACAAAATAAGAGAAGATCCAAAAAGAAGACACCAAGGGGCAAACTAAAAAGAAGGAATCCACTCTGAAGACTCTGAGTAGCCACCAAGGAGTGCAAAACGCGATCGGAATCCCTGTGAAAAGCAATCCTGCCAACCAGTAGAAATCTGCAAGCTATCCTGAAAACCAGTCAAGAGAAAACTAGCAACCTGTCTAAACGAGACCTGAAACAAAACTAGAAAACCAAGTTAGAATGAATCACATATATGTATACAAATAGATTTTATATACATATATGTGAGAATAAAAACCAAAATGAAAATTAAAGCAAGGAAAAGCTAGAACCAAAAGCTAATAATACTAAAGGACTAAAAAGTAAGAAATAAAAATAGAGATAAAAACAATACAAAAAACTACTTTAAGGTCCTATAAAAGGAAGAAAATTAAACTGCATCATGTGAACATTGTTTAAATCAGAATAGGAATTAAAAAAATATTATTAGGGACAAAATTATTAACGTTAAGTTTGAAAATGTTAAAATTATTTCTAACCTTATTAAGATATTCCTTAAAGCAATTATTTTTGGCTAATTTATATTTGGGATTTGAAATCCAATTTAAGCAGAAAGATGAAATTAAAATTATCAAATTATTATAATGATTATTTTTATTATTAAAAATCCTTTGATTTCTCTCAAACCAAATGTACCAACAAGAAATTGTAAATATAGTATCAAGCAAGTATCTAATATCCTTATTGAACTTAAATCTAAAAGAATTCCAATAGAAAAAACAATCATTCACTCTAGAACTAGTATTAAACTCAAAAATATTAAGGGCTTTAATAAGAATAAAATGAGTAACCATGCATTCGTAATAAATATGATTAATATCTTCAGAGAATGAATTACAAAAATAACAATTATTATCAATAACAATATTTTTATTTTTTAAAAGTTCAATAGTATTCAATTTACCATGAATAATGAGCCACATGTGGATCTTAGATTTTGGAGGAGCGTTAGATTTCCAAATAAATTTAAAACAATTGTCAGAAACACCCGAAAAATTAATAAATTTGTAAAAGGAATTCGAAGAATATTTCGTACTCTTATCCCACTCCCAACTAATAGAATCATTATCATTGTCAATATTGTAGAGATTTATGATGTGCACGTAAATCTGCATGTTTTTACCACCATATTTGTTCTATTTAAATTAAATGAATGATCATATTGGGTATTTTAACTTGTTTTAACCAAAATTCATGTTAATTCCAAATTTTCACATATTCATCTTCATATAAAGGCAAAATGGCCATTTGTGCACGTATATTAATTTAAGAGAATTTAATTGGAAATTTCTATAATATTTTGTAGGAATTTAGCTTCCCATATTAGTAGGTTCATGAAGAAACATGCATGCACAAAATGGATATAAAGGAATGAAGATGGAAATAATTCAAAGTGAAGATCATGGAGGACCCCACCTACCCACCTACCTTAATGTACAAATTGAAGGCTAATGCACATGCTTATGGAGTTAATGGTTTCATGCACACTTAATGGGGGATTAAGACATGTTAATGATTACTTGGCCTCCACACTTCCTAAGAGGCATTTTGGGCATTCCCCAAAAATATGAATTAGGGTTTCATACATGTATAAATACCCATATGTTTCATGTAATTCCTATCTCACTCTCTTCTCTTAGTCTCTCTTAGGCCTCCTTCTCTTTAGTTTAGTTTAGATCAAAAATAAAATGAAAGCTCCTTTTTCTCTTTTCATGGCTACTTAGCCATTTTTATTTTATGTAATCTTTTTTACTTTATGCAACTTAATACATGCTCTTTCCTTTTCATGTTCATTTACTTTCATGTTGTAGTGTAGATCTCTTTTCTTTTATGCAAGTTAATTAGCTTATATTTTCATTTTTCTCTCTTTTTTCTCTTCATTTTGCCTTCATGTTGTTAGCTACATTTGTTAATAAAATGACAAATATGAGAAGCTAAACCCCTTCAATTTAGGGGTAATGAAGCTCTCTAATTAATGTAGCTTCAACATTTTGTTAATTCATGCTCTCTTTTTGTGCTTAATGATGATCAATGAAGTGTTTTATTTGTTGTTTTTGTGTTGAATTTGATAGCCTATATTGTTGACACCAAATAGGCTATGCTTAAACAATCACTAACATAAATGCCTCCTCATGAATATATGATTATGACATAAGAAAGTGATTTGAAATTAAAATTCGATGGTCTATGTTTCTAATCAATAGTTAATAGGGCATACTTAAAATAGATTTCATTTTCATTTTCTTTGTCAAGTTTCATGAAAGTTAGTAAGTGTTTTAAGGGGTGTGTTATAGTTTGATGACTTATGTTGGCTAATTAATAGCTCAAATATGTCATACTTATGATAAACACATCAATTAAAACACTAATGACCATAAAAGAGAGATCATGATTTCATGTGTTGAACTACATGATCTAGAGAGTGGATTTATTCTCTAAATTGTCATTTAACTCTCATATTTGCATTTCTTTTCTTTTTTTTAGTTTCTTACATTTTTAGCTAATCACACTTTCAACTTTGGTTAATTTGATTGAATAGAATTTTAAAATCAGCAATTCCCTGTGGATCGACCCGTATTCGCCACGTGCTACATTCGTACACTGTGCGCTTGCGGTTATTTTTATTTCTAAATTCATTCGACGGTTTTCTAAACCGATAGAATTTCTGTCGACGAACAATTTAGCTTAGCATAAAGCAAATAAAGTTGTCTAAGGGTTGAGCCTACTAAAATACTATTAAAATTGAAAATCCAAGGAGGGTCACTATCAGAGTTAAAAACATCAGAAATAAATGCAAATTTAAAGTTACAAATATCATATAAATCTTTAAACTCAATCTTAAGAGGAGTAGCGGAAATCCAACAAGCATGCCAAAAAGAAGTGTTATTACCAGAATGAACAATAATATTTACACCTAAGTTGAAAATATCATTACACTTTAAAATGGATTTCCAAAAAAGGAAAGTTTACAATAAAACGAAGGACTAATATGATAGAGATTATAACTACCATTGTAGTAATATTTATGTATAATCTCTTTCCAAATGGCATTATCATTCGTATCTCTGAATTTCCATAACCATTTACTAAGAAGAGACAAGTTCATATTACGTAAATTAATGACACCTAAACCACCCTCTTTTTTAGACTTATAGACAATATCCCAATTAACTAAACATTTAATGCTACAGTTTGGATTATCACCACTCCAAAGGAAGTCTCTTCTACTTTTATGTATTTTTTCTATCACCCAATCAGGAAAGAGATGCATAGACATCCAATAGATAGGAAGAGCTGATAAAACAGAGTTAATCAAAACTGGTCTACCAGCTCTGGATAAGAATCTCCCATTCCAATTAGTAATCCTATTTTTAATTTTATCAATGATTAATAACCAATCATCATGCTTAAGTTTTGAAGGTCTAATAACAAAACCAAGATAATTAAAAGGAAAACTCATAGTTTTACAATTTAAAGTATTTGCAACTAAATTTTCAACTTTGTCTAAATCATTTAAAACTAAAACCGAACTTTTATCAAAGTTTATTTTTAAACCTGATAAAAGTTCAAAACTATAAAGAATAAACTTAAGAGCAATGATGTGCCTAGGAAGATGAGAGGAAAAAAAGCAAAGTATCATCAGGAAATTGAAGGACAGACAAACCGAAACTCGAAATATCATTACCAAAAAAACCCAAGAGATTATTATTAACTGCATTCTTAATAATCTTAGAAAAAACATCAGCCGCTAAATTAAATAGAAGGGGATATAAAGGATCCCCTTGCCTCAATCCTCTCTTGGATTGAATTTTATTACCCAAAATACCATTGACCATAATACTTGAGTTACCAGTTTTAAGCAAGTTAATGATCCAGTTAATCGATCTATTACTAAAGCCTCTGGCACGGAAAATATCAATAAGGAAATCCCAATCAACTGAGTCAAAAGCCTTAGCAAAATCTAATTTTAAAATAACATAAGTAATATTATTTTTACAACAAAGATTAATGTATTCTTGAACAACTGCTACACCATCAGTGATATTTCTACCTTTAATGAAAGATGATTGAGAACAGTCAATTAAATCATTCATTTTTAAACTGTCTATTAGCTAAAACTTTAGAAATAATTTTTACAGAGCAGTTAATCAATGAAATAGGTCTAAAATCTTTTAAAGTATTAGCACCAACTTTTTTATGTAATAAAATAACATTAGCAAAATTAAATCTACATAATTGGAGATTTCCATTATAAAACTCATTAAACATATTAAATAAGTCTATTTTTAAATCCTCCCAAAAAGTTTTATAAAAGAGAATAGGAAATCCATCCGGACCCGGAGATTTATCTCCCGGTAAATCAAAAATGGCTTTACGGATTTCCTCTTCAGTAAAAGGAACGTCTAAATCAGAAAGATTAATATTAGAGACGGACGGGTAAAAATCATTCCATCTAACATTAATTCTATGCTTATTATTATTGCCAAAGATATCTTTATAATAATCAGTGAAAGCATTATGGAGATCACGTTGTTCAACTAATTCCACATTATTAACTAAAATGGAATTAATTGTGTTACTACTTTTTCTACTGTTAGCTATATTATGAAAAAATTTGGTATTGTTATCACCTTCATTAATCCATTGAATTTTTGATCTTTGTTTCCACATAACTTCCTCTTTTTCAAGAATAGAATTAAGTTCCTCTTTTAAGTTATTAAGAACATTTTTCTCTCCTAAACTTAAATGTCTAGATTCTTTAATCTTATTAAGCTTAAGCAACTCATTAAGTATATTTTCTTTTTTAATTTTAACATTACAAGTTTTTATTCCAGAATTTAAGAAAAATCCTGAGTTTTCTAAGTTTGAGCACAAAAGCCTTAGATGAATTATCACAATACTTAAAACTGTAATAACTCATAGAAGACCATTTATTACTGATTAAATTTGAAAAACCAGGTTCTAGAAGCCACATTTTTTCAAATTTAAATGCTCTACTAATAATTCTATGACTATCACAAGAAAGAATAATGGGACAATGATCTGAAAGGGTGTAAGGTAAACCTGACACTCTACAGATAGGAAATTTATCCTCAATTTCATCACTAACAAAAAATCTATCTAATAGAGCAAAAGAGGGAGAATCCCTATTATTACTCCAAGTAAAATCACTATTAGATAAAGGAATTTCAATCAAATTAGAAAGAATAATAAATTGATCGAATTCCTCCATAGCCGAATAATCTCCTTCCTGGGGAGAACGCTCCCCAATGAAACGAGTAACATTAAAATCACCCCCAATATCCAAGAACCGGGGGCAAAAGATCTAAACTCGAGGCATTCATTCCAGAGAATCTGTCTATCTATTTTAGAGTTAGGCCCATAAACATTAGAAATATTTAAAAAAGAATTATCATCTAAATTAATTAAAATAATGTGTAAAGAGTGCTGCTTTTGAATACACTGCATTAATTTAAAGAGGTTATCTCTCCAACCAATCATTAAACCCCTCGAAAAACCCACCGAAGGAAGAAAAACCCATTTACTAAAACGAAAGCCTCCTAATCTTCTAAAAAAACGAAAATCAGGACATTCTATTTTAGTCCCTTGAAGAAGAACAATATCAATAGAAAAGTCTTTAAAAAAGATTCTAACTTTATCACATTTATTAAGGTCATTCAAACCTCTAATGTTCCAACTGATAACTCTCATAAACCCATTGATCTAGCCCTATCAAGTTCCTTACTTCTAATAAACTCACGATCTAACTTAATATCAGAAAAAATAAAAGCAGATCTACTAGCTAACTGACTAAAATCAGAAGCAGATAAGTCACCCAGAGCATAAGAAGAATAAAAACTACCCAAATCAAAAAGAAAACCTGAGCCTGAATCCGTAACACCGCTCACGGTGTTCAAACCAGGAAACTCACCCGAAGTCTGAGAACGACTACCACGAATTCTGGCACTACGACGAACCGTCCCACTAGAAGATGAAAACTTCCTACGTCTACCTCTCTTCGAAGAAGAAAAACAAGGCACGGAAACTCTTTCAGCCACACAAAACTGATCAGTCATAATATTCCCTGAACTCCTTATAGAAGCACAAGGAACACGAGAATCATTAGGATCCAAAATTGCCACATCCAGATTTCCAATCCAAACCAAACAGTCAACAGTGGATGTAATTTTGACTTCTCCAATGTCACAAACAACATTACCATTGGAGGTATCAACATGAGAAACATTATCATCAATAGAAACCAGAACCCGATTATCATTCAAGACAGTATCAGTGTGCATATCATCAAAAGAGGGGATGAGCAAATTAAGGAACTCCACATCCATGTAGCTTTCTAGAACAACAACTTGATCAAACTGCTCTAATTCTCCTGAAAACAACTCCTCAGTATCCATAACGACAGTAGAGGAATTAACATCAACCCTATTCGAAATCTCTTCTTCCACAACACAGCCTAAATTCAACCGAGAATCAGTAAACGAATGCATTTCAACATCTAACCTTGAAGTGAAGGCTAAAACCTCTTCAAACAAACTCTCACTATCATAACGAGTTTCAATGTCAATCACAGGAAGATGGACCAGAGGCTCAAGAGCAACTGAACATTCTAAAACATCCAAGTTATCAACAGAGAGACATGCTGCCACATCACTGGAAAGATCGCCATCAACAGGATTCAAAGGGCGATCTAAGGAGAACTCTGAAACAAAACCAATATTGGGAGACAAAACACAGTTTCAGAAAATACAGAGCAATCAGAGGAGGCCACTGGATCAAGGCTAGCAAATCTGTCGAATGTAGGAATCTTAAAAGAATCTAAAATGCGAGGAGAAGGCAACACTTTTTTGATCTTTGGAAAAATAAACCCATTCTTATTCATTTAATCAGCAAAAGACATACAGTGAGAAACATCTGGATCAAGCAAGATGGAATCTGAATTTGAAAAATCTATTCTACTACCGATTGCGAGAAGATCACTATCATCTAAGAACGATCCTCCCCTGATATTTTCTGAAATGATAGAAGCATCAAAATTTACCTCAAGATTCTCTGCATCCCCAAAACTACCAAGATTTCCCTTACCAATGTTTGGCGAATTAACTATATTAAAGTGATGTGAAAGATCATCTAAAAACCTCAAACCTTCAGATCTTTTGAACCGTAGAAAGTTGATTAAGATCCTTCTTAATTTAATGAAATTTAAAACAAATCGAAAACCATGTTCAACTAACAGTACAGGAGATATTGGAGAAGAAGATTCAATATTACCAAAATAGTTTTCGGGATCACCAAACCTAGCTTTATAGCCTTTACCAATGTTCGGGGAATTAACAAAGTTGAAATGAAGTAGCATATCTTCCAGATACTTAAAACCATCAACACGACTTAGCCACAAATGATCAAGCATAATCCCCTTCAAAAGCATGATCTTTAGCACAAATAGGAAACCATTCTCAACCAAGAAGTCAGAAGAGACAAAAGAATCAGAAAAACTCATACA
The DNA here is from genome assembly GCA_030765085.1 of Allium cepa. NCBI lineage: Eukaryota > Viridiplantae > Streptophyta > Magnoliopsida > Asparagales > Amaryllidaceae > Allium > Allium cepa. The sequence continues at coordinate 974,485,149 of CM060935.1, forward strand.
CTTAATACTCTTATGGCCAAAATTTCCGTAATTAAAGCATCTAATAGGATCGCGGCATTGAGACGCGAAATGGTTGTTGTCGCCACATCTATAACAGAAGAATTTACAAGATTTAGAATCTATCCATCTTTTGTTCAATGATAAAGGCCACAACACTCGAATAGGAGAAATTGGCAGACGGTCTTTGACCACTTGAGCATAGTAACGATGGTGAGACGATTTTGAATCACTGACAAAATAATCGGCGAGCAAATGAGAACGATTGAGAAACTTAAGAGGAAGAAATTGGGATCAGAGACAAGAATCAGACAAAGACGCCATTTTTTAGCTCAGGTTGAAGATTGAAGTTCGAAATTCTAGTTATATTTTCAGTATCTATTTTAACTTAAGCGAGTTAATTTAAATTGAACGAATTGAAATTTAACTTAAGCTAAGTTAAATAAAATTTAGTTGAATTTGAATTGAATCGAAAATAAAATTGAATTGAGTTATAGATGATACTGAATGGAATTAAATTCTTACTTGATTAAATTCAAATGAACTGTATGAAATTAAAATTTAACTTATGAAAGTTAAATAAATTAAAGAAGTTGTATGAAGTCTAGATTTAACGTAAGTTAAGTTAAATAAAAATTGAATTGGAATAAATAAATTTCAATAGCTTATAGAAATTGAAGTTTATGGAATAAAAATATGCTTGGGCTATAAATAAATGTGTATTCTCGTGTTGATAATAAAATGTGAATGTACTCAAGCATAGAATGGATGGAAATGTGAAAAGCAAAAAAAATAGTTGTTTAGCTTATAAAAATTTAAAAGTGAAATAGAAAACCAAAATAAAAATGCTTTGGTATTGTGGTGAAGAAATAAAATCCAAAACTTGAGTTCTAAAATAAATTTGAACCCAAGTAGATTGAATGAGATGATTTTTGAAATAAAAATCAGATATTGAATTTTAAATTAGAAGTGAACTAATTAGCTAAATAAATTAGTTTATTTAATATGTTAATGGAATTTAACTTGGTTAAATAAAATTGGATTGTTAATTAAAAATGGATTTTTGAAATGAAACTTGAGTATAAATAAGATTCGGCTTAGTTGTAAGTGAATTAATATAATTGAAATGTTTCTGAATGAAATGGAATTGGATTTAAAATAGAAATGGTTTAAGTTGTAAATCAATCCAATTAGAGTATAAATAAATTAAATGGATTTGAGTATAGTAAAAGTGAATTTAAATGGAATGCAAATGAATTGATCGAGAATCAATTAGAAATGGAATAGAATTAAATGTAAATTGAGTTGGAATCAATTTAAATAGTTATAATCTTAAGTGATTGTTTATTTGAATGAATATCGCCGAATTTGCATAAGAAAATTGGTCATTTGACGTAAACGGAAGTAAATAAAATTCTATGAATTACTAGAAGTGAATGAAATTCATTTTAATAAATTTTGGAATGAATAATAATTTGTTTAGCATAAATGTAAGTTGAATATAAGCAATTTGGTTGTAAAATCATTCCGAATGGAATGAAATAGTGCATGGATTGGTTGAAAGAAATTAAATAATTTTCGAAACCATATAATTGCTTTTAAATAAATTGTTTAGCATGCATTACTTGTGAAACTTATGTGTCTAACCATTTGAATGAGTGAAATGTTATTAAATTTCATATATTGGTACTTATATGTCTAAATAAAGTAAGTACAGGTACTTGGAGACCGTTTGGCTAGACTTTGGTCGTGCTAATTGCAAAATAAATAAGCCGCTTGCTTGAAAATGCTAAAATAAGGTACGTTTTCGAATTGAATACCGCGAAATAGAAATATTGATACATATTTTTTGTTTTTCGACTGTATGGGTCGATGTATATTTATTTATCTCTCTTGTCATATTGTAAAAAGTCCTTCATACAAGGGAGACTCTGCCAAAATTTCTTGAAAATTTAAGGTGTTAGAAAAAATTAAAAGAATTTTTTTTTGTTAATGATAAATTGATTTCAAATTGAAATGAAATAAGAGATTTTGGGAATTAGAATTGAACTAATTGTTTTAGGTCAAAACTAAGGAATTAGAAATGTGATAATCGAGTTTTCACTAAGTGGGTTTTAATAAGTTAATGGGTTTGGAGCATTCTTTTTGCCTTAGCAATTTCGGGGACGAAATTCTTTTAAAGGGGGAGGAATGTAACGACCCCGATTTTTCGTTGTTTAATTTCGAATATTTAATGGTTTCAACTATTGAATTTGAATTATAAATTGATTTTTGAATATGAAAGTTTGGTTTTTATTTATAAAATAAATACAGGGTTCAAAATATAGCAATTTATTGAATAATATAATTATTTAACTTAATAATTGAATATGGTTAAATTATTTAATTTTGAGTTCAATCTTGTTAAAAATAATTTAAAAGGCTTGAAAATTTATGTTCACAATAATAAAGATAATAAAAGTTTTAAATTTGAATTTAAAAGTGATTTGTTCAGTTTTAAAATATATCGTCTAATTTAACGTTTAAAAATAGTCTTCCGAGGCATAGTCTTGGAATTCAACGAAACCTGTTCCATTGGGTCTAAAAAGTGTGTTATTATAGGATTTCAATTTTTGTAGTATTTGGAGTTATTGTTTGATCATACGGAATATAAATGCTTATAAATAATTTAATAAAATTTAACTTAAATAGTCGATCGAAAAAGCTATCTTCTCCATATGATCGAATTAGGATTTGAAATCTTTTCCATTGCATTCGGAATATGGTCATAACATTATGAACGCTTAGCGGCATGCCTCGATAGGAAGTCAAGATTTTAAGCTATGAATTCAAGACGATTTAAAATTAAATAATATATATATATGTATATATATATGTATATATATATATTCATGGATTTGATAAAAAAATTCACATCAAAACTTTTGCCTTCTTTTCAAATCACTGTAGCAAGCATATTTAAACACATTTCCCCCTTATCAAATCACGTCTATTCTTCCCTCTTTTCAAATATGATCCCTCTGTTCATTGTTCCCTCTGCCTTACACCTATTTTCTTCTTTCTAGTAAAAGAAATGCAAAACAAAAAAATGAACGAAGCCAAACCTTCTTCCCTTTATTCTCCTCCAGTTTAGTGTTTACGAATCGAGAGGGAAAAATAATATATATATAGATCGACGAAACTGATTCATGCCTTGAAGGTAGCGGTTGCGATGTGAAGGGGAGTGAACTTGAGGAAGGCATCGACATTCAAGCGAACGTGTGGGAAGCACAACAGCCGAACGTGGGGATCAAGCTAGGTTCGACTTCGCGATCGAAGGGGCTAGGGTTTGGTAGGCAAGAGTAATGCGATGTGATGGCCGCGATGGTTTGTCGAAGTTGAGATGGACGAAGGGTCTCATGATGGTGCGACGCAGCGATGATGAGCTCAACCAGAACTGAAACTCGTGTAGAACAAAAAGGCAAAAGCTCGTTCGATTTTGATTTCCAGTACATATTAAGGTAAATAGAATTTTGTTTATAGGAAGTTAGTTTAAATTGAGAAATTAGCAGTTATTATAATTTTTTGAGATCGTAACTCATACAATTCAAAAATTTGTTATACGAGGTACAAAAAATTAGCAAACTATAATCTGGAATTAGTTGGAGATTTTTAGAGGCAGCTGCTAGATTTAAAATTGGAACAGATTGAAAATAAAGCGATCAATGTAAGAATTTCTCACTCATTTGGATCGCCAAAGTTTCAAATTTTAAATGGTCGAAATTAAATTTTGGATGCTTGTTGAATTTATAAATTATTGTCTCTTGAATAATGAAATATATATAGTAGTATATATATCTAGTATTTGGAGCGATATTCCCGCACATTATAGCGGAAGAGACTCTATGCACTCCGTATAATAGCGGATGATCCTATAAACCACGATATCCCCCTCGAAGTGGGATTGGTATTTTTATATGTTGTATTAACATTTGTGGATACAGGAAAATAGGTTGGAGGGATCCAACTGGATACCTCAAATATATTGTTTATTTTTTATATATAACAATATATGAATTGTGTAGAATAATCTAGTATAGATTATTGCAGTGATTGAAGTTATTGGATGCTATTGCAGAACTGGCCTGGATGTTAATATTCTAAATACCATAAATATATTTTTAAAATAGAAGTAATTAAGGGAATTTTGATATAAAAATATTTATATTGGAATTGGGTTTATTTAAAAGAAATTGAATTAGGAAATATATATTTGATTTTGGTTATACTTACCTATTATGAATTTTGAATGGAGATTTAAAAATGAATTATTTAAGAGAATTTATAAATGATGTCCCGGAAATATAAAAAGAGTTAAGTTGATATTAAAAATAGATTTGAAATTATAAATGGAAGTATTAATTTAATAGGTTTATAAATGGATTTTTTTTTTAAAACAAGATTGCCTATAAAGCAAGTAAGATTCAAGGGAGTATAAAAAAAATTATAAACAATGTTATAAATAAGTTAAGTGATGCCAATGGATATATTGGGGAATAAATTCGTAGGGTGAATTTGAACATCGTTATTAGAGGACGATGAGCATTCTAAGTAAAAAATTTATTGAAAGGTAACGCTTAACCTCGATCCTCATCAACCGGGATGACTAAAACAGGGGAGATGTAGCAAGGCTAAGTGGTTCACACCCAAGTAGGGTATGTTATCACCTTTCTAGATGTCCTTAGAAAACCTATCATTTATGGATATGGTTGTGCATGGAAGGAGCGCTCGGTGGTATAGGTAGGAACACCCTGGTGATAACATATTCGATCTATCCAGGTCAGGGGTAGGTTGGTCCTGTATAGTAGGGGATCCCGGCGTGGTCCTCGGTACATTGTTCTAGAGGTGTATAGTGGTGGGTGGTACCCCAGTGGCCCAGTCATTCAATGGAATCCATTCTCCAATAAGCACTATATGGTTTGATTGTACCTAACTATGCTGGAATGTGAGATGCAAGCATTTCAGCTATTTTTTATTTACTTTCTATAGACACTATTATAATATCACATGATTTTGATATAATCTGTTTTGCTTATCGTAACGTAAAAATCCATCGTGTTTATTTGTAACGTGGTCTTACGAGATATCTTTATTTTCCAAAGGATTTTAAAAAGTTAATAATTCAAATTGAGTATGTTTTCTCATGTTGGTTTTCCAGACTAACTCGGGTGTTATTTTAATATAATGCTCGGGTCAGACTGAGTATTACAAATTCAGGTTAGGATGCTGTGGAGTTCAGGATACAGCCTGTAGGATTTCTGACATGTATCACGTACTTGGTTTATTCCGCTATGTGAGGACAGTTCATTATAACTGTCCAGATTGATGTGTTAATTGTTGTACTCTGATGATTGCAAGTATAAACAGTTACAGATTCTTTTGTATAAAATTTGTTATTATATATATATATATATTTTGTTCCGCTATGATCATGAGATTGTGTATTATTGTTTCCATTTCTTCTTCAATCTTTTTCTTCTTTACCCTAGCTATTGGCTCTTTCGTACAATTTGAGTTGAACGGAAGTGAATTATTATCAACTCAAAGGGTACGGAACTACGGGTCGCTATAAGAGCGACCTACTGCACTAGATGGTAACTGTTGTTGTGATTATAATCTTATAAATATGGACCAGCAACTTGCAGCGATGCTGCTTCATTTGGACCTATCTAACTTTCTTTCGCAAATAATCCACCTAAGGACACTAGGGGAAATGTAATAAGGCAGGACCTTCCCCTTCTCCCTTTCACGAATAAAGTCAGCTTCTTAAACCAATAGAACCATGTTCTCGAAAGCAAAACCCCTGCGCTATACGATAAGCAGTACGACTGGGGACGTACACCTCTAGCCTCATATAATGGATGTGGAGTACGTGCCTAATGGCCGATCAGATAATTTGGGTTAACCTTTAGGAATTCATCATTGCTTGGAGACTGGAAACATTAAGAAGGTTTTCCCATACAGTCTACCCTTTAGGAATTCATCATTGCTTGGGGATAAGCGGCGGTAAGAATGTTTCCATATTCAATTTTGGTTAATTTCATCATTATACGAAGACAGACGATGACGAGAAGGCTTTCACATTCACTTTTAACCTTCAGGAATTCATCGGTTCCTGGAGGTAGACAATGTCGAGAAGGTTTCCATATTCCATTTGGTTTAACCTTCAACAAATTCATCATTTCCCAAAGATAGGCGATGGCAAGAAGGCTTTCCCTTCACTTTAGTCTTTAGGAATTCATCATTGCTAGGCGATAGGCGATAGCATGAAGGTTTCCACATTCAACTCGGGTTAATCCTTAAGAATTTGGTGTCTTCCGAAGATTAGCAATGTCAGAAAATAAAACTCTAACCTTCAAGAATCTGGCATTGCCTAGAGACTGGCATTGTCAGGAAGGTAAATCCCACTCTTCAGGAATCTGGTGTTGCCCGAAGACTGGCGGCGCCATGTAGGAAAATTCTAACCTTTCAGAAATCTGGCATTGCCTAGAGATTAGCAACATCAGGAAGGGAAACCCGTATAAAGGTTGATCTGATAGTTCGACACCGACTTGCAGGAATCGGTTGCCGCCTAGAGTTTGGCAGCACCAAAGAAGGAATGCTCGGAATCAAGCGATTAAATCATCAATTCCTGAAGGTAGGAACAGGCGTACGGACTAGATTTCAATGACCATGCTAGCAGCCTTGCATGACATGCTTGGCTGAGGATGAGTGTGGTTAGTTGTGAAGAACCTAGGACAAGAATTATCGGACTCCCTCAATCTAGGATCAGGATGAATAGAGCATAGATGGACTACGGGCAAAGGAATAATTTTCCTTATAATCTTTAGTTCCTACTAATGCCTGGAGTTCGATAGTTGGGAAAACAGGTTCCATAAACAGGATTTGGTTTATGGCAAGGATATATAAACAAGAAACAGATGTTATAATTGATGCTTCTTGACGATAGTGAGCAATATTAAACTTGCCCTATTTGCAGTAAAAATCAATCGAAGGAAACTCGACCCAACAAGAATAACTGGAAAAGCGTCGATCGAGGGAATCGATCTAGGTTAACAGGTATTTGGCGTTGCCTGGAGACTGGCAATGCCAAGAAGGAGAACTTTAACCCTCGTGAATCTAGTTTTTCCCAGAGATTGGTAACATCTGAGAAGGTGGCGACTTCAAGATGGTCGAATAACTTGACCCAATAGGTCAGAATCGATCGCATAAATCAATCCCGACTTATAGGAATTTTAAATTACTCGAAGACAGGTAGTGTTAGGAACAAAATTCTTTAGGATCGAAAAATCAACGTGCTAGTTTTCAGAGATAGAAACTAGTGCGCGATAGGGTGTTCGACCACAGTCATCGACAATTTGATTGTTGCTTGGAAATAGGTAGCTTTAGGAAATAAAACTCAAAATTGAGTAATTTGTGGGTTAGTTTTTGAAGGTTAAAACCTACGTCCCTTTGGACTTCGACGATGACATTGACAACCAGCCAAGACTCGCTCGGTCGAGGATAAGCAAGGATAATTGCAAAGAATCAAAGTCTAGCATTATCAGGCTTTCCCAACCCAGGATCAGGATAGAAAAACACATTTGGACTGGGGGCAGTCGAATAATTTTCCCTGCGACATTTATATCCCATCAAAGCCCAAATCATAGGGATGGGAATGATAAATCCCGTAAATAGGGAGAAATAAAATGAAAAGCGTAAAGAGGATGAATATCCCAACTTCTGCTCTACGATAGTTAGGAGCAGTGTTGATTCGGGGGTACTCACCAATATCAACCGATAGGAAGAAACTCGACCAAAAGTAACCACGAAGTTGGTTAAGTAATGGTTCTGTTTCGTCAAACAGAGTACTTTAGCGGTTATGAACAAGGTCAAAATCAAAATATGACTTAAGCAGTTGTAGGAATATTATTTATATGCGTAATGCTGCAGTAAATAAAAATTATGCATAGAACAGACATACATAATTACAGTACAAGCAATTATGTCATATGCACAGACAGTTATATATAAATAGTACACCATACATAAAGATGCAGAAAAGTAAAGCAGAACAACGATTACAAGCCAAAAGGAAATCTTTCTATTACTTCATCCTTTATGTACAAAACGCTGTGAGGGCCGCTCTCGCACAAACACGACCTGTTTGACACAAAGTCAAAACAAAAGTACATACTTAGTAATACAAAAAGAAAAAACAAGCTACCATACCGATAGCCTCTAAGAGCCTCCAAGCACCCTCTACTTCTTTCCATGCATGTAACCTTTGCTATAGAAACTTCTAGGGCACCGTTTGCATTTCTTATCATCCTTAATCACCCTGCCTAGGGAGTATCACCCTTTGAATGGGTAGACTCTTCACCGGCTGCGGTATTAGGGTCATCAAATTTTTCGGCAGGAGCTTTACTTGGCTTAGTCTTGGAAGGCCTCATCTTGAGTACGGGAAGCTTGGAGGAGGTGCTTGTCAAAGAAGAACTGTGGACTTTGTTGTGCCAGCCTCAAACTTCACCTTGATCTTATCAAAATCAACCCTCAACCTCTTCGCCATGGTGATAGGGTCGGTCGGTTTCAAAGTGTTGACAATCGCGACATATTCTTTCTAGGACACAATGTCCTCCAACCCTTCCAGGGCCACAATCTTTTAAGAATCGGAACCAGGTCCAGAAATGGAAGGTGGGGCCAAAGCGGAAAGTCCCTTAGAAATAAAAGTTGATGCAGTGAAGATTGCTTCGGTTCTTAAGCCCTAAGAAGGTGGTGGCAAAGGAGGAAGAGTATATTGATCTACAAGTTGACAAATAGAATAGTAAAGTATACTAATGAAATCACGAGGAAACTGAAGTTTCTCGAAGACCGATGAGATGAGAAAAAGGCCTGAACCTAGATTGTGATCCCTAAAAAAATCATGAGTTCTCCTTCTTTAGTCACATGTTCCTCAAATCGATCCATGAAGAGAAGAATGTAGGGTTCGGTAAAAGTTTCTGCTTCGGAAGTTAGGATTACAAGGATGGTTTCGGCGCTAACCCCCTAGATACAAGAATAATCACTAGAGACTCTTTGGATTTCGAGCCAAGTGATTCGAGCAGACTCGACGAACTTGGGCTCGTGAAAGCCTTAGCAGCAGCAGCGTCCTCCACAATAAGAATGACCTCCCCTTGCAAGCTTTTGCATATTCTCGGCATCGAGGTACTCGGCCATGATCTCTTCTTTTTCTTTAATCACTGGCTCTTTTCCTTCCCGTCTCTCCTCGTTCTCACTCTCCTTTAGGATCGACTGCATCCTGACTCCTTCATCCCTTTCTCTCGAGATATCGCCAATTACGTGCTCTTCAACCCCACTTTTAGCAGTTTCCTCTACAGGCATTGCGCCTAATGGACCTTCAACCTCACCCTGTAAATTTTTGTCAGAGCTGCGAGTATAGTGAGTAGTATAGACAGGCACTCTAGAGCTACTTGAAGGAGTCAGATCAGGAATGGCCATCCGACCTGAGGATAGTGAACTGCACCATTTAAGATTCTCATTGGTTATGCGATAGGTAGTGGTGCGTTTTTGAAATTTGACCTCCCTTAATCCATCCAAAGTATTGGCATGCTCATCACAAACATCTCAAGCAAGAATGCTTGTGAAAAATCAAACAATAAGTTAAGCGCTAGGACAAAGTAAACCCATAAATAGGTGGAAGGAAATGAACTTACTTCTGGAAGCCAAACCTCGTTCAATCCATAGGGGTAATGAACGAAGGAGTACTTGATTTTAAAATACGTGCGCTTGCTGTAGAGAGACTCAATGATTTTGCATCTGCACCAAGCCTCGATGAGGAGCCACTATTTGAAGTGCAGGAGGTAGGTAAGCTCTTGGAAACTTGGATCCCCGTTGAAGCGATTCATGAAGAGAACATACAAAGAGCTCAGGAGAGCATAACTGTTTGGATGGACTTGAGAAGGAGCCGACCCAAGCTCTTGCAAAACCATGCAAAGGAATGGATTGAAAGGTGGCACAGCACAACGGAGACACGTGTATTTATTGCAAGCTATGTATCCCAAAGGACAAATATGTGCTCGTTCACCCAGATTAGGAAGCCGTAGGTCAACCTCATGAATGTTGTGCTAGAGGCATATATTTTGAAGCATTTTCGCAAGGAGGACAAATGATGTTTAGTCAAGAAGATCATTTAAGACCCCTAGACCAATGTATTCATTCAAAAGGGGAGATTGATTTTGTTGTGGAATGAAACAATTGCCCTCGTAACTCAATACGTAGTAATTGAATGCCTGGGTCTGATAGTGATAGAAGGTGAAACCTGAGCTATGGAGGACCTAGCTTTAGGAAGAGTTGATGTTCCTTCACCATACTTAAAGCATCGCGATTAATGAGTCATTCTAGATAATAAAACTTGACTTTCAACATGGTCGGTACGTTTTATTTTAGACAGAGATCTCGTGTGTCCAGCAACTAGAATCTAAAGGATGTCGACATGTATTGACCAATTGGATTTCGATCGTTGACCAGAGCAAGTTAAAGTGTTGATATATATAGTGTGAATCCGATGTTCCATACATAACGAATAGACCATCCTATGTAGATTATCCGCTTGTGCTAGATAACGCATCACTCTGCATAATGGAACGGTAGTCTAGAGTCACACAGAAGCTTTCATTTACAAGAACATGAGAAGTACAGCAATAGGAAAAGCATGGCGATTGAATCATCCAACACGATGTTCTCGAACAAGAATCTTCTTATGGAAATTCAAGAAATGGTATGAGATTAGTCGTGCTATCATAAGAGTTAGCCAAATTCATAAATCCGGAATTACCTTCAAAATGATGTGCTCTTGACATAAGGCAAAGCTTAAGTTCACCATAGACAGTGCATAACCCAAATTTCGACCATCTCCTTTCAACAAAAACCGGTGCACCACCACCTTCATCACTATTGTCGAGCTATCATTCATCAACCTTGGTTAGTTGGAGTTTTAAATCGGTGGATAGGGATTGCAACTTTCAGGGTCGAAAGTTGTCAACAACAAATTGAAACAAGGTGACGGTTGTGTCAGATCATCGATGGCGATGCTATGGAATAGCGATAGTGATGGATCATTGAAGATGGTGGATCGATAGCGGCAAAGCACAAATCATGAAATGATGATGGTCTCGGTTGGAAATCTTTTGGTGGAAGCATGAATGGAGAAAGTAAAAAACAAAGCAAAAAATTCTAAGTATTGACTTATATAGGCTTTCAAGAGGAACGAAAGCTCTCGGTGCTAGAAGAAAGCAGTCGGTACTAAGATGTTCCTTCAACCCTGAAATTTGCAAAAGCACGGTAAAGAGAGAGCATATTCATCTAAGGCATGGAATGATCTTCGAAGCGTAGATCTTATCCTTAGGGCGAAGTACATAATTATGTCCACACAATGCAGTTAAAGGAAAATCCGCCAAACAAAAGCAACGCTTTGAAGCAATAACCAAATGATCAACTTGAATTGCATGATAACAAGTCAGAACTTGTCTCGATCTAGAGCACACTTTGTTTTCAATGAAAGCATACTCCAAGGGGAAAATCTTAAACATATTTTTAATCAAGTAGAATTCAATCGAAAGTAGAAGCTCAAAATGAAGTCAAAATGACTCGAGAACTTGGAAAAACGAACAGAAGGAGAAAAGAAAGGAACTTAAGAAGTTACATAAGTTTTGGCACTAAGTAAAGCTCTTAGCACCGAGAGGTAGGTCTTGGTACCGAGATGTACTTTCTCTTGTTTGAGCCCCCTTAACTTCATACACCCATCTACAACTTCAACTAGTTGTCATCAAGTTCTTTTCTTAGAGCTTAGACAAGCAACTTTACGGATTAATGAGAAGAAAGCAGGAGAATGCAAGTGTTAGTCTTTGGAAAGGAATTTAAAATACATAGAATTGGTGATAGGAGAGCGAAGAAAGTAAGAAGAAGGATTATCCACCAAAAGAAACCTCTCAGCAACGAGAGGTACCTCTCGGTACAAAGAGGTTTGCATTGGAAATTGGGTTAACGTGTACTTTCTTCCACCTAGAATGATTTGATTATGTAGACCTGCAGAGCAGTTTCTCTATAAATACTAGTCCTATAGCAACCAAAAGAAGATCTTCGACTCTATATTTTCTTCATCTCCTATCTCTCCCTCACAGTAATCACCTAGGCAGATACTTTTGCAGTTCTAGGTTAAAGAACCTATCAATCCCTTGTACTGGTGACTCATAATCTCTGTCAAATCCATAAACAATAAAACATAAAGTGGACGTAGGCTAGAGATTGCGGAGCCATTATAAAAATCTTGTGTCTCACTACTTTCCTACTCTTTTTTGCTATTTCTACTGGATCTAATCCTACAACTGGTCATATTTGGGTGTTGTGCCATTTTTGGCGTCAACAGACACATTTTGATAAATGATGTTTTGAAAGGAAAACATTTTTGGGTAAAGGACGTCACTCAATTTTGGGAAAAAATGTTTTATTAGAAATATGTTCGAAGGTATTTTACAAAGAAAAGATGTGTTATAAAATGTCTAGTTTTAAAATACTTTGGGAAAATATTTTACAAAGATAAGAAAATTTGATTCAGGAGTACGTAGTTGGAAAAGTTAAATATTTTGATTTGAGAAACAAACTTTTGAGACGTTTGTTAAAAATTCAATGAATATTTTATTTGGAAGACTTCATTGAAGAACATTTGGAGGACTGTGAGGCTAGACCGAGTAGCATGGGGTGTAAGATGACTGGATGATATGAGTTTTGAGTTTGCCTAGCATGCACTATGATGATGGAACCCTTCTGCCTGTTAAGTGTGCACTAATTAGTTTTGGGGATGTTTAGTTGTTCCCTTTTAAAGAGACTTGGGTTATGATGTTATGATTGATCATTCTAATGTTTAAGACGAAGATATTTGTTTAAGTAGTATTTTCTCACTTCAATTGAATTGTTTGTATTGTTCTATTGCTTGTTAAGTCATTAGTCATATTAGAAAAATATTATGCCACTTTGTTTGACTGCATTTTTTTATAGATTATGACAGGCTTGTTTGAATTAATTTCTTTTGTTTACATCATATTGTTGTTGTTTACAGGTTTAGCTATGAACTTTTGTTTGTTTAGTTGATGTTTGTTTGTTTTCCTTGTTGTTGTTTCTCTTATATGCTAGTTTGAATTGCTTGTCTTGTATGATAATTGTATGATGATGTAGTTATAAAATGTTGGTTTTTAGTAGAGTATACATTGGATATGCTAGTGGAGTATTAAGGAACATATTTAGTTTAGTCATGGTACGATGACACAGTTTTATAAGTTAAGGATGATGTAACGACCCATCATTTCGTACCATTCAAATCGACAATAATCCATACATGTCGGACTTGAATGATGCGAAAAGACAGATTGTAAATAAATTTGGAGCAAATGAAATCAAATACACAGATTCATAGACACATAACAATCAGAATAACTCACAGTGGAATATAAATAACATAGTAGTTCATGAAGCTACTATAACAGAGTCTCAAACGAAATACATAATAACAGTCTGAAAATAACATAATAGAAATCTCAAATACATAGAAGTTGACTAATACATGAGATAAACTAGAACAACTGAAACAGAAATAGATATAAATGTAAATATGGAGAAACTCCAGCAAAGACCAGCTCCAGAAAGAGAATCCAAAGCTGTGAATACCTAGGTTGACCCGAGCGTAAAGAAAAACACAAAACACTCGAGTCAGGACAATATATACTTATATAATGTAAACCAACTCAAGTGAACTGCAATAAAGATATAAGTAACTTAAAAGATGCCTGGGACCGCCTATCCTCTAAGGATCCGTCAAACTATTTACAATATAGTAATATTGCGCTATTATAATAATGTCTACAGTAAAAAAAACATACTTTTAAATAGCGTTCTAGGCTACCCATATCACCTTTCACACATAATAGTCCCAGTAGTCCATCGGGAGACTACTCTAAATACTCCATGGGCTATGGGTGAAAAACAAACTCGTAATAAAGGCTTGGTATGGTAGGTGACACGGCACACAAGGCAATGCCAGGGTAGATATACCAATTACGCACATGGGCTGGTGGTAACGCAGCAGCCACATACGCCCACCCCGAACAACACTCCAAAATCAAGGGGTGCACCCAATCAATCGCAGCGGTAATAGAATCGTATCGAAGGAGTGTGTCCAGCCAGAGGTGCTACCTTCTTTGGCCTGAGATCGCTCTTGTTTTAGCCACCTTAAGCCAACTCACGGGAGTCGGGTCCACGTAATGTACATTAGGAACGTCGTTGCCATCCTACTTCATTCTGGAATCTCCACCGCGTACACAGTTGTTAAAATAGTTTTCGGTATCGACAGAGAGTATGTCCATATCCGATTCCGGTCTCTTTAACAACCAATCGTTATTATAACCCGTAGTTATAAATTTGAAATGGTACTTATATTTCAAAAATAAAATATCATTTAACAATTCAGTATCATTTCAAATCCATTTCAAAATATCCAACTTATCATATCATTTCAAAACCACATTCATTTTATTCAATTTAAAATCCATTTCAACTCACATTTAAAATAGTTATATTTCAAATCGAATTACTTCATTTAAATCATTAAAAATGAAGTTATTACATTTAATAATTAAATTATTCAATTTCTAAAATTTTAATCTTTTCAAAGTTCATTCATTCACTTAAATTTATCAAAATAGTGAAAATTTACCTTTCGTGGCATTTAGAAAATGCTACGGAAAGTCACATTCAAAACAGTTCAATTTAACAAAACAGAGCATTTAAAAATGACGTAATAGGGTTACGTTAGTTTCAAATAAAACTTAGTTAAATTCAACAATTATAGCACTTACAAAGTGCTATAATAGCATTTAATTCAATCTAGCCTTTTAGTTCATTTATATTAACTACAACATTTACAAATGCTGTATTATCATTTACATTAGAAATAATAGCATTTCAAAAATGCAGTTAATTAACTTCAAATATTCAATATAATTTCTCAAACAATTATATTCTTATTTAAATCATTTTTAACTTATAAAATCACATATTTTCACTTTTAAAACAATAATTCAAATACCCTTATATTCATGACTTCATAAAGTTAAATTTCCATTCAAAAATCAATATTTAATAATAATTCACTTATTAAATTCCCCCATTCAATTTCAGTTCATATAACTAAATTTTTGACTTAACATTTAAGTTTAAATTTTCAAATATAACTTAATTTCATTTTATTTATTCAACATAAAAATTCACTTTTAAACTAAATTCACAAATTTCCAATTTAAGTTATATTTCGAAATTTCAACTCAGTATTCATTCATTTAACTTTTTAACTTTATTAAAAAATCATTAATATATTATAAAAATCATTTTAATTCAAAATATCATAAATTCATCATATTTCATATTTAATTTAAATTCCATTTATCACCAAATTATAATTTCCAAAATAACTTGCATTTCAAATTTTCTAACTTTACCATAAATTTATTTCACTTATAAATTTTCAGAAAATCGATAATACTTTACAAAAGTCATTTTTAATTAAGTTTAAATCAAAATATTATAATATTTACATTTCTAAAATATATTAAATTTTTTAGAAAAACATATTTTAACTACGGGTCTGTATTTCATTTTCTAGCCTAGGTAAAGTGATACGGGTAATATATCATTTCAACCCGTAATTTACAAAGAAAACCTGAGTTTTATCATTTCAAACCCGCAGTCCCAAGTAAATGAAATAAATAATTTGAAAATCGTTCAGGCCTATCATTTCAGCCCATAACGATTTTTCCTTATTCTAAAGTCCGTTCGGGTATGTATCATCTCAACCCATAGTGATTCTAATCTAAAGGGAACTTGCAGTGTGATAAACTGATATAAATAACAGAACAATATAATATAACAGTAACATATGATATAACAGGTGTTTAACCATGGGTGAACATCATATAATCATAGCATAGCAGATATAATATGGTGATGCATTTTTACAAATTCACATGTGATCGATTTACTAGTTATATAGGTATAAACTGTCTGGTGAGAATAACTCACTGGTATAAGCTGGAGATGACAACAAGTGCACAACTGAGATCCACAAAAGCACGTTAGCATGACAAAGATTCAAGTGGGAGAGCCAAAGATTAATTTCCTTGAATACAATTCAAACAAAACAATATAACTAACATAAGTTTTCAACCCAAAATACGATTAAACAATGTTAGAATTAACTGCATAAAACATCACCAAAGTGTTTGCACTTGCTTTCAACCTTCCCTAGGCTCGGCCATAGGTTAGAATACATGGCTAAGGCATGGTTTTTGATCTAGGTTTGGGTTCATAAGAGATCGTCCTAGCATAGGAAAAGATGGTGCAAAGTACGGTGCTTGAACAAAACAAGCTAAGGAACACCACATGGTTTCAATGCAAATCTAGGCCAAGGCCACAAGGGCACGGCCATCTCTGGTAGGGTCAAGAGATGACGTGGCAGTTGTGTCAGGTGAGGCAAGGGCTGGAGATGGTGGTGTAGGTGGCGGCCAAGGGGTTGTTTGTGGTGGTGGAAGACTAGTGCGTTCGTCTATGCTTGATTCAAGAGGAGTTTGTGCATTTGGTGGTGGACCTTCAACACAGGGACCACGACATGGATTGGAGAGGAGGTGGCGATGATGGGTTCAGGTGCTGATGATTGGTTCAAGTGGTGGTGGAGGTGGCCAAGCCGAAGGAGGTGGCAGGGGCCGAGCGTAGAAGTGAAGAAAGCAAGAGCAAAAATCATGAAAACAAGTAAAAAAACAATGAAAAAGAACTAAGATTTTACCAAACCTTTTCAAAGAATAACGGCCGAATTTTTTTTCTCAGTTTTGAGATGAGGATTCACATGAAAAAGAAAATAAGATGGTCGGCTGAAGGGAAGAGAGTTAAGGCAGCAAATATGGAAAGGTGTTGGTTGGAGTTGAAAAGGTGTTGAATACAAAAGGCCTTAAGAAATAAAAAGTCACAAAACCTTTCAAATTTCTCTTATTTCTTTTGAAATTTTAAATACATATAAAATGCTGATAAATAAAGATAAAAAATAAGAAATAAAAATAAATGTATAAAATAAATAAATTTTAATTAAATACAATTTAATTAAGAAAATAGCTTAAAAATGCAAGCTAGTCCTTAAAAATTCAAAAAAATTCAATAAACTTTGGAAAATAATTTATGTACTTGAAAAATATTTATAAATAAAGATAAGAACATAAAAATAAAATGCACGCATAAAAATAAATAAATAAATTTTAATTAAATATAATTTAAATGAAGTAAATATCAGAAAAATAGAAACTAGCCTTTAAAAATAGGAAATAAATGCAATAAATTTTGAAAAAAATTCTATTATCACTTTAAAAATATTTATAAATGAAATCTTACAATAAAAAAAAATTTAAAACAAAATAAACTCAAATTTAAATTATATTCAAAAATCTAGGGTTGTAACACTCTCCCCCACTTAAATCTTTTCGTCTCGAGAAGAACGGCAAATAAAGAGAAACAAGATAGAAAAACAAAATAGTACCTGAAACGAATAATTTTGGATTCGAAGCACGAATGCTCTCCTCCTTTTCCCAGATACAATCTCGATCGTTTGTACTCTACTGTACTTTGACCAGATTAACAGATTTCCTTCTGAGCTTCTTCGTACCTCTATCGACAATACAAAGTGGCTTCCTCTCAACAGTCAGATTTGGTTCAATATCCAAACTATCAAGAGCAGAAGGCTGGACAATAAGAGATGGATCATGAAGATGTCGGCGAAGATGCGAGACATGGAATACATCATGCACTCTAGAAAGCTTCTCGGGCAAATCCAGACGATAAGCCAAAGAGCCAACTCTTTCCACAATGCGGAAAGGACCAATGAACCTAGAAGAAAGCTTCCCTCTACGACCAAAGCGAATGACATTCTTCAAGGGAGAAACCTTAAGGAACACCTGATCACCAACAGTAAATTCCAAATTCCGCCTATGCCTATCAGCATACTTCTTCTGCGTATCCTGATCGGCTCTCAACCTCTTCTTAATCTCCTCAACTCTCTCAGAAGCTTTCAAAATCACATCAGGACCAAGAACCAAACGATTACCGGATTCAATCCAACAAGATGGTGATATACAAGGTCGTCCGTATAGAGCAGCGAACGGAGACATTTTGAGACTGGCCTGAATGCAAATATGAAATGAGATAGATAAAAAGATCAAGAATAGACTGAAAAACAGAAGGCAAGATTATACCTAATAGCTATTATTGTAGGTAAATTTGGCAAGATGG
The DNA here is from genome assembly GCA_030765085.1 of Allium cepa. Taxonomy (NCBI): domain Eukaryota; kingdom Viridiplantae; phylum Streptophyta; class Magnoliopsida; order Asparagales; family Amaryllidaceae; genus Allium; species Allium cepa. The sequence goes on from CM060935.1 coordinate 974,503,539, forward strand.
AAATGATCTTCCCAAGATCCTCGAGAATCTGATTCACTCTTTCCATTTGACCGTCGGTCTGTGGATGGTAAGCAATGCTCAGATTCAGACGAGTGTCCAGAGATTCGTGAAAAGCCTTCCAAAACTGACTGGTAAAGATAGGGTCACGATCACAAAAAATACAGAGAGGAACACCATGGAGATGAACGATCTCTCTCATGTAGATCTCAGATAAGCTAGAAGCAGAACGAGTAGACTTGACCGGAATAAATGAGCGGACTTGGTCAGTCTATCAATAATAACCCAGATACTCTCATTACCCCTTCGAGTCCTCGGTAAACCATCGATGAAATTCATGGAAACCTGTTCCCACTTCCAATTGGGAATCTCAAGGGATTGCAACAAACCAGGGGTCTTCTGGTGAACGGCTTTGACTTGCTGACAACTCGCACACCGACTAACAAAGATAGAGATATCCCTCTTCATCCCCTTCCACCAATAAAGCTTCTTCATATCCTGATACATCTTCGACACACCAGGATGAATAGAAAGTCTGGATCGATGATTCTCCTAAAGCAACTCCTGCCTCAAACCATCAACATTCGGGAACAAATCCTGCCATTAATCCTCAAAATCCCTCTATCATCAATCTGAGCTCCACTACTACCAATACTACCACCAACCCTGCTACGAACACTCTCCTTCATCAATCTAAGCATCCCATCCTCATCCTGCTTAGCCATAATACGATCCAGAAGAGGAGAAGAAGAAACAACAAGCTGACACAACAAAGCCTTCTTCCGACTCAAAGCATCAGCCACAACATTAGCTTTACCGGGAGTATAGCTAATATCGAGGTCGTAAGAAGACATAAACTCAAGCCAACGAACTTGCCTCCAATTTAAATCCTTCTGGGTGAAGATATACCTCAGAGACTGATGATCAGTGAAAAGCTCAAACTTGGTTCCAAGAAGAAGATGCCTCCAAAGTTTCAAAGCAAAGACAACATCAAGAAACTCTAAATCATGAGAAGCATAATTTGCCTCGTGGGTTTTCAACTGACGGCTGGCATAGGCAATGACCCTACCATCCTGCATGAGAACAGCACCCAAACCCTCACGACTAGCATCATTATATACCGTAAATCCATCACTTCCGTTCGAAACGGTAAGAACTAGTGTGGAAGTTAGCTTGCTCTTCAACTCATCGAATGCAGCCTTACACTGATCACTCCAGATAAACTTTGCATTCTTACAAGTCAAAGCTGTGAGAGGTGCAGCAATCCGAGCAAAATTCTCAATTAATCTCTGGTAGTAATCGGCAAGGCCCAGAAAACTACGAATATCAGATGGAGTCTTTGGAGTTTCCCAGTCCTGAAATAGAATAGGGAGAACAATAAGGACAACAGGAAAGATAGAATTATTAAATGATAAAGAAAAGAGAAGACAGAAAGACTTACATTGATCGCAGCGATCTTGACTAGATCAACAGAAACTCCATTACTAGAAACAATATGCCCGAGATATCGGACTTCATCCTTCTAGAAATGGCATTTAGAAAATTTAGCCTTCAGTTGATGATATCTGAGAGTCTCTAGAACATAGTTCAAATGCGAATTATGCTCATCCTTAGTCTTAGAGAAGACAAGGATATCATCAACAAAGACTAGAACAAATTTATTAAGCACATTAGGAAAAACACGATTCGTGAAATAAACAAAGAAAGCAGGAGCATTAGTCAAACCGAAAGGCATGACCAACCATTCATAAAAACCATTCTCAGTGCGGAAATCAGTCTTAGGAATGCTATCCTCGACAGCCCTAAGCTGATGAAAACCAGTGGCAAGATCAAGCTGAGAGAAAACCGTGGAATCATGAAGCTGATCAAACATATCATTGATACGAGGCATTGGATATCTGTTTTTCATAGTGAGCTTGTTCAGCTCCCTATAATCAACACACATCCAAAGAGAACCATCAGACTTGGTGACAAAATCCACCGTAGCTCCCCATTCAGAAAAACTAGGCCTAATCAGACCTTTGAAAGACAAGTCCTCAATTTTCTTTCCCAACTCAACCTTCTCGCAGGGTGCATTCTTCTAGGAGGAAGAACAACAGGTCGAGCACCAGGAATAAGATCAATCCGAAAATCAATTTTCAGCTTCGGAGGTAAAGAAGTGACTTCACCAAATACATCGGGATATAATCTAACCATAGGAGTCGAATCAAGATCACTGGGAGAAGAATCCAGAGAATAAATAAAGTTGCCAGCAAAATCCTGAGGCATGCGGCACTAAATAATCAAGGAATTCCCTTGATCATCAACAAGATGAACAGTTCGGGCTTTACAAGAGATATGAGCATCATGATTCACTAACCAATCCTGACCAAGCAATAGATCAAAACATCGAAGCCCAAAACATAAAAATCACCACTAAAGCGATGATCGGAATGGAGAAGTTTCACTCCTCGACCAATCCGATTAAGGTTAGCAGGACCCCCAATAGGATTTGAAACACATAATGGAACAGAAGCATACTCAGGAGATAGGAGATGCTCAAACTTGTCACACAAATCGACAGAAATAAAACTGTGTGAAGCACCAGTATCAAACAAAACACGAATAGGATGATGGAATAAAGTAAATAAATCCTGGAGAGTATCTTGGTCATCACTAGGAGCAGGAGCAGGTGGAGGAATTAGAGATGAGGCAGAAGTGACAGCAAATATACCAGAAGGAGTACCCCTCTGCTGGGTAGGGCAGTCCTTAAAACGACCAGGCTGGAGACAGATATGGAAAAGATCACGCCTAGCCAACTGAGTAAGCGAAGGAATAGCAGCACCAGATAAAGTAGGACAACTATTGGCATAGTGTCCCTTCTAATCACACCTAAAGCAAGTGATGGAGGAGAGATCAACTGGTTGCCTCTGAGCAGGAGCAGATGATGAAGATCCCAAACCAGGACGCTTCTGCCAATTCTTCTTCTGCTGTTGGAAATTAGGCTTACGCTTCTTCGAATTAGCAGATGGAGACTGAGCACCTGAAATAGCAGGACCTTTAGATGTGGGGTTCTCATAGAGAATAGCCATATCCATAAGCTGGGTGAAAGAACCACGAACATGAGAAATGAGTCGACTATAATACTCTAGATGAGCACCATCAATGAATTTCTCATTCTTCTTCAGAGGAGTATCAATCAGGCTAGGACCGAACTTGGAAAGTTCATTGAACTTCCTCTCATACTCAGCAAAAGACATGCTACCCTGCTTAAGATTCATAAACTCACGATAAAGCTGAGATTTCCTAGCTTCTGTCATCCATTTTGCCACAAAAGCCTCCCTGGTAAAGACATACAGAACAAGCTTAGGATAGATTCAAAAGAAAGGAACAAATAGGAACAAAATTCAAGATAACACAAAGGATACCTAAACTGCTCCTAAGTGATATCAGCTTCGACGGTGTTAGCCGTAACGGACTCCCACCAATCTAAAGCAGAATCACGCAACTGCCAAGCTGCTAACTGATGCTTCTGGACATCAGTAATATCAAGAACAGTAAATATCCTTTTAAGACTCTGCAACCACTACTGATCCTGAATGATACTCTCTGAACCGGTGAATGGGGTTCCACCTAGTTGAGAGAATTCCTTACAAAGAACAGTGAACCGAACAGGAGCAACAGGCTGAGGAGCTGGGGCAATACCATGACCCCTACCTTTGGCATTTCCTCGATTCATCCTAAAAAATATCAAGAATGAATTTAGGACAAGATAAAGAAAAGCCAAAGATAAATTAAGATAAGACAAGAGAATACACTCGGATGAATATCCTAAAGAAAGAAAAACTAACAAGGTAGATACAAAAGAAAGGAAGTTAGAAAACATTTGAAAATCCTTTAAAACAAGAAAAAATTTATATCAAAATAATCTTTGAAAATCTTTTGAAAACATTTTGAAAAATCATTTTATACTTTGAAAATACGTCTCTCACAAAGATATGATTCTGAGATTGATTTCACTCATTCTAGGGTAGAAATACCCTATCTCTAATGAGTTTTTGCTTCGTAGAGGAAATGGTTTGCCAAAAACCTAAGCTTTGATACCAACTGTAACGACCGCGTCAGTGGGGTAACGCCCAACGTAACATACAACTGTACCTATGTTCTGCCTTTACGGCCAGCCTCTCGACTGTACCAACCCCGCGGGCCACTCATGCTGCACCCTCCAAGTGCATAGGAAGACACACATGTCAGACTTGAATGATGCGAAATAACAGATTGTAAATAAATTTGGAGCAAATGAAATCAAATACACAGAATCACAGACATAGAACAATCAGAATAACTCACAGTGGAATATAAATAACATAGTAGTTCATGAAGCTACTCTAACAGAGTCTCAAACCAAATACATAATAATAGTTTGAAAACAATATAATAGAAATCCCAAATACATAGAAGTTCACTAATACATGAGATAAACTAGAACAACTGAAACAAAATTAGATATAAATGTAGATAGGCAGAAACTCCAGCAAAGACGAGCTCCAAAAAGAGAATCCAAAGCTGTGAATACTCAGGCTGACCCGAGCGTAAAGCAAAACACAAAACACTCGAGTCATGACAATATATACTTATATAATGTAAATCAACTCAAGTGAACTGTAATAAAGATACAAGTAACTTAAAGGATGTCTGGGACCGCCCATCCTCTAAGGATCCGTCAAACTATTTACAATATAGTAATATTGCGCTATTATAATAATGTCTACAGTAAAATAAACATACTTTTAAATAGCGTTCCGGGCTACCCATATCACCCTTCACACATAATAGTCCCAGTAGTCCATCTAGTATCATCATATCTCCAGATCGGGAGACTACCTAAATACTCCATAGGCTACGGGAGAAAAACAAACTCGTAGTAAAGGCTCGGTATGGTAGGTGAATCGACAAACAAGGCAATGCAGGGTAGATATACCAATTACGCACACGGGCTGGTGGTAACGCAGCAGCCACATACACCCACCCCGAATAACACTCCAAAATCAAGGGGTGCACCCAATCAATCACAATAGTAATAGAATGGTATCGAAGAAGTGTGTCCAGCCAGAGGTGCTACCTCCTTTGGCCCAAGATCGCTCCTGTTTTAGCCACCTTAAGCCAACTCACGGGAGTCGGGTCCATGTAATGTACCTTAGGAACGTCGTCACCATCCTACTTCATTCTCGAATCTCCACCGCGTACACAATTGTTAAAGTGGTTTTCGGTATCGACAGAGAGTATGTCCATATCCGATCCCGGTCTCTTTAACAACCAATCATTATTATAACCCGTAGTCATAAATTTGAAAATGGTATTTATATTTCAAAAATCAAATATCATTTAACAATTCAATATCATTTCAAATCCATTTCAAAATATCCAACTTATCATATCATTTCAAAACCACATTCATTTTATTCAATTTAAAATACCATTTCAACTCACATTTAAAATAGTTTATATTTCAGGTCGAATTACTTCATTTAAATCATTAAAAATGAAGTTATTACATTTAATAATTAAATTATTAAATTCCTAAAATTTTAAAATTTTCAAAGTTCATCCATTTACTTAAATTTATCAAAACAGTGAAAATCCACCTTTCGTAGCATTTAGAAAATGCTGCGGAAAGTCACATTCTAAACAGTTCTATTTAACAAAAGACAACATTTAAAAATGCTGTAATAGGGTTACATTAGTTTCAAATAAAACTTAGTTAAATTCAATAATTATAGCACTTACAAAATGCTATAATAGCCTTTAATTCAATTTAGCCATTTAGTTCATTTATATCAACTACAGCATTTACAAATGCTGTATTATCATTTACATTAGAAATAATAGCATTTCAAATATGGAGTTAATTAACTTCAAATATTCAATATAATTTCTCAAACAATTATATTTTTATTTAAATCATTTTTAACTTATAAAATCACATATTTTCACTTTTAAAACAATCATTCAAATACCCTTATATTCATGATTTTATAAAGTTAAATTTCCATTCAAAAAATCAATATTTAATAATAATTCGCTTATTAAATTCCACCATTCAATTTCAATTCCTATAATTAAATTTTTGAATTAACACTTAAGTTTAAATTTCAAATATAACTTAATTTCATTTTATTTATTGAACTTAAAAATTCACTTTTAAACCAAATTCACAAATTTCCAATTTAAGTTATATTTCAAAATTCAACTCAGTATTCATTCATTTAACATTTGAACTTTATTCCAAAAACATTACTATATTATAAAATCATTTTAAATTCATTTTAATTCAAAATATCATAAATTTATCATATTTCATATTTAATTTAAATTTAATTTATCACCAAATTATCATTTCCAAAATAACTTACATTTCAAATTTTCTAACTTTAGCATAAATTTATTTCACGTATAAATTTTTAGATAATCGATAATAATTTACAAAAATCATTTTTAATTAAGTTTAAATCAAAATATTATAATATTTACATTTCTACAACATTTTAATTTTTTTAGAAAAACATATTTTAACTACGGGTCTGTATTTCATTTTCTGGCCTAGGTAAAGTGATACGGGTAACATATCATTTCAACCCGTAATTTACCAAGAAAACCCGTGTTTTATCATTTCAAACCCGCTGTCCCAAGTAAATGAAATAATTTGAAAATCGTTCAGGCCTATCATTTCAGCCCATAACGATTTTCCCTTATTCTAAAGTCCGTTCGGGTATGTATCATTTAAACCCATAGTGATTCTAATCTAAAGGGAACTTGCAGTGTGATAAACTGATATAAATAACAGAACATCATAATATAATAGTAACAGATGATATAATAGGTGTTTAACCATGGGTAAACATCATATAATCATAGCATAGAAGATATAATATGGTGATGCATTTTTACAAATTCACATGTGATCGATTTGCTAGTTATATAGGTATAAACTGTCTGGTGAGAATAATTCACCGGTATAAGCTAAAGATGACAACAAACGAATGCACAACTGAGATCCACAAAAGCACGATAGCATGACAAAGGTTCGAGTGGGAGAGCCAAAGATTAATTTCCTTGAATACAATTCAAACAAAACAATATAACTAACATAAGTTTTCAATCCAAAATACGATTAAACAATGTTAGAATTAACTGCATAAAACATCACCAAAGTGTTTGCACTTGCTTTCAACCTTCCCTAGGCTTGGCCATAAGTTATAATACATGGCTAAGGCATGGTTTTTGATCTGGTTTTGGGTTCATAAGAGGTCGGCCTAGCATAGGAAAAGATGGGTGCAAAGTATGGTGCATGAACAAAACAAGCTAAGGAACACCACATGGTTTCAATGCAAATCTTGGCCACGGCCACGGCCACAAGGGCACGACCATCTCTGGTGGGGTCAAGAGGATGACGTGGTAGTGGTGTTAAGTGAGGCAGGGGCTGGAGATGGTGGTGTAGTTGGCAGCCAAGGGGTTGTTTGTGGTGGTGGAAGACTAGTGTGTTCGGCTATGCTTGATTCAAGAGGAGTTTGTGCATTTGGTGGTGGATCTTCAACACAGGGACCACGGCATGGCTTGGGGTTGGAGAGGAGGTGGTGATGACAGGTTCAAGTGGTAGTGGAGGCGGCCAGGCTGAAGGAGGTGGCAGGGGCCGAGCCTAGAAGTGAAGAAAGCAAGAGCAAAAATCATGAAAACAAGTAAAAAAACAATGAAAAAGAACTAACATTTTACCAAACCTTTGCAAAGAATAATGGCAGAATTTTTTCTCAGGTTTGAGATGAGGATTCACGTGAAAAATAAAACAAGATGATTGGCTGAAGAGAAGAGAGTTAAGGCATCAAATATGGAAAGGTGTTGGTTGGAGTTGAAAAGGGTTGAATACAAAAGGCTTTAAGAAATAAAAAGTCACAAAACCTTTCAAATTTCTCTTCTTTCTTTTGAAATTTTAAATACATATAAAATGCTGATAAATAAAGATAAAAACTCATAAATAAAAATAAATATATAAGACAAATAAATAAATTTTAGTTAAATACAATTAAATTAAGAAAATAGATTAAAATTGCAAACTAGTCCTTAAAAATTTAAAACAAATTCAACGAACTTTGGAAAAAAATTTACATACTTGAAAATATTTATAAATAAAGATACGAACACAAAAATAAAATGCATGCGTAAAAATAAATAAATAAATTTTAATTAAATATAATTTAAATGAAGAAAATAGCAGAAAAATAGAAACTAGTCTTTAAAAATAGGAAATAAATGCAATAAATTTTGGAAAAATTCTATTATCACTTTAAAAATATTTAGAAATGAAATCTTATAGTAAAAACAAATTTAAAATAATTTCAAACAAAATAAAGTCAAATTTAAATTATATTCAAAAATCCAGGGTTGTAACAGATGACTATTTTTTCAGATTAACTAAGAGACGTGGTGATGTTCTTTGAGGATGAGTAACACTGGATAAAAAATTTAGTGGCAAAAAGGCTTAGCGGGTGCCATTGAGGAATCAAAGTGATGGTGGGAGGTTCATTTGTTGAGACTTGGTTTTGATTCATGACACAAAGCTATCACTACAACATACATATTTGACTGTTATGACAAAAAGAGAATATATACTACGTGGAGACAAGACATCAAAATCGGTGCATCAATTTTTATGTTATCTTATTTTGAGTCTTAAGTCAATTTTGTTAAGATCTGTTCTCGTTTAACGTATATATTAGCTTATATATAATCTTCCTAATGATTTATACATATAAGCATAGAAACTATATGTATATATTATCAAAGTTTTTTTCTTTAAAATCATAATATATATATATATATATATATATATATATATATATATATATATATATAAACCTGTGAAAACTGTGCAAATTGCACAGAAATCACCAGATCAGTCTACTGACCTGACAATTTCTGTGCAACTTGCATAGGTGCACAAATAAACAAATATATATTAAAAAATACGTTTGAATATCCAATCGACTGACCCATAGGTTCTGTTGACTGAATTTCTACAACAACTATTTTTTGAAAAGACATGAATATTTATGAAGAGTTACAAATCTCTACAAAAAGATCTAGACGCAAAACTTCAACCGAAACTCTTCATCAACAGTCGCTGCCTTTTAACATCTATAAATACATACTCTAACTTGATTCCAAACTATCGAATTTTCTTATCTTTCTTATCTAACTCTCTTAAATCTACTTGCTACTATACTTTCAAATATTCTGCACTAAAGTAATATTATACCTTTCTATTCTTCACAAACTTCAAATATATATATTTATACTCGAGGAGAAGATCATAGAAAGGGTGTATATAAACAAGACCTATCCGTGTTATCGGAACATCAAAAGTCAAACAATATTTTATATTTGTTGAAGTCCTGTTTTGCTGCTCAGGCGCGGGAAGTCCTCTTCGGCTGCTGAGGCAAAATACTGTTCCGCTGCTCAGGTTCTTGTTCGGCTGCTCAAGGGTTGTATAGACCTGTTCCTACGGGTTAAGTGAGGGTTATTGTTTTAGTGAAATTCCAAAAGGAGTTTGGGACTGGACGTAGGACGGAGCTCCGAACCAGTATAAAAATCTCCGATGTCATTTCATTATACTGCTTTTGTATTCCTCACTATTTACTGTATAGCTATCATCACAACATTATGTATTATTTTATATCCATACTACATGATTCATAACACACCTTTATTTGGTATCAAAGCATGGTCATCATATAACCGTAACACAGCCATCTGATAAACTAATAATATGGAAACTAATACTAGCATTAGCATTAACACTAGCTTCATTGAAGGACAATCCACTGCATGTCTACCACTATTTAATGGCGTGAGTTATAACTATTGGGCCACACGAATGAGAATATATATGCAAGCACATGGTTTTGATTCATGGAATATAACCCAGACAGAATATATTACTCCTACTTAAGAGTATTCTACTTGGACAAATACACAGAAACTAGATGCCACAGCAAATGCAAAAGCCACGAATATGTTGTTTTGTGCCTTAGATAAAAATGAGTTTAACCATGTTAGCATGTGCAATACTGCATACGAAATATGGCGTACACTCAAAATTACACACGAAGGAACTAACAAGGTCAAACAAAGCAAAATATCCATGCTCAAAAATCAGTTTCAAAACATTAGGATGAAAGAAAATGAATCTATAAATGATATGTATTCAAAATTTTAGGATATCTACCATTCATTAGTAGGGCTAGGAGAAAAATATTCAAATTTTGATATTGTATTCAAAATCCTTAACTCTTTAACAGAAGAATGGGAAAGAAAAGTTCTCACTATTGAAGAAGCGAACGATATTTCCAAAATAACTCTGGAAGAGTTAATAGGAAATCTAATGTCCTTTGAAGTGAATTTGCAGGCTAAACGAGTTCGAGCTCAAGATAAAAAGAATATAGCATTCCACATAGAACAAGAAGAATCAAATTCAGACAAGACCTAGCCTTTATTGCCAAAAACATCAAGAAATTCCTGAAATATAGAAAAGGAAATAGTAATAATGGCAAGAGAAGCACAAGCAGCAATAAACCACCGTCTTCATCAGTTCTAGAGTGCTTTAACTATCATAAAAAGGGGTATATATAGAAGGACTGTCCGGATCAAAAGAAAGAATATCGCAATAAAAGAAAAGACAAATTAAAAAGGAAAGCTTTCCCAATTACATGAGATGATTTAGACTCTTCTTCTTCTTGTAAAAGTGAGAGTGACAACAATAATGAACAAGCCAACGTATGCTTTATGGCCAAAGATAATGAGGTTAGTTATTTAACTTTTGATGATATGATGAGATATACTCAGAATTTTTAGATTGTTTAAAAATTCTCAAAAGAAAATATAAAGAAGCTGTTGAAAATCAAAACAAGGCAGAATTCGAAAGAGATATGCTTAAAGATGAGAAGAAAATATTAGAAGAAGAACTTGAGAAAACTCAAGAATCGCTTTCAAATGTTAATTCTCAACTGGTATTATTGAATCAAGAAATTGAGATTCGAAAAGAAAAGAATGATACTCCTGTTTCTGAAAATCATGATTTGAAAACTAATATTAAAATGGCAGAACTTGAAAATTCAAGTCTAAAGACCAAACTAGAAGGAATCACTAAAAAATTTTCAAATTTTAATAAAGGAAGAGAAAATTTATCTAGAATTATTGAAAATTCACAACCTGTTAACAATGAAAATTATTTAGGTTATAAAAAGAAAGTCAAGAATTCACAATCTAGTAATTTAAACAATGTTAAGTCTAATAAAACACCCATATCTTCAAAAAGACTAGTTTTTAAAACTATAAATATATGGGTTCCTAAAACTAATAACAAGTTAATAAAGAATAAGTATATTAGATCATTCATCGAAAACATTCATAATAATAAGAATTATATCTATAAAAGGGATACTAAACCCACTTCGGTTTGGTTTCCTAAGATCTAACTCTTAGGACCCTATTAAAAAGGTGGGTACCAACGTTATCTCATATTTTTTGCAGTTCCCATTCAAGAAGAGAGGGAAATGGATACTCGATAATGGTTGCTCAAAACACATGACAGGAGACAAAGATATGCTGACAAACATTACATACTCAAACGGAGGTTTTGTCACTTGTGGAGATAATTCCAAGGGCTATATCATCGGCAAGGGCGATGTGAGCAATTACAGTACATCTAATTTACCTCTTATTACAAAAGTTTTATTAGTTAATAATCTAAAACATAATCTATTAAGTATAAGTCAATTATGCGATAAAGGTTTTAAAATATCCTTCTCTGAAAATAAATGTAGTATCTTCGATCAAAATCAGAATCTTATTTTCGAAGGAAATAGATATAAAAACATTTATGTTTTGAATATGAAAGTTAATCATAACTCAGACATGTGTTTAATAGCTAAAGAAAATGATCCCTGGATATGGCACAAACGATTCTGTCATATCAATTTCAAAACTATAAATAAAATAATCTCGTAAAAGGATTACCAAAGATGAGTTTTAAAGTTAATAATATATGTGACGCGTGTCAATTAGATAAATTAACTAAATCTTTGTTTAAATTTGAGAAAGTCATTTCGACATTTCAACCACTTGAATTACTTCATATGGATTTATTTAGACCCACCTAAGTTCAACCCATAAATCACAATAAATACGTATTTGTTATAGTTGATGATTTTTCTACACATACATGGATTATCTTTACGAAAAATAAAAGTGATACTTCTGAAAATTTCAAAACATTTGTTAAACGAATTCAAAATTTAAAAGGTACTAAAATTAAAAATATCAGAAGTGATCACGGAGGTGAATTTGAAAACGAACTATTTGATAACTATTGTAAAAAGAAAGGAATATTTCATATCTTTTCGTTTCCTAAAACTCCACAATAAAATGGAGTTATAGAACGAAAGAATCGGACTCTACAAGAACGTGCAAGAACCTTACTAAACGAAAGCACAATACCAAAATATTTTTAGGCAGAAGTCGTTGCAACTGCCTGTTATGTATTGGATCGTGTTTCTATTAGACCCCTCACTAAGAATACACCTTACGAACATTTAACGGTATAAAACCAAACATATCTTATTTTAAAATATTTGGATCAAAATGTTTTGTACTAAATACCAAAGACCAGCTTGGAAAATTCAATTCAAAATGCGATAAAGGTATATTTCTTGGATATTCAATCGAAGCAAAGCTTATCGAATTTTCAATAAACGAACTAATACTTTTGAAGAGACACTCCATATATCTTTTGATGAAAACTTTAAACTTAATTCAAAAAAAGATGATGACGATAATTTATTGATAATAGCACAAATACAGAAATAAATAATACAAGAGAAGATGAAGATATTGTTTATAATTCTATAGAAGATGAAAACATTAATTTAGAAAATAGAAATATTACTAATACAATAAGATCTCCTCGAAGAACCTTACGAAATCAACCTACAGAAAATATATTTGGAAAAATAAATTCAAATGTTTGAACTAGAAATCAACTAAATTTAATGGGTCATGTAGCTTTTCTTTCTACTATAGAACCAAAGAATACTAAGGAAGCATCATCCGATGAAAATGGGATTATTGCTATGCAAGAGGAACTAAATCAGTTTAAACGAAATGAAGTTTGGGAACTAGTATCTAGACCGACCGATCAGACTGTTAAAGGAACTAAATGGGTTTATAAAAATAAAGCAGACGAATTAGAAAATATAACTAGAAACAAAGCGAGATTAGTAGCACAAGGGTATAACCAAGAAGAAGGAATATGCAACGAAGAAACGTTTGCTCCAGTCGCTAGACTAGAAGCAATACGAATCTTATTGGCTTATGCATGTTTTAATAACTTTAAACTCTATCAAACGAATATTAAAAGTGCATTTTTAAACGGTTATATTAAAGAAAATGTTTTTGTTAAACAACCCCCTTTATTTGTTCATGAAAAATATCCATATCATGTCTATAAACTTAAGAAAGCTTTATATGGTTTAAAACAAGCACCACGTGCTTGGTAGTATTAAAAGCTATTTAATTGAATCAGAATTCGAAATAGGAAAAGTAAATCAAACTTTATTTATAAGACATTCTAAAAATGATATTTTAATAGTTCAAATATATGTAGATGACATTATATTTGGTTCAATTAATAATAAATTAGGTAAAGAATTTTCTGAAATAATGACCAGAGAATTCAAAATGTCCCATATAGGAGAATTATCGTATTTTCTAGGTCTTCAAATAAAACAAGTTTCAAATTGATCATTTATAAATCAAGAAAAATACTCTAATAATCTTATTAAGCGTTTCGAGAATGGAAAACACTTCTGCCAAACTAACACCTATGAGCACAACAGCACATCCTGATAAAGATGAAAACGGCAAAAGTGCAGACCAATAACTATATCGAAGTATGATAGGATCATTACTATACCTAACAGCGAGTCGACCGGATATAATGCTGAGTGTATGTCTATGTGCAAGGTTTCAAGCTGATCCAAAAGAATCACATTTACAAGCCGTAAAACGTATATTACGTTATCTTAGTAATTCTAAAGATTTCGAACTTTCTATCCAAAAGATTGCTCGTTCGAGTTAGTGTCATATAGCGATGCTGATTTCGGAGGATCACGAACGGATAGAAAAATTACAAGCAGTACATGTCACTTCATTGGTAAATCATTAATATCATGCTTTAGAAAGAAACAAAATTGTGTCTCACTATCAACTTGTGAAGCAGAATATATTTCTCCAGCATTAGTATGCGCACAAATAATCTATATGCAATAAACACTTAAAGTTTTCGGAGTCAATTTATCAAAATCAACAATTTACTATGATAATTCCAGTGCAATAAATATATCCAAAAATCCAGTAAATCACTTTAGAACTAAACATATAGATATTAGACATCACTTTCCGCAAGACAATATAGAAAAAGATGTGATAAATTTAGATTACGTTCCATTTGAAAATTAATTAGCTGATATTTTTACTAAACCATTGTTAGAGAACACTTTTATAAAACTACATCGAGAACTCGGTATAATGTCAATTAAAGATATATAAATGATAAAATATGAAATTTTGACTAAAAACTCGAAAATAAAAATTGTGCAAAAATTCATTTTTCTGACCACGCTGAGACTCGAATCTATGACTTATTGTGAATCGCTCAGATGTCTTAACTACCTGAACTATTGATTATTTTCATTACAGTCTAGGTCAGGGATTCTATTATATGGTGACAATTATACACTAAGTTATGTATAACACTTACCTTTTTAATTATTTTTTTGCATATTATATTTACATAGATGAATCACAATGACAGAAAACCAACGAAATAGCAACTAACATTCCTAACTAACAAACTTTTTATAGCTATTCAATACAAACCATTCATTTCATCCTTTTTATTCTCAACATTAGTCTATAAATAGGTATACTTATTCTCTGTTATTCATACAAACTAACAAAAATACAAACTAACTATCATTATGTCAACTTCTTCACAGTCAACTCATTCCATTGAAATCCTAGCCTCCTCCGAAAAACCAAAAGCACCCATCCATCATACTATACCACCTTCTACCTCTCGCGATCACACCGGGTACACTTCGGAGAAAAAGAAAGGGAAGAAGATAATGTTTGACGTCTCTCCAAACACTAAACAAAAAATAAGTGATTTTTATTATTATCAACAAGATTCAATGATGCTTCAACGTGAAATATATTACGAGAAAGAAATCAACTCGAGACGTCTAGGAATTATAGAACACATTGCTATGAAATTTTGCAGTGCTTCATCCCATCCAATAGACGAACACGCTGTTTCACCTATTCGACGACCTTCTACTTCATCCCCGCCACAATCACCGGTCTCACCAAACTCATGGGATCAAAATGAGGCATCCAATGTTCTTCGCAAAGAGCTGTAGGGCTACAAAACTCCCAGCCCTTCTAAATTAGAGTAGTTGTTATTATATGGTATTTTTCAAATAATTTGACTACAACAGGTACAATTTTTTTTAGAATAAATCATTTCTTTTCCTTCATATTATCATCACATATGCTGGTTCTAAAATTTAAAAAATAAATTAACAAGCTTCATATGTATGAATATATAAAATATTAATCAAAACAAGCGTGATTGGGAAAATACATAGGTCAGTCGACTGAACCAGTGTATCAGTCGACTGACACTGATATAATTTTTTTTAAAAACCAGCCTCAGTTGACTGTCACAGTGGATCAGTCGACTGGACCAGAAAACAAAATCCAAATGGCCAAGATTCAGTCAACTGAATCAGGCCTTCAGTTGACTGAACTAGAAGTATGAAAATTTTGAATTTCAGGTTCAGTCGACTGAACAACTGATTCAGTCGATTAATTTATGGATCTGAGCAAAATTACTGCTCCCACCCACCCATTTTTCACCTTTTAACATTCACTTTCCCGTTTAGTCTTCACTCTCATTTTAGATTTTCAACTTTTCTAGACGGTGATTCTCAAATATCGTAAAACAGAATGTGATACGATGAGATAGAATGCAATAGAAACAAAGACAGGGAACGGGTTACCTACCCTTAATGGTCAGATCTTCAAAACCTAATTTTTACCTCCAAACAATCAAATTAAAAGGCTCCAAAAAGAAAAGGACAAGCATCTTCATCCTCTCAACCTCCTTCCAATGAGCAAATTCAACAATGGCTCTTCGATGATACCGTAGTTAGAAGATGGAGGAGAATGCAAGATTCTCGTATTTTTAAAGGTTCATTTGTAAAATATGCCGATTTCTCCTTATCATGTACAAGAATTAGTTGATAAAAGCAATTTGGAGTCTTTGTTCAATATTGACGAAAATAAGCATAAAATAAACCAAATTATGGTCAAGCTATTCTATGCTAATCTCAATTTAGGTCACCAAAACATTCAAAACCAAGAAGATTGTGTATGGAGTTTGGTTTGTGGAAAACCGGTATTTTTCTCGTTAGATCGAATGGCTCACATTTTAAGATCGGAAAATGATTGTATTGAATTTAGCAATATTGATTATGATATGGTCATTCATGACCGAATAAATCATTTACTTTTGGAAAATGATATGCACCAACTAAGTCTATGTCCTTAAGCCCAAAAGCTAGAATTATACACCGTGCATTAATGAAAACTGTAACTCCACGAAACTAAGTTATGAACTTGTTTACGAACACAACTTCAAAGCCTTATACGCCATCTTTGGAAATATCAAAGTTAATTGGCTTCGGTTAATTCTGGATGAGTTCTTAAGCTTCAACAATGGTCGAATGAACATCAAATACTATGTTGAGTATATTATGTGCTTGCTAAAAGAATGTGAGATTCCAAAACCTGACTCACCGGTTTCTACCGTCGGCTACTTAAACTCTCGTACTTTAGCATTAATAAAGCTACCTGTTGCTCGACCTCCTCCTATCATTACTTTTGAAGAATGGACTCAATGCCAGTTACCTCAAGATCAACCACAACAAAAACAAGGCGAAGCATCTCACCGTCCAACTCGTCAAAGATCAACTATTCGTCAACAAGAAGAAATTTTGATTCCTAATCCAGGCCTTCCTCCACATGAGTCTATTTCCTTGATATGCCGTAACCAATAAATTCTTTGATCCCATATCACTAAAGTTAACAAAAAGATTGATAAAGTTAAAGGACCTTTCATAAAGTTATGCCGAACTATCCTGCGTTCATCCGGCACTTCCACGGCTACACTAGGCGATCCAGGTAAGCAACCCATCTTCACTTGGTCTTCCTCTTCCGATCATCAAGTAAGTAGTAGTGATAACGGTGGAAATGGAGGCGATAGTGGTAGTCAAAGATCGCATGGTGATAGGGGTAAGCATATAATGGAGTAAGTTGTTACTTTTTTTATATTATAAAAATATTAGTCTTTTATTTCACTGACATTATGGCTTGTACTAAATAGCCACTTTTTTTTGTATTATTTCAAAAATCTTGTTTGTGATATTTAATGTATGAATGTTCGGCTCCTTCATAATATCTATCAATGCTTCATACTTTTTTATTCTTTATTCCTTTTTGTCAATGACAAAGGAGGAGAAATATTATTAATAACATCAAGAATGCAGGATATAGATCGTCAAAGATTCAGGAGGAGTAAGTATTTATATTATTTATATAGTCAAAATTTATATCTATTTACAGGTTGTCATCAATCAAAAGGGAGAGAATGTTGAGACTTGGTTTTGATTCATGACACAAAGCTGTCACTAAAACATATAGATTTAACGAATGTTACGACAAAAAGAGAATATATACTACATGGAGACAAGACATCAAAATCGGTGCATCAATTTTTATATTATCTTGTTTTGAGTCCTAAGTCAATTTTGTTAAGATCTCTCCTCGTTTAACGTATATATTAGCTTATATATAATCTTCCTAATGATTTATACATATAAGCATAAAAAATATATGTATATATTATCAAAGTTTTTTTCTTTAAAATTATATATATATATATAAACCTGTTAAAACTGTGCAAATTGCACAGAAATCACCAGGTCAGTCGACTGATATGACAATTTCTATGCAACATGCATAGGTGCACAAATAAACAAATATATATTAAAAAATACGTTTGAATATCCAGTCTACTGACCCAGAGGTTCAGTTGACTGAATTTCTACAACAGCTATTTTTTGAAAAGACACGACTATTTGTGAAGAGTTACGAATTTCTACAAAAAGATTTGGACGCAACACTTCAATCGAAACTCTTCATCAACAGTCATTGCTTTTTAACATCTATAAATACATACTCTAACTTGATTCCAAACTACGAATTTTCTTATCTTTCTGATATAACTCTCTTGAATCTATTTGTAACTGTACTTCCAGATATTCTGCATTAAAGCAATATTATAACTTTCTATTCTTCATAAACTTCAAATATACATATTTATACTCGAGGAGAAGATCATAGGGAGGGTGTAGTATAAAAAAGACTTATCCATGTTATCAGAACACAAAAATTCAAATAATATTTTATATTTGTCGAAGTCTTGTTCTGCTGCTCAGGCATGTGAAGTCCTCTTCGGCTGCTAAGGCGAAATCCTGTTCCGCTGCTCAGGTCCTTGTTCGGCTACTCAAGGGTTGTATAGACCTGTTCCTCCGGGTTAAGTGAGGGTTATTGTTTTAGTGAAATTCCAGAAGGAGTCTGGGACTGGACGTAGGACGGAGCTCCGAACCAGTATAAAAATCTCTGATGTCATTTTATTATACTGCTTTTATATTCCGCACTATTTACCATATAGTTATCATCACTATATTCTGTATTATCTTATATCCATACTACATGATTCATAGCACACGTTCACCATTCCATCTCTTACAAAATTTGGAGTTCTAACAAAGAAAGGCTTCAAAATCTATTTTTATATAAGTGGTTACTAGCTTCCATAAGTGTTTTGATTTCAACAAAGACTATTATTTTGATTTCCAAAGAAATTAATGTGGTTTGAAATTTTTATAGAAGTAGTGTTTTCTCCAAAATTATTTTAAACTGATTTTGAAAAAAAGTACGATTGTGATAATATATTGAAATATTATTCTGACGTTTAGAGAAAGAAAATTTATTTTTAAAGAGAATATAGAAGCTATGACTTGAAAATGAAGATACTATATTATTATTTTTTTAATTTGAAGATGTGACTCTAATTGCTAGCGAGGGCACGATGATCCCTCTTTGGTATTTTTGGTGAATCATCCCTATCATCAAAGAAGGAAGTTACCGTAAGAGGATCAGTGAATCATATATTCAAGGTGACTTGAAGGTTGGAACAAGATGGATTCCGATGTGGATGCATACCAAGGGATCATTGAATGGCTTTGAGGTTTAGATGTATGCTCATAAAACATGACCAAGGTAATTTGAGTATCCCTGAGGTAATCTTAATGTACCCATGAGATGGACGCCAAAAGTCGAGTTACCAACCATTTGAGTGTGGCATGAGTTGGAGCAACCAGTATATGCAAAGTTGAGTAGTTGCTAACCATTTGAGTGGGGTCATATGAGTTATCATATATCGAAGGCGTTTTGTACGAGATCGTCTGAGTGGGTTCGAACTTCCCAACCATCCGAGTAGGTCTAGGGAGTGCTTGGTGTAAGGCCGTCCAAGTGAGCCTAGACTTCCTGACCATCAAAGTGGATCTACGAATCGAGGATTGATGTATCCATGATTAGGCACATATATTTGAGAGGATTTAGCCATGAGTAAGCCTTTTGAGTATGTATTCGTAGGTGGAACATATTATTTCGAGGATGTAGCCATGAGGAGGCATATATATATTTCTAGGAATGTAGCCATGGGTACATACATCATTTTGAGAGTACAGCCATGAGTAAGTGCACATGATATTTTAGAGGGTGTAAGTATGAGATGCTACGCCATTAATTTTGAGGATATGACTATGAGAAAGTTCATCGACAATTTTTAGTGTACGCTACGGTCGAGTGTAGTCACTGTATGAATTAGCATACATGTGTTGTTTATTAGCATGTTGGTGAAATGATGGTACCTTGTTATTTTGAGTATGTTTGATTTATTTTGGTATGTTATATTGATTGTTAATCCATCTGTTTATTTGTGCATGTATATTTGGACCGACCTATTTTTTGTTGTGATTTTCATTATGCACTATTATGGTTGGATTCTTGAGATGCATGATATGACTTGTGAACATAGTTGTTCTACGATTAAAAAAGTTCAGTTTTTTTTGATGGAGTATTATTTTTACATGCTATAGTTTGGATGCATGGTTATGGAAATGTATGTGTTACTATAGCATGTGTGTAGTTGAATTCACTAGTGTGAATGAATTTTATTGTATCATGATTGATTGCACTGTGTGATTGTTATATACAACTTTAAAATTGGTTAGTTTGTAATTGGTATAATTCTCCATATTTTGTATAGTTAAGCATAAATGTGGTATGATGTTTTATTCATTAGATTGTGAGTGCATTCTTTAGAGAATTATGAAGCACGATTCTTTTATGGGGATGTAACAACCCACAAATTGGACACATTAATTATTAATTAAATATCAACAACCATTTAAAATTAAATAGACGATAAAAGAATATTTTAAACAGGGTTGTCTTTTTGGTATTTTCATTGGGTTTAGAAATGTCGTAAACATATATATATATATATATATATATATATATATATATATATATATAACATGATATACTTTCGTTAGGGTTCGAAAAATGGATTTTTCGGGCCTTTATGACCGCTTTGGCTAACACATCATGTTTCTCTAAATAGATTATTATGGAGGAACCCTAGTAGCCTCCACTCTGTGTTTTCTTTGTTTTCTGATCAATTCTTCCTCCCGACATCCAACTTTTTCTCTATAATAGAGATTAGATATCCTAATCACAAAAATTAACACTAAACAGATTACGATGCCAAAACCCTGCATATCATATAACGGATCGAACATCTCGACGAAGATAAGAGAAGTCTGAGATTAATTTGCTAGATTGATGTTCTATCTAGCCAAAAATTGGAGAACAAATCTAGACCGTAAGATTTTGCGTTTCATCAATGGCGATGATATGTAACATCGTTGGTACCATTGGGTCGGTAGCGGTGAGAGGAGTTCATCGGTGGGATCTGATATGGTCAAAGGTGGATGGATCGGTGATAAAAATTAAATTTGAGTTTTGCCTATGGGTGGTGGTTGTGCATACGACAGTTGTTTCTAGGGTCGGGGTAGGGGGGTCAGTGTCGTCAAAGAAGGATGATGGTAGCTAGTAAAGTCCAACGACAGTCGTGGCTTGGCGATTAGACTTATATGGCTGCAACAAAGCTAAGATAAACTATGACAACAATAGGTTAGGTCGGGAGAGATGAAGGAGATCAATTTACATTTGTTATTTTCTTATAAAATAAATTCCATATCTTCTATTCAGTATATCTTTTACATACGACCCCTGTTTCATGTGTTTTTTTCGTTGGAATCTTGAAGAAATATCAAACAATTTAGCACGAGGTTTGTTGGCTTTTGGAGATATTAATAAAAGTGCGTTGGTAAGATTAAATAGTCGTAATTATTTGCATTTTAAAAATATTAAATAAATATGTTGATAAAAATATACATCCGTTCATATATGTATTATGACTTTATATAATTATTTAACTATTGTGACGTGATTTGGTTACTTATCAATTTAAATTATTGCTCAATTGAATGTTGATATTTATAGTAGTTAATTATTGATTCGGAAAAATAACTAATCAATAGAAAATTGGTAAAATTGTGTAATTTTGGAAAAAAACATACTCAATGGAAAATAAGATTATTTGCAAATTTTGAGTGAGATTTGTAAATAATAGTGATTTAAAAATTTATATTAAAATTGATGTGAGAAAATTAGTAAGGTTACTCTTTATTGATTCTGCGGAAATTAATAAATAATAACAAAAAATCTGTTTTAATGTGAATTAAATGGTTTATCATTTTTGTAAAGTAAAGTGGGATTTGATAAATAATAATATCATTCATGTAAAGTCTGTATTACTTTGAGTAAATAATAATATAATCATTTTTGTGGATTTTATATGAAAATATTATTATTATTATTTGATTAATACAAAATAAGAGATATTTTAGGGATATTAATAATAAAAGAAAGATGTGTTCTCTAAAGTATTTTTGGGATAGGTTATTACTGTTTTGAGATAGATAACAATGTTGTTTTGACATTTAAGTGGAATATTATCATTTTAAAATCAAATAATAATAAATTGATCATGAAAGAAAATAAAGAGATTTCAGTATAAATATTATTATTTTGATCCAAATCATAATATTCTTATTTTTGAAAGTAATTCAACGTAAATTACTATTTCTGGTTAAATTACGATATTTTGAGATATTCAGGGTAATAATTGTATAATGAATGATTTTTGAAGTATATTGCCGTATATGAGAATTTATTATTGTTTTGAGATAAAATAAATAAATGTGTTATTATAATAAATTATAATAAAAACAATTTTATACTTAAGAGAAAATAATGGGTATAGATATCTTATTTATGATTGTTGTAAAATATATGATTAATTATTGGTTGAATTTATCATGTATGTTTGTTTTGTACAGATGGAATCATGTTAGGACGAGTTATGCGATATTTTACCATTATTACTATGCAAATGTTGTCTAGTTGATATGGATTTTTTGTATAGATAACGTTGATGTTGCGTTACTAATATTCATTAGTTAGTGCACTTTGATTAATTTGATATTCATGTTACTAATATTAAGTAGATAGTACACATTTGATGAGTTTGACGTTATGTTGCTATTTTTGGGCAGTTAGTACATATTTGATGAGTTTGATATTGTGTTATTAATATTGGGTAATAAGTGCACATTTGATGGAGTCTGTTTTGATCGATCTATTTGATTTTTGGGGCTGATATTGAGTGTTGTCAAATTTGTGTGATGTTGATGGTCATGTGTTGCTATCATTATTGTTACCCTGTATTTATTTTTGAGGATTGGGATGGTAGAATATGATGTTTTTTGCTAAGGTTGGATGCTCAGCTATCGTTTTTGCACAATGTTATGTGTTATGAAGTATTTGATGCAGGATAAAAGTAAGAAATCTAACTATGTGAGTTTGATCCCGAAAGGGTGAGTAGGTAGCCTTTTCATATGTAATATCCCACGAATATCTCGTGACCAAGGTGTATTAAATTAGACGTTGTACAAGCATAGTTGATCACCTTTCCCCTTTTTGCGTATATCCATGTATTTGTAAAGTTGCAGGTGGGAGCGAAGGAGGGGACAAAGGTTTGGATATAGGTTACATCCATAGGTTGCTGACTCGGTATATTTCTCTTACATCATAGTTACATTGTTTATATTTTTAATGAGAATCAATGTATTAAAAATTGTAGATTTTATTTGATTTATTCGATCTAGTATGAAATATAATTGCTGAGAACATATGTATTGTTGATCAATTTAGCTGCGAGGCCTTTTCCTTTCTGTTTATAATTTTTAAACATAAATTTAGAAAATAACGACTCACTGTTTTTAATTTCTAAGATAATGAGCAAGTGTATATTGGTGGCATTTGTCACTAATTTTAGACATTATACAAAATGGCACATCAAATTTGCACTTCCAAATCCCAATGCTATCTCAGTGTCATATGCCTCTTTGGCATAACCACCGCCTTAGCATCCTTGCAAAGATCGACACGGAACTCAATCTTTTGATAGAGAGGTAAACCCATAATCTTCTTGAACAAGGTGGCAAAATTCCTTATAATAGGAAGCGATGATAACTCGAGTAAGAAAATGAATACAAATAACTACACACGACAAAAATCTTCGAGTCACAACGCATGTCAAATCCTTATACTTTACAACTTCCCAATATAACCCATCACCCTTCACAATCAAGCACCATCTTGTGTTTGATCATTTAGTCCATACAAGATAAGATCGTAGCACAAAAATCCAATAACAAATGCATTATAAGAAAACTCGAATCCATTTTTCTCTAATAGGATATTTTAGAAAACTGTATTCAAACAAGTCAAACCCATAATGGCATTTGATACAACAAAAGGTTTACAAATAAATTTCGAATTGATATGCAAGTTATCAATCAACTGACTAGATATAAAACAATGTGAATCCCTTACATCAAAAGGAAAATGATTACGTGTATCATAAATAGATATTAACCCTTTCAAAACGATGTTCTTTTCCTTCTCTTGAGTCGTGGGCCCACTTAAGCTCGGAGCCACTCCAGTAACATAAACCTTCATCGAACTAGGGATTCCCTTTTGTAATACGTAAATTAATCATAGTTAAAACATTTGCGCTTTGTTAGATCCACCTTCCAATCCATGGTAATATGCCCCTTGAAGTTGCATCTTCTACATATGATCTCACCCTCAGGTTGCATTTTATTGCTCATTCTTTCCCCACCGTCCCTAACGCTTTAATTGAAATTTTGGTTTTACCTCAACTTGTGCCTTTACCTCAATAACTCCCTTAGACCCCACATAGTGAATGGACATCTCTATAGGATTTTCAAAAGTCACTTACATAGCAGTTTTACAAAGAACTTGGTTTTTAAGAACCAGGTCTAAACCATAGAAAAATTGGAAGCTTTCTTTAATGGAGTATAGATAAGATCCATCAAGAACTTAGCTAGAGAAATAAAACTTTTTCACGTAATATTGTTTAGATATATTACCTTAGCGAAGGTTGATGAATTCTTTAATCGTACTTCCTCTCTCAGCCTCCGAGATAAATTAAGTCTTAAAATTGATGCTTGAAATCATTCAAGTAGTTTTCTCCTCTTCTACCTCAATATTAATACTTCCCACCAACTTGAAGCATCTATTGGAGATGCCATAAAGCAAGTTTATTCCTCATTGTGCCATCAAGTGCCGTGTTGTTAAATATACAATCTAGGATTTGATCCAAGATTGAGTTTGACAAAAGTCTTGATACCCATTCAGATTGCCCACTCAAGCCTATAAACCCTGGTACATCCTCATGAAGTCCACCGTCGATGGCGTAATCAAAACCGCGGCTGCTTCGCCCATATATCCACCGAAACATTTGGAACCTCCCCGACAGGAGGTTACCCATGTCGTAGCCACTAGGTATGTCCAAAACCAAGTAGGCTTCTCGGCCTCATTGTCAGCATTTACATTGGCTTCACTTGTCGTTGCTCTTATATTTCATCTCTTAATTGCTTATCTGCAAGAAGAATACATTAGCCTCTTCTTAAAGAATACTGAAATACATAGGATACATGGTGTGCCTAAGTAGCTATATGGTAAAAATATGCAAATACACCCTATCGTCATTGCCTAAGTTTTTTTATCGGGTAACTTAAGTTATGATACCATATGTAATGACCCGCCATTCGTAATACCTGAAAATCCATGAATAACGACACCTAGATCTCCTAGTACCAAAAATGACGACTTCCATAGGTTCGCATAGAACTCACACTGGAAGGACAAAATATAGAATAACATATACATATGCAAGATTATCGATATCATTACAATATGAAGCATAATAGGATCTATCATCATAATACATAACACTTCGAATATATGTAGTTTATATGATACAAATCCCAAAATAATTTGACTCATATATAAGATAAAGGCTGACATCGTCTATATACAAAAATACTAGATGGGTAATCATAGCAATATATAGCTGTTAACCTATCTTTTAGCAAGGCCATAGACATATAGATTTAACCAAATCGACTACTCGTTTGTCGAAATTGGAATGCGAGGATTTTGAGCCAGATGATCAATTACAGGTGATGGTCATGATTATGAATCCGAGATTCAGCATATTCGATGGACTAAAGTCAGGGTACTCTAAATATGAGTTTCGACAAAATTCGAGTTGACGCGAGTCACTTGGAGTTTACTTCGAGTCACACCTAGGTTTGCTTCGAGTTTTCATGTAGTTTGCTTCGGGTCACACGGAGTTGTGCTCTGAGTTGCTTGGAGTCAGTCTTGATGGAGTGGTTCGGTAGGAAGATGGTTCGGCCTTGATGGTGTGGGTCGGCCTTGATGGTGTGGGTCAGTCAGGTTGAAGTGGTTCGGACTTGATGGTATGGGTCGATCATGTTGAAGAGGTTCGGTAGGAAGGTTGTTCGGTCTTGATGGTGTGTGTCGGTCTGGATGGAGTAGATCGGTTGGAAGGTGGTTCGGCCTTAATGATGTAGGTCGGTTTGGATGGAGTGGTTCGGTAGGAAGGTGGTTTGGCCTTGATGGTATATATCGGCCTAGGTGGTTCGGTAGGTGCAGCTCAGCCAAGGATGGAAGGTCATGCATGGCTCGGCCTAGGTGGTTCGGCAGGTGCAGCTCAGCCAAGGATGGAAGGTCATGCATGGCTCGACCTAGGTGGGTCGGCCAAGATAGGATGGTCAGGCCTGGTTCGGCTTTGGAGTGGATTGGCACTGGTGGTTCAACCTCAATGGGATCGATCTTGGTGGTTCATTATGTTCTGGTTTGGTCGTACTGAAGTGGATCGACGGATGTGGCTCAGCTTGCTTGGTTCGGTCGTATTGTTTAGTCTGGTTCGGCTATGGCCTTGATGGGCCTGGATTACTCAAGTAGCTGAGTAACTCGAGTTTTTCCTATAAATACAACATGTGGGGCTTCAAAAAAGGGATCTTCATTCTGCTTCTCTTTTTCTTCCCTATTAAGGCTACTCCGCCATTGTTGATTTAAAAACTTTGGGTTGTAACCATAATTGATTCTAATGTCAATAGAAAGGAAATTTCTAAAGTGGACGTACGCCCGAGTTAGCCGAACCACTATAAATCCTCTGTTATTACTGCTTTCTTTTGAATTTTTACTGTTCTTCATATTTATACTCTTTACATACACTCCGTCTGTGATCTATAACTATTATTTGATGCTTTCATCTGGATTTGGGTGTTAGTGACCAATTTTGATGCTAACATTTAGGTGCTTTCACTGAGAAATGAAATCAGGGATTCTGAATCTTGGATTTTGGATTTAAAGGGTTAGGAACTTAGATTCTGGAGACCATGGCAAAAAAATCAACTAGGAGATAGAGGATGGAAAGAAGTCAACGAAAGGGAAGTCAGGAGGCTTCCTCTGGAGCTAATCAAGCCTTCATCTACATCATTAGGGAGGGGATGCATGTCATGATGAATTACATGCATGAATAGTTGAAAAGGCAAGAGGAAATGATGCAGCACTTTTCAGACAACTTGGACAAGCAGGAACTACAGGAGCTCAGATCCATGGAGCTGGATTAGAAGGACTCAATCGGCAAGTAGATGGAGTGGTTCAATAGGGGTAGCCCTCAATCAGAAAAAAACTATCAATCTGGATGGACCTAGACTATGGGGCACACCACCAGGTAATGCTGGACCAATCCATGGAGGGATACCAGATGACGAGCAATACAGGAGTGCGTGACGAGGAGTATGTACCGTAATTCCCTCAAGGACTTGGAGGGCACTTAGGAAATGTAGACGGGAGGCAATGCTTGGCAGGTAACAATGGATTGTCTAACATCATTAGGCGAACTATACGCGCAGGTCTGATAAAAAGGTATTTGGAGGGAGTAAACAAAAGTTCGTTTACCCATAACATTAGGATGGCAAGGGACCCACCCGATTTCAAGCTACCTATCTGGAAGTATACAACGGTAACACAAATCCCACTGACCACTTGATGAGATACACAAGGCATATGCAAGTGCTGGGGGAATCAAAGGAGGTTATGGCTCGGTGTTTCCCCTTGTACCTGACCGATATAGCTGCTATGTAGTTCATATAGCTAGAGGATAGATCTATTGGAACATTGCCAGAACCGGTGGATAAGTTCTTGAGACAGTTTCGAGTTCACATAAAAAGGCCGAGGAACGTGATGACACTGACGTCAGTTAACCAGAGGGAAGATGAATCACCTAAGAATTTCTTAACTCGATTTAATGCATCAGCTGCCTCGGTGGATTGGCCGAATCCATCAATGGTTCTGATGGAGGATGTGTAAGGAGTCAGGGATAATTCAGATTTCAAAGTATCATTGATACGGAACCCATCAATAGATCTCGGGGAATTCTTTCACGAAGTTGAGAAATTTCTTCGACAAGAGGATGCATGTTTGGATATAAAAGAAAAGGAAGTAAACATGGTTAAGGATAGAGGACCGTCCAGTGAAAGCTTGGGTAAAGATAAGGATAAAGGAAAGAGGAAGCGTTGGGGAGAACCAAGATTCTCCACTTATACAGGATTGAATGCAACATTGGAGTGAATATTCTTGGGTACTCGGGATTGCTTCCCTTATTGAAGGCCGACAAGGAGGGAACCCTTAGAATGCGAAAGGGCATCGGAAAGGCACTGTCTCTTTCATGACTGGACGGGCATGATACTAACAGCTGTAGGCATCTTAAAGATATAATCGAGGAACATGTAAGGAATGGTCAGTTGCGGCAATATGTCGAAACTCAGAATGCGGCGGTGGAATTGGAGCAACCACCGCCTACCTTGAACGACCATGGCACGAGGCCTAGGAATGGTTGCCGGTTGGTCATCAACTAATCGTGATGGTTTGGAATAAGTAACAAACTCCGGGCAGATGGCTAAACCACTTACTCATGTACGGGGCCGGAGACAACCCTTAGGTATGATTTGAAATGATGGTTTACCGAGACGCTTTGGTTTGTAAAATCTGTTTTTTCCTTTTGGCTTGGACATTTTCTTTTTCTTCTTTGGTTTTGAAGTTCGGTTTGAACTCCCGGTTTTGTTGGTCTCTTGATTTGGATTTTTGTTTGGATGCTTGATTTTTGATTTGGATTTTGATTTGGACTTTTGATATGGATTTCTGGTTTTTTGGTTTGAATCTGGGTTCTAAATTCAATTTTGATTGAATTTTATCTGGTTTTTGGCTAAAAGGTCGTCGAGTATGGACTATGCTCAACAAGGGTCTAGAGAGACCATGATTTAGCTTAGGACCTAGGCCCCAATCACCTATCGGTTACCATCACTGGTCGACGAGTATGGACTATATTTGGCAAGGGTCCGGAGCGACCAGGATTCGGGTTAGGACTTAAGCAATGGCATTACTCAATGTTCAGGGACATTGAACCAGGAACACCATGGCATTACTTGACATAGGCCGTCAGGTGCAGATTGTGCTTGGCAAGAACCCGGAGAGGTTACAAATTTGGACATTGGCTATGAACGATTAAGGATTTGGGCATGGACATGGAACGGTCTCGGATTTGGATATCAACCGTAGAGGTCATGGATGTGGTTATTGGTTATTAGATATGGATGGATTAGAACTTGGTTGTCGGGTTCGAATGGATGTGGAATTGGATAAGGATTTGGTTACTGGATAGGAATTGGATATTGACTCAGAGCAGTCGTAGATTCGGATAAGGATACAACATTAGCACTTGAATAAAATGGATTGGACTATGAATCTGAAAGTATGCCTATGGATAACATATGGACTTCAGATATCAGATTTGAGGCTATTCAAAACACACCTTCCAATAAGAAGGCTTGTTTTGGAGGGCAAATGTTAACCCATGTTTTGGCAAGGCCGTAGATAGGCGAATTTAACTAAATCGACTACTCTTTCGTCGAAACCGGAATACGATAATTTTGAGCCAAACGATCAATCACGAGTGATGGTCATGATTATGAAGCCGGGATTTGGCATATTCGATGGACAGAAGTCGTGGGGTACTCGAATATGGGTTTCATCAAAAGTCGAGTTGATGCGAGTCACCTGAAGTTTACTTCAAGTCACACCTAGGTTTGCTTCGAGTTTTCATGGAGTTTGCTTCGGGTCACGCAGAGTTGTGCTTCGAGTTGCTTGGGGTCGATCTGGATGGAGTAGTTTGGTAGGAAGGTGGTTTGGCCTTGATGGTGTGGGTCGATCATGTTGAAGTGGTTCGGTAGGAAGGTGGTTCGACCTTGATGGTGTGGGTCATTAATGTTGATGTGGTTCAGTAGGAAGGTGGTTCGGTCTTGATGGTGTAGGTCGGTTTGGATGGAGTAGTTCTGTAGGAAGGTGGTTCGGCCTTGATGATGTGGGTTGGTCTAGATGGAGTGGCTTGGTAGGAAGGTGGTTCGGCCTTGATGATGTAGGTTGGTCTAGATGGAGTGGCTCGGTAGGAAGGTGGTTCGGCCTTGATGGTATGGCTCGGCCTAGGTGGTTCGGCAGGTGCCGCTCGGCCAAGGATGGAAGGTCATGCATGGTTCGGCCTAGGTGGGTCGGCCAAGATAGGACGGTCGGGCCTGGTTTGGCTTTGGAGTGGATCGACACTAGTGGTTTGGCCTCGATGGGATCGGTCTTGGTGATTTGTCATGTTCTGGTTCGGTCTTACTGAAGTGGATCAGTGGATGTGGCCCGACTTTCCTAGTTCGGTCGTAGTGTTGAGTCTGGTTCGGCTATGGCCTTGATGGGTACGGATTACTCAGGAAGCCCAATAACTCAGGCTTTTCCTATGAATACAACATGTGGGGCTTTAGAAAAGGGATCTTCATTATACTTACCTTCTTCTTCCCTATTAAGGCTACTCCGCCATTGTTGCTTTAAAAGCTCTGGGTTGTAACGGTAATTGATTCTAATATCAATAGAAAGGAAATTTCTAAAGTGGACGCAGGCCGAATTTAGCCGAACCACTATAAATCCTCATTTATTACTGCTTTATTTTGAATTTCTGCTATTCTTTATATTTCTACTCTCTACAGACACTCAATCTGTGATCTATAACTGTGGTTTGGTGCTTTCATCTGAATTTGGGTGTTAGTGACCAATTTTGGCGCTAACAATAGTTATTTCCCTATAACCTACTCTAGGTAGCAACGTCTCCCCCAATACTCTAGTTCACATATACTCAAGGAATAGATAAAATGAGAAATATAGAGAGAGTAACACATAAAATCTAGTGAAAAGGAAACATCACTACTAAAAACATGATATCCGATACACAAGATAGCATGAATAATATTCTAATGTTGGAAATGAGCAAATCGGAAGTGGGTGAAATAGGTAGATTTCAAAAAAAAGTCCTGTTATGGTAGAAACTAAGTTGGACTATTTGTAAAAGGTGAAGCAAAGGTAAAGTGAATCACCATCATAGTAGAATCAAAAAGTGATGCTAACATATATTCAATTGAAATAACTATGCAATTCATTTTAATGCTTGTTTTTTTATTACAAAAATACCAATTAAAAATTTCCCTTATGATCAAGGATTCCTAAATATAAAGCTTTTTTTACAAAGTGAGAAAATTATAAAAATAAAAAGGTAGACTTGAGGAATTTATCCCCTTTTGGAGGGGTGGTAACCTTATATTTATAGAGAATTGCGGCTGTTGGATTCTTAACACATGACATCTCATTAGAAATTGGTGGTCACGGTCACTCCTCATGGCACATGACTGAGATGACATGTGGCACATCTATTTGATGTTAGCTCTCCATTTAAAATTGCATGTGATGGTTTCCTCAAAAATCTCTATGATGGCTCTAACTTTTTCTGTCCAAAACAGCTAGTGATGGCTTTAATTCATCGTGATAGCATGAATTTGTAATGGATGAACTTGCAAAATGGGGGCATGACAACGTCTTAGAAACTCTTCACGATGCCTCGAATCGCCTTTTGATGGCATGTTAGAACTTTCCCAAAACTGCAAGAGATGGCTTCACTGAATTTATCATGACGACTTTGCTTTGTTAATGCATAAGGAAACTCTCTAAAACTTCAGGCAAGGGCTTTGTGGAACTCTCTGCGATAACTAAGAAAGGAAATCTTCTTAGTGTAGCACTTTTAGAAGATCTTCAATAATGGCTCTTTGGAAATTCTCTTAGCACGACTCTTCTTTATCACTTGAGAACAATAAGCTATGGCCTTGAATTTCTAGCAACGGCTCTTCTTTATCACTAAAGAACAATAAGCGATGACATTAAACTTCTAGCGATGACTACTTTTAAGAACATCAAGCGGTGGCTCTTAACTTCTAGCAATGGCTGTTAAATTTAGGATATACACTAGACCTCCCCTCTACTACAATTTTTATTATGCTTTAATATAAGTAATCTATTCATATCTAAGAAGCATCCATCCTAGCCGTCGGTGTTCATTTCCTTCTACACAATGGTGATCTTGTTTTCCTTTCTATAAATATCAACTACTCTTCCCTTTCTTTTTCACTCGTATTTTCCTACTCCCCTTTCATTTTTCAAAAATTCAAATCTTGTTACTTCGATTTTTCATGTGGTAAATATTCTATTATTGATTTTCTTATCTTTTTATCCTTCGTTATTGTGATTTCAAATCTGTTTTGATCTTTTGTAAGGATTTTATTGCATTTGTTAGCTTCTATTTCAGCAAGTTCTTTGTGTTTTTCTTATTTAATTGTTATTTTGATCCAAATTTTCTTAGCTCGCCAATTTTATGCTTATGGGTTTTGGATCTTCTATGTTTTCACCTATTATCCAACGAACCTGAACCACTGCTATATGGTGAACAATTCGTCACGTGCAATTTATTTCAAGGCTTTTGTTTTAAGCTTTACATGCAATTGCTCGTTTAAATCTTTCTACGACGCTACGTTTAAAACCCATTGTGAAGAGTTCTCTTTATGTATATATATCCTCCATATCTTATTATGGTTATATCAAATTTTGTCGCAAAGAGTTTTCGACAAGCCATTATTTTATGAAAACTAAGTTTTGTCCACCATCGCGGGAAGTTCTACTATATAAATTACATCTCGCGATGGCTAAGTTTTAACTCCCATCGCGGGAAGTTTTTCACTTATGAATTATGTCTTGTGCTGGTTAAGTTCAAAGGCATCGCGAAGATTTTTTATTTACTATTTGAAGTCCTTATGAGAAGTTCTTTCTTCTTGTTTTTTTTTGAGTTAGTTGATTTTTCGACTCACGAGAACTTTATATTATTTGATTATCACATACCTTATTACATCTTTGTTCCTTATGCATATTTCATTATATTCGAAGTTGATAAACATTCGCACCCTTACATACTTCTAGTTATTATCTGTTTAATATTCCTAACTATTCCGTTAGTTATTTCTCATCTACATATGTTTTTATTATTATTTGAATTGTGGTGGGTCCAAATTTGGATGTTGGTTTTACAAAGAAAGCTGCATGTTGTTATTGGATATTCTTATGGAAAAATTAGCAAGCTTTAACCCTTGTTCATCCATGAACTCATATTACTTATTATTCAAACACTAACTTAATACATATGTAATTGTTTTTATGTTTAAATTTAAGTGTTTAATTGTTTAATTGTTTTACTTCTCATCCTTAACTTAGGATGTTTCCTTCCTTAGGCTTGAAGAGATTTATGTAAATGACTCAAATTAGTTCTTGTAGATTTCAAGGTTGTAGGTAAGAAAAAAGTTTCCAAAGAGACGTCAAAATCCCCTAAGCAGCACAAGCTTATGGATTCCACTGAAGAAAAGATTTACACCTCTTATCAATCTTATTTTACGAGATACTGCTCTGGGCCTAAATGATCGAATCAACACTCCTCATAATGGATAATTTTCCTTTACTCCCCTTCACATCTATCGCTCTTGTTATCTACCCTTCAATCCTATTATTTATATGGTTTTGTCCTTCTTGAAGATTTCCCCTATCCAACTAATCCCTGGCTCCTATATTTATATCATTTCCTTTTTTTCAAAGAGCTTAAGCTGGAAGAGCTGACCCCTCCTATCCTTTGCTCCTTAATTGCACTTAAAAGGAAAAAGAATCAGCCCGAGGGCTCCATTTACTATCTCAGTTCTATTGGTAGCAGAGTAGTGATTGACTCTGTCAATAAGCCTTATGATTGGAGCCATCGGCTCTTTTTTGTAAAAAAATTTATCCAGATGTTACTGAAAAATTCTCAACTCAAAGTATGCACTCTACTAGGTTCGTTTTTATTTGAATTATATATTAATTTTATCGACTCACATTTTCATATGATGAATGTCAACTGCTGAATCAAAGGATATCGACCCTTGAGTCCTGGCTAAGATTCTTAGTTTTGGAGATGTTACTAAGTACTGAGCAGCCGATTAAGACTTCCTTACCGAAGTGAAGTTAAAGATATATGCTTTGATTTTTCCTACCTATCAAGTTTTAGGTGAGCCCCTAATCATGAAAAGGAAAAGGAATAATCCATCGACCCTTGTCATCAACAAGTTGGACACATATTCTACAAATTTCTCATTACAGTGTCTCAAAACCGAGAGTCCTGGATATTCTCCAAGTTTTGTTTCTTAATCTCTTTCTCATTTAGTACGATGAGTTTCGCCTTTCAAATGTTTTTTTATAATTAGGTCCCCATGACGTACATCTTGAAGTGTAGATGCCTTACCTCATTTTAAGGATGTTTTCGAGCTACCTACTTCATCTAAGGAGACAGAGAAAACAACTGCTTAAGAACATGCTTCAATATGTTTCATCCCCACTACTCAAGGTGTCAAAACAAAGCCAGTGAAGATTTACAGAGAAAAATGCTCCAAGGTTGATCTTGCCTTGTCTAAGGTGCTTTCAAAGAAGTTCAAAGTGGTCGGAGCTATTGTACCCCCACTTTATGTTCCTTCCTTCACCACCACTACTGCAATTATACCTACTCTTCCAGCAATAGATTCTACTGCCAAGGTTTTCGATCCTACTCTTAAGGAGTTTATTGCCTTTTTTCACCAATATCTAGGGCTTGACGCTCCGCTTAATGATGTTAGTTCTTTCCTGGTTCGAGATCTCTTAATCTTGCTGATTTTGTGGATTTTCTTACGAAGGTCCTTCATTCCACTACGTAAGTCTCCTCGAACTCTTCCAACCCTTCTCTTTCTTTTTCTCCAGTTTCTTTGGAAAATCGTTTACAGAACCTTATTTAGGTAAAGTTTTCATGTTTAATTGCGGTATAAATGTTGGGTCTAGTTATTGTATCGGTTCCTGACTTCGTATTACCTTTTTAGATTGCTCATGGTTTATTTTACTTTTAATGGTGATGCACATTTTCTTCTAAAGATGCATCTCGGTTGTAAGAAAAAGTATCTTTCCTCGACACTCAACTTAGGAACCTTCATTCTAGCAATAAGTCACTGTGTCATTATCTTCGAAGAACAAGACGATTTCAGTCTTGCTAGATTTGGAAAGGGAAAGATCTTAGAAGCTGGTGAAGGATATAAAATCATTGGAATAAAAACTTTAAAAAATAGGAGCTAGTGCAGAGAGCCAAATCTTTGGAGGATGAACTTTATTGAGTGCAATTACTCTTGGAGCATCTTCAGCCAGAGTTCCTGAATTAGAATAAATTTAGACAGAAAGAACCTTGCGATTGGAAAACTTAAATCGTTTATCCGTGCCATTGAATCTAAGGTTTCCTCTTTCTTGAATGGCCTCCATCCACGATGGAAAGGGCAATGTATAGAAGCGGTTCTGTTCACTACTTATAAAGACAACATCGATCAATGCCCCGACATGGGGTTTTTCTTAATTCATGGGTCTGGC
The DNA here is from genome assembly GCA_030765085.1 of Allium cepa. Lineage (NCBI taxonomy): Eukaryota > Viridiplantae > Streptophyta > Magnoliopsida > Asparagales > Amaryllidaceae > Allium > Allium cepa. The sequence goes on from CM060935.1 coordinate 974,539,221, forward strand.
GTGGATTACAAGAAGGGATTTGACATTTTATTAGGGCATGTTCCTGTCAACCTTTCCTAGGTTATGAGAGAAGATGTTATTGACCCTACATAGTACTTGCCTGTGATGATATATTAACAGACACGATGGTGAGGGGTCGGAGAACGAAGATGCCGACAAAGGAAATGTTAACTGACGATGAAGAGGAAGATGATGATGATGGCACCAGTGACCCTTTTGGAAGGACTTTCCAAGAGGAAAACGAGAATAATGGCTAGGGTCAAGGTGATGGTGGATCTGGAGCTCCTCAAGGTTCAGATCATATGTATCACCTTCCTCCTTTAGAAATTACTCTAGGTGTTAACAAATCTCCACCGTCCAAACACTCTCCTCCTAAGTCAATGCATCTTGAATCAGGGGAAATAGGTCAAAACCAAGCTGGAACACAGTCTCCTTTAGAAGCTCAAACTCCTTTTCATGCTCCCTTTATTCATTCCTTCAGGCCTAACGCTTCCGCTACTCCTCCGCATGTAATTTTCTTGTTTTATTTGTAGTCATTTTTTATGCACTTGGTCTAAGATTATTAATATAATTTAACCATCGGCGTACGAAAATGGCTAGGAATTATGTTTAGATTATTTTAGGTAGAAAGAAAAAGAAATTTAAAGGCTTTACCGAGAAAGGGAAAGGCTATGCAGAGATTTGAACGAGTCTCGTGAAAAATATATGAGGCTTTAAAAAGTCTTAAATATCTTAAGGAATTTAAAAGTAAAAGAGTCATGCCTCTCCTTTGAAGATTACAGTTTCATCTAGATAATTTTCGCAAGGAAAATGAAGAGTTGACTACATTTTTTGGATATCAATTTAGGACAAGGCTAAACTTATGGAGTGATTATTTCCAAGATTACGGTGGAAAGAGCATGCCCGGTTTTGCATGACTGACTTTTCCTTTTTGGGTGACAGTTACGAAGGATTGCTTAGACGTCTTCATAAGAGATACTTGGATTTACACGGATCTGACCCTTATTCTAGGGAATGTTGGAATTTGCGCAGGGTTCTTACTACGCCTTTGACCATAGATTCGCTTCCTTTGGATAAAGTTAAATTCAACAAGGATAAGTTTGCCACCGAGTATTATATAGAATCTTTCCTTTGCGAACCTTTCTGCTATTGTATTTTGTTTAGTTTCTATGTTTAAAATGGATTTGTAACAAATTTGTAGACTTTGCATTTTTAATATATTTGCTATCAATGTGCAGGCTTCATAATATGTTTCGGTTTATTCATCATCCCCATGTCAAGAGGCAACTTAAGTAAATTAGTCAGATTGAAAAGGAATTTTAACTGAATAGACAAGTCCCGCTTATATAAATGTTGCTTCCTCCATGATCTTCATCGATTATACACCCAGTTTTCGAAATTACGTTTCAATTTCCTGGGTTGCCATAAAGAACAATTTCTCTACGAAATCCAAACTATGTCAAACTATTATGTAGCATACTTTGCCCACCTCCTAAGGAAAGGGGCTACCATGGGTTCCCTCCAATCAATACTCCTCCTAGTGCCAATGCTCCTTTCAGTGCGACGTTTTCTATTTTTCCTTCCTCTTTTCAGAAAATTCATGATGTCCTATCTAACTCTAAAACCAATTAAGTTGTATCTTGTATTACTGTTGGTTCATGTGGATGTAATATCTTTTATGAGAAGATGATTGTTGTTTATGAAAACCTTATTATCTTTTCTTTCTTTCATTTTTATTAGAATGTTGTTAATTCTCGTTCTTAAATTAGGAACAAGAGTTGTCTTTATCAATCGAAACTTCATAACTTCATCAACAATTCGAGACCATTCAGTTCAAACTCACATCAGCATTAAATGAACGACATTCTTGTTCCATATATAGTCCCTTAATCAAAGGGAATGATGAAGTAAATAAGTGGTACAAGAAGTACCTCAAAGTGAGATCTATCTTGAAATTAACTCAAGATGTAGTAAAAAAAATTTAAGAAGAAAGTCTTATAGAAGGATGCTAAAATTACCGAGTTGATTAAAAATCTCGGTTCAAGCGTTGATTCAAAACAACAATTAGAATCTGATGCAAGGGTAGCTCAGTTAAATCAACGTATCATCGACTTGGAAATTGAAGTAGTAAATTACAAAAGCAAATGTCAATCTTACGAGTTGATATTGACTAGAACGCAAAAACCCTACCCCTATTAGCCGAATCTTCTCATAAGAAATCACCTCGTATTGTTATTTTATTCGAAGGGAGATCAACTCAAGATCGTGGTGCGACGGACCCTCCCTAAGTAGATAAATTAGGGGAGCTTGCAAGATCGAGTAGCACCTTCAAATTAGAATGTTTTCAAAAGATCGAGGATAAGTGGGATGAGAAATTTATCGATACTTTCTCATTATAAAGACGAGAATCGAGAAGTTATAATGCGAGAAGAATGAATTAACGGCAAAAATTAAGGTTCTTGAAAACAACATTAGTAAAATGGAAAAACGTATTTCTCAATTAAAGAGTGTAAAAAAGACTCGTGAAAGAGCCTTGCTAGTTCAAATCATTTTGCGGACCCCCTAATATTATTCATCGTAAGGAGAGAAAGCTCAAGACGTATCTTTTAGTCGCTCTACAACACACATCCTTCTGTGCTTGAAACTAGTATGAATGGGGTAAGCGAATTAAAAGACCGACTAGTATTAATGTGATTTTATTCTACTATGGTTTCCTAGTTTGATTCTCTCATCGGTAATTTAATTGCGGTCATTATCACCATTAACTTAAAGATTGATTTCACATTTCTAGGCAAAGAAAGACGTAGAAGATTGAAGAAAGCTGTTACTTCTAGCTATCAATGATTTTTTTAAGTATGGATGCTTCGAATCATTAAAAGATATTAGAGGGCCTCCAATTTTGTATAAAGAAGTGGGTTCGACCAGTGAACTGCATTCCTGTACTTTGGATGTTGAATGAAAAGGAAAGGAACTTGTCTATCAGCATCATTCGATTCCTCATTCCCCACAACCATAAGGGACAAAAAGAATCTGTCATGCTAAAATGATTGTGTTTATCTCTTTGTGTGTCATGTTGTATGTTACATTCCATATGAAATTGTATTATATAAATATGTTGGTAAGTTAATAAACTTCCCTTTTTCATACCTGACTTTGATGGTTTATTATTCCAAAATATTTCTTATAATCAATTGTCATGTTCCCTTTGGCTTGGGATTGGTCCAAATTGACCCTGAATGGTTGAATGTTAAATTCCTTGAGTAGTGTGCAGTGATTTACCACATGATTATGCCTTTCCATTTTTTCTTTGGTTCGTTTCTTAACTACCAGATTGTGGGATCAAAGGCTTGATCGACAATCACTCTTCACATGGTTTCTTTGGCTAGGCCTAAAAGCAAGACCATAAGTTTTTCACCCATCTCTTTTAGATGGGTGCTTTGACCAGATCCAACGGTGGGATCAAAAGCTTTTTTGACCATCGCACTCTGGATGGTTACTTTGACCATACCCAAAAGCATGACCAAAGGCTTTTTGTTCATCTTCTTTGGATGGGTGCGACTAGATTCGATGATGGGATCAAAGGTTTATTTGACTAACAATCTTTGGATGGTTGCTTTAGCTAGGCATAAAGATAGAACCATAGGCTATTCATCCATCTCCCTTGGATGGGTGCTTTGACTAGGCCTTGCGGCAAGATCAAAGGCTTTATTTACCCTAACTCTTTGGATGGTTGCTTTATCCAGGACCAAGGCAAGACCAAAGGCTTTTAAAAGATCCATTATTGATTCTTTTGTTTTCCAAAATAGATTTTTTGATTACCGTCATCCTTTACACTTGGTTTTGCTTTCTTTGGTTCTTGTTTCTTGATTACTGGGATCCTAAAAATCCATGCAATTTTCCCTTCCTTATATAATACTCGATGATTCCAGATGGAGTTCAACAATCATTAGTGCGACGTCCATTAACCTTGCGATAGTAATAGTGTAGACCCCATTTATGCCTTTCTTCCTTTCTTGTGATGTCGTTGGAAATTCATTAGTTCAGCCCTGTGTAGTTAATGCCCCGCTATTACCCCGCTATAACCCCGCTATATCTCATAGCGGATTTCTACCGCTACGATTTTGCCATATAGCCCCAAAATATAGCCTTTCCGCTTTAATCCCCGCTATTTCCGCTATATCCCGTTATTCCTGCTATATTTTGCTATTTCCGCTATATCTTCTTTAATAAAATGAATTAAAAAATTGCATTTATACATTATGAAAATTATGAAACTAATTTATTTGATTTAATTTTTAATATATTTTCAAAAATGAAAATACTCTAATATTCTACTAAATTCAATTATGTTATATAACAGTTTTAGTTTATTTAAAGTATATTCACACATATATTTTTTAATATTATTTATGTATTAATTATAATTCAATTAATTTTTCATTTAACTACCATTTATATATTTGTAAAAACATTAAGTATGAGTTTTATATGCTATTTTAGAGCCATCCGCTATATCCCGCTATATCCTCGCTGTATCCCCGCTATGACTTTTTACACCTCCACCGCTTCGAATCTGCCGAGCACTTTAACTGCACAGGTTCAGCCTTTCCTTGCTTTTGAAGTATACTTCTTCTTGAGAGATGGGAAGGGAAGTGACAATTTTATCTTTTGGTCCCCATACCCTATTGTTCCCTTGCTTATCTTTAATTTTTATGGGAGCTTTGCATTCTATGATCCTCTTCCAACTTTCACTTCCTTGATAGTGATTCCAACTTAACCATATTTTCCTATTTTTTAGCAAAATTTTCAAAATCATGATTCATTTTAGTTTCGAAGACAGTACCTCATGCTTAAAGTTGAATGCTTTGCCAAATTTGAGAAAACGAATCATTTTTTAACTTTTTGTTGTTACTTTTCCCTTGTGTCAACTTTTCTAAACTTAGCTTATTGGCTATGGAAAATATTAGCTTTTCTCTAATATCAAAAGGGTTTAAACTTTATTTTATTGGGTTATATTGGTTAATCCTTCTCTTTTCTTAAAATGTTCGAAGAGCTGGCCTTCTTGAATTTAATTCATGTTCTTCATTAAATTGTCACTTACTTAGTAGATAAGGCAAATGGTTTAAATGTGGTTCAGAAGATCCTTGTTGAGACTTAATCATCATGGTTCAAAGTTCGAGCAAGTTTGGTTTATCTATGGATGGTAAACGAATGAGAACGAACCTTGAGTTCGGCTTTCAGTGAAAGCACCAAAAAATACCTTGGTAAAAATTAGACTAGACTATTTGTAGAAGGGTGGAGCAAAGGTAAAGTATATCATCATCATAGTGGAATTCACAAAGTGATGCCAACATATATTTAATAGAAGTAACCATGCAATTCATTCTAATCCTTGTCCTTTATTACAAAATATCAATTAAAATTTTCCTTAACAGCCATGGATTCCCAAATTCAAATCTTTCTTTTACAGTGTGAGAAAATTATGAAAACAAAGAATAGGGTAGACTTGAGGAATTTGCCCCTTTTTGCAGGGGGTACCCCTATATTTATAGTGAATTAGGGTTGTTGGATTCTAGAAATGTGGCGTTTCACTAGAAATTGGTGATCACGATCACTCCACGTGGCACATGACTGATATGACATAATAGCTCATTACATGCGATGGTTTCCTCGAAATCTTCCATGATGGCTGTAACTTTTTATTTCTAAAACAGCTTGTGATGGCTTTAATTCATCACGATAACATGGATTTGTAATGGTTTAGCTTGCGGAATTGGGAATGACAACGTCTTAGAAACTATACATGATGGCTCGAATCGCCTTTTAATAGCATACTGGAACTTTCCCAAAATTGCAAGTGACGGCTTCACTAAATTTCCCACGATGACTTCACTTTATTTATGCATAAGGAAACTCTCTAAAACTTTAAGCGATGGTTTTGTGGAACTCTCTACGATAGCTTAGAAAAGAAATATTCATAGCAATAGCTCTTTATAAAATCTCCATTGATGGCTCTTTGGAACTTCTCTCGGTGATGTATCCTCTTTATCGCTTAAGAACAATGCGATGGCAATGAACTTCTAGTGACAGCTACCATTAGGAACATCAAGCGATTGACCTAAACTTCTAGCGATGGCTGTTGTGTTTAGGATATAACAATTCTTATTCTAGATCTATTAGACCTATGAAGTATAAAGCTACATTAGATTCAATTTAATGAAGTTTTAAATAAAATCTTATTTTATTTAATTTGGTTAAAAAGAAGTTTAAATTGGTTTAAATTAAATGTATAATAGTGAATGTATCAAAACATTCAAATGTGTAAAGTGTAAGTGCAATATATGAGCAGTGTACATAGTTCATGTATACATAGCCCTTTGTTTCATTGAATTCGCTACTGCTCATACTTAAAGTGTACATAGTGATTTTTCGCCTCAAATTCGCTGTTGGATTGTGGCCATGTCTACTAGCTTCTGTTTTCCTTTTGTTTCTTTGAATTTGTTTTAGGAATCAAAGAGTTAAGTTGATTTTAGTGGAAGTAGTTTCTTGGAGAGAGCTGGAGGAAAAAGAAAGGAAGTCTCGAGGTTAGTTTCTGAGTGGAAGTTACGTACTTCGGTTTTTAAATAAGAAGGGAAACCTCCAACGGTTCAAATTTAGATTTCAAACTTAACATGATTTGCACCAATTCCTCCCGATAACCTTTCCATCCATAATTTGTCCTTACGGATCTCCAAAAACATAAACAAATATACTATATGAACCAAAAAATGATATGGTCGCAATGGCACAAGTTTTGTTGTCAAATTCTAAAGTTTTAAAAAAGACCATTTTGCCCATCCTTGTATTTAATTTATTTAAGTAATTTAATCATCCCATTAATTTTCATATTGTTAATATTTAATTAAAATTTTACTTAAATTTTCGAAGCATTACATTCGCCCTCTCACCGTAAAAGAATTTCGTCCTCGAAATCCCATAGAAGAATATAATATAATGCTCATTTGTCAAAATATATCAGTCGCGTTAGAACATTCAAATTAAAATTTCAAATAATATATCATTATGTGGACATATACAGATAGGCATGCCATGAACTTGTAGTTTTTAAACCTGAAATGTGTAAATGAAGCTAATGCATTGTATATGAATGCAAAATAAATGGCACGGTGCATAACATCCTAGTATATAAGAATACGCACACGCACATATTTCTATTCAAATGCAAATCAATCATATACATATAAATTCAATCAAAAATCATTCAAGGTATTCAAATCCTATACTAGAAAAATCTAATCCAAGGAAATCAAATAAATATTGAGAAACGTACCGGAGAAGAGCCGAAGATGTGTAGCCCACATCTTCTCTTTAGACTCCCACGTGCTCCCTGTTGAGTCGTTACCCCACTGCATTCTAACAAATTTCAGCGTCTTATTTCTCAGTCATTTCATCCCATGTTCCATAATACAGATTGGACCATGAGATGAATTTAGCTCGGACTCCAATTCCACTTCCTTCAATTGGCTTGGCGCTATTATAGTCATCGGGACATGTACATATTTTCACAAATAACACGTGAAATTCTTTATGGACTTCTTCCATCTTCTCCGGTGACTCCACTTTATATGCCAATCTTCCCATTCTCTTGGGAATAGGTCGACAAATCTAGGTGCTAGCTTTCTTGAATTTCCAAACCTTACTTCTCTCTTCAATGGAGAAATTTTGATGAAACTAAATTTCCCACTTCAAACTCTAGATCCTTCCTCCTTTTATCTGCATATGATTTATGTCAGTCCTGTGCGGTCTTCATCCTCTTTCTTATAAGCTCTACTTTCTCTGTAGTATCCCTAACCATTTCTGGACCTAAAATAATCTTGTTTGCAGACTCCCATCCGCACGAAGGTGACTTACGCGGCCTTCTGTATAAAGCTTCAAGAGGTATCGTGCCTATACTAGTCTAATAACCATTATTATATGCAAATTCTACTAAAGGTAAGTGGTCCTCCCAAGACCCTCCAAATCCAGTATACACGCCCTCAACAAATCTTCCAATACTTTATTAACTCAGTCTATTTGTCCATTGGTCTGTGAGCGATATGTGATGCTCAAGTTTGGTTCCATTCCTAATGCCTTATATGGGCTTCTCCAAAACTCACTTGTAAAAAGAGGATCTCGATCGCTCACAATACTAAGTAGAATTTCATGTAGTCTAACCACTTCTTTTATATATTGTGCTGCTAAAATGCCACTGTTCTCATGCTCTTTATGGAAATAAAATATTCTCTCTTCATAAGACGATCTACTACCACCCATATACTTTCGTCTCATTTCCTACACCGGGATAATCCATCCATAAAATTCATGGACGTGCATTTCCACTTTAAGTATGGCACGTATAACGGAAGTAATTGCCCACTCGGCTTTTTCTGTTCCGTCTTCACCCTTGGCATGTTATACACTTCGCCATATATTCAGCTACATGTCTCGTTATTCTTGGCCAATAGAGTACTCTCTTCACATCTTATCCCCTCTTGGATGAATAATCATTCTAGGGTACTGACACTCACCCAGCACCTCCTCTATCAATTTCTTACTTAACCCATGACACACACAACATTCCATCTCTCCACATATAACCTTTCGATCTTCGAAGTAACGATCTAAATGACTTGATTGTTCACCCCATTTTTACTGCTCTATAATATCAATTTATAACGCATCCTACCCTTGACTTGCTCCAACACAATCCATCAATGTTGGCTCAATCTCCGTTACTGCTAACTGTTCAGATGTGTACTCTGATGTACTCTGAAATCAAACTCATATATGAACTCCAAACTTCTCCACTTTATCAACATACCACTTACCTCCACGTGCTTCGTGCTCAAAGCGTCAGCAACTACATTTCCTTTTACTGAAGAATAATAAATACCAAAATTAAAATGTGATAAGAATTCCATCCACCGCTGTTACGTTAGATTCAGATCCTTCTATGCAAATATGTATTTGAGAGATATATGATCTATAAATAGCTCGAATCTCTCACCCAACAAATAATGTTTCAACGACTTCAATGCGAATACAATAACATATACCTCCAAATCGTGTGTCGTATAGCTTTTCTTATGTTTCTTCAATTGTCAACTAGCATACACTGCTACGCTTCCTTCTTGCACAAGAACAATACCAAGACCAGTAATGCACGCTTTGGTATATACATTGAAAAGTTTGGTACCATCTAGAATAACCAAAACTGGAGCACTCATCAATAACTCCTTTAATCTAATAAATGCCACTTTAAACTTCGGGCTCCAAGTATAGACTTGATTCTTCTTCATTAAATGGGTCAGAGGTGCCGATATCTTCACGATATCCTTAATAAACTTTCGATAAAATCCAACTAAGCCCAAAAAGCTGCGGACCTCTAAAGCATTCTTTGGCGTTTGCAAGTCTTTAACCACGACTACTTTTCCTGGATCCACAGATAATCCTTCTGATAATAATACATGCCCAAGAAAATGAACTTCATCCCTCTAGAACTGACATTCATAAAATTTGGCTTTCAGTCGATTCTTTCTTAGAACATTCATTGCTTCCCTCAAATGAACTTCATGCTTTGCCTCACACTTGGACTAAATTAGATTATCATCTAAGAAGAATACTACAAACATACACAACTATTCCAGAAATGCTCTACTTATCAAATCCACGAAATAAGCTGAAGTATTTGTCAATCCAAAAGGCAACACCAACCACTCAGATAGTCCGTAAGGCATACAAAAAGCAGTCTTCTGAATACTATCTTCTTCCACTCTCAACTGGTGAAATCCAGTTATTAAGACAACCCGCAAGAAAACATTTGGCCCAACTAACTGATTGAAAAGGTCATCAATAAGAGGTAGCGGGTAACGATTTTTCTTCGTCAACTCGCTCAATTCTCGACAATCAACACATAACCTCAGTGAATCATTTGCCTTGGTAGTGTAAATGATAGGTGCTCATTGATAGCGCCGAAATTGGTCACTAACACCCAAATACAGTTGAAAGCACCAAAATGCAGTTACAGATCACAGACAGAATGTATGTAGAGAGTATAAATATGAAGATCAGTTAAAATTAAAAAGAAAGAAGTAATAAAAAAGGATTTATAGTGGTTCGGCTGACTCTGACCCACGTTGACTCTAGAAAATTTCTTTTTATTAATATCAGAATCGATTACAGTTACAATCCAGAGTTTTTAAAGCAATAATGGCAGAGTAGCCTTAAAGAAGGAGATGAAGGAAAACAGAATGAAGATCCCTTTTCAGAAACCCCACATGTTGTATTTGTAGGCAAAATCAAAGTTACTGGTATTCCTAAATGATCCCGGTCCATCAACACCATAGCCGACCCTAAATCCAACATGCTAACCCACTCTAGACTCCAACTTGCCAATCCACTCTAGACTCCAACATGCCGATCCCATCCACTCATTCAATGCCGACCCCTCCATTCATGCTGACTCGAAGACTTACACATGTCGACCCGAAGACTGGAGGATGTCGACCCGAAGTAAGTGAGCTATGACCCGAAGCTACCAACCCCATTCAATATGTCGATCCCATACTTACCGAACCAAACCTAAACTATCGATCCCCTTCCTTACCGATCCGAAACCAAACTATCGATCCCCTTCCTTACCGATCCAAAACCAAACTATCGATCCCCTTCCTTACCGATCCAAAACCAAACTTCCGATCCTATCTCCAAATGCTTGCTAGACCCAAAACAAGATGCCGACCCACACATGCTGATCGATTTATGTTGATCTACCCAGATCTAACCATATCCATACTCTAACACTAAGCCACTTCCAACTCTGATACCTCTCAAGCATGTCGATCCTCTGCTAAATATGCCGATCCAATTTCTGCCGAACCCAAGCTTGTGGATGTGTCGATCGCTTGGAAACCTGAAGCAAAGCTTGGAATGACTCGAAGCAACCTAGGTGAAAACCCGAAGTAAACCCACAAGCGACTGAAAGAAAACTTGAACCATCTCAAGTCAACTTGACTTTTGTCGAAACTCATCCGTGACTTTTTTCCATCGACTATGCCGAATCCCAACTTCATAATCATGATCATCATCCGTGATTGATTGTCTACCCATCCAGTTGACTCAAACCCATCGTATTCCAGTCTCGACAAACGAGTAGTCAATTTAGTTAAATCTGCCTATCTACGGCCTTGCCAAAAGGCGGGTTAACATTTTCCCCCCAAAACATGCCTTGCTATTGGAAGATGTGTTTTGAATAGCCTTAAATTCGATATCTGAAGTCCATATGTTATCCGTAGCCATATTTTCCAATTCATAATCCAATTCATTTTATCCAAGTGCAATTACCATATCCTTAACCAATCTACGACTGCTCCGAGTCGATATCTGATTCCTATCTAGTAACCAAATCCTTATTCAATTCCATATGCATCCGAACCCCACAATCGAGTTCTAATCCCCCCATATCCAATAACCAATAACCACATCCATGACCTCTCCGGGTTGATATCCAAATCCAGGACCACTCCGGGTTCATGTCCAAATCCTTAGCTGTTTATAGCCAATATCCAAATCTACAACCTCTCTGGGTTCTTGCCAAGCGTAATCCACACTCGGCGGTCTGCGTTAAGTAATGCCATGGTGTTCCTAGTTCAGTGTCCCTGAATGCTAAGTAATGCCGTGGCTTAAGCCCTAAGCCGAATCTTGGTCGCTACGGACCCTTGCCGAGCATAGTCCATACTCAATGACCTGAAATAGTAACCGATATATAATATGGGGGCCAAGTCCTAGGCCAAATCCTGGTCTATCCGGACCCTTGCCGAGCACAGTCCATGCTCGATGGCCTTTTAACCAAAAACCAAAAAAAAATCAACCAAAATACAATCCGAAATCCAGATTCAAACCAGAAAACTGGAAATCCATATCAAAAGTCAAAATCGAAAATCAAGCATCCGAACCAAAATCCAACCCAGAAAACCAACAAAAACCAAGAGTTCAAGCCGAACTCCAAAACCAAAGTAGAAAAAGCAAGTGTCTAAGCCAAAAAGAAAAACAGATTTCACAAATCAGAGCTTCACGGTCTATCATCATCTCAGAGCATGCCTTATCTCTATTCCCATACATGAGTAAGTGATTTAGCCGTTTGCCTGGAGTTTGTTACTTATTCCAAACCATCATGATTAGTTGATGACCAACCGACCACCATTCCTAGGCCTTGCGCCATAGTTGTTCAAGATATGAGGTGGCTGCTCCCGTTCCACCGCCGCATTCTGAGCTTCGAAATATTGCCGCAACTGACCATTCCTTACACGTTCCTCGATTATATCCTTTAGATGCCTGCAACTGTTAGTATCTTGCCTGTCCAGGTCATGAAAGAGACAGTGCCTTCCCGATGCCCTTTCGCGTTCTGAGGCTTCCGTCTTTGCCGACCTTTGATAAGGGAGGCGATCTCGAGTATCCAAGAATATCTGCTCCAATGTTGCATTCAATCCTATATAAGTGGAGAATCTTGGTTCTCCCCAACGCTTCCTCTTTCCTTTATCCATATTGTCACGACCCGCCCTTCTCGACCCTCGAAAATCGACACAAAATACACCACAGAATAATATGCCGACGCTCGAGTGCCGGAAAAGACAGATTGTTGAGGGAAAAGAAAGAAGATAGAAGTAAGAAGGAACTAAACAATAACATAATCTCACAATCGCAGCGGAATTAAATATAATAGTCAATAACAGATCTTTACACAAAATGAAAACTACATCTATTTTATTATATTACATCATTAGAGTATCACAAACAAACAACAATTACCAGCCTGACAATTTTCAAACAATCGCAGCAACGGATATAAACAAATGCGGTGATACGTCTCAGACTCCATCTCCTTTCCTAAGTTCTACAGCATCCTTTCCTGTAATCTATAATAATCAGTCTGACCCAAGCATATAATGAAATAACACCCGAGTCAGTCTGGAATACCAGCGTGAGAGAAATACACCCAAATTGATTATTAAGTTTCAAAATCCTTTGAAAACAAAAGCATCTCGTAAGACCACGCCACAAATAAACATGTCGGGTTTTTACCTTACGATAGAAAAAACATTTTTATCAAAATCCTCTGATATTATAATAGTGTCTATATACAAATACTTATTCAAATAGCCAAAAAATTACATTCATTAAATTCCAGCTACTAGCCACAAAGTGGGTTATACAAACAAAAATCGTAAAGGCACGTAGGGAGTATGGATTTCCAACTAATGACTTGGCACTGGGTACCACCTATCACAGTACGTGGCCTAGATCACCGTACCGAGGATTACCCCCAATCCCTTGCAACACAAGACTGGGACTACCCCTTACTGGATAATCCCGAGTAAGATCACCTCATGATTGGGATCAGCAACCGCACCACTAAGCCGAATAAAAGGGACATCTAGACAGGGATGAGCTCGCCCTAATGGGTGCTACCCACTTAGCCTTGCTGCATAACCCCTGATTTTCATTCATTCCCGGTTGATGAGGCTTGAGGCTAAGCGTTACCTTTTAGAACATTTCACTTAGAATTCCCATCGTCCACCTGACAATGTTCCGAAAGCATTCATCCATACAAGTCCGTCCCGGGTTCGAACGGAACCGAAGGCACTGCTCCTACTACATCCATTTTGGAATCATCCTCAGGATTAGTAGCGACTAGCCCTTGCACTTCACTGCTCCACCTTCGATTCTGAACTCGTTTTTCCCACAAAAAAGTACAAACCAGATCGAAGTGGTTTTCGAGAAATAAATCCCGATCCCAGTCTCTTCGAAACGATCAGCGCATTTTGCCAATATTGATAGTCGGTTATTTAACTATCAATTAACATTCACAAGCAACCATCAAACAATAAATAATTTCCCCAAATTATTTATTAACCTCAAAATATCTTCACAAGATATATTTCCACTTTCAAATCTTTTTGAAAACAGTTTTCAAACCACACTCTTCTCATGAAATAAATTCCCATATATTTATTTCCAATGAAAACACCAACTACGAATACCTTAGATTTGAAAATGATTGAATCACCTTATTCTAAAATATATCTTAAATATTTAAATTAGGCTACTTAAACATTTTATTCAAAAATATATTTTAAAAATATTAAAAGCAAAACTATTTAAAAGATATAAACTAATTTCATAATAAAGGTTAAGTTACACTAAATTTTAAAAGCGGAGTTACAAAATTCTATATTAGTTTCAAATAAAACTTCAACCAAACTATCTTTAAAATAAATCCATTTTATAAAATATAAAAATTAATAATATTCCTTTCAAAACATAAAGAACTGCTTCCAAACTACACTTCCATTTCAGAATAAACTAAAGAACTACACTTAAGGAACTACACTTCCATTTTAGAATAAAATATAAAAATTAATAATAAAATTCTATATTGGCTTTTCAGGGAACTACACTTCCATTTCAGAATAAACTAAAGAACCTTTTCATAAATCCTGCTTGATTTATCTCAATTCAAATTTACGTTAAAATCCCGTAAATTTTTCCCACACTTCAAAAATAAGCCCTTTTTATTTTCAAACATATTCCTATCTCCTGGAAAATAACTTTCAAAATATATACTTAAAATATTTAAAATAAGGCTACTAGAAACTACATAAATGAAAATAATACTTAAGGAAATATTGAGGAGTTTCTAAGTAACTTAAACCAAAATTACCTTTTAAAATAAAGTTATGAAATCAAATATTTATATTAAAATTTCCCTTTGAAACTTTATACCACTTCACCTTTAAATTAACTGAATACCATAATTACTTAAATAAATATTTATTTATACCTAAAATAATTAAAAATAATATTTTTCCAAAATATTCAAAAACATCTTTCAAACTTCTAGTTTATATTTCGAAAGCTTTTCATTGGAAACATACATAACTTCTCAGGGAAAATACACTTTCCTTCTTTTAAAAATAATATCATCTTTATTTTTAAAATAATTTATACCTTCTTATAGAATTTCCCACCGGAAACCTATCTTTCAAAAAATTATCCACCGATAAATATTCCATTTTATTTATAAAACCCAGTTTATAAATTTCCGTTTCTCGTTTCCATTCCAATCACAGTTTCAAAACATTTCAAATTCCAAACCAATTTCCTGAATTTAATTTCCTTAAATTCATTCCTTAAAAATTCATTTTCATTTCCCTTTAATCCCAATTTATTTTATTTATATTTTAAAATGCCATATTATACTTATTCAATCATAACACAGCACTGCTTAAATTCCAAATTAATCTATCACAGTATATAAATGAAATACATCATCAATTATGAAAATAATTTCTATATTATGAGGAATCTAGTTGGATCCCTCCAACCTATTTTCCCAGCTTCCACAGATGTTAACACGATAATAAATATCGGTCAATTCTGATAATAATTATCACATACAACAAATCAGCCAATCAACCATTTAAATATTAGCTATTTAAAACTAGCTAGCATTCCAGATGTGAGTGAGATTAACTCACCTTGAATTTCGTCGAGCGTTCCTAATTTTTTTAAGATCAAATCGAACCCGTTTGATTTAATCTAAAATCCTTGCTTGCTCCAACCATCTTCGGATCTACTGTAGTGTGTAGATCGCGTCGCTGCGATTCCGACTTCTTGTTTCGTTGAATCCTAAACACGCATGCAAGAGATATGCTAATTTAAAGTTTGAATACATATTTTAAAACAATTTCTTTTTTTTATTTTCACAAGAACCTTACATCTTTGCCGTACATCAGAAAAAGAAATCAAGGCCGCACGTATCATCTTCTTTCCTCCCATTTGCGATAGTTCCCACGCCGATACAACTTAATGCCGTCTCCAAAACCCTAATCGCCGCTCCCACGTTGCTTGCCGATAAGTCGATCGGAGACCAACACCTCAAAGATCGTCACGCACTGTTCCCACGGCCAGAAAATCTCCAAACTCGGTGCACCCTATGTCTCGAAAAATGTGTACGAACGCGTGGCCTATCGGCTTCAATAACTCCTTCGTTGTTGCTCGAAACGCGATCACCACCGTTAGATATTTAGATCTCGAGGTCCTCTTCGTTTCTCTAGTTGGAAATTTTTACAAAAACTTAATGGATTTGAAGACAAATGAAGAAGAAGATCTCAACGTTTTCAGCCACTGAAATAAGAGAAGTAGCGTCCGGTGAAAACTAGGGTTTCTCGGCCAAATACGTATATATATACATACTTACATATATATTAATTTAATATTAAATTCAATATTTAACGAACATTTACAAACGAACTCCAAACAACACATGCCACTAGCGATTATAAGGTTTTGCCCGCCTTCCGAACACAATGGAACGTGTTTTGGAAGCTAATTTAATCGTATGTGGAAGTTAGCTTTTTAAATCGATTTAAAATATTAAATTATCGATTTTAATTTCAAGGCGTTTCTTACCCATACGAACAAAAGGTAACTCCAAATGCTATGAAACTTGAAATACGATAATAACTAACTATTACGGATCCAATGGAACTGGTTTCGTCGAATTCCGAGACTGTGCCCCAGAAGGCTATTTTAACTCGTCGATTAATTCGAGCAATTTCCAAAATCGTCGAAATCACTTAAAATTTCACTTTTAAAACTTTACTAACTTAATTATAAATTACATAGAATTTACATTCACATTAGAAATCATTCTGATTCATTTCGAATCAAAATCTGATTATTTACATTATTTAAATATTAAATTCCATTATCAAAATAATACAAAATTCCAAATTTTAAACTTATCGACTTTTGATTCCATCCAAAAGTCCAACATCATTATTTAAATCCAAATAGACTTAAATAAATTAAAAAAAACTTTTTTTATATCTATTTACACCCAGATTCACCAATTATCCCAATTCCACATATTTAATTGTTATTATACAATTTCAATTGAATTGCAATATTTGAAATTTTAACTAATTTTATTAATTTAACCAAAATGTTTTTTATTTCTAAATCAATTAAAATCCACATTTAACATTGAAAATGAATTAAATGTTCAAAATCTAACGACCAAAATTCCGCGTTGTTACATTCCTACCCCCTTATAAAAATTTCGTCCCCGAAATTTGCTAAGGTGGAAAAATGCTTCCAAACTCATTTACTTACCCAAACTTACTTAGTTAAACTCACTTCGCCAAAAATCCTAGCTCAATTCCAAAACCATTTGCTTATTTTGACTTAAAAGTTTTGTTTTCAATATCATTTCAAAACAACTTTCCTAGTTAACTAAAATGTTCAAAATTCCCAAAAATTTTCAAACTCCCAAAATTTTTGTAATTTTTTGACAGCGTCTCCTTAGTACGGAGACCGTTTCACAATATCACAATAGACACAAATATATACATCGACCCACACGGTCGGAAAATAAAATATACCACAATATATATATCATTTCCCAATTTTATTGCGTAGGCGTACCTTTTGATTAACATTTTAAAAGCAAGCGGCTAATATATTATGCATCTACGCGCTCCAACTCTATTGATTGCCTCCCATACCTGTACTTATTTAAACATACATATCAGTTTTCAACAATATAAGATTTTTAACAACCTTCTATTCATTAATCTTAGCTAAACACAACAATTACATAGCCCAACAACAAATTTCATAATCCTACAAGTACCATCTTTATATCAATCACAAGTTTTCAACACCATTAAATTTTCCTAACGAATCTAAACTTCAATTTATTCCAGTCGAATGATTTACAATCAAGTTTACTTTTTACAATTCATATTTACTACAACCAATTCATTTTCTCTTCAATATGATTAACCTACGCTTTACTTACATCAATTTACTTCAATTCAATTCCAAATTGATTCACAATCAAAATTTTATTTTAAATTTGATATACTTGCATTTCTTTTATGATTCACTTGCATTTATATACAAAACCACTTAATTAGATTTCACTTAATCCAATTGATTCAAAAACCAGCTTAATTTGCTTCTTTAAATCAATTCAATTCCGTTTGCAACGAACAACCAGTTTCCATGCAAATTTTAAAGTTATCCATTCAAGTAACCATCACTTAAGCTTATAATCAATTTCAATTAATTCATCTCAATCTATTTAATTTTATTTCATTCGAAATTATTCATAACCCAAACAATTTTTATTTCATCACAATTATTAAATCAAATCCTTATTCTCATTTCAAGTTCATCATCCAACTTAAGTTTATATTAATATCATTCCATTCAAGATTATTTACAACTCATACATTCTTATTTCATCACGATAAGAAATTAAAATTCTTTCACTTGCATCAAAATTTTATTATCTACACAAATTTCATTCAAGACCCCTTATAAAGCTCGACCACAATCATTTTCCAATTTGCTTAAGTTAACTCAATAACAAAATAACTCCATTTCTTCTCACCTTAATCTTATTTCCATTTTTATTTGATTCTTATTCAATTAAATTCCAATCCATTTATAGATTTTAATTCAATTTGTTTATTTACTCAATCCATTCTAATTTTAATTCACCTCCTTAATTCATTTCTGCATTTATTAATAACATGATCATCCCAATTATTCTAAACCAGAACTGGGTTTTCTTTTTCTTTTTCAAATTTTACAAGCTACCAAAATTTTATTCGTTCCAATACAAATTCATTTAACTTACACTAAATTAATCCTCAACGATTCTTTGGATTTAGCTGAGTGAGAATTTAGTTCATTCAATATCATTTCAACTAAATTAAAATTTCTTTTCATTTAATCCTTTACCAATTTAATTCAAGTTCAACTAAATTTTATTTAGCCAACTTAAATTCATACCATTTCCATTACTATTTTAAATAAGAATTTAATTCCATTCAAGATTATTTGTAACACAACTGGGTTTTGATTTTAATTCAATTCAAATTCAACTAAATTCTATTTCTCTATATATAAGTTCAAACTTATTTACTAACCTAAGTCCATTCACATTTTATTTTTCTTCACCTTATTCCAATTTATATTTTATTTAGGATCAAGTTTTGAATTTCCCATAAAATACCAACCATTTTATTTTGGTTTTACAACTTTCATTTCCTATTCTTAAGTTCACCACTTATTTATTTAAAAGCTTATATTGCTCATTTGAATCACTTTCACCTTATAATCACAATTCCAAATATATATATATATATATATATATATATATATATCGCTTAATAGCTTAAGGGTATAAAATTTCATCACACAATTATAATCATTGTACATTTCAATTTTATATTCAATTTAATTCAATTTCAATTTTACTTTATATTTAACTTATCCTGAGTTAAATGCAAATATATTTTATTCACTTCCATTTACTCAAGTTAAATTTTAATTCCAGGATTAAAATTTTAATTTTCTTCTTATTAATATCAAATTCACTTTATACGTTCGATAGTTGATTTATCTTAACTTTCCACATTGTTTAAATAGAATTCCCAAAATTCAATTACCTAGTTTTATTTCAAAACCATTTTGAAATCATAAATAACACATACCCACTTGGTATATCAACTAAAATCTCCAAATTCCAAAACAATTGGTTTTACCAAAACAAATTTCCCTTTTGAAATTTCTAAAACCACTTGTATACCCAACAAGTCCAAACAAATATCATAACCAATCACCACGGTAGCAATCCATCACTTTAGAAACTCGAAAACGAATTCTGATGATGTGGTCATCATCATCAGGATTATTTTCCAGCGACTGAAGTGAGTTCAGTGCTTCCTTACTTCCACAAATTCCTTTCAAAACAATTTCCATTCAAAAATATTTCCCAAAATAATACTCCATTATTTACTTTAAATTTTTGGAAAACATGTCCACCATTTCCAAGATTGCCAAACCTTTGTTTAAATACACTTTAAACGCTTTTCAAAATTTTCGGGATTTAAATTCTGCTTTAAGTCAAATTTTAGCTATACTCCATTTTATTTAAACCATACTTAGAAAATTCTATTTGGTTATAGACCATTTCAAATTTTAGACTCTTATATTTGATTATTGTTAGTCCGTGAGATGATGGTTTTGATGACAAAAACCTTATAATGGATTATAAAATATAAATACTAACATTATAAGTTTAGATATATATGTATATGCAGGATTTAACCATGCAGGCACTAAAAATGAAGACTGTACAGTATAGAGATTCAAGATATCAAGATTGAAGACTCATGAGTTTCAAGATTATCAAGAGTTCAAGATTTCAAGGTTAAATATTTTTTATTATTAGGAATTTTGTTAAAACTCATAGAAAAGCACTGGTTTAAAATCCAATTTATTCGTGGAATGGAATCCACTTCGAGCCTGTCAAAGGGATGGAACCCTAAGTAGGATGGAACCTACGAAAAATCTAGTGGAACATTGTTTTGCATCCGCTAACTTTTTATTCAAACTGATTTTTCAAAATTATATCATGTTTTCAAAATGTTTTCAAAACTTTCCTTTTAAAAGATTCAAACCCTCTATGCTGATTTTAAATAATTTTAGCCTCAAAATTATCTTTAATTTCAAAGTCAAATTTCTCCTGATTTTAAACTATCTTTTAATATAATATATTTAACTTTTAAATATTTATACTTAGATTTAAATATAAAATTATAGTTAAATTCTATATATATTATTCTCTATATTTACTTATGAATTATAACTATAGTCAAGTATATTTATAAAGTCTTTAAATAGTTTTAATATAAGATAAAGGTTATTTTCAAAGAAAATCAAATCATCAAAAAATGCTTTGGGATGTCGACATGCCTATGTACCCCATGTCGACATGGTGTCAGTTGAGTTCAAAATTAAAATTTCAAAAGAAGTGTCTATTCGCCACAAATCTTCATGAATGGACATGGTTGTTGTTCTTCTATAAATAGGGGTTAGTTTCAACGAATTTTGTATCAGATTTTTTGGTTTTTCACTCCTCTTCTTGTTCCACTTTTCTTAATACATATTCTTACCATTACTCTGCCGAAATCAACATTGAATCAAACTCGATTACTTCTAGTTTGATTCTCTATCACTATCTTTATAAGGTTCTCAGTGCTATTCAGAGTTATAGACTTCTTTGTAATCTATTAAGCGATAAAAGGTGTGATTGTGGCCTTGGAAATCAATCAAGAGAGAAAAGATGTGATTGTAGCCTTGGTAAATCAATTGGGTAAACTTATGGCCCGGAAATCAAGTATCTCTACCCAGATGATAGAAATTCTGGAGGGTGTACCTTGTAGCCTTGAAACCAAGGGTGTAATTGTACAATTGCTTTTGAAAGGAAATCCGTACTTGTGTTGCGGAACTGGATGTAGGGTAACTCCGAACCAGTATAAAATCCGGTGTGTTCTTTCCTTTACTTCTTTTACTTTATTTCTGTATCTGTGTTTGTTTCTGTGAACATATCTGCGTCTGTATATTACATACATCGGTGTCTAAATTAACATAAATTGAAAAGATTTAGTAATTATTTATTAACATTATTCACCCCCCTCTAGTGGTAATCCTAGCCTTAAGATCCGTAATCCGCACTTCTCACAATTGGTATCAGAGCAAGGTTTTCAAAGTTTCATAATCTGATTTTTGAAAAGTTTTCAAAATGGCTACAAACACTAGTACTGTTATTAACACTAGTATCCCTGTCACTAGTTCATTTGTAGAGGGTCAGTCTACTGTCAGACCACCACTTTTTAATGGCAGTAACTATGCATACTGGGCATGTAGGATGAAAATATATTTACAATCTATAGGATTAGACACTTGGAATATCACACAAACTGAATATTCTGAACCCACAACTAATTTTGCACAGTGGATTGCTGAGCAAAAGACTATTGCACAAAATAATTCTAAGGCAATGAATATTCTGTTTTGTTCACTAGATAGAAATGAATTCAATAGAGTGTCAGTTTGTAAGTCTGCATATGAAATCTGGAAAACTTTGCAAGTTACCCACGAAGGAACAAGCAAAGTTAAACAGACCAAAATTTCCATGCTCACAAATCAGTTTCAATTATTTAAAATGAATCCTAATGAGTCTATTTCAGATATGTATAGTAGATTTCAGGAAATTGCGCATTCTCTAATATCTTTGGGAAAGGAATTTTCTGAAGAAGATCAAGTCAGAAAGATTTTAAATTCTCTAACTCCAGAATGGGAACAAAAGACACTTGCGATCGAAGAGGCAAATGACATTAGTACTTTAAAGATAGAAGAATTAATTGGAAATCTAATGTCGTATGAAGTTCAAATGATCGGGAGAAGAGAAAGTAAAGCATCTGAAAAGAAATCAATGGCATTCAATGCATTGACCGATGGATCAGACTCAAACAGCGATAATGATGAAGAGATAGCCTTTATGACCAGAAATTTTAGGAAATTCCTGAAATACAGAAAGTTGAATATTCTCAAGAGAAACAACTATAAGAATTCTGGAAATCAGAATGTAGTGCCAAATAATGACAAATGTTACAACTGTGATAAACCAGGCCATTTCAAAAAAGACTGTCTGTATCCAGATAGGCAAAATTCTCCTATGAACTATGATCCAGCAAAGAAACGGAAGCGTGCATTTACTGCTACTCTAGATGACTCAGACTCGTCCTCAAGTGACGATGATCAGAAAACAGATAATTCGAATTTGTGTTTCACAGCTG
This sequence comes from Allium cepa, assembly GCA_030765085.1. Lineage (NCBI taxonomy): Eukaryota > Viridiplantae > Streptophyta > Magnoliopsida > Asparagales > Amaryllidaceae > Allium > Allium cepa. The sequence continues at coordinate 974,561,978 of CM060935.1, forward strand.
TTCATGACTCAGACGAATTCAAAGAAATGGACTCAGAAAAAGGTACATGTTTACAATACAATTGGTTGAAATTGCTTGCTTAGAATTAGTTGCTTGATTGTTTGATTGATTGATTTTGAATTGGTGGCTTGTTTGAATTTTAAAATTTATTTTCTGTTTTTTTATTTCATTATTTTTTTTATTTTTTTTATTTTTTTAATAGTATAATAATATTTTCTGAAATATACTTGAAGTTTAATAATATTTCAGATATATATAGGCATTATAATAATAATATTTATATATATTAGAGAACTTAGGAAAAATCAATTCATGAAAATTCAAAGGCACATGTCGACAGGGTCCCTACCATGATGTTGACATAGGTACCTGAATTTGAATTTCAAAATTTGAATTTCAAAATTTGAATTTCAAAATTTGAATTCAAATGTTTGAATTTCCCTCCACCTTTTCACTTCATTCAATTCTCTGAAAAGCTACTTTTTGACCAGAGAATATGTTCTTTGAGAATCTATTTATTCACTATCTTTTATCATATCTTTTCACTCTCATTTTCAAATTCAAACTCTCTCTTCATAACTTCAAACTCTCTACTCTCAACTTTAATGGAATCTTCAAGCAACCACTCCACCATGAGAATTTCCAAAAAAATCAAAGAGCAATTATTCAATGATCTGGAGGCAATAAAAGCATACATCAATTATGCTAACTATGCCAAAGTCCATCTCGGAAAATTTGCTATTTTTCAATATTTTTCTTTTTATGAACTTGATTCTCTTTTTGCAAACAATGGAGTTCTTAGTCTTATTGATGCTTCTCAAAATGATTTTGTCTGCTATCCAAATCTTGTCAAAATTTTATATCCTAATTTAAACCGTGGATTTTATCATGGAAATGAGGATGAAATTTGGAGTAGTGTCAAAGGCACTAGAATTGTTTTGAATTATGATCTTTTCGGTACTATTCTCAATTGCAAGTGTACGGGAGTGGATCTTTCTAATTTTCAAATTGATGAAAATGATCGTGAGACATTTCATCACATTTTCGAAGGGATTGATAATTTTGAATTCAAAAATCGAAATTTTCGACCAAAGGCAAGAATTGTCAATCTTCTTTTGCAACATACTTTGACCCCAAGATTGGAGAATTTTAACAATCCTACTTCAAAAGTTTGCAAAGCTCTTTTTGCTATTTTCGGAAATTATGATATAAATTGGGCACAAGTTATTTTGGATGAACATTGTCTTAAAAATCTTGAAATGGGTGAGAATATTTTATACCATGGAATTTATCTCACTCAGATTTTTAACTATTTTAGAGTGGATTTAAAAGGCGAAGAATTTGTTTCTAGAAAAGTTTTCAATCATTCCAACATTTCGCTTATGAAAATTCCTTTTGTTTTTCAACCTTATGAGACCCTTGCCGAAAAGGAAGAGCGTTTGACTCATGAGGAAATGGAAGAAGAGGTAAAGGAAGAAGAAGAAGGGGATGAAATGGAAATTAAAGAAGAAGAAGGTGAAACCTCTTTGGAAAGCATTGACTATCCTCCTAATCCATCTACCAAAACCCTTCTCAAAAACCAAAAGATGATTGTTGAGAATCAACGGATTCTTAAAGATCCGTGAGTAAGAAGTTGGACAAAATTTCATCCAAGATGAACAAGTTCATTTCCAAAGTCGGCAAGAAACTTGGACTATCTTCATCATCATCATCCTCTAACTAGTCTTATCTTGTGACGCCCCACCTCTATACCCACGCTAGCCAAGAACACTACGGTGTAGTGCTGTCAACTAGCACGGAGAATAAGGCTGTTGAGGAGCGGCCATCAATAGTTAGGCCTTACACTAGTATTGGTTATCTCGATAGGAGTGGTATATAAATATAAATATTCTTTCATTTTTCATCTCTGATTTATTTTCTCCCATCGGCATACCCCAATTCCAGTATAAAACGAACTACGATGGTTCATAATAGTTTAGAACATAAAATATAAAATATTACACAGATAATATAATGCGGAACACAAATAAAACATAAAGTCTCATATATACAATAGCTGATGTCAGTTACAATACATTTGATACAATACATAAGACACGGTACATATGATACAACTACCACAGTCGACTCAAGAAGTTACATATACAAGTACATTAACGTATATAATATACATGAATACATATCTTCCTATACAATTTTTCAGACTACAACAAATGACGACGACTACTCCAAAAGATATGAAAGAACTTCATAGTTCTAGCAGCAACCCAAAGCAGAATATCTACAACCTGAAATACTCGGTCTGACCCGAGTATTAGATTCAAAAGAAAATAATACTCGGGTCAGTCTAATTCAAACTCAGTTATTAGTGCACAGAAGCAATAATAATTAATTACTGAATAGACGACAGTAATTAAACCAAATCAGAATGCAATTCAGAATATTGAATTGAAATGAACAAACAGTTCAAACCATTGAAATATCAATTAAAATATTAATTCAAGTAGGGCTGCAGTACACGCACGCGTGCACTGCCTCGCCACTACTGCATAAGGAATACGCAAAAAGATCCATAAGTCAAAACAAATAGAATATCATACACGCCGTACTGTGTGGCTGCAGTTCACGCTTGCGTGCACTGCCTTGCCACTATAGTGCTGTCGTACCCAAAAACTCAATTCCGTGTGGCTGCAGTTCACGCTTGCGTGCACTGCCTTGCCACTATAGTGCTGTTGTACACAATAAAAATTCACAAACGAGCACAAGGTCAAACTCGAAAACCGAGTTCAACACAAGTGTAATGCTAACACAAAGTGAACAGTGCTTAAACAAGAACCAGAACACAAATCCAGACCAGGCAATAAAAGAAGTACAACTGAAATGCACATAACACATGTGCCAGATACAAGTGCTCGTACACATAAATACTCAAAGTCAAGAATACAGGTTACTGCATATTAAATATGCAAACAAAATGAAGGCAAGAAAACAACACAGCAATGAACACATTGGAGCTGTAGTTATGCCATTCACACACACATATATATACATATATGTATGTATATACATGGTGATAACCAGCAAACATTTCCGAAAGAAATAATTAGCAAACTACTGCAAATTTAAAAGAAAGAAAAACTTTATTCAAATGCCAAGCTTCAAAGATAAAACATGCAGTATGCTGTGATACAAGCATGCAACAACAAGAAAACCAGTTCAATATGATGATAACGCAGCAACCCCAAAACCAAAGACACAACAGTGATGCAAATGCATGTACAAACTGTAGCGTATACATGAAGGTCACAAAAATGCATTAAGCAATTCATATATACAACATAGCAGCCCATACATGCAAACTGCCTCAAAAATGAATCAGATGCAATCAAGTGCATCACTACAAAACAAGCTCAAAAGGACAGTACCATCTAACCAAGTTCAAAGATGCAACTATAATGAAACCATACCAAAGTGAAACACTGAATCATATGAACCAGCAAAGGGTAAAAAACTCAAAGAGCATCAACAATGCAACAGGGTGCAGTGAAGATTACAATGTATGAATCAGTGCAGAAGCAAATGCTACCATGGCTCGAGTGCGTGCTACAGCAACAAAGAGCAAGGCTAAGGCACAGTGCTAACATCAGTGACACAACCTCAATAAAGAAATGGTTTTAAATAACCATATATGAACGCAGTCTCGACCATAACAGCACCAGCCTCAACGTGAATTCAATAGCCTATGTACTGCAAGAACATGACAAGTACACAAGGCATAGCATACACGAATAAGTATTGCAACAAAGTGGACATGCAACTGATTTTAAATGACTGGCAACAAGTAAATGAAGTATACTTGTAAACATACTGGACAGTGCAACACATGAATGAAATGAGCAAATGAACTCAACAGCAAACCAGCCCATTCATCAACGAGTCCATCAACCACAAAAGTACTATAATACCAACAGAGAGGTGAGGGGAAAAAAAATCAACACAGTGCGCAACATAATGCAACAGGGGAAAGGGCTACAACTCAAAGTCCATGTGCAAATAGAAATAGGCAGTGACAACTGCTGGTAAACAAGTACAATGATTCAAAGTTTCTATGCATGGTAAATGGTCAAAGTCGAGCACGTAAACGACTTCATCACATGATCAGTGGCAGCATGGAGCTACAGAAGGAACAAGGGGTACAGTGTGGAGTTACTGACCAACATCTCAATGCAAATCTCGAGTTAAATCGAAAAGAAACAAAATAGCTATGTACAACCGGAATCACAATGAAATCATCAAACAAAAAGTCAAATCCAAATTCTCATCAAAATCATGTTTTCCCAAAATCATACTTGCGTCAAATATACAGAAATCGAACCCAGGAAGATAAAAATCATCAACATATACATGAATAACTGAAGCACAGGACAGAGAACGAATTAGATGTGAGTATAAATTACTCACCGTGTCGACGAATTAAAGGAGCAACCGAATGTCGAAGCAAGCAACGCGAGCGCCACAAGAGACGAGCAACCATCGGAATCGAAACCCTAATTTCCAGAGCAGAGAGAGAACGAAAGGAACGGTCGCCACTATTTCGTGATTTGGTTAGGGTTGGTGAACGAAATGAAAAATGGATAAAAGGGGGGGGGGCGGTTCGAAATTAAAGAGGGGATAAGGCCAAATAAGTAAGTAAAAAATAAAAATAAAAAGAAAACTTTTATTTAAAGTCCTAAATTTCTTTTATCAATTTATAAATCAATTTTAATTCAAAATTTAAAAACTTCAAATAGAAGTTTGTGTCAATATTAATCGTTTAAATTATTGATTATAATTGATGCAAAATACCGGGTTGTTACAGACTCCCCTCCTTAAAGAAATTGCGTCCACGCAATCCTAAGGAATAAATGGACAAAAGGTAACAACCATAAGAGCATGAGAAGGTAAGCTTTTAATTTCATAAAAGAAATTCCCAAATTCTCAACAAAGTTTGATTATCAAATAGATAATCAGAATAAAGAAATCTTAAAACAGCAAAATCAGCAAATCTAATTATCAACAAAGATAATTAGAAAACACAAATATCTAACTATCAAAAACGATAATCAGGAATTACCTCAACGGTAATCAAATTCCAAATCAGCAAATATTCAATCATCAAAACGATAATCAAATCTTGAATCACAAATATTTAATTATCACAAACGATAATTAAATCTCAAATATCTAATTATCACAAGCGATAATCAGGAACAATAAATATCTGATTATCAAAAACGATAAATCAGAAATCACAAACATCCGATTATCAAAACGATAATCAGAAATTACCACAACGGTAATCAAATTTCAAATCATAAATATTTAATTATCACAATTGATAATTAAATCTCAAATTGCAAATGTTTAATTATCACAAACGATAATTAAACCACAAATATCTAATTATCACAAACGATAATTAGAAACAATAAATATCTGATTATCAAAAACGATAAATCAGAAATCACAAACATCCGATTATCAAAACGATAATCAGAAATCATAAACATCCAATTATCAAAACGATAATCAGAAATTACCATAACAGTAATCAAATTTCAAATCACAAATTTTTCAATTAACGAGTCCGAAACTAACCGAAATAGCAAACGCACATGACCCACAACCACGAGTTTTACTAAATCGTTTAATTCACTTCATCGTTTCCTTGAAAGTGCAAAATTGTGTATTTTAAATAAATAACATTTTACGTTCTCAAACGGACAAGTCCGGAATTAAGCGAATCAGTAAAAGAAAGGGGTCATAGTCCTCGATTTTTCTGAAACGTTTAAATCGCTTCCTCATTCTTTTGAAAGCGTAAACTGTAAAAAATTTTGAAAACCATTTTATTTATAAAATTACAATTTACATTCTCAAACGAACAAGTCCGGAATCAAGCGAATCAGCAAAAGAAAGGGGTCATAGTCCTCGATTTTACTGAAATGTTTAATTCGCTTCCTCATTCTTTTTAAAGCGCAAATCGTAAAAATTTTGAAAACAATTTGGATTTATATTTTGAAACAATTTTTAAAACACGTGATTAAAACAGCGACATCAGTAGCAACTTCGATAAGTGGATTTTCATTCATCAAAAGTGTCACAAGAATCTTCTCAAAGATAGAAAGGGGTATCATACCCTAAACTTGTATTCATAACAAGTCATTAACACGCGAGTTCACCAATGCACAAAAATTGATAAAACTTATCAATAGAAATCACAAAAATTGGTGAAGCACAAATTCTAGAATTCTACACAAGAAATCCAGAAATCACAATATGAGAGTATGAAAACTCGAACGCGAGTATGAAAACTCGAACCGGAGTATGAAAACTCGAACGCGAGTATGAAAACTCGAACGGAGTATGAAAAATCGTCAGCACATGTAAAGCAAAGCGAGAACGGGAGCACGGAATCTCACCTACACGTGAGCATGAAAATCACCAACACGTGCAACGCAAAGCGAGAACGGGAGCACGGAATCTCACCTACACGTGAGCATGAAAATCACCAACACGTGCAACGCATAGCATAAAATATCCATAATAACATACTACTATAAGTATGTAAATAATGATCAACAGGAGATCAACCGACGAGAGGTATGGCATAAATATGAAATATCCATACTGACATACGACTATAAGTATGCAAATAATGATCAACAGGAGATCAACCGATAAGAGATAATCAATATCACAAGATCTTCTCAAAGATCCAAAGAGGTATCATACCTCAAATTTGTACTCATGACAAATCAATAACATATGAATTCACCAGTACACAAAAATAGGTGAAGCATAAAATTTCCAGAAATCAACATAAGGAATCTAGAAATCACAAAAAAAAGAAAGAGGCCTATCACATGACGGTCCGAAGACCAAGGGGAGCTACCCCACATGTGTGAATGGAATCACACAGATTGAGGTCAAGACTAACCAAAAAGCAGAAAGGTATGTGTGAATGGAATCACACAAGTGGTGTCTAGTCTGACCATCAGAACGATCATCATGATCAACGAGGAGTGTCAATTACACTAAGCATGTGTGAATGGAATCACACAGATTGAGGTCAAGACTAACCAAAAAGCAGAAAGGTATGTGTGAATGGAATCACACAAGTGGTGTCTAGTCTAACCTCGCAAATAAAAAGACATAGCACAATTGCTAGTCTAGTTCATAAAGCGAACGTCAAGATCAACGAGAAGTGTCAATTACACTAAGCTAGTAAATATAAAAGTTTAGCTTCATGTCCCATAACCACTTGCTTAACTTAAATATTTACGAACAAACTGTTAATCTTCACTAATAAAATTGTCACAAGAGATTCAATCGAATAAGTCCAAGAATTAACCGGCGAAGTAAACGCAAGCGTTATATACCACTCGTTTTACTAAGTCGTTTAATTAGATTTCTCATACGAGTGAGGTAAAGGTTAGTATATACTAATAGATTGGAAAACGGTTTAGAAAAAGAGTTTTGTAGTAAAATAGTTTTGAAATCGTTTGGAGAAAAAGGGTTTTGATATTTACTACTAGTATAGAAAACCTTTATATTTTTAAAGTGACAAATCACAAAAATGATTGTAGGAACAATTAAGCACAAGAATTCACATACAAAGATGTGAATAGAATCCAAAGAAATCGATACTGTATCCATCAAAAGGAATGTTCACAAAAATCCCGAAGAAAATGTTATCAAAGTTGTTAATAAATGGTAGCAACAAATCGGGGAATTAACAAGAATCGATTAAATTTGGAAAAACAAAGCAGAACGAGCATAAATGCATAAATGACTTCAACGAAAATGAAAATCAAGTCAATGCCGAAGTCAACAAGTAATGGCCATAATAGAGTACAAAACGATTCAATATCATCAACAAAGAATTCAACGGCAAACAAAGTCAGAGTCTTGGAAATCAAGAAAATTAGAAATTTCTCAAAAACAAAGTGACCGAAGTCGAATGGAAATCAAGCAGAGGAAAACATAAAATATCAAGTTCGGAATCGCTGAGATTCGAACAAAATCAATCATCGGCTAAATCAAATCAAAGCCGAAAACACAAGAATTCAAAATCAAATGCATATGAATAAGCGTTAGGAATTCATAACTAACAATTCAAAGACAATCATATGCAAATATGAGAGATAAAACGTCGACAAATAGTTGTAACACATGTACTATCTAAGTTACGTTTTATATTTGTTCTAAACCCCAGGCTCTGATACCAAGCTGTGACGCCCCACCTCTATACCCACGCTAGCCAAGAACACTACGGTGTAGTGCTGTCAACTAGCACGGAGAATAAGGCTGTTGAGGAGCGGCCATCAATAGTTAGGCCTTACACTAGTATTGGTTATCTCGATAGGAGTGGTATATAAATATAAATATTCTTTCATTTTTCATCTCTGATTTATTTTCTCCCATCGGCATACCCCAATTCCAGTATAAAACGAACTACGATGGTTCATAATAGTTTATAACATAAAATATAAAATATTACACAGATAATATAATGCGGAACACAAATAAAACATAAAGTCTCATATATACAATAGCTGATGTCAGTTACAATACATTTGATACAATACATAAGGCACGGTACATATGATACAACTACCACAGTCGACTCAAGAAGTTACATATACAAGTATATTAACGTATATAATATACATGAATACATATCTTCCTATACAATTTTTCAGACTACAACAAATGACGACGACTACTCCAAAAGATATGAAAGAACTTCATAGTTCTAGCAGCAACCCAAAGCAGAATATCTACAACCTGAAATACTGGGTCTGACCCGAGTATTAGATTCAAAAGAAAATAATACTCGGGTCAGTCTAATTCAAACTCAGTTATTAGTGCACAGAAGCAATAATAATTAATTACTGAATAGACGACAGTAATTAAACCAAATCAGAATGCAATTCAGAATATCGAATTGAAATGAACAAACAGTTCAAACCATTGAAATATCAATTAAAATATTAATTCAAGTAGGGCTGCAGTACACGCACGCGTGCACTGCCTCGCCACTACTGCATAAGGAATACGCAAAAAGATCCATAAGTCAAAACAAATAGAATATCATACACGCCGTACTGTGTGGCTGCAGTTCACGCTTGCGTGCACTGCCTTGCCACTATAGTGCTGTCGTACCCAAAAACTCAATTCCGTGTGGCTGCAGTTCACGCTTGCGTGCACTGCCTTGCCACTATAGTGCTGTTGTACACAATAAAAATTCACAAACGAGCACAAGGTCAAACTCGAAAACCGAGTTCAACACAAGTGTAATGCTAACACAAAGTGAACAGTGCTTAAACAAGAACCAGAACACAAATCCAGACCAGGCAATAAAAGAAGTACAACTGAAATGCACATAACACATGTGCCAGATACAAGTGCTCGTACACATAAATACTCAAAGTCAAGAATACAGGTTACTGCATATTAAATATGCAAACAAAATGAAGGCAAGAAAACAACACAGCAATGAACACATTGGAGCTGTAGTTATGCCATTCACACACACATATATATACATATATGTATGTATATACATGGTGATAACCAGCAAACATTTCCGAAAGAAATAATTAGCAAACTACTGCAAATTTAAAAGAAAGAAAAACTTTATTCAAATGCCAAGCTTCAAAGATAAAACATGCAGTATGCTGTGATACAAGCATGCAACAACAAGAAAACCAGTTCAATATGATGATAACGCAGCAACCCCAAAACCAAAGACACAACAGTGATGCAAATGCATGTACAAACTGTAGCGTATACATGAAGGTCACAAAAATGCATTAAGCAATTCATATATACAACATAGCAGCCCATACATGCAAACTGCCTCAAAAATGAATCAGATGCAATCAAGTGCATCACTACAAAACAAGCTCAAAAGGACAGTACCATCTAACCAAGTTCAAAGATGCAACTATAATGAAACCATACCAAAGTGAAACACTGAATCAGATGAACCAGCAAAGGGTAAAAAACTCAAAGAGCATCAACAATGCAACAGGGTGCAGTGAAGATTACAATGTATGAATCAGTGCAGAAGCAAATGCTACCATGGCTCGAGTGCGTGCTACAGCAACAAAGAGCAAGGCTAAGGCACAGTGCTAACATCAGTGACACAACCTCAATAAAGAAATGGTTTTAAATAACCATATATGAACGCAGTCTCGACCATAACAACACCAGCCTCAACGTGAATTCAATAGCCTATGTACTGCAAGAACATGACAAGTACACAAGGCATAGCATACACGAATAAGTATTGCAACAAAGTGGACATGCAACTGATTTTAAATGACTGGCAACAAGTAAATGAAGTATACTTGTAAACATACTGGACAGTGCAACACATGAATGAAATGAGCAAATGAACTCAACAGCGAACCAGCCCATTCATCAATGAGTCCATCAACCACAAAAGTACTATAATACCAACAGAGAGGTGAGGGGAAAAAAAATCAACACAGTGCGCAACATAATGCAACAGGGGAAAGGGCTACAACTCAAAGTCCATGTGCAAATAGAAATAGGCAGTGACAACTGCTGGTAAACAAGTGCAATGATTCAAAGTTTCTATGCACGGTAAATAGTCAAAGTCGAGCACGTAAACGACTTCATCACATGATCAGTGGCAGCATGGAGCTACAGAAGGAACAAGGGGTGCAGTGTGGAGTTACTGACCAACATCTCAATGCAAATCTCGAGTTAAATCGAAAAGAAACAAAATAGCTATGTACAACCGGAATCACAATGAAATCATCAAACAAAAAGTCAAATCCAAATTCTCATCAAAATCATGTTTTCCCAAAATCATACTTGCGTCAAATATACAGAAATCGAACCCAGGAAGATAAAAATCATCAACATATACATGAATAACTGAAGCACAGGACAGAGAACGAATTAGATGTGAGTATAAATTACTCATCGTGTCGACGAATTAAAGGAGCAACCGAATGTCGAAGCAAGCAACGCGAGCGCCACAAGAGACGAGCAACCATCGGAATCGAAACCCTAATTTCCAGAGCAGAGAGAGAACGAAAGGAACGGTCGCCATTATTTCGTGATTTGGTTAGGGTTGGTGAACGAAATGAAAAATGGATAAAAGGGGGGGGGGGGCGGTTCGAAATTAAAGAGGGGATAAGGCCAAATAAGTAAATAAAAAATAAAAATAAAAAGAAAACTTTTATTTAAAGTCCTAAATTTCTTTTATCAATTTATAAATCAATTTTAATTCAAAATTTAAAAACTTCAAATAGAAGTTTGTGTCAATATTAATCGTTTAAATTGTTGATTATAATTGATGCAAAATACCGGGTTGTTACATATCATTCCGTATCTTGTGTATTTGTTTTAGTTTGTTTTATTTCGAATGTTCATGTAGTTTGTTGTGTGCTTAATCTTTGTATTACATTAAAATGAAATTTCCTTTCTGTTATCTACCTTATCTTATCTCCAGAATAAATGTTAGTATAGTATATAAATATATATATATATACACACACACACAGAGAGAGAGAATAATTCACTAAATCAAATTAGTCATAATTTTTCACTAACCCATGTCGACATCCCCTATATGACCATGTTGACATGTACTGGTCAGAAATGACAATTGATTTTGAATTTGAAATTTGAATAACTACCAAATGTATATTCATTTCAAACGAATTTCTACACCTATAAATACTTGTTTCATCCAGAATTCTTCACTGAAATTCATTTCTTATCATCTATATCCTTTATTTATTTCACAAATTCAACTATGGCTAATCCTATTCACAATCTATCCGAAAATCTAGAAGAAACTCTTAATTCGTTCAAGAATATTCTCTCGTTTATTCTACGAAACCAGCGTCACTCAGAATTGAGTCAAATGCAGATGATCAAGGAACAAGAAAGGCACTTCGATGCGATACGATGGATGATCTCCTCTCTGCACAAGGATGATAATGAAGCACATCCTCCTATCTCTCTCACCAATGACAATGATAATTGGGATGCTATTAAGGCCGACCCAATCTTTGGAGAAGAATGATGGGTGGAAGTTCCATGTAACGTTTGATTTTTATTTGTTTGCTCTGTTTGATTTGTTTGAATTGATTTGGTTTGGATTGATACTCTTTGTGGATTGCTTTCTTGATATTGGTTTGAAATTTGTTGTATAAAACATACATACATACATGCATATATATATATATATATATACATACATTGAAATGTATATAGACTTTGATTAGTTATCATGTTCATAAGTATAATTATTTCTTAATCTATATATTCCATTGTATAGTTTATCAATGTAGGTACTGAAGCCCAAGAATGAGGGGGAGTGAGTTTTTTTGTTGATGACAAAGGGGGAGAAATATAAAATAGGGTATTTACGCATTAATTAAGGGGGAGTTATTAGTTTTAGGGGGAGTTATTAGGATAGAAGTAATATTTTATAAACAAAGGTTGTCATCATCAAAAGGGGGAGATTGTTAGTCCGTGAGATGATGGTTTTGATGACAACAACCTTATAATAGATTATAAAATATAAATACTAACATTATAAGTTTAGATATATATGTATATGCAGGATTTAACCATGCAGGTACTAAAAACGAAGACTGCATAGTATAGAGATTCAAGATATCAAGATAGAAGACTCATGAGTATCAAGATTATCAAGAGTTCAAGATTTCAAGGTTAAATATTTTTTATTATTAGGAATTTTGTTAAAACTCATAGAAAAGCACTGTCATCTTAAAATCCAATTTATTTGTGGAATGGAATCCACTTCGAGCCTGTTAAAGGGATGGAACCCTAAGTAGGGTGGAACCTACGAAAAATCTAGTGGAACATTATTTTGTATCCGCTAACTTTTTATTCAAAATGATTTTTCAAAATGATATCCTATTTTCAAAATGTTTTCAAAACTTTCCTTTTAAAAGATACAAAACCCTCTATCCTGATTTTAAATAATTTTAGCCTCAAAATTATCTTTAATTTCAAAGTCAAATTACTCTTGATTTAAAACTATCTTTTAATATAATATATTTAATTTTGAAATATTTATACTTAGATTTAAATATAAAATTATAGTTAAATTCTATATATATTATTCTCTATATTTACTTATGAATTTTAACAGTAGTCAAGTATATTTATAAAGTTTTTAAATAGTTTTAATATAAGATAAAGTTTATTTTCAAAGAAAATCAAATCATTAAAAAATGCTTTGGGATGTCGACATGCCTATGTACCCCATGTCGACATGGTGTCAGTTGAGTTCAAAATTTAAATTTCAAAAGAAATGTCTATTCGCCATAACTCTTCATGAATGGACATGGCTGTCGTTCTTCTATAAATAGGAGTTAGTTTCAACGAATTTTATATCAGATTTTCTGGTTTTTCACTCCTCTCCTTCTTCCACTTTTCTTAATACATATTCTTTCCATTACTCTGCCGAAATTAACATTGAATCGAACTCGGTTACTTCTAGTTTGATTCTCTATCACTATCTCTACAAGGTTCTTAGTGATATTCAGAGTTATAGACTTCTTTGTAATCTATTAAGCGAGAAAAGGAGTAATTGTGGCGTTGGAAATCAATCAAGAGAGAAAAGGTGCGATTGTAGCCTTGGTAAATCAATTGGGTAAACTTGTGTCCGGAAATCAAGTTTCTCTACCCAGAGGATAGAAATTCTGGAGGGTGTACCTCGTAGCCTTGAAACCGAGGGTGTAATTGTACAATTGCTTTTGAAAGGAAATCCGTACTTGTGTTGCAGGACTGGATGTAGGGTAACTCCGAACCAGTATAAATCCGGTGTGTTCTTTCCTTTACTGCTTTTATTTTATTTCTGCATCTGTGTTTGTTTCTGTGATCATATTTGTGTTTGTATATTGCATACATCGGTGTCTAAATTAACATAAATTGTAAGGATTTAGTAATTCTTTATTAACACTATTCACTCCCCCTCCTCTAGTGTTAATCCTAGCCTTAAGACCCATAATCCACATTTCTCACAATTATAATACTAACACCCAAACATCCAAATATATATAATAATTTCAGAAAATTATTTCTTTTATATCAAAATATAATTTTGGGTAAAATTATTTCATTTACCCACTTTAAAAACAATACTATGTTGGTTTATCTTGTTTAAGAGTTTAGAAACCTCTATCGATACGGTTGTACTTTCCGTATTGACCAGAATTCATAAACACTCAATCGATAAGTCAACACAGTATAAAAACAGTTTTTATATTCACCAGTAAGTACGCGCTCATAACTATCAATACACTTAACTCATTATAGAGTACCATTGACTCTATTAATTGAGTAATTTCCCCACCAAAGCCTAGGTTATCGCCAGCCTAAGCTCAGATACCACTGTCACGATCCGCCCTTCTCGACCCTTGAAAATCGACACAAAATACACCATAGAATAATATGCCGACGCTCGAGTGCCAGAAAAGACGGATTGTTGAGGGAAAAGAAAGAAGATAGAAGAAAGAAGGAACTAAACAATAACAGAATCTCACAATCGCAGCGGAGCAAAATATAATAGTCGATAACAGGTCTTTACACAAAATGAAAAGTATATCTGTTTTATATATATTACATCATCGGAGTATCACAAACAAAAATCAATTACCAGCCTAACAATTTCAAACAATCACAGCAGCGGATACAAACAAATACGGTGATACGTCTCGGACTCCAGCTCTTTTCCTGAGCTCCACAGCATCCTTTCCTGTAATCTATAATACTCGGTCTGACCCGAGCATTATAATGAAATAACACCCGAGTCGATCTGGAATACCAGCGTGAGAGAAATACACCCAAATTGATTATTAAAGTTTCAAAATCCTTTGAAAACAAAAGCATCTCGTAAGACCACGCCACAAATAAACATGTCGGGTTTTTACCATACGATAGCCAAAACATTTTTATCAAAATCCTCTGATATTATAATAGTGTCTATATACAAATACTTATTCAAATAGCCGAATTTGACATTCATTAAATCCCAGCTACTAGCCACAAAGTGGGTTATACAAACAAAAATCGTAAAGGCACGTAGGGAGTATGGATTTCCAACCAATGACTAGGCACGGGGGTACCACCTATCACAGTACGTGGCCTAGATCACCGTACCGAGGATTACTCCCAATCCCCTTCAACACAAGACCGGGACTATCCCTTACTGGATAATCCCGAGTAAGATCACCCCACGGTTGGGATCATCAACAGCACCACTAAGCCGAATAAAAGGGTCATCTAGACAGGGATGACCTCACCCTAATGGGTGCTACCCACTTAGCCTTGTTGCATAACCCCTAATTTTCATTCATTCTGGTTGATGAGGCTCGAGGCTAAGCGTTACCTTTTAGAACATTTCACTTAGAATGCCTATCATCCACCTGACGATGTTCCGAAAGCATTCATCCATACAAGTCCGTCCCGTGTTCGAACGGAACCAAAGGCACTACTCCTACTATATCCATTATGGAATCATCCTTAGGATTAGTAGCGACTAGCCCTTGCACTTCACTACTCCACCTTCGATTCCGAACTCGTTTTTCCCACGAAAACGTACAAACCGAATCGAAATGGTTTTCGAAAAATAAATCCCGATCCCGGTCTCTTCGAAACGATTAGCGCATTTGGCCAATATTGATAATTGGTTATTTAACTATCAATTAACATTCACAAACAACCATCAAACAATAAATAATATCCCCAAATTATTTATTAACCTCAAAGTATCTTCACAAGATATATTTCGACTTTCAAACCGTTTTTAAAACAGTTTTCAAACAATACTCTTCTCATGAAATAAATTCCCATATATTTATTTCCACTGAAAACACCAAGTACAAATACCTTAGATTTCAAAACGATTAAATCACTTTATTCTAAAATATACCTTAAATATTTAAATTAGGCTACTTAAACATTTTATTCAAAAATATATTTTAAAAATATTTAAAGAAAAACTATTTTATAATATATAAACTAATTTTATAATAAAGGTTAAGTTACACTAAATTTTAAAAGAGGAGTTACAAAATTGTATACTAGTTTCAAATAAAACTTCAACCAAACTATCTTTAAAATAAATCCATTTTATAAAATATAAATATTAATAATATTCCTTCCAAAACATAATACCAATTAACCCTTTAAAATAATTACTTCTATAACTAATTTATTAAATATTTACTTTTAAAATTTTTACAACTTAAATAATAATTTCTTAAAAAATTTCTTTAAAAACAAATTTAAACTTTTTAATTTTTACTTTAAAAAATCTGGTTTGAAACGTACTTGGCTTTTCTGGGAACTACACTTCCATTTCAGAATAAACCAAAGAACCTTTTTATAAATCCTGCTTGATTTATCTCAATTCAAATTTACGTCTAAATCCCGTAAATTTTGCCCACACTTTAAAAATAATCCCTTTTTATTTTTAAACACATCCCCATCTCCTAGAAAATCACTTTCAAAATATATACTTAAAATATTTAAAATAAGGCTACTAGAAATGACATAAATGAAAATAATACTTAAGGAAATATAGAGGAGTTTTTATGTAACTTAAACCAAAATTGCCTTTTAAAATAAAGTTATGAAATCAAATATTTATATTAAAATTTTCCTTTGAAACTTTATAGTACTTCACCTTTAAATTAATAGAATACCATAAGTACTTAAATAAATATTTACTTTATACCTAAAATAATTAAAAATAATATTTTTCCAAAATATCCAAAAACATCTTTCAAACTTCTAGTTTATATTTCGAAAGCTTTTCTTTGGAAACACACATAACTTCCCAGGGAAAATACACCTTCCATCTTTTAAAAATAATATCATCTTTATTTTTAAAATAATTTATACCTTCTTATAGAATTTCCCACCGGAAACCTATCTTTCAAAAAATTATCCACCGATAAATATTCCATTTTATTTATAAACCCAGTTTATAAATTTCCGTTTGTCATTTCCATTCCAATCATAGTTTCAAAACATTTCAA
This sequence comes from Allium cepa, assembly GCA_030765085.1. Lineage (NCBI taxonomy): Eukaryota > Viridiplantae > Streptophyta > Magnoliopsida > Asparagales > Amaryllidaceae > Allium > Allium cepa. The sequence goes on from CM060935.1 coordinate 974,579,080, forward strand.
ATTCCAAACCAATTTCCTGAATTTAATTTCCTTAAATTCATTCCTTAAAAATTCATTTTCATTTCCCTTTAATCCCAGTTTATTTTATTTATATTTTAAAATGCCAGATTATACTTATTTAATCATAACACAGCACTGCTTAAATTCCAAATTAATCTATCACAGTATATAAATGAAATACATCATCAATTATGAAAATAATTTCTATATTGTGAGGAATCCAACTGGATCACTCCAACATGTTTTCCCTGCTTCCACAGATGTTAACACGATAATAAATATCGATCAATTCTGATAATAATTATCACATACAACAAATCAGCCAATCAACCATTTAAATATTAGCTATTTAAAACTAGCTAGCATTCCAGATGTGAGTGAGATTAACTCACCTTGAATTTCGTCGAGCGCTCCCAATTTTTTTTAAATTAAATCGAACCCATTTGATTTAATCTAAAATCCTCGCTTGCTCCTACCATCTTCGGACCTGCTGTAGCGTGTAGACTGCGTCGCTTCGATTTCGATGCTTCTTGTTTCGTTGAATTCTGGACATGCATGCAGGAGATATGCTAGTTTAAAGTTTGAATATATATTTTAAAACAATTTCTTTTTTTTTATTTTCACTAGAACCTTACATCTTAGCCGTACATCAGAAAACGAAATCAAAGCCGCATGTTCCATCTTCTTTCCTACCATTTGCGATCGTTCCCAGGCCGATACGACCCAATGCCGCCTCCAAAACCCTTATCGCCGCTCCCACGTTCCTTGCCGATAAGTCGATCAGATACCAACACCTCGAAGATTGTAACGACCCATAAATTTTCGATAATTAAAATAGCTAATTAATAAGATTTCGTGATTTAGTGTTAGAAAAAAATTGTAAGTCGTTTGGAATAATAATAACTGAAATGAATTGCAACAATAATTATCCAAGTAATTATTTATAGATTGAATGGAGTTCTAATCTAATTGAACTGACTCAAATGTTATAACTTGGTTAAGGGAATAAATGTTGAATTCATTGGGTATAATAGAGTAATTGTTTGATAAGTAAAATCTAGTTCAAATCAAATAATTGAATATTGAACAGGTAAATTTTTAAAGTAAATATTTAAAACTAATTGAATAATTGAATAACTGTTTTAATGAAAATGGTTGTTCTATAATTTGAATTTGTTAAATTTTATAAGTTCGTTTGAATATTTCAAAAGATAGTGATTTAAGAATAATCAAATTTGTTTAAATTTAATATTACAAATGTCTGAATAATTAAATTACGAATTTGATATGATTAATTTGATATCGAAATTTAATATATGAAAATAGAGTGAATAATTGAAATTTGATTTAATATGATTCAAATTGGTTTCCAAAGTAAATGTAAGTTATATCAGGATTATAATAGAGTTAATAAGTTTTTAAAATTGGAGTTTATTGGATAATTGAATAACGGGTTTGATATGACTAAAAATGATTTGTAAAATTTTATTTTATCATATTAAAGTTAGAATGATGTTATAGAACTTTTAAAATCAAATTAAAGGTAAATTTTTGAAAATTGAATATTTTAATATTTAAATCGACTAGTGAAATTAGCCATTTTTCGAACAGTCTCAGAATTGGACGAAACTAGTTCTATTTGATCCGTAATAGTTTGTTATTATCGGATTTCAATTTTCGTAGCAATCGGAGTTTTCGTTTGACCGTGGCAGCTCGAAACGCATCGAAATTGTTTTAATATTTATTTGACGAGTTAAAATAGCCATTTTTCAAACAGTCTCGGATTTCGACGAAACTAGTTTCATCGGATCTGTGATGCGATATTATTTCATGGTTTCAAATTTCGTATCAATCGGATTTACCGTTTGTCCGGGGCAAGCCAAAACGCCTAGAAATTTAGTTAATCGGTTTAATTTTAAATTGATCGTTTATTGCCGTAACTTGCACAAATGATCGAATTGGCTTCCGAAACCTATTCCATTGTGTCCGGAACACCAGATAAATCCTAGAAACGCCAGCCGGCACGCTTCGTTTGGAGTTCGGAAAATTCGGATGAATAGCGTTTTCGATAATTTTCTATAAAGGACCTAAATTTTCTAATTTTGCAACAAACATCAAAACCCTAACTCTTGTCAGCCTAGCCGCCACGAGATGTTTCTATGGCCGATATCATGAGATTTTCTTACTCGTTTTTCTCCAAATTCTCAAAGTAATTTCAAAAACTTTCAACTGTGAAAGTGTAGAGGGGAGTGAGGTCTTCGAGTTGACCGGTGGTGATCGAGTGTGGAGGTGGAAGTTGTTGGGGAAGCGAGCTTAAGGGTTCACCGTTCGTGCACAGTTCTTGAGGCCGTGGGTTAGCCGAGCTCTGTCGCGTTTCGCGTGAAGGTGGAGCACGAGATGAGCTTGCGAACGACATCTTCTGATTGTCGTCTCGACGAGGTTGGTGGCGGCGATCTCGAGCCCTAGCTTGCGTGATGGGTTCGAATATACCTGGGCACGAACGAGCGTGTGGAAGAAGGAAGCGGCGGCCTTGATTTTCTGGAGCTATAATGAACGGCCAGGATTGAGTTTGAGGTTGAAATTGTATAATTATTTATATAAAAATTTGTATAAACTTTAAAAAGCTGTATCTCTTTCATACGAGATCGGAAAATTGCAAAGCAAGTTGCGTTGGAATCGTATGGACGAGCACTACGCTACGGAGTTGGATTCAAATCGTTTGGAGCTAGTGAAATTTTGGGTATTCGAAATAAAACGCTGGAACTACATTGAAATCAAGGTGAGTGTTTTATAACGCTCACAACGTACTGAATATCTTTATGCTTGTTAAATTTGACATTATGAAGTGTTATGATTTTATTTGTCGTTGGTTGATAAAATTTAATTGTCATATAGATCGTCATTTGAATTAACCGTTGAAATTTAAATTGACAGTTAAATTGAAATTAAAATTGAATTACGATTAAATTACCTGACATTGATAACTATGAAATTGCCATGAATTGTATTGTCTATTGGATGATGTATTTCGATGGATGCTATTGGTTGATATTTAAATGTTTGGATGTTTATTTGCTTATATATATCCTGTTATGCATACATATGAAACTGTGATTTGATTTAAGTGATATATATTCATCCCTGACATTTAATTGAAATAAATAATTACTTGGCCATAGGATAGAAAATTATATACGGACACCGAATTGGCTAAATTAATAATTTTAAAATCGTCGATTTGAAATTTATTTAAATGTTTTGATTTAAAAGTTTTGAATAGAAATCAATTTATAGAAATCGAATTTATCGAAAATTGAGTTTGGAATGTTGAAATAAATTTTGGTTAAAGAAAATTGTTAAATAATTTAAGTTGAGACTTTGAGAATAAAAATTGGGATACGATTGAATTTCGAAAAATCCATTTGTTTTAAAGATTGAACATTATTTCGAACTTTGAGTATTACTACGTAAAAGCGATATAAAAGTGATATTTTGAATTGAGCTTGAAATTGAATCATATTTGAAATTTGGATTTAATTTGAATATTGAAGGATAATTTTGTTAAGTGTTATAAATTGATATTTTGAAAATCAAGCTCCAAATCGATATAAATTGAAAATGAATTAATTGAAGGTGAATGTAGAATTGAATAAATTTGAAGTCAAAGTTGACATTGATTTGAATTGAAATCGAAATTGAATCGGTAGAAGGAAAATTGAAATTGATTTGAATTGGGAAGTTATAATTGAAATGGATTGGTTTTGAAGTTGTTTTATTTTGTTTTCCAAATTACTCTGTTATACAAACCATTTTGAATACTTAAACTACTTTAATCTATTTTTAATCTACTTAACCCAATTTAAATTATTTTAAACTAATTTATCTATTTTAAATCCATTTTAAGATTTTAAGTATTTTTAACTATTTTAATTATTTAAAATTACTTTTAAACTACTTAAAACTATTTTCTAAAATTTCAAGCTGGTCAATAAGGTGAAATGTTTATGTTTAAATCTTGAATGTAAATACAAATTGGGTTAAATGAAGTTGCAACCTAAATTGAAATTCGAAATGATTTTGAAATCGAAATGAGATATTGATGCGGAAAATGATTTTTGAAACGGAATCTTACATTTTGAATAGATACGATGATATTTGAAATGGATTTGATTTTTGAAGCGAATATGATATTTTGATATCAATTATGAATCGATTTGAAATGTAAAAGAGCCACCGGTGTAATAATACGTAGCTATTAAAGAGACCGGGATCGGATATGGACATACTCTCTGTCGATACTGAAAACCACTTTAATAACTATTATACGCGGAGTGTTGATCCAAAATGAAGTGGATGGTTTGGTGAACGCGTTGACTGAAGAAAGAGAATGATAATGGATGACCCCTGACATGACTAAAACAGGAGCCGCGCCGGGCCATTGAGGTTCGCCATCTCTAGCGGCACACTTCTTCGATACCATATCTATTACATTTGTGATTCGATTTGGGTGCACCCCTTGATTTGGGAGTGTTGTTTCGCGGTGTTGGGGTAGCTGCTGGCTATGCTCAACATCAGTCCGGATCACGCAACTACTAGTATCCTAGTTGGTATCGCCTCATGTGCCTTGTCATACTGATTATCCTATTCGCGACCACTACGTTTTGTTTTGTGTTATACCTATGGGGTACCCTCTGATAACCACCAGTTTACGGTGGGGCTTACGGTGCTGTATAGACTATGGCATTATAAAAATGTGTTAAGAGGGATTATGGTAACGCCTTAACGCTATTTTGATACTTTATATTACTTATAGGCATTATCTACTTAGCGTACATTACTACATAGTAGATAGTTTAACGGATCCTTAAGAGATGGAAAATCCCGTAACATCTCTTGAGTTATTGCATGCACGTTGACACTGGATATGAGATGTCAAACCCCGTAAACATCTCTGATGCCGTTACACTCATATTTGTTTACGATTGATTTAACTTTCACAAGGATATTTTAGTCCTGACTCGAGTGTTTTGTCTTTTCATTACGCTCAGGTCAGTCCTGAGTTTTCAGATTTTTGAAGATCTATTCTGGAGGATGAAGACGAAGATTTGGTATACTATTACTATTATTACCCTTGCATCATGCTATTTGCTGCGTTATTTTAATTGTTCTGTTGTATATGTATAACTTTGATAAATGTTGTATAAATAATTATCAAAGTATAGTAAACAGCTTCATGAACTATTTATTTGACTATTATATTTTATCGATCCGCTGCGAGATTCTGTGTTGTTTCATTTCCTTTATTTCTTTTTCTTTCTTTTCTTATTTACCCCAATAACCATCTGCCCTTTTGAATGGTTTGGAATCGGCATGTGTATTTGATCGTCGGTTTAAACTGTCCAAAAAGACGGGTCGTTACAGTTGCTATCAGAGCTTTGGTTTAGCGATAACCTTAGCTTTGTGGGGTCGGACTCTTTATAAATAGGGTAGTTATACCCTATGATGAGTCGCTGAGTGTATGTATATGAGAGAGCGTATTTGTTAGTGATATAAAATATTTTATATTGTGTCGGTTGATTTGTTGAGTGGCTTATGGATTCTGGTCAATACGAGTAATTAACGTCATTGATAGGAATCTCTAAACACCCGAACAGGACAATTCGACATAGTATTGTTTTGAAATTGGGTAAATGAATTAATTTTGCCCTAATTATATTTTGTATATAAATGATTTATTTTCAGAAATTATTGTGACTTATCTAGCTTACCTTGTAGTTAGGAATGATAATATTGGTTGTTATCATTAATTGGGTATTGTAATTTAATAAATAAGGTTTATTACAAAATAAACAATGATAAAACAACTTGTGGAGTATTTCAAGAAAGTAAAATCTTATAAGAATATTTTATAAAGGTGACTTATAAATTAAAATAGATTTAAAGTGGAAAATATTGAATTTAAGACCCGGAGATTTTGGAAAATGGTTCTCAAAGTTTTGAAGAAAAATATTGTAATATTAGTTGGAAATTGTTTATGGAAATATTTGAAAGGGTTTTTAAAAGAAGGAATGAATTCAGTACTCCTATCTCATGTCGCTGGAAAATAATTTCGGTGATGACTGCGCAGCATTATCGACGTTCATTTTCGAGTCTCAAAGTGGAGAAACTTCTAAGAAGCTTTGCTTTTCTTCGAAATTATTTTGGGTAAATGAGTTTTGGTTTAAACTCTAAAGGTATGATTTGATATATTAAAGATATAAGTGTATATGTTTATTTCAAATGATTTGAAAAGAACTGGGCATTTAAATTTCTAAGTTCTGTTAATTAATAATTTTCAATTTTTTTGAATGAAATGTGAATAACCAGAATTTATAAAATAAGAGGATTAAGATATCTAAGCTATTGTTTGGGAAAACTTTAAAGTTGAAAGGAAAGAGGATTTAAACAAATTAAATTTGCGAACATTCTAATTAAGTAAAATGAAATTCTATAAATTTGTATAATACCAAAATTACATTCTGATAACATATAACAAGACTTACCAAATGTTAAAAGTTAAAATGATGTTTTGGATATGTAATGAGATATTGTATAGATAAACAGAACCTGAAAGTAATTGAAATATACAAGTAAGGAAAACTCAAAAGGAATTAAAATGTATATAAATGACAGTTTGGTTGTGATAAAAATGTATAAACTTAAATATAGCATGAAATGATGAATGGACAAAATGGAACAAGTAAGTGAACTTAAGAAAGAAGATAAATAAATCGTATTATATCTTTGTAAATTGGTTATAGAAAATAAATATAAATTGCAAAAGGGATAAAATAATAATAATTTGAATTTGTAACCTTTAAGATAACTGCAAACTAAGAAAAGTCATTTATGAGAGGTTAGACTTTTATAGGATGATTAATAAACTGAAGTGCTGGTTTATAAAATGTTCCATAAATAAATTTGTTATTAACTAAAATTATGAAATTGAAGTAAATATAAACAAAAGAATTTGGTATAGCTAAGAATCAATTGGAAAATGAAATTGAATTAAATTAAATTATATAGAATGTTTAAAATGAACTTGAGTAAGCAATTCTATGATATGATGTTTAAGAAAAGATAATGTTAAAGAATATACTATGTAAAGAAATGAATATACTAACTGAATAATGGATTGCGAGTAATTAAGTGAAAAAAAAATAGAAGTCAATAAAATAATTTAGTATAGATAAATTGGATAGAAATCCATTGGAAGGTAATACGTGAGATTGTACGTATATTATTTTATTCGCATAACGATTTGATTCAAATTCGAGCACAAAATTTCGAGATGATTTATATCGATCCAAGTTAGGATTTTTCACTCGATTTTCGACTGCGAACCCTGGATATGGATTTTAATTTGATTCTGGAATTCTCTATCATAGTATATGGCTATGCAAGGAGAGTAACAGTTTCCAATCAAGGAACCAAATCTGAGTCCGCACTAGAGAGTCGTGTGAACGATACTAGTTTGAAAGTGAAATTGTGTGATCGAATAAGAGATTAGATTGATATTGCTCACGGATGATATATGTACGGCTTACAGACTTAATTAAAGTTAATATTGGAAATTTATGATGCCAAATATAAAATGATTCTTTTAAAATTATATGGTTTGATTGTTATATGATTGTTAGTTGATTGTATATAATTCATTAAGTGTTAATGAAATTGGAAGTTATAAATCATTGGAATCAAATTGGAAGTTAAATGAATTTAAATAGAATTTAATTTGATTCAAATTGGAAGTAAACTAATGTAAATATAAATTAGTGAATGTTAACTAATTGAATTGAGAATGAATGTTAGTAAATCCAACGTTAATGATTCAACTGTGATTAAAATTGAAAACCAAGTGAATAAATATTAATGAGAAGTGAATTTATATTGATTGATTATGGATTTATTGAATGATAGTTGGATGATAATTGATTTGGTGGACGCATTTGTTGTTTTGTTGCATTTGCTATGTTGACACATGTAGTTGTTATGTTGTTATATGGTGTATATTGATATTATTTTCATATATGCATGTTTCTCATGGTTTGTTGAGTGTTTAGTAGGTGCGGATTGCGCTTGCTTCGCATTTGGAGCTCTCTTTCGCGCTATATTAGCCGTATATGCTCGCTAATAATATATAAGGTACATATCTCGGATTACATACCGTACTTTTACACCTTTTTCCCTGCGGGATGCCTCAGCACTTGATGAGATGTATATTTGTGATATATATACTGTCATTTTTTTCCCGATCGAGCCGCGCAAAGGAGACTCTGCCGAAATTTTCCATAAATCCGGGTGTTAGAAATTTTTTCAAGTTTTTAATTTTTTTTTATAACTTGTTTTGATAACTAACTTTTAAAGTTAGAAAGCCGTTCAGTGTAACTTAGTGGAAGCGTAGTTATGACTTTATAAATGGAATTTCATTGTTTTATAAGTTGGTAACTTTGAATAAAATATATCTAGTGTTGAATTCTATACTTAGTTCCTTTTCCCTTCTTTTTCCTTTTCGGGGACGAAAAGTTTTGAGTGGGGGAGAGTGTAACGACCCGTAAATTTTCGATAATTAAAATAGCTAATTTAATAAGATTTCGTGATTTAGTGTTAGAAAAAAATTGTAAGTCGTTTGGAATAATAATAACTGGAATGAATTGCAACAATAATTATCCAAGTAATTATTTATAGATTGAATGGAGTTCTAATCTAATTGAACCGACTCAAATGTTATAACTTGGTTAAGGGAATATATGGAAAAACCAATGCAAATAAGTGAATAAGAATTGTGAATTATTTAGGTAGTAATACAAATTTTAATAGATTGGTTTCGAAGATTTGAATAGTAATAAGTATTGAAAAATAAATGCTACTTAGTGAATGCCTTTGCAATCAATAGTTGGATAGGATAATAAATGTTGAATTCATTGGGTATAATATAGTAATTGATTGTTAAGTAAAATCTAGTTCAAATCAAATAATTGAATATTGAACAGGTAAATTGTTTAAAGTAAATATTTAAAACTAATTGAATAATTGAATAAATGTTTTAATGAAAATGGTTGTTCTATAATTTGAATTTGTTAAATTTTATAAGTTCGTTTGAATATTTCAAAAGATAGTGATTTAAGAATAATCAAATTTGTTTAAATTTAATATTACAAATGTTTGAATAATTAAATTCCGAATTTGATATCAAAATTTAATATATGAAAATAAAGTGAATAATTGAAATTTGATTTAATATGATTCAAATTGGTTTCCAAAGTAAATGTAAGTTATATCGGGATTATAATAGAGTTAATAAGTTTTTAAAATTGGAGTTTATTGGATAATTGAATAACGGGTTTGATATGACTAAAAATGATTTGTAAAATTTTATTTTATCATATTAAAGTTAGAATGATGTTGTAGAACTTTTAAAATCAAATTAAAGGTAAATTTGTGAAAATTGAATATTTTAATATTTAAATCGACTAGTGAAATTAGCCATTTTTCGAAGAGTCTCAGAATTGGACGAAACTAGTTCTATTTGATCCGTAATAGTTTGTTATTATCGGATTTCAATTTTCGTAGCAATCAGAGTTTTCATTTGACCGTGGCAGCTCGAAACGCATCGAAATTGTTTTAATATTTATTTGACGAGTTAAAATAGCCATTTTTCAAACAGTCTCGGATTTCGACGAAACTAGTTTCATCGGATCCGTGATGTGATATTATTTTATGGTTTCAAATTTCGTATCAATCGGATTTACCGTTTGTCCGGGGCAAGACAAAACGCCTAGAAATTTAGTTAATCGGTTTAATTTTAAATTGATCGTTTATTGCCGTAACTTGCACAGATGATCGAATTGGCTTCCGAAACCTATTCCATTGTGTCCGGAACGCGGGATAAATCCTAGAAACGCCAGCCGGCATGCTTCGTTTGGAGTTCGGAAAATTCGGATGAATAGCGTTTTCGATAATTTTCTATAAAGGACCTAAATTTTCTAATTTTGCAACAAACATCAAAACCCTAACTCTTGTCAGCCTAGCCGCCACGAGATGTTTCTATGGCCAATATCGTGCGATTTTCTTACTCGTTTTTCTCCAAATTCTCAAAGTAATTTCAAAAACTTTCAACTGTGAAAGTGTAGAGGGGAGTGAGGTCTTCGAGTTAACCGGTGGTGATCGAGTGTGGAGGTGGAAGTTGTTGGGGAAGCGAGCTTAAGGGTTCACCGTTCGTGCACGGTTATTGAGGCCGTGGGTTAGCCGAGCACTGTCGCGTTTCGCGTGAAGGTGGAGCACGAGATGAGCTTGCGAACGGCATCTTCTGATTGTCGTCTCGACGAGGTTGGTGGCGGCGATCTCGAGCCCTAGCTTGCGTGATGGGTTCGAATATACCTGGGAACGAACGAGCGCGTGGAAGAAGGAAGCAGGCGGCCTTGATTTTCTGGAGCTATAATCAACGGCCAGGATTGAGTTTGAGGTTGAAATTGTATAATTATTTATATAAAAATTTGTATAAACTTTAAAAAGCTGTATCTCTTTCATACGAGATCGAAAAATTGCAAAGCAAGTTGCGTTGGAATCGTATGGACGAGCACTACGCTACGGAGTTGGATTGGAATCGTTTGGAGCTAGTGAAAATTTCGGGTATTCGAAATAAAACGCTGGAACTACATTGAAATCAAGGTGAGTGTTTTATAACGCTCACAACGTACTGAATATCTTTATGCTTGTTAAATTTGACATTATGAAGTGTTATGATTTTATTTGTCGTTGGTTGATAAAATTTAATTGTCATATAAATCGTCATTTGAATGAACCGTTGAAATTTAAATTGATAGTTAAATTGAAATTAAAATTGAATTACGATTAAATTACCTGACATTGATAACTATGAAATTGCCATGAATTGTATTGTCTATTGGATGATGTACTTCGATGGATGCTATTGGTTGATATTTAAATGTTTGGATGTTTATTTGCTTATATATATCCTGTTATGCATACATATGAAACTGTGATTTGATTTAAGTGATATATATTCATCCCTGACATTTAATTGAAATAAATAATTACTTGGCCATAGGATAGAAAATTATATACGGACACCGAATTGGCTAAAGTAATAATTTTAAAATCGTCGATTTGAAATTTATTTAAATGTTTTGATTTAAAAGTTTTGAATAGAAATCAATTTATAGAAATCGAATTTTTCGAAAATTGAGTTTGGAATGTTGAAATAAATTTTGGTTAAAGAAAATTGTTAAATAATTTAAGTTGAGACTTTGAGAATAAAAATTGGGATATGATTGAATTTCGAAAAATCTATTTGTTTTAAAGATTGAACATTATTTCGAACTTTGAGTATTACTACGTAAAAGCGATATAAAAGTGATATTTTGAATTGAGCTTGAAATTGAATCGTATTTGAAATTTGGATTTAAATTTGAATATTGAAGGATAATTTTGTTAAGTGTTATAAATTGATATTTTGAAAATCAAGCTCCAAATCGATATAAATTGAAATTAAATTAATTGAAGGTGAATGTAGAATTGAATAAATTTGAAGTCAAAGTTGACATTGATTTGAATTGAAATCGAAATTGAATCGGTAGAAGGAAAATTGAAATTGATTTGAATTGGGAAGTTATAATTGAAATGGATTGGTTTTGAAGCTGTTTTATTTTGTTTTCCAAATTACTCTGTTATACAAACCATTTTGAATACTTAAACTACTTTAATCTATTTTTAATCTACTTAACCCAATTTAAATTATTTTAAACTAATTTATCTATTTTAAATCCATTTTAAGATTTTAAGTATTTTTAACTATTTTAATTATTTAAAATTACTTTTAAACTACTTAAAACTATTTTCTAAAATTTCAAGCTGGTCAATAAGGTGAAAGGTTTATGTTTAAATCTTGAATGTAAATACAAATTGGGTTAAATGAAGTTGCAATCTAAATTGAAATTCGAAATGATTTTGAAATTGAAATGAGATATTGATGCAGAAAATGATTTTTGAAATGGAATCTTACATTTTGAATAGATACGATGATATTTGAAATGGATTTGATTTTTGAAGTGAATATGATATTTTAATATCAATTATGAATCGATTTGAAATGTAAAAGAGCCACCGGTGTAATAATACGTAGCTATTAAAGAGACCGGGATCGGATATGGACATACTCTCTGTCGATACCGAAAACCACTTAAATAACTATTATACGCGGAGTGTTGATCCAGAATGAAGTGGATGGTTTGGTGAACGCGTTGACTGAAGAAAGAGAACGATAATGGATGACCCCTGACATGACTAAAACAGGAGCCGCGCCGGGCCATTGAGGTTCGCCATCTCTAGCGGACACACTTCTTCGATACCATATCTATTACATTTGTGATTCGATTTGGTGCACCCCTTGATTTGGGAGTGTTGTTTCGCGGTGTTGGGGTAGCTGCTGGCTATGCTCAACATCAGTCCGGATCACGCAACTACTAGTATCCTAGTTGGTATCGCCTCATGTGCCTTGTCATACTGATTATCCTATTCGCGACCACTACGTTTTGTTTTGTGTTATACCTATGGGGTACCCTCTGATAACCACCAGTTTACGGTGGGGCTTACGGTGATGTATAGACTATGGCATTATAAAAATGTGTTAAGGGGGATTATGGTAACGCCTTAACGCTATTTTGATACTTTATATTACTGATAGGCATTATCTACTTAGCGTACATTACTACATAGTAGATAGTTTAACGGATCCTTAAGAGATGGAAAATCCCGTAACATCTCTTGAGTTATTGCACGCACGTTAACACTGGATATGAGATGTCAAACCCCGTAAACATCTCTGACGCCGTTACATTGATTTAACTTTCACAAGGATATTTTAGTCCTGAATCGAGTGTTTTGTCTTTTCATTACTCTCGGGTCAGTCCTGAGTTTTCAAATTTTTGAAGATCTATTCTGGAGGATGAAGACGAAGATTTGGTATACTATTACTATTATTACCCTTGCATCAAGCTATCTGCTGCATTATTTTAATTGTTCTGTTGTATATGTATAACTCTGATAAATGTTGTATAAATAATTGTCAAAGTATAGTAAACAGCTTCATGAACTGTTTATTTGACTATTATATTTTATCGTTTCGCTGCGAGATTCTGTGTTGTTTCATTTCCTTTATTTCTTTTTCTTTCTTTTCTTATTTACCCCAATAACCATCTTCCCTTTTGAATGGTTTGGAATCGGCATGTGTATTTGATCGTCAGTTTAAACTTTCCAAAAAGGCGGGTCGTTGCAAAGATCATCACGCACTTTTCCCATGGCCAGAAAATCTCCAAACTCGATGCCCCCTATGCCTCGAAAACTATGTACGAACCCGCGGCCTATCGGCTTCAATAACTCCTTCGTCATTGCTCGAAACGCGATCACCAACGTTAGTTATTTAGATCTCGAGGTCCTCTTCGTTTCTCTAGTTGGAAATTTTTGCAAAAACTTAATGGATTTGAAGAAAAATGAAGAAGAAGATCTCAATGTTTTCGGCCATTGAAATAAGAGAAGTAGCGGTCGGTGAAAACTAGGGTTTCTCGCCCAAATACGCGTATATATATATATATATATACATACATACACACACACACATACATACATATTAATTTAACATTAAATTCAATTTTTAACGAACATTTACAAACGAACTCCAAACAACACATGCCGCTAGGCGATTATAAGGTTTCCCCCGCTTTCTGAACACAATGGAACTTGTTTCAGAAGCTAATTTGATTGTATGTGGAAGTTAGCCTTTTAAATCGATTTAAAATATTAAATTATCAATTTTAATTTCAACGCGTTTCTTACCCTACGAACAAACGGTAACTCCAAATGCTACGAAATTTGAAATCTGATAATAACTAACTATTACGGATGCAATGGAACATCTTTCGTCGAATTCCGAGATTGTGCCCCGGAAGGCTATTTTAACTCGTCGATTAATTCGAGCGATTTCCAAAATCGTCGAAATCACTTAAAATTTCACTTTTAAAACTTTAGTAACTTAATTATAAATTGTTCATCGACGGAAATTCTATCGGTTTAGAAAAACGTCGAACGAATTTAGAAAAATAAATAACCGCAAGCGCACGGTGTACGAATGTAGCACGTGGCGAATACAGGTCGATCCACAGGGAATTGTTGATTTTAAAATTCTACTCAATCAAATTAACCAAAGTTGGAAGAGTGATTAACTAAAAAAAGGAAGAAAAATGACAAAAGAAAATAGATAAAAATATGAGAGTGTTAAGACAATTTAGAGGCAATTTCCGCTCTCTAGATCACATAAATCAACAAAATGAGGTTATGATCTCTTTTTTCTTATCATTAGTAAATTAGTTGATGCTTATCATAAGTATGGTATATTTGTGCTGTTAATTAGCTCAATATAAACCATCAAACTATAACACAACCACTAACACTTTTAAATCTCATAAAATATGACAACAAAGTTGAAATAAAAATCTATTTTAAGCATAGCCTATTAACTATTGTTTAGAAATATAGGCTATCAAATTTCAATTTCAACATTCACTTCTTTGCCATAATCATATTTAGATGAAGAGGCAATTTGTGTTATGTTTGTTTAAGCATAGCCTATTTGTTATGAACAACATAGACTATCAAATTCAAAGCTAAACAACATCATTAAACCACTTCATTCATTCTCATTAAGCATAAAAAGAGAGCATAAACATCAAATTAAGTTGAAACTACATGATTAGAGAGCTTCATTACCCCTAAATTGAAGGGGTTTAGCCCCTCATATTTGTTATCATATGAACAAATGTAGCTTGCAACATGAGAGAAAAAGAAAAGGAAAAGAGAGCAAAGTGAAATGGAAAACTATTCTAATTGCATAAAGGAAAATCTACACTACTTGCATTAAAGGAAATGAACATGTAATTAAAAAGAAACAATAATTAACATTGCATAAAAGAAAAGAATTACATAAGAGAAGAAATGGCTAAGTAGCCATGGAAAGAAAGAGAGATTTGATTTATTTTCTAAACTAAAACTAACTCTAAGAGGAAGATAGCTACATGAAACATAAGGGGTATTTATACAAGTTAGAAACCCTAATCCATAATTTGGGAAATGCCCAAAATGCCCTTTAGAAAGTGTGGAGGCCAAGTAATCATTAACATGTCTTAATCCCCCATTAAATGTACATGAAACCATTAACTCCATAAACATGTGCATTAGCCTTTAATTTGTACATCAATGTAGGTGGGTAGGTGGGGTCCTCCATTATCTTCACTTTGAATTATTTTCATCTTCATTCCTTTGTATTGATTTTGTGCATGCATATCTTCATGAAACCACTTGTGAAAGTCACCAAATTTCCTACAAAAAACATAGAAAATTCTAAGTAAATTTTCACAATTTAATAAATGCACAAATATGACCATTCCACCCTTGTATGAAGATGAATATGTGACAATTTGGAATAATTTGAATTTTTGGTTTAAACAAGTTAAAACACCCGATATGATCATTTATTTAATTCAAATAGATTAAATATGGTGGTAAAAATATGCACATATACGTGCACATCAAATACTCCCACACTTATCATTTTATTCGTCCTCGAATAAAGGAAAACCAAGATAAATCCGTTTTCGTAGGGAGCACGATTGCATTGAGCATATGCAACAAGCCGTTAAACCTCTGGGTGTCCCCAGTAGGACGAGTGTTGCCTCGTGAGGGTTTTCAGCGGATACTACCCACAAAATCCAAATGCAGGATGAAAATATTTACAAAATGCAAGATTTATTTACAAAGAGATGAATGCAGGTTTTTGAAATATTTACAAAATTAAGGATTTATTTTTAAATCGACACAAATAAGTTAAATATTGGTTTTGGTCATTATCTTGAGATTTAAGTCATTTACTCGTCAAAATTTCAAATAAAAATCAAGTTATCATAACAAATAGAAAATAGTTTAACTCGTTGTTTTGGTTAATAACAAAGTGTAACTATGAAATGGATCCTTAGTTGATTATCAAAGTTTATCAAAGTGGTATTTTCATTTCTTTTCAATAACAAATCAAATCAACTAAGTAAAAATAGTACTAGGATTTCAATTGCTTGCTCTCTCATTATTTGCAAGAAAAATTACACACCTAGCTCAGGTAAACTGAGGCCAGATATACCACCCATGCACTGCCTTTCGGGCTTATGTGAGGGGAGTACAGAGCATGGCGAGTGCACACACTTTCGTGCATACACCTATCGACCGTAGGTGGTTTTTATTAAGTCTGTTTTTTTACATGTGTTCCGTACATGCATAACCGTGAGGACTTTTAAATAAGCATGAAAACACATGATCAAAGATTCCAAGTAATTCACCCATGCAAAACCGTGAGGACTTTTAAATGAGAGTGAATACTTGGATGTTATTATTTTTTATTTTTATATTTTTTTAAAAAAAGAGAGAGTTTTGCAAAATCATCTTTGCACCATTTAACTTAGGCAAAAAAAATGTTATATCCTTTAATTTAAATCAACCACTTTTTTAAAACAAAGATTTTCAATTAGGATGTACTTCATAATTAACACGTATGAATCTTCCTATATACTAGTTAAACCATTATTATTTGTAATGTAACTTCATTTTTCATTTTTTTTAAGACAAATAAATTTTCAATAATTTCAATTCAATAAACCAAAACCGTATATTTATCTTATAGTGTTTCTTTTAAAAATAAATCAAAAGAAAATTTGTTTTAGGGATTTTTTTTAATATTTTTTTTTTGATATTTGAAAGCAAAAATAAACCGTGAAAAAAAAATGAAGATGAGTCTCCCCCACACTTGATTTTGACCGTGTCTCCACAGTCAATCCACGTCAAAAGGAACGTTTATTATTATTTACATGAAATTGAAATGTATTCACACGACATCAGAAAGTATATTGCCAAAAAGTAAATGAAACGGTCTTCCAAAGACCGATTCATTTGTCTCGTCAAGTATACGAGACACAGCTCAAGCGTAGAAAACCAAACCGTAAAAGATTTCGAAGTTGAACGTTGATTTGGAAAAACGAATGTCGTTTTATTAAAAATCATACGAGTTGTTTTATTTTCGATGATTTTTGGGGTAGATAGAAAAATTGGTTGAAGTTCAGTTTCTTTCAAAGTATCATTTTCAAAATCAAAATGGTGATCGAAATTTTCCCTTTCAAAATTCAACAACTCGTTTTCAAAAATTCCATAATATTCATGTTCGTTAAATTCGACTTCCTTTGTTGGATTATCAACAACTTCATCATGTAAATCGAGTTTCAAAGTTGTCGTATTCAAATTTTCAGAAAAAGGAAGATCGAAGTTTAAATCGAGTTTCGCACCCTCAAAAGAATTGACATCCAACTCAATTACCAAATTTTCAACAACTTCGTTAAGATCATCATTTTCCATTTCAAAATTTGTTATTTGAAAATCGTCGATTTGGGTAAAAGATGGATTATCGCTTGACTTGTCACACGTTGGGATTTGAGTATGTTTATCACGTTGATTCAAATATGTTTCGAACACCAAATCCATGTGATCATTGTACATTTCATTCATTTGTTCAAAAAAGTCAAATTTGTGATTATTAACTTGAAAACTTTTGATTTGTACTTATTGAGGACAAGAGTCGCCAATTTCAGTAAATGGTGGATTTGATTCTTCGGAAATTGGGATTTAATTATGATTTTCACAATTTTTTTTGTATTTCTCAAGTAATAAATCCCCGTTGTCTTCTTCCATTTGGTCAACAAAATCAAATCATGATTATTAATTTGAAAATTTTCATTTTGAATTTGTCGACAACCAAAGTTTTCAATCGTATCGTTATTGAAACTATTCCCATTGTCAAAATTATTTGAAAATTGGTTCACATTTTCGTCTTGATTTAATTCATTTTGAAGCTCGAAATTAAATTGGCATGGGTTATACTCGAAATCGTTTGAATTTTGAAGTGAATTCAAATTTTGATAATTTTGAAAACTTTGATTCGAGTTATTGCACAAATATGAATTACACAACTTATTTATCATTTGATTTTGTTGTGTAGCGATTTCAAGTAAAGATGAAATGCTATTTTCAAGATTTGAAGGTTGGTCCTCCTTTTGAAAATTTTGTGGTTCAAAATTAGACTCGTTTAAACAATAGTTGTTGTTAAAATATCCATACGAATTTGGAGTGAACTCATATGGATTATATTGATTTTCACAACTAAATTCAAGTGAGTAAGAGAGAGGAAACTCGGACATTTTCACGATTTTTTGTTGTTGTTTTTTTTTGTAAAGAAAAAGTTTTATATATTTTTTGGATTTTTGTTTTTCTAAATTTTTTTGGATTTTTGAAATTTCAAAGGAAAAGGATTTAAAGATTTCAAAAAAATAAATAAAAGGAATTTTTTTTTTTAGTTTTGGATTTTTGATTTTTTTTTAAATATGCATGAACTAATGCAACTAATTGAATGCAGGGGTTAATTACAAATGATTTATCCTAAGTTAACCCAAAACTGTATAATTACAAATTGTCTTAAATCAACAAGATAGTTCTCAGCCAGGTAACGGACAGGATTTATCGGTGCACCACGAATCACCGTAGCAATGCAGCCGAAAGTTTAAGTACATTCAGAGGAACAATTCAGTATAATATTTACGAATCACCGTAATATTTATAACTGATTATTGCTCTGCCGTAGCCTAGACACCGAGAAATAAATTGTCGAAAAAGGACAAATTGTCAATATACAATTTATTGTTATTGATTTCTAACCGTTATTATTAATCAAAATCTAAGATGAAATGCAAAGCAGAAATTAAACGTGTATTAACAACGCAACTACAAATGATTTTTGTTTTTATTTGTTTGTTTGTTTGTTTTTTTGAAATTTTTTTATATATAAATTCAAATGCAAGCAATCAACAATGCAACTAATAAAAACAAGAGATATATACAATGCAAGGCAAATAAAACAAAAAAACTATTAGCAAGAAGGCAATTTTTTTTTGGCAGTAGTCTTCCTTCTGAAATTCTGCTTTGGCAACCTGAAATATAAAACAAGAATATGCACAAATTTTTTTTTGTTTCTTGAAAGGAAACTTAAAAGTAGGGTTTTACTTAAAAAATAATTTTTTTTTTTTTTGGATTTTTCTTTTTTTTTTTGGATTTTTTTTTCTTTTAAAATATGATGATACTTGAACAAAAGAAAATAATTTAACTAAACCAAACTCAGCCCACTTAAATGTCAATGCCCAAAACCGCAATTTTATATTCCCTTTCTCTGATAAACTAACTTAACAAAATAAGCAGACTCAAACGAACGCAAAACAAAATCACAAATTTTCAATCCCAAATTCGCAGACTTCAAAAACTTAGAACAAAATCGAAAAACAAGCGGGTTAGTGAGGTGATTGGTTTTCTGAAGCGATTTGGAGATTTTGTGGGGGTTGCAGTGGTTCGAATTCGCGATGGTGGTTTCGGTAGTTGGCGATATGGGATGTTTGAAGTTGCGAAGTGGCTGGCGTTTGTATGTCAGGGACGAAAACTTGAGGTTGTTCGAATTTGGTGATGAGGGAGTTTGATTGGGGGATTCGGGGAGTGTATGTGGTGAGGAATGCTCGAATCTTCTACAATGTAAGTATTTTGTTTATGTGAATGTCAAGGATGGTATATTGTGAATGTCAAGGCAGTTTGGTGCTTTTTCCTTTTTATGAATGTCAGTGTAGTATAGCAAGGTAGAGGGGTTGTTGAAGCGTATGTGAATTGCTCTAGTTTGTGCCAGTCGAAGTGATGTTATTCAATGAAGTATAGGTGGCAGAGAAGAGGTTGCTAAACGTTTAGTTGCTCGGTGGAGGAGGAGAATGTTTCAGGGATGGTGGAAGTTGAATTGATGTTGCAAGGAAGTTGTGATATGGCAAGGTTGATGTCAGAGATGGGTAGAGAGGTACACGAGGAGGATGGAAATTGTTGCAAAGTGGTAGTAGCCTTGTAATGACTACTGTGTTGACTGGAAGTGGAAAAATGAATGGAGGATTGATACGCAGTGGAGGAAGTGGTCAAGTGATGTAGTGATATGGGTCTGTGGAACAGGTGAAGCAGTGAGGCGGTTAGGATGCGAGGTTGCTGTGATTGAGCTCGAAGAATTTGAGGTGATTTGCGATGGCACTGTTTGATGTTTGCACGGTGAGAATGTGACAATGGAGATTGGACAGTGTTGCTGATGGTGGTTTGATCGAGCTGTGAGCAGAGAGGTGGTTGATCGTGATTTGCTGTGTTATTTGTGTAGTATGATTGATGGGGAATGTTAAGCAGTGAGGATGGTGGCACGGTAGTGGTTTGGGAAGACAGTAGGATGATGTTGAAATGTTGTAGTTTCGAATGGAAATTATGGGTTGTAAGCAGCACTGTGAAATGGGAGGTGATGTTTTGGAAATTGTCAGAAAGGTGAATTGGTTGTTTGCTAATGTGTGGAGCCGTTGCACAAGTGTAGGAGGATGGTATAGATGAGTTGTTGCTGCCGGTGAAGTGGGTCAGTGAAGAAGTTGATATGTGCTTGATGAGGCAGAATGCATGGTTGTTGGGTACGAAGTGTGAAGCAGTGGGATGGTATGTATGAAGTATAGGGGATGTTGTAGTTTGAATGTGCAACAAAGTTGTGCAGGGCTGCTGTTGTTTTGTATGTACACAAGGCAGAGAGTAAGAGTATGGTTCAGTAGTTGGTTGAAGTTGTTGTAGCTGAGATGGAAGGGAGTGGAATTGGTCGTTAGTACTGTTGTATTGGTGGTGTTGTATTGAATTGCACTGTGATGATAGGTGATGAACACTGTGAATGGTTGTATGGAGTTTGATGTCAGAGGGATGTAGATGATGGTTGGGGACAGAAGTTGTTTGGGAAGATGTGGTAACTGCTGTTGTTACTGAAGGCAGTGGCCAAAGCTTTTGGTCGAGGAGTATGTGCAATGTGCAACAGAGCACAGACAGTATGCAGGGGAGGATGGAGAAGTGGGTGGAAGGATGTATGCAGGCTGGTGGTTGATCTATTGGTTGGTGGTAATAGTGGATGAAGATCGGGATGGTATGTGGTATGATGGCAAGAATAGTAGGAAGTGGTGGAGATGTTTGAACACTGGAATGGCAGGGAGGAATGTAACAATGAGTTGCACTGTTATGTACAGTGTATAGATGAATGGTGGTAGGAAGGAGGACTAGCAGTTTGGTGCAAGACGGAACTGGGATGGTTGCTGTTGATAGTGTGGTGATCGAAATTGAGGAGATTGGTTGAGGAGGATGGTGTCTGGAGTAGTGGAGGTTGGTTTCTGGTTTGATGTGCACAGTTTTGAAACAGTTGTCTGTAGTAAATGGCAATTTGAAACAGTAACTGTTGCACGGTTTTGAATTGTGTATGTAAAATGTAATAGCCAATGAAATGAAATGTTATTGCAATGTAAACAAAATTGAAAATGGAATGCAATGTTTTTTTTATTATAAAGGTGTTTTTTTTTCTTTTTTTAATAGAAATGCAAATACAAAAGAAACATAAAGAAACAAGCACATAAACAAATACACACAAGAATTAAACAACAAACACACAACTTTTTTTTTAAAGAAATTAACACACAAACACACACTAAAAATCAATTGACAACAATTCGAAGAATAGAAAACTAAAATCAAAATAACTCCCCGGCAACGGCGCCAAAAACTTGTTCGTCGACGGAAATTCTATCGGTTTAGAAAACCGTCGAACGAATTTAGAAAAAAAAATAACCGCAAGCGCACGGTGTACG
Organism: Allium cepa; assembly: GCA_030765085.1. Lineage (NCBI taxonomy): Eukaryota > Viridiplantae > Streptophyta > Magnoliopsida > Asparagales > Amaryllidaceae > Allium > Allium cepa. Next base: position 974,600,952 of record CM060935.1, read on the forward strand.
AATGTAGCACGTGGCGAATACGGGTCGATCCATAGGGAATTGTTGATTTTAAAATTCTACTCAATCAAATTAACCAAAGTTGGAAGAGTGATTAACTAAAAAAAGGAAGAAAAATGACAAAAGAAAATAGATAAAAATATGAGAGTGTTAAGACAATTTAGAGGCAATTTCCGCTCTCTAGATCACATAAATCAACAAAATGAAGTTATGATCTCTCTTTTCTTATCATTAGTGAATTAGTTGATGTTCTTATCATAAGTATGGTATATTTGCGCTATTAATTAGCTCAATTTAAACCATCAAACTATAACACAACCACTAGTACACTTTTAAATCTCATAAAATATGACAACAAAGTTGGAATAAAAATCTATTTTATGCATAGCCTATTAACTATTGTTTAGAAATATAGGCTATCAAATTTCAATTTCAACATTCACTTCTTTGCCATAATCATATTTAGATGAAGAGGCAATTTGTGTTATGTTTGTTTAAGCATAGCCTATTTGTTATGAACAACATAGACTATCAAATTCAAAGCTAAACAACATCATTAAACCACTTCATTCATTCTCATTAAGCATAAAAAGAGAGCATAAACATCAAATTAAGTTGAAGCAACATGATTAGAGAGCATCATTACCCCTAAATTGAAGGGGTTTAGCCTCTCATATTTGTTATCATATGAACAAATGTAGCTTGCAACATGAGAGAAAAAGAAAAGGAAAAGAGAGCAAAGTGAAATGGAAAACTATTCTAATTGCATAAAGGAAAATCTACACTACTTGCATTAAAGGAAATGAACATGTAATTAAAAAGAAACAATAATTAACATTGCATAAAAGAAAAGAATTACATAAGAGAAGAAATGGCTAAGTAGCCATGGAAAGAAAGAGAGATTTGATTTATTTTCTAAACTAAAACTAACTCTAAGAGGAAGATAGCTACATGAAGCATAAGGGGTATTTATACAAGTTAGAAACCCTAATCCATAATTTGAGAAATGCCCAAAATGCCCTTTAGGAAGTGTGGAGGCCAAGTAATCATTAACATGTCTTAATCCCCCATTAAATATACATGAAACCATTAACTCCATAAACATGTGCATTAGCCTTTAATTTGTACATCAATGTAGGTGGGTAGGTGGGGTCCTCCATTATCTTCACTTTGAATTATTTCCATCTTCATTCCTTTGTATTGATTTTGTGCATGCATATCTTCATGAAACCACTTGTAAAAGTCACCAAATTTCCTACAAAAAACATAGAAAATTCTAAGTAAATTTTCACAATTTAATAAATGCACAAATATGACCATTTCACCCTTGTATGAAGATGAATGTGTGACAATTTGGAATAATTTGAATTTTTGGTTTAAAAGTTAAAACACCTGATATGATCATTTATTTAATTCAAATAGATTAAATATGGTGGTAAAAATATGCACATTTACGTGCACATAATAAATCATATAGAATTTACATTCACATTAGAAATCATTCTGATTCATTTCGAATCAAAATCTGATTATTTACATTATTTAAATATTAAATTCCATTATTAAAATTATATAAAATTCCAAATTTTAAACTTATCGACTTTTGATTCCATCCAAAAGTCCAACATCATTATTTAAATCCAAATAGACTTAAAATAAATTTTAGAAACTATTTTTATATCTATTTACACCCACATTCACCAATTATCCCAATTCCTCATATTTAATTGTTATTATTCAATTTCAATTGAATTGCCATATTTGAAATTTTAACTAGTTTTATTAATTTAACCAATATCTTTTATTTCTAAATCTATTCAAAATCCACATTTAACATTGAAAATGAATTAAATGTTCAAAATCAAACGACCAAAATTCCAAGTTGTTACACTTATCTTTACCTGAGCTTTCACCGGACGGTCGTCCATCCTTAACCATGTTTACTTCCTTTGATTTTGTATCCAAACATGCATCCTCTTGTCGAAAAAATCTCTCAGCTTCGTGAAATAATTCCTCAAGATCCTTGGTGGGTCCCGTATCAACAATACTTTGAAATATGAATTATCCCTGACTTCTGACACCACCGCCATTAGAACCATTGATGGACCCAACCGAACCACCGAAGCAACTGCTACATTAAACCGAGTTAAAAAAGTCCTAAGCGATTCATCTGCCCTCTGCTTAACTGACGTCAGTGTAATCACATTCTTCGACCTTTTTATGTAAACTCGAAACTGCTTCAAGAACGCATCCACCAGTTCTATCCATGTTCTAATAGATCCATCTTCCAACTGTCTGAACCACATAGCAGCTATATCTGCCAAGTACACGGGAAACACCGGGCCAGATCCTCCTATGATGCCCCGACACTTCCATATGTCTTGTGTACGATATGAAGAAGATATGCACGAAACAAGAATAAAAATATATATGTAGGGAGGTCGACCTAGAGGTCGACCATCCCAAGGCTTAGGTCGACCAGCCGGTCAACCAACCCTTAAGGGTGGTCGACCGGCCTACGGGTAAGAAGCGAAGAAGCTTCTTCTTCGTATTGTGTTATTTTAATACGTCATTTTTGATTCTTGGCTCCATCTGGCCCTTCCGTGCTCCCTTCTGATGGCTCCTATTCAGCATATGACGTGGTTGCATCTTATTCATCCCCTAAATCTAACGGTTTGAGATCCATTTCTACCTCTATGAATAAGTCCCTAGGCATCACACTTTTTCTCATTCTAGATTTTCTCCGCTTGGGCTCACCTTTTTAGAAAGGATCCTAAAAAGGAATAATTTTCTAAGAAGATAATCTTTTTAATAAAAATATTTTAATACCCCCAAGTGGATCTGGTAAGACCTAAAGGGAAGAGCTTAGGCCCATAGGTGAGTGATTGTAATTATTTTAGATTTCTTTAAGTAATTTAAAATAATAGGGTTTTCAATAGTTGTAGTATAACTACCATTTTTGAAATAATCTTTTTAAGTGGTTTATTTACCGTTTTTAGAACTATTTTTAGTCTATTTCTTTTGGCTATTCTTTTGAGTTAATTTCAGTTAATTTCTGTTAATTATCGCTTTTCCATTTATTTACAGTTTAATTACAATATTTTAATTTACTTAGTGTTATTTATGCGTTATTTATATCCTTTTCCTACGCTTTGGATTTTCTTCTATTTTCAGTTTTCTTTTATTTCTCCTTCTTCTTCGCATATGGATTAGAATAGATTAAACGCAAATATGGATTAAAATTATAAGAATATTGAAATAATGGAAGATAAGATGTAAATTGTAAAGACTGTAATAAAAATATAATTAACACTGAAATTGAGCCTAATTATGATATTAATGTTAGAACTTGACTAATTAAAGATAATTGTCCTAGTTATAACTTAGAATTATAACCAAAAAGAGTATAAGATGAAAGAAGCTTATTTTTATGCTTAAACATTGGGTTAAGTAATAAGAATGATTATAACGTAGTTAATAATAAGAAATAGAATAGAATGAGGCTTATTTTAAGACTTAGGATAAATTAATAAGAAAAGATAGTAGAGTCAAATTGCAAAGGCTTATTTAAGATAGTTTATCTAAATTAATAAGAAAAGATGAAAGTAGGTTCTGTACCGATGGTTATTGGCCCCAGAATTGGTCACTAACACCCAAATTGTAATGTCACGGATTTTGCCCGCTCGAAAATCGACATCCATACTTCAAATCGTATTCGAATGCCGTAGATTCGACCGTTCAAATCCGATTCACCGGAGCTTATAACAACATTAAGTAAATAACACAGCGGAAAAAAGAATAATATATTGATATACAGCTTTGATACGATATCTGATACAACAGATGATCCAATAGATATCAATATATATCAGAGATACAATAAAATAGCAGTGGAAAAGAAAGATAGATAATGCTAGCAGCGGAACAAATAACTCTAAGATAGTCTTCAAGGAAGAACTCCAAATCTGAACTCCATCTCCCATTACCAATCCAGCAATAGCTCGAACTCCCAATAACGATGCACAAAGATAAGCAAGTGCAGTCTGATCCAAAGACTGAACTATCTCCAGATAACCTACTAATCTGACTATCTGAAAAACCCAACTCTAGACTGCTCGTGTGGAAAATAGTGAGCACCCAGAGTTTAGGAAAGGAACAATAAACTCCGGGTCAGTCATGGGACTGGTGTGAGCAACAAAAACAGTTTATCTTTTAATTCAATCGATAAAAGAATTTTAAAGTAAATTCGCAATGCTTTTTGAAAATGAAACTACCATAAGACCTCCCGCCACACACACAATGCAAACGCAGACTTGGAGGAGATTTCTTCTTATGATAGTCAAACATGCTTATACGTAGAAAATTTCTTTGATATTATTATTATAAGTGCACGGTGCAGAAAAGCATTTCGAAAGTAGAATATTAATCTTAGCCAGCATAGACATTTCGAACTATGCCTACTATAGCTACCATCCAAACAGTGGGGCGCCACCATAAGTGAATGGCAGGTTCTACAACTAAAACCGTACAAGGCTCGTATTGTTTTTTTGGATTTCCAACAAATGGTCCAGCCAAGGAACTTCCCATTTCCACATGAGAACGCCTCTGGAAGGACGTCTCCGAGAACCTAACCGGGTCTCTACCAACACAAGGCCGGGTTACCCCTAACTGGGTAACTACTGACACGAGTATGCGACCTCCCGGTTGTAACAACCTTTAACCAGGGCCCCAACATCAAATCACAAAACAAGATATATATAAGTTTGCGATGTCCACATAAGTAAGTATCTGGGCTCCATACCATGTACCACTTCTATCCAGAAGGAGATGTACATACCCTAAAGGGGCGCTACCCTCTAATAACCTTGCTGCATCTTTCCCGTTTTGACCATTTCGGGGTGTGAGGCTCGACGAGGTCACGTCCACAAAGCCACGCTTTAGTAAAAAGCCATGCTTTGGGTCAACAAATGATCAAAGTAATGATCACAAAGATAAATGATCAAACAAATGATCATATCATAAATGATCAAACAATGATCATTTCACAGCAACACTTAGCATGTCACATTACCAAATTGGGAATATATCGCTGATAACCTTCAACTACATAACCTCTGAGCTCGTACGTCTCAGAGAAGGGTGTTAAGCTAAAAGAATAAATTCTCCGCCACCAACAGAAATGTATTTGAAAGAAATATGCTTTATATCTCAAATTGTAATGTCAGACACACAATCCATACAAGTCTGTTCCGGGTTCGAACAGAACCGAAGGCACTTCCAAAGAAGCCCTTGCAAACCGGATATTCACTAATCACGTCCGGACTTCCCATCACATATGGAATCTCTATACCGGGGATCAGCCAGTGCAGAGATAATCGACAAGAAACCCTTTCGTTTTCGAAAATATCCGGTCTTCACCACCGGTCTTCAAATGCTATCCATAACGACGTATCACATATTCAGAATGGGATATATGACACAAAGGTCCTCTCCCGGCTAAACCGAATAGTGAGCGCAATATTTCAAAAACATATGGATATTGGGATTTCAATTAAGTCACAACTTAATACCCAAAACTTTCTTTCAAATGGTTTAAACCAATTACCATTTTAAATTCTTTTTACAAAAAGATTTATTTCACAAGTTCACCCAGTTTCTCAAAGATTCATTCCTGTATTTCAAAACAATTCCATTTCAATTGGATTAATTCATTAAATCTTTAAATTAAAGATTTATCTTATAGATTTCAAACTATTTCCAAATATTCACTTTTAAAAATTTGTTTTCAAATATTCATCAATAACTGGGAAAACTTTTTCAGTTTAAACTTGAAATCTGTTTGATACAATTTGAAATTCATTTCTTCCATGAAAGTTTTTTTATCATTTAGAAACAACTTATTTCGAAAAACCCTGATTTCATTTATACAGGTTACAACCTTAGGGTAAATTCAAATTCCCAAAAATAATACTTTAAAAATGGTTTTACTTGTATATAACTAGTATAATATCGTTAATCCCTAGTTGCAAATCATAGAATTCAATTTCAAATATTGAATTCAAATTTAAATCAAAATATTTAAATTTCAAAACTTAATCAAGTTACTCAAAACAAATTTCATCTTTGAAATACCATTTCGATTGCTTTTCACTTTAAACCCAATCTCATCTTCAAACCAATTGAATTTAAATTTTCTATTTAAAATCGTTTCAAAATCTGTGACTTAAATCGATTTCCGTGTGAAATCCATAATTGTGCGTGTGTAAGTGTGGTCCAGGGGTTTGACACAATAGTGAAACAACATTCAATCATCATAGATTCAAAACACAGAAATATAGTTGATAAGCGATATAAAACTATAACGCTCATCGTCCATTCACAGATTCACAGATAATATACCAATGTAAATAAATGAATAACTTATACACAGCTCAATACACATGACAAAATATCATAAATCAGATAGGAAAATCACTTCAAGGCATTTGATACAATGCAATCATTCATAAGTAAGGTCAAGCATCTAATAATCATTTATAAGCAGGATTAATTTAATTGCTTAATCCTAATTAATTCAATTTATTTCCAAGTAAATTAATTACTTATGAATTTATTATCCAATTCTGATTTATTAATTCCAAATCATTTGATATAAATTAATTTATCAAACACTTTAATTAATTAAATTATTCTTAATCAATCATATTAATTAAATTGACCTTTGAACCAATTATATAATTATTTAACTTCTTAATTAATTGTTTCAAGAAATTTACTCTTTAATTTCTTATCATTGAGCAATCATCTCATAATAACAAATCATTAATTACGTATTTATCTTTATCATTAATTTAATCAAAATATCAAAATTTAATTACAATTAGTAATTAGCCCCTTAATTTCATTCATTAAGTAATTAACAATTTACAATTGATTTAATTTATTAAATCTAATTTGTTATCAAAATTTATCCCATTAACTTTGTTACTTAATAATTCATAGTTAATTTATCCTTATTAACTAATAACATTTCTTAATTTACTTCTTAATTAATTAAATCCAAATCATTAATTAATTTAACTTAAAATTTTAATGAATCATTAAATCTTAATTATCTTTGAGATAAAATCATAATTTTTTTTTAAAATTATTAAAACGAATTGAATTTAAAGCTTTATTTATGTCCACACTAAATTCTAATTCAACTTGAATTTATGTTTTACATTTTCATTTGAACTCAATTTTTTAAACTTTGGTTTAAAAATTAAATTTGGTTTTAAAATTTCCAGACAAAACAGTCTTCAGGTTTGAAGCATGGAACGTGAATTCGACCCGAGTTTTCCCTGACCCTGCTTCGAGTAAATGACCCGATCCACTCGAGTGCGATGCGAGAAAAACTCTAGTTCCTCCCAGGCAACCAAATACCCAGAACACACAATGCTCGTGCACGTGTACATCACCACTGGCAATCTTTCGGCACCGCCACTACGTCGAGCAAGTCGACGATCATCCCTAGATCAATTCGCGACCACCCAAACTTCCCCATCACCTCGAATTTGAAATTGAGTTCGAGCTCGAGCCTGGAACCCATGAACTGGAAACACCACCAATCCCTGTCAACACGTCGCCTTCGAAATTCCGACCACCAGAACGCGCCGGACCTCCGGCTACATCATCGACTACCCTTCCACTTCCATCACCCAAAAATTTGCAGCGTCCGATCCCCTTTATAGCCCGCGAGAGATCGAATAGCATGGCCCCTTAAAACTAGGGTTGTGAACGAGAAACCCAAACCGCGACCACCTCGATTACTTCTATCGCCCTTGGCCATTTTTCGTGGCTCCTCTGATCACTCACCTACCTCTCGATCGAACCCCAAACTCTCCGATCAAGTGAATTGGTCGAGACAACCCAATCTACCCAAAATGATCAACACAACAATACATATCCTACCCATTACAAAAAAATATGAATTGATCTTTAAAAATCCTATTTTTGACTTAGCAAACAGCTTGTAAACTCGAAACAATAATTCGTGATGATCGAAATTATCACTTATGCTAACTTTGTACTATTCTTATGTTTTTCCCAGAGCAATTCAGTTTTTATTAGCATGAATTAAATTTTACAATCTACTTTATACTTGCCTATACATGTTTTGTTTATATACTTTGCTCTAACAATCAATGGTTTGAGAAATTATGATTTTTGAAGTAGCTCAGCCTCTTAAAATTTATAAACAGAGCAAATATCCAGATAAAAGAAAATGGCCAGGCTTCATCTTATCAAAATTAAATGAACTGCATATATTTCATACAACAATATACCTGATATTCATCATACTCTAGATTTAAACTTATGTTACTTAGATTATGAAGTTACTCACAGATTCACGGCATTGAATTCAAGAACTGGTTTTAAAACTTAAAGTTGCTCACCTGATCGTGGATAGGGCAGAGAAGAACTTAAGAAAATTTCTTTTTGTGTTTTGAAAACCCAGCTCGATTTTGTTTTTCTGGGTTGTTCTACTTGATGATGAACAGCTTTAGCTTTATTTGCTGTGATATTACTTTTGTTTTGATGCCTTGAATCCTGCTTCCAGGCCTTGATTCTAGTTTTAGTTGTAACTGAAGCTTTGTTTTGATAAGCTTGAACTAAAATGGAAAGGCTGGGATAAATAGAAAAGGAAGTTGACAGGAAACTTATTTTATTCAACTGCAGTGATAGTACTTGTGATATATCTTTGCTTGCACAGGGAATGTGATTTTATTTTTTTTGTTTTATCAACAAGATCTCGGCTGAGATGATGTTGCTAGAGTCCTTTACGTTTCATACTTTGTCCTTTGTGTTCAAGTTCATACTATTTTTAAATGCATATGCAGTTTTGTTTTCTATTTTAAGTGTACTAAAGATTTTTGTCTTTGAAATACTTGTTTATGTTTGCCTACACTTGCATTCTTTTGTTTACTTCAACTTTGTCTACTTCTTTACTTTGCTTTTACTGGCTTCCAGGTTGTAGCTTGCCTTGCATTTTCCTTGCATTGAAGTTATCATCTCGGCTGAGATATCTGCATTTATTATATTTGACTTCTTTTGCATTTGAATATGAAGTTTTGTTTGTATTTTTATTTTGTACTTCATTAGCTTGTTTCATACCCTACATGTTTGCTTTTATATTTATTTGTATATGCAGGTTTTCTTTTACATATTTATGTCTTTGAAGATGTTTTGCATAACCACTTAGTGGTGACATACAAGATCCCTTTACTTACTTCTGATTTTATACTTCATGTATATACATATAAAGCTACTATAATTATTGTTATAAAAATAACTCCTCATTGATTTAAAATAATTTACAAAAGAAACCGTTTTCTTATTAATAAATAACACAAACCATTTGAATTTGGAAAAACTCCAATCGATTATCATTTAATTTCACAATTTTAAATCAAAAGTAAATTTAATTATCAATTTAAAATAAATTAAAATTCGGGATCGTTACAGACTTCCCCCCTTAAAAAGAATTTCGTCCCCGAAATTCGCCAGAGAGAGATAACGAAGATAGATGAAAGATAGAGAAACGATTTCAAAATTTTTAGTTTAAAACTAAGGTACACCTATTAACCAAAGCAACCAATTCATCCAAACAAATAATTTTGGCCAAATTGGAGTTTATGTCCCATATTAATATATCGAATTTCATTCCTGAATCTACCAGGAACTATCAAAGAATTGAAAAGAGACTCTGAACAAAAGAGATTGATAGAGAAAAAATTATTTCCACTGTTGTTACAGGGTATTGACCATTTATAGTCGTATTCCCCTATCCCCTATCTCGTTTTCTTCTTGCACTCATACTCACTATCAGTGGATAGTAAGAAAATTTACTGAGGCATTCAAACGGATATCTTAAGGATTACTCATTCTAGGGTTTACTTCACCCTATCTATAATGAGCTACTTAACGTGTTATACTCCTGAGCTAAAGTTCAACCTTAGCTCTGATACCAAATGTAATGTCACGGATTTTTCCCGCTCGAAAATCGACATCCATACTTCAAATCGTATTCGAATGCCGTAGATTCGACCGTTCAAATCCGATTCGCCGGAGCTTATAACAACATTAAGTAAATAACATAGCGGAAAAAAGAATAATACATTGATATACAGCTTTGATACAATATCTGATACAACAGATGATCCAATAGATATCAATATATATCAGAGATACAATAAAATAGCAGTGGAAAAGAAAGATAGATAATGCTAGCAGCGGAACAAATAACTCTAAGATAGTCTTCAAGGAAGAACTCCAAATCTGAACTACATCTCCCATTACCAATCCAGCAATAGCTCGAACTCCCAATAACGATGCACAAAGATAAGCAAGTGCAGTCTGATCAAAAGACTGAACTATCTCCAGATAACCTACTAATCTGACTATCTGAAAAACCCAACTCTAGACTGCTCGTGTGGAAAATAGTGAGCACCCAGAGTTTAGGAAAGGAACAATAAACTCCGGGTCAGTCATGGGACTGGTGTGAGGAACAAAAACAGTTTATCTTTTAATTCAATTGATAAAAGAATTTTAAAGTAAATTCGCAATGCTTTTTGAAAATGAAACTACCATAAGACCTCCCGCCACACACACAATGAAAACGCAGACTTGGAGGAGATTTCTTCTTATGATAGTCAAACATGCTTAATACGCAGAAAATTTCTTTGATATTATTATTATAAGTGCACGGTGCAGAAAAGCATTTTGAAAGTAGAATATTAATCTTAGCCAGCATAGACATTTCGAACTATGCCTACTATAGCTACCGTCCAAACAGTGGGGCGCCACCATAAGTGAATGGCAGGTTCTACAACTAAAACCGTACAAGGCTCGTATTGTTTCTTTGGATTTCCAACAAATGGTCAGGCCAAGGAACTTCCCATTGCCACATGAGAACGCCTCTGAAAGGACGTCCCCGAGAACCTAACCGGATCTCTGCCAACACAGGGCCGGGTTACCCCTAACTGGGTAACTACTGACACGAGTATGCCACCTCCCGGTTGTAACAACCTTTAACCGGGGCCCCAACATCAAATCACAAAACAAGATATATATATATAAGTTTGTGATGTCCACATAAGGAAGTATCTGGGCTCCATACCATGATACCACTTCTATCCAGAAGGAGATGTACATACCCTAAAGGGGCGCTACCCCCTAATAACCTTGCTGCATCTTTCCTGTTTTGACCATTCCGGGGTGTGAGGCTCGACGAGGTCACGTCCACAAAGCCACGCTTTGGTACAAAGCCATGCTTTGGGTCAACAAATGATCAAAGTAATGATCACAAAGATAAATGATCAAACAAATGATCATATCATAAATGATCAAACAATGATCATTTCACAGCTACACTTAGCATGTCACATTACCAAATTGGGAATATATCGCTGATAACCTTCAACTACATAACCTCTGAGCTCGTACGTCTCAGAGAAGGGTGTTAAGCTAAAAGAATAAATTCTCCGCCACCAACAGAAATGTATTTGAAAGAAATCTGCTTTATATCTCAAATTGTAATGTCAGACACACAATCCATACAAGTCTGTTCCGGGTTCGAACAGAACCGAAGGCACTTCCAAAGAAGCCCTTGCAAACCGGATATTCACTAATCACGTCCGGACTTCCCATCACATATGGAATCTCTATACCAGGGATCAGCCAGTGCAGAGACAATCGACAAGAAACCCTTTCGTTTTCGAAAATATCCGGTCTTCACCACCGGTCTTCAAATGCTATCCATAACGACGTATCACATATTCAGAATGGGATATATGACACAAAGGTCCTCTCCCGGCTAAACCGAATAGTGAGCGCAATATTTCAAAAACATATGGATATTGGGATTTCAATTAAGTCACAACTTAATACCCAAAACTTTCTTTCAAATGGTTTAAACCAATTACCATTTTAAATTCTTTTTACCAAAAGATTTATTTCACAAGTTCACCCAGTTTCTCAAAGATTCATTCCTGTATTTCAAAACAATTCCATTTCAATTGGATTAATTCATTAAATCTTTAAATTAAAGATTTATCTTATAGATTTCAAACTATTTCCAAATATTCACTTTTAAAAATTTGTTTTCAAATATTCATCAATAACTGGGAAAACTTTTTCAGTTTAAACTTGAAATCTGTTTGATACAATTTGAAATTCATTTCTTCTACGAAAGTTTTTTTATCATTCAGAAACAACTTATTTCGGAAAACCCTGATTTCATTTATACAGGTTACAACCTTTGGGTAAATTCAAATACCTGAATATAATACTTTAAAAATGGTTTTACTCGTATATAACTAGTGTAATATCGTTAATCCCTAGTTGCAAATCATAGAATTCAATTTCAAATATTGAATTCAAATTTAAATCAAAATATTTAAATTTCAAAACTTAATCAAGTTACTCAAAACAAATTTCATCTTTGAAATACCATTTCAATTGCTTTTCACTTTAAACCCAATCTCATCTTCAAACCAATTGAATTTAAATTTTCTATTTAAAATCTTTTCAAAATCTGTGACTTAAATCGATTTCGTTGTGAAATCCATAATTGTGTTTGTATAAGTGTGGTCCAGGGGTTTAACACAATAGTGCAACAACATTCAATCATCATAGATTCAAAACACAGAAATATAGTTGATAAGCGATATAAAACTATAACGCTCATCGTCCATTCACAGATTCACAGATAATATACCAATGTAAATAAATGAATAACTTATACACAGCTCAATACACATGACAGAATATCATAAATCAGATAGGAAAATCACTTCAAGGCATTTGATACAATGCAATCATTCATAAGTAAGGTCAAGCATCTAATAATCGTTTATAAGCAGGATTAATTTAATTGCTTAATCCTAATTAATTCAATTTATTTCCAAGTAAATTAATTACTTATGAATTTATTATCCAATTCTGATTTATTAATTCCAAATCATTTGATATAAATTAATTTATCAAACACTTTAATTAATTAAATTATTCTTAATCAATCATATTAATTAAATTGACCTTTGAACCAATTATATAATTAATTAACTTCTTAATTAATTGTTTCAAGAAATTTACTCTTTAATTTCTTATCATTGAGAAATCATCTCATAATAACAAATCATTAATTACGTATTTATCTTTATCATTAATTTAATCAAAATATCCAAATTTAATTACAATTAGTAATTAACCCCTTAATTTCATTCATTAAGTAATTAACAATTTACAATTGATTTAATTTATTAAATCTAACTTGTTATCAAAATTTATCCCATTAACTTTGTTACTTAATAATTCATAGTTAATTTATCCTTATTAACTAATAACATTTCTTAATTTACTTCTTAATTAATTAAATCCAAAACATTAATTAATTTAACTTAAAATTTTAATGAATCATTAAATCTTAATTATCTTTGAGATAAAATCATAAATTTTTTTTTTTAAAATTATTAAAACGAATTGAATTTAAAGCTTTATTTATGTCCACACTAAATTCTAATTCAACTTGAATTTATGTTTTACATTTTCATTTGAACTCAATTTTTTAAACTTTGGTTTAAAAATTAAATCTGGTTTTAAAATTTCCAGACAAAACAGTCTTCAGGTTTGAAGCATGGAACGTGAATTCGACCCGAGTTTTCCCTGACCCTGCTTCGAGTAAATGACCCGATCCACTCGAGTGCGACGCGAGAAAAACTCTAGTTCCTCCCAGGCAACCAAATACCCAGAACACATAGTGCTCGTGCACGTGTACATCGCCACTGGCAATCTTTCGGCACCGCCACTACGTCGAGCAAGTCGACGATCATCCCTAGATCAATTCGCGACCACCCAAACTTCCCCATCACCTCGAATTTGAAATTGAGTTCGAGCTCGAGCCTGGAACCCATGAACTGGAAACACCACCAATCCCTGTCAACACGTCGCCTTCGAAATTCCGACCAACAGAACGCGCCGCACCTCCGGCTACATCATCGACTACCCTTCCACTTCCATCACCCAAAAATTTGCAGCGTCCGATCCCCTTTATAGCCCGCGAGAGATCGAATAGCATGGCCCCTTAAAACTAGGGTTGTGAACGAGAAACCCAAACCGCGACCACCTCAATTACTTCTATCGCCATTGGCCATTTTTCGTGGCTCCTCTGATCACTCACCTACCTCTCGATCGAACCCCAAACTCTCCGATCAAGTGAATTGGCCGAGACAACCCAATCTACCCAAAATGATTAACACAACAATACATATCCTACACATTACAAAAAAATACGAATTGATCTTTAAAAATCCTATTTTTGACTTAGCAAACAGCTTGTAAACTCGAAACAATAATTCGTGATGATCGAAATTATCACTTATGCTAACTTTGTACTGTTCTTATGTTTTTCCCAGAGCAATTCAGTTTTTATTAGCATGAATTAAATTTTACAATCTACTTTATACTTGCCTATACATGTTTTGTTTATATACTTTGCTCTAACAATCAATGGTTTGAGAAATTATGATTTTTGAAGTAGCTCAGCCTCTTAAAATTTATAAGCAGAGGAAATATCCAGATAAAAGAAAATAGCCAGGCTTCATCTTATCAAATTAAATGAAATGCATATATTTCATACAACAATATACCTGATATTCATCATACTCTAGATTTAAACTTATGTTACTTAGATTATGAAGTTACTCACAGATTCACGGCACTGAATTCAAGAACTGATTTTAAAACTTAAAGTTGCTCACCTGATCCTAGATAGGGCACAGAAGAACTTAAGAAAATTTCTTTTTGTGTTTTGAAAACCCAGCTCGATTTTGTTTTTCTGGGTTGTTCTACTTGATGATGAACAGCTTTAGCTTTACTTGCTGTGATATTACTTTTGTTTTGATGCCTTGAATCCTGCTTCCAGGCCTTGATTCTAGTTTTAGTTGTAACTGAAGCTTTGTTTTGATAAGCTTGAACTAAAATGGAAAGGCTGGGATAAATAGAAAAGGAAGTTGACAGGAAACTTATTTTATTCAACTGCAGTGATAGTACTTGTGATATATCTTTGCTTGTACAGGGAATGTGATTTTATTTTTTTTGTTTTATCAACAAGATCTCGGCTGAGATGATGTTGCTAGAGTCCTTTACGTTTCATACTTTGTCCTTTGTGTTCAAGTTCATACTATTTTTAAATGCATATGCAGTTTTGTTTTCTATTTTAAGTGTACTAAAGATTTTTGTCTTTGAAATACTTGTTTATGTTTGCCTACACTTGCATTCTTTTGTTTACTTCAGCTTTGTCTACTTCTTTACTTTGCTTTTACTGGCTTCCAGGTTGTAGCTTGCCTTGCATTTTCCTTGCATTGAAGTTATCATCTCGGCTGAGATATCTGCATTTATTATATTTGACTTCTTTTGCATTTGAATATGAAGTTTTGTTTGTATTTTTATTTTGTACTTCATTAGCTTGTTTCATACCCTACATGTTTGCTTTTATATTTGTTTGTATATGCAGGTTTTCTTTTACATATTTATGTCTTTGAAGATGTTTTGCATAACCACTTAGTGGTGACATACAAGATCCCTTTACTTACTTCTGATTTTATACTTCATGTATATACATATAAAGCTACTATAATTATTGTTATAAAAATAACTCCTCATTGATTTAAAATAATTTACAAAAGAAACCGTTTTCTTATTAATAAATAACACAAACCATTTGAATTTGGAAAAACTCCAATCGATTATCATTTAATTTCACAATTTTAAATCAAAAGTAAATTTAATTATCAATTTAAAATAAATTAAAATTCGGGATCGTTACACAAATCTAAGTGAAAGCACTAAATCACGGTCACAACTTGTAGATAGAATACATGTAGAGAGTAATAATGTGAAGAATAGTGAAAGTTAAAAAGAAAGAAGTAAAAACACAGAATTTATAGTGGTTCGGCTAACTCCGGCCTACGTCCACTCTAGAAATTTCCTTTGTATTTATCTTAGAATCAATTATAGTTACAAACTGCTAGAGTAGTCTTAGCCTTGGAAAATAGAAAGTCGGAGAGCCGGAACAAGATCCCCTTTTCTAAACCCCCACATGGTGTATTTTTGGTAAATCCTGAGTTGTTGGGCTTTCTGAGTGACCCGCACCCGCCAAGGCCATGGCCGAACCAGAGTTATCATTGTAACTGACCCACACATGCTGAATGGCAACCAAGGCCGAAACACAACACTGAGTGACTCTGATTGAACCACAACGCCGAGCGATGTCCAATGCTGAGCGAGGTCCGATGCCGAGCGACGTCCAATGCCGAACCACACCAAGACCGAGCCACATTTGCCAAACCATCAGGTCGAATGACCTCCAGTGCCAAGCCACCATTACCGAGCCACCCTATCCTCACTGCAATGCCGAGTGACCCTGACCTCAGTGCCGAGCGACCCTGTTCTCACCTCAATGTCGAGCGTACCTATTCTCGCCTCAGTGTCGAGCGACCCTGTTCTCGCCTCAATGCCGAGCGAACCTGTTCTCCCCTCAGTGCAGAGCGACCCTGTTCTCATCTCAGTGCCGAGCGACCCTTTTTCACCTCAGTGTCGAGCGACCCTGTTCTCACCTTAATGCCGAGCGACCCTGTTCTCACCTCAGTGTCAAGCCATCCTATTCTCGCCTCAATGCCGAGCGATCCTGTTCTCACTTCAATGCCGAACGACCCATCCTGACCGAGAATTTATCTGTCCAACTAGCTCAAGCTTATCGTATTCCAATCTCGACAAACAAGTAGTCGACTTAATTAAATCCGCCTATCTATGGTCTTGCGAGAAGGAAGGTTAACACTTGCTCCCTAGAACATTCCTTGCTATTGGAAGGTGTATTTAAATAGCATCAAATCCGATATTCGAAGTCCATCTGTTATCTATAGCCATACCTTCTGATTCATAATCCAATCTATTTTATTCAAGTGCCATTGCCGTATCCTTATCCAAATCTATAACTGCTCCGAGTCGATATTCGATTTATATGCAGTAACCAAATCCTCATCAAATTCCACATCCATCCAAACCCAACAATCGATTTCTAACCTATCCGTATCCAATAACCAATAACCTCGTCCATGACCTCTCCGGGTCGATATCCAAATCCGAGACCGCTCCGAGTTCACGCTCAAATCATTAGCTGTTCATAGCCAATATCCAAATCCATAACCTCTCCGGGTTTTTGCCAAGCGTAACTTGCACATGACGACCTATGTCAAGTAATGGCATAGTGTTCCTGGTTCAGTGTCCCTAAACGTTGAGTAATGCCGTGGCTTAAGTCCTAAACCAAATCCTGGTCGCTCCGGACCCTAAGTCCTAGGCCGGAACCTGGTCTCTCTGGACCCTTGCCGAGCATAGTCCATACTCAACGACATTTTAACAAAAAACCAAACAAAAAGTTAACCAAATCCAAAATCCAAATCCAACTAGAAAACCAGAAATCCATATTAAAAATCCTAATCAAAATCTATGTCAAAAGCCAAAATCCAAGCCCAAAAAACCGGGAGTTCAATCAAAACTCCAAAACCAAACCAGAGAAAAGTAAATGTCAATCAGATTTCACAAACTAGAGCATCACGGTTTACCATCATCTCAGAGCATGCCTAGGGGCTATCTCCGTCCCCGTACATGAGTAAGCGACTTAACCGTCCGCCCAGAGTTTTCTACTTATTCAAAACCATCACGATTAGTTAATGACCAACCGACCACCATTCCCGGGCCTCATGCCTTCGTCGTTTAAGGAAGACAGTGGCTGCTCCTATTCCACCGCCGCATTCCGAGTTCCGACATATTAACGCAACTGACCATTCCTTACATTCTCCTCGATTATATCCTTTAGATGTCGACAGTTGTTAGTATCATGCTCGTCAAGGTCATGAAAGAGACAATGCCTTCTTGATGCCCTTTCGCATTCTGAGGGTTCCCTCCTTGCCGGCCTTCGATAAGGAAGGAAATCCCGAGTATCCAAGAATATCCATTCTGGTGTTGCATTCAATCCTGTGTAGGTGGAGAATTTTGGTTCTTCCCAGCGCTTCCTTTTCCCTTTATCCCTGTCTTTACCCGAGCTTTCGCAGGGCAGTCCTCCATCCTTAACCATATTCACTTCTTTTGACCTCATATCCAAACTGCATCCTCTTGTCGAAGAAATCTCTCAGCCTCATGAAAGAATTCCCAAGATCCAATGGTGGGTCCCGTATCAATGATACTTTGAAATTCGAATTATCTCTGACTCCTGATACCATAGCCATCAGAACCATTGATGGATCCGGCCGATCCACCGAAGCAACTACTGCATTAAACCGAATCAAGAATGTCCTTAACGATTCGTCCACCTTCTGTTTAAATGACGTCAGCGTCATCGCATTCTTTGGCCTTTTTATGTGAACTCGAAACTGACCTAAGAACTTGTCCACCAGTTCTGTCCATGTTGCAATGGATCCTCATCCAGCTGTCTGAACCACAAACAGCTATATCAGTCAAGTACAGGGGGAAACATTGGGCCATAACCTCTTCTGTTCCCCCCCAACACTTTCATATGCCTTGTGTACCTCATCAAGTGGTCAGTGGGATCTGTCTTTTCGTTGTATACTTCCAAAGTAGGCAGTTTAAAATCGGGCGGATTTCTAGCTGTCCTGATGTTCCGAGTAAACGGATTTTTGTTGACTCCCTCCAAATCCCTGTTTGTCAGACCACCGCGAATAGTCTGCCTAATAATGTCAGCCTATCCAGCATTACCAACCATATGTTGCCCCCTATCCATGTTTCCAAACTGCTTTCCAAATCCACGAGGAAATTCTGGCACATACTCCTCATGACGTACTCTTGTATTCCTATTGACGTCTGGCTACCTAGCGTCATCCGGTATCCCTCTATGGAATGGTCAACTTACTTGGGGGTGTGCCCCTGAGTCTAGGTCCATCCAGATTGTTAGTTGTTTGTTGATTGGGAGCTTCCCCCTATTGAATCACTCCATCTGCCTGTTGGTTGAGTTCCTCTGGTTCAGTTCTAAGAACTTAAGCACCTACAGTTCCCGGTTGTTCAAACTGCCTAAGAAGAGCCTACATCATCTCCTCTTACCGTTTCATCATTTGCTCCTGCATAGAATTCATCATAACCTGCATCTCGTCCCGAGTTATGTAGATGGATGCATGATCCTCTCCAGCTCCAGAAGAGGCCGCTTGACTTCCTTCCTAATTGCTCCTTTCCGCTATTTGCTTCCTTGCTGGTGGTCTAGCCATTTCTTTCTAAAATCCAAGTTTCCAAGCTTCTAAATCCAAAATCCAAGCTCCATAATGCTCGGGTGTTAGCTTTCTCAGTGAAAGCACCAAAATTTTAGCGCTAAAATTGGTCACTAACACCCAAATCCAAGCGAATGCATCAAATCATAGTCACAACTCACAGATAGAATATATGTAGGGAGTAAAAATGTGAACAATAGTCAAAATTAAAAAGAAAGCAGCAAAAACATAGAATTTATAGTGGTTTGGCTGACTCCGGTCTACGTCCACTCTAGAAATTTCCTTTGTATTGATCTTAGAATCAATTATAGTTACAAATTGGTAGAGTAGCCTTAGTCTTAGAAAATAGAAAATCGGAGAGCCGGAAGAAAATTCCCTTTTCTGAACCCCCATATGCTGTATTTATAGGCAAATCCTGAGTTGTTGGGCTTTCTGAGTGACCCGAGCCCACCAAGGTCATTGCTGAACCAGAGTTATCATTGTAACCGACCCACACATCCCGAATTGCGACCAAGGTCGAACCACAACGCCGAGTGACTTTGAACGAACCACAACGCCGAGTAATATCCAATGCCGAGCGAGGTTTGATGCCGAGCGATGTCCAATGCCGAACCACACCAAGACCGAACCACATTTGCCAAACCTTCAGGCCGAGCGACCTCCAGTGTTGAACTACCATTACGAGCCACCTTGTCCTCACCGCAATGCCGAGCAACCCTGACAAACCTCAATACCAAGCGACCTTAACCGAACCTCAATGCCGAACGGCCCTATTCTCACCTCAATGCCGAGCGACCCTGTTCTCACCTCAATGCCAAGCGACCCTGTTCTCACCTTAATGCCAAGCGACACTGTTCTCACCTCAATGCCGAGCGACCCTGTTCTCACCTCAGTGCTAAGCGACCATGTTCTTACCTCAATGCCGAGCGACCCTGTTCTCACCTTAGTGTCGAGCGGCCCTGTTCTCACCTCAATGCTGAGCAACCCTACTCTCACATCAGTGCCGAGCGACCCTGTTCTCACCTCAGTGCCGAGCGACCCTGTTCTCCCTTCAATGCCGAATAACCCATCCTGACCGAGCATCTATCTATCCAACCTGCTCAAGCTTATCGTATTCCAATCTCGATAAACAAGTAGTCTACTTAATTAAATACGCCTATCTACGGTCTTGCAAGAAGGAGAGTTAACAAAAGCATTTCCCTTATGCTGTTTAGGGTAGATAAGTGGTCAATAGGTAAAAGAAAAGATCCTTACTTGCAGCATTTACCTTAAGCTATTTAGGGTAGATAACTCACCAATAGTTAAAAGAAAAGATCCATACCGGCATCATTTCTCTTATGCTGTTTAGGGTAGATAAGTGGTCAATAGTTAAAAGAAAAGATCCATACCGGCAGCATTTGCCTTATGCTGTTTCGGATAGATAAGTGGTCAATAGTTAAAAGAAAAGATCCGTACCGGCAGCATTTCCCATAGGACACACTTATGTTGTTTAGGGTTGATAAGTGGTCAATAATTAAAAGACTAAATCATGGTGATATGGACAAGGGACCCAACTAGATTTTGTTTAATAGGGACCAGTACCAACAAAATTCCCTATTTTCTATGGACACGGGGTCTAACAATAACCTGAAGCGAGATGAAGGCAAGCTTAAGCTGTCTAGGGTAAATAAAAGGTCAAAAGAGGAAGCAATAGATAGTGCGAACCGGTAGTGATCGAGCGTGCGACATCGGTTACGGGAGATAAGCCGCTGTTGAGTTCCAAGTGCTTAGTATGTGTGTGTCTTTCGTAGACACCATTGCCTTCTGTGTAGGAAGCTATATAACATATAATCCATAGTAGATACTTTACGTGTCATTCGTTGACACCTTTTCTATGAAGGGAGCTATGTAACATCTAGTCCACGGTAAGGTCTATGGAGTAGCAGGCCGATCAAAGGGTAGAATTATAATTTCAACCTAATTATAGGATTAGGAATTCAACCTAATCAAAGAAGCTACCAAAGACAAGTGCAAACAATTAAAGTTAATCAATTGTGTTAATTTAATATAATCATATTTATTACCAGCTTATTCCTTCTTCATATTTCCTTTGTTTCTTTTTTATACAAGAACTATTGTAAGGTCTATTACTTTTACTTTTCTTAAAGATTCTAGTAATTACTACCGTTCACCAGACTTTTAGTCGAACCCACTCCTCTATTTTCCCTTTCCTCCCATAGGTAATCAGGGGCAAGGAAAGTAGACCATAGCTTCTTACTTGATGGAGATTCTATCATGTATTTCTTTCCTTTAGTTCTAGTTTTTAGTTCTTTTGTTGAGCTGGTATTTTGAGAGGGATGTATTGCACTCTGATACTATTTGCGACTTTGGGTTTTTGATTTCATGAGACTTATATGGGTGTTTTGTCATATGATGTACTGGGTATTTGGTGACTTATTTTTTTCATCTTATATTATGAAATTTGATACTTCGCAAAATACTATAATTGTATCCGCTGTGTTATTATTATTATTGTTAATGTTGTTGTTATTTAATATTTGTCTTGTGAATCTTAGTCTTTGCTAGTTTTAGTTATACCTATAACAAACCATGCCTTTTAGTGTTTCCTTTTGGGTATACTAAGGGGTGTGGGTTGTTACAATAGCTACCAATTAGTCTGCAATTGTGGTTTCAACAATGGCACTGTCTCATGGAGAAAGGCTAGAAAAATTCACAGGGATAGATGTAATGACCCATAAACTTCGATAATTAAAAATATTAAATTAATAAGATTTTGATAATTAATATTGTTAGAAATTAAAAATTTATGAATTTTAATGAAAAAACAATTGAAAGTAAATTAATAATGTTAATATAATGTAATTGATGACTTTTTAATGAAATTCCAATCAATAGAATTAAGGTAATTAAATATTACAGTTAATGTGGTAAATGATGATAAGTGTAAAATATGAATGTAATAAGATGTAAACTTATGTTAGTTATATTCATAAGGTAATAACTGATTAAATGATAAGAGCGAAATCAAAATAAATGAATTTGTTGGAATTTTAAATTATAATTAATGAATTTATTACAATTATAATTGAACATTATAACTAGTGCAATAGTAAAATATTGAATTTGATACGAAATTTTTTTTAAAAGATTATTTATTTCTATGTAATCTAGGATTATGAAATTGTTAATTATTAAATTTGAAATTCGTTTGATAATTAATTTATTTAATTAATGTAAAAATAGCCATTTTGGCCACTGTCTTGGATTTCGATGAAACCAGTTTCATCGGACCCGTAATAGTGAATTATTGCATGATTTTAAGTTTCATAGCGATCAGACTTATCGTCTGATCGGGCGGGCTTGAAACGCGTTGAAATCAATTTAATGAATTCAATTTAAAATAAGCTTATTTTAAAAGCTATCTTTTATATACAATGGAATTTGGATTTGAAACTTGTTCCATTGAGTTTAGAAATATCGAAAAATCTATTTTGATATATGAGACAACCTACTTTTGTTTCATAAACGGAAGCGCATTTTATTTCTGATTATTATATGTATCTGTCTATTCAATCATCAGTTTCTTTCTTCTTCTAATGGCAGAAACCAAATTCCAATTACGAACCCTTAATCCAATTTCAAATTCAAATCGAAATTAAATTCTTCGAACTATGTCATATTATATATCATTGAAAAGCTCTCGATGAGTGTAATTTACTGCAGCAATTCATTTTTTGATTTGATTCATTGTTTGACCGAAAATCGAGGATGAACCTCTGCGTTGAAATTAGGTTTCCACGATCCAATGAGGGATCTTCATCCGATGACGATCGAAAAGCGGAGTTGGGAAGAGGGAGTCTGTCGAGACTTGGTTTTGATTCATGACACGAAGCTATCACTATGACATACAAATTTGATGACTGCTACGACAAAAAGAGAATATATACTAGATGGAGACAAGACATCAAAATCGGTGCATCAATTATATTATTCTTGTTTTTGAGTCTTAGATCAATTTTGGTAAGACCTCTCCTCGTTTATATATATTTAGCTTATATATAATCTTAATGATTTATACATATTAGCATAGAATATATATATATATATATGCATAAAATTTCTTTAAAAATATATATGTAATATATATATATATTTAAAACCTATGAAAACTGTGCAAATTGAACAAAAATTACCAGGTCAATCGACTGACCTGTAAATTTCTATGTAACATGCACAGGTGCACAAATAAACAAATAAAACGTTTGAATATTCAGTCGACTGACCTAGAGGTTCAGTTGACTGAATTTCTACAACAACTATTTTTTGAAAAGACACGACCATTTGTGAAGAGTTACGAACCTCTACGAAAAGATTTGGATGTGACACTTCAACCGGAACTCTTCATCAACAGTCGCTACTCTCTAACATCTATAAATACATACTCTAACTCGATTCCAAATCATCGATTTTTTTTGTCTTTCTAATCTATCACTCTTGAATCTACTTGCAACTATACTTTCAAATATTCTGCATTAAAGCAATATTATACCTTTCTATTCTTCATAAGCTTCATATATATATATATATATATATATATATATATATATATATTCGAGGAGAAGATTATAGGAAAGGTGTACTACAAGTGACAAATATGTGTTATTAGAACACACAAAGTCAAAACAATATTTTTTATTTATTGTAGTCCTGTTCTGCTGCTCAGGCGTGCGAAGTCCTCTTCGGCTAGGAGAAATCCTGTTCTGCTGCTCAGGTCCTTGTTCGGCTGCTCAAGGGTTGTATAGACATGTTCCTCCGGGTTAAGTGAGGGTTATTGTTTTAGGGAAATTCCAGAAGGAGTCTGACACTGGACTTAGTACGAAGCTCCGAACCAGTATAAAAATCTCTGGTGTCTTTTTTATTATACTGCTTTTATATTTCCTAGTGTTTACTATATAGCTATCATCACTATACTCTGTATTATCATATATCCATATTACACGATCCATAGCACACTTTTAATTTGTATCGGAGCATTTTCATTTGGTATCAGAGCCTAGAATTCTATCGATCGTTACAACATCATAGAATAATGACCAGAAAACGATCCAGTCGAAATACAACAGGCAAAATCCCTGTCAAAGCCACCCGTGAGAACTACAAAAGGTACTTTCTGATTTATAAATTTCAGTAAAAGATAATAATGAATTAGTTAGTATAATCAATAAGATTTCAAAGCTTAAATTTATCATTTTACAAAAGATGAAATCTGTTGAACCTGAAAATGAGAAACTGAAAAATGAGAAATTAGATTTAGAAAATCAACAAGGTGTTTTGAAAAATAATTTTGAGGCTCTTGAAGTTTTCTAGATGAATAAAATACTATGACTGAAAAAGAAAATGAAAATTTTTCAAATAAAATTACGGATTTGAAAAGACAAAATGATTTAGTACAATCATCTTTAGATAATTCAGAATCTTAAATTTTTCTTCTCGAAAATGAGAACTGTAAGTTAAAAAAAGACAATTCTGAATTAAACAAGCAGACTGATATTTTGAAAACCAATAATACTTCTGAAAATAATAACTGTGACTTTAAAGCTAAATTTGATAAATTTAACACTGAAGTCACAAAATTTAATAAATGTCAAAACGATTTAAACTTGATTTTATCCAGTTCTAGACCTTTACATGATAAAAGTGGTTTAGGATATAATAAAACTGATCATAGAAATAACACCAGATATGCTTTCATGTATAGTAAATATGTTAGTGCTATTACTAGATTACGAATAAAGTCTAAATCCAATTTTTATAGAAATTCAAATACTGCTATGACCAATAATATTTATAATTTCTTTAAAAGTACAAATCATTGACAGCAAATACGAATAAAAATTATCTAAGTATTTGGGTTCCTGTTAATTGAAAAAATGGAGAAAAAATACATTAATGATTATTTTTATATGGGAGTTAATAATGAAAATTATATTTATAAAGATTCGACCACACCCAAATGGGTATGGTTTCCTAAAAATTAGGAAATTATAAGAACCTTGGGTATTGCATGCTTTAAATGTTATTTTTTTCTTTCTGATCTCTTACATTATAAGTAGTATTTATTTTATTCTTTATTGTTCATGTTCTTTATTCCTTTTTGTCATCGACAAAGGGGGAGAAAATTATCACTAACATTTAGAATGCAGGATATATATCACCAAAGATTCAAGGGGAGTAAGTATTTATATTATATATACAGTCAAAATCTGTATCTATTTAGAGGTTGTTATCAATCAAAAAGGAGGAGAATGTTGAGACTTAGTTTTGATTCATGATACGAAGCTATCACTATGACATACATATTTGACGACTACTACGACAAAAAGAGAATATATACTACATGGAGACAAGACATCAAAATCGGTGCATCAATTATATTATTCTTGTTTTTGAGTAGATCAATTTTGTTAAGATCTTTCCTCGTTTAACATATATATTAGCTTATATATAATATTAAGGATTTATACATATAAGCATAGAATATATATATATGTATATATTTAAAATATTTCTTTAAAAATCATATAATATATATATATATATTTAAAACTTGTGAAAACTGTGCAAATTGCACAGAAATCACCAGGTCAGTCGATTGACCCTTTAATTTCTTTGCAACATGCATAAGTGCAAAAATAAATAAATAAAACATTTGAATATTCAATCGACTGACCCACAGGTTCAGTTGACTGAATTTCTACAACAGCTATTTTTTTGAAAAGACACGACTATTTGTGAAGAGTTACGAACCTCTACGAAAAGATTTGAACGCAACACTTCAACCGGAACTCTTCATCAACAGTCGCTGCTCTCTAGGTCTATAAATACATATTCTAACTTGATTCCAAATCACCGAATTTTCTTATCTTTCTAATCTAACACTCTTGAATCTACTTGCAACTATGCGTTCAAATATTCTGCTTCAAGGCAATATTATACCTTTCTATTCTTCATAAACTTCAAATATATATATATATATATATATATATATATATATATATATATATAGGAGAGGGTTATATGAAGAGTGTACTACACGTGACAAATCCGTATTATTAGAACACACAAAGTCAAAACAATCTTTTTTATTTGCTGAAGTCATGTTCTGCTGCTCAAGCGTGTGAAGTCATCTTCGGCTGTGGAGGCGAGATCCTATTTTGCTGCTTAGGTCCTTGTTCAGCTGCTCAAGAGCTGTATAGACCCGTTCTTCCGGGCTAAGTGAGGGTTATTGTTTAAGTAAAATTCCAAAAGGAATCTGGGACTGGACGTAGGACGAAGCTCCAAACCAGTATAAAAACTCTGGTGTCATTTTTATTATACTCCTTTTGTATTCCGCACTATTTACTATATAGCTATCATCACTATACTTTGTATTATCATATATCCATATTACACAATCCATAGTACACTTTCAATTGGTATCAGAGCATTTTTAGAGTCGAGCAGGTGCTTAGGGTGATTTTCGTTTATCGTAAGGTGGCCAGGATTCACCGTGAGTGGCTGTTAAAGGGGGCGGCAACGTTGTTTTGTAGAGGCGATAGGTGGGTGGTCGGAGGCCATTGCGTGGTCGGCCTGATGCATGGAGCAAGGCGCAAGCAATGGATCGAGGTGAAAGTTGATGAGCATGTGGCATTTGATGTTTGTTTGGTGGCAGCTGGTTCGTGCTTTGCCTGTTGGGTTTCGAAGTCAGGTGCGTACGTGTCTTCGAGAGGTTAACGTGGTAATTCTTTTTATATGTTTATTTTATTTAAAGTTTGAATGTTCTAACTACCATATCTTTTACGTACGAGCTTGGATTCACATGCGATTTTCTCCATTGCCATTGTATCGAAATTCCGGACATTACGGAACTGGTTTGGATGAGTTCTAAGACTGTTAAAATTTTGGGCCTAAATTGGATTTTTAATCGATGAAAATCAAAGGTGAGTGTTTTAACCCACTCACGACTACTAAATCATCGTATGTTAGTTAAATTAAATCTGTGATATAATTAGAAGTTGACTGATTTTTGTTTGGTATGTTTGAATCATCATTCCAGTTAAACTTGAGTTTTATAAAATATAATTTCCATTTAATTTAATATTGAATTTAAAATGTTAATTGAATGCCTGATAATGATAATCAGTTTATTTGCTGTGATTTATTAGTTGGATTGAATGATGATTACGATGGATGTTTAATTGTTGGTATTGGATGACTGGATGCTATATTTATATATTATTGTAATATTGTAAGTTCCTTAGTTATGGTTAGGAAAATCACTATGGGTTGAAATGATACATAATCGAATGGTCTATAGATTAGAAAAAAATCATTATGGGTTGAAATGATAAACTCGAGCGATTTTATGGACTTTGAATTTTAAATTCGGAATTTGCGGGTTGATATGATATATACCCGTAAATTTAAATTATTGTGGGTTGAAATGATAGATATCCGTATCACTTGACCATAGGGTAGAAAGTCTTATACAAACACCGGATTGGTTAAATTAAATGATTTTAAATCCTTAATTTAAATGTTATTTTGAAATAAAATTTGATTTTTATAAACTGATTTACTTTGGAAAATCCAAGCTTTAATGTTTAAATTGAAATTGGTTCAAATGAATTGTTTAAAAGGATTTAAATTGAAATTTCAAAGTTGAATTTTAAAAATATAAATGAAGTTTATCAAAATTGAGTTATTGAAATGTTTGAATATTTAAACTGTGAAATCTACTCAATTTGAAGTAGTTTAAATTTATAGTTCAAACATGGATTTGAAATTGATATAGATTTAAATGGTTTTATTGAGAATCTAAATTGAAAGTTTTAAATGGGCTTTTTGATTTGAAATTTGGATAAGGTCCTGATTCGTTGAAATGGAAGAAACACTTGATTTGATATTATTTGCAAACTAATCATTTTAATATAAACTGTTTAAAGATATATTATTTTAAAATTTAGATTTATATAGATTTTCAAAATATTTACTATATAAACCATTTCAATAATCAAACCATTTTATATTAAACTATTAAAATATATTTAATCTATCTTTTTAAACTATTTTGAACCATTTTAATATATTTAAGCAAATTTAATCTATTTAATCTATTTTAATCTATTTTAATTTACTTAAACTATTTTAAATCTGTTTTAAACTATTTTAATCTATTTTAAACCACTTAAACATTTAAACTATTTTAGAACTATTTTAACACTATTTAAACTATTTTGACTATCTAAACTATTTTCTAGAATTTAAACTATGCAAGGCTGAATTATTTATATTTAAATCATGGATTTAAAAGCGGATATGGTTAAATGATGTTCTAACCTAAGTTGGGATTTGAAATGATATTTTCTAGTGAAATGACGTATTTGAATAACTACGATGATTTTGAAATGAGGGTTTAACCTATTTTGTGGACATGATTTCGAAAGTAAATATGATTTCGCAAGTGATATGATTTTGAAGTAAATATGATATTTTGATATCAATTATGAATCAATTTTAGAAATGTAAAAGAAACATCGATGTGAAATAAGCTTTTGGTTGTTCAAGAAACCGGGATAGGATATTTTCATACTCTCTGTCAATACCGAAAACCACTTTAACAAATGTGCACGTAGTGGAGATTCCAGAATGAAGTAGGATGGTTTGGCAAATGATTCTATATGAGGTATTAACGTAGCCACGACTCCCTTGAGTCAGCTTGATGTGACTAAAACAGGAGCTATACTGAGCCTAGTGAGGTCGCTCCTCCCATCGGGCACATTTCTTCTATACCGTATTATGACTGTGATTTGGAAGTGTGCTTTGAGGCGGGCGGTAGTAGCTGCTATGCGTTACCACTAGTCCTGGAGTGCAACGGTAGAATCCTACCCTGGCATTGCCTCGCATGCCTTATCACATGCTTTACCAAGCCCATTAAGAGTTTGGTTTGTACCGTACCTATGGAGTTCCCTCTGACAGCCCTACAGTTTACAGAGGAATTACAGTACTGTATAGACTACAGAAATATATAAAAATGTGTTAAGGGGGATATGGGTAATGCCTTAACACTTTTTTAATACTTTACTTTACTGTAGACCTTATTATAATAGCGTATTGTACTGTGTATGTAGATAGTTTAATGGATACTTAGGAGATGGATATCTTGAATATCTCTTAAATTATTGCACACACGTTAGAAATTGGATAGGAGATGTAAAATCCCGTAAACATCTCTTAAGCCGTTGCACTCATATTTATTTACTGTTGAGTTAGCATACATAAGATCTTTTAGTTCCACTTGAGTGTTTTGTCTTTTCATTACGCCCGAGTCAGTCTGTGCTTTCCAGTGTATTGAAGACTATTTCTTGAGTACGAAGACGAAGATTTAATATATTATTACTATTTATCATATTTATTCCACTGCATTATTTATTTATTCCCGCTGTAAGTGAAAATCAGATCGGTATTATAAAAGTGTAATCAAATATTATTTATAAAACAGTTTCATGAACTATTTATTTGATTATTATATTTGTTCATTCCACTATGAGACTCTGTTTTGTTTTTGCTTCTTGTCTATTAGTTTCTTACTTACCTCAATAACAATCCTACCTTTTGCATGGTTTGAGTTTACATGTTTGGTTTATTGTCGATTTAAACCGTCCAAAATGGTGGTTCGTTACATTTGGTATCAAAGCTTTGGTTTAGCGATAACCTTAGCTTTGTGGGATCTAACTCATTGGAGATAGGGCAGTATTATCCTAGAATGAGTCATTAAGCATTTATATGAAAGAGCGTATTTGTTAGTGTTATAAAAATGTTTTTATTATGTTAATTTGTTCTGTTTAGTATTTACAAATTCCGATCGGTACATAGGACGCTGTGGCATCGATAGGAATTTCTAACTACTTAATAGGGCAGACGACACAGTAGTGTTTTGAAATATAAGTAAATGAAATAATTTTGCCTAGTATTATATTATTTATATAAAAGAATAATTTTTATAACTGGATATAATTGAATGTGACATGTTTGTTTGTTTGAAAGTGAAATTCTATAAATATTGGTTGTAAAATAGGGTTTACTAATAAAGTAAATATAAATTGGAAATTTGAGAAATTAAGTTTCAGAGTTTTGAAATTTGTTTTCAAAAGTTTTGGAATATAATATTAGTATTGCTTGGAAGTATATTCAGATATAAATATTTTTAATGTGATTTGAAAGAAATTTTCTAAAGAATTTTAGAAGGAAATAAGTTCTGTATTCCCCTCTTATGTTATTGGAAAATAATTTCGGTAATGGGTGCATGCATCATCGATGTTCATTTTCGAGTTTCAAAGTGGGAAAAACCGTTGTAGTTGTTTTACTACACATTTGTTTTGATAAACAAATCTTAAATTTGAATTCGTAAATATGATTTGATCTATATAGGATATGAATATATATTATTTCCAAAATGATTGAAATGTACCTAGAATTTAGTTCTTTATTTTTTTATAGATTAGGATTTTAGTCATTGTAATAGAATGAAATCTTAACTATTTTAATAATTGGAAGCTTTTAAAATGAAAAATAAGAATTAGATGCTAAGTGATTAATGAAATATATAAGAAACTGAAATTTGTAACTTGTAAATAAGAAAATGTAGAGGATGTAATTATTGAATATTTTGTTAACTAAAACGAATAATACAAATTTGGGTAACATTCAATTACATTCTAAAAGATATATATATATATATATATATATATATATATATATATATATATATATATATATATATATAACTTACCAGAAATGTTTACAAGTTGTATTATTAAGTAGGATATGTAATAGAATATTATACAAGTAAAATTTAAGTAATGAAATTGTTCAAATAGAATTATTTATATAAATAAGAGTTTTGAAATTACAAGAAATCTTTTAAACATAAGTTAATATTGTAAAATGCTTGTAATTAAATTGAATAGATGAAAAAAAAGTAAATACTATTTAAGTAAATGATATAAACTCAGGAAAATGACTGAAAATATTCACGGATGAACATTAATATTAAAATGGATATCAAGGATTATAAGTAATAATAAATGTCAAATAAACTAAAATGAAATGTATGTAATACTTTAACATGCATTCAATAATGATTTCAAATATAGAATGTGAAATAAATTTAGTAAGTTATGAAGGTAAATTAATTAACAAAATTATCGTCGTATGAATGAATGGAAATAAATGAATAGTAGATGATGTGAAAGGAAATTAATAAGAATAAACTTAAATAATATTTGAAATTCTTGGTTGTTTTGGCTTATGGGATGTTTGGGAAAGGATATTTCTAACCGTATAAGGATGTATAAATATCTATTAAGTAATTATCTAAGGCTATTGAGCGTAGGATACACTTGATAGTTTATTTATCACCTTGTACGATTAAAAGTTTCTTAGCCTTAACAAACCATTAGTTTGGTCGCTATGGATGTATGATGGATATTTGGATTGCATATAAAAGTTGTATTGTTTTGTTTGCATATGTTTTGTGTTGATTTACTTTTGTTAATAATTTGAAAACAACTTAAATATTTCTATTGTGCCTAATTCGCACTATTTTGGATTCAAAAATTGAAGTACAGGTTTATAGGAACAATAGCTACTGCTTTTGGTTTCATAAATAAAGTTTGTTTGCCCGACAAATATGTATGTTTTCGGATTATGGTTTTATAGCGATATTTTATTATTTTTCCGTGGATTGGGATATTTTATTTTTGAATCATGATATATATATTTATATATATATATATATATGATATTATTGATATTATTATTTCTCTGGACCTCTCTGTACAAAGGAGATTTTGCCAATTTTTTTTTTTTGAATTTTGGACTTAGAAATTTTGTGAAAATGAAATATTTTCAAAATTTATTAAACTTTAATATGAAGATTAAATTGTTTATTTATTTGGTATATTTTGTTTAAAATACTTAACTATGTAAATTTAATTGTTTACAAATTGATTATGTGAATAAAGTTATTTAAGCTTCTTAATTCCTTCTCGTTCCTTTTCGTAGACGAAAAGTTTTAAGTGCGGAAGAGTGTAACGACCCATAATTTTCGATAAATAAAAATATTAAATTAATAATATTTTGACAATTAATATTGTGAGAAATCAAAATTTTATGTTTTGTTAACGAGAAAGCAGTTAAAATGCAAATTAATAATATTAATTTAACGTAATTGATGACTATTTGAATGAAATTTCAAACAATAGAATTAAGGTAATTAAATATTACATCTAATGTGGTAAAAGATGATAAGTTTGAAATATGAATGTAATAAGATGTAAGCTTATGTTAGTTATATTCATAAGGTAATAATTGATTAGATGATAAGAGCGAAATCAAAATAAATAAATTTGTTGGAATTTTAATTGAGACAGTTCGTCTAAAGTCCTTATGAAATTTCAAAATACATCAAATATCCACCAAAAAAGTATGTAATTAGGTCCTTAGAATTAAGTTATTGAATAATTGCATGCATCTATGCGATTATTCAGTTAATAATTGCATATATTTATGCGGTTATATCCAAATATTGCAGACATTTTCGTAATTATTCATTAAAAAATTGCGGAAACTTCTGTAATATTTTAAAAAATTGTAGAAATTTCCACAATTAGTCACCAAAAAAAGCGGAAATTTCCGCAATTATTCACCGAATGAGTGCTAACATTTATGCAATTTTTGGACAAAATTGCATAAAAATCTGCAATTATTTACTGAATAGTTGCATAAATATATGCGATTATTCAGTACTTAATTCTTGAGACCTAATTTACAATCTATTTTTGGAGAGGAGTTTTCGTGTATTAATTTTGATTTTAAGGATGTGAGCCTAATATTCACATTTTAGATTATAATTAATGAATTTATTGCAGTTATAATTGAACACTGTAATCAATGCATTATTTAAATATTGAATTTGACGTGGAAAATTTGTTTTAAAAGATTATTTATTTCTATGTAATCTAGGATAGTGAAATTGTTAATTATTAAATTTGAACTTAAAAGTAATTAAATAAATTTCATAATTATTTTACTTAATTGACGTAAAAATAACCATTTTGGCCGCTGTCTCGGATTTCGATGAAACTAGTTTCATCGGATCCGTAACAGTGAATTATTGTAGGATTTCAAGTTTCGTAGCGATCAGACTTGTCGTTCGATCGTGCGGCTCGAAAAGCATAGAAATCAATTTAATGAATTCAATTTAAAATAAGCTGATTTTAAATGCCAACCTCTGTATACAATGGAATTTGGGTTTGAAACTTGTTCCACTGAGTTTAAAAAATAGAAAACATCTTTTTTGACATATGGGATGATCTACTTTCATTTCGGAAATGGAACGGGCTTTTCGAGTCGTTATTGTCGTTTCAAACCAATTCGATATGTTATTTCATTATTATCGAGCCTTGTTTATATAAATAGTTTTTCCTAACCCTAGCAGCCTTTTTATTTATGATTATTGTACGTATCCGTCTATTCAATCAACAGCTTCTTCTTTCTTCTAATGGCAGAAACCAAATTCCAATTACAAACCCTAAATCCAATTTCAAATTCAAATCGAAATTCAAACTCTTCAAACTATGACATATTATATATCATTGGAAAGCTCTCGACGAGTGTAATCTATTATAGCAATTCATTTTTGGATTTGCGATCCAATGGTGGATCTTCATCCGATCGACGATTGAAAAGTGG
This sequence comes from Allium cepa, assembly GCA_030765085.1. Classification (NCBI taxonomy): domain Eukaryota; kingdom Viridiplantae; phylum Streptophyta; class Magnoliopsida; order Asparagales; family Amaryllidaceae; genus Allium; species Allium cepa. The sequence goes on from CM060935.1 coordinate 974,635,058, forward strand.
CGTTGGGAAAGGGTAGTCGAGCAAGTGCATAGGCTGGTCTTCGTTAGTCATAAGGTGGCCAGGATTCACCATGAGTGGCTGTTAAAGAGGGCGACAATGCTGTATTCTAGAGGTGGTAGGAGGGTGGTCGGAGGCCATTGCGTGGTCGGCCTGATGCGTGGAGCAAGGCGTAAGTAAAGGATCGAGGTGAAAGTCGACGAGCAGGCATCGTTTGACGTTTGTTTGGTGGCAGCTGGTTCATGCTTTGCCTATAGGGTTTCGAAGTCAGATGTATACGTGTCTTCGGGAGGTTATTGTGGTAATTATTTTTATTTATTTATTTTAATTTAAAATTTAAAGTTTGAATGTTCTAACTATCACATCATTTACATACGAGCTCAAATTCATGCGCATTATTCTCCTTTGTGATCGTATCAAAATTCCGGACATTATGGAACATATTTGTTAGAATTTTGGGCCTAGATTGAATTTTTAATCAACGAAAATCAAAGATGAGTATTTTAACCCACTCACTACTACTAAATCATCCTATGTTAGTTAAATTAAACTTGCGATATGATTACCAGTTGATTGATTTCTGTTTGATATGTTTAAATCATCATTCTAGTTAAATTTGAATTTTATTATATATTATTTCCATTTAATATAATATTGAATGTAAAATTGTTAATTGAATGGCTGGTAATGATAACCAGTTTATTTGTTTTGATTTATTAGTTGGATTGAATGATGATTTTGATGGATGTTTAATTATTGATATTGGATTACTGGATGTTATATTTATATATTGTTATCACATTGCAAGTTCCTTAATTATGGTTAGGAAAATCACGATGGGTTCGAATGATACATAGCCAAATGATCTGTAGATTAGGGAAAAATCGTTATGGGTTGAAATGATAAACTCAAGCTATTTTATGGATTTCAATTTTTAATTTGAAATTGGGGGTTGAAATGATATATAACCGTAAATTTAAATTATTGCAGGTTGAAATGATAGATATCCGTATCACTTGACCGTGGGGTAGAAAATTATATATGGACACCGGATTGGTTAAATTAAATGATTTTAAATCCTTAATTTTGAATCCGATTAAATGTTATTTTGAAATAAAATTTTATTTATATATACCGATTTAGTTTTGAAAGTCCAAGCTTCAATGTTGAAATTGGAATTGGTTCAAATGAATTGTTTAAAAGAATTTAAATTGAAATTTCAAAGTTGAATTTTGAAACATAAATGAAATTTATCGAAATTGAGTTATTGAAATGTTTGAATATTGAAACTGTAAAATCTACTGAAATTGAAATAGTTTAAATTTATAGTTTAAACATGGATTTGAAATCGAAATAGATTTAAATGGTTTTATTGATAATCTAAATTGAAAGTTTTAAATAGAGTTTGTTGATTTAAAATCTGGATATGAACCAGATTTGTTGAAATAGAAGAAAAAGTTGATCTGATATTATTTCCAAATTAATTATTTTAATATAAACTGTTTAAAGATATTATTTTAAAATTCTGATTTTTCAAAATATTTACTATATAAACCATTTCAATAATTAAACCATTTTATATTAAACTGTTAAAACTATATTTAATCTATTTTTTAAACCATTTTAACATATTTAAACTATTTTAATCTATTTTAATCTATTTTAAACTATTTTAATCTATTTAAACTATTTTAAAATTTTAAACTATTTTAATCTATTTTAAACCATTTAAACTATTTTAAAATATGTTAAACTATTTTTAAACTATTTTAAAACTATTTAAACTATTAATGACTACCTAAACTATTTTCTTAAACTGTGCAAGGCTGAATTGTTTATATTTAAATCCTGGATTTGAAAGCAAATATGGTTAAATGATGTTAAAACCTAAGTTGGGATTTGAAATGATATTTTCTAGTGAGATGACATATTTGAATAAATATGATGTTTTTGAAATGAGGGTTTAACCTATTTTGTGGATACGATTTCAAAAGTGAATATGATTTTGGAAGTGATATGATTTTGAAGTAAATATGATATTTTGATATCAATTACGAATCGGTTTTAGAAATGTAAAAGAACCACCTGTTGTGAAATACGCGTTTGGTTGTTAAAGACACCGGGATTAGATATTGTCGTACTCTCTGTCAATATCGAAAACCACTTTCACAACTGTGCACATGATGGAGATCCAGAATGAAGTAGGATGGTTTGGCGAACGATTCTGTATGAGGTATTAACATAGACCCGACTCCCTCGAGTCAGCTTGATGTGACTAAAACAGGAGCTATACCGGGCCAAGTGAGGTCGCTCCTCCTATCGGCCACATTTCTTGGATACCATATTATGACTTTGGGATTGATTTGGTGGCCACCCCTCGATTTGATTTAGGAGTGTCTTCCGAGGTGGACGGTAGTTGCTGTTATGCGTTACCACTAGTCCGGGAGTGCAAACGGTAGAATCCTACCTTGGCATTGCCTCCTCTGCCTTGTCACATGCCTTATCGTGCCCAATACGAGTTTGGTTTGTACCATACCTATGGAGTACCTCTGACAGCCCTCTAATTTACGGAGGAAATACGGTACGGTGTTGATTACGGCAATATATAACAATGTGTTAAGAGGGATATGGGTAACGCCTTAACGCTATTTTAATACTTTACTGTAGACATTATTATAATAGCGTATTGTACTATGTGTGTTGATAATTTAACGGATCCATAGGAGATGGAAATCCTGAACATCTCTTAATTTATTGCACACATGTTAGATGCTAGATAGGATATGTAAAATCCCCTAAACATCTCTAAAGCAATTACACTTATATTTATTTACTGTTGATTTAACATACATAAGATCTTTTAGTTTTGACTCGAGCGTTTTGTCTTTTTGTTAAGCTCGGATCAGTCCGAGCTTGACTATTTTCTAGAGTAGGAAGACGAAGATTCAGTATATTATTACTATTTGTTATATTTATTTCAGTGTATTATGTTGTTCCGCTGCATTATTTATTTATTCCTGCTCTATGTACAACTTTGATCGGTATTGTAAAAGTATAATCAAATATTATTTATAAAGCAGCTTCATGAACTGTTTATTTGATTATTATATTTTGTTATACCGTTGTGAGATTCCGTGTTTTGCTTTTTTTCTTTTGTATTATTTTTTTATTTTTTCCGTTAACAATCCTCCCTTTTGAATGGTTGAGTTGACATGTGTGGTTTATTATCGATTTAAACCATCCAAATAGGTAGGTCGTTACAATGGACTTCAAGCGCTGGCAGCAAAAGATGTTGTTTTATCTTACGACATTGGGCCTTGCAAAGTTTCTTGCTAAAGATGCTCTTATAGTCGCAGAATTGGAACCCATGCAACTAAAGTAGAAGACTTGAATATCTGGAAGAGTTTTGATTTCATGTACAAGAACTACATTCCTTAATGGATTCGACAACAGTCTATACAATGTATATTGTACTGCTCGAACTTCTAAGGAACTTTGGACGACATTGGATAAGAAGTAAAAAACTGAAGATGCTGGCATGAAGAAATTCATAGCAGGAAAGTTTGTCAATTTCAAATGATTGACGCGAAGACCGTAATCAGACAAATTCAAGAGCTACAAGTCATTATCCACGAATTGCATGATGAAGGTATGGCTCTAAGCGAATCCTTTCAAGTGGCTACTACAATTGAAAAGCTTCCTCCATCATGGAAAGATTTCAAAAACTACCTTAAGCACAAGCGCAAGGGGATGACAATGGAGGAACTTGTAGTTCAATTGAGAGCTGAGGAAGATAACATGAAATCTGAGAAAAAGACTTTGCATACCATGATTGCCAAGGCAAACGTAGTCGAGTCAGAGAAACCCAACAAAAGGAACCATGAGAATGCTCTTAAGAAATAAAAGAAATTTCAGGATTCATGCTATAATTGTGGAAAAAAATGGCACAAAGCCGCCCAATGTCGTGCATCTTAGAAAAAGAAATCGGAAGCAAACATGGCTTATATTCAGAAGGCGTTTCTGATATGGACTTTTGTGTAGTAGTGTCCAAATGCAAACTTGTTGGTAAGTCGAAGGAATGGTTTGTAGACACAGAAGCCACTCGACACATATATGAAAATAAGTGGATGTTTACAACCTACAAAACTGCTACTGAGGGCGAACAACTTTTTATGGGTAATTCATCTGCATCAAAGGTCGATAGCAAGAGAAAGATTGTGCTAAAATTGACTACTGGAAAAGAACTAACTTTGGCAGATGTTCTTCATGTTCTAGAGATCCGCAAGGACCTAATCTCCAGATTATTGCTTAGCAAGCATGGCTTCGAACTCATCATTGTGTCTGATAAGTTTGTGTTTTTAAAGAATGGAGTGTATATAGGGAAAGGTTATGTGAGTGATGGTTTATTTAAAGAAAATGCAAGCGCTATTGTACCAAACAATGATATGAATAAAATTGAATCTTCTACTTATATCGTTGATTCTTATAACATATGGAATTCTAGATTATGCACGTAAATCTTGACACACTATGAAAATTGATTAATCTAGACTTTATACCAAAACGCAAAATAGGTTCCAACTATAAATGTCAAGTTTGTGCAGAAGAAACATTAATAAGAACTTTATTTCACCATATTGAAAGAGAAACTGAACCTCTAGACTTAATAAACACAGATGTATGTGACTTAAAAATGTGTCAATCTAGAGGAGGTAAAAGGTATTCACCACTTTTATTGATGATTGTATAAGGTACTGTTATGCATACCTCCTTGGAAGCAAGTATGAGGCATTTGACATGTTTATACCTTATAAAGCAGAAGTTGAGAATCAACTCAACAAGAAAATATAAGCTTTAAGAAGTAATAGAGGAAGCGAATATGAATTTCCCTTCGAGGAGTTCTGCGCCGAACATGGTATTATACACCAAGCTATAGCTCCATATCCACCATAATCTAGCGGTATAGCTGAACGGAAATATATAACTCTTAAGGAAATGATGAATGCCTTACTAATTACTCTTGGATTGCCAGATAACTTTTGCGGAGAAGCTATTCTTTCAACAAATCATATTTTGAATAAGATGCCACGAAAGAAAATATCTGTAACGATCCAGTTTTTTAAGCCAAATTTAATTTAGTAATTAATACAATTTTTAGAATAAATTTGTGAATTAATTTGAAAATTTCCAAAACAAATGAGATAAGTGTTTGTTTATATGTTTATAAATATATAAATTGTAAACAGAATCTGGATTTGAAATTCGAAAATAAATTGGATTTAAAAACTCTATATTTTAAAAATAATAAAAATTTGTTTCTAATTATAATATATATAAATATATGTATATATATTGTGATTTGGAAGTTATATTTCGAATTTAATATAATAATAATTTTCAAAAGATATTTAAAGTTAAATTTTATATATAATATATATATGTGTTTATTTATTAATGATTAATAAGATTTTAAATCATTTTCTTTAGAAGTTATATAAATATCAATGAAAGGAAAAGTTTAAATATAAAAGTATAAAACATACATATATAAAACTAAATTGAAATTATAATATAAAAACATTTAATAACATCCATAAAGACAAGTGTAAACCATGTAACATAAAAATTGAACAAATGTAAGTTAATTATATCATGCATTTAACATTTGTAAGTTGATTTAGCATGCATAAAAACAAGTGTCATTATTTCTTTTCATTTTTTTTATTATTAATAAAAAGGAAAACAAGATTATAAATACACTACTTCTCTTATCTTTCATATCTTCATTTAAAATTTATCAAAATTTAAAACCTGAGAAAGAAATAAACCAGCAAAACAAACAACTTCTTGTATTCTAAAAATCTGAAGCAATCAAACAACTAAGCTATAGATCAGATCAGTTTTATCAAGCTTAAAGCAAGATCATTTCAAAATTCAAGTTGCAATCCAGTTCAACTCAGCATAAATCAAAGCAAAGACCAATTTCAATTCAACAATCAAGTAGCTTCAGTTTAAAACATATTCCAGTTTTTCAAAGATTCATGATTAAAACAAACATCAAACAAGCTAACAATTCAAAGATTCCATATCAAAGTAATCAAGCAATTCCAGTTCCAAGTTTAAGCTCTGTGTTCTCTGTTTACATAATACAGGTGAGTAAACTTCCCTTTTGAAACTTGATCTTCTTTATTTTCTTAAGTCTGTGATGATGGATGAGAATAATGACTTGGGAATGCTTTGTATGGATGTAATAATACATTTCTGTTTGGGTATACAAATTGAAAACATTGAATGTATGTATGCATATCTGTGCATATGCATATACATAGCTCTGTTATGTTCTACGGGCTTGAGAAATCTCTATATAAATTCATATCTCATTATATAAATAGTTTGATGTTATGATCCTTAAAAGAAATCTTCTAGTCATAAATAAATTAGATTTTTTTTAATATTTTTAAGTAAAATTAACAAGTAATTTTACAGGGAAAAGAAATCGTAGTAAAAATCATTTCTAGACAGAAAATCAAGTATTTAAATTCTAAGTTTTAATTGCATGACTGGATTCGAACTTAGAAACCATGACTATTGATATAGATTTCAAAATTTTAAGTGTTGTGGTTGTGGAGATATTGCGAGTTGAACTGAATTGGGTATTTCATCAAATTCTGGCGATCATGGGGATATTGAACTTTGGGGTTGTGGTCAGAGGAGGGTAGTGGTCGGCGGTCTCGTGAAAAATGGTCTCGCATTTTTCTAGGCGTCGGCAGGTGTAGTACGATAGGATTTAGGGTTTAAAACCTCGTGCGAGTCGACGTTGTTATCGTGACGATTTCATCGGCATAGTGGCATCGAGTGGGATCGGGGTAAGTAAAATAGGGAGGTGATCGAGTGGAGAAGGTATAGACATGATGACGTGGCTCCAGGTGGTCGGAGGTTGTGGTGCGAGGAGGAAATGTTGATCAGGTTCGTTCCTGTGGGTCATCTTTGTAGCTCATTTTCGATTTTTGAGTTCGTTCGAGGATTAGGTGGTTGGAATCTAGGGAGGTAGTCGAAGTCTTCTTGCTGGCGAAGGTGATGATGATCGGAGTGGTGCCGATCGATCGTGCACATGTGCATGTGCATCTGTGTGTCAGGGTTGTTTGTTGGAGAAGATGAAGTTGAACTCGGGATTGTACTCGAGGAAAGGAAGGTTTGTCTCGGGGTTTGCCCCAGGCAGTTCGTGAGTGATTTAGCTTTGATAACAGTTTTTAAAATTTAAAAAAACAAAATAGGTTTTGGAGAAAAAGAAGTTGGGAAGACTGCTCGGGTTTGGACTCGGGTAAATCTGCATTTGGCTCGGGTATTCGTGGTCTTGGTTCGGGTTTCTAAATTTTAGAAACATATTTTAACTAAGTTTCCTAAGTAAATGTTTTAACCTGGTTTATAAAAAGCAAAAGCAAATTGTTTAATAAGTTTTTAAGATTAAAGGATCGTTAATTTTTAATTTAATGATAATTACTAAATTAAAGGTTAATTAAGTAATAATTAAAGATTAATTAATTTGTAATTATAGAGTAATTAATTTATGTAATTAATCAAAGGATAATTAATTAATCAAAGGTTGATTAATTAATGTGAGAAATTAAAGAATAATTACTTAATGAAATTAATTTAAGATTAATTAATTAATAATTAAAGATTAATTATTAATTAATTAATGATTAAAGGTTAATTAATTAATGTAAGTAACTAAGGGATAATTACTTAATGAAATTACTTAAATGATAATTACTCAATGTAATTAATTAAGGGTAATCACATATTGTAATTAAGGATAATTAATTAATTTAATTAATTAATGGTTAATTAATTAATTAATTAAAGGATGATTAATTAATGTGAGGATAATTAGTTAAAGGATAATTACTTAATGTAAGTAATTAAAGGGTTAATTTGTTAATGTAATTAATAAAGGGTTAATTAATTAATGTAATTAACTTAAGGTTAATTAATTTATGTGATTAATTAAGGATGATTAATTAATTAAGGATAATTAATTAAGATGGGTAATTAAGGATGAATAACTAATCTCTTTAATTAATAACGAATGGTTTGCAATTAATGTTAACTAAGCAGGATTTAGGGGTAATTGATTTAATTTATTTCGTGATTAAAATTAAATTTGTTGGGAATTGAACAACTAATTAATCTTGCTTATGGATGATTGAATTATATTGAATGCCTTGAATTTTTTGATATCCCTGATATGTAATGTTTTGTGATATGAATTGCTTTGGATTGAGCTATGATTAATGTAAGTTATTTATCTGTGATGAATTTACATATTTATCTGTGAACGGAAAATAAGCGTTATAGGATTATACCGCTTATGGATATTGTTGTGCTTGGATTTATGATGGTTGTGATATTTTGATTGTTGCTTGCAAAACCCCTAAACAACAAACACACACAAATATGGATTTCGTGGGAAATTGTTTAAGTCATAGGTATTTTGAATTTAATATTATTTTATCCAAATGGTGAAAAATTTAAAAGTTGAATTTTGAATCCAAAATGATTTGGAAGTGAAATTGGGTTAAATGTGAAAAAATTTTGAAAAGAAAATTTTGAAATTAAAATTATTTTGGGAATTTAAATTTAACTCAAAGTAGAGCTTGCCAAGAGTACAACAGTTCGCTAATTTTCTGATTTATACTTTAAAAGGTTATAACTTGAGAAAATGTAATCGGATTTTCCTGAAACGAAAGACATTTGTTTTCAAATGATAACAGCTTTCACATAAAGAAAGAATTTCCAGTTTTTGTTCAAAGGATTTCGAGTTGTGGGTAAATCAAATGTGAAATGGAAATAGTTTTAAAAGCTATGAATGAATATTCGTTAAAGATTTGGTAAACCTTGTTTCAACTAGAAGAGGATCTTGAAGGGTGAATCTTTTGTTTAAAAGACTAAAAAAGGAAATTTGTTTAAATCATTCAAATAGAAAGTTTTGGGAAATAAGGGCTAAAGAATTGTGACATAACTAAGATCCAAATGTATCTATATGTTTTAAAATAAGCGCTCATTATTCGGATAAGCCGGGGAAGGACATTAAGTCATAAAACCCATTCCGAATAATGATATGACAAATTGTGATTGCATTTGAAGACGGTGGTTGAAGACCAGGTATTTTCGAAAATAAAAGGATTACCTATGGATTATCTCTACACTGAGTTGCTCCGGTATAGAGATTGCCCTAAGTAATGGGAAGTTCGGACGTGATTGGGGATATCCGGATCTGTAAGGACTTTTTCCTTAATTGGACGAAGTGCCTTCGGTTCCATTCAGACCCAGGATGGACTTGTATGGATGTATGTCTGACGTTACACTTTAAGATATAAAGCTGGTTTCTGTCAAATACATTTCTATTGGTGGCGGAGAATTTATTCTCTTAGCTTAACACCCTTCTTGAGACGTACGAGCTCAGAGGTTGTGTAGTTGATGGTTACTAGTGATATACTCCCAATTTGGTAATAAGGCATGCTATGTGCTGATCATTGGTTGATCGAAGCATGGCTTTTGTGAAAAGCATAGCTTTATGGGACAAGACTTCATCGAACCTCATACCCCGGAAATGGTCGAAACAGGAAGGATGCAGCAAGGTTATGGGGATCGCGCCCCTCGGGTTATGTGCATTTCCTTCTGGATAAATAGTGGTATCATGGTACGTAGCCCAGATATTTTACTTACGTGGTTGTTGGAATTTGTGGAATCCCAGGATAAAGGTCGGTTACGACCGGGGAATGACATATTAGTGATAGTTGGTTACCTAGTTATAGAGGTAACCCGGCCTTATGTTGGTAGAGATCCGGCTAGGTTCTCGGAGCGTCCCTCCATAGGAGTACCCATTCAGAAAGGAAGTTCCTTATCCTTGACCAGTTATTGGAAATCCAATCACCCAATACAAGCCCTTTACGATTTCAGTTGTATAACCTGCCATCTAAGGTGGTAGCTATAGTAGGCATACTATAATGGTACGTATGCTGGATAAGATTAATATTATACTTTTGAAATGTTTTTCACACTATGCACTAATAATAATATCAAAAAGGATTTTTCGTGTATCAAGCATGTTTGACTACGATAAGGAGAAACCTTCCCCATGTGTGCGATTGCATTGAGTTTGTGCCAGGAGACCTTATGGTAGTTTCATTTTCCAAAAAGCATAGCGAATTTCTTTTTATTTCTTTTTGTTCAAATAACTGTTTTTGTTTTCTCACACCAGTCCCATGACTGACCTGGAGTTTATTGTTCCATTTCTAAACTCCGGGTGCCCATAATTTTCCACACGGGCAGCCTAAAATTAGGTTATCAAATAGTCAGATAGTAGATGTTGATCTGGAAGAATAAGTCTATGGATTTGGGAATTGCATTTGCTTCATTGCAGCATGATAGTTTTTTTTTTTGAGCTTTTGGAATTGGTCTTTGGAGCTTTGAAATGGAGATGCAATCTGCTGGCCTCTCTCTCTCTCTTTTTGAAGACTCTGCTGATGTTATCTGGTTGCTATTATGTTCCACTGTTGTATTTATATTGATCTCCGATGTTTTTCATTTGTTATCGGCTTGTTGTATCATTTTGTATCAATGTTGTATATCAATAAATATTCTTCTTTTTTTCCGCTATGTTGTTATCATCTAATGTGTTATAAGCTCCGGCGAGTCAGATTCAATGTTTAAATCTCCGGCATTCGAATACGGGTGATGTATTGGATGCCGATTTTAGAGCATCGGATTCCTGGTCGTCACATTTGGTATCAGAGCTAAAGGTTGAGTTAGAACTTTAGCTTTGGAGTATAACTCATTAGGTGACTCATTAGAGATAGGGTTAGAAATACCCTAGAATGAGTATATTCCCTAAAATATCTTGTCTATATGCCTAAATGAGTGCAAGAAGAGGACGAGGTAGGGGACATGGGAGTACCACTACAAATGGTAGAGACCCCGCAACAATGGGAACAACTTTTCCCATCAGCCTCTATTGATTATCATTCAATTTCAATCCTTTGATGGCTTCTTGGCAGCTCCACGAAGAAGCTTTGGCATGGTAGGTGACCATTACTTTGACCGCTGTCGATGTTTGCAAAGCCTAGACCGTCACATTTGTTAATTAATTAAAAGAAGTTTTTGAAGATAATCTTCTTATTTATAATAAAATTGTTAGAGTTCTATTCGACACTGGAGCCACGCATAGTTTTATTTCCCCGCAAACCGTAGAAGAGTTAAATTTTAAAACCCGAACTCGTAAACGAACCTATTTGTGTAAAGAACCCGGTAGGAGGCCCTACGAATTTTTGTTTACGTTGTAGAAAATTTCATATTTCATATTCTCATCATCATTTTCCTAGCAGCCTTTTCGTTCTTGATTTTAATGAATTTGAAATTTTAATTGGAATGTATTGGTTAACAAAATATGAAACTAAATTAAATTGTATCAATAAAAAAATTTCGGTCAAAATAAGATTTGGAAATTTTGTTGTGATTTCTTGTAAGGATCCAAGTCCGAAGGGAGACAAGCTAAAGTAGAGTTTTAAATCCATACCTATTGGTCGAGACAAAAAGCGGTTAAGGAATAAAGTGGTGAAATTATTGAAAGTATAATGGAGTGGAGATCCAAATGATTGTACCTAGGAAAACTCTAGATAGTATTAGGAAAGCCTATCCGGATTTGTCTCTGGATAGTTAGGAATGTTTGGTTGAATGAATTGTTTGCTTTGGTTGTTAGTATATGGCTGATATGTATGCTTTGATTATTTGAAATAAAGCTTTGGGATCATCCATTTCTTTCAAATTTCGAGGACAAAGTTTTCTTAAGGGGGGGGGGGGGGAATCTGTAACGATCCCCTTTTTAAGCCAAATTAAATTTAGTAATTAATATAATTTTTAGATAAATTTGTGAATTAATTTGAAAATTTTCAAAACAAATGAGATAAGTGTTTGTTTATATGTATATATATATATTGTAAATAGAATCTGGATTTGAAATTCAAAAATAAATTGGACTTAAAAACTCTATATTTTAAAAATAATAAAAATTTGTTTCTAGTTATAATGTATATAAATATATGTACATGTATATATTGTGATTTGCAAGTTATATTTTGAATTTAATATAATATTCATTTTCAAAAGACATTTAAATTTAAATTTTATATAATATATATATGTGTGTGTGTGTGTTTATTTATTAATGATTAATTAGATTTTAAATAATTTTCTTTAAAAGTTATATAAATATAAATGAAAGGAAAAGTTTAAATACAAAAGTATAAAACATATATATATATATATATATATATATTAAACTAAATTGAAATTATAATATAAAAACATTTAATAACATACACAAAGACAAGTGTAAACCATGTAACATAAAAACTGAACACATGTAAGTTAATAATGTCATGCATTTAACATTCGTAAGTTGATTTAGCATGCATAAAAACAAGTGTCATTGTTTTCTTTTCATTTTTTATTATTAATAAAAAGGAAAAAAGATTACAAATACACTATTTCTCTTATCTTTTATATTTCCTTTCATTCAAAATTAATCAAAATTTAAAACCTAAGAAAGAAATAAACCAGCAAAACAAACAACTTCTTGTATTCTAAAAATATGAAGCAATCAAGCAACTAAGCTATAGATCAGATCCGTTTTATCAAGCTTAGAGAAAGATCATTTCAAAATTCAAGTTGCAATCCAGTTCAACTCAGAGTAAATCAAAGCAAAGATCAGTTTCAATTTAACAATCAAGTAACTTCAGTTCAAAACACATTCCAGTTTTTTAAAGTTTTAAGATTGAAACAAACGTCAAACAAGCTAGCAATTCAAAGATTCCAGATCAAAGTAATCAAGCAATTCCAGTTCCAAGTTTAAGCCCTGTGTTCTCTGTTTGTATAATATAGGTGAGTAAACTTCCCTTTTGAAACTTGATCTTCTTTATTTTCTTAAATCTGTGATGATGGATGAGAATAATGACTTGGGAATGCTTTGTATGGATGTAGAAATATATTTCTGTTTGGGTATACAAATTGAAAACATTGAATTTATGTATGCATGTCTATGTATATGCATATACATAGCTCTGTTATGTTCTACAGGCTCAAGAAATCTCTATATAAATAGTTTGATGTTATGATCCTTAAAAGAAATCTGTTAGTAATAAATAATTAGATTTTTAAAATATTTTTAAGTAAAATTAACAATAAGCTTACAGGGATAAATAAATAACAGTAAAAATCATTTCTAGACATAAATCAAGTATTTAAATTGTAAATTTTAATTGCATGAGTGGATTCGAACTTAGAAACCATGATTTTTGATATAGATTTCATAATTTTTAGTGTTGTGGTCGTGGAGGTATTGCGAGTTGAACCGAATTGGGTATTTCATCAAATTCTGGCGATCATGGTGATATTGAACCTTGGGGTTGTGGTTAGAGGAGGGTAGTGGGTTGGCGGTCTCACGAAAAATGGTCTCGCATTTTTCTGGGCATCGGCGGGTGCAGTACGATAGGATTTAGGGTTTAAAACCTTGTGCGAGTCGACGTTGTTATCGTGATGATTTCTTCGGCATAGCGGCATCGAGTGGGACCGGTGTGGGTGGAATAGGGAGGTGATCGAGTAGTCAAGGTATGGACGTGATGACACAGCTCCAGGTGGTCGAAGGTCGTGGCCCAAGGAGGAAATGTTGACCAGGTTCGTTCCTGTGGGTCATCTCTGTAGCTCGTTTTTGACTTTTGAGTTCATTCGAGGATCAGGTGGTTGCAATCGAGGGAGGTAGTCGAAGTCATCTTGCCGGCGAAGGTGATGATGATCAGAGTGGTGCCGATCGATCGTGCACGTGTACGTGCATCTGTGTGTCAGGGTTGTTTGTTGGAGAAGACAAAGTTGAACACGGGATTGTACTCGGGGAAAGGAAGGTTTGTATCAGGGTTTGCTCCGAGTAGTTCGCGAGTGATTTAGCTCTGATAATAGTTTTTAAAATTTAAAAAAACAAAACAGGTTTTGGAAAAAAAGAAGTTGGGAAGACTGCTCGGGTTTGGACTCGGGTAAATCTGCCTTTGGCTCGGGTATTCGTGGTCTTGGTTCGAGTTTCTTAATTTTAGAAACATATTTTAACTAAGTTCCCTATGTAAATGTTTTAACCTGGTTTAAAAAAAAAGCAAAAGTAAATTGTTTAACAAGTTTTTAAAAGCAATGGAAAATGGAGGAAAATTTAGTTAACCAAGTTTTAAAGGGAAATGGTTAAACAAGTTTCAAAATTAAATGAAATTAACAAGTTTTCAAAGTAAAAATATTTATCAAGTTATCAAACAATTTTCAAAATTTTGATTATAAAGTCAAACGTGTTTTGAATTTAATTGATTTGGTTTTGAAATAATGTTTATGATTATTCATTAACTTAAAGAGTTTTAAGTTAATTCTTTTGTTAAAAATAAATTTAATTTTCAAGGTTATTTAAATAAGATATAAAAATATGGTTAAGTAATTAATAAAGATAAAGGGGTTTATCTTTAATTAATTAGGGTCTTAATTAATTAAGCAGGATTTGGAGGTAATTAATTTAATTTATTTGGTGATTAAATTAAATTAATTTTGAATTAAGTAATTGATTAAGATAAATGGGTTATCTTAAGATTAAAGGATCATTAATTTGTTATTTAATGATAATTACTAATTAAAGGTTAATTAAGTAATAATTAAAGATTAATTAATTTGTAATTATAGGGTAATTAATTTATGTTATTAATCAAAGGATAATTAATTAATCAAAGGTTGATTAATTAATGTGAGAAATTAAAGAATAATTATTAATGAAATTAATTTAGGATTAATTAATTAATAGTTAAAGGTTAATTATTAAAGGATATTTAATTAATGATTAAGGGTTAATTAATTAATGTAAGTAATTAAGGGATAATTACTTAATGAAATTACTTAAAGGATAATTACTCAATGTAATTAATTAGGGTTAATCACTTATTGTAATTAATTAAGGATAATTAATTAATTTAATTAATTAAGGTTAATTAAATGATGATTAATTAATGTAAGGATAATTACTTAAAGGATAATTACTTAATGTAAGTAATTAAAGGGTTAATTTGTTAATGTAATTAATAAAGGGTTAATTAATTAAATGTAATTAACTTAAGGTTAATTAATTTATGTGATTAATTAAGGATAATTAATTGATTACGGATAATTAATTAAGATGAGTAATTAAGGATGATTAACTAATCTCATTAATTAATAACGAATGGTTTGTAATTAATGTTAAGTAAGCAGGATTTAGGGGTAATTTATTTAGTTTATTTGGTGATTAAAATTAAATTAATTGGGAATTGAACAACTAATTAATCTTGCTTATGGATGATTGGGTTATATTGAATGCCTTGAATTGTTTGATATCCGTGATATGTAATGTTTTGTGATATGAATTCCTTTGGATTGAGCTATGATTAATG
Source organism: Allium cepa (assembly GCA_030765085.1). Lineage (NCBI taxonomy): Eukaryota > Viridiplantae > Streptophyta > Magnoliopsida > Asparagales > Amaryllidaceae > Allium > Allium cepa. The sequence continues at coordinate 974,650,561 of CM060935.1, forward strand.
TAAGTTATTTATCTTTGATGAATTTGCATATTTATCTGTGAATGGAAAATAAGCGTTATAGGATTATACCACTTATGGATATTGCTGTGCTTGGATTTATGATGGTTGTGATATTTTGATTGTTGCTTGCAAAACCCCTAAACAAAACACACTCACAAATATAGATTTCGCGGAAAATTGGTTAAGTCACAGGTGTTTTGAATTTAATATTATTTTATCCAAATGGCGAAAATCTTAAAAGTTGAATTTTGAATCCAAAAAGGTTTGGAAGTGAAATTGTGTTAAACATGAAAAACTTTTGAAAAGTAAGTTTTGAAATTAAAATTATTTTGGGAATTTAAATTTAACTCAAAATTGAGCTTGCCAAGAGTACGGTAGTTCGCTGATTTTTTGATTTATACTTTAAAAGGTCATAACTTGAGCAAATTTAATCGGATTTTCTCGAGACGAAAGACTTTTGTTTTCAAATGATATCAGCTTTCACATAAAGAAATAATTTCCAGTTTTTGTTGAAAGAATTTCGAGTTGTGGGTAAATCAAATATGAAATGGAAATAGTTTTGAAAGCTATGAATGAATCTTTGTTAAAGATTTGGTAAATCTTGTTTCAAATTGACGAGGATCTTAAAGGGTGAATGTTTTGTTTAAACGAAAGAAAATGAAAATTTGTTTAAACCATTCAAAAAGAAAGGTTTTGAAAAATAAGGCTAAAGAGTCGTGACTTAACTAAGATCCAAATGTATCCATATGTTTTAAAATAAGCGCCCATTCTTCGGATAAGCCGAGGGAGGACATTAAGTCATAAAACCCATTTCGAATAATGATATGACGAAATGGGATTGCATTTGAAGACGGTGGTTGAAGACCGGGTATTTTCAAAAACAAAAGGATTACCTATTGATTGTCTCTACACTGAGTTGCTTCGGTATAGAAATTACCCTAAGTGATGGGAAGTCCGAACGTGATTGGGGATATCCGGATTTGCGAGGAATTTTTCCTTAATTGGACGAAGTGCGTTCAGTTCCATTCAGACCCAGGATGGACTTATGTGGATGTATGTCTGACGTTATGCTTTGAGATATAAAGTTGGTTTCCATTAAATACGCTTTTGTTGGTGGCGAAGATAGCTTAACACCCTTCTCTAAGATGTACGAGGTCAGAGGTTATGTAGTTGATGGTTACTAGTGATATACTCCCAATTTGGTAATGTGGCATGCTAAGTGCTGATCATTGGTTGATCGAAGCATGGCTTTTATGAAAAGCGTAGCTTTGTGGGACGAGACTTCATCGAACCTCATACCTCGAAAATGGTTGAAGAAGGAAGGATGTAGCAAGGTTATGAGGGTCGCGCCCCTTAGGGTATGTGCATTTCATTCTAGATAAAAAGTGGTATCATGGTACGGAGCCCAGATATTTTACTTATATGGTTGTTGGAATTTGTGAAATTCCGGGAAAAAGGTCAGTTACGACCGGGGAATGGCATACTCGTGACAATTAGTTACCTAATTACAGAGGTAACCCGGCCTTGTGTTGGCAGAGATCCAATTAGGTTCTCGGGGCATCCCTCTAGAGGCATACCCATTCGGAAAGAAGTTTCTTAGCCTTGACCATTTGTTGAAAATCCAATCACCCAATACGACCCCTTTACGATTTCAGTTGTATAACCTGCCATCTCAGGTGGTAGCTATAGTAGGCATACTATAACGGTACGTATGCTGGCAAAGATTAATATTATAATTTCAAAATGTTTTACACACTATGCACTAATAATAATATCAAAAAGGATTTTTCGTGTATTAAGCATGTTTGACTATCATAAGGAGAAACCTTCCCCATGTGTGCAATTGCATTAAGTGTGTGATGGGAGACCTTTTGGTAGTTTCATTTTTCAAAAAGCATGGCGAATTTCTTTTTATTTCTTTTTGTTCAAATAACTGTTTCTGTTTGCTCATACCAGTCCCAAGACTGACCTGGAGTTTATTATTCCCTTTCTAAACTCGGGATGCCCATAATTTTCCACACGGGCAGCCTAGAATCCGGTTATCAGATAGTCAGATAGTAGATGTTAATCTAGAATTCTTTAGTCTTTGAAGTCTGTGGATTTGGGAATCGCATTCTCTTCATTGCAACATGATAGCTTTTGTTTTGAGATTTTGGAATTGGTCTTTGGAGCTTTGGAATGGAGATGCGGTCTGTTGGCCTCTCTCTCTCTCTCTCTTTTGGAAGACACTAATGATGTTATCCTGTTGCTGTTATATTTCGCTGTTGTATCTATATTGATCTCTGATGTTATTCATTTTTTATCGGCTTGTTGTATCATTTTGTATCCATGTTATATATCATTAAAAATTCTTCTTTGTTTCCGCTGTGTGGTTATCACCTAATGTGTCATAAGCTCCGGCAAATTAGACTCAACGTTTGAATCTCCGGAGTTCGAATACGGGTGATGTAATGGATGCCGATTTTCGAGCGTCGGATTTTGGGTCGTCACAATATATAAATCTCACCACGAACTATGGAAAAGTAGACCACCATCCTACAAATACTGAAAAGTGTAGCGGTGTCTTGTGAAAGTGGAGGTACCTAAACCAAAGAAAGTCAAATCAAACCAAAAACAATTGATTGTGTATTTATTGGATATGTATAAAACAGTGCTGCTTATTAATTTTTTGTAGACAAATCCAAAATTGATGATAACCACGTAAGTACCATCATTGAGTAGAGAAATTCCAGATTTTTCGAACATATATACACCATTTAAAACAGGGTACTAAAAGTTATGCTCAAAAGAGACCAAGGGAAACTGAAGTCTCTAATTCACCTAAGGATACTAAACAAAAATTGACAATATTCAGCAAAACAACGCTAATCAACAAGTGGAGGAACCAAGGAGAAGTAAAAGATCAAAGATCTCAAAAACATTTGGACTAGATTTCTACACATTTATGTTAGAAAACGATCCATTAATATACAAGTTGGCCATGTCCACCGCTGATGCCCCTTATTGGAAGGAGGCCATTAACAATAAGATCGAATCCATTATGTCAAACTATACGTAAGAATTGGTTGATTTACAATGTAAGACCTTAGGTAATAAATGGATATTTAAGAAGAAATTGAAATCTGATGGTTCAATGGACAAATATAAGGACCGACTTGTGGTTCAAGGCTTTAGAAAAAAGGAAGACCTAGATTATTTTGACACATACTCTCCAGTATTAGGATAACTTCAATAAGAATGTTAGTAGCAATTACATCCACACTTGCTTTAGAAATACATCAAATGGATGTAAAAACTGCATTTATGAATGGAGAACTAGAAGAGGATGTATATAGAACAACCTTAATGTTTCCTCAAATCTGGAAATGGAAGTAAGGTTTGTAGATTAAGAAAATCACTATATGCGCTTAAACTGTTGGAACTGGACCATCCTGCAGCGGAAGTTATAGGTGAATTTCAAAAAATTTACCCTATTGGATCTTTATTAGCCTATAATGTCTAACTAAATTAAAACATTTCTAAATTTCATTTAAATAAAATCATTTATTTTATTTAAATTCAAATAAATTAAGATATGCAATAAATTTTGTTTGATTTCATTTACACATAAATATATCATATACACATGTGTGTGAGTGCATTTGCAACATAATAATCCATGAAAGGTATAATATGTCCATATGTAGATGTTGGGATTTACATCGCAACAGATACATTAGCTTGTTTTGTATGTCATGTATGTTGTCCAAATATGTGTATGTATATGTGTTACAATACACGCACACATGTATGTATAAATATATTATATATAATATATGAACATAAAACATTTATATATAGATAAGTATATATAAAAAGAGAGAGAACAGTTATTAATAATTATTTCTAATTCAAAATTAACATAGCTTTGCAAACATAATGATTTTAGTATTTTAATTTGTATATATGTAACGTACGCGATTCTTCGTCCACGAAAATCCGACATCAATACGTCCAAAGTATCAACTGCCGAGCAATCGAAAGCCGAAAAACCGTTCCATTAGGGTTTTAGAAAAAGAAAAAAATAGAAGAAGATAGAAAAAGATAGAACATAACAGAAGAAATAACAGAACAACATCAGAATCTCATAATTCGCAGCGGATCAACATATAATAAATAAATGAATAATCTTTAAACAAAGAACTATATCAGTTATTACATTACATTACATTACATTTCATTTCACTACATTAGAGTGTACAACAACAAATGACATCAACAGCGGAAAAGAAATACTATATACTAGTAATACGCCATGCCATCCATCTTGCCTCCAGCAACTCCTGAACATCCTGAATAAACTTTAACTCTTGACTGCCCGTGTGGAAATTGGTGGGCACCCAGAGTTTAGGAAGGAAACAATAAACTCCGAGTCAGTCATGTGGCTGGTGTGAGAACTCAAAACAGTTTATTTATCTTTGAAAACAAGATAGAGGAATACTTTTAAAGTCAATTCGCAATGCTTTTAAAAGTGAGACTACCATAAGGCCTCCCGCACACACACACACATGCAAACGCAGGATCGGAGGAGATTTCTCCTTATGATAGTCAAACATGCTTGATACGCATTAAAAAGAACATTTGATATTATTACTAGTGCATAGTGTAGGCAAAATTCATTTCGAAAATAGAATATAAATCTTAGCCAACATAGACATTTCGAACTATGTCTCTATAGCTACCATCTAAACAGTGGTGACCACCATAAGTAAATGGCAGGTTCTACAACTAAAACCGTACAGGGTTTTGTATTGGGAATTGGATTTCCAATGAATGGTCAGGCCAAGGAACTTCCCATTGCCACATGAGAACGTCACTGGAAGGACGTTCCCGAGAACCAAACCGGATCTCTACCAACACAAGGCCGGGTTACCCCTAACTGGGTAACTACTGACACCAATATGTCATCCCCCGATCGTAACCGATCTATCCGAGGATCCTCGATTTCCAACAACCACAAAATATGCAGCAACAACATAGGTTAAGTATCTGGTCTCTATACAATGATACCACCTCTATCCATAAGGAATGACATACACTAAAGGGGCGCTACCCCCTAATAACCTTGCTGCATCCTTCCTATTTTGACCATTTTCGGGGTGTGAGGTCCGACGAAGTCTCGTCCACAAAGCCACACTTTATACAAAAGTCGTGCTTTGGGTCAACAAATGATCATAGAAATGATCACCAAGATAAATGATCAAATAAATGATCCTATCACAAATGATCAACACAATGATCATTTCACAGCAACACTCAGCATGCCACACTACCAAATTGGGAGTATATCACTAGTAACCTTCAACTATATAACCTCTGAGTTCATACGTCTTAGAGAAGGGTGTTAAGCTAAGAGAATAAATTCTCCGCCACCAACAGAAATATATTTGAAAGAAATCAGATTTATATCTCAATTTGTAATGTCAGACATACAATCATACAAGTCTGTTCCGGGATCGAACAGAACCGAAGGCACTTACAAAGAAGTCCTTGCAATCCGGATATTCACTAATCACGACCGGACTTTCCGTCAATAAGGGTGATAAAACCTCTATATCGGAGATCAGCCGATGTAGAGTAACTCGACGGTAATCCTTCCGTTTTCACAAACATCCGGTCTTCAAACCCGGTCATCGAATGCAATCCATAACGACGTATCACATACTTGGAATGGGTTATACGACCCCAAGGTCCTTTCCCGAATAACCCAAATAGTGAGCGCTTATTCAAAAATAAGTGTGGCATTCAAATTCAAACAATCACAACAAATACCTATTTAAAGGTAAATATTGATAGTCGGATTATTTAACTATCAATAGGCATGCTCAACATCACCCAATCCAAATAATTTCCCAAATTATTTACTTTCCAAAATATCTTTACTAGATATATATTTTCCACACTTCAACCATTTGAAATCAAATTTTCAAATCACTTTTCACCTTTATCACTTTTGAAAACAAATTTCAATCAATTTCCTTATGCGAAATACTTTCATTTCAACATCTTTCATTTATACCAATTAAATAAATCCTTAGCGGTTTACTTTACATTTACGTTCCAAATCCGTAAATTAATTCCCCTTTTCATTTATAAATTCCATAGTGAATTTACATTCCAAAATATCTATGAATATACGATTATCCAAATCGATTTCTATTATTCATTTTCAATTTATCTTTAAAAGATAAGGTCTCAAAATATTCAGTTCATATTGGAAAACATTTCCGTACTTATTTATTAATAAGTAATTCACAAATCCATTCAATTTCAACACTTGGAATTTAATATACTTAAATCGAAAATTAAGTATATATTTCATTCTTTAAGAAATCATTCTCTTAAACACATTTGTTTGGGCCAAAACGAATGTCACATAAAACATCGTTACGACGACCCAAAATCACTAGTATAGGGATTCAAACTTTAAATAGATATATAAATCCCAATACTATATAAAACATTTCCTTTCGGAAACCATTTACTATAACAACAGTGTTATAGTCCACCATTTCCTTCTATTTCTCGAAAACGTCTATTTCAACAATGAATGTTGAAATCTATGTGTTCGATACTTAATGCAGTTTAAAACGTCTTTAAAATCATTAACTTCATTTCATAATGTTCCTTCCCCAAAAACATATCCATTTCATTTAATAATATATTCACTGTCCAAAATCGTGAATATAATTCCTTTCATATATTCCTATATCCAACTTATCAAATTCAATTTATTTCGGATTTATAAACAACGTTTATAAATCCATTTATATTTTATAAACTTCTATTTATAAAAATCCTTTTTATATCTCATTTTAAATGCCAAAATTCGATTTATAAGTTGATTACTTATAAATCTTATATTTTACAAAATCTATCCATTTTATATCTTCACTTATGAAATCCATTTTTATTTCGTTTTTAAATACTTATAAAACTTGTTTTAATATTCCAATATTTTTAATTTATAAAATATCAATTTTAGAAATCTTTTATATAAACCGTTTATAATAATTCAAAATTCCCAATTAAACCATTTTATAAATTAATCACTATTTATTTCAAAAATCTTAATTTGGTTATATTTTACAAAGATTATAACTTTTATAACATTAAACTTATAACGTTAATTTATTTAAAATAAATCAATTCAAAATTTTAATAAAACGTATACTTTTGAAAATCACTTTAAAATTCCTTTTAAAACAAAAATCATTATTTTAAAACTTCAAAAATGGATCCGATGATGCAGCAGCACCAAATAGTCAATCACGACATCCAAATATCATATATCGATATTTGGATGTCAACAAATATCAAAATATCTGTAATTAAATCAATACAGTTGAGGAATCCAGTTGGATCCCTCCAACCTGTTTCCCTGCATCCAAAAACATTAGCATAATACCAATTCCGCTCCAGTACGGAATTATCACGGTATATGGGATTTATAAATATTATCCGCTTAATAGACGGCGCAATAGGGTCTCATCCGCTATACAATGCGGGAAATCAACAACAGCAATATATACATATGCCAATATATATATATATATTGCTATTATATATAATACCAATTTCACTGTTTATGAAATATTCGCGGTATATGTTTTTAATAAATAACATCCGCTTACTAACGGCGCATAATGTCTATTTTAACAATCAATAGATAACAATCATCATTCAAACATGCATTCAAGTATTTTAAATATAACTATTTAAAATAAAAATCGAAACCGATTCGATTGAGCGAGAAGTTCTCACCTTGATTTCAATTTCGTTTTAGCGATTTATTTCGAATAAAATTAAACGCGCGTTTAATTTTATCCGAAATTTTCACTAGCTCCAAACGACTCCAATCCAATTGCATCGCGTAGTGCTCGTCCATACGAACTCAACGCAAGTTGTTTCGTAATTTTTCGACCACGTATGAAAAAGATATCAATATTTGAAGTTACACGAATTTATTTAAACTAAATTTACAACTTTATTCTATAATTTTAAACCTAGCTAATATTGGCCGTAGATCTTCTGCATCTTCATCAAGACCGCACGTCCCCCCTCCCCTTTTCTTCTCATACGCATGCCTGTAGCCGAACCCAAAATCCACTTTAAACCCTAATACACGCGACATATACAAGCACCTCCAGGCCGATAAGGGAACGCCAATCGATAGCCCACCTCCCATACTACACTCGGCCGGAATCCCCTCATGCTCGGTCATGTTTATGCCTCGTAATTCGTGCACGAAGTCGCAGCCTTCCTGGGCGATTTGCCGTTGATTCGTCAATTTGTTTTAGATCATAGCCGTTGGATCTGTAGATCACAACGTGCTCTTCAACTTTCATGTTGGAAGTTTCTTGAATCAAACGATGGATTTGAAGATTTGGAGGAGAAAAGGATTGACAATTCTGGCCATTGATGATAACAACGGCGGCTAGGGTTATAAAACCCTAATTTTTTTTTGGTAAAGGGGGGCTATTTATAGAAAATAAAATGAACACTATTCATGTCGGAATTTCCCAACTCCGATTTACGTGCGGTGACCAACGTTCCTAGGGTTTATCCCGCGTTCCGGACACAATGGAATAGGTTTCAGAAGCTAATTCGATCATCTGTGCAAGTTATGGCAATAAACGTTTGATTTTAAATTAAACCGATTAAACGATTTTCTAGGCGTTTTAGCTTGCACCGGACAAACGATACATCCAATTGACACGAAATTTGAAACCTTACAATAATATCACATTACGGATCCGATGAAACTAGTTTCGTCGAAATCCGAGACTTTTTGGAAAATGGTTATTTTAACTTGCCAAATTAATATTAAAAAAAATTCGATGCGTTTCGAGCTGCCACGATCAAACGATAACTCAGATTGCTACGAAAATTGAAATCCGATAATAAAAAACTATTACGGATCCAATGGAACTAGTTTCGTCCAATTCTGAGACTGTTCGAAAATTGGCTAATTTCACTAGTCGATTAAATATTAAAATATTCAATTTTCACAAATAAACTTCTAATTCGATTTTAAAAGTTCTAAAATATCGTTCTAACTCCAACATGATAAAATAAAATTTTACAAATCATTTTCAATCATATTTAACCCAAATTTCAATTATTTCTGTATTTTCAACTATTAAATTATCGATTTAATTATCCAATTAAACCCAATTATTCGAAATAAATTTATTCGACTTATAAATTTTACTTATTAATATTTAAATTTAATTAAATATTCAAATTTTAATTACTTAAAATCCTGGGTCGTTACATACTTCCCCCCTTAAAAGAATTTCATCCTCGAAATTACCAAGTAAGAAAAGTTACAGAATTTATTAACTTTCCAAAATCCATAGTTAAACTTCTTACAATAATTTTACTAAGTTTCCAAATCATGCTTAGTTATCTTTCAAAACCAAACTATATCATTTAACTTTCAATTCCAAAATCAAAGTTATAGTATTCACAAATTTCTTAAATTTTCTCAAAATTTTCTAACGCCTTAAATTTTCGGAAAAATTCGCCATAGTCTCTTTTGCGCGGCTCGATCCAAAAAAAAATGACAGTATATATATCACAAATATACATCTCATCAAGTAATGAGGCATCCCGCAGGGAAAAAAGTGTAAAAGTACGGTATGTAATCCGAGATATGTACCTTATTTATTATTAGCGAGCATATACGGCTAATATAGCGCGAAAGCGAGCTCCGAATGCGAAGCAAACGCGATCCGCACCTACTAAACACTCAACAACAACATGAGAATCATGCATATATGAAAATTGTATCAATATACAACATATAGCAACATAATAACTATATATGCCAACATAGTAAATGCAGTAAAAGCAACATATATTTAACCATCAACCAACTAGCATTCAACTAACATCCATAACCAATAAATATTCATTCATATTTTCATTAATATTCAATGAAATAGGTTTTCAATTTAATCACATTTGATTCATTTACAGTGGATGTTTTTCTAACATTCATTTTCAATTAGTTTATATTCACTAATTCATATTCAAGTTGGTTCACTTCCAAATCAAATTCAATTCTATTTAAGATTCACTTAACTTCCAATTGGATTTCAATTACTTTAGCTTCCAATTTCATTAACTCAATTTCATTAACACTTAATGAATTTATATAAAATCAATCAACAATCAAATAACAACCAATGTTTATTAATTACAACCAAATTCCTTTGCTTACAATTGGTTTAATTAAATTGATTTTCATTCAAATATTCAACTTTCAATAACATTAGATTTTAATGAATTAACACTTATATTCATTATTTCATATCAACTTAATTCACATTCAATCCATTCATTCAATTCAATTACTAAAGTTGAATTTCATATATATAACTTAAGTTCACATTTATCATTAACCTTTATTAATTTACTTTGATATCAATATCAACTTCATTCAACATCTCTTAAGTTATATTTCATTTCAAACATTATCTGTTTTTCTTAACTTAAATTCCAACTTATAAATCAATTCAAATTTCAATTCTAAATAAATTTCCATTTAACTTTAAATTCATTTTTATTTATAACTTATATTCGTAAATATGTTCATATAGTTTCACTTCTTATATATATATAAGTTTATTTCACAATTGTAAATCACTTTAATTATAATTCAATTCTTATAATTCTTTTTACTTATACAATTATTCTTTTATTTAGATTATTCAAACAACTAACAATCTACTCATATACACTTTAATAATTCTGAAAAATTATTCCTTTATATATAAAAATATATTCAAGGTAAAATTATTTCATTTACCCAATTTTAAAATCAATATTGTGCCGAATTGTTCTATTTAAGTGTTTAGAAACTCCTTCGGCCTAGTTTTGCAGACCGTGCTGACGAAAGTTCATATGCCACTCAATAAATCAATCATCACAATATAAAACAATTTTATATTCACTAACAAATACGCTCTCATAGCTATTATTACACTCAAACTCATTCTAGAGTACTACTGACTCTATCTCTAATGAGTAATACCCAACAGAGCCATGGTTGTCGCTTAACCATATGCTCTGATACCAAATGTAACATACACGATTCTTCGTCCACGAAAATCCGACATCAATACGTCCAAAGTATCAACTGTCGAGCAATCGAAAGCCGAAAAACCGTTCCGTTAGGGTTTTAGAAAAAGAAAAAAATAGAAGAAGATAGAAAAAGATAGAACAGAATAGAAGAAATAACAGAACAACATCAGAATCTCACAATTCGCAGCGGATCAACATATAATAAATAAATGAATAATCTTTAAACAAAGAACTATATCAGTTATTACATTACATTACATTTCATTTCATTACATCAGAGTGTACAACAACAAATGACATCAACAGCGGAAAAGAAATACTATATACTAGTAATACGCCATGCCATCCATCTTGCCTCCAGCAACTCCTGAATATCCTGAATAAACCTTAACTCTTGACTGCCCGTGTGGAAATTGGTGGGCACCCAGAGTTTAGGAAGGAAACAATAAACTCCGAGTCAGTCATGTGACTGGTGTGAGAACTCAAAACAGTTTATTTATTTTTGAAAACAAGATAGAGGAATACTTTTAAAGTCAATTCGCAATGCTTTTAAAAATGAGACTACCATAAGGCCTCCCGCACACACACACATGCAAACGCAGAATCGGAGGAGATTTCTCCTTATGATAGTCAAAGATGCTTGATACGCATTAAAAAGAACATTTGATATTATTACTAGTGCATAGTGTAGGCAAAATTCATTTCGAAAATAGAATATAAATCTTAGCCAACATAGACATTTCGAAATATGTCTACTATAGCTACCATCTAAACAGTGGTGACCACCATAAGTAAATGGCAGGTTCTACAACTAAAACCGTACAGGGTTTCGTATTGGGAATTGGATTTCCAACGAATGGTCAGGCCAAGGAACTTCCCATTGCCACATGAGAACGCCTCTGGAAGGACGTTCCCGAGAACCAAACCGGATCTCTGCCAACACAAGGCCGGGTTACCCCTAACTGGGTAACTACTGACACGAATATGTCATCCCTCGATCGTAACCGATCTATCCGAGGATCCTCGATTTCCAACAACCACAAAATATGCAGCAACAACATAGGTTAAGTATCTGGGCTCCATACCATGATACCACCTCTATCCAGAAGGAATGACAAACACTAAAGGGGCGCTACCCCCTAATAACCTTGCTGCATCCTTCCTGTTTTGACCATTTTCGGGGTGTGAGGTCCGACGAAGTCTCGTCCACAAAGCCACACTTTATACAAAAGTCGTGCTTTGGGTCAACAAATGATCATAGAAATGATCACCAAGATAAATGATCAAATAAATGATCCTATCACAAATGATCAACACAATGATCATTTCACAGCAACACTCAGCATGCCACACTACCAAATTGGGAGTATATCACTAATAACCTTCAACTATATAACCTCTGAGCTCATACGTCTCAGAGAAGGGTGTTAAGCTAAGAGAATAAATTCTCCGCCACTAACAGAAATATATTTGAAAGAAATCAGATTTATATCTCAATTTGTAATGTCAGACATACAATCATACAAGTCTGTTCCGGGATCGAACAGAACCGAAGGCACTTACAAAGAAGTCCTTGCAATCCGGATATTCACTAATCACGACCGGACTTCCCGTCACTAAGGGTGATAAAATCTCTATATCGGAGATCAGCCGATGTAGAGTAACTCGACGGTAATCCTTCCGTTTTCACAAACATCCGGTCTTCAACACCAGACATCGAATGCAATCCATAACGACGTATCACATACTCGGAATGGGTTATACGACCCCAAGGTCCTTTCCCGGATAACCCGAATAGTGAGCGCTTATTCAAAAATAAGCGTGGCATTCAAATTCAAACAATCACAACAAATACCTATTTAAAGGTAAATATTGATAGTCGGATTATTTAACTATCAATAGGCATGCTCAACATCACCAAATCCAAATAATTTCCCAAATTATTTACTTTTCAAAATATCTTTACTAGATATATATTTTCCACACTTCAACCATTTGAAAACAAATTTTCAAATCACTTTCCACCTTTATCACTTTTGAAAACAAATTTCAATCAATTTCCTTATGCGAAATACTTTCATTTCAACATCTTTCATTTAAACCAATTAAATAAATCCTTAAAGATTTACTTTATATTTACGTTCCAAATCCGTAAATTAATTCCCCTTTTCATTTATAAATTCCATAGTGAATTTACATTTCAAAATATCTATGAATATACGATTATCCAAATCGATTTCTATTATTCATTTTCAATTTATCTTTAAAAGATAAGGTCTCAAAATATTCAGTTCATATTGGAAAACATTTCCGTACTTATTTATTAATAAGTAATTCACAAATCCATTCAATTTCAACACTTGGAATTTAATATACTTAAATCGAAAATTAAGTATATATTTCATTCTTTAAGAAATCATTCTCTTAAACACATTTGTTTGGGCCAAAATGAATGTCACATAAAACATCGTTACGACGACCCAAAATCACTAGTATAGGGATTCAAACTTTAAATAGATATATAAATCCCAATACTATACAAAACATTTTGTGACGCCCCACCTCTATACCCACGCTAGCCAAGAACACTCCGAAGTAGTGCTGTCAACTAGCACGGAGAATAAGGCTGTTGAGGAGCGACCATCCATGTAATTTGCAATAATTCACACGGTGGCTATAAATAATCTTCGGAAACAAACATAGAAATAATCATATCACAAATCAGTCACAGATATCCATATCACAAAAGTGGAAGAAGATATGAATATATAACTAACACATGAAAGTGTACATCAGAGTAGTGGTCAGTAAGATCCACGATAATACCAAAGAATAGCAACACGTGCTATACAAAAGAATACAACTATGAGTCTATATCTCAAGTGTATACAACAAAAACTGCTAATCTAAACAGTTAGCCAAAAGTCAGAGTGATGAATCCCTGGGAAGAAGTCAAGCAGAAGCACCTGTAACATCTCGGTCTGACCCGAGTATTATTTAAGAAAATAATAAACGGATCAGTCTAGCTATAAATATCAGATGACATGATATAACATAAAAGATATGGCATAAACATAAACATCCATAACGACATACCACTATAAGTATGTAAATAATGATCAACAGAAGATCAATCAATAAGAGATAATCAATATCACCAGAATCTTCTCAAAGATTCGAAGAGGGCATCATACCCTAAACTTGTACTCATAACAAGTCAATGACATAAATTCCAGAAATCAACACGAGAAATCCAGAAATCATAAAAAGGGAAAGAGGCCTATCACATGACGGTCCGAAGACCAAGGGGAGCTACCCCGCATGTGTGAATGGAATCACATAGATTGAGGTCAAGACTAACCAAAAAAAGCAGAAAGGTATGTGTGAATGGAATCACACAAGTGGTGTCTAGTCTAACCTTGCAATGAAAGAGACATCGCGCAATTGCTAGTCTAATTCATAAAGCGATCATCAAGATCAACGAGAAGTGTCAATTACACTAAGCTAGTAAATATAGAAGTTTAGCTTCATGTCCCATAACCACTTGCTTAACTTAAATATTTACGAACAAACTGTAAATCTTCACTAATAAAATTGTCACAAGAGGTTCAATCGAACAAGTCCAAGAATTAACCGACGAAGTGAACGCAAGCGTTTCATACCACTTGTTTTACTAAGTCGTTTAATTAGATTTCTCATCCGAGTGAGGTAAAGGCTTGTATATACTAATAGATTGGAAAACGATTTAAGAAAAGAGCTTTGTTATTAAAAATAGAGTTGAAATTGTTTGTTAAAAGAGTTTTGATATTTACTACTAGTATTGAAACCTTTATATTATAAAGTGATAAAACACATAAGCAAGTGTAGAAACAATCAGTCACAAAGATCGCATACGGAGATGCGAATAAAATCCCAGGAAATCAGCTCAATGTTTTTCAGATAAGATCCCCTACGGAGGGGGGGTCCAGGGGGGGTGGCAACCCCCCAAGGTGGGGGTGCGGGGGCAACGCCACCGCTTACGGGGTTCGACCTGCCCGGTCAGGTCGCGGGGGTCCAGGGGGCAGCGCTCCGACCAAAACGGTACGACCTAGTGAAGACAAAATGAGGTCTAACGACCTAACGACTCAAGGGTCATACGACCTAACGACTCAAGGGTCATACGACCTAACGACTCATGGGCCATACGACCTAACGACTCATGGGCCATACGACCTAACGACTCATGGGCCATACGACCTAACGACTCATGGGTCATACGACCTAACGACTCATGGGTCATACGACCTAACGACTCAAGGGTCATACGACCTAACGACTTATGGGTCATACGACCTAACGACTCAAGGGTCATACGACCTAACGACTCATGGGTCATACGACCTAACGACTCATGGGTCATACGACCTAACGACTCATGGGTCATACGACCTAACGACTCATGGGTCATACGACCTAACGACTCATGGGCCATACGACCTAACGACTCATGGGCCATACGACCTAACGACTCATGGGTTAACTCGTGAACGACTCACGACTTATGGACGAACGACTTAACTCCGAACGACCTAAAAACGGCCAGAACGACCTAAGTGTAGAAAATTCACCCAAAACGCTAAAAATTGGAGTTTTTCGCCAATCCAATCCAAACCAAATGCTAACATGCATGCAAAAATGATAGGGAATCATTCCCAACAGTCCAATATAGTTATAGGCTAGAATTGTGAGGTAAAAATCTCACCTTTGCACCAAATATCAATGAAAATGAAGTTTTAAGAAAGCAAGGATCAATCCTTCTTCTATCTAAGCACAAGAAGCTTGACTCCAATGTCTTCTTCTTGAATTTGGAGTAGAAAGATGGATTGCAATTGAATTTGAGTTTTGGAATTTTAATTTCCCATTCCCTCCACCATTAATGCCAAAGCTTGATTAGTTAGGAAATTTATGAAGAGTGAGGAGAAGAGGGTTGGAACTTGGGCTTAATAGGCTAAACTAACCCAAAGTCCAAAGTGGGAAAAGTTAGTGAAATTTCACTAACTCCAAACCTATCGATGTTTATACTTAAAAAGTTGTAAACGACATTTCGAACTCAATGGAAGTGGTCTCGAGTCCTAATTTGACCGTTTGCAAAAAGTAGCTTTTCGGACCAAAATCCGATTAACGAGTTAATATTTAAATAAAATATTTAAATACAAACTCGATAGATATGCGGGTTGTTACACATTTCCTTTCGGAAACCATTTACTATAACAACAGTGTTATAGTCCACCATTTCCTTCTATTTCTCGAAAACGTCTATTTCAACAATGAATGTTGAAATCTATGTATTCGATACTTAATGCATTTTAAAACGTCTTTAAAATCATTAACTTCATTTCATAATGTTCCTTCCCCAAAAACATATCCATTTCATTTAATAATATATTCACTGTCCAAAATCGTGAATATAATTCCTTTCATATATTCCTATATCCAACTTATCAAATTCAATTTATTTCGGATTTATAAACAACGTTTATAAACTCCATTTATATTTTTATAAACTTCTATTTATAAAAATCCTTTTTATATCTCATTTTAAATGCCAAAATCCGATTTATAAGTTGATTACTTATAAACCTTGTATTTTACAAAATCTATCCATTTTATATCTTCGCTTATGAAATCCATTTTTATTTCGTTTTTAAATACTTATAAAACTTGTTTTAATATTCCAATATTTTATTTTATAAAATATCAATTTTATAAATCTTTTATATAAACCGTTTATAATAATTCAAAATTCCCAATTAAACCATTTTATAAATTAATCACTATTTATTTCAAAAATCTTAATTTGGTTATATTTTACAAAGATTATAACTTTTATAACATTAAACTTATAACGTTAATTTATTTAAAATAAATCAATTCAAAATTTTAA
Source organism: Allium cepa (assembly GCA_030765085.1). Taxonomy (NCBI): domain Eukaryota; kingdom Viridiplantae; phylum Streptophyta; class Magnoliopsida; order Asparagales; family Amaryllidaceae; genus Allium; species Allium cepa. The sequence goes on from CM060935.1 coordinate 974,667,614, forward strand.
TAAAACGTATACTTCTGAAAATCACTTTAAAATTCCTTTTAAAACAAAAATCATTATTTTAAAACTTCAAAAATGGATCTGATGATGCAGCAGCACCAAATAGTCAATCACGACATCCAAATATCATATATCGATATGATAATCAACAAATATCAAAATATCTGTAATTAAATCAATACAGTTGAGGAATCCAGTTGGATCCCTCCAACCTGTTTCCCTGCATCCAAAAACATTAGCACAATACCAATTCCGCTCCAGTACGGAATTATCGCGGTATATGGGATTTATAAATATTATCCGCTTAATAGACGGCGCAATAGGGTCTCATCCGCTATACAATGCGGGAAATCAACAACTGTAATATATACATATGCCAATATATATATATTGCTATTATATATAATACCAATTTCACTGTTTATGAAATATTCGCGGTATATGTTTTTAATAAATAACATCCACTTACTAACGGCGCATAATGTCTATTTTAACAATCAATAGATAACAATCATCATTCAAACATGCATTCAAGTATTTTAAATATAACTATTTAAAATAAAAATCGAAACCGATTCGATTGAGTGAGAAGTTCTCACCTTGATTTCAATTTCGTTTTAGCGATTTATTTCGAATAAAATTAAACGCGCGTTTAATTTTATCCGAAATTTTCACTAGCTCCAAACGATTCCAATCCAAGTGCATCGCGTAGTGCTCATCCATACGAACCCAACGCAAGTTGTTTCGTAATTTTTCGACCTCGTATGAAAAAGATATCAATATTTGAAGTTACACGAATTTATTTAAACTAAATTTACAACTTTATTCTATAATTTTAAACCTAGCTAATATTGGCCATAGACCTCCTGCATCTTCATCAAGACCTCACGTCCCCCCTCCCCTTTTCTTCTCGTACGCACGCCTGTAGCCGAACCCAAAATCCACTTTAAACCCTAATACACGCGACATATACAAGCACCTCCAGGCCGATTAGGGAACGCCAATCAATAGCCCACCTCCCATACTACACTCGGCCGGAATCCCCTCATGCTCGGTCCTGTTTATGCCTCGTAATTCGTGCATGAAGTCGCAGCCTTCCTGGGCGATTTGCCGTTGATTCGTTAATTTGTTTTAGATCATAGCCGTTGGATCTGTAGATCACAACGTGCTCTTCAACTTTCATGTTGGAAGTTTCTTGAATCAAACGATGGATTTGAAGATTTGAAGGAGAAAAGGATTGACAATTCTGGCCATTGATGATAATAACGGCGGCTAGGGTATAAAACCCTAATTTTTTTTTTATTTTTTTGGTAAAGGGGGGCTATTTATAGAAAATAAAATGAACACTATTCATTTCGGAATTTCCCAACTCCGATTTACGCACGGTGACTGACGTTCCTAGGGTTTATCCCGCGTTCCGGACACAATGGAATAGGTTTCGGAAGCTAATTCGATCATCTGTGCAAGTTATGGCAATAAACGTTTGATTTTAAATTAAACCGATTAAACGATTTTCTAGGCGTTTTAGCTTGCACCGGACAAAAGATACATCCAATTGATACGAAATTTGAAACCTTACAATAATATCACATTATGGATCCGATGAAACTGGTTTCGTCGAAATCCGAGACTTTTTGAAAAATGGCTATTTTAAATTGCCAAATTAATATTAAAAAAAATTTCGATGCGTTTCGAGCTGCCACGATCAAACGATAACTCCGATTGCTACGAAAATTGAAATCCGATAATAACAAACTATTACGGATCCAATGGAACTAGTTTCGTCCAATTCTGAGACTGTTCGAAAATTGGCTAATTTCACTAGTCGATTAAATATTAAAATATTCAATTTTCAAAAATAAACTTCTAGTTCGATTTTAAAAGTTCTAAAATATCGTTCTAACTCCAACATGATAAAATAAAATTTTACAAATCATTTTCAATCATATTTAACCCAAATTTCAATTATTTCTGTATTTTCAACTATTAAATTATCGATTTAATTATCCAATTAAACCCAATTATTCGAAATAAAATTTATTCGACTTATAAATTTTACTTATTAATATTTAAATTTAATTAAATATTCAAATTTTAATTACTTAAAATCCTGGGTTGTTACAATATATATTGAATAAAATAAGTTTTTCATCCATAAATAATTAAAAAAATATTGATGAAAATTCAAATTTTACAATTTTCGAAAATCTGAGATCATAAAATAGAGCTTAGAAAAAATCTGAAGATTTTTTAAAGTTGAAATGTTATTTTTAAATACAAATACAATGATTTCGGGAATAATTATTTAATATAAAATTATATATTATTAAAAATTCAAATTTTCAAATTTCAGAAATTCTAGGATCATGAATGAAAGGTTACGAGAAATTTTGAAGAAATTTTCAATTAAATTATTATTTTTCATAAATCATAATAGTTTTTATGAAATAATATTAATTATTAAAAATAACTTTATTGAAAAAATCCTAAAAAATTTCTAGACGTTTCTGGAATGATATAATTTTAAAACCTCTAAAATTGAAGTTTTAATATAATAATTATTTTATACATAATAAACAATTCAAAATTCAATAAATGTTAATTTAAAATATGAATATATGTATGATAATTAATTTTAGAATTTGTAAATTCATATTATATATAAATAAGTGTACTAAATTTTATAAATCATATATATATAAGCATATATGCTATTGTGAGAGAGAAATATACACTAATATATATATATATATATATATATATATATATATGTGTGTGTGTGTGTGTGTGTATGAATTTATTAATAAATATATATAAAACAATTATTAATGGCAAAAATTGATTTTGTACAGTAACAACATTTGTCCATATATAAATCAAGTAGTACAATAAATAAATTATGCACAAAACCAAACTAATTTGTGACAACTATATCTACTTACAAAATCTCACCTAACTAAACATATAGTAGCAATATATTTAAACAGATATGAAATTTCTCATTATAGGATCATAGAATATAATTTAAGTACTGTAATATTAATTAAAATTACCAATTTAATGATGCCTTTGAATCCACGTTGAAGCAATGACTTACCTTCCTTTTACTGTTCTTGATTCGTCAGATTGCTAGTCCGAATCACCGATCTCTAACTATCGAATAGTATTATTTTAATTTGAAATGTATTTTAAAATTTTGGAGTGGATTGAGAGCTATGTTTTAAACAACAATGTTGAAAGTAATAGCGGCCAAAAAAGGTTAGTCATTATTTTAGAGATACATATACATACACACACACACACACACACACACACACACACACACACACACACACACACACATATATATATATATAGGGTTGTATTAGAGAGAAATGAGAAAACCTTTTTACCCATTCTTACTTGATCTCAAACTATTATCTACAAGACAATTCCCTATGTTTTATCCTCCCCTAGACCTTCCCAAAACTGAAATTTTACAGCCCTAATGTAAACCTTAAACCCATCTAAACCCAAGCCAAAATAATATGCAATCAAATCTAATTTAATCGCTTGTCGATATTGTATATCGATCGATATATTTATAACTGTTATAAATATATATAACATTATTTATGTCTCAAACCATATTCGGTCTAAGGGAATTCATCATTTCGGCTCTGTAACTCTTGGTGTAAATTTAATCAGCGATTAACATCAAACTATTCTAATGTTAACGTTCACACGTCACATAGCAGGTGGTGTGACATTATGGCCAAATTTATCGCTTACTCATTTTTGGTAAAATCCAATTTTAGTTTAATAAGCGTTACCCGATTTTGATATTTGTTTACACCAATTCTCTTCGTCAAAACTATATCACTTTGGACTCATGGAATTTTGTAACGGTCAAAATTCCAATCTCATCGACATTCAACTTTATACTCCAAATACAAAGTCCTTGGTTCAATAATAACAATTATTATTAACCAAAACGCTCTGGCTAGAGACTTTGACTTTGAGTTGACTTGAGTTGACTGTGATGCTAACCGCATATAACTGAGGAGATGAATCCTCTCTTGAATAGTGCTTTACTTCCAGTCCTTCCACTCGACCCAACTATAGTACTCGATGAACGCCATGCCATGATTTGGCTATAATCAAAGCGGAGCTTTCATATTGAAGATCTACGGTGTTATGACCCGCCCTTCTACTCCCAGAAAGACGTATCATCATTAAGAAAGAAAGGGATAGAAATAGAAAAGAATTAGAAAGAAAGAACAACAACATCAGAATCTCACAGCAGAAACGGAACAAAATATAATAGATCACATAACTATTACATAGTTTTACATATATCAGAGTTATATAATATCATACACATGTCTGTCATACATACATCTGTCAATACATACATCAAAGATACATCATACATCAACTACACAGCGGAACTAGATAGATATCTACATACTTATGGAACTCCTGCTCCAAGCTTCTCCAGCAATCAAAGTCCAAAACCTATCACTTGGCTACTCATAAAAGTTTGAGTACCCAAGAGTTTATGAAAAACAAAATATAAACTCCAGGTCATACATGGGTCTGGTATGAGTAAACGGTTTTAAGTTGTTTAACTTTGAAAAACATTTGAAAATAAAGGTATCACGTAAGACTCCCCACACATAAATACGGGTAAGTTTTTACCTTACGCTAACCAAAACATTTTATAGGGAATCCAGTGATATTATAATAGTGTCTAGGGTTTTCAAGTAAATAGAAAATAGCCGAAATTGTTACATTATTAAAATCCAGCTCTAGCCACAAAAGTGGGTAATACAAATCAAAACCGTAGCGTCTTGTAGGGAAAATGTGTTTCCATCAATGGCAGGGTTACTAGGGTACCGCCCGTCACAGTACGTGGCCTAGATCACCGTACCGAGGAGCCACCCTAACTCCCCTGCATCACAAGGCCTGAACCATTCCTTATTAAACAGTCCCGAACAAGATAACCCAGGCAGTTGTTGCAATCAACCGTCCCACACAGCCGAAATAAAAAGGGACATCTAGACAGGGGTATATCTCGTCCTGCTTGGGCATGACCCATCTAACCTTGCTGCACATCCCCTGTTTTAGCCATTCCTGGTTGATGAGGCTTCAGGCTGAGATTACCTTTACAGAACATATCCCTTAGAATGCTCATCATCCACCTGACGATGTGCTAAAAGCATTCAATCCATACAAGTTCGTTACGGGTTCGAACGAAACCGAAGGCATTATCTCGTTACACTTATTTTGGAATCACCCTTAGAGTTAACGACAATAACCCTTGCATTTTGAAAACACCATCTCGATCTTCACTTGAGAATTCACGACCTAACTTTTAATTTGGATCGATGTGATTTTCGGATAATCACAAATGACACCCGATCCCGGTCTCATCGAAATCCAAACGCCATTTTAAAGGCCAAGTTGTTTATTTAACTTACACAGTTTAAATTCAACAATTGAATTCATATAACATTTATCTCAGATAAATCATACACAGTCATCAAAGATATATCAGAGCATATCACAGGACATCACAGAATATACCCAATAAATATCACAAATCAGATATTCTACATACACAAGAATCCATAAGCAATCATCTATGAGTTCTTATTGTAATAAATTCAATTAAACCAATTACTTGAGAATTAATTACTTAACCTTGTTTAATTAATCATTAATTATCAATTAATTACTTATTCCTTTCAAGTGATTTAATTTAATTAATCATTTTCTTAATCAATTAATAAAACTTAATTGCTTAATTACTTGCCCTTAATCATTAATTAATTACTTTAATTATTAATTAATAAATATTAATTATCCATTGATTAACCATTAATTAATTGCTTAATTACTTAATTATTAATTTGTAATTAAATTACTTAATTACTTAACTACTAATCATTAATTAATCAACTTCAAGTAGTTAATTATAAATTTATTAATCACTTAAGCATTGATTAATTCAAACTCTAATTACAATTATAATGTAATTATTCTTAATTACTTTTTTTAAGATAATTAATTGAATAATTAACCATTCTTAATTGCTTTCTGAAAATAATCAATTAATATTAATTATTCAACTTAATTGACATTTTAAAAGGAATCTTCTTTAACTTTTGAAATCAATTTATTACTAATTACAAACTTATATGTCAATAAGTTTTATACTTATCTTATACTAATTACTTAATTAGAATAATAATTAAGAGCTTAAAATATTTTAAAGTATTAACCAAAATAATTAAACTTGTATTAAGTTTTAACTTAAAACTGTTAAACATTATTAAGATTTACAGTGTTTAAAGTTTGTTGAAAAACTGTTTACTTAACTTTACTTTTTAAAATACACTACTGCTGTTTGAAGGAAACCTGAGACTTCCCTTACTAAAACTCGTATAGCATTTCGAGTTCCACCCATTATATCACCCGAGTATTCCCTGTACACTCTTTTTTTCCTGTAGTTTAAGTTTAAACATAGATTAATTAGCCTCAGGTTCTCACTCGAACATGACATAAAACCCGAAGCTACCACTACAACTACTCGAGCACGGCTCGAGTCGCACGACCTCGACGTTCACTGACACCAAAACCCACCGTCGTACACGTGCACGACGGCGCCATTGAGCTCCGACGAACACCCATATCGTCGGCAAGTCACAAAATCCACGTATGCACGAAAATCAAACTCGAATCACCTTTATAAATTTCAAATCAAAATTAAGCCTATAGCTCGAACAAAACTGTAACTCGTCCATCCACAAAATCGTCTCGCCACCGCCGCATAAGCCACCGGAGGCGCTCGAACTTTGTCCATACTAGGACAACCCATCAAGCAGCCTTCCACCAGAATTTTATGACACTCGATCGCTTAATGATGACGAACGCGACACATTACAGACAAGTGCAAAAACTTGAAGCTAAACCCTAAAATGATCTCGTACTCTTAATTCACGCAATAGAAAAATTATATGATAATTTTTATGAAATCACATATGTTTATACTTGCTTCATCCTAAATTTCAACATTTATTATTGATTAAATCACTATAAATTTGTAAAAGTGCAGTTTTGGTTCAAATACAAACTGCTCTTGAAATACTGAGCTAAAAATCTTCATTCTAGTTTTAAAAATCATAACTTGTAGTAATAATTCAAGATATAAACTTGAATTAGCATTTATAGCGTTCAAATTTATGAAAGAAATATTTGATTCACCTGTAGAACAAATTACAGTAGTATATTCTTACAGACATAGTTTAATTAGCTTTTAAAATCTTAATTTAGTTTAAACATATTGTTTTAGTTGACAACTTACACATTGAAAATGTTTGTTTGAACAGAAACATGAATCCTATATCAATTGATAGGGAAATATATGTACAGAGCAACATATAAATATACATAGCATCATATTCAAACTGAAACATACACAAACCAGATTATAAATGAATCTTGATCTATTTTTAAATAACTTAAATCTTTAAAATCTTGTTTACTCACCTGCCAAGTTACTGTGAACAGATAATAAATTTGATGATCAGAAACCCTATAATTGAATCTGCCTTGAATTTATGTTTTTGTATTGAATTTAATTTGAGTTTTGCTTGCTTTTTTTCTTCTCTTTTTATTTTTATTTTTCTCAGGCTTCGTGTAGTAGCTGAACGAACTGGAAAGAAGATGTATACACACATATATAAAATATCAAGATATCCAAGTGAAGGTGGTAGCTAGTCAGCTACATCTTTTATTAAGATTTTATAAATATTGAATTGACAAAATGTTAGGCTGAAATGATAGAAAATTAAATGCTTTGTTTCCCAAATATGTTTACATACTTATTATGTTTGGCTGTGTACATATTATAATTATGTTGTACTATGTATAAAGATATTTTGTATGTGACTATACATTTAGCAGGTAGGTATATGTCTTGTATATAAAGACACTTTGTATATAAATTTTTGTCCTCTTGCTTAAATAATTCATGTATACATATTTGTTTGGTTTCATTTTACACTTTGCTGATTATACTTTTTAGGTAGATGTTTGTCTTGTGAATGAAGATATGTTGTGTTATTGCTTGGTTATGAAAATATTTTGTTTATAAAAATTTGTCTTCTTACTTGAGTAATATATATATATATAAATATATATATATATATATGTATTTTATATGTGAAGATATTGTGTGTAAACATTTCGTTTTATTAACCTTTAGCTTACACAACTCATATACATATGTATGGGTCAGGTTTCATTTTACTTTATATTTTGTACTTACCATTTAAATTATATTCATGCTTACTTATTTATGTTTATATTTTATATTTCAACTATCAATATTTAAATTATGTACAATATGATTTACTTACATTTATACTTATTTTTATATTTATTTCCATTTGTATTTTAACTATCAAAAATTAAGTTATATTCATGTGTTTGACTTATATTTTATATTTATATTTTATATTGTTTGACATTGATTTTATTTTAAATTCCTAGAATCAAATTTCCTTTTCAAATACAAATATATACAAAAAAATGGCAAATATCCCAAAAGATCTATTCATTTTCAAATGATAAATTTAATTTTTATTTAAATTAGATTAAATATTTATTAAAGTAAATAGGGCCAAAATCCAGGTTCGTTACATTCCTCCCCCCTTAAAAGAATTTCGTCCCCGAAATATAAAACAAAGATATTTCAAAAGCTGTCATATCAACCATTCAAACATACATATCATTCATACATTAACAAACAACCATACAATCTATCCTAACAAACATCACTAGTTATCCGGACACAAATCCGGATAAGCTTCCCTAATACTATCTAGAATTTCCCAGGTGCAATCTCTGGGATCCTCGCTCCACTTCACTTTGACACGCTTCACCACCTTACTCCTGAGTTGCCTCTCGTCTTGATCAACAGTCCAAACTGGATTCCTGACCATAGTCAAATTTAGCTCGACTTCCAAATCTTCCTGGGCTACTAGTTCTACAACTAATGATGGATCTTTAACCAACTTCCCTAAATGGGATACATGGACTACATTATGAATTCCATACTTCCGTTTTGGAAATTTAACTCTGTAAGCTACAGCATCAATCCCTTCCAATATCCAAAATGGACCAATATATTCCGGGCAAGTTTTCCCGACTTTTCGAATCTTACTGCTCCTTTAATCGAGAAATTTTGACAAAAGAAAAATCACTAATCTCGAATTCCAATTGTCGCCTTCTCTTATATGCATGCTTCTTCAGACGGTCTTGAGCAGCTCTCTTCCTTTTCTTGATAAGCTCAACTCTAGCAGAAGCTTCACGAATCAAATCTGGCTCCAACACAAGACAATCTTTCGACTCTATTCAACAGGTTGGGGATCTACACTATCTTCCATAAAGAGCTTCATAAAGAGCAATCTTAATACTCGCTTGGTAACTGTTATTATAGGAGAATTCTACTAAATGAAGATGGTCTTCCCAAGATTTACCAAAAATCCAAAACACAAGCTCATAGCATATCTTCTAGAATACGGTTCAGTCTCTCCGTCAGTCCATCTGTCTGAGGATGTTAGACTGTACTCAATCTCAAACTCGTTCCCAAAGCTGATTGTAGAGCCTCCCAAAATTTGCTGATGAAAATAGAATCACGATCGCTTACTATGCTGACAGGAACACCATGCAATCTGACTATCTCCCTCAAGAAGATCTCTGCCAGAGAAATTGCAGTACGAGTTGCCTTAACCGATATAAAATGAGCACTTTAGTTAACCGGTCCACAATAAGCCATATACCATCGCTTCCTCTCTTGGTTCTTGGCAAACCGACGATAAAATCCATCGAAACCATTTCCCATTTCCATTCTGGGATTTCCAAAGGCTGCAACAACCCAGCTGACTTCTGTTGATCTCCTTTAACTTGCTGACAGATAGCACAACTATTAACGAAAGTAGCTACATCCCTCATGCTCGGCCACTAGAAAATTCTTCTCATATCTTTAGACATCTTAGAAATTTCTAAATGAATATTCAGTTTGGGGCAATGACATTCAGCTAAGACTTCTTGCCTCAATCCATCTATATTAGGTACACACACCAACGACCATTAATCCTCAAAACACCTTGATCATCCACCTTGAAATCAGAATACCGACCATTCTTGGTTCCAAGAATCAGTATCTCAAAAGATCTATCCTCCATTTTCTTACTTATGATTTTGTCCTGAAGAGATGGAACAACTTCCAAAAGAGATAAAACTGCATTCCTGCTAAGAGCATCAGCCACCACATTTGCCTTCCCCGGGGTATATAGAATATCCAAATCATATGATGTCAGAAACTCGACCCACCGCTACTGCCTCAGATTAAGATCCTTTTGAGAGAAAAGATATTTAAACGGTTTGTGATCCATGAATAACTCAAACTTCTCTCCTAAAAGATAATGTCTCCAAATTTTCAAAGCAAAAACATTGGCTAACAACTCAAGATTGTGAGTAGCGTAGTTCCTTTCATGTGGCTTCAATTGCCTACTTGCATATGTAATTACTCTTCCATTCTGCTTAAAATTGCTCCCAGACCGACTATACAAGCATCTGTATATACTTCAAATTTGCTTTCCCATCCGGAATAGATAGCACTGGTGCACTAGTTAGCCTCGTCTTTAATTCTTGAAAAGCTTCTTCACACTGGGATATCCATTAAAATTTAGCTCCTTTCCTTGTCAACTTAATCAAATGCAAAGAAATCTTGAAATAGTCTTTGATAAATTTTCTGTACTAGCCAGCTAATCCCACAAAACTATGAACTTCCGTCGACGACCTCGGTTACTTCTATTCCAGAATAGTCTCAACCTTTGCTGGATCTACAGAGATACCTTTACCAGAAACAATGTGCCCCTAAAATAATTTGACTTCCGATTTCCAAAAATAGCACTTAGAGAACTTCGCCTTCAAAACATGTCTCCACAGTGTCTCCAACACTATACTCAAATGCTGTCTGTGCTCTTCTTCCGACTTAGACCAGGATATCCTCAATGAATACCAAAACAAACTTATTCAATACATCCCGAAAGACTCGGTTCATCAGGTCAACACAGAACCTTAACGATCCATCCGATTTAGTGACACACCGTAGCAGAACCCCAAACAAGAAAAAATGGGCCTAATCAATCCCTTCTCCAAAAGATCCAGAGTTTGCTTAACAAACTCTTCTCTCTCTCGGAGCCATTCTCCTACTAGACTGAGTCACTGGCACTGCTCCTGAAATCAAATCAATACGAAACTCTATCTCTCGATGGGGAGGCAGCACTTAACTTCCTCAAATACATCAGGGAAATCTTAGACCACATCGATATCTTCAACCTTCTCCTAAGAAGTCTCAATTCCGTGTAAAAGACTACTCAAGTGAATTCCAAAATTATCACACGGCACTCTGGCAATTCTACCCAATTCAGTTTCCAACAAAACTGTTCTCCCATCACAATCCAGAACAGCCTTACTTGTCAAGCCAATCCATCGAAGAAATGGATCCGCTCTACAACTTTTGAAATTACCTCAAGGGAAACTGCTAACCAGAAAATCTCCTCGACGGCATACAGAACACTTCGAGCTGCACTGCTGACCCAGATGCCAAAGACTTCCTATCCAAAGCTCTTCGAGAAACTCGGATCTCAAACCAAACAGAAACACTCTACTGAACTTAGCTAGAACACCAAAGCAGACACACTTCCTTAACTTGTTCCAAAGAAACATCTTCAGAGACATCCATAGTACCTGTGTCTCATCACACAGCTACTACATCTTAAGGTACCAAGATATCATGACTAGCTTCCGTCCAACCAACAGATCCAAATTCTAGCTCATCCAAACTTACACTTCAAAGATGAACACTGAACCTTAACGGGTTTCCTTACACCACCCAAAATTTACTCGAGACGGTAATAGGTCTACAGTCTCGACAGATACACTTCCAACCTCAACCATTCAAACTCCAACCAATGGTAGTCGTGTTACACACACCACTACCCTATCTACCTTTATATCTTATATTGGAAAACCCGAACAGGTAACTCAATAAATAGGTGTGTGTGTGTGTGTGTGTGTGTATATATATATATATATTACAAATACGCTCTCTCAAGAAAGAAATCACTCAAGAGCCTAGGTATTCGCTCAACCTAGCGCTCTGATACCAACTGTGACGACCCGCCCTTCTACTCCCAGAAGGACGTATCATCATTAAGAAAGAAAGGGATGAAAATAGAAAAGAATTAGAAAGAAAGAACAACAACATCAGAATCTCACAGCAGAAACGGAACAAAATATAATAGATCACATAACTATTACATAGTTTTACATATATCAGAGTTATATAATATCACACACATGACTGTCATACATACATGTGTCAATACATACATCAAAGATACAGCATACATCAACTACACAGCGGAACTAGATAGATATCTACATACGTCTGGAACTCCTGCTCCAAGCTCCTCCAGAAATCAAATTCCAAAACCTATCACTTGGCTACTCATAAAAGTTTGAGTACCCAAGAGTTTATGAAAAACAAAATATAAACTCCGGGTCAGACATGGGTCTGGTATGAGTAAACGGTTTTAAGTTTTTTAACTTTGAAAAACATTTGAAAATAAAGGTATCACGTAAGACTCCCCACACATAAATACGGGTAAAATTTTACCTTACGCTAACCAAAACATTTTATAGGGAATCCAGTGATATTATAATAGTGTCTAGGGTTTTCAAGTAAATAGAAAATAGTTGAAATTGTTACATTATTAAATTCCAGCTACTAGCCACAAAAGTGGGTAATACAAATCAAAACCGTAGGGTCTCATAGGGGAAATGGGTTTCCACCAATGGTAGTGCTACTGGGTACCGCCCGTCACAGTACGTGGCCTAGATGACCGTACCGAGGAGCAACCCTAACTTCCCTACAACACAAGGCTGGAACCATTCCTTACTGAACAGTCCCGAAGAAGATAACTCCGGCAGTTGTTGAAATCAACAGCCCCACGCAGCCGAAATAAAAAGGGACATCTAGACAGAGGTATATCTCGTCCTGCTTGGGCTTGACCCACCTAACCTTGCTGCACATCCCCGGTTTTAGCCATTCCCAGTTGACGAGGCTTGAGGCTGCGATTACCTTTATAGAACATATCCCTTAGAATGCTCATCGTCCACCTGACGATGTGCTGAAAGCATTCAATCCAAACAAATTCGTTCCGGGTTCGAACGAAACCGAAGGCATTATCTCGTTACACTCATTTTGGAATCACCCTCAGAGTCAATGACGATAACCCTTGCATTCTAAAAACACCATCTCGATCTTCACTTGAGAATTCACGACCTAACGTTTAATTTGGATCGATGTGATTTTCGGATAATCATAAATGACACCCGATCCCAGTCTCATCGAAATCCAAACGCCATTTTAAAGGCCAAGTTGTTTATTTAACTTACACAGTTTAAATTCAACAATTGAATTCATATAACATTTATCTCAGATAAATCATACACAGTCATCAGAGATATATCAGAGCATATCATAGGACATCACAGAATATACCCAATAAATATCACAAATCAGATATTCTACATACACAACAATCCATAAGCAATCATCTGTGAGTTCTTATTGTAATAAATTCAATTAAACCAAGTACTTGAGAATTAATTACTTAACCTTGTTTAATTAATCATTAATTGTCAATTAATTACCTATTCCTTTCAAGTGATTTAATTTAATTAATCATTTTTGGATCAATTATTAAATCTTAATTTCTTAATTACTTGCCCTTAATCATTAATTAATTACTTTAATTATTAATTAAAAAATCTTAATTATCCATTGATTAACCATTAATTACTTAATTATTAATTCGTAATTAAATTACTTAATTACTTAACTACTAATCATTAGTTAATCAACTTCAAGTAGTTAATTATAAATTTATTAATCACTTAAGCATTGATTAATTCAAACTCTAATTACAATTATAATGTAATTATTCTTAATTACTTTTTTTAAGATAATTAATTGAATAATTAACCATTCTTAATTGCTTTCTGAAAATAATCAATTAATATTAATTATTCAAATTAATTGACATTTTAAAAGGAATCTTCTTTAACTTTTGAAATCAATTTATTACTAATTACAAACTTATATGTCAATGAGTTTTATATTTATCTTATACTAATTACTTAATTAGAATAATAATTAAGAGCTTAAAATATTTTAAAGTATTAACTAAAATAATTAAACTTGTATTAAGTTTTAACTTAAAACTATTAAACATTATTAAGATTTACAGTGTTTAAAGTTTGTTGAAAAACTGTTTACTTAACTTTACTTTTTGAAATACACTACTGCTGTTTGAAGGAAACCTGAGACTTCCCTTACTAAAACTCGTGTAGCACTTCGAGTTCCACCCATTATATCACCCGAGTATTCCCTGTACACTCTTCTTTTTTTTCTCTGTAGTTTAAGTTTAAACATAGATTAATTAGCCTCAGGTTCTCACTCGAACATGACATAAAACCCGAAGCTACCACTACATCTACTTGAGCACGGCTCGAGTCGCACGACCTCGACGTTCACTGGCACCAAAACCCACCACCGTACACATGCACAGCGGCGCCATTGAGCTCTGACGAACACCCATATCGTCGGCAAGTCACAAAATCCACGTATGCACGAAAATCAAACTCGAATCACCTTTATAAATTTCAAATCAAAATTAAGCCTACAGCTCGAACAAAACTGTAACTCGTCCATCCACAAAATCGTCTCGCCACCGACGCATAAGCCACCGGAGGCGCTCGAACTTTGGCCATACTAAGACAACCCATCAAGCAACCTTCCACCAGAATTTTATGACACTCGATCGCTTAATGATGACGAACGCGACACATTACAGACAAGTGCAAAAACTTGAAGCTAAACCCTAAAATGATCTCGTACTCTTAATTCACGCAATAGAAAAATTATATGATAATTTTTACGAAATCACATATGTTTATACTTGCTTCATCCTAAATTTCAACATTTATTATTGATTAAATCACTATAAATTTGTAAAAGTGCAGTTTTGGTTCAAATACAAACTGCTCTTGAAATACTGAGCTAAAAATCTTCATTCTAGTTTTAAAAATCATAACTTGTAGTAATAATTCAAGATATAAACTTGAATTAGCATTTATAGCGTTCAAATTTATCAAAGAAATATTTGATTCACCTGTAGAACAAATTACAGTAGTATATTCTTACAGACATAGTTTAATTAGCTTTTAAAATCTTAATTTAGTTTAAACATATTATTTTAGTTGACAACTTACATATTAAAAATGTTTGTTTGAACAGAAACATGAATCCTATATCAATTGACAGGGAAATATATGTATAGAGCAACATATAAATATACACAGCATCATATTCAAACTGAAACATACACAAACCAGATTATAAATGAATCTTGATCTATTTTTAAATAACTTAAAGATTTAAAATCTTGTTTACTCACCTGCCAAATTACTGTCAACAGATAAAAATTTGATGATCTGAAACCCTATAATTGAATCTGCCTTGAATTTATGTTTTTGTATTGAATTTAATTTGAGTTTTGCTTGCTTTTTTTCTTCTCTTTTTATTTTTATTTTTCTCAGGCTTCGTATAGTAGCTGAACGAACTGGAAAGAAGATGTATACACACATATATAAAATATCAAGATATACAAGTGAAGGTGGTAGCTAGTCAGCTACATCTTTTATTAAGATTTTATAAATATTGAATTGACAAAATGTTAGGCTGAAATGATAGAAAATTAAATGCTTTGTTTCCCAAATATGTTTACATACTTATTATGTTTGTCTGTGTACATATTATAATTATGTTGCACTATGTATAAAGATATTTTGTATGTGACTATACATTTAGCGGGTAGATAAATATCCATATCACTTGCCATAGGATAGAAAATTATATACAAACACCGTTGGTGTGTGTGTGTGTGTATATATATTGAAAATGATTTCTATGGTTTTGGAAAGAAATATTTTGGTTTTAATAAATATTGATTTTTAAATATTATATATATATGCTATTTTATAAGGGTTTAAAGTTTAGATTTTTAAATTTATATGCTGAAATTTTAAGGTTATAAGTTAGTTTTGAAATTATAATTTAAGATAGATTTTATAATTATTTCTATGAGTCAAGGTTGGAAAGATAAATTTGAATTTATTCGAAATTGTATTTAATTAAGATTTTTTTTTAGTTAAATTGATTTGAAAACTTATGGAATTTGAGGGTTTTAAGACATGATTTTATGACTTGATTTTTGATTTAAAGTGATTAAACGGGTATTTCAAGTTTAAATAAATCAAAGGAAATATTTAGTTAAATGTAATTTAAAGTTATTTAAATGATATTGGATTTATTAAGTGAATATTTCAAAACTAAACAATAATGAAGTTTAAATAAGATATATATGAAATTATCAATTTAGTTTTGAAATGTTGAATATATTGAGCTTTGAAATATATTGAAATTTAAATGGTTTATTTTGTGGTTTAAATCTGTATTTGAAATCGATATAATTTGAAATGGTTTATTTAGAAACTGAATTGAATTGAAATTGATGAATAGAGATTGAATAAAATTTCAATTTAGAATTCGATTTGATTTGATTTGTGAAATTTGGGGAAATTATAAATATTTTACTTCATAGATTATTTAAATATATATATATATATAATATTTTTAATATAAAACTATTTTTGATATAAACTATTTTAATATATTAATTATTTTAAGATATAAACTATTTTATTGTATACTGTTATTAATATCTAAACTATTTAAGTGGTGGAAGTTATGATTTCAAAGTTATGGTTATTTTCAAAGTATTATGATTTCAAAGTGTTATAACTTTGAAAATGCTATGATTTTAGAAATGGATATGTATTTGAAATGAAAATTTGATATCGTATTGATATGGATTTGAAATGGAAATGATATTTGGTTTTTAAGTATATACTATTTTGAAATGACCACGGTGTTATAATGAAGTTTGGTTGTTAAAGAGACCAGGATCAGATATTGTCATACTCTCTACCAATATCAAAAACCACTTTAACAACTATATACGTGGTGGAGATTCCAGAATGAAGTAGGTTGGTTTGGTGACGATTTTTTATGGTATTTACGCGACCCTGGCTCCCGTGAGTCAGCTTGATGTGGCTAAAACTATAATGACCCGTAAATTTTTAATAATTAAAATTTTAATTTAATAAGATTTTTGTAATTAAATCTGGTAAGAAATAAAAACTTTATAATTTAATATTGAAATGGACACTAAAATGAAATATAGCAATGTTAATTAAAACTAATTATTAATAATTTGAATAAAATTTGAATAAATGAAGTAGTGAAAGTGTATTACCTGGATATAAATTGAATATGAGAAAATAAAAGTAAGTATTGAATTAATTAATGAAATAACATATTGTTGACAGTGATTGCATGTAAATTAAGGAAATATGTTAATGCAGGTTAATAATTAATGAACTTGAATGAACATTCCAATGTAATAAAATAATTTAAATGTTAAGACTTAGTTATAAATGGAATATAAGAAAAACAACTGTAATTATTGAATTAATGTGTGAAATAATATGATAGATGGAAATTGTTTGTGAAAAATAAACATACAAGTATTATAAAGGGATAATGGTGACAAATGGTAGTTGTTACCAGTTAGTTTACCAATCACAAATAAGGGTAATTAAATGTTACTTTAATGGTAATTAATATTATAGTGGAAAGTGTGAATGTAAATTAAATAGAAACGTAAATTTATTTATAAGGTAGTAATTGATGTAATAAAAGTATGAAACCAAGTAAATAAATTAATTGAGAATATAAATCGTAATTAATGTACATATTTGGCAAATATAATAAAATGGAAATAGTAGTTAATACAAAGGAAAGATGGATATTTGAATATAGTAGTGTAATGAAAGACAAACAAATTATTCCATTGAAATCTAATTTATAATAAGTGTAATTATTGTAGCAATTGGTTGGATAAAAAGAATGGAAGTTAAGATTTATTTATTTATTGGAATTCAAATCATTATAAATGGATAAATTGTCAATAAATGGAATTAAATATTTAAATATTACGTAAATATTAATTTAGATGAAATTTTAAGATATTTATGTAATAAAGCATGAACCAATGTTAATTTTATCTATTTGATGATAATGGATTGAATAACTAGAATTAGAATTGAAGATTGATTTAATTAATTTAATACTAATTTATTCGATTAACTGGAAAATAGCCATTTTGGCCACTGACTCGGATTTTGACGAAACCAGTTCCATCGGATCCGTAATGGTGAATAATTATAAGATTTCAAGTTTCGTATCGATCAGACTTGTCGTTTGATCGTACGAACTCGAAACGCCTAGAAATCAATTAACTGAAATCAATTTGAAATAATTGATTTTAGCATAACTTCTTCATATGATGGAATTTGGACTTGAAACCTATTCCACCGCGTTTAAAATATTTAAAAACATCTATTTTGATATATGGGTTGACCCAATTTCATTCCGGAGTTAGAACGGGCTTTTTCGGGCAATTTTATCGTTCAACGCGTATATCCAATCGATCCAGTTCATTCTAATTTTCAGCCTTGCCTACGTATACCCTGTTATAAACCCTAATCGTTCCTCGTTGTCATTTGTCTGTACGTACAATTCCTCCTCGCCTCCTTATCTCAATGGCAGACAATTCCAAATCTAATTGCCATTCAAAAATCAAAGCAAAAAAATTCAAACTTCTTAAATACTATCAAATTTTATAAAGCTCTCAAAGAGCGTAACCCAGATCTGTAATTCGTTTTTCAAATTGGAACCTATGACTGTCCTGAAATTGAAGAACAAATCTCGACCGTTTCTTTGGTGGTTGATGATCGGCGATGGATTGACGAATGAAGGGTGTAGTTGTGTGGAGCTGGACGCATGGAGTTCATCGGCGACGATCGCTCGTCACATTAGTGGTCAGATCATCGTGAAATTTCCGTTTAGGCTCGCGTTTTCAGAGGCGGCTGCTTTGCGATTCTCGATCGCAGATGGTAGGCGAACTCGAGCGGGTCACAGCGTTCATCTGGGCACGTGGATCGATGGCCAAGTTACCCTAGGTCGTGCGTGTGCGAACGATGAAGGAGGGGCTGATGTTGTTGTTCAAGCGCAATAAATAATGCGTCCATTAGGGTTTCCTCATTTGGGCTGGAAGGTGACGTGTCTTTTGATGTTAGCTTATTTATTTAATTTTGATTTTATTTCCAATTGCTTTAATTATCACAACTTTTACATACGAGGTCGAAATTACGCGCGGTTTTCTCCGCTAGGATTGTATTGGAATTCCACACATTTGGGCGCTAGTTTGGACAAATTCTGAGACTGTTCAAATTTTGGGTTTAAATTGGATTTGGATTCAATTTAAATTCAAAAGGTGAGTGTTTTAACCCACTCACACTTCCAAAATTTCTTATGTGTGTTAAATTAATTTCTGATGTGATTAGAAATTTATTTATTGCTGTTTGGTATATTTTATCATCATTCCAGTTAAATTTAATTTATTGAATTAAATTGTTATTCAATTTATTTTTGACAAACAAACAGCCAGTTAAATTAATTTATTATTGTATATAAATTGCTAGTTATTACCTGTTATTTATTATCTGTTCTATATTAATGCATTGTTTGAACTGGACGATGATTGTGATAAATGTTTGATGATTGATATTGGATGAATGGATGGTTTATTTATGTTGTTATAAACTGCAAGTTATTATCCAATTTTTATTTCATTCGGGATTGCGGTTTGAAATGATATATAACCGTATTTGTATTTTAAATTACGGATTGAAATGATAAATATTCGTACCACTTGACCATAGAATAGAAAATTTTATATACAGACACCGTGGTCTATATATATAAATACTTTGAAATGATTTCTATGGTTTGGTAAAGAAATATATGGTTTTATGAGATATTGATTTCGATATTTTATAAATGTCATTTTTATATATAGTTAAAATATTGGTTTTAAGCTATGTATAAAATTGGTTAAAGAATAAAATAAGTTAAATAATAAGGTTTGATTTTATTAAGATAACATGGTTAAGTTGTTGTTTAAATTTTATTGTGTATATAGTTATAATGGCTTAAATAAAACTGAGGTTGGAAGATAAATATGAAATTGATGTGAATTAAATTATTTAAGAGTTTTACTCGAATAAATTGGATTTGGAATTGTGATAAATTTGAGATTACATGAAATTGAATTTATTTAAGAATTAAACCAACAGGGTTGATGTGAAATTTATTAAATTAGAAATTTTAAAAGGTATTATTATTATAACTTGATTTTTGGGTCAAGGTGAATTAAATATTATTTCAAGTATAATGAATTGAAGGCAATATCTAGTTATTTGTAATTTGAGTCTTATTTAAATGTTAAGGGGTTTATTATGTAAAATATTTCAAAACTAAATAATAGAAATTTAATTATTGAATCAAAATTATCAAATTTAGTTTTGAAAATTTGGAATATTTAAAGCCTTGAAATATATCGAAATTGAAATGTTTTATCGAAATTGAAATGTTTCGAAGTTATGAATTTTAGAGTATTATGTTTTAAATGTGTTAAAATTTCAAATGTTTGGTTTTGAAGTGTATAATTTGGAAGTGCTATGATTTGAAAAAGGGATATATTTGAAATAAAATGATAGTATATTGATTTGAAATAAAAAGGATATCATATTGATTTGGTTTTAAATTGGAAATGATATCGTATTTATATGGTTTTGAAATGGATATTATATTCTGGTTTTAAAAGTATAACTATTTTGAAAAGACCGCAGTGTTATAATAACGTTTGGTTGTTAAAGAGACCGAGATCGGAAGTTGTCATACTCTCTGCCAACTCCGAAAACCACTTTAACAACCTTGTACGCGGTGGAGATTCCAGAATGAAGTAGAAAGGTGGCGGCGTTTCCTTTGAGGTAAATACTGGGCCCGACTCCCATGAGTTGGCATAAGGTGGCTAAAATAGGTGCGATCGACGGGCTAAGAAGGTAGCACCTTTTATCGGACACATCCCTTCGATATTATACTCTGACTTTTGGATTTATTCGGTGGCCACTTTTAATTTTTGATTTGGGGGTGTGGCTCGAGGTGGGCGGTAGCTGCGTGCTACGCGTTAGCACCAGTCCGAAAGCGTAATTGGTATATCTACCCTGGCATTGCCTAGTTGTGCCGTGTCCCCTACCCTAGCACGCCTTATACAATTTTGTTTTGTACCATACTTATGGAGTGCCCTCTGATGACACCCAGTATAGGGGAGATTACGGTACTATATAGACTATGGGAATATAAAAGTGTGTTAAGGGCTATATGGGTAACCCCTTAACGCAATTTTCAGTATATTATACTTTACTTTAGACAATATTATAATAGCATGTATTACTACATAGTAAATAGTTTAACGGATCCTTAGGAGATGTGAATCCCGAGCACCTCTTAAGTTACTTCACTCACGTTAGACACTAGATTGGAGATGTCAAATCTCGTAAACATCTCTGACACCGTTCCACTCATATATTTATCATTGATTTAACGTACATAAGATCATTTAGTTCTGACTCGAGTGTTTTGTCTTTTCAATTTGCTCGGGTCAGTCTGAGCATTTCAGGATTCGAAGACTTTTTTTTTGGAGGTCGAAGACAAAGATTGTATTACTACTATTTATTATATTCCGCTGCATTAATACTGTTCCACTACATCACATTGTTCCGATGCATTGTTATTGATTTTCCTATGGTATGTGTAACGCTGATATGTATTGTACAAGTATAATCAAATGTTTTTGTAAAACAGCTCCATGAACTGTATATTTGATTATTATATTTTATCGTTCCGCTGCAAGATTCTGTTATGTTTTTTCCTTCTCTGCTTTTTCTTATTTACCCCATAACAATCCGCCCTTCTATATAGTTTAAGTCTGACGTGTGTGGTTTATCGTCGATTTAAAGCGTACGAAAAGGTGGGACGTTACATCTGGTATCAGGGCTTTGGTTTAGCAATAAACCCTAGCTTTGTGGGGTTTGGCTCTTTGTTAATAGGGTAGTAATACCCTATGATGAGTCGCTGAGTGTATATAGATGAGAGAGCGTATTTCTTAGTGTTATAAAAGGTTTGATATTGTTTTAATTTGTTCCGTTTTGTATTTATAAATTCTGGTTGGTGTATAGGATGCTATGACATCAATAGGGATTTCTAAACACTTAATAGGACAGACCAACGCAATATTTGTTCTGAATATAGGTGAATGAAATAATTTTTCCTATTATATTTTCTGTATATAAATTAATAAATTTTATAAAAGTTATATTTGGTTGTAATATACTGGTTGTTAGGTAGTGTAATCTATTAATATAAGTAAAGTAGGATTTGAAATTGAAATAAATGAAATTGAAAATTTAGAACTTAAGTTGTGGGCTTTTGAAACTTCCTTTCGAATGGTTTTGGAATATAATAATAATATTATTAAAAGTATTTTCTGATATAAATATTTCAATATAATTTGAAAGAATTGTTTTAAAGAAGATTTTGGAAGGAAATAAGTTCTGTACTTCCCTCTCTGTCGTTGGAAAATAATTTCGATGATGAGTGCATGCATCATCGACATTCATTTTCGAGTTTCGATGTGGGAAGGCCACTGTAGTAGTTTTACCGCAGATTCATTTTTGATAAACAAATATAAATTTTAAATTGTTTTAAATATAATGGGATATATATATGAAGTATATACATTTATCTATTATTTTAAAATAATTTGAAATTAAACCCGATATTTAGTTCTTGAGTTTCCGTTATTTAATAGTTCAATTATAGTAGCGAAATGGAAAGTAGCTAATTAATTATTGGAACCTTTAACAAAATAAGAGATTTAATGCTAAGTTTTAAATGGAATTAAAAGAAATTTGAATGTGTAACCTATAAACAAATGATATGATTATTGAACATTAAATTATTTTAAAGAAAATGAGATAAACTTGTATAAATTTCAATTGCATTCTTAACAAGCATATATATATAACTTACCAAATATTAAAAGTTAAAAGAAAATGTAATGGGAAATTTACAAGTAAAACTTGAATTAATGAAGTATCCAATGAATTTGCTTTTATAAATAAGAATTTGATGTTATAATGGTTATAAACTTAAGTAATGATTGAAACGGCACTAATGTAACAGAAATGTAAGTAGTACAAATGAATGATAATAAACTTAAGTAAATGGTTGAAGCTATTTATAAATAAAATAAGTACGAAAAAATGAATACTGTAAATAAATGAAATTAAGTAATGAATAAATGAATGCAATGCAAATAAAAGAAATTCGCATTATATATGGATAAATGAAAACTGTAAGAAATAAAATGTAAACTAAAAAGATAAATCATTAATTGAATGAAAAGGAAATCAAACAACAAATCTTGTGAAATGAAATTTATAAAAATTAACTTGATCTATTGTTTGGAATTAGTGTTTGTTTGGCTTATGGTTGTTTGGACAAGGATACTTTAAAATTGTTTGGACGTATGAATAATCTATCTAGTTTCATCTAAGACTGTTGAGTAAATGGTGCACTTAATAGTTTACTCTCTATTCTGTATGATTTAAAGTTTTTAATCCCGAACAACTATTTGTTTGTTTGCTATGGATAGTTGATTTTATTGGCTTCATATGGTGGTTGTATGTTGTGATTGCAAGTGATTGTTGTTTATATTGAATTGGTTGTTAGTGGTTTAAACAAGTTAAACATTTCATTTTATATAATTATTGATTCTTTTGGATTATATAAGTGAAATATAGGTTATGGAAGCAATTGCTACTGCTTTTGGTTTCATAATTAAGCGTTAATTGCCCGACGAATAGGTACTTTTTTGGATTACGGTTTATAACGTTATTATATTATTTTTCCCGTGTTGGGATATATATTATTTTGGAAAATATATGTTGTATATTGTTATATTTGATATTAAATATTCTCCCGAGCCTTTCCGTACAAAGGAGACTCTGCCGAAATTTTCCGTAAATTTTGGACTTAGAAATTTTTTGAAAATATTTTTCAAACTTTATTAATTTGAGTATAAAAGGATTTAATGGTTATAAATCGATGTATTTTATTTAAATTATTAAATTTTGTAAATTTATTTGTTTATAAAGTTAATATTTTGAATAAGATGTATTGATTATTTAATTCTTTCTTTTCCCTTCTATTCCTTTTCGGGGACGAAAAGTTTTGAGTAGGAGAGAGTGTAACGATTCGTAAATTTTTAATAATTAAAATTTTAATTTAATAAGATTTTTGTAATTAAATCTAGTAAGAAATAAAAACTTTATAATTTAATATTGAAATGAACGCTAAAATGAAATATAGCAATGCTAATTAAAACTAATTATTAGTAATTCGAATAAAATTCTAATAAATGAAGTAGTGAAAGTGTTATACCTAGATATAAATTGAATATGAGAAAATAAAAGTAAGTATTGAATTAATTAGTGAAATAACACATTGTTAACAGTGATTAGATGTAAATTAAGGAAACATGTTAATGCAAGTTAATAATTAATGAACTTGAATGAACATTCCAATGTAATAAAATAATTAAATGTTATGACTTAGTTATAAATGGAATTTAAGAAAAACAAATGTAATTATTGTATTAATATGTGAAATAATATGATTGATGGAAATTGTTCGTGAAAAATCAACATACAAGTATTATAAAGGGTAATGGTGACAAATGGTAGTTGTTACCAGTTAATTTACCAATCACAAATAAGGGTAATTAAATGTTACTCTAATGGTAATTAATATAATAGTGGAAAGCGTGAATGTAAATTAAATAGAAACGTAAATTTATTTATAAGGTAGTAATTGATGTAATAAAAGTATGAAACCAAGTAAATAAATTAATTAAGAATATAAATCGTAATTAATGTACATATTTGGCAAATATAATAAAATGGAAATAATAGTTAATACAAAGGAAAGATGGATATTTGAATATAGTAGTGTAACGAAAGACAAACAAATCATTCCATTGAATCTAATTTATAATAAGTGTAGTTATTGTAGCAATTGGTTGGATAAAAAGAACGGAATTAAGATTTATTTATTTACTGGGATTTAAATCTTTATAAATGGATAAATTGCAAATAAATGGAATTAAATATTTAAATATTACGTAAATATTAATTTAGATGAAATTTGAAGATATTTATGTAATAAAGCATGAACCAATGTTAATTTTATCTATTTGATGATAATGGATTGAATAACTAGAATTAGAATTGAAGATTGATTTAATTAATTTAATATTAATTTATTTGATTAACTGGAAAATAGCCATTTTGGCCGCTGACTCGGATTTCAACGAAACCTATTTCATCGGATCCGTAACGGTAAATTATTGTAAGATTTCAAGTTTCGTATCGATCAGACTTGTCGTTTGATCGTACGAACTCGAAACGCCTAGAAATCAATATAATTGAAATCAATTGAAATCAATTTGAAATAATTTGATTTTAGCATAACTTCTTCATATGATGGAATTTGGACTTGAAACCTGTTCCATCGCGTTTAAAATATATAAAAATATCTATTTTTATATATGGGTTGAGCCAATTTCGTTCCGGAGTCAGAACGGGCTTTTTCGGGCCATTTTATCGTTCAACGCGTATATCCAATCGATCCGGTCCATTCTAATTTTCAGCCTTGCCTATATATACCCTATTATAAACCCTATGTAACGACCCCGAATTTTATATAAATTTAAATTGATAATTTATATAATTTTTTAATTTAAATTAATAATTAAATGAATTTTTGAATAAAAATTTGTAGAATTAATTATAAATGGAAGCGAGTTTCCTCGATTCAAATAGAAAATATGTAGAGTCATATGGATTTGAAAATTTGTATATATGTGAATATATATGTATATATTGGATTTTAAATAAATTCTTAAATAAATGATTTTGAAAAATAAATAATGTACTTTGGACACAAGTATAAAAACAAATAAATAAATTGATTTAAAAATTTATAAATGATGATAATTTGAGTTATATAAAATATATGTGTACAAAGAGAAATGTAAAACAATAATTATTAAAGTAAAATAGGAAGTAAATGCATAAAAGAATAAACTATAACAACATAACAAAAGTAGAACTTCATTTTATTTCGAAGTAATAAAGACAAGTAAAATAATATTTTAAGTGAACAATAGAAATTTATCCATATTCCAAAGTATAAGTTAAATATAAAATGAATTAAACTATAAAATGAGTACGAAGTAACACCTTAGCTAAAAATATAACAACATATAAAGAATAGAATTCATTTATATTATAAAGTATGCAAGACAAATTAAATTTGTACAAAAAACAATAAAATAAAATATAGGTGATAAGTTAAATATTAATAGTATAAACTATGAATAGAAATGAAATTTGAAATGTATGTTTGTAACAAAATCACAGAAGAAAAGACACATTTTAATATAAGTGTGTAGAAATATAAAGGTGAACTAGATAAGTAGGTTGTAAACCAAACTAGAGTAAAGTGTTGTATTCAGCCAAAACAAAGAAGTATATAATATCATTAGCTGTAATCAAGTACAAGCAAATTGTAACTTCTCCATAATGCAAGCAACTTCACCCATGTTATTGTACAAACAAACATACCCTGCTGTACAAAACAGTATAATATCACCAGCCTGTACAATATGAAATCCCTGTACAAAACATAAGATATGATCCCCTGTAAAACTTCTCTTCTTTATATATATCACCTCGGCTTCTCCATTTCAACCTGAGACAATGAAAGCAAATACATTCAAATCAGAGATCAAGGGGGGTTTTCGGCTTGTATTTTCAAAACTGTTTCAATATGAAGCTCTGATACCAAATGTGACGACTCGGATTTTGCCCGCTCGAAAATCGACATCCATACTTCAAATCGTATTCGAATGCCATAGATTCGACCGTTCAAATCCGATTCGCCGGAGCTTATAACAATATTAAGTAAATAACACAGCGGAATAAAAGAATAATACATTGATATACAGCTTTGGTACAATATCTGATACAATAGATGATTTATGCTCTACGAATCGTTGTAAGGAATTTTTACTTCGTATCTTTATCGGTTTCTTATCAGCTTTTCGATTTAAACCTTAATGAATATAAATTGGAAATTTTAAATGAATTAGAAATTTTAAATTGAGTTAAAATTGATTAATAGAAGATGAAGGATAAATTTGAATAGTATCGATAAAACGATTTCATTTAAAACTAAATTTTGAAATTCTATTATAATTTCTTGTATCTATTGTTGATATTCTGATTTGGTAAGCCAAATGCAGAACTGATATCCAGTTTGATCTGAAAAGATATTTCTCTATCTTTTATCTATCTTTGTTGCTTTCGTGCCTGCGAATTTCGAGGACGAAATTCTTTTAAGGGGGGAAGTTTGTAACGACCCCGAATTTTATATAAATTTAAATTGATAATTTATATAATTTTTTAATTTAAATTAATAATTAAATGAATTTTTGAATAAAAATTTGTAGAATTAATTATAAATGGAAGCGAGTTTCCTCGATTCAAATAGAAAATATGTAGAGTCATATGGATTTGAAAATTTGTATATATGTGAATATATATGTATATATTGGATTTTAAATAAATTCTTAAATAAATGATTTTGAAAAATAAATAATGTACTTTGGACACAAGTATAAAAACAAATAAATAAATTGATTTAAAAATTTATAAATGATGATAATTTGAGTTATATAAAATATATGTGTACAAAGAGAAATGTAAAACAATAATTATTAAAGTAAAATAGGAAGTAAATACATAAAAGAATAAACTATAACAACATAACAAAAGTAGAACTTCATTTTATTTCGAAGTAATAAAGACAAGTAAAATAATATTTTAAGTGAACAATAGAAATTTATCCATATTCCAAAGTATAAGTTAAATATAAAATGAATTAAACTATAAAATGAGTACGAAGTAACACCTTAGCTAAAAATATAACAACATATAAAGAATAGAATTCATTTATATTATAAAGTATGCAAGACAAATTAAATTTGTACAAAAAACAATAAAATAAAATATAGGTGATAAGTTAAATATTAATAGTATAAACTATGAATAGAAATGAAATTTGAAATGTATGTTTGTAACAAAATCACAGAAGAAAAGACACATTTTAATATAAGTGTGTAGAAATATAAAGGTGAACTAGATAAGTAGGTTGTAAACCAAACTAGAGTAAAGTGTTGTATTCAGCCAAAACAAAGAAGTATATAATATCATTAGCTGTAATCAAGTACAAGCAAATTGTAACTTCTCCATAATGCAAGCAACTTCACCCATGTTATTGTACAAACAAACATACCCTGCTGTACAAAACAGTATAATATCACCAGCCTGTACAATATGAAATCCCTGTACAAAACATAAGATATGATCCCCTGTAAAACTTCTCTTCTTTATATATATCACCTCGGCTTCTCCATTTCAACCTGAGACAATGAAAGCATATACATTCAAATCAGAGATCAAGGGGGGTTTTCGGCTTGTATTTTCAAAACTGTTTCAATATGAAGCTCTGATACCAAATGTGACGACTCGGATTTTGCCCGCTCGAAAATCGACATCCATACTTCAAATCGTATTCGAATGCCATAGATTCGACCGTTCAAATCCGATTCGCCGGAGCTTATAACAATATTAAGTAAATAACACAGCGGAATAAAAGAATAATACATTGATATCTATTGGATCATCTGTTGTATCAGATATTGTACCAAAGCTGTATATCAATGTATTATTCTTTTATTCCGCTGTGTTATTTACTTAATATTGTTATAAGCTCCGGCGAATCGGATTTGAACGGTCGAATCTATGGCATTCGAATACGATTTGAAGTATGGACGTCGATTTTCGAGCGGGCAAAATCCGAGTCGTCACACCCTAATTATTCCTCGTTGTCATTTGTTTGTACGTACAATTCTTCCTCACCTCCTCATCTCAATGGCAGACAATTCCAAATCCAATTGCAATCCAAAAATTAGAGCAAAAAAATTCAGACTTTTTAAATACTATCAAATTTTATATGGATTCAAAGCTCTCGAAGAGCGTAACCCAGATCTGTAATTCGTTTTTCAAATTGGAACCTCTGACTGTCCCGAAATTGAATAACAAATCTCGACCGTTCGTTTGGTGGTTGTTGATCGACGATGGATTAACGAATGGAGGATGCAGTTACGTGGAGCTGGACGCACGGAGTTCATCGGTGGCGATCGCTCGTCACATTAGTGGTTAGATCAACGTGAAATTTTCGTTTGGGCTCGCGTTTTCAGGGGCGGCTGCTCTGCGATTCACCATCATAGATGTTAGGCGAACGCGAGTGGGTCACAGCGTTCATTTGGGCGCGTGGATCGATGACCAAGTTACCCTAGGTCGTGCGTGTGCTAACGATGAAGGAGGGGCGACTGCTGTTGTTCAAGCGCGATGAACAATGCATGCTTTAGGGTTTCCTCGTTTGGGAAGGAAGGTGACGTGTCTATTGATGTTAGCTTATTTATTTAATTTTTTATTTTATTTCCAATTGCTTTAATTATCACAACTTTTACATACGAGTCGAAATTACGTGCGGTTTTCTCCGCTAGGATCGTATTGCAATTCCGGACATTTTGGCGCTGGTTTGGTCAAATTCTGAGACCGTTTAAATTTTGGGTTTAAATTAGATTTGAATTCAATTTAAATTTAAATAGTGAGTGTTTTAACCCACTCACAACTTCTAAAAAAATTTATGTGTGTTAAATTAATTTCAGATGTGATTAGAAATTTATTTATTGGTGTTTGGTATATTTTATCATCATTCCAGTTAAATTTAATTTATTGAACTAAATTGTTATTCAATTTATTTTTGGCAAATAAACTGCCAGTTAAATTAATTTATTATTGTATATAAACTGCCAGTAATTACCTGTTATTTATTATCGGTTCTATATTAATGTATTGTTTGAATTGGAAGATGATTGTGATAAATGTTTGATGATTGATATTGGATGAATGGATGTTTTATTTTTGTTGTTATAAACTGCAATTTGTTATCTAATTTTTATTTAATTCGGGATTGCGGTTTGAAATGATATATAACCGTATTTTTATTTTAAATTACGGATTGAAATGATAAATATCTGTATCACTTGACCATAGAATAGAAAATTATATACAGACACCGTGGTCTATATATATATAAATATTTTGAAATAATTTCTATAGTTTGGTAAAGAAATATATGGTTTTATGAGATATTGATTTGGATGTTTTATAAATGTTATTTTTATATATAGTTAAATTTTTGGTTTTAAGCTATGTATAAAATTGGTTAAAGAATAAAATAAGTTAAATAATAAGGTTGATTTTATTAAGATAATATGGTAAAGTTGCTGTTTATATTTTATTGTGTATATAGTTATAATGGCTTAAATAAAACTGAGGTTAGAAGATAAATATGAAATTGATGTGAATTAAATTATTTAAGAATTTTACTCGAATAAATTTGATTTGAAATTGAGATAAAATTGAGATTATATGAAATTGAATTTATTTAAGAATTAAACCAACAAGGTTGACGTGAAATTTATTAAATTGGAAATTTTAAAAGGTACAATTGTTATAACTTGATTTTTGGGTCTAGGTGAATTAAATGATTATTTCAAGTATAATGAATTGAAGGCAATATCTAGTTATTTGTAATTTGAGTCATATTTAAATGATAAGGGGTTTATTATGTAAAATATTTCAAAACTAAATAAAATTTAATTGTTGAATCGAAATTATCAAATTTAGTTTTGAAATTTTAGAATATTTAAAGCCTTGAAATTGTGACGACCCGCCTTTCTAACCCCAGAAAGATGTATCATCATTAAGAAAGAAAGGGATAGAAATAGAAAACAATAGAAAGAATAACAACATCTGAATCTCACAGCGGAATGGAACAAAATATAATACATCACATAGCTATTACATAGTTATACATACATCAGAGTTATAAAATATTATACAACAGGACAGTCTTACATATATATGTCCATACATACATCCAAAATACAATGTACATCGACTAACACAACGAAACTATATAGATAGATACATATGTCTGGTCTTCTTCTCCAAGCTCCACCATAAATCAAAATCCAAACCTATCACTTGGCTACTCATAAAAATTTGTTTACCCAAGATTTTATGAAAAACAAAATATAAACTCCGGGTCAGACATTGGTCTGGTGTGAGTACAGGGTTGAAGTTGTTTAACTTTAAAAATCATTTGAAAATAAAGGTATCACGTAAGACTCCCCACACATAAACACGGGTAAGTTTTTACCTTACGCTAACCGAAACATTTTATAGGAAATCCAGTTATATTATAATAGTGTCTAGGGTTTTCAAGTAAATAGAAAATAGCCGAAATTGTTACATGATTAAATTCCAGCTACTAGCCACAAAGTGGGTAATACAAATCAAAACCGTGGGGTCTCGTAGGGAAAATGGGTTTCCATAAATTGCAGGGCTACTGGGGTACCGCCCGTCATAGTACGGGGCCTGGATCACCGTACCGAGGATCACTCCCGACCCCCTACAACACAAGGCTGGAACCATTCCTTACTGAACAGTCTCGAACAAGATAACCCCGCAGTTGTGGCCTACAACTGCCCACACAGCCGAAATAAAAGGGACATCTAGACAGGGGTATACCTTGTCCTACTTGGGAATGACCCACCTAAGCTTGCTGCATCTCCCCTGTTTTAGCCATTCCCGGTTGATGAGGCTTGAGGCTGCGATTACCTTTATAGAACATATCTCTTAGAATGCTCATCATCCGCCTGACGATGCGCAGAAAGCATTCAATCCATACAAGTTCGTTCCGGGTACGAACGAAACCGAAGGCATTATCTCGTTACACTCGTTTTGGAATCAGCATCAGAGTTAACGACAATAACCCTTGCATTCTAAAAAACCATCTCGATCTCCACTTGGGATGTCATGACCTATCATTTAATTTGGATCGATGTGGTTTTCGGAATATCAAATTGATACCCGATCCCAGTCTCATCGAAATCCAAACGCCATTTTAAAGGCCAAGTTGTTTACTTAGTTTAAACAGTTTAAATTTAATGCTTTGAATCCACACAATCATACACAGTCATCACAGATATATCCAGAATATATCACAAAATATCATAGAATATCACCCAATAGATATCATAATCAATCAAACAAGAATCATCAATTCTTATCAATATAGTTTGATTTACTTAACTTAATTAATTACTTAAGGATAAATCATTATTATTCTGTTTGATTAATCACTAATAAATCAACTTATTACCTTATTAGTTACTTCTTAATTACTTAATTAATTAATTAATTCTTAATTATTAATTTATAACCTTAATCATTAATTTATAAAATTTATTACCCATTTAATTATCACTAATTATTTAATTAATCATTAATTACCAAATTAATTGCTTAGGTAATCATTAATTATCAATTTGTTAGTCATTTAATTAGTTAACTACTATTTATTAATTAAGTTTAAGTAGATAGTTAAATTCTTAAGTTCAAAATTGATTTAAACACAAAGTTATAAATATCAATCTTTAATTACAGATTTATGAAATCTTAAATTACTTATTTAATTACAAGTATAAATTAATTACATTCTTAATTAACTTATACTTAAATTAACTAACCATTAACAAATCTTTCTTAATAAAATTTAAGTCAAATCTTAGCTTAAGACTTGTCAAAAATGTTTACTTAAATAAATATTAAACTTTACTTAACAAAATAACTTATAAAGGTAATAGGCTAATCCTTAGTAATTTGAACCGATGTAAACATTCTGTTTACTCGAGTAAAGCTCGAGTCTCACTTACCTTCTTCCCGCGTCCCTCTCTTTGCATACTCTTCTTCTTCTACCTGTTCTTTTTCTACTTCCTCTTTTTTTCTTCTTAACTTAAGTTAATAACTGAAATATTTTAAACTCACGCACGCACCAGGATCAAACTCGAAGCAAACCCCAAGTATACACGAGCAATATCATGCGACGACCCCAAACTTGAATCACTGACACCGATCGCCACCATGCACGTGCATGGTGGTTCGCCGCCCCTCCAACGACCCTCATCGCCTCCTACTAACCCCAAATCGACCTCACGTTCAACATCGAAACCGAAATCAACATGAAAAGTTCGAAATCGAAAATATGCCTGTAGCTCGAACCAGTAACTCGAGTACGCCCAAAACAATCGCCTCAACCTATTAACTCTGACCACTGGTGGCGACGCCGCTTCGTCCATGCCTCGTCGTTACCCTCCTCGACCATCACCCAAAATCGCGACCCACTCGATTACTCCACGGTGGAAAAATCACGAATTTACAGAACCTAAAAACAAACATGAACCAAACCCTACATTTGATTCGACGCCAAAATCCTCGCATTGAATAATTTTTTTTGCATTTTTCTTGGATTCGTGCATTATTAAACTTTCTATATAACAATTTTCAGCAGCTAACATTTGTTAATCCATCAAGAATTGATGAAAATGCAATTTGAGTTCATATAGGAATTGCACATGTATAATCACCTAAAAACCATTGTTTTTTTAAAAAAAATCTTTGCTTTGTATGTTTAATCAATATATGAAATCAAATCCAAAATTTAAAACATTCAAATTTTAACATATGATTTCTTTTTACTGTAAACATGGATATTCAGTATCTATATCACACTGTAAACCTTCAAACAAAATCCATGCCCTGATTTTAGTTCACACAAACTTATTTAATTTAAATTCCTAAGTTTTAAATTAATTATATGAAGAAGTATTTAAAATTTATTTGCTTTCATTGCTCAGTAGCTTGAAATATTGCAAAAACATGACAAAATACAACTTCCAGTAAACAAAAATCACCACAGAACTTCATATTTACAATAGATAGCTAACCCAAGATTTTCTACGAATCAATCATCAAGTTTTAAACTTCAAGATAGTATTTTACTCACCAAAATAATAGTTGAAACAGAAAGCAAAGTTTTATTGAAGAAACTGCAGTTTGAATTTCCTGGAAGCCTTCCTTGTTTTGTTGTTGAATTTAATTGAGTTTGTAATGAAAGATGATGTTTATTTTCTTTTTCTTTTTTTCTTTTCTCAGGTTAGCTTCTTAAGTTTTGTAAACGAACTAATATAGCATGTTGTATAAATAGAAATGGCTTAGAGTAGTATAGGTAATAACTGGGACAAGTCCTACTTGTTATGATTAGATATGTATTTAATATACTGCAATGTTAAATGATATTGTATATTTCGGCTGAGAGATTTCTTGACAAAAAGTTGTGCTAATTTAATGCATATGCCTTCAAATTAGTTTACATCTAATTAATATTAGCTGATACTTATATTTGGTACAAAGATATTTTTGAATATGTAAATAGATTTTTCTTCTTCTTGCATATATGATTACACAGCAAACTTGTTATAGTTTTTGTTAAAAAATTTGTATTGTACAAATGTATATACAGGTTATGAAAATAGTTTATCTTCTTTTCTAACTTATCTTATATGTTCATGTATAATTATTATAGTTATTGTTAGCATAGTTTCCAAATTTTATTCTATTTGTAATTTAATTTCAAACATTTAATTTATAACATATGTTTGTATTTGTATATTTTATATTTCAATTCATATCTTATATTATACATTATGGTTTTCTTATGTTTATGTATCTAGGTTTATAACCATATATTGTTTTATACTTAAGTTTAATATTCATGTTTAATATTGATAAGGTTGTTTATTTTAAACATTATTATTAAAGACTACAATTATATATATATATTATCAAATATTAATAATATAGAACCTTTAATTTTTATTGAATAAGACAGATTTTGTTATAAACATTTTTGAAAGATTTTATTTTAATTAGTATTGAAAGATTTTATTTCATATTTTAAAATCAAAATTTTCTTTACAAAACATATATATAATTATATAACTGATAAATGACCAAGATCTTATCAGGTTATAAATTGAAAACCTTGTATTTAATTTAAATTAGATTAAATATATATTAAAATATATTGCCAAAATTCCGGGTCGTTACATTCCTCCCCCCTTAAAAGAATTTCGTCCTCGAAATTTAAAACAACAGTTAATTCAAAAGCTTTTATAGTAACAATCCAAACATACATACCATCCATACACTAACAAGCAATCAAATAGTCTATCCTAACAAACAACACTAGATATATGGACACAAATACGGATAAGCTTTCCTAAAACTATCCAGAGTTTCCCAGGTACAATCTCTGGGATCCTCGCTCCGCTGTACTTTGACGAGCTTCACTACTTTGCTCCTGAGTTGCTTCTCGTCTTGATCTACAATCCGAACAGGATTTCCGACCATAGTCAAATTGGGTTCCACTTCTAAATCT
The DNA here is from genome assembly GCA_030765085.1 of Allium cepa. Taxonomy (NCBI): domain Eukaryota; kingdom Viridiplantae; phylum Streptophyta; class Magnoliopsida; order Asparagales; family Amaryllidaceae; genus Allium; species Allium cepa. The sequence goes on from CM060935.1 coordinate 974,703,363, forward strand.
TCCTGGACTACCGGTTCTACAACTAGTGATGGGTCATGAACAAATTTCCTCAGATGGGATACATGAAATACATTATGAATCCCAGACATCCGTTCTGGCAATTCAATTCTGTATGAGCCGCTCCAATTCTGTCCAACACTCGGAATGGTCCTATGAATCTCGGAGCAAGTTTTCCCCTTTTTCCGAATCTTATAGCACCTTTGATTGGGGAAACTTTGACAAAAACTAAATCTCCGATCTCGAATTCCAATGGACTTCGCCTTTTATCAACATATTTCTTCTGACGATCCTGAGCAACGTTCATCCTTTTCTTGATAAGCTCAACCTTCGCAGAAGCTTATCGAATCAAATCGGGTCCGAGCACAAGACGATCCTTTGATTCTATCCAACAGGATGGGGATCTAGATGGAGTTCCATACAAAGCTTCATAAGGAGCCATCCTAATACTTGCTTGGTAACTATTATTATAAGAGAATTTTACTAGATGAAGATGGTCTTCCCACGATCCTCCAAAATCCAAAACACAAGCTCGCAACATATCCTCAAGAATACGATTAAGCCTCTCCGTCTGCCTGAGGATGATAGGCTGTACTCAATCTCAAATTCGTTCCCATTGCTGATTGTAGAGCTTCCTAGAATTTGCTGGTGAAGATAGGATCACGGTCACTTACTCCTTCAAGAAAATATCTGCCAGAGAAGCTGTAGTACGAGTTGCCTTTACCGGTATAAAATGGGCGCTCTTAGTTAAACAGTCCACAATAACCCATATTCCATCGTTTCCTTTCCTGGTTCTAGGCAAACGTCGATGAAATCCATCGAAATCATCTCCCACTTCCAATCAGGAATTTCCAAAGGCTGCAATAATCCGGCTGACTTTCGTTGATCTCCTTTAACTTGTTGGCAGATGCCACAATTATTCACAAATCTAGCTACATCTTCCTTCATGCCATTTCACCAAAAGACTCTCTTCATATCCTTATACATCTTTGAAATTCTCGAATGAATATTCAATCTGGAATGATGACTCTCTGACAACACTTCCTGTCTCAGGTCTCTATCATTCGGAACACAAATCCTCCCGTTAATCCTTAATGTTCCTTGACCATCAATTTCAAAACTGGGATACTGACCCTTCTTAACTCTTTTGATGATCCTTCTCAACATTTTATCAGATGCTTGCTTACTTGAAATCCTTTCAACAAGAGATGAAACAACTTCCAAAAGAGATAGGACTGCGTTCCTGCTAAGAGCATCAGCTACAACATTTGCCTTTCCCAGGGTGTACAAAATATTCAAATCATAGGATGCCAAAAATTCAACCCACCTCTGCTGCCTCAGATTAAGATCTTTTTGAGAGAAAAGATATTTCAACGGTTTATAATCCGTAAATAATTCGAATTTCTCTCCCAAAAGATAATGTCTCCAAATCTTCAAAGCAAAAACAGTGGCTAATAATTCCAGATCGTGCGTAGTGTAGTTCTTCTCGTGTGGCTTTAATTGCCGACTCACATACGCAATTACCCTTCCATTCTGCATCAGAACTGCTCCCAATCCAACTATACAAGCATCGGTATAAACCTCAAATTTGCTCTTCCCATCCGGAATAGCAAGCACTGGTGCACTGGTTATCCATATCTTCAATTCTCGGAAAGCTTCTTCACATTGGGGTGTCCATTTGAATTTAGCTCCTTTCCTAGTCAGCTTAGTCAGATGCGAAGAAATCTTGGAATAATCCTTGGTGAACTTTCTGTAGTAGCCAGCCAATCCCAGAAAACTGCGAACTTCAGTCGGTTTCTCCGGCTGCTTCCATTCCAGAATAGTTTGAACCTTCGCTGGATCTACAGAGATGCCTTCACCAGAAACAATGTGCCCTAAAAATTTGACTTTTGATTTCCAAAAATGGCACTTAGAAAACTTTGCCTTCAAAACATGCTTCCTCGGAGTCTCCAACACAATTCTCAAATGCTGCCAGTGCTCCTCTTCAGATTTGGAGTAGACCAAAATATCATCAATGAATACCAGAACGAACTTATTCAATACATCCCGAAAGACACGATTCATCGGGTCAACAAAGTAAGCAGGAGCGTTGGTTAACCCGAAAGGCATAACCAACCACTCATAGAAACAATTCGATCCCCTAAATGCAGTCAAGGGAATACTGTCTTCAGCTACCCTCAACTGATGGGTACCTGAAGCTAAATCCAGTTTAGAAACGAAAGAAGCTCCATGCAACTAGTCAAAGAGATCATCGATACGAGGAAGAGGATATTTATTACGGATAGTCACTTTGTTCAATTCTCTATAATCCACACAGAACCTTAGTGATCCATCCGATTTAGTTACAAACACTGTAGCAGAGCCCCAACAAGAAAAACTGGGCCTAATCAACCCCTTCTCCAAAAGATCCTGAGTCTGCTTAATTAACTCCTCTCTCTCCCTAGGAGGCATTCTCCCACTGGGCTGAATCACCGACATTGTTCCTGGAATCAAATCAATACGACACTCTCTCTCTCGATGTGGAGGCAGACACTTAACTTCCTCAAATACATCAGCAAAATCTTGAACCACATCGACATCTTCAGTATTCTCCTCAAAAGTCTCAATTCCTTGCAAAAGACCACTTAAGTGAATTCTAGAATTATCACACGACACTCTGGCAATTCTACCCAAATTAGTTTTTAGAGAAACTGTTCTCTCATCACAATTCAGGACTGCTCTATACTTATTGAGCCAATCCATTCCCAAAATAAGGTCAAATCCCTTAAAATTCAAAACATAAGGGTCATAAGAAAAACTATGGGATAGATAAGAAATATTCAAGTCCTTACAGATCGAATCTAATTTGGTCACCCCACCTATAGGATTTGATACCAAGATAGGATAGTCTACAGAACTAGGGGTAAGAAAGAACTTCTCTACAGATTCCAGAGAAATAAAACTCAAAGAAGCACCCGAATCAAAAAAAAAACTTTAATATACTTGCCATCTAAAAGTAATGTACCTTCCAAAACTCCTTTGCCTTTAGATGAGGTAGATGTTGCACCTTCCAAAGCAAATACTTTATACTGATGTGCTTTGTGAAGTAACGGGCAATCCCTGATCATATGACCTAGTCGGTGACAATTGAAACATAACGATCTCTGAACCATTGCTGATCCTGTACCACTATAATGCGGTTGCTGCTGCTGCTGCTGCTGAAATCCTTTTCTAGGACACTTATTCGCCAAATGTCCTTCTTGTTGACAAGTATAGCATTCGCGAGGTTCATTGTTACTTACAGGCTTCTTCTTGCTCGGTCTCCTCCAATTGGGATTGTACTTTCGCTTATTCGGATTAGCGAAATTCCCTCTTGAAACTGCAACTGGCGCCACTGATTTCTTACTCATCAAATTTCCAGATCTCAAAGCCATATCAATCAAATCGACAAAAGATCCTTTCAAAAGCACCGTCATCTTTTCATGAAATTCTGGCTTCAATCCTTGCACAAACTTTTTGTTCTTTTTGAGGGGAGTATCAATGAGCCCTGGTCCATAGCAAGAAAGTTCGTTGAATTTGGTCTCATACTCTGCTATAGACATGTTTCCTTGCTTCAAATTCAGAAAATCCTGGTACAATTGAGTTTTCCCTGCTGTTGGCATAAACTTCTCCTCAAATAACTCCTTAAATCTGTCCCATGAAATATCTTCCTCGAAAATGTTTGCTATTGTTGCATCCCACCAGGTTGCTGCGCCTCCCTGCAATTGCCACGATACCATTTCCCTCTTCCGTTCATCAGACAATTTCATATTCTTAAAGATGCGCTCACAAGAGCGTAGCCAAGCTTGAACTTCAATTATCGATTCTAAACCTTTAAATGGTTGGCCTCCAAGGTTGATGAAGTCTTTGCATAAAGCCGCAAAACTAACCTGAGGCGGTACTGGATTTACAGCCTCACTAGCATTTTGACGTCGTCCATTATCAGTCAAGGTACTTCCCCTTACTCTGCCTCTCCTTCTAGAACTCATGTTGGCCACCTGGACAGGTAACTCAACAAATTTAGATAGATATATATAATTATATGAAAATAAAAATACGCACTCTCAAGATAAATATTACTCCAAAGCCTAGGTACTCGCTCAACCTTGCGCTCTGATACCAACTGTGACGACCCGCCTTTCTAACCCCAGAAAGACGTATCATCATTAAGAAAGAAAGTGATAGAAATAGAAAAGAATAGAGAGAAAGAATAACAACATCAGAATATCACAGCGGAATGGAACAAAATATAATACATCACATAGCTATTACATAGTTATACATACATCAGAGTTATACAATATTATACAACAGGACAGTCTTACAAATATATGTCCATACATACATCCAAAATACAATGTACATCGACTAACACAGTGGAACTGTATAGATAGATACATACGTCTGGTCTTCTTCTCCAAGCTCCTCTAGAAATCAAAATCCAAACCTATCACTTGGCTACTCATAAAAACTTGAGTACCCAAGAGTTTATGAAAAACAAAATATAAACTCTGGGTCAGACATGGGTCTAGTGTGAGTAAATGGGTTAAAGTTGTTTAACTTTAAAAATCATTTGAAAATAAAGGTATCACGTAAGACTCCCCACACATAAGCACGGGTAAGATTTTACCTTACGCTAACCAAAACATTTTATAGGAAATCTAGTGATATTATAATAGTGTCTAGGGTTTTCAAGTAAATAGAAAATAACCGAAATTGTTACATGATTAAATTCCAGCTACTAGCCACAAAGTGGGTAATACAAATAAAACCGTAGGGTCTCATAGGGAAAACGAGTTTCCATCAATGGCAGGGCTACTGGGGTACCGCCTGTCACAGTACGGGGCCTAGATCACCTTACGGAGGATCACTCCCAACCCCCTACAGCACAAGGCCGGAACCATTCCTTACTGAACAGTCCCGAACAAGATAACCCCGCAGTTGTGGCCTACAACTTCCCACATAGCCGAAATAAAAGGGACATCTAGACAGGGTATACCTCGTTCTGCTTGGGCATGACCCACCTATGCTTGCTGCATCTCCCCTATTTTGGCCATTCCCGATTGGTGAGGCTTGAGGGTGCGATTACCTTTATAGAACACATCTCTTAGAATGCTCATCGTCCGCCTGACGATGTGCTGAAAGCATTCAATCCATATAAGTTCGTTACGGGTTCGAACGAAACCGAAGGCATTATCTCGTTACACTTGTTTTGGAATCACCCTCAGAGTTAATGACGATAATCCTTGCATTCTGAAAAACCATCTCGATCTCCACTTGGGATGTCACGACCTATCGTTTAATTTGGATCGATGTGGTTTTCGGAATATCAAATTGATAGCCGATCCCGGTCTCATCGAAATCCAAACGCCATTTTAAGGGCCAAGTTGTTTACTTAGTTTAAACAGTTAAAATTCAATGCTTTGAATTCACACAACAACTATCACAGATAAATCATATACAGTCATCACAGATATATCCAGAATATATCACAAAATATCACAGAATATCACCCAATAGATATCATAATCAATCAAACAAGAATCATCAATTCATATCAATATAGTTTGATTTACTTAACTTAATTAATTACTTAAGGATAAATCATTATTATTCTGTTTGATTAATCACTAGTAAATCAACTTATTACCTTATAAATTACTTCTTAATTAATTAATTAATTAACTAATTCTTAATCATTAATTTATAACCTTAATCATTAATTTATAAAAGTTAATTACCCATTTAATTATCACTAATTATTTAATTAATCGTTAATTACCAAATTAATTACTTAGTTAATCATTAATTATCAATTTGTTAGCCATTTAATAAGTTAACTACTATTTATTAATTAACTTTAAGTAGATAGTTAAATTCTTAAGTTCAAAATAGATTTAAACACAAAGTTATAAATATCAATCTTTAATTACAGATTTATGAAATCTTAAATTACTAATTTAATTACAAGTATAAATTAATTACATTCTTAATTAACTTATACTTAAATTAACTAACCATTAGAAATCTTTCTTAACAAAATTTAAGTCAAATCTTAGCTTAAGACTTGTCAAAAATGTTTACTTAAATAAATATCAAACTTTACTTAACAAAATAACTTAAAAAGGTAATAGGCTAATCCTTAGTAATTTGAACCGAAGTAAACATTATGTTTACTCGAGTAAAGCTCGAGTCTCACTTACCTTCTTCCTGCGTCCCTCTCTTTGCGTACTCTTCTTCTTCTACCTGTTCTCGTTCTACTTCCTCTTTTTTTCTTAACTTAAGTTAATAACTGAAGTATTTTAAACTCACGCACGCACCAGTATCAAACTCGAAGCAAACCCCAAGTATACTCGAACAATATCACGCGACGACCCCAAACTTGAAGCACTGACACTGATCGCCACCGTGCACGTGCACGGTGTTTCGCCGCCCCTCCGGCGACCACCATCGCCTCCTACTAACCCTAAATCGACCTCACGTTCAACATCGAAACCCAAATCAACATGAAAAGTTCGAAATCGAAAATATTCCTGTAGCTCGAACCAGTAACTCGAGTACGCCCAAAACAATTGCCTCGACCTACTAACTATGACCACTGGTGGCAACGCCGCTTCGTCCACGCCTCACCGTTACCCTCCTCGACCATCACCCAAAATCGCGACCCACTCGATCACTCCACGGTGGAAAAATCATGAATTTACAGAACCTAAAAACAAACACGAACCAAACCCTACATTTGATTCGACCCCAAAATCCTCGCATTGAATAATTTTTTTTTTGCATTTTCTTGGATTTGTGCATTATTAAACTTGTTATATAAAAATTTTCAGCAGCTAACATTTGTTAATCCATCAGGAATTGATGAAAATGCAATTTGAGTTCATATAGGAACTGCACCATGTATAATCACCTAAAAATCATCGTTTTTGTTTTAAAAATCTTTGCTTTGTATGTTTAATCAATATATGAAATCAAAGCCAAAATTTAAAACATTCGAATTTTAACTTATGATTTCTTTTACTAAAAACATGGAAATTCAGTATCTATATCACACTGTAAACCTTCAAACAAAATCCAAGCCCTGATTTTAGTTCAAACAAACTTATTTAATTGAAATTCGTAAGTTTTAAATTAATTATATGAAGAAGTATTTAAAATTTATTTGCTTTCATTTCTCAGTAGCTTGAAATATTAAAAAACATGACAAAATACAACTTCCAGTAAACGGAAATCATCACAGAACTTCATATTTACAATAGATAGCTAACCCAAGATTTTCTACGAATCAATCATCAAGTTTTAAACTTAAAGATAGTATGTTTACTCACCAAAATAATAGTTGAAACAGAAAGCAAAGGTTTGTTGAAGAAATTACAGTTTGAATTTCCTTGAAGCCGTCCTTGTTTTGCCATTGAATTTAATTGAGTTTGTAAAGAAAGATGATGTTTATTTTCTTACTTTTTTTTCTTTTCTCAGGTTAGCTTCTCAAGTTTTGTAAACGAACTAAAATATAATGTTGTATAAATAGAAATGGCTTAGAGTAGTATAGGTAATAACTGGGACAAGTCCTACTTGTTATCAGATCTGTATTTAATATGCTGCAATGTGAAATGATATTGTATATTTCGGCCGAGAGATTTCTTGACAAAAAGTTGTGCTAATTTAATGCATATGCCTTCAAATTAGTTTACATCTAATTAATATTAGCTGATACTTATATTTGGTACAAAGATAGTTTTGAATATGTAAATAGATTTGTCTTCTTCTTTCATATATGATTACACAGCAAACTTGTTATAGTTTTTGTTAAAATTTTTGTATTGTACAAATGTATATACGGGTTACGAAAATAGTTTATCTTCTCTTCTAACTTATCATATATGTTCATGTATAATTATTATAGTTATTGTTAGCATAGTTTCCAAATTTTATTCTATTTGTAATTTAATTTCAAACATTTAATTTATAACATATGTTTGTATTTGTATTTGTATATTTTATATTTCAATTTATATCTTATATTTTACATTATGGTTTTCTTATGTTTATGTATTTTGGTTTATAACCATATATTGTTTTATACGTAAGTTTAATATTCATGTTTAATATTGATAAGGTTGTTTATTTTAAACATTATTATTAAAGACTACAATTATATATAATATATATATATATATAATCAAATATTAATAATATAGAACCTTTAATTTTTATTGAATAAGACAGATTCTGTTATAAACATTTTTGAAAGATTTTATTTTAATTAGTATTGAAAGATTCTATTTCAAATTTTAAAATCAAAATTTTCTTTACAAAACATATATATAATTATATAACTGATAAATGACCAAGATCTTATCAGGTTATAAATTGAAAAGCTTGCATTTAATTTAAATTAGATTAAATATGTATTAAAATATATTGCCAAAATTCTGGGTCATTACAGAAATATATCGAAATTGAAATGTTTTATCGAAATTGAAATGTTTCGAAGTTATGAATTTCAGAGTATTATGTTTTAAATGTGTTAAAATTTCAAATGTTTGGTTTTGAAGTGTATAATTTGGAATTGCTATGATTTGAAGAGGGATATATTTGAAATAAAATGATAGTATATTGATTTGAAATAAAAAGGATATCATATTGATTTGGTTTTAAATTGGAAATGATATCGTATTTATATGGTTTTGAAATGGATATTATATTCTGGTTTTAAAAGTATAAAGTATTTTGAAAAGACCGCGGTGTTATAATAACGTTTGGTTGTTAAAGAGACCGGGATCGGAAGTTGTCATACTCTCTGCCAACTCTGAAAACCACTTTAACAACCGTGTACGCGGTGGAGATTCCAGAATGAAGTAGGAAGGTGGTGGCGTTTCCTTTGAGGTAAATATGTGGACCCGACTTCCGTGAGTTGGCATAAGGTGGCTAAAACAGGTGCGATCGACGGGCTAAGAAGGTAGCACCTTTTATCGGACACATCCCTTCGATATTATACTCTGACTTTTGGATTTATTCGGTGGCCACTTTTGATTTTTGATTTGGTGGTGTGGCTCGAGGTGGGCTATAGCTGCGCGCTATGTGTTACCACCGGCCCGGAAGCGTAATTGGTATATCTACCCTGGCATTGCCTAGTTGCGTCGTGTCACTTACCCTAGCACGCCTTATACGATTTTGTTTTGTACCATACCTATGGAGTGCCCTCTGACGACACCCAGTACGGGGGATATTACGGTAATGTATAGACTATGGGAACATAAAAGTGTGTTAAGGGCTATATGGTTAACCCCTTAAAGCTATTTTCAGTATATTATACTTCACTTTAGACATTATTATAGTAGCGTATATAACTACATAGTAAATAGTTTAACGGATCCTTAGGAGATGTGAATCCCGAGCATCTCTTAAGTTACTGCACTCACATTAGACACTGGATAGGAGATGTCAAATCCCGTAAACATCTCTAACGCCGTTCCGCTCATATATTTATCATTGATTTAACTGACATAAGATCTTTTAGTTATGACTCGAGTGTTTTGTCTTTTCAATTCGCTCGGGTCAGCCTGGGCATTTTAGGATTCGAAGACTTTATTTCTGGAGGTCGAAGACGAAGATTATATTACTACTATTTATTATATTCCGCTGCATTAATACTGTTCCATTGCATCACTTTGTTCCGCTGCATTGTTATTGATTTTCCTCTGGTATGTGTAACTCTGGTATGTATTGTATAAGTATAATCAAATGTTTTTGTAAAACAGCTACATGAACTGTATATTTGATTATTATATTTTATCGTTCTGCTGCAAGATTCTATTTTGTTTTTTCCTTCTCTGCTTTTTCTTATTTACCCCATAACAATCCGGCCTTCTGTATGGTTTAAGTCTGACGTGTGTGGTTTATCGTCGATTTAAAGCATACGAAAAGGCGAGACGTTACAAAAACAGGAGCTATACCGGGCCAAGTGAGGTCATTCCTCATATTGGACACATTTCTTCGATACCATTCTATTGCTTTTGTGATGTGATTTGGTGCATCCTTTAGATTTGGGAGTGTGTCACGAGGTGGACGGTAGTAGCTGCTATACGTTAGCACCAGTCCAGAAGAGAAAATGGTAAATCTACCCTGGCATTGCCTCGGCGTGTCAAATGCCCTATCGTGCCTTCTACGAGTTTGTTTTGTACCATACCTATGCGGTACCCTCTGATAACCCTCCAGTTTATGGAGGAATTACGTTACTATATAGACTACGCAAATATATAAAAAAATGTGTTAAGGGGGATATGGTTAATGCCTTAACGCTATTTTAATAGTTTATTTTACTATAGACATATTATAATAGCGTATATTACTGCATAGTAGATAGTTTAATGGATCTTAGAGGATGGTTAGCCCAAACATCCTTTGAGTTACTTGTATTTCAGTTGATATTTCACTTGAGTTGGATTTATTAATATAAGAATGTTAATCTTGGCTCAAGTGTTCTGTGTTTTGCTTTACGCTCGCGTAAGATTGAGTGACACAACATTTAAGACTCACCTTTGGAGTTGGAGCATCATCTGGAGAACCATCTATATCTATTCAGCTTTCAGCTATCCAGTTGTATTTTATTCGACACTGTTTTTATTCGAGACTCCACTGCTTATTGTTATATTACTCTGTGTCAGATTGAGTGACACAACATTTGAGACTCGCCTTTGGAGTTGGAGCTTCATCTGGAGATCCACCTATATCTATTCAGATTTCAGCTATCCAGTTGTATTTTATTCGAGACTGTTTGTATTCGAGACTCCACTGTATTTGAGATATTCTATTGTATTTTATTTTAAACTCTGATGTTTATAAAGTAGCTTCATGAACGACTGTTCATTTGTTTCCACTGCTTATTGTTATATTACTATGTGTCTGTGATTCTGTGATTGATTTATTCACTATATATGCCGAGTTTTGCCAAATGTAGATTAACGATATGATATTTTGAGCAATTTAAATCCGACATGTGCGGATGCGAATGGCTGAAAATACCAGGACATCACAACGGTCGTTCATCGAGTCGCGGTCAACTTTGCCCGATCGTCGATTTGAAGATATTTTTGTAGAGAGGACTGAGGGGAGTTCATCTAGGTGTGTCGCTCATCGTTTCATCGGTTAGATTGGAGGTCATAATTCGATTAGGGTTTTGAAATCCATGGAGGCTACACGTGCTTGGGGCCCGATTGGTGGTGCTGGGTGGCAATGCAAGGAGGTGTGGAGGTCGGCGCTCGCATGGGGGCGGTCGGCGCGGCCATAGAGGCAACGCATCGTGGCAATTTGCTGCTGCGTGGGTGGCATCGGGCTTTGTTCGAGCTCGATAGGGTTTTCTGGGGGAGATGTTACGTGGTATCTTGCTTTTTTTTTCATTTTTTTTCATTTTAATTTAAGTTTTGATTTCGAATGTTCTAACTCACATAACTTCTGCATACGAACTCCAATTCACACGCCGTTTGATCCTTTGGGAGCGTATCAAAATTATTGACATTTTGACGTCAGTTTGGTTTAATTCAGAGATCGTTTGAATTTAGGCCCTGAATTGGATTTAAATTCAAAGGTGAGTGTTTTAACCCACTCACAACATTTAAAATATCTTATGTTTGTTAAATTAAATTTATGATGTGATTAGGAATTTATTTATGGGTATTTGGTATGTTTTAAATCGTCATCTCAGTTAATTTGTATTTATTTGAATTAAACCATTGTTTAATTTATTATCGAATTTTAAATTTTCAGTTAAATACCTGTTAATAATTATCAGTTCCCCATTGATGTTTATTGATTGATTTGTATGATGATTTTGATGGAAGTTTGATTTTTGATATTGGATGTTGTATTTTATATCGTTATAAACTGCAAGTTCATATGGGCTGAAATGATACATACCTGAATGATCTATAGATTAAGAATAATCGTTATGGGTTGAAATGATAGACTCAAGCGATTTTATGGATTTATTATTTTATTCGGGATTGCGGTTTGAAATGATATATAACCGTAAAAATTTAAATTGCGGATTGAAATGATAAATATCCTTATCACTTGACCCTAGGGTAGAGAATTATATACGGACACTGGATTGGTTAAATTTAATGATTTTAAATCCTTAATTTTTAAATTTAGTTGAATGATATTTTGAAATAAACTTGTTTTATATTTGAATTATTAAAAATCATGTTATGATGAAATTTGAATTGATTAAAGGAATTGTTTTAAAGAAAGTAGATTTAAAAATTTAAAGTTGAATTTTGGGGTATAAATGGAACTAAACGGGATTGAGTTATTGAACTGTTTGAAATATAACTTTGAAACACATTGGAATGTAGTGAGTTGAATTGATGTTTCAAACATGGTTTGGAAGTAATACAAAATTTAATAATTTTATTGTGAGTTGAATTGTGCAACTAGGTTTAGTGATTTGTAGATGTCAAATGGTCCAGATATGTTGAAATAAATGAATAGTTAAATTTGTATAAATTCCAAATTCATGTTTCCAAAAATAAACCGTTTAAAATATATTATTGTAAAGATTCTAAAATTTAAGATTTTCAATTTATTAAACTATTCTAACCTATATTAACTATATTAAATCAATTTAACCTATTTAAACCATTTAATTTAATTTTAAAGCTAATTGACCCATTTTAACTTGTATTAAATCTAATAAATCTATTTTAAAGCTATTTAATCTAATTTAATTATATTTAATCTATTTTAAATCTATTCAACTATTTTAAATCTACATTAACTATTCTAGAGTATTTTGACTACTAAAAATTTATTTAAACTATTTATAACCATTTTGACTATTTATAACTATTTAAACCATTTCCTAAATTTCTAGACTAAGTAAAGTAGAAGTGTTTATATTCAATTCATTAGTTTAAAAGAGAATACGGTTAAATGATGTTATAACCTAAGTTGGGATTTAAATGTTATAATTAATATTGAGCATGACGATATTGAAGTAAGGATTTAACCTATTTTGAAAATATGACTTGTGAAGAAGTTTTTATGTCAGAAATGGTACGATCTCAAATATGATAAGAATTTGAAAGTGAATATAATTTCGAAAGTGATTTAGTTTTGAGAATATGATATTTTGATATAAATTATGAATTGACTTTTGAAATGTAAAAGAACCATCCGGTGTGTAATAAGCGACTGGTTATTAAAGAGACCAGAATCAGATATTGTCATACTCTCTGCTAATATCGAAAACCACTTTAACAACTGTGTACTTGGTGGTGATTCCAGAATGAAGTAGGATGGTGGCGACGATTTTTGTATGAGGTATGACATGACCCTGTCTCCCGTGAGTTAGCTTAGATGTGACTAAAATAGGAGCAATTGATAGGCCTATTGAGGTCATTCCTCCGATCTGGCACATTCCTTCGATACTATATTTCGACTTCATGATTTATTTGGTGACCACCCTTGATTTTGATTTGGGAGTGTGTTTCGAGGTGGGCGGTAGTAGCTGCTATGCATTACCACCAACCCAAAAGTGTAATTGGTATATCTACCCTGGCATTGCCTAGTTGTTCCGTGTTCACATCCCATAGCACGCCTTCTACGAGTTTGTTTTGTGTCGTACCTATGGAGTGCCCTCCTCCCGATCAGGAGGTATTACGGTACTGTATAGAATATGACACTATTAAATGTGTTAAGGGGGATATGGATAACTACTTAATGTTATATTAGTAGTTTATCGTACTGTAGACATATTATAATAGCGTATTATACTACAAAGTAGATAGTTTAATGGATCCTTAGGAGATGTGAATACCGAACATCTTTTGAGTTACTGCACTCATGTTAGACATTGGATAGGAGATGTCAAACCCCGTAAACATCTCCGACGCCATCACACACATATTTATCGTTGATTAAACTTACATAATATTTTTTAGTACTGACTCGAGTGTTTTATGTTTTCAATTCGCTCGGGTTAGCCTGAGCATTTCAGGATTTGAAGACTTGGTTCTGGAGGATGAAGGCGAAGATTGTATTATTATTTACCATATTATTCCACTGCATCATATTGTTCCGCTACATTGTCAATTATTTATCTTTGATATGTGTAACTCTGATTCTGCATTGTATAAGTATAATCAACATTTTGTAAACAGCTTCATGAACTGTTATTTTGATTATTATATTTTGTCATTTCGCTGCGAGATTCTGTATTTACTTCTATTTCTTCTCTTTTTCTTATTTACCCCATAACAATCTGCCATTTTGAATGGTTTGAGTTCGACATTTGTGTCTGCTTAAAAAGTCCAAAAAGAAAGATCATTCCAATAGTATACTTGGAATTCTTTCAAATTTGCGCATCAGACCATATAGAGTCAACAATCTTAATGGTTTAATTGAACAACCGAGGGTAATGTATATTTTCGACATTAATAAGAAACTCATAGTTTCTCTTCGATGTACGAGAATACTCATTAGACATTCTAATGCCATGTGTTCATTTAGGATGGTAAGTTTCACTTCACCTCATATAATCTATTCTATCTTTGGATCAGATACAATTCCATTTAACTACCAAAAATTTCTTAAAGAAATTCCTTCATAATGAAGTTGATATATCTTGAAACAACAATAGTTTTTTAGCGCAAATAGAATAAGGATTCCTAAACACTTTATGACCCTTTTTATTTATAAAACTGATTTTAGTTTACAAATGTTTAAAACATAAATATGTCATTTGATGACAGACGTTTCTGAAAACCTTTTTGGAGATTCATACAAGATCCCTCACGAACAATTATTACGTGTAATCTTTTGACTCGCACAACCTGCCAACTCCTTGGCCTAGGATATGTTAGGATTTCTTACAAACCCTTATCTTGTATGATGTTGTAAATTGTTGTTTAGATGAAATAATATCAACCTTGTGCTCCTAAGTACATGACCTTATAGAAAGAAACTAACTCAACTTCACTCACAATTAATCGTAAATTGTCCAACAATGTCTGAATACTCGTTATCGATGCGTCATTATGTATCACATGGAGGAGTGACTTATAAGATTGAATCTATATTCATTTTAAGATACATTTGAAACTCTTTCCAATATACTCACTTATTCAACCAAATCAAATCATTTTATTCTATTGCATCTTATTTATTTACTTTTCTTTAATATTATATGATTTTATCATAAACTTACAATACATGTATCTAATACACATGTTCATGTTGGTAATCAATCATCGATGAATATAACAAAGTATGTGGAACCCTTTTGGTATTAATAGACTTGTGATTGCATATAAGTAATATCCCGGAATTTTTAACAATATCAATTTAATAATCTGTAGTTAAAATTAAATTGATATTGATATTCTGTTAATAATAATTCAAATGAATTTAATAATCTTCATCAATAAATATTTAAATTGATTATTTTATCTCTTAAAAATAATAAATTGATTTCTATTTACAATATAAATATATGATTTATATTTTAAATAGATTGGCATTTGTTTTAATTTTAATAGTAAAGCATATTTTCTAGTTTTAATATTTGTAGTAATTTGGGAAATTTTTTTTATTTAATATTCAAAGCTTTTCAAAAATTAAATAAATGATTTTGGTTAAAATTTAATAATTGAATCATGATTTAAAATTCTAATATATATACATTTAATTTGGAAGATTGATTTTAAATTAGTATTGAGTTTTAATATCTATTTCATAAATAAATATTTGATTTTAAAATTGATAAGAAAAATATTTAAGTGTTTAAATTAAATTGGCTTGAGTTTTAAATTTAGAATAAATTTAACAAAATGGTTTTATGGCTTAATAAAATGGATATTTTATTTTAATTTAATAATAAGAGAGTTATAAAAACAATATTGATATTGTAAATAAGTTTTGAATAGATTTGTAATTTTTATTTCAAATTGAATTTATATTTATAACTTGATTTAAAAATATTTGATTTTGAATTTAGTTTGAATTTAAATTCAAAAGTATAAAATCTTAAATTGTTTAATTGTTTTAATTCTTATTTGTGTAAGTTTTGTAAGCATAGTTTGTTTTCATTTATAAATTCATACACATGTTTAAATATAACCTAACATATTAACTTAGGATTACACACACATTAATTTGTAATTAGTACTAATCATTTTAAAGAGAAAACAAGTGTTAAATTCATAGGCATTCTATAGACAAGTGTCTAACTTTTGACAAGTGTTAAAAATTAGTTTTATTTTTCTTTTCTTTCATTAAATCTGAAATACATCTAGTACAAATTTACATCTTCATTTCATATTACATTTTTCATTCTCCTAAATCAAAAGAGAAAAGATCAAACTCATCTTCAAATTTTATAAATCAGTAACACTCTTCAAAGGCCTGCATATTCAAATTTTACATCTACATACACAAATCTGCATATTCCAAAACAATGTTCTAATCTGCATTTCCTCAAAATCCACAAATCTGTATTTCCAAAATTTCACAAACCCTGCAAGTTTCAAATCTGCATCCACAAATTCATCAAAAATCAGATCTGCATATCCTCAAATCCAAACATCTGTATATTCCTCTTCATAAAAATCAATCTGCAAAATTCAAATTAAGACTGCATTGTTCTTTTTTCTGCATTCTGTTAAACTGGGGATCATAGCATGCATTTGGGAAATTGGCAATAGAATCTTCTTTCTGCATGCAAGTAATTGGAGTTTGGATCATGAGCTTTCAAAAAGGCAACTCAGATTTTAAATCAAATAGAGCAAGCTTGTATATTCTTGTTTCTACATAAAGGGAAATAGAGCTCTGCATATCTTATTTCTGCAATTTCAAAGAATCAACAGGGGTCTGCATTCAATAAAAGGTAAGTAACTTTTAACTTTAAAATTTCAAATAGGTTGCATGCTAGTTATTGAAATGGAATAGCTATTTACTGATGCTATAGATAACTGTTGATATGATTATAAATGATGTGCATGTTGTTTTGTTTTTTTTCCAATTCCCTGTTCTGTTTTCTTTGATTTCCAGACAACCACAATTTTGTTTGAATACCTACCACTTGAATTATTTCCTAACATAAACAAAATTATAAAGAAAAGTTGTTATTTCATAAAGATAAATAAAAAAATATAATTCAAGAAAGAAATATGGGCATTGACCCTGGAAACAAAAGACAACATCATGTATGTTGATCTTGATCAAAAACAAATCATATTAATATTTATATCCAGTTTCAGAAACTAAAAGCATTTACTGGAAACTGTTTTTTTATCAAGTATTGGAATTTTTAGGTATATGTTTCATTTATAAGTTGTTCTTGAACAAAAATATAAATTTGTGCAAATTCTTACAATCTGTGATTTGTGGAAACTCAAATTTCTTTTGAATTATTAAGTAAGGATCATAAATCCTTAGAAATATCAAAGAAGTAATTAAATTTGCTAGATTGAATTGCAGTTTTGATTTTTAGAATAAAGCCCTAGTTTTGAATAGGTTTGTGCTTTGAGTCAGTTTGAAGTGGTGGATTGACCGAGTGTTTTGGTGTTTGGGAAAGGGGTAGAGGGTGTGTAGAAGCATTCGTGGCCGGAGAGGTTGGATGTCAGGTGGTCGGAGGTGAGAAATGTGGCCGTTGACAGGTTTGAGTATAAACCTGTAATACTTTTTCCAGGTTTTGAATTTAGGGTTCAAAACCAAATTTTGAATTCCTGTTTATTTGGTGGATCTTGTGTTGGTGTTAGGGTATTCATGAGTTTCTGGTTGTGGCTTGATCACCTGAGAAGATCGGCAGAGGTGGCGGCGACGAGTTTTCTGATGAACTGTATTTTTGGTTGGGGATGTCTTAGGGGAAAGTTTAGGGTTGGATCGAAGCAGGTAGATAGGGAACTCGGAGTAAATGGGAGGATAACTCGAAGAAAAAAAGTGTTTTCTCGGGTTACTTTGTAACTTGCAGGCTTCAGCTTGCAGACCTGTTTTCTTTAAAATCTGGGTTTTAAAATATTCAAATCTGAAGTTTTTGTGTAAGGTAAGGTTTAAGTTTAAATTTAATTCAGGTTTGAATTTCTAATTTGAATTTAAATTCCAGTTTTTAAAATAAAATAAAAGTTTAAAATTTAACTTAATTAACTATTTCATTTTGGTAAATAGTTGAAAACTTTTTAATAATGAGATTTTAAAATATATGAATAGATTTAAGGTTAATTTAAATCTGGGAATTCAAAAGTTTAATTTGAATTTCAGTTTTCGATTTAAAGAAGGTTTAAAAATTGAAGTTTTAAATTAAATGTAAATTTAAGTTATAAAAATCTTTGAAATGAATTCAACTTAAAAAATTTATGATTTCATTTTTTTTTAGACAAACTTTTTTTTTGTTCTGAAATTTAAATAGGTTTAAAAATTTTCAAATTTGATAAGTTTAAATTATTTTTAATTTAAACTTGTATTTAAATTTAAATTTAAAAGGAGTTCAAAAAGCACCTTGTTTTGCATAATATTGTTTTAACATAATTAAGTTATGTTTATCTTGAAATTTAAATTTAGATTAATATTTCAAGATTAATTTAATTAATAAGGTAATTAAGATTAATTAATTAATTTAATTAATTAAATTTGGAATTAATAATTGATTAATGATTAATCAATTTGGAATTAAGATCATTAATTAAAGTATTAATTAATGATGAATGAATATTAATTATGTAACTAAGTTTTTAATTAAGGTTAATTAATTTAATAATTAACTTTAATTAATGAATGATTAAAGATAATTTAAATTGGTAACTAATTTAAGTTAATTACTTTATAAAATAATTAAAGAATAGTTAATGAAGGTCATTAACAAGGATTATTTAACAATTAATTAATATGGTTAATTTTTATAATTAATTAGATTAATTAATTTAATAATAATAATCAATTATGAATGGTTTGAGTATAATTACTTGGTAAAGTAATAAAGAAATTAATTACTTAATGTAATTAATTTAGTTTAATGAGATTGTTTATTTTAATTAATTAAGTTTAATTAATTCTAAACACTTGGGTTTTATAAATAATTATTTATGTAATTAAAGTTTTGGAAATTACTAAGTTAAGTAATTAATTAATAATTACATGATTGTAATTAAGTGGAGATGTTTAAGTGTGAGGTAATTTGGTTTAATTACTTAATAATTAATCAAGGGATTAATTAAGTAATTAATTAAAGGATAATTAATTTGGTTTAATAGTGTAATTAAGTTAGTTAATTACTTGGAGTAATTAATTTAAGGAATAATTAAAGATCATTAATTATTTTAATTAATGATGTAATTAAAAGATGATTAATTATGATTAATTAATCAATGATAGGTAATTAAAGGTAATTAATTAATTAATGTAATTAAGAATTTATTATGATTAATTAATTTATTGAAGTAATTAAAGGTTAACTACTATTTAGTTAAGGATAATTAATTTTGTGAATTAATTAAGGATAATTACATAAGTGTAATTAAGGATAATTAGTCCTGAATGATTAATTTAGGTAATTAATAATAAATGATTAATTGATTGTAATCAATTAAATGATTGAGTAAGCAAGATTTATATTAGTAAAGTTATTAATTTAATTTATTTTAAATTAATTAAAGATGGGTAATTAATTTAATTCATTTTAAATTAATTAGTAATAGAGATAATTAATTTAATTCATTTTAAATTAATTATATTATGGTATGAGTGAATCTTTGCTTATGTATGAATGAATGTCATTGATTGACTTGGATGCTTTGAGATCTCAGTAATGAGATAAATGATATTGTGTGGTATGGATGTTTGATTGTATTGTGATGATAACATAGGTTATCTATTGTGATGGTGATATATGGAATATCTATTTGATATTGATGTGTGGATTACCTGTTATTGATAATGTTGATTATCAGTTATGATTTATGAGTTATCTATCTGTGTGTATATAGATACTGTAATTGAATTGTTTTAAAACCTTTAAAACAACTTTGCCTTAAAAGACACGCTTTGGATTTCGATGAGGCCGGGATCGGATCTCCATATTTGGATATCCGAAAACCACATCGATTCCAAATAACGTTAGATCGTGTATCAAAGTGGAGCTTTGTGAAGACTCGAGGTGTAAGGACTATGAGTCAGTATAACTCTATGGGTGATTCCGTAATGAGTTTGACAGAATTAGTTCTTATAGATTCGAGATGGTGGTTCAGAGTGCAAGGGTTATTGTCGTTAACTCTGAGGGTGATTCCAAAACGAGTGTAACGAGATAATGCCTTTGGTTTCGTTCGAACCCGGAACGAACTTGTATGGATTGAATGCTTTCAAAACATTGTCAGATGGACGATGAGCATTCTAAGGGATATGTCCAATAAAGGTAATCGTAGCCTCAAGCCTCATCAACCGGGAATGGCTAAAACAGGGGTGGTGCAGCAAGGCTTCGTGTGTCGCACCCATTGGAGAGCAAGATTGATCCCTGTCTAGAAGTCCCTTTATATTCGGCTGTGTGGGTGGTTGTTAGCTACAACCACGGGGTTGTCTTGTTCGGAACTATTCAGTAAGGAATGGGTCCGGCTTTGTGTAGCAGGGGGTCGGAAGTGATCCTCGGTACGTTGATCTAGGCCACGTACTGTGGCGGGCGGTACCCCAGTATCCCTGCCATTGTATGGAATCCAAAATCCAATAAGTGCCAACGGTTTTGATTGTATTACCCACTTTTGTGGCTAGTAGCTGGAATTTAATGAATATAACAATTTCGGCTATTTCTTATTTATTTGAAAACCCTAGACACTATTATAATATCATCGGATTTCCTATCAAATGTTTTGGTTAGCGTAAGGTAAAAACTTTTCCATGTTTATGTGTGGGAAGTCTTACGTGATACCTTTCTTTTCAAAAGGTTTTTGAAAATTAAGCAACTTTAACATGTTACTCACACTAGACCCATGTCTGACCCGGAGTTTATTTTTGTTTTTCATAAACTCTTGGGTACTCAAATTTTTTACGAGTAGCCAAGGGAATTCAGGTTAGCTTTGACGAATTATGGAGGAGCAATGGAGCAGGAGGCTTCCGCGTGTAGATATATATATATATATATAGTTTTCCGATGTGTGTTCTCTGAGTTGTTGTCTTTGAGTTGTATTGAGTTGTATAACTAGACAGGTGTTTATAACTGTCTAGTATGTGTTGTATATCTGTGTACTCTGATAAGGGTTGTAAACTCTGTAATATTTATGTTATTAATATAATTTATTCGTTCCGCTGTTAAATTCTGATGTTGTTTCTTTCTTCTCTTCTTTCTATTCTCTTTTCTATCCCTTTCTTTCTTAAAGATGATGCGATTTTCCGGGAGTGGAAAGTCGGGTCGTCTCATTTGGTATCAGAGCATTAGGCTGAGTGAATACCTAGGCTCTGAAGTGTGTCTTTCTTAGGGAGCGTTAGGTTGAGTGAATACCTAGGCTCTGTAGTGGTGTCTTTCTTGAGAGAGCGTATTTGTAATTTTTAATATATATATATTTTTATTTATTTCTACCTATCTGTTGGGCTACCTGTTCAGGTTTTCCAATATAAGTTATAAAGGTAGATGGGGTAGTAGTGTGTGTAACACGATTACTACCATTGGTTGGAGTTTGTTTGAGGTTTGAAGGTGTATCTGTTGAGACTGTAGACCTAATACCGTCTCGAGCGAGTTTTGTAGTGATGAAGGACTTCATTAATCTCTGAAGGTAACCTGTTAAGGTTCGGAGTTCATTTCTGAAGTTGGATTAGTAGTGTTTGGATTTGTTGGTTGGCAGAAGCGAGTGATGGTATTTTGAATACCTCAGGAAGTAGTAGCTGTGTGATGAGATGCAGTGACTATGGACGTTTTCGAAGATGCTTTCTTTGGAACAAGTTAAGGAAGTGAGTCTGCTTCGGTGTTGTGGCTGTGTTCAGCTGGAGTTTCTGTTGCTTTGAAGTCCGAGTTTCTCAGAGAGCTTTGATTCGAAATTCCTTGGCCTCTGTGGCAGCAGCGCAGTTTGGAGTATTTTCAGTATTGGTAAGAGATCTTCTGGCTTAGCAGTTTTCTGAAGTAGAGTTCAGAAGCAGTTTAGTGGACCTGTTTCTTCGATGGGTTGGCTAGTTAGGTTTAAGCTGTTCCGTTTGGTTAAGGGAGAACAGTTTTTTCTTGGATTTGGTTGGGTGGTTCGCAAAAGTGACTTGCGGTTGTTTGAGTGTTCCCTTGGGTTATCTGAGTTTTTTGGATGTCTTCAGGAAGTCAGAGTTTTGTCCGTATCTGGAGATTGAGTTTTCTTACGACTGGAATTCTAGGAGTGGTACCAGTGGTTCAGCTTTTAGAAGAATGGTTTCAAGGAGATTGAGTTGGTGTAGAAGCTCGGAGTTTTGGAGGAACTTCTGAATTTTCTTATGGATTTGCTGAATCATATCTCTAGGGTGTGTTGTCCAGTTTGTGCTTGTGTTCTTCTTCAGCGTTTTCTTCTACTTTGGATCAGAGTTGAGCAGTGGAAGCAGTTTGGAAGTGTATCTGCTTTTCTTTTCCCGGATAGGAGAAGTGAGTTGTTGTTATTTTATGATGTTGAGGAGTTGAGTCTAAGTTCTTGTTTTGGTTGATCTTGAGGAGATCATTTTGTTGTGTTGATTGGTCTAGTTTGTTTCTAGAAGCATCACCAAGGGTTGAGCTGATCAGTAAGTTTGTAGACAGCCCAGGATCATCTGAAGATTTTTGTGGATAAGAGTTGAAGGAATTTGGACTCTGAAGACGGAGATTTGATTTTGGATAAGTTTTCTCCGATCATAAGTGATTGATCTACAGGATTGGATTGCCAGCTTGGATAACTAGAATTCGATGAGTTTCACGTATCACTGAGGGAGTACGTGTATGATCTATCTCTGGTTGTGGAACCAGCAGTTCTGGAGTTTTGGTTGTTGAGTCAGACTCGTTTGTAGTCTGATATCTTGTCTAGTGTTATAGATATAGTTGAATAGGAGCTTTGTAGCTTCATAGTATTGTTTGTTTGGATTCTTTAGAGCGAGTATCCCGATATATATATATATATATATATATATATATATACACATATACACTTGGGGAATCTCGATAAAATTTTATCCATAATTTGTCTGGATAATTAGATTTGTTTGATTGATTGGTTGTTTTTGGTTGTTAGCATATGTTTGATATATGCTTGTGTTTAAAATTTAAAATTAAATCTTTAATAAGATTATTAAATTACCTTCGTTTTAAATTTCAAGGACGAAATTCTTTTAAGGGGGAAGGATTGTAATATCCCAGAATTTTTAACAATATCAATTTAACAATCTGTAGTTAAAATTAAATTGATATTGATATTTTGTTAATAATAATCCAAATGAATTTAATAGTCTTCTTCAATAAATATTTAAATTGGTTATTTTATCTTTTAAAAATAATAAATTGATTTCTATTTACAATATAAATATATGATTTATATTTTAAATAGATTGGCATTTGTTTTAATTTTAATAGTAAAGCATATTTTCTAGTTTTAGTATTTGTAGTAATTTGGGAAATTTGTTTTATTTAATATTCAAAGCTTTTCAAAAATTAAATAAATGATTTTGGTTTAAATTTAATAATTGAGTCATGATTTAAAATTCTACTATATATACATTTAATTTGGAAGATTGATTTTAAATTAGTATTGAGTTTTAATATCTATTTCATAAATAAATATATGATTTTAAAATTGATAAGAAAAATATTTAAGTGTTTAAATTAAATTATCTTGAGTTTTAAATTTAGAATAAATTTAACAAAATGGTTTTATGGCTTAATAAAATGGATATTTTATTTTAATTTAATAATAAGAGAGTTATGAAAACAATTTGATATTGTAAATAAGTTTTGAATAGATCTGTAATTTTTATTTCAAATTGAATTTATATTTATAACTTGATTTAAAAATATTTGATTTTGAATTTAAATTCAAAAGTATAAAATCTTAAATTGTTTAATTGTTTTAATTCTTATTTGTGTAAGTTTTGTAAACATAGTTTGTTTTCATTTATAAATTCATACACATGTTTAAATATAAAGTAACATATTAACTTAGGATTACACACACATTAATTTGTAATTAGTACTAATCATTTTAAAGAGAAAACAAGTGTTAAATTCATAGGCATTCTATAGACAAGTGTACTTTTGAGAAGTGTTAAAAATTAGTTTTACTTTTCTTTTCTTTCATTAAATCTGAAATACATCTAGTACAAATTTACATCTTCATTTCATATTACATTTTTCATTCCCTAAATCAAAAGAGAAAAGATCAAACACATCTTCAAATTTTATAAATCAGTAACACTCTTCAAAGGCCTGCATATTCAAATTTTACATCTACATACACAAATCTGCATATTCCAAAACAATGTTCTCATCTGCATTTCCTCAAAATCCACAAATCTGTATTTCCTAAATTTGAGAAACCCTGCAAGTTTCAAATCTGCATCCACAAATTCATCAAAAATCAGATCTGCATATCCTCAAATCCAAACATCTGCATATTCCTCTTCATAAAAATCAATCTGCAAAATTCAAATTAAGACTGCATTGTTCTTTTTTCTGCATTCTGTTAAACTGGGGATCATAGCATGCATTTGGGAAATTGGCAATAGCATCTTCTTTCTGCATGCAAGTAATTAGAGTTTGGATCATGAGCTTTCAAAAAGGCAACTCAGATTTTAAATCAAATAGAGCAAGCTTGCATATTCTTGTTTCTGCATAAAGGGAAATAGAGCTCTGCATATCATATTTCTGCAATTTAAAAGAATCAGCAGGGGTCTGCATTCAATAAAAGGTGAGTAACTTTTAACTTTAAAATTTCAAATAGGTTGCATGCTAGTTATTGAAATGGAATAGCTATTTACTGATGCTATAGATAACTATTGATATGATTATAAATGATGTGCATGTTGTTTTGTTTTTTTTCCAATTCCCTGTTCTGTTTTCTTTGATTTCCAGACAACCACAATTTTGTTTGAATACCTACCACTTGAATTATTTCCTGACATAAACAAAATTATAAAGCAAAGTTGTTATTTCATAAAGATAAATAAAAAAATATAATTCAAGAAAGAAATATGGGTATTGACCCTGGAAACAGAAGACAACATCATGTATGTTGATCTTGATCAAAAACAAATCATATTAGTATTTATATCCAGTTTCAGAAACTAAAAGCATTTACTGGAAACTCTTTTTTTAATCAAGTATTGGAATTTTTAGGTATATGTTTCATTTATAAGTTGTTCTTGAACAAAAATATAAATTTGTGCAAATTCTTACAATCTGTGATTTGTGGAAACTCAAATTTCTTTTGAATTATTAAGTAAGGATCATAGATCCTTAGAAAAATCAAAAAAGTAATTAAATTTGCTAGATTGAATTGCAGTTTTGATTTTTAGAATAAAGCCCTAGTTTTGAATAGGTTTGTGCTTTGAGTCAGTTTGAAGTGGTGGATTGACCGAGTGTTTTGGTGTTTGGGAAAGGGATAGAGGGTGTGTAGAAGCATTCGTGGCTGGAGAGGTTGGATGTCAGGTGGTCGGAGGTGAGAAATGTGGCCGTTGACAGGTTTGAGTATAAACCTGTAATACTTTTTCCAGGTTTTGAAATTAGGGTTCAGAACCAAATTTTGAATTCCTGTTTATTTGGTAGATCTTGTGTTGGTGTTAGGGTATTCATGAGTTTCTGTTGTGGCTTGATCACCTGAGAAGATCGGTAGAGGTGGCGGCGACGAGCTTTCTGATGAACTGTATTTTTGGTTGGGGATGTCTCAGGGGAAAGTTTAGGGTTGGGTCGAAGCAGGTAGATAGGGAACTCGGAGTAAATGGGAGGATAACTCGAAGCAAAAAAGTGTTTTCTCGGGTTACTTTGTAACTTGCATGCTTCAGGTTGCAGACCTGTTTTCTTTAAAATCTGGGTTTTAAAATATTCGAAATCTTAAGTTTTTGTGTAAGGTAAGGTTTAAGTTTAAATTTAATTCAGGTTTGAATTTCTAATTTGAAATTAAATTCCAGTTTTTAAAATAAAATAAAAATTTAAAATTTAACTTAATTAACTATTTCATTTTGGTAAATAGTTGAAAACTTTTTAATAATGAGATTTTAAAATATATGAATAGATTTAAGGTTAATTTAAATCTGGGAATTCAAAAGTTTAATTTGAATTTCAGTTTTCGATTTAAAGAAGGTTTAAAAATTGAAGTTTTAAATTAAATGTAAATTTAAGTTATAAAAAATCTTTGAAATGAATTCAACTTAAAAATTTTATGATTTCATTTTTTTTAGACAAACTTTTTTTTTGTTTTGAAATTTAAATAGGTTTAAAAATTTTCAAATTTGATAAGTTTAAATTACTTTTAATTTAAACTTCTATTTAAATTGAAATTTAAAAGGAGTTCAAAAAGGACCTTGTTTTGAATAATACTGTTTTAACATAATTAAGTTATGTTTATCTTGAAATTTAAATTTAGATTAATATTTCAAGATTAATTTAATTAATAAGGTAATTAAGATTAATTAATTAATTTAATTAATTAAATTTGGAAATAATAATTGATTAATGATTAATCAATTTGGAATTAAGATCATTAATTAAAGTATTAATTAATGATGAATGAATGTTAATTATGTAACTAAGTTTTTAATTAAGGTTAATTAATTTAATAATTAACTTTAATTAATGAATGATTAAAGATAATTTAAAACGGTAATTAATTTAAGTTGATTACTTTATAAAATAATTAAAGAATAGTTAATGAAGGTCATTAACCAGGATTATTTAACAATTAATTAATATGGTTAATTTTTATAATTAATTAGATTAATTAATTTAATAATAATCAATTATGAATGGTTTGAGTATAATTACTTGGTAAAGTAATTAAGAAATTAATTACTTAATGTAATTAATTTAGTTTAATGAGATTGTTTATATTAATTAATTAAGTTTAATTAACTATAAACACTTGGGTTTTATAAATAATTACTTTATGTAATTAAAGTTTTGGAAATTACTTAGTTAAGTAATTAATTAATAATTACATGATTGTAATTAAGTGGAGATGTTTAAGTGTGAGGTAATTTGGTTTAATTACTTAATAATTAATCAAGGGATTAATTAAGTAATTAATTAAAGGATACTTAATTTGGTTTAATAGTGTAATTAAGTTAGTTAATTACATGGAGTAATTAATTTAAGGAATAATTAAAGATCATTAATTATTTTAATTAATGATGTAATTAAACGATGATTAATTATGATTAATTAATCAATGATAGGTAATTAAAGGTAATTAATTAATTAATGTAATTAAGAATTTATTATGATTAATTAATTTATTGAAGTAATTAAAGGTTAATTACTGTTTAGTTAAGGATAATTAATTTTGTGAAATTAATTAAGGATAATTACATAAGTGTAATCAAGGATAATTAATCCTGAGTGGTTAATTTAGGTAATTAATAATAAATGATTAATTGATTGTAATCAATTAAATGATTGAGTAAGCAAGATTTATATTAGTAAAGTTATTAATTTAATTTATTTTAAATTAATTAAAGATGGGTAATTAATTTAATTCATTTTAAATTAATTAGTAATAGAGATAATTAATTTAATGCATTTTAAATTAATTATATTATGGTGTGAGTGAATCTTTGCTTATGTATGAATGAATGTCATGATTGACTTGGATGCTTTGAGATCTCAGTAATGAGATAAATGATATTGTGTGGTACGGATGTTTGATTGTATTGTGATGATAACATAGGTTATCTATTGTGATGGTGATATATGGAATATCTATTTTATATTGATGTGTGGATTACCTGTTATTGATAATGTTGATTATCAGTTATGATTTATGAGTTATCTATCTATGTGTATATAGATACTGTAATTGAATTGTTTTAAAACCTTTAAAACAACTTGGCCTTAAAAGACACGCTTTAGATTTCGATGAGACCGGGATCGGATTTCCATATTTGGATATCCGAAAACCACGTCGATTCCAAATAACGTTAGATCGTGTATCAAAGTGGAGCTTTGTGAAGACTTGAGGTGTAAGGACTATGAGTCAGTATAACTCTATGGGTGATTCCGTAATGAGTTTGACGGAATTAGTTCTTATAGATTCGAGATGGTGGTTCAGAGTGCAAGGGTTATTGTCATTAACTCTGAGGGTGATTCCAAAACGAGTGTAACAAGATAACGCCTTCGGTTTCGTTCGAACCCGGAACGAACTTGTATGGATTGAATGCTTTCAGAACATCGTCAGGTGGACGATGAGCATTCTAAGTGATATGTTCTATAAAGGTAATCGTAGCCTCAAGCCTCATCAACCGGGAATGGCTAAAACAGGGGAGGTGCAGCAAGGCTTCGTGGGTCGCACCCACTGGAGAGCAAGATTGATCCCTGTCTAGAAGTCCCTTTATATTCGGCTGTGTGGGTGGTTGCTAGCTACAACCACGGGGTTGTCTTGTTCGGAACTATTCAGTAAGGAATGGGTCTGGCTTTGTGTAGCAGGGGGTCGGGAGTGATCCTCGATACGTTGATCTAGGCCACATACTGTGACGGGTGGTACCCCAGTAGCCCTGTCATTGTATGGAATCCAAAATCCAATAAGTGCCAACGGTTTTGATTGTATTACCCACTTTTGTGGCTAGTAGCTGGAATTTAATGAATGTAACAATTTCGGCTATTTCTTATTTATTTGAAAACCCTAGACACTATTATAATATCATCGGATTTCCTATCAAATGTTTTGGTTAGCGTAAGGTAAAAACTTTTCCATGTTTATGTGTTGGAAGTCTTACGTGATACCTTTCTTTTCAAAAGGTTTTTGAAAATTAAGCAACTTTAACTTATTACTCACACCAGGCCCATGTCTGACCCGGAGTTTATTTTTGTTTTTCATAAACTCTTGGGTACTCAAATTTTTTACGAGTAGCCAAGGGAATTAAGGTTAGCTTCGACGAATTGTGGAGGAGCAATGGAGCAGGAGGCTTCTGCGTGTAGATATATATATAGTTTTCCGCTGTGTGTTCTCTGAGTTGTTGTCTTTGAGTTGTATAACTAGACAGGTGTTTATAACTGTCTAGTATGTGTTGTATATCTGTGTACTCTGATAAGGGTTGTAAACTCTGTAATATTTATGTTATTAATATAATTTATTCGTTCTGCTGTTAGATTCTGATGTTGTTTCTTTCTTCTCTTCTTTCTATTCTCTTTTCTATCCCTTTCTTTCTTAAAGATGATGCGATTTTCCGGGAGTGGAAAGTCGGGTCGTCTCAATATATCAATATGTATTAATTCAAAGAGTTCATCCACTCTTATGATGTTTCCACTGAATGGGTGCATAGCCAATATTTGTTTGAGATATAATTAACATGTATCATATGATTTATAATCATATAGTAAAATTATTTCTCAAAACTACGGTTTAGTATATAATTCCAAAACAACTGTAAATAATATTAGACACATATGTATTTTTGTTGCATCACATTTACTATGAATTTTTTTCCATAATATAGTTCTACTTCATAATGAATGTTCATAATACTCATACTGAAATATAGTTATATCTATTTTTCATTCAATACTAAAAATAAACATTATTTCACAAATAATGTTCGGTACATTTTAGGAAAACAATTTTCGTAATTTGATGAATCATCAGGTGCTATATGGCATGCTCCCATTATTTTCGCCATTACTATAATAGCATAATAAATTTAAATGTCCACTATTGACTTAATATTGTTAATATTGTTTACTTATTTCATATGCAGCAACTAGTTTACAGTGGAGAGTTCTTTAGTCAAATATCTTGAACTCAGAGAAATAAATGTTATAGAAAACAATTTTTTATATTAAAAACATTTTGGAATAAAAATCATATTTCATATTCCAATATTAAGTATCAACTAGTATTACAATTCTTGTTTCCAATGCTTCTCTATGAAGCAGAAGTGACTATTCATTCTCTTCATTCCAACTTTAGCTTAAATTATATCTATTCTTATGCATTCGTTTTTCTTTCAAATGGTCAATCTATTCAAAAGAAAACCTTACTACAATATCATAACCAACCTTTTACAAAAATGCATTCGATTATTCTTAACATTTAAGACATGAAATATGTTTCACTTTACGTAAATCAATCAAGATGACATTTCAACGATCGAGTTCTTAGATGTATCTCATAGTTTATGGTATTGTGTTACATTAACACACTATGATCCTTTTGAAATCATTCAAGTTGAATACATGATCTTAAAATACTGTTTATTGGCTTACTCCGGATAAACTAACTTCATTGAAATATTGTACCACACAAACTATGACTGTTCACCATATAAAATTTATATGCGAAAGCTCATGGATCAAATATCCATAGTCTTGAATCGCGTTTAGAGTTTAAAAATTCATAAAATGCAATACATGGTCTAAACCAAATAAACATATAAGTGACCAACTTACGAATGTATTAAGTAGTTGAAATCAGGCACTTACATGGGTATGGAAGTAATATAAAACATGCAATTAGAATTATTAGTAAGTATATATTATATTTCTATTTGTCAACTTTCAATTCAGTTTGTTTATATATGTTAATTGACAAACGTTTTATCAATTATACTAAATGCACAAATTTATCGCTGTAGATAATTATAACATTACATAGAATATGTTCTTACAATTAGAACGGTTAAATGTTACCATATCATTTTTCTAATAAGGCTCCCACTAGTCTTTTATGTTACTCCAAACCCTAAGGTGAAACATTAAAGTCTTACAACTTCATTAGTGGGTGTTAAGACTCATTTGTTTTGGTATTCTGACCTTGAGTTTGCTTAACAAATCATAGCACCACAAACGATGGATAACTCCTTATCGGTTGTATCACATACAACTCCTAACCCATTTTCCCTTGTTCTAATCACATTTCGACCATGAGTTTGCTCAACAAATCGAAAGAGATTATTCACTCATACCTACAATATCATGATGGCCTAAGTATAGTATATGTACCTTGAGTTTGCTCAACAAATACATATAGTTATCTTACCTCATCTGTTCAATATATGAATAATACTATGCATAACATCCTTAGCTTGAGTTTGCTCAACAACTAAGGAGTATGTAAGTAATTTATTAATATATATATACATATATAGATATATGGTAGATGACAACATTATATTGAAGATTCATAATCTGCAATATATATTGAGTGATATCGACTTATAGAATAATATATTTCTTATGAAATACTCTAGCGATTTAAGTGTCGGACACATCAGAAATCACGGTATATGTACATTTACATATGTATTTATTTCTCAAGTCCATCTAGGTTTCTTTAATGTTCAACATTTAGTTTATACGCATATCATATAAGTTTTATTGTTATATAACTTTTATATTTCATATTAGTTATATGATAGTCTTACGTATAACATATCATTTATTAAATCTTATCTGGTTAATTTTAATCAATTAACTCATTAATTAATTTTAAATTAGTATTCCAATTTATCTTTTGTATTGGATATGTCCACTATAACATTTATAGTGTATACTATGACTTTTTTAGTGTAACACACAAATAATATATATATATATATATGTTTATTTTATTTAATTGATTAACCTTTAATTAATTTATTCAATTAAATAATTTTTATTAAAATTTGTTAATATCAAAATGTATCTTATATACATACACGTATACTTATGTTATCTTAAACATTTTAAAATGACATAACATTCATCAACATATATAATACATGCATATATGCACTAAATTATTAACATATTTAATTAATTTATTTTATTACTCTTATTAATAAATCTAAAATTTGAAATTATTATATATATATTTTTAAAAAATTTGAAGATATTATTATCCTTTCAAACATTTTGAAAATCTTACGTAGTATTGTAATTTTTTATAATAAACATGTTTTATTTGCTTTAAAATTAATTTTCAAAATGATTTTAATAATTCGCCGAGGGCCCAAAATAAGTTGGGCCTTTTCTATTAGGGGCAACCTTTGGGCTCACTTCACCTTTCGGGCCAGGCGTTAACCAAGTAGGACATGATACTTGATTACCTAATTCCAATTCTAGACATTATCTTTCTAGACACCGTACTAAGTGCGAAAGCTTAATTAGTTAGCCCTAATATGACTAATTTAGACCGCATATGCTATTGGGCTCCGATACCATTGTTAGAACTGGAACAGCCTGCAGCTAAAGTAATGGGTGAATTTCAAAAAAATTACCCTATTGGATCTTTATTGGGCCGAAGAAGTCTAACTGAATTAGAACATTTCTAAATTTCATTTGAATAAAATTATTTATTTTATTTAAATTAAAATATATAAAGATATGAAACTAATTTTATTTGATTTAGTTTGTAAATAAATGTATCATATACATATATGTGTGAGTGCATGTGTAACATAATAATCCGTAAAAGGTATAATATGTCCCTATATAGATATTGAGATTTACATCGCAACAGACATATTAGCTTATTTTGTATGTCATATATGTTATCCAAATATGTGCATGTATATATGTTATAATATGTATATATATATGCACACGCATATATATGTATAAATATATTATAAATAATATATGAACATAAAACATTTATATATATATATATAGAAAGAGAGAGAGAACAATTATTTATAATTCATAATTAACTTAGTTTTGCAAACATAATAATTTTTGTATTTTAATTTGTATATATTATGAATAAAATAATGTTTTCATCCATAATAATTAACATAAAATAATATATTGATTAAAATTCAAATTTTACAGTTTTCAAACATCTAGGATCATAAAATAGAGCTTAAAAAGTATGGATATTTTTCAAAGTTGAAACATTATTTTTAAAAACAAATACTTTGATTTCGGCAATAATTATGTAACACCCGGTATTTTCAACCATTCGGATCCGCACATGTCGGACTTGAATTGCTCAAAATACCGCATTATGAATAAAATTTGGCAAATCTTAGAATATACAATAAATAAAAATCACAGATCACAAACACGGAGTAATAATAGTGTAGCGGAAGTAGAAGAGATAGTAGTTCATGAAGCTACTATATAAATATATCAGAGTTACATAAGATACAATAGAAGTAATAGAATACAACAAATGTCTCAATACATAGAAGTCTACTAATACAAGAGCTAAAAACGAACAACAGACTGAAAAAGATAAAATAGACAAGTAGATAATCTCCAGCGATTCCAATCTCCAGAAAGTGGAAATCCAAATCTGTGAATACTCAGGCTGACCCGAGTGTAAATAAAAATACAAACACTCGAGTCAGGAGATGCATACTTATACAAGGTAAACCAACTTAAGTGAACTGTAGTAAAGGTACAAGTAACTTAGAAGATGCTTGAGACCGCTCATCCTCTAAGGATCCGTTAAACTATTGACTATGTAGTATATTGCGCTATTATAATAATGTCTATGGTAAAATAAACTTACTTTAAAATAGCGTGAAGGAGTGACCCAATATTCCCCTTAACATAAATAATGCTAATAGTCTATACAATACTCGCATATCTCCAGATCGGGATACTATGAGAAGACACTGCATAGGTACGACACAAATAGAAACTCGTAGTAAAGGCTCGATATGGTAGGTGACACGACACACAAGGCAATGCCAGGGTAGATATACCAGTTACGACACTCGGGATGGTGTTAACGCAGCAGTCACATACGCCCACCTCGGAACTCATTCCCAAAATTGGAGGGGCACCCAAATTATCACAAAAGCAATAGGATGGTATCAAAGAAATGCGTCCGACCAGAGGAGCTACCCCTTTTGACCCAAGACCGCTCCTGTTTCTGCCACCTTATGCCAACTCACGGAAGTTGGGTCCACGTAACATACCTCAAGAACGTTGCCACCATCCTACTTCATTCTGAAATCTCCACCGCGTACACGGTTGTCAAAGTGGTTTTCGGTATCGACAGAGTATGTCCATATCCGATCCCGGTCTATTTGCCAACCAATCATTATTATAACCCGTGGTTATAACATTAAAATAGTATTTTATACTTCAAAATAAAATGTCATTTCAATCCAAATCTTTATCAAAATAAAGATTAAATCATTTCCAAACCATTTCAATATATCAACATACCATATCTTTCCAATTCAAATATTTATCAAAATAAATATCAAGTCATTTCTAACCATTTTAATATATTAAATTATTATATCCTTTCAAAACTTCCTTTCAAATCATTTTAATACATAAATATCATATCCTTCACAACTTCATTTTCAAATCATTTTAATATCAAAATATCATATCTTTCAAAACTTTATTTTCAAATCATCATATAAGTTCAAATCCAAATATTCAACTTTAAATACCTTCTAAATTCAAGATAACATTCATTTATTATCCCTTCAAATCACCTTTAAAATGATTTATTTTCAATTTAATTTATTCATTTAAATCATTTAAAAGTGAAGTTATTATTCTTTCAAGTCAAGTGTTCAATTTTCAAAGTTTCAAACCATTCCGAGCTCATTTACTTAGTTAAAAACCATAAACATTGAAAATTTCAGCCTTTCACAGCATTTAGAAAAAGCTGTTATAAGTTATACTTGAAAACATTTTAATTCAGCTAGACAGCATTTAAAAACTGCTGTAAAATCTCACTTTAGTTGAATTTTTTAGTTTAAAACAGCAAAGACAGCATTTCCAGAAATACTGTAAAAGCTCAGGTTTCAAATTAAAGGTTTTTATTAATTTCAGCAAAGATAGCATACCACTACAGCATTTACAGAACTGTTGTAATAGGCCTTTATTAAGCTTTTAGCCTTTTAATTTACTTCAGCAACTATAGCATTACAAAACTGCTATAATAGCCTTTTTTTAGGTTTTTATTTCATTTACAGAAACCATAACATTTCTTTTTTTTTTTTTAGCAAAGCTAGCCGGCTTTATAGTGGGTCGCACCACTGTATATAAAAATGGGAGAACAGGTGCTCTGCACATGCACAGAGCAACTAAGATGGAGAAAAGAAAGAAAAAAAATAAAGAACAGGAGTTAGACAGAAAAGCCTAAACTACTAATACAACAGAACTAGTCTTCCTTAGAAGAGGAAGAATGTCGCCGTCCATCAACCGTAGACGGACCAATAACATGCGAATACCCAGTAAAGAGAGCAGCCAACGAGGATCATAACCAACTGAACTAGGCGAGTAAAGAAATTTCCTATCCCAAGTGACATCGTAAAACTTACTTTTGTTCTCCTCCCCTAACTCACCATCTGTAATGAGGTACAATCCTTCTCCCACAATAAGATACATAAGATATCGACTCTCGCCACCAGTCTCACTAATTAAGGCATAAAAAATGTCCCTCTCAGGCGAATATCTCATGCCAGAAGGAGAGTGAACCCATGCACGCTCAACCGAGTACTAGGAAATCATATCAGTAGCGGAAGCAGAAGGTTCCACCTCGAGGGAAGTAGGAGGAGAAACAGAGCCTGGGGCTTGAGCAGGCACAGACCCAGAAAGAGCAACGCTAGCCAACGGGACAGCAAGAGGATCCTCAATAGAGGGGACTAAATTAGTAGCAAGAGGCTCAACAGCTAAATGTACAGAAGGAGCAGGATCAGCAAACTTCCTTACCCAAGTCCGGACAGGAGGTCGAGGAAGAGGCGTCCGGTCATCATAGGGGACAACCAGACCAGGACAGGCTACCGCACAATGACCAAAGGACTGACAGGAATCACAAATCTCAGGTTTCCAACTATAGCGAACTCTGACTTTAGCAACATGTCTCTCATCTAGTTTGACCTTTAAAACCATAGGCAAGGGTTTGTCAGGAGTGATCTCAATAAGAGCTTTGACATAAACAAGCTTCTTTCTTGCTACAGTATTAGTATCGTAACATATCACCTTACCAACCAGACCGGCAAGCCAGTCAATCCCAATAAGTGGCTGGAGAACAGAAGGAATATGAGAAAAATGGGCCCAGAAAGGAATAGATAATACTTGTTCCTTCGCACGATCCACTGAAGGACTCCACGTAGAGATAATGAACGGTTTACCATCAATAAGGAGAGGGTTAGCTTCCAGAATACGTTGTCTTTCATCACTTCTCCCAAACTTAAAAAGGAACATTTCATTATCATAGTGAACAGACAAACCACCTCTAGGCTTCCACACCATATTGCACTTCGACTTAACTACGTGATAGGGAGGATTAGAATCAAGAAAGAAACCAACCAAATGGTCTTTCCAATAATCCACGCCGGCCTCAATTACTTCCACGGGTGGAACCATAACTCCCTCGTGCTCAACTAAATCAAAACGACGAGGAGAGTGAATACCCGAGTTACTTGGCAGCTTGGTAAACAAAGAAGACCAACTAGTAGCAGGCCGAGACAGAGTAGGGACATTCGCATCATGAGATACAACTGTCTTGGGTTCATTGGCATTGTCAATACAACAAACATTTGATGTGCCACCCAATATAATTCCACTTCCCAAACTAGCATCAACACTGATATCGGCATCAACAACACAATCTGTAGACACCGAAGTATAACATGTATCATTCGCAATTACAACGGCCGGCTCCAACCCCTTATCCAACTTACAGCCAGGACTATCAGGTAAAACAGTACCAACTTCCAAACCAGAGTCAACTGGAAGACTCACGGCCAAAGACGACCAAGCATTCGAAGGTGAAGCAGCTAAAAACGTTGACAAGGAGGACTTACCAGAATTAGGAACGGGACCAAGCACCGAAGGTAAAGACGACACCGGAGATGTGATTTCTGACATTAAACCAGACAACGACATCGGAGAAACGAGCTCAGCTAGAGGAACACGAATCGAAGAAGCAGCACCCAATTGCTCGCCAGAACCACGAGCCAGATCTGATGACTTAATCGAAGTACGCAAAGACTTGTTCGACGACATGGAAAGAGGAAGGGGCGAGAGGGAAGGGAGGACGGAAGAGAAGAGAATGAAAGGTGGAAGCGGCGGCGTACAGAGAAAGATGGAAGGGAGGTTATAGAGGAGACGCAATCGCCATCGCCGGTTACGGCATTTTATCTATTTCTGAATGTTATTAAAAGTATTTTTCAGATTTTATTGCATTTCCAACAAATAATAAACTTCAATTTAAACCCTTTAAACATTATAAAGATCATATTTTAACATTCAAAATGTTCATTAACATACCTTTAACATATGATTTTTATAAAACCAATTTCTTATAAATAAATCCAAATTTCAATAATTTCACTTATTAATTCAAGCATGTAATTTCCTTTTCTTCACTTTTCATCGAATAAACTTAACACTTAAACTTTAAATTACCATTTCAAAAATTAACTAAATTTCCAATTTATTTAATTAATTTAAATCTTTAACTAAAACTCAAATTTCACATTTTCAAGTCAAGCTATAATTTAAAATTACACATTTAAGCATTCATTTATTTAACCATTTTAATTCATGGAAAAATCAATAATACTTTAATAAATCACTTAAATTCAAATTTAAATCAAATTATCATATTTACCATTTTCCAAATATAATTAAATTTCCATATTATATGTATAACTTAAATATCATTTTAAAACCAAAATTTTCAAATTTTCAAACTTAAGTTATATTTCGAAGATTCAATTTAACGATTCATTAATTCCATTTTTAACTCATATAAAAATCATAATTTCTTTATTTTAAAACATTTCAAAATCTATTTATATCAAGTTATCATAAATTTACATTTTAAACCACTTAAAATTTTATTTATATAACTTAAACGTCATTTTAAAAGCCAAAGTCCAAATTTCTAGATTTAAGTTATATTTAAAAAAAAATCAATTTAATCATTTAATTTTTCAACATTTTTAACTTATAGACAGATCAAAATTATTATTTAAACATTAAAATCCAATTTAAATCAAATTTTCATAAATTTACACTTTTAAGAATACTTTAAAATATTCAAAATACTTTATAAATTACCCACGAGCCTGTATATAGTTTTCTAACCTAGGTCAAGTGATACGGATATATATCATTTCAATCCACAGTTTAAAAAGAAAAATCCGGGTTCTATCATTTCAAACCCGTAGTCCCAAGTCAAAATAAAATAAATAAAAATCGTCCAAGCCTAACATTTCAGCCCATAACGATTTTTCCCTATTCTAAAGTCCGTTTGGGTATATATCATTTCAACCCATAGTGATTTCCTAATCTACAGGGAACTTGCAGTGTGATAAACGGATATAAATAAACAGTTAACAACATATAACAGTAATAGATGAGATGACATGTAATTTAACAGGTTTAACATCATACATAAATAATCACAAGTAGTTATAGCATCATTTATAATTCTACACATTCAATTGTTGTCGCTTCACAATTGCATAAGTATATAGCGTCGTGTGAGATTTACTCACCTCTAATTGCTGGAGATTGCAATACAATTGACATAACGAAATCAAAGCACAATGACAAGACTACGGATTTGAGTAGAGTGCGAGATCCAATGCTACAAATCTTGTGTCACAATCTAAATCAAAAGTCAAAACAAAGTTAAAATTCAACATAACATTGAATTTGAATAACTTTGAAATCAAAAGCAATTTGAATGCAACAATTTTTGCCTTGCTTCCTATATTATTTTGCATGGCCTAGGGGATGGATTTGCTTGGGTTTGGACATGATTAGGCTCAGATATAAGCATAGGAATGCACGACCTAAATGCTAGAACATGGAGGGGAGTTTATAACTTGAGAAGGTAAAGGGGTTTTAGGCAATGTACTGTGATTTTGGTCAACAAAAGGGCTCGGCCTTGGAGGCACTTGGCTCGGCTAGTGGGTGTGGGGTCTGGTCAGGGGCAGGAGGGGTGAGTAAGGGTCTGGAAAGAGGTGGTGGTGGCGGCCTAAGGTGAGGGTGGTGGTGGAAATGGAAGTGTTGAACAAGTGGTGGTCAAACAACATGCTTTCAAGGCTTTAGGTTGCAATTTGGTGGATTTTTGCACCATGGTGGGCTCGACCTTGGTCAAGACCAGAGGGGTAGCTGGTGATGATGGCAGGGAAGAGGTGTAGGAGGTGGTGTCCATGGCTATGGAGGAGAGGCCGAGCAATAGTGTGACGCCCCACCTCTATACCCACGCTAGCCAAGAACACTACTGTGAATGCTGTCGACTAGCACGGAGAATAAGGCTGTTGAGGAGCGACCATCTGTATAATTGCTTTGTGCGAGTACCGATATGCCAGATAAATTATAACTTTTCATCTCAAGAGGAAATCCGACATACCGACACAAACTCAAAGCTACTACACAGTGGCTATAATATCTTCGGAAACAAATATAGAAATAAACATAACATAAATCAGTCGTAGACAATTCATATCACAAAGGCGGAAATAGATATGAATATTACACATGAAAGTGTACATCAGAGTTGTGGTCAAAAAGGATCCACAATAATACAAAGAAATAGTTACATGAACTACACAAAAGAATAAGTATACATTATGGAGTCTATCTCTCAAATGTATACAACAAAAACTACTAATCTAAGTAGTAAGCCAAAAGTCGGGATGATAGTCCGATAAGGAGTCAAGCAGAAGCACCTGTAAATTCTCAGTCTGACCCGAGTATTATTTAATAAGAAAATAATAAACGGATCAGTCTAGCTATAAATATCAGATGAAGTGATATATAATAAGAGATATGACATAAACATATAATAATCACAATGCCAAGCTGTGATAAATAAGTAATTGAAAATCATCAAGAGATTAATCAATATCACAATAATCTACTCAAGATAAAAAGGAATGTCATACTCCTAATTTCATTCACCAAGCCACAACAAATGGCATATATCAATGCCCATCGTAAAAGTTGGTGAAACATAAATTCCAGAAATCAACACACGAAATCCAGAAATCACAAGAAAAAGGAACAACGACGTCGTACAACGGGACATCCGATGAACCAAATCACAATAAAAAGGATGGCCAATCCTCGGAAAAAGAAACTGGACATCGACACACCTAAAAAGATGTGCCCCATGAACAGTCGAACATCGATGCACCTAGAAAGATACGCCCCATGCTCTAGCATCGATGCACCCAGAAAGATACGCCCCATGCACAAATAAACATCGATGCACCTAGAAAGATACACCCCATGTAATGTCGAACATCGATGCACCTAGAAAGATACACCCCATGCTCTAGCATCGACGCACCTAGAAAGATACGCCCCATGCACAAATAAATAAACATCGATGCACCTAGAAAGATACACCCCATGCTCTAGCATCGACGCACCTAGAAAGATACGCCCCATGCACAAATAAATAAACATCGATGCACTTAGAAAGATACACCCCATGTTCTAGCATCGACGCACCTAGAAAGATACGCCCCATGCACAAATAAATAAACATCGATGCACCTAGAAAGATACACCCCATGTTCTAGCATCGACGCACCTAGAAAGATACGCCCCATGCACAAATAAATAAACATCCATGCACCTAGAAAGATACACCCCATGCTCTAGCATCGACGCACCTAGAAAGATACGCCCCATGCACAAATAAATAAACATCCATGCACCTAGAAAGATACACCCCATGCTCTAGCATCGACGCACCTAGAAAGATACGCCCCATGCACAAATAAATAAACATCGATGCACCTAGAAAGATACACCCCATGTTCTAGCATCGACGCACCTAGAAAGATACGCCCCATGCACAAATAAATAAACATCGATGCACCTAGAAAGATACACCCCATGTTCTAGCATCGACGCACCTAGAAAGATACGCCCCATGCACAAATAAATAAACATCGATGCACCTAGAAAGATACACCCCATGTTCTAGCATCGACGCACCTAGAAAGATACGCCCCATGCACAAATAAATAAACATCGATGCACCTAGAAAGATACACCCCATGTTCTAGCATCGACGCACCTAGAAAGATATGCCCCATGCACAAATAAACATTGACGCACCTAGAAAGGTACGACCCATGTATAAAATGAGACGAAACTCAATAAAATGAGGAATAGTCCTCCACATAGACAAAGAGACATCGCACATTGCTAGTCTAAACCACAAAGATGATCGTCATGATCAAAGAGAAGTGTCAATTACAATAAGCTAGTAAATATATGAGCTTAGCTTCATGTCCCATAACCACTAGCTTAACTTAAATATTTACGAACAAATGGTAGATCTCCACTAGAAAATTGTCACAAGAGGTTCAATCGAACAAGTCCAAGAATTAACCGACGAAGTAAACGCAAGCGTTTCATACCACTTGTTTTACTAAGCCGTTTAATTAGATTTCTCATACGAGTGAGGTAAAGGTTTGTATATACTAATAGATTGGAAAACGGTTTTATAAACGAATTTGGTATTAAAATAATATTGAAATCGTTTGAGGAAAGTGTTTTGATATTTACTACTAGTATAGAAAACCTTTATATTTTTAAAGTGACAAAGCACAAGGGGGATTGTAGAAACAATCAATCACAAAGATCACATTCGAAGATGTGAATAAAATCCAATGAAATCGATAAAGAATCCATCGAAGTGGATATATCTAAAATTCCCAAAGAAAATAAGTCATCAAAGATGATAATAAATGATGACAATAAATAGGATCATCACGAATCGATTTAAATTGGAAATTCAATCCAAAAAGGCAAATTGGACTCAAACAGCAGGTTCAGTCGAGTGAACAGAGTTTTTCAGTCGACTGACCCTGTACATGAAAATTTTCCAGGTTCAGGAAACTTTCTGTTTCCAGTTTCAGTCGACTGTGCAGAGGTTTTCAGTCGACTGAATCATGCCTGGAAACTCTCGGGTTTCAGGTTCAGTCGACTGAACAGAGATTTTCAGTCGACTGAATCATGCAAGGGCTGTTTTTCAACCTTATTCAAATGAAGAGCAAACTCTTCCAAAATGCAACCGGACGGACATTGGCTCTAAGGGTTTATGCCAATCGGCAACCCGGCCCTATATGCTCCTCGATGCATCACCAAAAGCATGATCAAACATCCATAAAAGGATTTTACACAAATTTGACTTAAAAACCCAAAAATTGGAATATTTACAAAACCAATCCAAATCAAGAGCAAATGCACATGAAGAAGTGTTAGGAATTCATACCCAGCAACCAAAGATAATTATAGTCATAGATGTGAGATAAAAATCTCACCTTTGCACACAATCGAACAAGAAGAAGCTTGAAAGCAAAGAGGAATCGACCACTCTTCAAGTCCAACTCTAGAAGCTTGAATCTAAGCTTAAAAGAGAAACATTCCCAAAATTAGGTTTAGGAAATTTCTGAAATTGAATGGAGAAAGAGTTGGAGAAGAAGAAGGAGATGCTTACCAAGGGGTTCTTCTTGAGTTTGGAGCAAGGAGATGGATTTGCTAAGGAAGTTAGGGCTTGGAGTTTTAATTCTTTTTCCTCTCCACCATTTTCAGTTGGAGCTTGAGTTTAAGGAGTTGGAATGAAGTAATGAAGAGGAGAGGGGGATTGGGACTGAATACATAAGTGGTTAATTGGCTCAGCCCAAACCAAAACCCTAAGCAAAAAGTAGTAAAATTCAACTTTCTCCAAACATATCGAAGCTTATACTCAAAAAGGTCGCAAACGGCATTTTCAATGCAATGGA
Organism: Allium cepa; assembly: GCA_030765085.1. Taxonomy (NCBI): domain Eukaryota; kingdom Viridiplantae; phylum Streptophyta; class Magnoliopsida; order Asparagales; family Amaryllidaceae; genus Allium; species Allium cepa. The sequence continues at coordinate 974,746,200 of CM060935.1, forward strand.
GGTGGTCTCGAGTCCTAATTCTACCGTATGCAAAAAGTAGCTTTTCGGACTAAAATCCGACTAACGATAAAATATTTAAATAAAATATTTAAATATAAAATCGATAAATATGCGGGTTGTTACAGACTCCCCTCCTTAAAGAAATTGCGTCCTCGCAATAAGTAAGAAGGAAATATAAGAAGTAACAACCATAGAAGCATATTAACACAAAAGAAAATTTGAAATAGGAAGTTCACCCTAAAGTGCACAAAAGAGTTAGCAGGAAATCTAGTTAAACTTCAATTTCCACAATAACACCGGGCTCAAGAATGAAAACCGGAATCCCTAAGGCATTCCCGTAGATAAAAGACGTGGGGAACGTCAAGAATAGCAGCAAATGGAGCCGGTGCAACGGCGTAGTACAAAAACGGTACGCCCGAAAAACTAGAAACTCAAACAATTTGGGACATCAGCGTAGTACAAAAACGGTACACCCAATGAATCAAATAGCAAAGACATCGATGTAGTACAAACGGTACATCCGATGAATCAAAAGCAAAGACATCGATGTAGTACAAACGGTACATCCGATGAATCAAAAGCAAAGACATCGATGTAGTACAAACAGTACATCCGATGAATCAAAAGCAAAGTCATCGATGTAGTACAAACGGTACATCCGATGAATCAAAAGGAAAGACATCGATGTAGTACAACGGTACATCCGATGAATCAAAAGCAAAGACATCGATGTAGTACAACGGTACATCCGATGAATCAAAGCCCGAATGATTTCGGAACACCGACGTAGTACAAAAACGGTACGTCCAATGAACCGAACACAATAAAAGAACATCGGACGCAAGTTCATAAAAGAAATGAGATGAAACTCAATAAAACGAAGTACATCAAAACGCCCGATGAACTTGATAAAAAGATAATTTCATTCGGTCATCCACAAAGAAACAACCCCTTGTTGCTTACAACTAAACGCATTGGCAACACGATTTCCCCTTCGGGAATAAAAAGAATATCAAGATCATAGGAAGCTAGGAACTCGAGTCAACAAGCAGTTCCTTAAGAGAACATAAATATTCCAAAGATTTATGATCGAGATAGAGAACAAATTTCTCATCCAAATATAATGATGCCAAATTCCAAAAGCAAAAATATTAGCCGAGAGCACTAGATCATAAGTGGCTATCTAGTCTCGAGAAGCTATAATGATTTAGAAGCACAAGGGATAGCACGTTCTCCTTTGCAAGAGAATGGCATTCCAAACCAATACGACTAGTATTGGTACAAATAGCAAAGTCTTGGTTCCCCTTCAGGAATCACAAGAATAAGAGTTTGAAAGGAAGGGTTCTTTTAAATAATTCTCTTCCCCGAAAAGTTAAAACTTTCAAAATTACATTTTTACTTCAATGTAAAAATTATTTCTAGAAGAATTTACATTTTACAAGTCAATATATCGTGTCTGACTGTCTCATCAAAGCGTTTAGGAGATTCCTATCGATAACGTTGATCAAGCGCATCGACCAAAATTCTTAAAGCACTCAATGGGCAATACAATCACAAAATCATATTTTATAGGATAAATAAATCTCGTAAAAAGTTTTAAGAATATTCTTTGTTCGTTTCAAGAACAAAATCAAATTGCACTTATGATTAAATCTTATGAAAAAGATTTGCAAAATTTTAAATTCCTATTTTCATCCAAAATCAATAAATACAAGAATGGTCTCATCGAAATACTCATAGAATATTCGATTTATAAAATGGATGAAATGAGTTGGACAAATTGAATGACATAATAATTCATTCATAGGAATCATAACGAGTGCGGAATGCGGTAAGTGGAATGCTAATTTCCGCAACTCGTAGCAAACGAAAACCGGTGGTAAAGTCAAACTGAAAAGACCTTAACACCACACAAAAGATTTCTTAGGTGATAATCCTAAGACAAACTCAAAAATACCGGAAAATTTCTCAAACTACATGAATGAGAGAAATAACAGTTTCCTTATAAGTGGGCTTAAGGAATAAAATGATGCCATCCAGATGGAATCAAAATCACAAAGAAAAATAGAAATCTGCTTAACAGATTGAAAATGTCGAAGGTGAATAGTCCACTCGAAAAATAGGATATGGGCTTCACAATGATTAAGCCAATCCTTACAGAAAGGTCAATTCCGAAGCCAAAGCAAAAATATCGGCTCGGAAAGAAAAGTCACATAAAACAATCTCGACATCTAACAAAAGCAAATTGAGTGTTGCGGATCTACCATCCGGATTCACAATCCTCAATGAAGTCAACAAGCCCAAAATATTCAAGGAAAAGAATCGACAAGTTCTTTTGATATAAAAATAATGAGATGAAACCTATATCAACAAGAACTCAAATAAGAAGATCACAAAATAAATGTCACCAAGGATTAAATGAGTAATACCTTGACCACGAGAAGTGTTTCTAGGAGCTTGCACTACATTGAGCTCTCCCTCCTCCTTACTTTGAAGTACGGGACATGTAGTAATATGGTGACCCGAATTTTTGCAATAGCGACAAAAGAGGGGCCTCGGACACTCCCTTGCATTGTGGTTCGTGGAACCACAATTGTAGCATTGACCACGACTAGAGGTAGGAGTCTTTGCCACCGGAATTTCTTGCCTCCCTTTCTTGTAGGGAATGGGGCCTTTGAATTTGATTGGCCTCTTCGAGTTATTGTTGAAGTTCTGTTGGGCACGCACAACTTCAACATCACCTTCATCATCGGCCTCTTCAAGACGAAGAGCAATATCAACAAGCTGATCAAATGAAACCTCAAGTTTCAGAAGTAATGGCTTCTTAAGATTCTTATTCAAGCCATAGACAAATCTCTGATTTTTCTTCATCGGGGTGTTAATATACTCGACCCCGTACTTAGAGAGAGATTCGAAAGATGCGACGTAGTCTGTCACAGAAGATTCACCTTGAACAAGGTCTATGAAACGTCGGGCTAAAGTTACTTTTTCAGCCTCCGGCACAAATTTCAATTCGAATCTTTCCCGGAATTGCTCCCAAGTGAGATCCGCCTCAACGATTTCAGAAATTAAAAGCTCATACCAATCTAATGCTCTTTCTTAGAGCATGCTAGAAGCTACTTGGACTCGATGAAGGTCAATAAGATTCATGCGAGAAAAGATGCGATCGCATGATTTGAGCCAAGCTTGAATTTATATAACACTCTCGGATCCCGTGAATGGCCTTCCACCCAAATCAGTGTAGTCTCTGCACAAGCGTGCAAAACCGGATCTAGGATGAGTAGGCTCCTGATTGGGACCCGCTGTTTGAGCGTTCTTGACAAGATCTAAAAGCTGTTGGGCAGACATAAATACTCCATCCAGAGGAGTAGCGCTAGATTGACCGGCGCTGGGACGGCCAGGTCTAACCATTTCTCTTCTTTAAGAAAGAAAGAAAGAAGAGGAAAAAGTTATTCTCAGAATAAATTTCAATCAAACTTGATTGATAAAACAAGGAATCATAAAGAAAGTAGGGTAGAACGGTACGAAGACCCGAATAAAATCCTAAAGCACAACTCCTAAGAAAGACTTAGGACATGATCCTTGCTAAATTATTCTACATTGTTCCGAAGTTTGGCTCTGATACCAAGCTGTGACGCCCCACCTCTATACCCACGCTAGCCAAGAACACTACTGTGAATGCTGTCGACTAGCACGGAGAATAAGGCTGTTGAGGAGCGACCATCTGTATAATTGCTTTGTGCGAGTACCGATATGCCAGATAAATTATAACTTTTCATCTCAAGAGGAAATCCGACATACCGACACAAACTCAAAGCTACTACACAGTGGCTATAATATCTTCGGAAACAAATATAGAAATAAACATAACATAAATCAGTCGTAGACAATTCATATCACAAAGGCGGAAATAGATATGAATATTACACATGAAAGTGTACATCAGAGTTGTGGTCAAAAAGGATCCACAATAATACAAAGAAATAGTTACATGAACTACACAAAAGAATAAGTATACATTATGGAGTCTATCTCTCAAATGTATACAACAAAAACTACTAATCTAAGTAGTAAGCCAAAAGTCGGGATGATAGTCCGATAAGGAGTCAAGCAGAAGCACCTGTAAATTCTCAGTCTGACCCGAGTATTATTTAATAAGAAAATAATAAACGGATCAGTCTAGCTATAAATATCAGATGAAGTGATATATAATAAGAGATATGACATAAACATATAATAATCACAATGCCAAGCTGTGATAAATAAGTAATTGAAAATCATCAAGAGATTAATCAATATCACAATAATCTACTCAAGATAAAAAGGAATGTCATACTCCTAATTTCATTCACCAAGCCACAACAAATGGCATATATCAATGCCCATCGTAAAAGTTGGTGAAACATAAATTCCAGAAATCAACACACGAAATCCAGAAATCACAAGAAAAAGGAACAACGACGTCGTACAAAGGGACATCCGATGAACCAAATCACAATAAAAAGGATGGCCAATCCCCGGAAAAAGAAACTGGACATCGACACACCTAAAAAGATGTGCCCCATGAACAGTCGAACATCGACGCACCTAGAAAGATACGCCCCATGCTCTAGCATCGATGCACCTAGAAAGATACGCCCCATGCACAAATAAACATCGATGCACCTAGAAAGATACACCCCATGTAATGTCGAACATCGATGCACCTAGAAAGATACACCCCATGCTCTAGCATCGACGCACCTAGAAAGATACGCCCCATGCACAAATAAATAAACATCGATGCACCTAGAAAGATACACCCCATGCTCTAGCATCGACGCACCTAGAAAGATACGCCCCATGCACAAATAAATAAACATCGATGCACCTAGAAAGATACACCCCATGCTCTAGCATCGACGCACCTAGAAAGATACGCCCCATGCACAAATAAATAAACATCGATGCACCTAGAAAGATACACCCCATGTTCTTGCATCGACGCACCTAGAAAGATACGCCCCATGCACAAATAAATAAACATCGATGCACCTAGAAAGATACACCCCATGTTCTAGCATCGACGCACCTAGAAAGATACGCCCCATGCACAAATAAGTAAACATCGATGCACCTAGAAAGATACACCCCATGCTCTAGCATCGACGCACCTAGAAAGATACGCCCCATGCACAAATAAATAAACATCGATGCACCTAGAAAGATACACCCCATGTTCTAGCATCGACGCACCTAGAAAGATACGCCCCATGCACAAATAAATAAACATCGATGCACCTAGAAAGATACACCCCATGTTCTAGCATCGACGCACCTAGAAAGATACGCCCCATGCACAAATAAATAAACATCGATGCACCTAGAAAGATACACCCCATGTTCTAGCATCGACGCACCTAGAAAGATACGCCCCATGCACAAATAAATAAACATCGATGCACCTAGAAAGATACACCCCATGTTCTAGCATCGACGCACCTAGAAAGATACGCCCCATGCACAAATAAATAAACATCGATGCAGCTAGAAATATACACCCCATGTTCTAGCATCGACGCACCTAGAAAGATACGCCCCATGCACAAATAAACATTGACGCACCTAGAAAGGTACGACCCATGTATAAAATGAGACGAAACTCAATAAAATGAGGAACAGTCCACCACATAGACAAAGAGACATCGCACATTGCTAGTCTAAACCACAAAGATGATCGTCATGATCAAAGAGAAGTGTCAATTACAATAAGCTAGTAAATATATGAGCTTAGCTTCATGTCCCATAACCACTAGCTTAACTTAAATATTTACGAACAAATTGTAGATCTCCACTAAAAAATTGTCACAAGAGGTTCAATCGAACAAGTCCAAGAATTAACTGACGAAGTAAACGCAAGCGTTTCATACCACTTGTTTTACTAAGCCGTTTAATTAGATTTCTCATACGAGTGAGGTAAAGGTTTGTATATACTAATAGATTGGAAAACGGTTTTATAAACGAATTTGGTATTAAAATAATATTGAAATCGTTTGAGGAAAGTGTTTTGATATTTACTACTAGTATAGAAAACCTTTATATTTTTAAAGTGACAAAGCACAAGGGGGATTGTAGAAACAATCAATCACAAAGATCACATTCGAAGATGTGAATAAAATCCAATGAAATCGATAAAGAATCCATCGAAGTGGATATATCTAAAATTCCCAAAGAAAATAAGTCATCAAAGATGATAATAAATGATGACAATAAATAGGATCATCACGAATCGATTTAAATTGGAAATTCAATCCAAAAAGGCAAATTGGACTCAAACAGCAGGTTCAGTCGACTGAACAAAGTTTTTCAGTCGACTGACCCTGTACATGGAAATTTTCCAGGTTCAGGAAACTTTCTGTTTCCAGTTTCAGTCGACTGTGCAGAGATTTTCAATCGACTGAATCATGCCTGGAAACTCTCGGGTTTCAGGTTCAGTCGACTGAACAGAGATTTTCAGTCGACTGAATCATGCCTGGGCTGTTTTTCAACCTTATTCAAATGAAGAGCAAACTCTTCCAAAATGCAACCGGACGGACATTGGCTCTAAGGGTTTATGCCAATCGGCAACCCGGCCCTATATGCTCCTCGATGCATCACCAAAAGCATGATCAAACATTCATAAAAGGATTTTACACAAATTTGACTTAAAAACCCAAAAATTGGAATATTTACAAAACCAATCCAAATCAAGAGCAAATGCACATGAAGAAGTGTTAGGAATTCATACCCAACAACCAAAGATAATTATAGTCATAGATGTGAGATAAAAATCTCACCTTTGCACACAATCGAACAAGAAGAAGCTTGAAAGCAAAGAGGAATCGACCACTCTTCAAGTCCAACTCTAGAAGCTTGAATCTAAGCTTAAAGGAGAAACATTCCCAAAATTAGGTTTAGGAAATTTCTGAAATTGAATGGAGAAAGAGTAGGAGAAGAAGAAGGAGATGCTTACCAAGGGGTTCTTCTTGAGTTTGGAGCAAGGAGATGGATTTGCTAAGGAAGTTAGGGCTTGGAGTTTTAATTCTTTTTCCTCTCCACCATTTTCAGTTGGAGCTTGAGTTTGAGGAGTTGGAATGAAGTAATGAAGAGGAGAGGGGGATTGGGACTGAATACATAAGTGGATAATTGGCTCATCCCAAACCAAAACCCTAAGCAAAAAGTAGTAAAATTCAACTTTCTCCAAACATATCGAAGCTTATACTCAAAAAGGTCGCAAACGGCATTTTGAACGCAATGGAGGTGGTCTCGAGTCCTAATTCTACCGTATGCAAAAAGTAGCTTTTCGGACTAAAATCCGACTAACGATAAAATATTTAAATAAAATATTTAAATATAAAATCGATAAATATGCGGGTTATTACAAATAGAAATGAGAAAACAAGGTAAAAAATGTATGAAAATAAGGAAAAAGGTAAAAAAAAAAAGGAGGAAGACATTACCAAAATGTCTCTAGCCGTGAATGAATATTAAGATAATATTTTTTTTTGCATGAATGAGGAATGAAACTCATGGCTTACCAAAGAAAATTACATGGCCAAAAGAAAATTAAATGAAGAGTTATGAAATTGAAAAGTCTAGAAATTGAAAAGTCATAGGAAAAGGAAGAGTTTTGTCTCTTCAATTTACCATTTCTTTTAAATCAAATATAACAAAATAAATTTCAGTAAATACATTAAAAAACCGAAACAAAGTGAAATAATATGAAAATAAATAATTAAATTTAAAGAAAATAGAAAAAGATTTAAAGAAATTGCTTAAAAATTCAAAACAAGGTTCAAATTTACAATTAAATCATCATTGGCTTTCGAAAAATATCAACTTCATTTTAAAAATATTATAAAGCAAAAATTTGAAATAAAATAATTTATTTATCATTTCTAAAATGAAATAAATAATTAAATTGGAGAAAAATAGAAAAAGAACTAAAGAAATTGTTTAAAAATTGAAAACAGGGCATGAAAATTACAACAAAATTACCATTAACTCTAGAAAAATTCCCACTTCACTTTAAAACAAATAAAATATCAAATAAATAAAATGAATGAGGAACAAAATAAAGTGAAAATGAGAATAAAATAAGATCTTGAAAAAAAATAGGAAAAAAAATAAAGAATTCCTTAAATTAGTTGAAGCTGAAAATTAGAAATTGTAAAAAAATACAACTGACCCTGGAAAATGTCAATTACACTTTCAAAAATATTTTAAAGACAAAATATATACAATATATGTTATTTACCCATATAAACATAAATTAGAACATTACAGGACCACATAAAATATTATTTATATAATTTAAAATAAACAATTTTGTTAAATACAGCAAACTTCGCACAATAGTTAAAAAGGCATTACTTTCACATTATAAATCAGATTTAAACGAAACAAAAAGCAGTATTCTTAAAATTTTATTTACTTTCATAATAAAAGATAAATTTTAAATTTTCAAACTTTCAAATTTTAAATTTAATTTCAAAGTTTGACTATATTGACCAAAATTCACTTTTTGGAAAAATATTCTTTTTAGTCATGTTTGGAATTCTAATTCATATCAAAATCAAAATTTATATTTAAAATAAAAAAATTATTTTATTTAATAAATAAATATAAAGTTTTTAAATCAAAAATTCAATTAAAATAATTAAAATATACAATTAAAATGATCAGAAAATACAGGGTTGTTACACTCTCTGCCACTCAAAACTTTTCGCCCCCAAAAAGGAATGAGGTATGGGAAAGCACAGGAAAAGATAGAGTAAAATAAGATTAAGACAAGATGACAAGGAGATTGAGATTATACCTGATAACTGTTGTTATAGGTAAGTTTAACAAGATGGAGATGATCTTTCCAAGATCCTCCAGAATCAAGAACACAAACACGAAAAAGGTGGATTTAAAATGAGTACCAAAGATTATCAAAGGTTATAGAAAGACTTCTAAATAGAAAGATTATAAAAAGATGCCTATACCAATTTGTAGCAAGATAAGGATAATAAGGACAACCAAAAGATAGTTTGAAAAACAAAATAAGAAAATAAGTTTGAAACCATGGAAATTTCAACTTAAATAGAAAATAAATTTTTACACAAGTTAAATAAATCTTAACTATCTCAAATTTCATTATCCTAACATCCAATTACCTTAAATTAACAATTTTAAAACCATAGGTTTGAAAAATAATCATTTATTATACTCATAATGTACTTAATAAATTTAATTCTTCTTTATTCGTAATAAAATTTAAATTTATTCCTCTCAATATATTTATCGCTTATGTTATTACACTTATTATAACTGCTTTATTTTATTCTTAGTTCTTTTGACATTATTTTATTGTAAGTTATTCAATTACCCTTTTACTCTATTTACCCCTGTTAGTCCTTTTTATAACTAAAATTTAAGTGTATAAAATTTATTATAACCACTCAAATTTTATTTATAAAATCCTTTTATATTGTATTTTATCCAATTACATTGTTAACTTCTAAAATTAAGGTAAGTTATATTTGAATGCAATCGTATTATACAAATAAAACTTTCCAATTAAATCATTTCATGCTTGAATATTCATCCAAAATTTTGATTTTTTTATAATTGAAATTATTCTTTAAAATAAAATTAAGAATTAAATTTTCGATTTCTTCAAACCATTTAGAGATAATAAATGTATGTACATAATTTATTAAATTAAATTTAAATCATATATCTATATATATTATAAATCAAGTCATATTTTAGAAATTCGAATCAATTTGATTTAGCAAAACAAAGCTGTAGCAAGACTACAGAGCGGTCTCTTCACTTCGAAACTCGAAAATGAATGTCCATGATACGACAGTCATCACCGAAATTATTTCCTAGTGACAAAGAGAAGAGCGCTAATTTTTAACTTTAAAATTCTTTGAAAACATATTTTTATTCAAAAATACTTTTAAAAAATATACTTTAAAACTTAAACACGAGGTTTGAAACCATCAGAAATTAAATTCTTAAATTTCTAGTTTTAAATTCATTTCAGTTCCCAAATCAATTTACAAACAACTATTTATAAATTCATTTATAGAACAATAAATGATAAATCAAATATTATCATTTCAAATAATCAATTTAAATCAATTTATTTGTAAAGACCCGCAAATCCATACTCCTTGAATAGACACTAATCTCCAGTGATTAACTCAAGATGAACGGAAATACGAACCATTAGGGTTTTAAGAAAGAAGAAAAGAGACAGAAGGAGAGAGAAAAGATAGAAAATAGAGAGAAAAGAAAACAGAAAATAGAACGGAACTGAAAAAAGCAGAACAATATCAGAATCTCACAATTCGCAGCGGAACAACATATAATAGATAAATGAATAATCTTTAAACAAAGAACTATATCAGTTATTACATTACATTTCATTACATCATATCATCAGAGTGTACAACATTAAACAATGCAGCGGAAAAGAAGAAGTACTATATACTAGTAATACGCCATGCCATCTAGCTTGCCTCCAACAATTCCTGAATTCTAGAATATCCTGATAAACCTTAACTCTTGACTGCCCGTGTGGAAATTGGTGGGCACCCAGAGTTTAGGAAGGAAAACAATAAACTCCGAGTCAGTCATGTGACTAGTGTGGGAACTCAAAACAGTTTATTTTTCTTAAAAATCAAAATAGAGGAATATTTTTAAAGTCAATTCGCTATGCTTTTAAAAATGAGACTACCATAAGACCTCCCGCCACACACACAATGCAAACGCAGACTTGGAGGAGATTTCTTCTTATGTTAGTCAAAGATGCTTGATACGCATTAAAAAGAAAACTTTTGATATTATTACTAGTGCATAGTGTAGAAAACATTTCAAAAGTAGAATATAAATCTTAGCCAGCATAGGTACCATTATATTATGCTTACTATAGCTACCATATTAGATGGCAGGTTCTACAACTAAAACCGTACAAGTCTCGTATTGTTTCTTTGGATTTCCAACGGATGGTCAGGCCAAGGAACTTCCCATTGCCACATGAGAACGCCTCTGGAAGGACGTCCCCGAGAACCAAACCGGATCTCTACCAACACAAGGCCGGGTTACCCCTAACTGGGTAACAACTGACACGAGTATGCCATCCCCCGGTCCTTTGGGACCTTTAACCGAGCGCTCGTCACCATCATCACACAATCATAACAAAGTGTTTTCAACACGAGTAAGTATCTGGGCTCCATACCATGATACCACCCTTTTCCAGAAGGAAATGCACATACCCTAAAGGGAGCTACCCCTCATAACCTTGCTGCATCTTTCCTTTTTTGACCATTCCGGGGTGTGAGGCTCGACGAAGTCACGTCCACAAAAACACGCTTTATACAAAGTCATGCTTTGGGTCAACAAATGATCATAGAGATGATCACCAAGATAGACGATCAAACAAATGATCCTATCACAAATAATCAACACAATGATCATTTCCCAGCAACACTCAGTATGTCACATTACCAAATTGGGAGTATATTGCTGATAACCTTCAACCACATAACCTCTGAGCTCGTACGCCTCAGAGAAGGGTGTTAAGCTAAGAGAATAAATTCTCCGCCACCAACAGAAATATATTTGAAAGAAATCGGCTTTATATCTCAATTTGTAATGTCAGGCATACTATCCATACAAGTCTGTTCCGGGCTCGAACAGAACCGAAGGCACTTACAAAGAAGTCCTTGTAATCCGGATAATCTCTAATCACGCCCGAATTTCCCATCACATATGGAGATCTCTATACCGGGGATCAGCCAGTGCAGAGACAATCAACAAGAAACCCTTTCGTTTTCGAAAATATCCGGTCTTCCACACCGATCTTCAAATGCAATTCATAACGACGTATCATATATTCGGAATGGGTTATACGACCCCAAGGTCCTTTCCCGGTTAACCCGAATAGTGAGCGCTTATTTTAAAAAAAAATAAGTGTGGCATTCAATTTCAAGCAAATCACAACAAATACCTATTTAAAGGTAAATATTGATAGTCGGTTATTGAACTATCAATAGATATGCCTACATCACCAGATTCCAAATAATTTTCCAAATTATTTATTTCCCAAAAATATCTTTATAAGATATATATATTTTCCATTCTTTAAAAATAAATCAATATTTATTTTTAAACTCATTTTCCAAATTCCATTTATAAATTCCATATTGAATTTATATTTCCAAAAATATTCATGAATATACGATTTCCATTCGATTTCAAATATTCATTTTCAATTTATCTTCAAAAGATAAATTCCAAATATTCACTTAATATTGGAAAAGCATTTCCATACTTATTTATTTATAAGTAATTCACAAGTCTTTTTATTTTCTATACTTGGAAAATATCCAATATACTTTAATCGAAATTAAGTATATATTTCATTCTTTAAGGAAATCATTCTCTTAAACATATTTATTTGGGCCAAAACGAATGTTGCGTAAAACATCGTTACGACAACCCAAAATCACTAGTATAGGGATTCGAAATTAAAATAGATATATAAATCCCAATACTATACAAAACATTTCCTTTCGGAAATCATCTATTATAACAACAGTGTTATAATCTACCATTTCCTTCTATTTCTCGAAAACGTCTATTTCAACAATAAATGTTGAAATCTATGGTTTCGATAGTTAATACTTTTTAAAACATCTTTAGATCGTTTTAATTCTATTTAAAACATCACATCTAAAACATTTCTTTAACATATTGTTCACTATTCAAAAACTTGCATATACTTGTTAACCAATTTCATCATTTCTATACGTTTCATTTTTAAAGGATTATTCACTGTCTAAAACGTGAATATAACTCCATTAATAAATTACAACAATTTACTTATCAAAATAAGTAGTTTGCGGACTTATAAAATAATGTTTATAAATTCCATTTCTATTTATTTTATAACACTTCCTCTTATAAATTTCTTTATTAATCTATTCAATTTCATATCTCAATGATATACTAAAAGTTCATATTATAAGTTAAATACTTATAATTTATTTGTTTGCAAAAACGGTCTTTTAAACTTCATAATTATAAATCTTATAACTTATAAGATTCATTTATTTATCCAAATCTATTCCTTAAATAATTTTATAAATTTTATTTATAAAATTCTATTTATAACTTCACCGTTATAATCCTATAGATTTCCTTCATTTACGAAATTCATTCACAATTCATTCTAACACTTATAAAAGCTCGTTTTACAATTCCAATATTTTTAATTTATAAATATCAATTTATAAATCTTTTATATGGATCAATTTATATTATTCTTTTAAAAACGTCTTTAAACTCCTTTATAATTCCATCATTTGATTTATAAAATAATCGAATTTCATAAATCCTATTTTTAAACTTTTTATAATAAATTCATAAATCCCAGTTTAAACTATTTTATAAAATCATTAATCCCATATTTTCAAAAATCAACTTTTAACTGTATTTTTCAAAAATCGAAATTTTTATAACATTAAAATTATAACGTTTATTTATTTAAGATGAATCGATTCCAAAAATATTTTATAAACGTATACTTTCAAAAAAATCACTTTAGAAATTCCTTAAAATAAAAATCGTTATTTTTAAACTTCAAAAATTGGATTCGATGATGCAACACATCAAATAGTCAATCACGACTTTCAAACATCATATATCAATATTAATCAATCAAACATCACAATATCTAAAATCAAATAAATATTTGTGAGGAATCCAGTTGGATCCCTCCAACCTGTTTCCTTGCATCCACAGACATTAGCACAATACCCATTCCACTTCGAGGTGGAATATCGCGGTATATGGGATTTTATAAATATTATCCGCTTACTAATGGCGCAATAGGGTCTCATCCGCTATACAATGCGGGAAATCAATCAACTGCAATATATGCATATGCCAATATATATATATATATATATATATATATATTGCTATATACTAATATAGTACCAATTCCACTTCAAGGTGGAATATCGCGGTATATGTGTGTAATAAATAACCTCCGCTTACTAACGGCGTATTTGGTCTATTCACATCCAATATATATATATATATATATATATATATATATATATATATATATATATATATAACAATCATCATTCAAGCATTCAATCAACACAACTATCAATTTTAAATCTAACTATTTAAAATTTAAATAAATCCTTTTGAGTGAGAAGTTCTCACCTTTGCTTTTATTTTGCAATCCATTTTCCATCTTGAATCGATTTCTCTTGATTTATACCTTGTATAAATATTTACACAATTTATTAATATTCGAACAGATCGAATAATTAATTTTCATTTGACAAATTTTAATTCATCGGTGATTTCATTTTAATAGTTAAATTAACTGATAGTTTTGTTTTAAACTAATTTCTTCTTTAATAAATTTATTTTAACTAAAGATTAAATTTAAACTAATTTTCTTTAGTAACCAAAAAAATTGACTAAGTTAATTGAACATCTTAATAATTTATTCTTAACCCATTTTTTTCAAAAATAAATTATTTTTAGTAACCAAGGTAAATCTAGTAAGTTTATTAAATACATTATTTTAAATTTCTAACTAATGACTTATTTATTTATAAATTAAATAAATCATTCTTTAATTACCATATTAATTTAGTCATTTTATTTCCTTAATTATCTCTAAGATAACAAATTTCTTTATTAATGATTTCATTCATTTAAAATCTACTTTAAGTTTAAACCTTGTTTTAAACATTTAAATACTTAAACTTTGATTTCAAATTAAGGATTCAAAAGTGAATTTGAATCCATAATTCAAACTGGATTTAAACTTTGTTTAAATCTAGTACACAAATTTAAATTTCACTTAAATTTGTTTTAAATCTCAAAATTTGCTGCCAGGTTATTTAACTAACCCGAGGCAAATAAAACTGCTTCGAGTCAAATACTCGAATTGCCCAAATCAACTCGAGACCAAACATCATCAAACAAAACACTTTTTAATAAATAAAACAATTTTAAAATTCTAAAACCTAATTTATTTACAAATTTGGTTCCAGACAACTTGAATTTATTATTAAAACTTTGATTTTAAAACTCAGTTTAAAACTTTGTTTATAATATTTTATAATTTGAAATTAAATTAAATTGAAAAAAAAAACTTACTGGAGACAGTTTTAAACTTTGTTCAAAATATTGGAGACAAACCCAAGATTATGCAGACATTCCCAAACCAACTTCTTCCCAAAACACAAATTTCTATATAAAATTTTCTAATCTGTATAAATATTTTTCAAATATATTTATATTCATATCAACAAATTACATTTAAAATTAAAACATAATTCAATACCTTACTGCCTGCATCCACTCGAATCTTCGACATCGCATGCCATCACCCAATCGCGACTTCACCACGCGACACCTCACTGCCATCGACACCCCACCCCACTGCTCCTCCTCCACAAAATCACGCTCCATGCTGCTGCAGCCGCTCCTATTCGTGCTCGAACCACGCCATCGAGTTGACCATGCCCTAAATCGCGACGCATCATAAGTTCGCCGCTGCTACAGGGAGTCGCGAATCCCAAATTCACTTGCTCGGCTTCGAGCTTCCCGTGCCCACAAATCGTCGAACAGAACACATGTCCCCAACCCATTCACACGCGCGCGAAGCCTTAGTTGATTTCTATTTAGGGCTTCGGTGATTTTTTTTTTTTAGCTGTCTCGATTTTGAGATTTGAAGAAGGAAAGGGGGAAGAAGGAAAGGGGAGAGAGGGAGACGCGAAAAGGACTTCGGCCTCGGTTTTGATTCAATTTCGAACGAGAGGGGAGGGAAGATAGAAGACATCAGCCATTTTTTTTTTCATTTTTTTTTCTGTAACTGAAGCTTGCGTTATTATTTAAAGAGGGATGGAGGGAACAAGAGAACGTGCTTGCCTGTTCTTGTTCGTGATCTGCTGCGTGATTTTAGGCGTAGGGCTAGGGAAGATAACGTGATGTTTGACTAAATTTAAATTTAAATTTAAAACGAATTCGTTTTAAAATTCCAACGCGTTTATGCATCGTGTGCTCACATAACAACTCCGAAAAATACGAAATTTGAAACCCGGTAATAATTCAATATTACGGACCCAATGGAACTGGTTTCGTCGAATTCCGAGACTGTGCCTCGGACAGCTATTTTTAAATATCGATTCAAACGATTTAATTTCAAAACTAAACAATTCACTTTCAAATTCAATTCTGAAGCTCCTATAATCTTCAATATTATCAATACAAATTTTACTAGCCTTTGAAATATTTTTAATCGGCTTAAAATTGAAGATTTAAATTATTATTCAACTTTCAATGGATTAAATTCTATAATTTAATCGTTAAATTCATTCTGAGAATTTGAAATTCAAGTCAACCATCATTCAAATATCTAAAATTAATTAAATATTTTTCAAATTAAATTGTTCTAAATTCTGGGTCGTTACATTATTAAGTTCCATAAATTTACTTAGATGTCCAAATTTATTTCATTAACCAAATCTTAAAACAATATTGTGTCAGTTTGTTCTGTCAAAGTGTCTTAGAAATCCTATCGATAGCGTTGATCAGACGAATCGATCGAAAAACCAAATCAACATCAACAACTCAAACAAAACAATATATAAAACAAAATATAGATTTACAAGTACAATTCAAAATGGTTGGAAGAATAGAGTGGGAACAAAAGACAAGACGATTAAATAACAGAGTGGGGAGATGGTAAGCTTAAGTAAATCGCGGGCAACCTTAACCGGGTCAACCGTGACTTAAAGAATAAGATTAATGTGGAGTTTTCCGGGGTAAATCTATATTCGATCTCAAGAGATAGAGTTTGGAATAATCAAAGATATTAGCATCTAAACCAAAGATAGATACAAATCATTGGTGAATCGATGCTAATTGTAAAGGAGTTTCACCCCTTTACAAATCATTTTGAAATTGGCGAGACCGCCGACTCGCTAAAAAGATCATTCGAAGCGGAGTTATGGGATACTCCGGAATCAAAAGAAGATAAATAGTGAGGGACACGAATGGATTTTGGAACCGTAGGGAAAGTTCCAAAATTCAACGGAAATTCGAATCAAAGAGGAATGATTCAAACTCGAATGAAAGTAATTTGTAAATAATTTACCTTATATTATAAGTTTTGCCTCAAAGCCAAAGCTCTGATACCAGATGTAACACCCGATATTTTCTACCATTCACATCCGCACATGTCGGACTTGAATTGTTCAAAATACCGCGTTGTAAATAAAATTTGGCAAATCTCAGAATATACAGTGAATAAAAATCACAGATCACAGACACAGAGTAATAATAGTGCAGCGAAAGTAAAAGAGATAGTAGTTCATGAAGCTACTATAAAAATATTTCAGAGTTACATAAGATACAACAGAAGAAATAGAATACAACAGAAGTCTCAATACATAGAAGTCTACTAATACAAGAGCTGAAAAGAAACAACAGACTGAAAAAGATAAAATAGACAAGTAGGTAATCTCCAGCGATTCCAATCTCCAGAAAGCGGAAATCCAAATCTGTGAATACTCAGGCAGACCCGAGCGTAAATAAAAATACAAACACTCGAGTCAGGACATACATACTTATACAATGTAAACCAACTTAAGTGAACTGTAGTAAAGGTACAAGTAACTTAGAAGATGCTTGGGACCGCTCATCCTCTGAGGATCCGTTAAACTATTTACTATGTAGTATATTGCGCAATTATAATAATGTCCACGGTAAAATAAACTTACTTTAAAATAGTGTTAAGGAGAGACCCAATATTCCCCTTAACACAAATAATGCCACTAGTCTATACAGTACCTGCATATCTCCTGATCGAGAGACTATGAGAAGATACTGCATATGTATGACACAAATAGAAACTCGTAGTAAAGACTCGATATTGTAGGTGACATGACACACAAGGCAATGCCGGGGTAGATATACCAATTACGACACTTGGGCTAGTGGTAACGCAACAGCAACATACGCCCACCTCAGAACACATTCTCAAAATCAGAGGGGCGCCCAAACAATCACAAAAGCAATAGAATGGTATCATAGAAATGCGTCCGACCAGAGGAGCTACCCCTTTTGGCCCGAGACCGCTCCTGTTTCTGCCACCTTATGCCAACTCACGGGAGTTGGGTCCACGTAACATACCTCAAGAACATCGCCACCATCCTACTTCATTCTGGAATCTCCACCACGTACACGGTTGTCAAAGTGGTTTTCGGTATCGACAGAGAGTATGCCCATATCCGATCCCGGTCTCTTTTCCAACCAATCGTTATTATAACCCGTGGTTATAACATTAAAATAACATTTTATACTTCAAAATAAAATATCATTTCAATCCAAATCTTTATCAAAATAAAGATTAAATCATTTCCAAACCATTTCAGTATATCAACATACCATATCTTTCAAATTCAAATATTTATCAAAACAAATATCAAGTCGTTTCTAACCATTTCAATATATTAAATTATCATATCCTTTCAAAACTTCCTTTCAAATCATTTTAATACATAAATATCATATCCTTCAGAACTTCATTTTCAAATCATTTTAATGTCAAAATATCATATCTTTCAAAACTTTATTTTCAAATCATCATATAAGTTCAAATCCAAATATTCAACTTTAAATACATTCTGAATTCAAGATAACATTCATTTATTATCCCTTCAAATCACCTTTAAAATGATTTATTTTCCAATTAAATTTGTTCATTTAAATCATTTAAAAGTGAAGTTATTATTTTTTCAAGTCAAATATTCTATATCCAAAGTTTCAAACCATTCTGAGCTCATTTACTTCGTTAAAAATCATAAACACTGAAAATTTCAGCCTTTTACAGCATTTATGAAAAGCTGTCATAATTTATACTTGAAAACATTTTAATTCAGCAAAGACAACATTTGAAAACTGCTGTTAAATCTCATTTTAGTTGAATTTTTAGTTTAAAACAGCAAAGACAGCATTTTCAGAAATACTGTAATAACTCGGGTTTCAAATTAAATGTTTTTATTAATTTCAGCAAAGACAGCAGACCACTACAGCATTTACAGAACTGCTGTAATAGGCCTTTAACAAGTTTTTACCCTTTTAGTTTACTTCAACAACTACAGCATTTAAGAACTGCTGTAATAGCCTTTTATTTAGGTTTTTAGTTCATTTACAGAAACCATAGCATTTCTGAATGCTATTAAAAATATTTTCCAAATTTTAGTGTATTTTCAGCAAATAATAAACTTCAATTTAAACCCTTTAAACATTATAAAAATCATATTTTAACATTCAAAATGTTCATTAACATACCTTTAACATATGATTTTTACAAAACCAATTTCTTATAAATAAATCCAAATTTCAATAATTTCACTTATTAGTTCAAGTGTATAGTTTCCTTTTCTTCACTTTTCAATGAATAAACTTAACACTTAAACTTTAAATTACCATTTCACAAATTTAACTAAATTTCCAATTTATTTAATTTATTTAAATCTTCAATTAAAACCCAATTTCACATTTTCAAGTCAAGTTATATTTTAAAATTACACATTTATGCATTCATTTATTTAACCATTTTAATTCATAGAAAAATCAGTAATACTTTAATAAATCACTTAAATTCAAATTTAAATCAAATTATCATATTTATCATTTTCCAAATATAATTAAATTTACATATTATCTATATAACTTAAATATCATTTTAAAACCAAAATTTCCAAATTTTCAAACTTAAGTTATATTTCGAAGATTCAATTTAAGCATCATTAATTTCATTTTTAACTCATATAAAAATCGTAGTTTCTTTACTTTAAAACATTTCAAAATCTATTTAAATCAAATTATCATAAATTTACATTTTAAACCACTTAAAATTTTATTTATATAACTTAAACGTCATTTTAAAAGCCAAAGTCCAAATTTCTAGATTTAAGTTATATTTAAAAAAAAATTCAATTTAATCATTTAATTTTTCAACATTTTTAACTTATAGCAAGGTCAAAATTTTTTATTTAAACATTAAAACCCAATTTAAATCAAATTTTCATAAATTTACACTTTTAAGAATACTTTAAAATATTCAAAATACATTATAAAATACCCATGGGCCGGTATATAGTTTTCTAAACTAGGTCAAGTGATACGGATATATATCATTTTAATCCGCAGTTTAAAAAGAAAAATCCAGGTTCTGTCATTTGAAACCCGCAGTCCCAAGTCAAAATAAAATAAATAAAAATCGTTCAGGCCTGTCATTTCAGCCCATAATGATTTTTCCCTATTCTAAAGTCCGTTCGGGTATGTATCATTTCAACCCATAGTGATTTCGTATTCTACAAGGAACTTGCAGTGTGATAAACAGATATAAATGAATAGTTAACAACATATAACAGTAATATGAGATGAGATGTAATTTAATAGGTTTAACATCATACATAAATAATCACAAGCAGTTATAGCATCATTTATAATTCTACACATTCAAATGTTGTCGCTTCACAATTGCATAAGTGTATAGCGTCGTATGAGATTTACTCACCTCTAATTGCTGGAGATTGCAATACAAACGACACAACGGAATCAAAGCACAATGACAAGACTACGGATTTGAGTGGAAAGCGAGTTCCAATGCTACAAATCTTGTGTTACAACCCAAATCAAAAATCAAAACAAGTTAAAATTCAACATAACATTGAAATTGAATAACTTTGAAATCAAAAGCAATTTGAATGCAACAATTTTTGCGTTGCTTCCTATATTATTTTGCATGGCCTAGGGGTTGTATTTGCTTGGGTTTGGACATGATTAGGCTTAGGTATAAGCATAGGAATTCACGGCCTAAATGCTAGAACATGGAGGAGAGTTTCAGGCCCGGCCCTTCCCCAAAGCGGGGGAAGCGGCCGCTTAGGGCACCAATTTTTCTGGGGCACCAAAATCGCGACCGAGTATAGAAAACGGAAAAAAAAGAAGCGGATCTCAAATTCCCAAAGCCGGCTAGGGTTTCTCGTCATCGATCTCAAGTTTGGAAAAAGGGGTGGCTCCACTCTCCAGCCTCCAGCGACACCGGCACGACGTCGACAGTGGCGGCGACGGCGGCGGCGGTCCAGCGACCAGTCTCTCATTTCTGACGTGCTTTCAAGTTTCAACCTTTCAGTGCTCAGTGGCCAGTGCTCAGTGCTCACAGAGCCGCACATCACAATTTTGAAGCTTCAAAAGAAAAGGTGCCATCTTGATTTTACAATATGTCAATATTGAAGTTCACAATAATACAGTATTACACTTCTTTGCATACTTACAGGGTAATAGTATATATAAATTCAATTAGTAATGTTAATTGACTTAATTTAATAATTACTTTTGTTATGCAGTAATCGGTATCAAACAATTACATTATTCCCCATATACCTTTCTATAATGAATGAATATGATTATTCCAAATATGCATACCATTGATATATCAAATGAAAATTCAAGTGTCTATATTAAAAGATGATGTAATTTTCTTATATTATATGTGGCATAAGATGGATAAATATTTATTCTTTCAAGTGTTTTGTTCAGTAAATTTAACAATAAAAATTAATGGTCCTAATTAAAAAAAAGAAAAAGAGAGTTACGTATCAACAAGATAATTGATAGTCTAGACCAAAAAAATTGACTAGCTTTGTATTGAGAAGAAATTGATAGTGCAGTAAAAATTAGGAGTGCACTTTTGGACAAACAGGTTTTTCTGTTCTTTTTCCTTTAAAAAAGGAAGCAAAAATGAAAAAAAATTGACATCCCTATGTTACAGACCAGTAGTTATTCATAATTGAATATTTGTCTCTCAATGAGTACATAGATCTTCCGATATGTGTTTCAGATATATATTGGTAAATCTTGAAAAATAATTGATATATATATTACTAAAAGTTACAAATGAATGATCCAGATACAGTTGAGAATCAGTAGACAGTAATAGTATGATAGACTATAGCACCACAGTAGGTTTTGATTATTTGATAATTCAATTTAATAATTTACAGTACAAATTCAACTCAATTTATAATACCATAACTCAATTTGATAAATCAATTCAAGTTGATAATTGTTTGATAATTTGATAATTAGTTTAATAATTTACAATACAAATTCAATTTAATTTACAGCACCATAATTCAATTTGATAATTTAATAATTCAATTTAATTTGATAATTGTTTGATAATTTGATAATTCAATTTATTTGGACTTTTATAGTGTTCAGAAATGCGTAAACAAGAATATGGACACAATAAAAGGGCTAGAAAAAGAAGGCTGGAGGAACTTACTAATTCGCAGAAAGGCGCTCTTAGTAAATTTTAATGATTTAGTTAATGATCATAATATCAGTTTCTGTATAGGGGCCTTGTTTTCACTTTTGGCTTTAGGTATCAAAACTCATACGACCGGCCCTGGGGTGTTTATAACATGAGAAGATGAAGGGGTTTTAGGCAATGTACTATGATTTTGGTCAACAAAAGGGCTCGGCCTTGGAGGCACTTGGCTCGGCCAGCGGGTGTGGGGTCTGGTCAGGGGTAGGAGGGGTGAGTAAGGGTCTGGACATGGAAGCGGTGAACAAGTGGTGGTCAAACAACATGCATTTGAGGCTTTAGGTTGCAATTTGGTGGATTTTTGCACCATGGTGGGCTCGGCGTTAGTCAAGACATGAGGGGTAGCTGGTGATGATGGCAGGGAAGAGGTGTAGGAGGTGGTGGCCGTGGCTATGGAGGAGAGGCCGAGCAATACACATGAGAAAACAAGGCAAAAAATGTATGAAAATAAAGAAAAAGGTAAAAAAAGAAGGAGGAAGACATTACCAAAATGTCTCTAGTCGTGAATGAAAAATGAAGATAAATTTTTTTTGCACGAGGAATGAAACTCACGGCTTACCAAAGAAAATTACACGGCTAAAAGAAAATTAAATGAAGAGTTATAAAATTAAAAAGTCTAGAAATTGAAAAGTCATAGGAAAAGGAAGAGCCTTGTCTCTTCAATTTACCATTTCTTTTAAATCAAATATAACAAAATAAATTTCAGTAAATACATTTAAAAACCCAAAAAAAGTGAAATAATATGAAAATAAATAATTAAATTTAAAGAAAATAGAAAAAGATTTAAAGAAATTGCTTAAAAATTCAAAACAAGGTTCAAAATTTACAGTTAAATCATCATTGGCTTTGGAAAAATATCTAATTAATTTTAAAAATACTATAAAAAAATTCAAAATAAAATAATTTGTTTATCATTTCTAAAATGAAATAAATAATTAAATTGTAGAAAAATAGAAAAAGAACTAATGAAATTGTTTAAAAATTGAAAACAGGGCATGAAAATTACAACAAAATTGCCATCAACTCTAGAAAAATTCCTACTTCACTTTAAAACATATAAAATGTCAAATAAATAAAATTAATGTGGAAAAAAATAAAGTGGGAATGAGAATAAAATAAGATCTTGAAAAAAATTAGAAAAATAAATAAAGAGTTCCTTAAATTAATTGAAGCTGGAAATTAGAAACTGTAAAAAAAATACAACTGACCCTGGAAAATGTCAATTACACTTTCAAAAATGTTTTTAAACCAAAATATATACAATACATGTTATTTACCCATATAAACATAAAATAGAACATTACATGACCAAATAAAGTATTATTTATATAATTTAAAATAAACAATTTTGTTAAATACAGCAAATTTCACACAATAGTTAAAAAGGCGTAACTTTCACATTATAAATCAGATTTAAACGAAATGAAAAGCAGTATTCTTAAAATTTTATTTACTTTCAGAATAAAGAATAAAATTTAAATTTTCATACTTTCAAATTTTAAATTTAAAAGTCAAAGTTTTGACCATATTGACCACAATTCACTTTTTGGAAAAGTATTCTTTTTAGTCAAGTTTGGAATTCTAATTCATATCAAAATCAAAATTTATATTTAAAATAAAAAAAATTATTTAATAAATAAATATAAAGTTTTTAAATCAAAAATTCAATTAAAATAATTAAAAAATACAATTAAAATAATCAGAAAATACAGGGTTGTTACAAATTATTTAATATAAAATAACATATTGTAAAAATTCAAATTTTGAAAATTTATAAATTCTAGGATCATGAATGAAAGTTTAAGAATTTTTTTAATAATTTTTCAATTAAATTATTGTTTTTAATAAATCTTAAAAGTTTTTCCTAAATGATTTTAATTATTAAAAATAATAAATTTTATTGAAAAAATCATAAATTTTTCTATTCGTTTCTAGAAGGATATAATATTTGTTAAAAATATAAAATTGAATTTTTCATCAAATAATTATTTTATATATAATAAACAATTCAAAATTCAATAAATGTTAATTTATAAATATGAATGTATGTATGATAATTAATTTTAGAATTTGTAAATTCGTATTATATATAAATAAGTGTACTAATTTTTTTAAATCATACATACATATATATATATCTTATATATGCGTATATGTTATTATAAGAGAGAAATATACACTAATATATATATACATATGAATTTATTAATAAATATATATAAAACAATTATTAATGACAAAACTTGATTTTGTACAGTAACAACATTTGCCCAAACATAAATCAAATAGTATAATAAATAAATTATGCACATAACCAAACTGATTTATGACAACTACATCTACTTACAAAATCTCACCTAACTAAACATACAGTAGTAATATATTTAAACAGATATGAAATTGCTCATTATAGGATCATAGAATATAATTTAATTACTGTAATATTAATTAAAATTACCAATTTAATGATGCCTTTGAATTCACGTTGAAGCAATGACTTACCTTCCTTTTACTGTTCTTGATTCGTCATACTGCTAGTCCGGAATCACCGACCTCTAACTATCGAATAGTGTTATTTTAATTTGAAATATATTTGAGAATTTTGGAGTGGATTGAGAGCTATGTTTTAATCAGCAATGTTGAAAGATATAGCGGCCAAAAAAGGTTAGTCATTATTTTAGAGACACATATACATACATATATATAGGTTTGTATTAGAGAGAAATGAGAAAAACCATTTTACCCATTCTTACTTGATCTCAAACTATTATCTCCAAGATAATTCCCTATGTTTTAGCCACCCCTAGAGCTTCCTAAAACCAAAATTTTGTAGCCCTAATGATAAACCTTAAACTCATCTAAGCCCAAGCCAAAATACTATGCAATTAAATCTAATTTGATCGCTTGTCGATATTGTATATCATTCGATATATTTATAACCCTTATAAATATATATAACATTATTTATTTCTCAAATCATATTCTAATTTTATAATTAATATTTCATAAATATTAATTAATCTAATTAATTTATAACAACTATAAACTAATTAAATCGTTCGGTCTTAAGGGAATTCATCATTTCGGCTGCGTAACTCTTGAGTGTAAATTTGGTCAGCGATTAACATCGAACTATTCTAATGTTAATGTTCACACGTCACTTAGTAGGTGGCGTGACATTATGGCCAAATTTGTCGTCTACTCATTTTCGGTAAAATCCAATTTTTAGTTTAATAAGCGTTACTGTGACGGCCCGAGATTTTTGACCTTCAAAAATTGACATCAATACGTCAACTGTATTACATGCCAAGCAACCGAGTGCCGGAAATACCAGGTCATTAGGGAAAGAAGGAAGAGGTAGAAAAAGAAAATAGAAATAAAAACATAAAATCTCACAATTGCAGCAGAACAATATATAATAGATAACAACTAGGCTTTATACAAAAGAACTATAACTGTTATTTACACATTACACCATTAGAGTACAATAAATCAATAATTCAATAATGAACAGTTATATAACTTGTCCTCACAAGTGATGTATATACAGCCTACAATACACAGCGGAATATAATCAGATAAATGAAATACGTCTCCGTCATCCAGCTCGTCTCCTGAGCTCCATAGCATCCTATCCAGTATCTATAATACTCGGTCTAACTCGAGCACTATAATAAAATGACACCCGAGTCAATCTAGAAAACCAGTGTAAGAAAACACACTCATATTGGATTATTAAAGTTATCAGAATCCTTTGAAAATCAAAGGTATCTCGTAATACCACGTCACAAATAAACACGATGGGTTTCTACCTTACGATAACCAAACATTACATATCAAATCCTCTGATATTATAATAATATCTAAGTACAAATACTTATTCAAATAGCTGAAATTGTTACATTAATTAAATTCCATCATACCAGGCTCTACAATCAAAACTGCAAAGGCATGTATTGGAGAATGGATTCCATACAAATTACTAGGTACTGGGGTAGCACCTGTCGTAGTACACGTCTAGAACAGCTTACCAAGGACCACGCTGGGATCCGTTGCAACACAAGACCGGACTACCTCTAACATAGATAGACCGAATATGCTATCACCCTGGGCGTTCCCACCCTTTCCGAGCTCCTTCCATGAATCATAGTAATAATATCCGAGGGTATCTAGAAAGGTGATAAGCATACTCTAATTGGGTACGACCCACTTAGCCTAGCTGAATCTTCCCTGCTTTTCAATCCTTCCCGGTTGATTAGGCTAGAGGCTACGATTACCTTTTAAGGAATCTTCACTTAAATGTTCATTGTCCTCCAATGAGTACTGATAACATTCATCCATACAAGTCCGTTCTAGGTCCAAATGGAACAGAAGGCACTCTTCCTACTACATCCATTTTGGAATAATCCTCATGATTAGTAGCGATTGGCTCTTGCACTTCACTGCTCCATCATCAACTCCATGCTCTTGTTTTCCTTTCGAAAACGTACTTATTAGATTGAAGTGATTTTCAGATAAATTATCCAATCCCAGTTTCTTCGAAACAACTTTCGATATTTCCGGCAAACTTAACCTCGGTTCTTTAGAAAATAAACAGACGAAATAAGATCGGAGATCACCTCCTAACCGTAAGTGGACGGATTTCCTTATCCTCTTCCTAGAAGAACGAAACGAGTTTATACGTACAGTATAGCACCTCGAATGGTAACTGTACCATATGATTCTGGTATATCTCCTAGATATTCCCAATGCTATACTTTGGGTCCAGATTTGATAGTCGATTATTTATCTATCAAATAAGTAGTCATTCAACCAAATATTCCATTTCCCAATGGAAAACTCCAAATCTCTTTTTAATTAAATTTTAATAAATTAAATCTCTTTATCCAAAATATATGTACTTATCTTATCGAATTTAGTAAATTCACAAACTATCTTTCAAAAATATTTGAAACCCGTTTAAAAATAATGTGGAAAGTACCACTTCGGTATCAACCATGGGTTCACCGCTCAATGGTTATGTCTCTATCCTAGAGAAATCCAAAACTTAACTACAGTCAACCACTGCCTCCGATACGCCACGAAAGCATACCATTACTTTATGAAAACTTTATTTAAAGATTTCAAAATAATATTTATAAAGTTTCTATAATAATTTTCCCAGTTTTAAATTTAGGCAAATATTTTTTAAATGAAGGTTATTTTATAAAATATGCATATTGAATACTTTATCCCTTTACAATAATAAGACTGATTTATTCTTAAATAATAATCAACTTAATATAAACCATTTATAAAACTACTTAATTAATACTTAAATATACTTTAAACAATTTTAAACAACTAAATAATTAATTTTTGAAATATTATTAACTACTTTTAACTTCTCTAATTAATACTTCAAAATTCCTTTTTAAAATATACTTAACTTCTCAGAAAAACTATATTTTTCAACTCCCATATAGCCTCGATTTATTTCCAATTTGATTTATGTCCAAATTCCGTAAATTCCCTTTTCCACGTTTCTAAAATAAATCCACCCTTTATTATTAAACGATTTACCCATCTCCTTATAAATCCTCACCGTGAATTTATAACTTCCATTTATCCACTGATAATCACTTTACTTTATTTATAAACATTGTTTATATTCCATAGTCTCATTTCCCGTTTAAAACGGTTTCATAATATTTAATCGATTTTAAATTGATTTCTATATTAAATTCCATTTTTAAATTAATTTCTTAAATAACCCAAATATCTCAAAACCCAACTAAATTCATATTTCACATTCTTTTCATAACTAAAAATCTTATTTAAAATCTAGTATAACAATTCCATATTTTATTTTCAAAATTTCTTTTTCATTCTTCCAACTATTTAAATTTTGATTTGAAATAAATCCTTTTATACTTAAACAATATCGCTTAAGTTCTATTATTCAAATCCTTTTATTTACATTATTCAAAAATCACTATGTTTCCATATTCCAAAACTCCCAAGTACAATTTCAAAACCAAACCATATATTTTACCCAAATTTATTTCTTTTAATTAAATCCTAATCTCGCCATAAATATTTTACCTACAAATTTCTTTTTATTTTCTTTCCAAATTCAAAACATTTATTATTTGTATTTAAAAAACCAAAATCCAGGCCAAAACTACCATAGCATTCAATACATTCAAATTACACTATAATCTACCATAGATTATTCAAACATATCATATTACTGAATATGAAAACAATTTCAATATTTTTGAGGAATCTAGTTGGATCCCTCCAACCTGTTTTCCTTGCATCCACAAATGTTAGCACAATATTAAAATACCAATCCAACTTCGAGGGGGATATCGCAGTATATAGGATCATCCGATATTATGCGGGGCGCATAGGGTCTCATTCGCTATATATATGTGGGAATATCGATCACTCCAATATATATATACTATAATATCACATCAAGTATAAAAATATATCAATTCAACCAATCAATCAATAATTAATTTTACTATTTAAAATTACCAGTAGTAATCCAAAATTGACAGAGATTAACTCACCTTGATTTTTAAATTTGCCAAATGCTCATTTTAGATTAAGTCAACCCCAAACTAATTCCGTGGTGTAGAGGACGACGATACAAGTCCAAAATGTTTTGTTACATTCAATTTGCACCTCGCATAAGACTAAGTTAACAACTTTTTTTTCTTTGTAGTGTTTCGAATTTTCATTAGTTTTAAGTGAAAGGGGAAAACATGGTTTAATTTAAACTGAAGAGAGTAAGGAAAAAGGATTTGGGCTTTTAAAAGGAAAGGAGGGAAGGATCGCGTGTTTGGCCATTATTTTCTTTTGAAGTTTTGAATCCCTTTCCACTCTATTGACTACTTGCTTTTATAAAAGAGGTGGGGGGGGGGGGGGGGAGGACAGACGTAAACTTTTAAAAAAAAAAAGAGGTAACGTGCTTTTGAAAGTTGCATAACGTTTTCAAAAAAGGAATATGATTTAAAAGAAAGTAAATATGGATTGGAGAGGTAGGGCGGTTGACTAGAGATGATAGGTTTTGACTAGTCAATTCATATTATTTAAATTTCAAAACTTCTCGTTTTATGCAACTCAAAATTTCGAACCCCTATCGAGGCATGCCGCTAGGCGTTTATGATGTTATACCCCTATTTCGAACGCAATGGAAAAGGTTTCGAGTCCTAATTCGATCGTATGGAGCAGCCTTTTGACCCAATCGTTATACTGAATTTTCGATATAAATTTTAGCGTGTTTACATACCATACGACCAAACGATAACTCCAAACGCTATGAAATTTGAAATCTTATAATAATACACTATTATAAATCCAATGGATTTTCGTCGAATTACGAGACTGTGCCCCGGAAGGCTATTTTTAAATTTAAATTAAACAATATATTTTTAAAACTAAGCAAATCACTTTTAAACTCAATTTTAAAAGGTTTATCATCTTCATTGTTATTAATAGAAATTTTATAAGCCTTTAAATTATTTTTAACAAGCTTAAAACTCAAGATTCACTATTTTAACCAATTTTCAATTAGTAATTCAATAATTAAATTATTCAAATTATGGTTATATTTGAATTCAAGTTAAAAATTAACTTTAAAATATTTAAAATCAACTTAATATTCCAATTTCAAATATCCAAAATTCTGGGTGGTTACATTCCTCCCCACTTATAAGAATTTCGTCCTCGAAATTGGTACGTAAGAAGAATGGTCCAAACCCCAATAACTAATTCCTAAAACCACACAGATTCAAACAACTTCCGAAAAACAATTTTCATTTATTGAAACTACACTATCACTCCTACTAATATTATCCCCTCAATTATTCAAATTATAATTTAAAACCAAGTTTTAAATTATCAAAATTTTCTAACTCCCTAAATTTTCGAAAATTTTCGCCAACGTCTCCTTTGCGCGGCTAGATCTGCACAACTACAAAATGCCACTACAGGCCCAAATCATCAAAAGAAAACATAAGCCAGGTGGCTCAATAAAAAAATCATCAATTTCATAAAACAATTTAAACACATACCTTTTTGTCGGGCAACCAAATTTTACTTCTGAAATCGAAGACATCGATTTAGCTTTTGCTTTTAATTACCTGCACCCTACTTACCAATAGTATCCAATCATACAATTCAAAATCATTTTACTTATTTCAAATATTTTAATATTTTCTTTACTTAAGCCTGTACGATGTACATATATCATCCGTACGCAATATCAACTCTGATCGCTTACTCGATCACACAATTCCACTTTCGAACTACTATCGTTTACACGATTCTCTAGTGAGGACTCAGATCTAGTTCCTTGATTAGAAACCATTATTCTCCTTGCATAACAATATACTATGATAGAGAATTCCAGAATCAATAAAAATCCATATTCAGGGTTCGCCATCGAAAATCGAGTGAAAATCCCAACTCAGATCAATATAACTATCTCGAGATTCCATGCTCAAATCTGGATCAAATCGCTATGCGAATAAAATAATATAAGTACAACTTACTTATCAATTTCCAATTTATTCTTAGCTATATCAAATTCTTTAATTTACTATCATTTCCATCCTCTTATTCACAATACACATTCACTTATTTATTTAGCACATTGTTCCAATACCACTTTTTTTCTTAAGAATTCCACCATAAATTTCTTAAGTCTGTTATAAACATTTTATACAAAGCTCTTATGTTTATTTCCACTTCGTCACTTTGGTTTATATCCATTTTCATTCAATTTAAATTTTCAATACCATTTGAACTCAATTTACCTTCCAATTTTAAATATCGACTTTTATCAACCGTATCTCTACCTATATTTGATTCACTAATTTATTTCATGTCTCGATCAAATTTTATTTCCAAACTTTTATTTTATTTAATCCACTCGAACTAATTTATTAACATAATTCGAATTAAATATCACTCCAATATTAAATTTCAGTTCCATTTACTTACAAATTAAATTAATTTGTTCATCCACTAATTTATTTCCAACTTAATATTTTATTTCAATAACTATTCCATTTAGCCTACTTAGGATTAATTCCTCTAAATTCACTCTTACTAAGTTAATTTAAGATAAATTTCACACCACAAAATCAAATTTCAATTTTATACGCTATTAAACTTATCTATATTCCATAAAACACTTTAGATCAAACTCCAGGGTTTTAAACAATTACTTAATATATCAAAATCATTTTTGAAATCAATTACATATACACAGTCCAATTTTATATTAAATCGTTCCTTTGCATTACAAACCAAAACCATTTTTTCCAAAACAAGACTCCAATTGCAAATCATTAAGGTAGCAATTCCTCCCTTGGAAACTCGAAAATGAACACAGATGATGTCGTGATCATCATCGAAATTAGTTTCCAACGACCTAATCGAGTTCGGTCATTTTATTTCCTTTTAAAACCATTTTAAATATTTCTGTTCCAAAAATATTCTCCAGATAACATCACTACTATTTTCCAAAACTTGGAAAAATACTTCAAAACCAATGCGAATTAAATTCCCAAATTTCCAACTTTTAAATCCTTTATAAATCATTTTTATAAACCATATCATATTTAAATATTCCTCTGGAATTTCATTCCATTTCAAATTATAAATCACATTTATAAACTCATATTTACAAATTCCATTTTGTTATATGAATTATTTCTTAACTGTTGACTAAAATTTCAACTTTTATTCAATCACCATGACAACAAATGATAACAGTTTAATATTATCATTTCCTAACAACCAAGCACACCATATATAATAATTTTTTAAAATTATTCCTTTATATAAAATAATTTGGGTAAAATTATTTCATTTACCCCATTTCAAGACAATGTCATATCGAATTGCTCTTTTCAAGTGTTTAGATATCCCTATAGTAACGTTAATTACTCGTATTGACCAGAATCCATACCACTCAACAAACAAATCAACACAATATAAAACAATTTTATATTCACTAACAAATACGCACTCATATCTGCTAATACACTCAAACTCATTCTCGTGTGCTACTGACCCTATCTCGAATGAGTAATCCCCACCAAAGCCAAGGTTCTCGTTTAACCTTCAGCTCTGATACCAAATGTGACAGCCCGGGATTTTTGACCTCTGAAAATCAACATGAATACGTTAATTGTGTTACATACCGAGCAATCGAGTGCCAGAATTGTTAGATGGTTAGGGAAAAGAAGAAAGAGATAGAAGAAGAAAATAGAAATAACAACACAAAATCTCACAATCGCAGCGGAAAAATATATAACAGATAACAACTGGTCTTTATACAAAAAGAACTATAATTGTTATTTACACATTACATCATCAGAGTAAGAAAAATCAACAACTCAATACTGGACACTTATATAACTTGTCCACAAGTACTATATATATAACCTACAATACACAACAGAATATAATCAGATACGTGAAATATGTCTCCATCATCCAGCTCATCTCTTGAGCTCCATAGCATCTTATCTTGTATCTGTGATACTCTGTCTGACATGAGCATTATAATAAATAACACCCGAGTCAGTTTGGAAAACCAATGTGAGAGAACACACTCAAATTGAATTATTAAAGTTATCATAATCCTTCGAAAATCAAAGGTATCTCATAAGACCACACCACAAATAAACACGACGGCTTTTTACCTTACGGTAACCAAAACATTTCATATCAAATCCTCTGATAATATAATAGTGTCAAAGTATAGCTGAAATTTTTACATTAATTAAATTCCAGCATACTAGGCTCTACAATCAAAACAGTAAAGGCACATATTGGAGAATGGATTCCATACGAATGATTAGGTACTGGGGTATCACCTGTCACAGTACACATCTAGAAACAACGTACCGAGGACAATGCTGGGATCCCCTATAACACAAGACCGGACTACCCCTAACATGAATAGGCCGAATATGCTATCACCTTGGGTGTTCCCACCCACCTTTCCGAGCTCCTTCCATGAATCGTAGTAATAATATTCAAGGGTATCTAGAAAGGTGATAAACATACCCTAATTGGGTGTGACCCACTTAACCTTGCTGCATCTTCCCTGCTTTTCAGTCATTCCCTGTTGATGAGGCTAGAGGTTATGATTACCTTTTAAGGAATTTTCACTTAGAATGCTCATTGTCCTTCAAAGACAATGTACTGATAACATTCATCTATACAAGTCCATTCTGGATCCGAACGGAACCAAAGGCACTATTCCTATTACATCTATTTTGGAATAATCCTTAGGATTAGTATCGATTAGACCTTGCACCTCAATGCTCCATCTTCGACTCCTTGCTCCTGTTTTCCTTTTGAAATCGTACTCATTGGATCAAAGTATTTTTTAGATAACTTATCCGATCCCGGTCTCTTCGAAACAACGTTTGATATTTTTGGTAAACTCAACACCGGTTCTTTAGAAATAAACAGACGAAATAAGATCGGAGATCACCTCCTAACCGTTAGAGGATGGATTTCCTTATAATCTTCCTAGAAGAACGAACGAGTTTATATGTACAGTATAGCACCTCGAACGGTAACTGTACCTTATAATTTCCGTATTTCCCCTAAATATTCCCAAAGTTATATTTTGGCTCCAGATTTGATACTTGGTTATTTAACTATCAAAAAACAATCATTCAACCAAATGTTCCATTTCCCACTGAAAAACTCCAAATCTCTTTTTAATTTAATTTTAATAAATTACATCTCTTTATCCAAAATATATGTACTTATCTTATCCAATATAGTAAATTCACAAATTATCTTTCAAAAATATTTGAAACCCGTTTGAAAATAATGTGGAAAGTACCACTTCGGTATCAACCATGGGTTCACTTCTCAATATGTCTCTATCCCAAAGAAATCCAAAACTTAACTGCAAGCACTTACCTGCCTCCGATTTCTCCATGAAAGCATGCCATTACTTTTCGAAAACTTTATGTAGATTTCAAAATAATATTTATAAAGTTTCTATAATAATTTTCCCAGTTTTAAGTTTAGGAAAATACTTTTTAAATAAAGGTTATTTTATAAAATATGAATATTGAATACTTTATCCCTTTACAATAATAAGACTGATTTATTCTTAAATAATAATTAACTTAATATCAACCATTTAGAAAACTAATTAATTAATACTTAAATATACTTTAAATAATTTTAAACCACTAAATAATTAATTTTCTGAAATATTCTTAAACACTTTTAAATTTTCTAGTTAATGCTTAAAAATCCTTTTTTAAAAATATACTTAACTTCTTAAGAAAACTATATTTTTCAACCCCCATATAGCCTCGATTTATTTCCAATTTGATTTACGTCCAAATTCCGTAAATTCCCTTTTCCACATTTCTAAAATAAAAATACCCTTTATTTTTAATTGATTTACCCATCTCCTTACAAATCCTCATTGTGAATTTATATTTTCCATTTATCCACTGTAGACACTTTATTTATTTATAAACCTTGTCTATAATTTCCATAGTCTCATTTCCCGTTTAAAACGGTTTCACGATACTTAATCAATTTTAAATCGATTTCTAAATTATATTATGTTTTTAAATTAGTTTCTTAAATAACCCAAATATCCCAAAACCGCACTAAATTCAGATTTCACTTTCTTTTCATAACTAAATTTTTTATTTAAAATCTAGTATAACAATTCCATATTTTATTTTCAAAATTTCTTTTTCATTCTTCCAACTGTTAAATCTCGATTTGAAATAAATCCTTTATACTTAAACAATATCGCTTAAGTTTTATTATTTAAATCCTTTTATTTACATCATTCAAAACCTCTATGTTTCCATATTCCAGAACTGCCAAGTACAATTTTAGAACCAAACTATTTGTTTTACCCAAATTTATTTCTTTTACTTAATTCCTAATCTCGCCATAAATATTTTACTTCCAATTTTCTTTTTCTTTTCTTTCAAAATTCAAAACATTTATTGTTGCTATTAAAAACACCAAAATCCAGGCCAAAACTATCACTTCATTCAATACATTCAAATTACACTATAATCTACCATAGATTATTCAAACAGATCGTATCACTGAATAAGAAATTAATTTCAACATTTTTTATGAATCTAGTTGGATCCCTCCAACCTGTTTTCCTTGCATCCACATATGTTGGCACAATATAAAAATACCGATCCCACTTCGAGGGGGATATCGCAGTATATAGGGTCATCCGCTATTATACGGGGGGCATAGGCTTTCATTCGCTACATATATGCCGAATATCAGTCACTCCAATATATATACTATAATATCACATCAACTGATAAAAATATATCAATTCAACCAATCAATCAATAATTAATTTTACTATTTAAATTAATAGTAGTGATTTAAAATTGAGTGAGATTAACTCACCTTGACCTTTAAATTTGCCAAATGTTCACTTTAGATTAAGTCAACTCCAAACTAATTCTGTCGCAGAGAGGACGATGATACAAGTCTGTTCTGTTACATTCAATTTGCACCTCGCATAAGAGTTTACAACATTTTGAAGTTAACGACTTTTTTCTCCAGAGCTTTGAATTTTCATTAGTTTGAAGAGAAAGGGGAAAACATGGTTTCGTTAACTGAAGAGAGGAAGGAAAAAGGATTTGTGCTTTTAAAAGGAAAGAAGGAAAGAATCGCGTGTTCGGTCATTGTTTTCTTTTGAAGTTTTGAATCCCTTTCCACTCTGTTGACTACTTGCTTTTATAAAGAGGAGGGGCAGAGAGACGTGAATATTTAAAAAAAAAGAGTAAATACGCTTTTGACAGTTGCCTCATTTTTTCAAAATACGAAACATGATTTAAAAGAAGGTAAGTATGGATTGGAGAAGTAGAGATGGCTGACTAGATAGGATAGGTTTTGACTAGTCGATTCATATTATTTAAATTTCAAAACGTCTCATTTTACTCAACCCAAAATTTCGAACCTCTATCGAGGCGTGCCGCCAGGCGTTTATAATGTTGTACCCCTATTCCAAATGCAATGGAAAATGTTTTGAGTCCTTATTCAATCGTATAGAGAAGATAGCTTTATGGACCCAATTATTATATTGAATTTTCGATATAAATTTCAACGGTTTATATACCATACGACCAAACAATAACTCCAAATGCTACGAAAATTGAAATATAATAATAATACACTATTACAGATCCAATGGAACTGGTTTTGTAGAATTTCGACGCCTATGCCCGGAAGGCTATTTTTAAACGTAAATTTAAATGATATATTTTTAAAATCGAACAAATCACTTTTAAATTCAACTTAATTTTTTTTATTATCTTCAGTTTTATTAATATAAATTTTTATAAGCCTTTAAATTATTTTTAACAAGCATAAAACTCAAGATTCACTATTTTAACCAATTTTTAATAATCAATTCAATAATTAAATTATCCATTTTATGGTTATATTTGAAATTCAGATTAAAAATTAACTTTTAAATTGTAACGACCCGTAGATTTTAATAGTTTTAAATGGTTTTATTTAACGTAATTAATTGAAACTTTTGAGAAATTTTATACAATAATATTTTGAAATAAAAAATTTAATATTTGGATTACGTCCAATTAAACATAACAGATTTTAAATTTTCAATTTATTTTATCAAAGTTTATACCATTGTGAAATTCTATTTAATTCAAGCTAGCTAATTAATTATTGATAATAAAGCATTTTTCAAACCTGAATATTTTTATATAGAAAATTTCTAAATCCTCTCCTGAGTGAGACGGTATCCTTCGATTTTCAAAATTTGAACTTCTATAGCTCCGTTGATCTTATTTTCTGCATTTTTGCTGCATT
Organism: Allium cepa; assembly: GCA_030765085.1. NCBI lineage: Eukaryota > Viridiplantae > Streptophyta > Magnoliopsida > Asparagales > Amaryllidaceae > Allium > Allium cepa. Next base: position 974,783,524 of record CM060935.1, read on the forward strand.
TTCCACTAGCGGAAAATTCGAAATTCTATAATTCAATCGTATCACTAATATCTATATACCATTGTGATTGTCTCGTCGTGGTAATCTCGACGGTGTATTCGCTTCTGTATTTTGATGTCCGATTCACGGCGAAATCCGCGAAAAGTGGTAACCGTACCGGTACTAGTCTGTGACTTTACCTTTTCCTACGGTTTCGAAATTTAAAGCGCACAAGCAGGACCACTTTATTAATTTTCTTTTATAAGTCAGCTGAATCTGAGGGAAAAGTTTCTATTCAAATTGACTGCGTATTAATTCTTGACTGTTACTCAGCCTCCCTGTGTTTATACACTTTCCCACGGTTACTCTTCATTTCCTTTTATTTTGCTTAAATCACGTTATGATGAATCAACAGGCAACTTTACTTTTCTTTTGCAATTCAAAACTTCAAAACGTGCCGAACAAAACAAACATAAATTGCTCAACTCAATCAAGGGAATGACCGTTACAAATTTTTTTGTGACCGTTCATTCTTGCTCCATTCATTTTTTTAAAATTTTTCTTTCGTACTTTTATATTTGTGTCTGGCCTCGTTCTTTACATTTTATCTCCTCTCTGTCCTCCTCCTCTACCCCATTTTCTTTCCTCCTCCCCTTTATTTTTTTTATTCTTCCCTGAAGCCATCTCAGATCTCCTACTGATGCCTAGCCGTGCTCCTGCATGCTCCCCACCTATCAACAATGACAGATGCCGATTTCCTCTAGCCTAGCCTACCGCATCACCACACCCTCCTTCCACTACAAACGACCCATTGCTCCACTTGCCAATCCATCATCTTCCCTCCTTCAACCGACGTAGCCTCCGCCACCCGAAGTCGGCCATCCCGTGCGCCCGAATCCGCGTCAGTTTTCCAACAAAAACTCATCGCCTCACCATCAAGTAACTGCCCTCTGCCTTGAACTGCACCATGAAACGGCAAGGCCGGCTTCGCTCCACCACTGGCCGAGCCATCGGTCATCACAAACCCGCTGTGTACGCCTCGTCTTGCCTCCTGAAGCGTTCCTCTCTTTTGCTTACGTGCCATTCTTCTGTGATATTTGGGTGAGTTTGTATAATTGATTTGTATATTGGATTCTTTGTTTATATATATAATTATAAACTCATTTAGGTTGTAGTCTCTGTAGATATTTGCATTCTGTCTATTTTATAATTTATATAAATCAGTTTTATATACGTACTTTATATATTTATGCAAAGTGGAAAGTATAAGCAAGTCGCGGCATACGTATTATATACAAGTCTGTTAAAGGTATGTACAAGTTCTATTCCATTTGCTGTCAGGTATATTATCATATTATTAGGTATAGGTTGTATAAGTTGGAGTTGGTCTGTTAGTTCGGTTGTGAAACTAGTTCTGTTATATATATATTTATATAATTACACATGTGTTGGGTTCAAGTGTAAGTCGGTTTAGCTTCCAATGAATACATGCGTTGAGTATAATATTGTTTAGATATTTTAGTTGTAACTTTATGATGGAATTGGTTGTTCTAAGATATGAGATATTGATTTTAAATGTCAAAATATTACATATAACTATGTTATATGATAAAAAAGTTTGAAAAAAAAAGAAAAAAAAAGTTGTATTAAGCAAGCATTATATATATCAGTATATAAACTCATGTTTGATATGTATACAGTATACAAGTTTTAATAATGTAAGTTATATGTATTAAACATTTAAGTTTAGCGTGATGTATAGAAATTGGTACATTGATATAACCATGATATTACCACCCGGTCTGCATAATTCTAGGTACGTACATTTATTATTCATACTGGATTTGCCTGCATATATTATATGGAGGTTTTAAAGATAGCATATTATTATTATTATTTTTACTATTGGCTTCAAGCTGCATACAATATGGTTACTTCAATATATATAGATTTGGATTTTTGTGTTTTTAACTAAAATATTTATATAGATTGGTTATTTAAATATGTATTTTTAAAAATTGAGTATGGATTTAAGCGTATATAATATAATAATAATATATCCATTTTCAGTCTATATCAAAATCTAATTCTGATTTGTTCTTTTCGATCTACCATTTATCAGCCTTGTCCATCGATCTCGTCCCCGTCGTACTTTGCTTTGAAATCCGTGCTCCGATTCGTATCTTATTCCGTTGTCAAATCTATCTAGCCTCGAAAGGTGAGCAATCACTCACGATTAACGTTCTTTTATTTATTAAATTTGATTTCAATTGAAACGACAATTGAAATATGAGGCTGTAGTTATTTAAATTGTTATATATGCTATTATCTATAACTGTTCACGTATGGGATATGACACCATATCCTATTGTTTATATTTATTTTGATGATATATGCCTGGTGTTATTATTATTTTCATATCTGTTATCACTCTGCAAGTTCCCTGTTAGTATAGAAATCATTATGGGTTGAAATGATACATACCCGAACGAACTTTAGAATAGGAGAAAATCGTTATGGGATGAGATGATAAACCCAAGCGATTTTCATTTAATTAAATTTGGGATTACGGGTTGAAACGATATCCACCCGTATATATTTAGTGTACGGATTGAAATGATAAATATCCGTAGCATTTGACTATATGATAGGAAATATATACCGACACCGTTGGTCCATATAAATATTTTAAAGGTAAAATTCTATAGTTTGAAAAGAAACGTATGGGAATTAATAAATATTTGTTCTTAAAATATTATATATAAATGGAAACTTTATATATAAATTTAATAATAATATTTTGGGATTGATTTAATCCATATAATATGTTTAAGTATTGTTTAAGATTTATATTTCAAAATTTACCGTTGTAAAGAATTTGAATAATTAAGATTGGGAGATAAATTGGGTTTATAAAAATGGTATTTAAATAAATATTTATTTAATTAAATCAAATTGAAAATTTTGAAATGGAAATTTAAGGGTGTGATTTTTGTAACTGGATTTTTGATTTAAGAGATTTATTGAATATTTCACGTTTAAATTAATTAAAGAAAATATTGAGTAAAAGGGAAATTTCAGGTTACTCAAATAATATTGAATCTAAGGAGGAAATATTCAAGGCTAAATAATAATTTGATTAAATCAAGATCTTTATGAAACTGTTAAATTGAACTTTGGGAATGTAGAATATTAAAGCTTTGAACTATACTAGAATTTAATTGGTGTTTCAGATCTGTATTTGAATCAATATAAGTCGAATCTATTATTTAGAAAACCGAACTGAAATAAAATTTACTTTGAAGCGTTTAATATTTAAGTTTTGAAATATTGAAATGTAAAAGGGTATTTTGTGATTTCAAATCCGGATCGAAAAATGTGAAATGGTTATTTAGAAATTAAGTTGAATTTAAATTGATTTAAATTGAGATTTGACTAGATTTGAATTTGGAAATTTAGTAAATTGAATCGTAACTTTGAAAGTGAAAAAGTTAGAAATAATTATATATCTAATGAAAATGATATTTTGGTTTTGAAGTATAAATAAATGGGAATGACCACGGTGTTATAGTGTATATTTCTACCGTGTAGATAGTTCTACAGATCCTTAGAGGATGGTTATCCCAAACATCCTTTAAGTTACTTGTATTCCAGTTGATATTTCACTTGAGTTGGATTTATTGATATAAGAATGTTAATCCTGACCCGAGTGTCTTGTGTTTTGCTTTACGCTCGGGTCAGACTGAGTAATACATCATTAGACTCACCTTTGGAGATTGGAGCTTCATTTGGAGATCCAACTATTGATTCAGATTTCAGCCTTTCCAGTTGATTGGTTCAGAGAAGTCATCTGTTGCATTGGAGACTTCACTGCATTTGAACTATTCGGTTGTATTTTATTTCTAACTCTGATGTATATAGTAGCTTCATGAACTACTATTCTTTATCTATGCCGCTGCATTATATTACTATGTGATCTGTAATTGATTTATTTACTGTATATTTTAAGTTTTTCCAAATTTTAAATTAACAATTCGGTATTTTGAATTATTCAAGTCGGATATGTATGGTTTTATTGTCGATTTGAATGGTCCAAAATAGCGAGTCATTACAGTTGGTATCAGAGCTTTGGCTCTAGGCAAAACTTAGCATATATGGTAAATTTATTTACAGAATCACTTCCGCTCGAGTTGAATCTCTTCCTTTTGATTCGATTTCCTTTGAATTTTGGAATGTCCCTCGGTTCCGAAATTCATTCCGTCTCTCCCTATTTATATTCGTTTGATTCCGGAGTATCCCATAACTCCACTGAATGATTTGTAAAGAGGGTGAAAACTCCTTTTCAATTGGCATTGACACCGAAGATTTCTGTATCCTCGGTTTACGATGCTGCTATATCTTGTTATGCCGAATTCTATATCTCTGACGATCGAATGTCGAATTGCCTCAGAATTCTACACCAATCTAATTTTGGAATCACGGTTGACCGGTAAAGGTCGCCCACGATTTATAGAAGTATATCCATCTTCTATTTTGTAATTTAATTATCTCATCCTCAATCGAGTCTATCTTCGAATCAGGATTTTATTGATTGGAGATCCTCTAAATTAAATCACTATCTTTGTTTTGAAACCATTCTTGAATCATCCTTTGAAAATCGGGTTTTGTTTGTATTTTTGAAATTGTTTATACCGAAATTTTATTTTGATAACTATGATTTTATTCTATATATATATAAAAGTGAAAATGTTACCCTATATATATAAAAGTTTTTAAAGTATTTGAAATTTTGAAAATTTATAGAAATAGATTTATATAAAAATGATTTATAACTGAAGTGTTAAATTTGAAATTCGAGAATTGAATTCCGGTGTTTTGAAATTGGTTTTAAGATTTTTGAAATTATATAATAATACGATTTGAAAGTATTTTCTGAATAAGAAGTGTTTCAAATGACTCAAACGAGTTCCAATGATTTCAATGAAAATTCAACGAAGTTTTAAGAAAATAGAAGTCCAGAATTCACTATGTCGCGGGAAAATAATTTCGATGATGAGTGCACGCATCATCGACATTGATTTTCGAGTTTCAGAGTGGGGGAGAGGCCACTTTAATAGCTTCGCTATGCAAGTGATTTTGTAAAAACCGTTTTTGATTTCAAATTCCGAAGTATAATTTGATATTTTAGAAATATATAAGTATATATTTGAAACAATATAAAATGAGACCGGTGTTCAGTCCTCGAGTTTCGGATTTAATAATTGATTTATTGATTTATTGTTGATTTTCAACTCTTGAATTGAAAATTTGATTTCCCTAACTATTTTGAATGTTCGAACACTTCCAAATCGAGATTAAATTTTCAAAGCTAAGAATTTCGAAGAGTATAAAATGTTTGATAAAGAATATAAAATTTAACTTTGAAATGTTTTGAAAAAAAAATAGTTGAATAATGGTTTTCAGAAAGGTAAATTGGATATTTCACATAGAAATAGATAGTTTAAAAGTTCTAAAAAAAGGGATAATTATAAATTTGGAAACCATTTTGAGTATAATTGATTTTGGGAAAATATTTGGTTTTGAAATTAAATTGGAATTAAAAACCAGTACTTATATGGTGATTTTTGGAAATGAATTTGTTTGACTTGAATTATTTTAATTTGGAAAATGGGTTAATTTTCTAAACCTATTATTTTGGGAACTTTGAAATTTAGATATTTAATTTGGAAGAAAATTTGGTGAAATTATATATGATTTTGAAACTGAATTTATATTGAAATGATTTGAAATTTGAGAACCTTACATTATTAAACACTTGATTTGGGAGTGGTCGAACTTATAAAAATTGGATTTGTAAAAGTATGAAATTGATTTGAAATCCATTGATTTGAAGGTACTCAATTTGGAAAGCTATTTTATATAATCGAAGTCTATATAAGTATGATTTGATCTACTATTGATTTGGAAAGTATTCGATTTGGGAAAAATGGAATCCTATATAATGGACTTTATATAAGTATGATATTTGAAAGTGATTTGAAAAGGTACTATATGATATATATTTTCGAAGTAAAGATATGGAAAGTGCCTTCTGCTTGATATCCGCTTTGTGGCCACATCGTGGATTCACTCTATCGATATTATTCTCTCTGATTTTTGGTTTTCCCGATGTAATACTCGAGTTTTCCTACCGTGGCGTAACCCATGGTTTTTTTTCTTTTCTCTCGTGAATGCATAGCGCAATTGCCTGGCTGAGTCTGGCCTAGGGGTACGGATTGTTTCCTGGGGATCCAGGTGTAACCATTGTGTATTCTGCAATCTGTGTAGGTCGCGAATAGTAGCGCAAGTGCCTGGCTGAGTCTTGCCTAGGGGTACGGATTGTTTTCTGGAGGATCCAGGCGTAACCATTGTGTATCCTGCACTCTACTAGTCATCATGGCGTAACTCGCAGGGCTGAGAAAGCTTACGGATACGGATTGTTTCCTGGGGGATCCAGGCGTAACCATTGTGTATCTGCGAACCATGGTCGGACAAAGGTTTTGGTTTGGTTGTTTGTCTGGATTGTACTTTCCATATCTGTTTTTAAAAGGTTTTTCAAGTATTTTCACTGGGTGTTGAAACAAGTCTACTAAGTACTTGAAGAATTCTAGCTTTGCGCCTGATCAACGCATGGCCAGAGTCTGCAAGAACGAGGATAAACTTGTTGAAACATCGAGTTATAAAAGTACTTTTGAAAGGAAAATTTATTTCGATATAATAGTATTTTATTATAAAAGTGTTATTATAAAGGTATTTATTATGAAAGTATTTTTCCCAACAAAGAAAGTTTGAATTAATATTTGAAATTTAAATTCTTATGATTCTAGATTGATTATTCGTGCCCGATACTATTCCTTGCATCTACCTTATCTGCTCAGTTTAGTTATTCACCTTGATTCTGTTTTCCAAATCTACCTTCCTTCCTTGTTGGATATATCCTTTAAAAATATTATTTAATTACAAACTACATGGTTTAATAGAAACTGTAGTGTTATAAATATTTTAGAAGTTATTTATCCAAAATAAAACATATTTAAAAAAAAATGATTTGTGATCTAATAATAATATTTGGAAGGTATCTTGAAACAAAATAAAAATTTATGAATTTTGGATTTAATATTTCAATAGCTTCTTTATAAATATAAGTAATAATGTAAATAATTGTTTTCAAAGGAGTTTGAAAAGTATTAAAATATTAAAGAAAATTAAATTTCAAATGAAGTTATCAAAAAAATATTTCAAATAAAATTTATATAGTTTTAAATTAATTGTTTATCTTGTCTTTCAATCTATTTTATTTCTGGTTGTTCTATTCTCCTACCTCCTACCTTTTCGGGGACGAAAAGTTTTGAGTGGGGGAGAGTGTAACGACCCGTAGATTTTAATAGTTTTAAATGGTTTTATTTAACGTAATTAATTGAAACTTTTGACAAATTTTATATAATAATATTTTGAAATAAAAAATTTAATATTTGGATTACGTCCAATTAAAATAGCAGATTTTAAATTTTAAATTTATTTTATCAAAGTTTATACCACTGTGAAATTCTATTTAATTCAAGCTAGCTAATTAATTATTGATAATAAAGCATTTTTCAAACCTGAATATTTTTATATAGAAAATTTCTAAATCCTCTCCTGAGTGAGACAGTATCCTTCGATTTTCAAAATTTGAACTTCTATAGCTCCGTCGATCTTATTTTCTGATTTTTGCTGCATTTTCCACTAGCGGAAAATTCAAAATTCTATAATTCAATCGTATCACTGATATCTATATACCATTGCGATCGTCTCGTCGTGGTAATCTCGACGGTGTATTCGCTTCTGTATTTTGATGTCCGATTCACGGCGAAATCCGTGAAAAGTGGTAACCGTACCCGTACCAGTCTGTGACTTTACCTTTTCTTACGGTTTCGAAATTTAAAGCGCACAAGCTGGACCACTTTATTAATTTTATTTTATAAGTCAGCTGAATCTGAGGGAAAAGTTTCTATTCAAATTGACTGCGTATTAATTCTAGACTATTACTCAGCCTCCCTGTGTTTATACACTTTCCCACGGTTACTCTTCATTTCCTTTTATTTTGCTTAAATCACGTTATGATGAATCAACAGGCAACTTTACTTTTCTTTTGCAATTCAAAACTTCAAAACGTGCTGAACAAAACAAACATAAATTGCTCAGCTCAATCAAGGGAATGACCGTTACAAAAATTTTTATGACCGTTCATTCTTGCTCCATTCATTCTTGCTCCATTCATTTTTTTTAAATTTTGCTTTCGTTCTTTTATATTTGTGTCTGGCCTCGTTCTTTACATTTTATCTCCACTCTGTCCTCCTCCTCTACCCCATTTTCTTTCCTCCTCCCCTTTATTTTTTTTATTCTTCCCTGAAGCCATCTCAGATCTCCTACTGATGCCTAGCCGTGCTCCTGCATGCTCCCCACCTGTCAACAATGACAGATGCCGATTTCCTCTAGCCTAGCCTACCGCATCACCACACCCTCCTTCCACCACAAACGACCCATTGCTCCACTTGCCGATCCATCGTCTTCCCTCCTTCAACCGACGTAGCCTCCGCCACCCGACGTCGGCCATCCTGTGCGCTCGAATCCGCGTCAGTTTTCCAGCAAAAACTCATCGCCTCACCATCAAGTAACCGCCCTCTGCCTTGAACCGCACCATGAAACGGCTAGGCCGGCCTCGCTCCACCACTGGCCGAGCCACCGGTCATCAAAAACCCACTGTGTACCCCTCGTCTTGCCTCCTGAAGCGTTCCTCTCTTTTGCTTACGTGCCATTCTTCTGTGATATTTGGGTGAGTTTGTATAATTGATTTGTATATTGGATTCTTTGTTTATATATATAGTTATAAACTCATTTAGGTTGTAGTATCTGTAGATATTTGCATTCTGTCTATTTTATAATTTATATAAATCAGTTTTATATACGTACTTTATATATTTATGCAAAGTGGAAAGTATAAGCAAGTCACGGCATACGTATTATATACAAGTCTGTTAAAGGTATGTACAAGTTCTATTCCATTTGCTGTCAGGTATATTATCATATTATTAGGTATAGGTTGTATAAGTTGGAGTTGGTCTGTTAGTTCGGTTGTGAAACTAGTTCTGTGATATATATATTTATATAATTACACATGTGTTGGGTTCAAGTGTAAGTCGGTTTAGCTTCCAATGAATACATGCGTTGAGTATAATATTGTTTAGATATTTTAGTTGTAACTTTATGATGGAATTGGTTGTTCTAAGATATGAGATATTGATTTTAAATGTCAAAATATTACATATAACTATGTTATATGATAAAAAAGTTTGAAAAAAAAAGAAAAAAAAAAGTTGTATTAAGCAAGCATTACATATATCAGTATATAAACTCATGTTTGATATGTATACAGTATACAAGTTTTAATAATGTAAGTTATATGTATTAAACATTTAAGTTTAGCGTGATGTATAGAAATTGGTACATTGATATAACCATGGTATAATCACCCGGTCTGCATACTTCTAGGTACATACATTTAATGTTCATACTTGATTTGCCTGCATATATTATATGGAGTTTTAAAGATAGCATATTATTACTATTATTTTTACTATTGGCTTCAAGCTGCATACAATATGGTTACTTTAATATATATATTTGGATTTTTGTGTTTTTAACTAAAATATTTATATAGATTGGTTATTTAAATATGTATTTTTAAAAATTGAGTATGGATTTAAGCGTATATAATATAATAATAATATATCCATTTTTAGTCTATATCAAAATCTGATTCTGATTTGTTCTTGTCGATCTTCCATTTATCAGCCTTGTCCATCGATCTCGTCCCCATCGTACTTTGCTTTGAAATTTGTGCTCCGATTCGTATCTTATTCCGTTGTCAAATCTATCTAGCCTCGAAAGGTAAGCAATCACTCACGATTAACGTTCTTTTATTTATTAAATTTGATTTCAATTGAAACGACAATTGAAATATGAGGCTGTAGTTATTTAAATTGTTATATATGCTATTATCTATAACTGTTCACGTATGGGATATGACACCATATCCTATTGTTTATATTTATTTTGATGATATATGCCTGGTGTTATTATTATTTTCATATCTGTTATCACTCTGCAAGTTCCCTGTTAGTATAGAAATCATTATGGGTTGAAATGATACATACCCGAACGAACTTTAGAATAGGAGAAAATCGTTATGGGATGAGATGATAAACCCAAGCGATTTTCATTTAATTAAATTTGGGATTACGGGTTGAAACGATATCCACCCGTATATATTTAGTGTACGGGTTGAAATGATAAATATCCGTAGCATTTGACTATATGATAGGAAATATATACCGACACCGTTGGTCCATATAAATATTTTAAAGGTAAATTTCTATAGTTTGAAAAGAAACGTATGGGAATTAATAAATATTTTGTAACAACCCGATATTTTCAGCCATCCGCATCCGCACATGTCGGACTTGAATTGCTCAAAATACCGCATTGTAAATAAATTTGGAGCAAATGAAATACAAATCACAGAATCACAGACACAGAACAAACAGAATACCTCGCAGTGGAATATAAAATACATAGTAGTTCATGAAGCTACTATGGCAGAGTCTCAAACTAAATATATAATACAGTTTGAAAACAACATAATAGAAATCCCAAATAGATAGAAGTTCACTAATACATGAGATAAACTAGAATAGCTGAAACAGAAAGTAGGTATAAATGTAGATAAGCAGAAACTCCAGCAAAGACCAGCTCCAGAAAGAGAATCCAAAGCTGTGAATAATCAGGCTGACCCGAGCGTAAAGTGAAACACAAAACACTCGAGTCAGGACAATATATACTTATATAATGTAAACTAACTCAAGTGAACTGTAGTAGAAATGCACAATAACTTAAAGGATGCTTGGGATCGCCCATCCTTTAAGAATAAGTTAAACTATAAATTAAATACATCCCGTGGTTAAAATTTCAAAATGGTATTTTATACTTCAAAATCAAATATCATTTCAAAATTCAATATCATTCAAAATCCATTTCAAAATATCAAAAATATAATATCTTCCAAACCACATTCATTTTTATTTAATTTAAATAACATTACAAAACACATTTGAAAATAGTTTATATTTCAAAACAAATTACTTCATTTTAAATCGTAAAATGAAGTTATTATATTTAATAATTAAATTATTAAATTTACAAAAATTTAGTCTTTCAAAATTCATTTATTCACTTAATTTATTAAAACAAATGAAAATTCAACTTTCGCAGCATTTAGAAATTGCTACAGAAAGTTACATTCATAATAGTTCAATTTAACAAAAGATAGCATTTAAAAATGCTATAATAGAGTTACATCAGTTTCAATAAAACTTTGTTAAATTCAACAATTATAACATTTACAAAAATGCTATGATAGCCTTTAATTAAACTTAGCCATTTGGTTAATTATTATCAACTACAGCATTTACAAATGCTGTGTTATCATTTACGTTAGAATTAATAGCATTTCTGAAATGCAGTTAATTAACTTCAAATATTCAGTATAATTTCACAAATAATTATATTTTTATTTAAATCGTTTTTAACTTATAAAATCATATAATTTCACTTTTAAAACAATCATTCAAATATCCTTATATTCATGATTTTATAAAGTTAAATCTCCATTCAAAAATCAAAATTTAATAATAATTCACTTATTAAATTCCAACATAAAATTTCAAATTCATTAAATTAAATTTAGCTTAACACTTAAGTTTAAAATTTTCAAATATAATTTAATTTCATTTTTATTTACTTAACTTAAAATTCACTTTTAAGCCAAATTCATAAATTTCCAATTTTAGTTATATTTCAAAATTTCAACATAAATATTCATTCATTTCACATTTAACTTTATTCAAAAATCATTAATGTATTACATAATCATTTTAAATTCATTTGATTCAAAATATCATAAATTTATCATATTTTCATATTTAATTTAAATTCCATTTATCACCAAATTATAATTTCCAAAATAACTTACATTTCAGATTTCTAACTTTACCCTTTATTTATTTCACTTATAAATTTTCAGAAAATCAATAATCCTTTACAAAAATCATTTTTAAATCAAAATATTATAATATTTACATTTCTAAAATATTTTAAAATTCTTTAGGAAAATCATATTTTAACAATGGGTCTGTATTTCATTTTCTAGCCTAGGTAAAGTGATACGGGTAATATATCATTTCAACCCGTAATTTACAAGGAAAACCCGAGTTTGATCATTTCAAACCCGCAATCCCAAGTAAAAGAAAATAATTGAAAATCATTCAGGCCTATCATTTCAGCCCATAATGATTTTCTCCTGTTCTAAAGTCCGTTCGGGTATGTATCATTTCAACCCATAGTGATTCTAGTCTACAGGGAACTTGCAATGTGATAAACTGATGAAAGTAACAGAATAGCATGAAATAACAGTAACATATGATATAACAGGTGTAAATATAAGTGTGAACATCATATGAATATAATATAGCAGTTATAACAGGATGATATGCATTTACAGATTCAGGTGATGTCAGTTTATCACTACATAAGTACATATTAGTCTGGTGAGATTTACTCACTGTTTTGAGCTGGAGACACAACGACGAATGCACGAATGAGATCCAAACAAGCACGATAACACAACACAAAGATGAGTGGAAGAGCCAAAGATTAATTCTCCTTTGATACATGAGACAAAACAAATAAATATAACATAAGTTTTCAACCCAAATTCAATTAAACAAAGCTAGAAATGAATACACAAAACATCACTGAAGTGTTTGCACTTGCTTTCTACCACCAATGCTTCAACTCCAGATCTGAAATAGCACGGCTAAAGGCATGGTTTGGGTTCTTAAAGGTCGGCCTAGCATGGCAAAATGATGGAGCAAATATATATTAGCATGAACTAACACTACAAGGCAAAACAGCAATGTTTCAATGCAAATATGGGCTCGGCCAAAGCAAGGGTAGGCACAGCCATGGCTTCAGGTGGGGTAGGGATGATGTGCAGGGGGGTTTCAGGTCTGGAACAATAGGTGGTTGTGGTGTGCGGTCGGCCTTGGTGGTGGTTTGGAGGCGGTGGACCTAGGTGTGCTTGGCTTGAACATGTAGGTGATGATTTGCTCTAAACTATGGTGGATTTTCTTCCTCATGGAGCACGGCAATGGGATAGGGAGGGGCTGGAGGAGGCGTTGGTTAGGTGTGGTGGTGGTGGAGGTAGCCTAGGGATTGGAGGAAAGAGGAGCCGTGCCATATAGGTGAAGAAGACAAGTGCAAATCAATGAAAAAATCAAGAGGAAAACATAAGAAAACATGAAAAACAAAGAGGTTTTTACCATAATTTTTGTAAGCAATGGAGATGGCCGGCTATTTTGAAGATGATAAAGATTTGTTTTCGTGAATTATGAGAAAAATAAGTGGCTGAGAGAAAGAATCAAGTCGGCCAAAGCAATTGAATGCAAGAGGTTGGAAAACGAAGAGGTGGAAAACAAAAGGTCTCAAGCAGCTAAAGAGTCACAAAACTCTTCGAATTTCTTTTATATAAATTTGTAATTATAAATACATATAAAAATTATTAATAAAGATAAAAACTCTGATATGAAAATAAAATTACAAAAGAAAAATAAAATAAAATTAATTAAATAGAATTTAAATTAAGAAAATGGCTAAAATTGCAAACTAGACTTTAAAAATTAGACATAACTTCAATAGACTTTGGAAAATTTTATTTAAATTTAAATACATGTAAAATGAATAAAATAAAGTAAAACACAGTAAATAAGAGTGAATGCATAAAATAAATAAATAAATTTTAATTATATATTATTAAATTAAGAAAATAGCAAGGAAAAATGGAAACTGGGCTTGAAAATTAGAAAATAGATTCAATAAGCTTTGGAAAACTTCTATCAAAACTTTAAAAATATTTAAAAGAAAAAATATATATAATATAGCATATTAACACATATTAAAATAAAATATGACAAAGAAAATATAATTTATATAATTTAAAATAAACAAAATTGCTAAATAAAACAAATTGCATTCAATATTGAAACATACATAACTTTCACAATTTAAGTCCGTTTTCAACGAAACGAAAAGCAGTATCCAAGTTATTAAATATATTTTCATAATAAAAGATAAGAATTTAAATATTTAAATTTTGAAATTTAAAAGTCAATGTTTGAACAGTTTGAACAGAAATACACTTTCAGTAAAATTTCCAAGTTATACTAGTTTGAAATTATAATTCCCATAATAATTAACATTTATATTTAAAAATGAAATGTTTGAAATAAAAAAAAAGTTTAAAATAATTTCAAAATGAAATAAATTCGAAATTAAAATATACATAAAAATCTAGGGTTGTTACACTCTTCCCCACTCAAATCTTTTCGTCCTCGAAAAGGAAGGAAGCGGAGAAACAATAAGAAAGAGCAATAGGTTGGAATGCATCCCCGAAAGAAGGTAGGGAAAAAAGATAGCTAGGAGGTAAAGCAGGTTGAAAGACAAGGATGAACCATTATTTAAACCATTATTCATTTCAATTAAAATTTCATACTATTTTAAACATTTTATAATATGATGAATAGTCATTTGATTCAAATATGATGGTTCAAAGTAAACAATTTTTAAACATTTTAAAATCTTTAGGAGGGAAAATAACTGATCAAAATATTCTTTATATAGTACTTTATCAAGATACTTTTATCAAAATACTCTTATAACTCGATGTCTTAACAAGTTTACTTTCGTTCCTACAGACTCTTGCTATGCGTTGATCAGGCGCAAAGCTAGAATTCTCCAAGTACTTAGTAGACTTGTTTCAACACCCAGTGAAAATAATGAAAACACTTTTAAAAACAGATATGGAAAGTACAATCCAAACAAATCAACCAAACCGAAACAGTTGTCTAACCATGGATCGCAGATACACAATGGTTACGCCTGGATCCCCCACGAAATAATCCGTATCCGTAAGCTTTCTCAGCCCTGCGAGTTACGCCATGATGATGAGTAGAATGCAGTATACACAATAGTTACGCCTGGATCCCCCAGGAAACAATCCGTACCCCCAGGCAAGACTCAGCCAGGCACTTACGCTACTCTTCGCGACCTACACAGATTGCAGGATACACAATGGTTACGCCTGGATCCCCCAGGAAACAATCCGTACCCCTAGGCAAGACTCAGCCAGGCAGTTGCGCTATGTAGTCGCGATCATAAGACCATGGAGATCACCATGGAATTCGATGGACACTCGAGTATCATATCCGGAAAACCCAAATCAAAGAGAGAGAATAATATCGATAGAATGAATGCACAGTGTGGCCACAAAGAGGATATCAAGCAGAAGGCACTTTCCATATCTTTACTTCGGAAATATGTATCATATAGTACCTTTCAAAAATCACTTTCAAATATCATACTTATATGAAGTCCATTTTATATAAGATTTCATTTCAAATCAAATACTTTTCAAAATAGTACTAGTATATCAAATCACACTTATATAGATTTCGATTATATAAGATTTCACTTTTCAAAATTGGGTACCCTTTCAAATCAACAGTTCCAATTCAACATTTTACTTATACAAATCATTTTTATATAAGTTCGATAGCTCCCAAATCAAGTATTAAATAAAACAGGTTCTAAATTTTAAACCATTTCGATATCAAATAAATTTTAAAATCATATATGATGTCACCAAATCATTTCTTTCAAGTTATACATATTCAGTTTCAAAATTTCTTAAAACAATAGGTTTAGAAAATAATCCAAATTTCCAAATCAACAAAATTTAGGTCAAATAAATTCATTTCCATTTCAAACATGTATTCACTTCAAAAGTCATAATACTTTCAAAGTTATGAATCTTTCAAAACTAAAATACTTGAAATCATTACACTTTGAAAATCATAACATTTAGAAATCATGCATTTGAAATCATAAACATGGCCTTAATTCTTTACATTTCAATTTTTTTTCAATTAAACCAAAATCTAAAATTTCCAATTTTAATTCAATTCAAACCATCAGTTTCAATTTAGTTTTCCAACAAAACCATTTCAAATATTATCAATTTCAAATATAGATTTGATTTACAAAATAAACTATTAAATCTTAAATATGTTTCAAGGCTTAAATATACCATATTTCAAAACTAAATTTCATAATTTCATATATCTCAAATTTTACTTCATTATTACTTAGTGTTGAGATATTTATTTCATAAATCCATTATTTTTAAATAAACTCAAATTACAAGTAAACCAAATATCCTTTCATACTAATATAAGCTACAATTATTCATTTATCAAAATCAATGGTTTTCAAAATCATCTTATACTTACATAAAGTTTATCTTATATGAGAATCAAAAATTTCAAAAATAAATTTCGCTGCATGGAAAGCCATATGGGATTGAACATCTTTGCTTACTAATAGATTTTTAATTAAGAATAGTTTTGTGTATAAAATAGTTTGTATGAAAAATAGAATAAAATAGTTAGTTTAAGAAGAATAAAAGAAAAATGGTTTTGAAAAATGGTTTTAAATTTGATAGTAGTTTTTCATAAAAGAAAAATTCCAATTAAATTACAAAGATATCCAACCCAACAACTTTCAATTTCAGCGTCAAGTATATAAGGATATAAGATGTACATATGTCATCATTTCACAACATTACATTCGATTGCTCGCTCGATCACACAAGTTCGCTTTCGAACTAGTATTGTCCATTCGACTTCCCTAATGCGGACTTCGATATGGTTTCTCGACTAGAAGCCATCAGTCTCCTTGCATAGCCATATACTATGATAGAGAATTCTAGAATCAAGCCAAAAATCCGTATCAAATATTCGCCATCAAGACTCAAATGAAAAATCCTTACACGAAATGGTGTAATTCACCTCGAACTTGTGTACTCAAACTTGGATCAAATTAATTATGCGAATAAAACAGCATACGTACAACTTATGTATCTATTCCAACTTGTTAAATAAATAGTTTCATAAAGATGTTATCAAGTTAAAACATTTAAAACCAAATTTTCCTCAAACATTTGAAGACTAAATTTCATATTAGTATAATTCAAAATAGTCTTATTTATTTACTAAAAAAATAGTTTCGACTTATAAAAATCATATTATTTCATACTTGAAACATACAAACTAAACTTATATTCTTTATCAAATACCTTATACCTTTCAAAAATTTAGCTTTGAAAAATTAACCTTGATTTGGAAGTGCTCGAATCTTAAAATAGTCGAAGAAGTCATATTTTCAATCCAAGAGTTGAAAATCAACACTAAATCAGTAAATCAATTTCAAAAGATAGGTTTCAAATCCAAAACTCGAGAACTGAACACCGGCTTACTTTAAATCATTTCAAATATACATAAGTATATCTTTCAAAAATCAAATCATACCTCAAAATATGAAATCAAAACTGGTTTCACAAGATCCCTCGCATAGCAAAGCTACTAGAGTGGCCTCTCCCCCACTCAGAAACTCGAAAATCAATGTCGATGATGCATGCATTCATCACCGAAATTACTTTCCAGCGACATAAGTGAGTTCTAGACTTCAATTAACTTTGAAAAACTTCTTTGAAATTCCTTCGAAATCATTGAAATTCATTCGAATACATTTGAAACATTTCTTATTTGAAAAATATCTTTAAATCATATTATTATTACATATTTTCCAAAATCTTAAAACCGATTTCAAAACACCGGAGTTCGATTCCTCGAAATTCAAATTCAAAACCCTTCGGTTATAAATCATTTTTGTATAAATCAAGTTTCTTATAAATTTCGAAATTTCAAATCCTTTCAAAGCTTTAAATTTTCATTTTAAAAGGTATATAATCCTTATCGAAAACATTTCACTTTTTATATACAAAATATGGTCATCCTTAATAATTTCGATGTATGCACAATTTCAAAATACAACCAAGCACAAATTTCCAAAGGATGATTCAAGGAAGGATTTCAAACAAACAAAGATTCAAAATTAGAGGAACTCTAATCAAATAGAATTCTAGTTCGAAGATAAACTCAAACGAAGATGAGATAATTTAATTACCAAATAGAGGATAGATAAGCCTATATAAATCGCGGGCGAACTTAACCGGTCAACCGAGACTTTAGGAATATAATCAATACGGAAATATAAGGCAAATCGACCTTCGATCGCCAGAGATAGAATCCGGGTAGAGCAGGAGATAGATAGCATCGACATCCGAGGATACAAAAATCTTCAGTGAATCAATGCCAATTGTAAAGGAGTTTCACCCCTTTACAAATCATTCAAAGATTTACGGAATCATCGCTCTTTAGAGAGGTCATTCCAAAGTAGAGTTACGAATGCTCCAAAATTAAAAGGAAAAATAGGGAAAACAAGACTGGATTCCAGAACAAGTGGGAGTGTTCCAAAGTTCAAGGAATCCTAGTCGATAAGAATCTTAACCAAAAGATTTCTAACAAGGTGGATAACGAAGAGATGAAGTTTAGAAAATCTTGATTTCAAAATAAGAACATTTTTATACCAAAATAATCTTTGAAAATCCTTTAAAAATCATTTGGAAATCATTTTATACTTCGAAAATACGTTCTCTCACAAAGAAAGGATTCTGAGATTGATTTCACTCATTCTAGGGTATTTCTACCCTATCTCTAATGAGTTTTTGCTCCGCAGGCTAAGGTTTGCCTAAAACCAAAGCTCTGATACCAACTGTAACGGGCCGCGCCAGTGGGGTAACGCCCACCGTAGCATACATTGGTACCTGTGTTCTGCTTTTACGGCCAGCCTCTCGACTGCACCACCAACCCCTGCGGGGACATGTAGGAGCAAGAGTCAACCGTTCGCTACCAAACCAGGAAGCGAGAACCCCCTATCATGTTGCACCCTCCAAGTGCAATGGCAGACACACATGTCGGACTTGAATTACTCAAAATACCGCATTGTAAATAAATTTGGAGCAAATGAAATACAAATCACAGAATCACAGACACAGAACAAACAGAATACCTCGCAGCGGAATATAAAATACATAGTAGTTCATGAAGCTACTATGGCAGAGTCTCAAACTAAATACATAATACAGTTTGAAAACAACATAATAGAAATCCCAAATACATAGAAGTTCACTAATACATGAGATAAACTAGAATAGCTGAAACAGAAAGTAGGTATAAATGTAGATAAGCATAAACTCCAGCAAAGACCAGCTCCAGAAAGAGAATCCAAAGCTGTGAATACTCAGGCTGACCCGAGCGTAAAGTGAAACACAAAACACTCGAGTCAGGACAATATATACTTATATAATGTAAACTAACTCAAGTGAACTGTAGTAGAAATGCACAATAACTTAAAGGATGCTTGGGATCGCCCATCCTTTAAGAATAAGTTAAACTATAAATTAAATACATCCCGTGGTTAAAATTTCAAAATGGTATTTTATACTTCAAAATCAAATATCATTTCAAAATTCAATATCATTCAAAATCCATTTCAAAATATCAAAAATATAATATCTTCCAAACCACATTCATTTTTATTTAATTTAAATACCATTACAAAACACATTTGAAAATAGTTTATATTTCAAAACAAATTACTTCATTTTAAATCGTAAAATGAAGTTATTATATTTAATAATTAAATTATTAAATTTACAAAAATTTAGTCTTTCAAAATTCATTTATTCACTTAATTTATTAAAACAAATGAAAATTCAACTTTCGCAGCATTTAGAAATTGCTACAGAAAGTTACATTCATAATAGTTCAATTTAACAAAAGATAGCATTTAAAAATGCTATAATAGAGTTACATCAGTTTCAATAAAACTTAGTTAAATTCAACAATTATAACATTTACAAAAATGCTATGATAGCCTTTAATTAAACTTAGCCATTTGGTTAATTATTATCAACTACAGCATTTACAAATGCTGTGTTATCATTTACGTTAGAATTAATAGCATTTCTGAAATGCAGTTAATTAACTTCAAATATTCAGTATAATTTCACAAATAATTATATTTTTATTTAAATCATTTTTAACTTATAAAATCATATAATTTCACTTTTAAAACAATCATTCAAATACCCTTATATTCATGATTTTATAAAGTTAAATCTCCATTCAAAAATCAAAATTTAATAATAATTCACTTATTAAATTCCAACATAAAATTTCAAATTCATTAAATTAAATTTAACTTAACACTTAAGTTTAAAATTTTCAAATATAACTTAATTTCATTTTTATTTACTTAACTTAAAATTCACTTTTAAGCCAAATTCATAAATTTCCAATTTTAGTTATATTTCAAAATTTCAACATAAATATTCATTCATTTCACATTTAACTTTATTCAAAAATCATTAATGTATTACAGAATCATTTTAAATTCATTTGATTCAAAATATCATAAATTTATCATATTTTCATATTTAATTTAAATTCCATTTATCACCAAATTATAATTTCCAAAATAACTTACATTTCAGATTTCTAACTTTACCCTTTATTTATTTCACTTATAAATTTTCAGAAAATCAATAATCCTTTACAAAAATCATTTTTAAATTAAAAATTTTATAATATTTACATTTCTAAAATATTTTAAAATTCTTTAGAAAAACATATTTTAACAATGGGTCTGTATTTCATTTTCTAGCCTAGGTAAAGTGATACGGGTAATATATCATTTCAACCCGTAATTTACAAGGAAAACCCGGGTTTGATCATTTCAAACCCGCAATCCCAAGTAAAAGAAAATAATTAAAAATCATACAGGCCTATCATTTCAGCCCATAATGATTTTCTCCTGTTCTAAAGTCCGTTCGGGTATGTATCATTTCAACCCATAGTGATTCTAGTCTACAGGGAACTTGCAATGTGATAAACTGATGAAAGTAACAGAATAGCATGAAATAACAGTAACATATGATATAACAGGTGTAAATATAATTGTGAACATCATATGAATATAATATAGCAGTTATAACAGGATGATATGCATTTACAGATTCAGGTGATGTCAGTTTATCACTACATAAGTACATATTAGTCTGGTGAGATTTACTCACTGTTTTGAGCTGGAGACACAACGACGAATGCACGAATGAGATCCAAACAAGCACGATAACACAACACAAAGATGAGTGGAAGAGCCAAAGTTTAATTCTCCTTGGATACATGAGACAAAACAAATAAATATAACATAAGTTTTCAACCCAAATTCAATTAAACAAAGCTAGAAATGAATACACAAAACATCACTGAAGTGTTTGCACTTGCTTTCTACCACCAATGCTTCAACTCAAGATCTGAAATAGCACGCCTAAAGGCATGGTTCGGGTTCTTAAAGGTCGACATAGCATGGCAAAATGATGGAGCAAAGATATATGAGCATGAACTAACACTACAAGGCAAAACAACAATGTTTCAATGCAAATATGGGCTCGGCCAAAGCAAGGGTAGGCACAGCCATGGCTTCAGGTGGGGTAGGGATGATGTGCAGGGGGTGTCAGGTCTGGAACAATAGGTGGTGGTGGTGTATGGTCGGCCTTGGTGGTGGTTTGGAGGTGGTGGACCTAGGTGTGCTTGGCTTGAACATGTAGGTGATGATTTGCTCTAAACTATGGTGGATTTTCTTCCTCATGGAGCACGGCAATGGGATAGGGAGGGGATGGAGGAGGCATTGGTTAGGTGTGGTGGTGGTGGAGGTAGCCTAGGGATTGGAGGAAAGAGGAGCCGTGCCATATAGGCGAAGAAGACAAGTGCAAATCAATGAAAAATCAAGAGGAAAACATAAGAAAACATGAAAAACAAAGAGGTTTTTACCATAATTTTTGTAAGCAATGGAGATGGCCGGCTATTTTGGAGATGATAAAGATTTTTTTTCGTGAATTATGAGAGAAATAAGTGGCTGAGAGAAAGAATCAGGTCGGCCAAAGCAATTGAATGCAAGAGGTTGGAAAACGAAGAGGTGGAAAACAAAAGGTCTCAAGCAGCTAAAGAGTCACAAAACTCTTCGAATTTCTTTTATATAAATTTGTAATTTATAAATACATATAAAACTTATTAATAAAGATAAAAACTCAGATATGAAAATAAAATTACAAAATAAAAAAAATTAAATTATAATTAAATAGAATTTAAATTAAGAAAATGGCTAAAATTGCAAACTAGACTTTAAAAATTAGACATAACTTCAATAGACTTTGGAAAATTTTATTTAAATTTAAATACATGTAAAATGAATAAAATAAAGTAAAACACAGTAAATAAGAGTGAATGCATAAAATAAATAAATAAATTTTAATTATATATTTTTAAAATAAGAAAATAGCAAGGAAAAATGGAAACTCGGCTTGAAAATTAGAAAATAGATTCAATAAGCTTTGGAAAACTTCTATCAAAACTTTAAAAATATTTAAAAGACAAAATATATATAATATAACATATTAACACATATTAAAATAAAATATGACAAAGAAAATATAATTTATATAATTTAAAATAAACAAAATTGCTAAATAAAACAAATTGCATTCAATATTGAAACATACATAACTTTCACAATTTATGTTTGTTTTCAACGAAACGAAAAGCAGTATCCAAGTTATTAAATCTATTTTCATAATAAAAGATAAGAATTTAAATATTTAAATTTTGAAATTTAAAAGTCAATGTTTGAACAGTTTGAACAGAAATACACTTTCAGTAAAATATCCAAGTTATACTAGTTTGAAATTATAATTCCCATAATAATTAACATTTATATTTAAAAATGAAATGTTTGAAATAAAAAAAGTTTAAAATAATTTCAAAATGAAATAAATTCAAAATTAAAATATCCATAAAAATCTAGGGTTGTTACATATTTGTTCTTAAAATATTATATATAAATGGAAACTTTATATATAAATTTAATAATAATATTATGGGATTGATTTAATCCATATAATATGTTTAAGTATTATTTAAGATTTATATTTCAAAATTTACCGTTGTAAAGAATTTGAATAATTAAGATTGGGAGATAAATTGGGTTTATAAAAATGGTATTTAAATAAAGATTTATTTAATTAAATCAAATTGAAAATTTTGAAATGGAAATTTAAGGGTATGATTTTTGTAACTGGATTTTTGATTTAAGAGATTTAATGAATATTTCACGTTTAAATTAATTAAAGAAAATATTGAGTAAAAGGGAAATTTCAGGTTACTCAAATAATATTGAATCTAAGGAGGAAATATTCAAGGCTAAATAATAATTTGATTAAATCAAGATCTTTATAAAATTGTTAAATTGAACTTTGGGAATGTAGAATATTAAAGCTTTGAACTATACTAGAATTTAATTGGTGTTTCAGATCTGTATTTGAATCAATATAAGTCGAATCTATTATTTAGAAAACCGAACTTAAATAAATTTAGTTTGAAGCGTTTAATATTTAAGTTTTGAAATATTGAAATGTAAAAGGGTATTTTGTGATTTCAAATCCGGATCGAAAAATGTGAAATGGTTATTTAGAAATTAAGTTGAATTTAAATTGATTTAAATTGAGATTTGACTAGATTTGAATTTGGAAATTTAGTAAATTGAATCGTAACTTTGAAAGTGAAAAAGTTAGAAATAATTATATATCTAATGAAAATGATATTTTGGTTTTGAAGTATAAATAAATGGGAATGACCATGGTGTTATAGTGTATATTTCTACCGTGTAGATAGTTCTACAGATCCTTAGAGGATGGTTATCCCAAACATCCTTTGAGTTACTTGTATTCCAGTTGATATTTCACTTGAGTTGGATTTATTGATATAAGAATGTTAATCCTGACTCGAGTGTCTTGTGTTTTGCTTTACGCTCGGGTCAGACTGAGTAATACAGCATTAGACTCACCTTTGGAGATTGGAGCTTCATTTGGAGATCCAACTATTGATTCAGATTTCAGCCTTTCCAGTTGATTGGTTCAGAGAAGTCATCTGTTGTATTGGAGACTTCACTGCATTTGAACTATTCGGTTGTATTTTATTTCTAACTCTGATGTATATAGTAGCTTCATGAACTACTATTCTTTATCTATTCTGCTGCATTATATTACTATGTGACCTGTAATTGATTTATTTACTGTATATTTTAAGTTTTGCCAAATTTTAAATTAACAATTCGGTACTTTGAATTATTCTAGTCGGATATGTATGGTTTTATTGTCGATTTGAATGGTCCAAAATAGCGAGTCGTTACATAAATATTTAAGATCAATTAAATATTCTAGTTTCTAATATTCAAAATTTGGGTCATTACATTCCTCGCTCCTTATGAGAATTTCATCCTCGAAATTGCTAGGTAAGAAGAATGGTCCAAAGCCCAATAACTAATTCTCAAAACCACACAGTGTCAAACAACTCCTCGAAAACAATTTTCTTTTATTGAAACTACATTATCAGTCCTACTAGTTTTCCAAATTAATCCATAGATTACACTAATATTATCCCCTCAATCATTCAAATTAAACCAAATTTTAAACAACCAAAATTTTCATCAAAATTTTCTAACTCCCTAAATTTTCAAAAAATTTCGCCAGCATCTCCTTTACGCGGCTAGATCGGAACAACTACAAAACTTTCACTGCAGGCCCAAATCATTAAAAGAAACCAAAATCCAAGTGGCTCAATCAGAAAATCATTAATTTCATGCAACAATTTATACACATACCTTTTCGTTGGGCAATCAGATTTTACTTCTGAAATCGAAGACATCAATTTAACTTTTGCTTTTAATTACATGCACCCTACTTAACAATAGTATTCAATCATATAATTCAAAATCATTTTATTTATTTCAAAATTTTCAAAATTTGCATTACTTAAGCCCGTACGTTGTACATATATCATCCATACGCAATATCAACTCTGATCACTTACTCGATCACACAATTCAACTACCAAACAAGTATCGTTCACATGATCCTCTATTGCGGACTCAGATCTGGTTCCTTGATTAGAAACCATCATCCTCCTTGTATAGTCGTATACTACGATAGAGAATTCCAAAATCAATCAAAATCCATATTCAGGCTTCGCCATTGAAAATCGAGTGAAAAATCCCAACTCGGATCGATATAATAATCTCAAAATTCTGTACTCGAATCTGGATCAAATTGCTATGTGAATAAAATAATATGTGAATAAAACAAATTGAGCAATTACTCATTCATGTGGATATTATTAGAAATGAATAAGTATTTCATTGAAAAATATAATGCATTAAATGTCTTGAAATATTAATAGTCTCACATAATAGAGTATATTAAACATATGTGTTTATATAGTAAGATGGTGTCCCTATTATAATTACTATGAGATAAAAGGAGATAAGAAAGCGTGGTCATCTTAGCGGATGGTGCTCGAGCCTGAGTCCACACCCGTGGCATAGGCGAAAGGACGTTTGAGGTGTATTAGAGGCACTTAACACTTTATTGTTGATTGTTGGTTTGGTTGTTCAAACCAGATGTTTTTCTTTTTGACTGTTCAAAAACTCGTTTTTAATAGCAGTAATAAAACAATCTCTTCATTTGGTAAATGATCACAACCTTTCCAACAGTCGCAACTGTTTGAACATGCACCTATTACCAAATAAGCACCTCTCCGTGCCTATATAGGCAGAAGGAAAATGGGAAAAAACACTTAGTTTTTTATGCAATGTGTGTGTTGTTACAATTTCTTGATATTCTTAAGCACAGTAGAGGGAGCAATATTGTTTCAAGAAAATAGATTATTCTGGACTCGGACAATCTAAAACAGTACTATATTTTAGCACATTATTTATTCTCTGTAGCTTTCTATTTATTGCAACTCTATTTGCATAACAATTTATACAACAAATGCATGGTATTATCCACATATAGTGATTTAATTATTGAATGGAAAGGTTATAAAATAGTTTTATTTTTCTTTGTACAAAATGATAAAAGAGTAATAAACTAATAGGAATGGAAGGGATTACTTCTGCATAGATTCTTCATAATCATTTTCACTATTCAAAATTGCAATTTCTACCATGTCAATTATAACGGTTCCAGTTAAAAGAGCAGATGTTATCGTCTGTCGTCCAGTGCTATTATTGCTTGCTAGTTTTGGATCTTGTAGGAAAGTCTGCATGCTTACCCAATACAACAGCTCAATCATAATCTCTTATGATGGACTATTATAAATAAATTAAAGACGTAAAAAATACTTAAAAAATATAAACCCACCTCCAAAACCATTATGCACTTCCTCACGTCAAGTTTAAGGGGTATAATGTCCAAGTAATGGATGTTATTTTCTTGATCAAACTGAAGCATTTAGAATAGAAGAATAAAATAAAATCAATGTCACCTCAAAAACAGAAAATATTGATCACTATGTGTTTGTTGATGATTTGATTCATGAGTAAAAATATCAGAATGCCTTGATAGTATTATGATGATATATTAACTGATTCTCCAAAGCTGGCAACTTCAACCAGATGTGAAAATTTTACCAAATTAACTATAAGTGGACACCTTGGTCTGATAAAAAGATTGATGGTTTAAAAAAAAGTACTCCAATTCTTAAATAATTATGTTCAGTCCATGCAATCAAATTTTTTATCAATAATACTAACAATGCAGAAATCATTTCTAATGTATTTTCACTATAAAATAGGCTTTGTTTAGCGACCGTAGCTAGAAACGGCTAAACAAGGCGGCTGACGCTAGTCGTCGCTTAACACATATATACAGGCAACCCACGAACAGTCCTTCATCCCCTCAAAACTCAATTCCCCCTTCATCTCCTCCTCCACCGACGCTGCAGCCGCCGCCCCTCGATGCGAGTCGTGAATTCTCCATCGCGGAAGTTACAACTCTCCAAAGCTCGAAGGTATGTTATTGCTCTCCAATTTCTAGTTAATCTAGACTTAATCAAAACCCTAATTTGGAAAATTGGTTGATTATATGATAGAAATTGACGATTATGCGGTACTAGTTGTTGATAGTAGCGTATTGATTGATTCCGAGATATGTTGAGAACTCTTATTTGGCAAATTAGTTAATTATGATTTTGTTATTGTGCATTAGTTAATGATAATATTGTATTTATTGAGTTGGTGATATTAATTAGTGATTTGATTTTTTAATTTGTAATTAAACATTATATTTTATTTATAATCCAAAAATTAGTGTATAATTACTGATTGATATGCTAGTGGACATATAAGTTTACGTGAATATTTGTTATAGTTAATTAGAACGATGTTTATTATAGTTTGCGTAAAAATTAGTGTACAACTATTAATTGACATGCTGCTAAATTGGTACGGTTAAACATAAGTAATATTTTTATTTAATCCGCGTGTGCACATTATAAGTATTAGTTATTAGTATATAATAAAATTAATTTAGTTTATTACAAGTGCTAACATCTAATTTTCGCTTATAAATTCGATAAAAAAATTAAATTGTTAACTGAATTTTAAAATTCGTTTTGAAATTTCAAATGTATTAAATAAAATATTTAAATGATTGAATGAATTATATAATTTTGAAATGAGCATCACAACAACAAATATTGTATTGAAATTAATTTTTGTAAAAAATTAAGAAATGAATATAACAACAATAAATATTCTACAAACATCGATTTTGTAAAAAAATGAAGAAATAAATATAATAACATTAAATATTTTTCTAAAATCGATTTTCTAATAAAAATTAGGAAATGAATATAACAACAATATTGTACTAAAATCGATTTTGTAAAAAAAATAAGAAACAAATATAACAACAACAAATATTCTACCCAAATCGATTTACTAAAAAAATTTGAAATGAATGTAATGTAGATTTGAAAGTAAGCATTAAATATTATTTCAACAAATAATTAATGCTAAAAAATTAAAGCCTTTAGTCCCAAAAGGTTTTAATTTAGTTTAGAAAATACAACAACAAAAATACACTCCTTGGATGCAAAGTTATGCAAAAAAGAGAAGCGAAGCGCTATCGAAATTAGGCAGAAGTGTGGTGTGTGAAGCCTTTAGTCTTAAATGACTTTACTTTATTTTAGAAAATACAACAACAATATACCATTTGGGTGTAATTTATGCATAGAAGAGAAGTGAACTGAAGTGCTGTTGAAACTACTAACATAAAATTTTAAATTAGGAACAACATTCGATTATTTTCTTGATCGTACTTGGATGTATGAAGTCAGAATTGGTATGAAAGGTTTGGTAAAGAAACATTTTTACAATGGTGTATATAAATTTATTAGATTCGCTACATCTAATAATCAAAATAATGAAGAACTTCGATGCCATTATAGTAAGTGCCAACATTTGAAGCATTAGAAAATAGATACGGTTAAAATACATTTGTATAAATTTGGTTTTGTGTCAAATTATTATTTATGGGATCGTCATGGAGAGCATGCTGCACCTGCATCTAATTCTGTAGCGTTAGAGGACGATCATGTTATGACGAACCCAATAGAAGATATGGTGGAAGATGCAGCACGATTGATGTTCCCTACCGTCCAAGTTGACAATCAAGACGTAAACACTGAAGAAGAACCGAATATGGGAGCGAATTTTTTTTACGATCTACTGAATGTTTCTAAGACGCCGTTGTGGGATGGTTATAAAAGTGGAACCGATTTTTCAGTAACCACTGAATAGATTACTATGAAATCAAAACTCAAATTTACAGAAGCTGGATTTACAGCAGTTGTACAAGCTGCAAAACGACATATGTCGCCTAATAATCTAATGTGCGTTAGTTATTATAAAGTGAAAATACTTATGCCGGCTTTCAGTCTGCCATACCAAAAGATAGTTACATGTATAAAAGGTTGTATGTTGTATTGGAAAGATGACATTAACCTTAGAAACTACAAAATATGCAACGAAGAAAGATACAAACCAAGAAAAAAGAAAGGAAAAGAAATTCCGTACAAGAGAATACATTATTTACCCATCACTCCTAGACTTCAAAGGTTATACGCTCTTCAGCTACGATATGTCATATGCGATGGCACAGTGTGAGAACACAGAAAGAGGGAACTTTAACAAAACCATCTGATGAAGAAGCATGGAAACATTTCGATAAAAATACCATGCGTTTGCTGCAAAGATTC
Source organism: Allium cepa (assembly GCA_030765085.1). Taxonomy (NCBI): domain Eukaryota; kingdom Viridiplantae; phylum Streptophyta; class Magnoliopsida; order Asparagales; family Amaryllidaceae; genus Allium; species Allium cepa. The sequence continues at coordinate 974,812,812 of CM060935.1, forward strand.
GTAACGTGAGACTCAGTTTATGTATAGATGGATTTTCATTATTCTCTCAGTTTTATAGTAAATTTACATCTTGGCATATTATCGTTACTCCGTATAATTTACCTCCATGGATGTTGTATGAAAAATCCATATATGTTTCTGACTATAGTCGTCCCTAGCCCTAATGATCCAACATAAGGAATCGATGTTTTTTCACAACCATTGATAGAGGAGTTGAAAACACTATGGCATGAAGGAGTTGAAACTTACGACATTTCAAAAAAAAAAGAATTTTCATATGTTCGCTTCTTTGTTATGGACTATTAGTGATTTCCCTACACATGGAATGCTTTCAAGTTGGAGTGCAGCCGGTCGTCTAGCTTGTCCTTATTGCATGAAAGAAACACGAGCATTTTCTTTACGGTATGAAATGTTTTCATGGTTTGATTGTCATCGGTGTTTTCTCCATCCCATTCATACTTTTAGAAGAGATAAAAAATTTAAAGCTAACAGCAAAGAGAATATACAACCACAAAAGGTTTGGTCAAGTGAAGAAATATATGTGACTGTGAAGGACTATCCGAAAATACATGGAACTGGAGTACAGACTGAAATTTCAGGTAAATCGGACATTCATAATTGGTGCAAACAAAGTATATTTTAGGAGTTACCATATTGGAAAGATCTATTACTCTGACTTAATATTGACGAGATGCACAATGAAAAAAACGTGTTTGATAACGTGTTTAATACTGTTATGAATATAAACGGCAAAACTAAGGACGATTTGAATTCAAGACTTCATATATCACACTTTTACAAACGTCACGAACTTCATATGAAACCCAATGACAATAAAAAACCCAAAACATGTTATGAATTACACAGCAAGCAAGTAAAACTCATGCTAAAGTGGATGGAAGGAATAAGATGTCTTCAGGGATTTCTTCTAATCTCCGTAGATGTGTTGACTTTAAAAACAATAAACTTAGTGGGATGAAAAGTCATGATTGTCATATCATGATGGAATATTTATTACCTATGGTTTTTAAAGAACTGTTCCCTGTAAAAGTATGAAGTGTTATAACAGAATGAAGTGTGTTTTATAAACAGCTTTGTTCGACGACGTTAAAAGTCGACTGCATACGAAACTTGAAACAGAAATCCCTATACTACTCTGCAAACTGGAGAAAATATTTCCATCAGGTTTCTTTAATGTAATGGAGCATTTACCCGTTCATCTTCCATCTGAAGCACTTTTTCGAGGTCCTGTGCAATATAGATGGATATATCCATTTGAGAGGTAATACTGACAATCCGTAATATTTATGTTATTCTAAATTGAATTGAATTAATTTTCAAATAGGTCTTCATTTGAGAGGTAATTCTGATTTACGTAAGAAAATTTGAATTGAATAAATTTTCTAATAGGTACTCGAATCATCTAAAGAAAAAAGTTAGACAAAAGGTACAATTTGAAGGTTCAATTTGCAAATCATATTTTGAAGAAGAAGCTTCATTCTTTTTCTCTCATTACTTCAGTGACCATGCGAATTTATTATTTGTAAGTGTTATTCGTAATGATGAAACCGTTGAACAAGATTCCTCTCAAACAAAGTTATCTATTTTTAGACAACATGGCAGACTTGCTGAAAAATGTGTGGAAATATGGTTAGACGACAGAGATTACCATGTAGCTCACACATATATTCTTCTTAATTGTGTTGAAGTTGCACCATTTGTTGGTAATAATAAATTCATACTTATTTCATTTATACTTACATATTACTTATAATGGAACATATTACATATATGTTCGCAGTGTATACGAACCACAGCATTCATCGGGTAATCTCAGTAAAGACTTTGCTAAATGGATTTCGACTACGTTTATGATCCAAGAAACAGTGTCGTTGATGAAGGATTACAACATCTTACACTAGCACCAAAAATAAATGTCAAGTCTTATCCAATATTCTTCATTAATGGACTTAAATTCAACACCATAGATTATGGTGCCGACAAATTAACATATAACAGTGGTTTATTTGTCAAAGGTAGTAATGATCTAGATGAGCATATAAAATATTTTTATGACTTCTTAACACAGGTTTTAGAATTGACATATTATATGCAGACCGAAGAAAAGTTTTTTTTATTCAAATGCAATTGGTTCAACAAAGTTCCTAGTTCTGGAATCAACGTGCACAAAGATTATAAGCTTATTGAAATAAAGCACACCTTACAATATTATAAGTATGATCCTTTCGTATTAGCCAAGCAAGCATTACAAGTTTATTTTGCTGCGTATCCATCCTTAAAAAGAGATAAGTAGATTGGTTGGCTGTTTTTAAAACAAAGGCAAGATTTACATTTGATGGAATTAATATTCCAAACGAAGCATCGTACTAAGTGAATCTTGAGCCAAATGGTGAAATAGTAATAATTGATGATGTTGATGTAGGGTTGCTGAATGATGAATCGAATGAATTAATAGAAGCCCTTGAGAGCACAGAAGAAAATGACATAGAGTACAAGACCGGTTCTGAATCAGAAAACGACGAAGACCTATAAATCTAAATGATGACTATGTTATGAGCTATGTATCGGTTGTTGAATATTGTGTATTCTGAGTTTCTGATGTTATATGTTAACATTGATGACTATGTTGTGAGCTATGTATCGGTTGTTGTATATTGTATATTCTGGGTTGTCGATGTTATATGTTAATATTGATGAATATGTTGTGAGCTATGTATTGTTCTGTTTTTCGAATTCTATGAAATGGTATATTTTATCACTATATGAAAAAAAAAATTGTAGTAGATATGCCTTTTAGGAGACATGGCAGCAGATCTCAGCCTTCGCAGCCTTCTCCTGGCGTCGGTGCCAGCGGCACAACGCCAGATGTACGTCCATTGGTAGAGATTGTTCCTAAGAGTGTAGAGTAAGTATCAAATTTATTGCTTGTTTTAATATTCAAAATTATACTCATTAAATTCCTACATTAAAATTTATACAGGGGTTCTGAAGTTGAGCCTTGGGATTACATTCTACAGGTATCCAGGAAGGCCTATATGAGTCGAATATCCGGATGCTGGCCTCACTGGGATGACAACCCAAAACATGTTAAGAACACTATATGAGCCAACTTGATGGTAAGTATAAATTTATAATTTATTGGGATGACATCCCAAAACATGTTAAGAACAGTATATGAGCCGACTTGATGATAACTATAAATTTATAATTTATTTGGAAAATAATATATTTAATTCTAATTAATTTCAATATAGAAGCGGCCATCCGTGTTGATTCGTAGGATATGGATGTATTTGGAAATCACTGGAACCAGAGGATACGGAAAAATTATAGGAACATCCTCTCCAAAGAAAAGAATGCAAAAAAGAAACCGTCGTGGATGAGCGTCGATGTTTGGACCGAATTTCTTCAGCTGTGGGAAACCTCTGAAATGAAAATAAATTATTTAATTTCATATTGTTATTATAATTTATTTAAATTTCATTTATTAGTTGCATTAAATTAGTTAAACATGTCTTTAAATTTATAGGAACTATCATCACGAAACCGTACAAATAGGAATAAAAATCATGCTTTGCAGCGTTGTGGATCTAAATCCTTTCAGCAACATCGCACGGAGTTGGTAAGTTTAGCAATTGTGTTTATAAACAAATGTAACATTATTTAATCATATTTGTAACATTGTTCGTTAATCATATTTGTAACATTACTTAATCATATTTGTAACAGCGTAGGAAGTTAAATCGTGAGCCTACAATGGCTGAGGTCTTCACAAAGATGCACGCCGTCGAGCAGCGAAATAGGCGTTACGGTTTCGAAATCAAAAGGTAAAATGCTTTATTAACTAATATATAAGAAACATTTAATATTACTAATTTATAACCCGCTATCAATAATTTACAGGCCATGATGATGCAGTCGTCCTACAGGATATCTCGGGCTGAAGATGAGATAGCTCAATTGAAAAACCAGCTAGCGGATATCAATAATTGGCGAAAAAGTGGGACATCGACGCACCAGCTAGATGAGCATATTGTGGCATACTTAGCCGAGTATGAGATAATGCCGGGGGAGGATGACGATGATGAGGATGATGAGTAGGAGTGGCTGTGTTTTTGATGGATTTTGATCATTTTGTTTTGTGCATATGTGACACGTGTTACATTTATGGATTTGATACTTGTTTGTTGGTTGGGTTGTTTGATGAATTAGAGGATGTTTTGTTTGATGTACATGAGTTGGTTGGGATGTTTTGGTTTGATGAACTTGTTTGTAGGTATGGTTTTGTAGTTTGATGATATATTGGCATTGGTTGATGAAATGGTTGTGTACATATTGATAGTTGCATTATATATTCGATTATGTGTAATATGTATGAGACTATACGATTCTTGCATCGGTAGTAGTTGTGAAACTGAGTATATATGTGTTGTAAACGAGGTGGATGGAGATTTGTACATTTGCATGACCAAAGGAGAAGGTTTATGTAGAAAATAGTTTCCAGTTTAGCGACGGCTAGCGACAGCTGCATGTTACCAAGTTAGCGTCAGCTGGCGACAGCTAGTGACGACCGTCTGGTTTCATGTTAGCGACGGCTAGTGTCGGTTTGCGGCAGCCCTTCAACTTCTAGGATTTTTCCACATGTCCACTAATCTAACACTAACTGTCGCTAATATGGCGACAGAGCCGTCGCTTTCTCTGTTGGCCACGAGGTAAATAACGACGGCTTTTAGCGACGACCGCCGACGCCATTTTGCCGTCGCTATTTACTGTTGTTCTTGTAGTATTTCATGGAGGCTGAGATATTGACCTTTTTTCTGTACTGTCTGCAAGGTAATTGGCAATGTGTGTATATGCGCTTAGTGCAAACACATACACTATAAAGTGTGTGTATTGCCTAAAGCATGCTTCCTAACCGACTTGAATGTTTTTTAATCGACTACGTTATAGGTATATAAAATTTATTAATTTGACTTTATGGGATGAACAAGTGATGATAGTTGATGCATTTTGTATTATATCATTCGAGTCACAGAAAAATTATACATGAAATTAACATATATTTTTACTATTTATGCCCAATGGTTGCATGATCCGAATTCCAACACAATGAAAAAGGGGGTAACGGAACTTTAATTTAATGAATTGTGAAATTGAAACTGAGATAGATGGTACAAGCACTCCATCAGAATCACTTTATAGTTCACACTCATCAGAAGAAAGATGGAATTTAACTTGTACATACCAAAACTGGAAGAAAAAAAATGAGATGTATAAACATGCCAAATGATTTATTAACAATGTTCGGGTCTTCACAATGACACACGCCGTCGAGAAGAGAAACAGGCGTTACGGTTTTGAAAATCAAGAGGTAAAATGCTTTATTAACTAATATATAAGCAATATTTAATATTGAGCATAAATTATAACCCGCAATAATTTACAGACCATGATGATGTAGTCGTCCTAAGGAGATCTCAAGCTAAAGATGATATAGCTCAATTGAAATAACAACTAGCGGAGATCAATGATTGGCAAAAGAGTGGGACGTTGGCGTAGCAGCTAGACAAGCATATTGTGGCATACTTAGTTGAGCATGAGATAATGCCAGGGGAGGATGACGATGATGAGTAGGTATGGTTGTGTTTCTGATGGATTTTGATCATTTTGTTTTGTATATATGTGACATGTGTTACATTTATGGATTTGGTACTTGTTTGTTGATTGGGTTGTTTGATGGAATAGTGGATGTTTTGTTTGATGTACATGAGTTGGTTGGGATGTTTTGTTTGATGTACATGAGTTTGTTGGGATGTTTTGTTTGATGAACTTGTTTGTAGGTATGGTTTTGTAGTTTGATGAGATATTGGTGTTGACTGATGAAATGGTTGTGTAAATATTGATATTTGCGTTATATATTCAATTATGTGCAATATGTATGAGATTATACGATTCTTGCATTGGTTGTAGTTATGAAAATGAGTATATAAGTGTGTTGTAAATGAGGTGGATGGAGATTTTTACGTTTGAATGGCCAAAGGAGAAGGTTTGTGCAGAAAATAGTTTCATGTTTAGCGACAACTGCTTGTTTCCAAGTTAGCGTCGGCTGGCGATGGCTAGTGACGGCCGACTAGTTTCATGTTAGCGACGGCTGGTGTCGATTTACGGTAGCCCTTCAACTTCTAGGATTTTGCTACATGTCCACTTAGCTGTCACTAACCGTCGCTAATATGACGACGGAGCCGTCGCTTTCTCTGCTGGCCCTGAAGTGAAAAGCGGCGGCTTTTAGCGATGGCCGCCGATGCCATTTTGTCGTCGCTATTTATTTTTGTTCTCGTAGTATTTCGTGGAGGCTAAGATATTGATCTTTTTTCTGTACTGTGTGCAAGGTAATTGGCAATGTGTGTGTATGCTCTTAGCGCAGACACATATACTATAAAGTGTGTGTATTGCCTAAAGCACGCTTCCTAACTGCCTTGAGTGTTTTTTAATCAACTACATTATAGGCATATAAAATTTATTAATTTGACTACATGGGATGAACAAGTGATGATAGTTGATGCATTTTGTATTATATCATTGGAGTCTCAAAAAAATTATACATGAAATTAACATATATTTTTACTACTGATGCCCAACGGTTGCATGATCTGAATTCCAACACAATGAAAAAGGGGGTACACAGAACTTTAATTTAATGAAGTGTGAAATTGAAACTGAGATAGATGATACAAGCTCTCCATCAGAATCACTTTATGGTTCACACTCGTGAGAAGAAAGATGGAATTTAACTTGTAAATACCAGAAACTGGAAGAAAAAAATTAAAATGTATAAACGTGCCAAATGATTAAAACCCATTATCAAATTTATCAGTTTTATTATAGCGTGTCCTAAGATGGATGATAAAAAATGATCATACCCTACAAATAAACCTGTACGGTGTAACTTTTCTAATAATAGTACATTACATTATCTAACAACAAAAGCCTTAAAAAATATCCAAAAAAAAACAACTAACTCCTGATACTACACTTTCATCAAACGTAGATTGTACAACCATTATTATTATTGCATGATTTATATATTATTTTATATTACATCTCTGCTACTAATAATGAAAATTCATTGAACTAATTTACTCGGTGTCTTTTTTAAATTCCAAAAATATCCTTACTTTCTGTTTACATATTTATGCTCAAACAAAATATCAACGTACATGATAACACAAACAGTCCGTACACAAACAGCCCGTGTGCGAGCGAAGCACGGGCCCATACTAGTTATCTAAAATATTATTGCATGATTTATATATTAACCCACCATTCACTGGAAAATGAGCAGTCAAAAAAAAAAACGTTGATGTATCTATTTACCACTACCTCAATACTTGATCTCATCATTTTCAGGTATATCTTTTTATCGATTATTTGATTACAAATTGATTATTTAATTCTCATTTGCTAGAAGAGTTAACTTTGTATGGAAAAAATGAGTAATAATTTGATGTGCTACTCTATAAAATAGAAAGAGAAGATTAAAGGTGTGTAATAGTTATTTAAAATATGACATGGTTGAATTTCAAACTTTTGTCAACCACCCCAAAGTGTTAAAAATTTATGTGTATGTCACTGATTAAACACCAAGACATTTGTCATGCTTTTGTTTTGCATTGAGTGGAATCGTGGTTCTACAAACAAACACACACACACTGTAGAAGTACACCATGACTTGCATCTTTCTAGAAATCCCACATGATAGAAATGTATTTGTCCCCTAATCCATCCTTTCAGACATAAACAGTGCAAGTTGGGAAGTTTAAGGAGGGAATAAAGTCACTGAAATTAAGGAAAGAGAAAAATCAGCTATTAGTTGAAAGAAAAACTGACCTGATCTAGAACCAGATAATCCAAAAATCTCTCTTACCAAATTTGATGGGGTGACAACAATTTTATGGAGTTGGGGCGGCAACGATTTGATGGGGCGACGGTAATTTTATATTGAATATTTGAATTAGGCTTAGAGATCGAATCTTGAAGTAAGAAATGAGGGAAGGGAGGGGAATGAATTCGTAAGAAGGAGATGGAGACTGTTGGTATTAAAGTACGTTAGAATAAAATTTTGGTTTGAAGCCCAAATTTTTGGTCACCCACAAAATAAAATTGTATATATGTAAAATAGAATGTTGCAAAAGAATTTTTTTTTTCAAAGAAGAAGAAGAAATTTATTAAATGCATGTGAAAATATACTTTGTATCACAGGTATTTTAAAATTTATTTCAGAAATTTTCAAAATTTATTTTATTGAAAATATTAAATATAATTATTAATCATAATTACAGAATATTAAATGTTACTTTTTAATTATTAATATTGCTTATTAATTATGAATTATCAAATATTTATCTTAACTATTGACTATTATTAATTATAAAATTTTAATAGTCATTATTAATTAATAATTATTTAAAATTAATTATTAAGTAAAAAATATCACTTCATAATTATTAAATATTAGTTTTAATTATTATATAATTAAAAATAATTAATTATTCAATAGTAATTAATAATTATTATATATTACTTCTTAATAATAAAATATTAATTTTTAATTAATAATGATTAAATATTAATCTTTACTATTAAACATTAGTATTAGTTATTAATTATAGTTCATTATTAAATATTAATTTTTAAATATTAATAATTAATTAATTAATTAATATTAAATATGTGAAATCATGAACTGCCTAAAAAAATTCATGTTACAAGTTGTCTTAAATCAGGAAAATAATGTTTTCAACCTTAACACTCTTCAATTTCTATGATATATGGACCACCGGAAGATTGTAAAAGATTATTACATTTTAATTTTATTTCTAAGTTTATGAATTTTTTGAATTTACTTTAGAAAATTTTAAATTTTTTGAAATACTAAATATTATTATTAATTATAATTCTAGAATATCATATACTAAAAATATTACTTCTTAATTATTAAGTATTAATTACTTGTTAATTATTAGTTACTAAATATTAGTCTTAATTATTATTAATTAATTATTAATTATTTACTAGAATTTTTTTAAAAGTAATTATTAATTATTAACAATTATTAATCATCAATTGTTACTTATTACTTTTTAATTATAATTGAATATTAATTATTAAATACAACTTATTATGTATATATTTTTAATTATTAATAATAATTACTAATCATTACTTATTAATCATTGATTATTGAATATACTATTAAATAGTAAATTAATTATTACTTAATTGTTAAACATTAAACATTAAATATTAAACTATAATGAATGATTAAATATTAATTACTAAAATTGTATTTATTAAGTATTAAATGTAAAATATTTATTGTTTACAACTTAGGAGTAGGATAATGATTATAAATAAATATTTAGAACGGTCAAAATTAGTTAGTTGTTATATATTTCTATTACATCTGGCTAAAACAAACGGTCGTTAAAAATACGTTTATTGCAACTGGTAGAAAAACCTAGTTGATAAAAATACTTTTATTACAACCGGTAGGAAAACTCAGTTGTTAAAAATGCGTTTATTACAACCAATAGAAAAACTCGATTGTTAAATATACGTTTATTACAACCGGTAGGAATTCTCATTTGTTAAAAATACGTTTATTATAACCGACAGAAAAACCACTTATTAAAAACCATTTATTACAACTATCAATAAATACCAGTTGTTAAAAACCCTTTACTACAACTATCATCCGGCGCGAGTTGTAAATAACTAGTTGTAACAAGGTCATTTTCTTATAGTAGATGATCGAATCGAAGAATTTTAATGTAATTTGAGCTAGAATTAATTTTGGGTTTAAATGGGGTTTGCCAATCAAAATTTACAGAGGGAGAAGAGAGAAAAAATATCAAAAAGAATGGTGTAGAAAGTGGCATATAAATAGGATATCAAATGGAAAAAAAATGGATTTTATCGTTATCTCTCTTTTATCAATTCCACTCTTTAAGCCATTCAAAAGCCACCCTCTTTTGCCAACATTTGACTGGCCTATCTATAACACCCCTAATTTTAGAAAACATTGTTCAGAAGATTTAATTAGATAAATTAAATGGAATAATGTAAAGATCATAGTGATTAAGAGATTGATATTTGTATAATTATAAGGTAGTCATGCCTTAAGTAATGAACAAACAAATGAAAAATTAAAATGAAGTAAGAAAAGGTAACAAGATAAGGGCAAAATAGGAATAGGTTATATTCTTATACCCTAAACCCTTATCCCATTCTCATTTCAAACATTTGAAAACAAAACTAAAACATAGAGTTTGGCCGGCTACCATCAAGAAAGCAAGTAGGAAGCTTAAGCAAATTAACTCAAGGGAAAATCTCAAACTCCTTAACAACAAGCTAAGATGAATAATAGATTACATCTCATTTTTATTACTTTCGATTTCTAGATGAGATCCGAATTTATTTTGCAAGAATAAATGCCATGTTTTGATTTTTTAAATGGTTATATATATACTTGGTGATGATTTATGTCATTTCATATAGATTTTATGATAAGATTTGATTTGAAAAACCTATCAAATGACATCCAAATGGCTTGCTTTTTTGTTATAAAGTCAGAAACGTTATTTTAGACATGGATTTCAAGTTCGTAATTTTCTAAGCTGTTGTGGATTTATTATGAATTTTCTAGTAAAGAATATGGTTAAATTGGGTTTAAATTATTTTTGGCTATTATATGTTAGCTTTGGTCAGAAATTTGAATATGTTAGAAAACATATTAAAAGTGATTTATTTTTAAAAAAATGTTAAAAGTAATTTATGGAATTTTTGGAGAATTTTCCTAAGTATTTTATAAAAGATATAAAATTATTTAAGGTGTGCAACTTAAATGTTTTATATGTTTAGAAAGGGAGAAGGGGCAACTTGTTATATGTTTCAAAATTGTTAATTACTGAATTCGATAGCACTTTTAGAAAAAGGTTTGTAAAAGAATTTGGAACCTATTATATGTTGACAAATAAGGCAAGTTAGTTGGAAATATATTACTTTAAAATGTTAAAAATTAGTTTTGTAAAGGATTACCGCTTCACCACTTATAAGAGCCACCTTTCGACACTATACATCCGCCACCAACCAAGTTTAAAACAAAACACATAGTATCAATACCTTGGTATATGGTGGATTGGAGTTAGGCAGAAGGTATAGAGTCGAAATATGCTTTCAAAAGGGTAGAAGTAGCTCTTATAAACTTGGAACTATTTTGGTTACAAATAAGGCTTTCGAAGGGTTGAAGCTTTCGACTTAACCAACTTGCTTCTGTTTATATAAAGAAAGGGCTTTCGAATGGGTTGCCACCTTTTGTTTTTAAAACAAGCTTTTAAAGGGGCCAAAACTTCTTCTGATGCATTCAACCCTTCGAATCAATGCTTTCGAAAGGGTACTTTTGCCTTTAAACTTTGAAGCCGCTTCACCATGCTTTCGAAATGGTTGGTTTCAAAACCATCCACTTTCTTTTACTTAGGAATAATGAAATATAATGCTTTCACCCCAGTTCTTTTAAGACCCTTTGTTCCATTAAAAGCTAAACCCAAAGATCTCGAAAGGAATAGTTTTAAATGGTTTCAAAGCTATGTTCCATAAACATTTACCTGAATCCAATGCTTTCAAAAGTTTTTTTAAAGTAAGGGACTTTAATGCTTTCGAAAGGTATAAAATGAAGGTTTCAAAGGGGATATTCTCCAATGTTTTCGAAATGTTTACTTGAGTCTTTAAATGGATGGTTTCCAATGCTTTCAAATAGCAAGTTTAAAGTATTTTGAAAAGAGGATGTTTAAGGTTTTATAAAGCCTTCAAAGGGATACTTTCATTGATTTCGAAAGGTCTATTTTTAAATGTTTTGAAAGGTATGTTTTGGCCTTTCGACCTAGTGTTTCAAGATAAAGTAGTTAAACTATTTTGAAAGGGGTACTTTCAAAGGATTTGAAAGGGGTACTTTCAATGGATTTGAAAGGGGACTGTTTAAAGTTTTTAAATAAGGGTTTCGAAGGAGATATCTTGGATTTAAAACCTAATGTTTTCTAAGTTAAAGAAGGACTTTTAACATGTTTTAAAGGGTTGGATAACCCTATTGATTTAGGTTTTTATCAACATTGTTTTATGTAAAGCATGTACCATGGCAAAGTTATTTGAGTAAAGAAAAAATCATATATCAAATTTAATGGGGTAGTTGACCTTAAGTAAATGACTTAGATATTAGAATACCAGATGGGACTGGTATAGGGTCACGCCCTATACTTTATCCAGTAGCCCCTAACTAATATAAGTCCAAAATTCTGATGTGTAGGGCTTTGTCACAAGTACGACTAAAATGATGTTACACACAGAAATGAATATATAGAGAAAGATAGGTTATTGGTGAGCCTACAAAACCATTAGGATCAGTTGACCCCGGGAGAAGTAAGTTGAGGACATACTGTCCAGGATTGTGACTAATAGAAGTTAGATTATTTATTTTTTCTGCTAGGCCCGAGTCAGCCAATGCTTTGTAGTTAGCCAAAAACTATATTGTTCAAACAGATAGTCCATTGATTACCTGATTTATAAGCATATATGGTATTACTATTCTTGCTTTAATCAGTTTGATTGCAAGATATGTTTTTAAAACATATATTAGTGAGGGAGAACCCATTCCACTAAGTGGCACGGTCTCACTTAATATCTGATAACCAAGATGTAATAATATTATTCACACCAGGTTTTATGTCTGACTCGAAGTTTATGTTTTCTCCTTAAACTCTCAGGTGCTCAAAATTAATTTAAGTAGATTTAGAGTTAAGGTTTTAAAGGTTTAGTAGGTGGACGAATAAGCTTCCAAATACGTGCAGGAGGCAAAATTTGCTATATAGGAGTAATTATTTTTATTTCCACTGTGATGTATTTAAGACTTATATGACTATTTAGTACTCTGATTATCGAAGGGGACATCTTTATATGTCGCTCTTGGCGAAGTTTGTAATAATTATATTTGATCAAAACCTAGATTTTTTTTGGGATTATGTATTTGAATATGAAATATTGATTGGAAATGTAATCAGAAAAGTTGATTTTAAATCTGTGTTTATTTTTATTTCATATTCATGTGCTTCTGATATTATGGATATCATTAACATTACCGTATTTTTTCATCGGAAGTTAATATTATAGATGACTGCAGCATCTATAGCACTCAGCTTCGGGCCTCAAGATAGGGGATGTTACACCTTGACATCAGAGCGTAGGTTTATGAAAAATTTGAAAGACATTTCAAACTTAAAATGATTTTGAAAACATAATCTTAAGGAATTAGAGAAAAGATTGGGGTATGGGATAATTCTATGGTAACGCACTTGTATTTGTTATGTATAAGTATACGCTTTATCTATATTTTATATCTCCCTTAGGTTGTTCTTCTGTTTCTTACAAAGACTCGAATGCAGATTTTACGGACTTAAGATATGGATGCCAGAAGTAAAAGAGTTAACATTGGTGGGGGAAGCACTACAACTAATGGGAATGCCAGACCAAACATTAGAAGGAATCCAGGTCAGGCACAAGCTACTAATGTGGGTGCTAGAATGACGTAAGTGGATATGGGATCTCTGTATCAATTCTTCGTTAACATGATGCAAGTTGGAGTTGCTGTGGGTTTAGCTGGAGGAAATGCGGAAGGAGGAAATCAAGGAGTTCTAGTGGTCAATAACTATGATGTGTTGAGTAGAGATTATGCCAGGCCGGAAGGAAAACCGTTTATTAGGACCGAGGTGGCAATCGAAGTGGAAAATTGGTTACTTCATTACGAGAGGATTTTTGTGGATTTGGAACTTAATGATGAGTAGAAAAGGAGGCTTGCTTCTAGGCAATTACAGGAAGCAACACTATACTGGTGGAACAGTGTTACGGTAGGAGTTAACGAGGAGACCATGACTTGGGCAGAGTTCAAAAGAAGGTTTGAGGAGAGGTTTATGTCGGAGATTGCAAAGTTAACTCTGTTTAGGAAGTTCCCTGAGTTGGAGCAGAGAAATGTGACAGTGTTTGAGTATGCAACCAGATTTGAGGAGCTATCAAGATGTATGCTATGGTTGATACGGTTATTAAAAGGAATGAGGAGTTCATTTGCAGGTTGAAGCCTGAGCTTGCTAAGGCCACATTATCGCATATTAGAGATCCGTGCGATGTAGTTGTTGAGATGGCTTTGATGTAGGAAGAGATGCTTTCTTTTCTTAAGGGTAACAAAGAAGGGGGTGCTCAAGTAGGGCAGAACTAGAAGAGAAAAATTTTCCATAAGAAGGGAGCTCAGAAGAGTGGAGCTACTAAGAAGGGAAAGACAGAAGTTATCTGTTATAAGTGTGATAAGAAGGAACATTGTGCTCATGAGTGCCGGTCTAGCAAAAGGAAGAAAGCTGTTGACAAGAAAGGACTGAGATGTTTCAATTGAAATCAAATTAGACATTATAAGAACCAGTGCAAGAAGCCAGCCAAGGAAGGGAAAGGGAAAGTGTTTGCATTGGAGCTAGCTACCTCGAGACCAAAAGTAGAGGATAAGGGAAAAGTTGTGCTGGGAGGTAAGCTTTTGATTCATGTGTATCACTTTGAGTTCTATTTGACACGGGTGCATCGTCTTTTTGTATATCTCATTGTTTGGTAGATAAGCTTTAACTAGAACCCTCATACCTAGTTACTTCCTTAAGGTTTGCGAATCTGATAGGAGGATATGCGACTCTTGGGATGAGATGTGACCACCTAGAGCCTGAATTGTTAGGTCATGTATTTGCTTGCGGTTTGCATGTGTTTGATTTCATAGGGTTCGGAATTATTTGGGATATGGATTGATTAAGTAAATACGATGCTAGGATATTTTTCCATGATAGGAAAATATCACTTAAACACCCTTACTGTAGCAATCGGATAATATACTCTGTAGAAAACCCTAATTTTGAGGATAATGCTTTGTTGGTTGTTGTGGAGGCAGAAGACGAGTTGAATCGTGTTTTCATTGTCAGAGAATTCGTAGATATCTTTAAGCTCGCAGTAGGACTGCTGTCGAAATGAGCTATTGAGTTTTAGAAAGATTTAGTACCAGGAGCAGAACCGGTGAGTATACTGCTAAGCATAATGACATCTACCGAGATGAGGGAGCTAAAGGTGCAGTTGGTAGATTTGGAAAATAAGAACTTTATCAGACCAAGCAGTTTTCCATGGGGAGCAACAACAGTGTTGGCAAGGAAACCGAATGGATCATTATGGTTATGTATCGATTGTCATAAGTTGAATGAGAAGACGATAAAGAATCAATATCCATTACCTAGAATTAATGATTTGTTCAACCAGTTGAGTGGAGCCAAATTATTTTCCCATTTGGATTTAGAAACAGGGTTCCATCAACTTAGAGTAGCCAAGGATAGTATTCCTTTGATGGTGTTTAGAACTCGATATGGATCATATGAATGGTTATAATGCCGTTCGGACTAACTATTGCGCTAGCATTCTTTGTTGATTTGATGAACATATTTTTCCTAGAGCACATGGATAGGTTCGTATTGGTATTCATAGATGACATTTTAATATACTTTAGAGATGAAAAAGAGCTTGAAGTTCATCTTAGAGTGGTGCTTGAGACATTGAGGCAACATCAATTGAAAGTGAATTTTTCAAAGTGTCATTTCTGAAAGAAGGAAGTGAAGTTTCTTGGTCATGTAGTCTCAGAGAAAGGGTTATCTGTAGATCCAGCAAAGATCGAGGCAGTGAATAGTTGGAAGAGACCTGAGATAGTAACTGAGATAAAGAGCTTTCTTGGACCAGCTGGTTACTACCGGAGATTCATCAAGGATTTTTCGTGGATAGTAGCACCGATGATAAATCTAACTCGAAAAGATGTAAAGTTCGTCTAGATTAATAAGTGTGAAGAAGCATTCCAGAAGCTGAAACACTTATTAACAAATACACCTGTGCTAATTGTTCCAGAGGGGAATCGAGACTTAGTGGTTTCACAGACGCATGTAGAATAGGGTTAGGAGCTGTGTTATTGCAAAGAGGTAAAGTGATTGCCTATGCTTCTCGATAGCTACCGCATGAGGTTAGGTATCCAACTCATGATTTGGAATTAGCAGCTATAATTTTCACATTTAAGGTGTGGAGACATTACCTTTTGGGAGAGTGATTCGAGAGGTGGTTAGAGTTTCTAGCCGCTTATGACTTCGGCATTGAGTACACATGGGAAAAGGCAATAAGGCTGCAAATGCGCATAGCAGGAAACATCAGAATACAATATTGGCAATGATAGCGGAGTGGAAAGATTTGGAAGAATTGACTACATGCAGAATATAGTGGAGATCTGAGGCTAGGTTTATTAAGGGAACTGCTATGTTGTCATGTTTAGAAGTTCGACCGGTGATGGTTGAGAAGATCGCTTCTAAGCAAGGGGAGGATCCATTATTAACTTAATGGATCAGAAAGTTAAGGAATGGAAACGGACAGCGATGACTCGAAAGATTTCAATCTTGACCAGAATAGGTGGTTAAGGAAGAAAGGAAGATTGTGTGTTCTGAATGTGGGAAACATTAGGAAGGAAGTTCTTGGATAATGCCATCGTTTGAAGTTCACTATCCATCCGAGAGGAACTAAGATGTATCAGGACACGAAAAGAAGTTTCTTATGGGAAGGCATGAAGAGGGATGTAGGCTTATGGGTGAAGCAGTGTTTGAACTGTCAATAGGTAAAAGATGAATATCAGAAACCAAGTGGGTTGCTTTAGCCTTCAGACGTTCCATTATGGAAATGGGATTCTATCTCAATGGATTTTATACATGGTTTGCCAAGATTGAATCAAGGAAATGAAAATATATAGGTTATAGTGGACAGGTTGACCAAGAGTGTCCATTTCATTCCAGTTAAGTGAACCAGGATGCCACCTATTTTGGATAAATTATTCATGAAGAATATAGTTAGACCGCATGGAATTTCTTATAGTATAATAAGTGATAGAGATTCCTTATTCACTAGTGAGTTCTAGAGGAGTCTACAATAGACTTTGGGTACCAAGCTCAAAATGAGTACCGCTTACTATCCACAGACAGATGGGAAAACAGAAAGAGTTAACAAAGTCTTAGAAGATTTGTTATAAGCTTGTGTATTAGATTTGGGGGATCATGGGAAGACCACCTATACTTAGTCGAGTTTTTATATAACAACGGTTATCAGGCTAGTATAGGGATGACACCGTTGGAAGCTCTGTATGGAAGGCCATGCAAATCTTACGTTTGTTGGTTAGAGACCGGGGATAGGTTAGTTCTTGGTCTAGATTTGGTTAGGGAAGCTGCAGAAAAGATTGAGCCAATTCGAACTAGAATGAAGGAAGCTCGAACTAGGCAGAAGAGCTATGCTAATAGAAGATGGAAAGACTTAGAGTTCTTGGTTGGTGATCATTTTTTCATCAAGATATCACTGATGAAAGGTATAACTCGATTTGGAAAATCAGGGATAGTGGTACCGAGGTTCGTTGGACCATTTCCTATTATAGAAAGGATTAGGAACCTCACGTATAGAGTGGAGTTACCAGCAAGTTTTCACAGGAGTCCACAATGTTTTCCATATTTCTCATCTAAGGAAGTGTATTTGAGATTCAGTGACTACTATAGCACCGATTGTGTTAGATGACTTAGTAGTGGAACCGAATTTGCTATAGTTAGAAAACCAGTTCATATAATCGCGAAGGATGAGAAGAGGTTAAGGAACAAGACAATCAGATTAATCAAAGTCTAGTGGAGTGAAATGTGAGAGACTGTACTTGGAAAACTGAGAGTAAGATTAGAGATACTTATCGTGACTTATTTCATGGTATGTTTAACCTTTATGATTGATTGTTATGAGTACCTTATCGTAATTTCGAGGACGAAATTTTTTAAGGAGGGGAGTTTGTAACACCCTTAATTTTAAAAAATTTATTTAGGAGATCTAATTAGAAAACTTAAATAGAATAATGTAAAGATTAAAGTGGTTAAGAGAATGATATTGGTGTAATTACAAGGGAACCGTGCCTTAAGTAATGAATAAACAAACAGAAATTTAAAATGAAGTAAGTAAAGGTAATAAGATAAGGGCAAAAATAGGAATATGTAATATTATTATACCCTAAACCTTTATCTCATTCTCATTTCCAACATTTACAAACAAAATTAAACATAGAGTTTGGTAGGCCACCATTAGAAGAAAACAAGAGGAAGATAAGCAAGAAAGCAAGTAGGAAGCTTAGGTGAATTAATTCAAGGGCATATCTCAAACTTCTTAACAACAAGCTAAGGTGAATAATAGATTACATCTTATTTTTATTGCTTTCGGTTTCTAGAAGAGATCTGAATTTATTTTGCAAGAAAAAATTCCATGTTTTGATTGTTTAAATGGTTATATACGCTTCTTGATGATTTATATTGTTTTATATAGATTTCATGATAAGATTTGATTTGAGAAACCTAGTAAATGACATCCAAATGGCTTGCGCTTTTTATATAAGGCCAGACACATTATTTTAGAGATGGGTTTCAAGTTTCATATGTTTCTAAGCTGTTGTGGATTTATTATGATTTTTCTAGCAGAGAAAATGGTTAAATTGGTCTTAAATTATTTTTGGATATTAAATGTTAGCTTTGGGTCATAAATTTAAATACGTTAGAAAACATAATAAAAGTGTGCGATTTTTTTGGAGAATTTTTCTAAGTAATTTATTAAAGATATAAAATTATTCAAGGTACGAGACCTAAATGTTTTATATGTTTAGAAAAGGAGAAGGGGCAATTTTTAAATGTTCTAAAATTGTTGATTACTAAATTCACCAGCACTTTTAGAAAAAGGTTTTGTAAAAGAATTGGCAACCTATTATATGTTGACTAATAAGGAAAGTTAGTTGGAAAAATATTTACTTTAAAAAGTTAAAAACTAGATTTATAAAGGATTACTGCTTCGCCACTTATAGCACCACCTTTCGACACCATACATCCGTCCTCAACTAATTTGAAACCAATACACAAGGTATCAATGCCTTGGTAGGTAGTGGATAGGAGTTAGACGGACGGTATAGAGTCGAAACATGCTTTCGAAGGGGTAGAAGTAGCTCTTATAAGCTTGGAACTATTTTGTTACAAATAAGGCTTCCAAAGGGGTTGGAGACTTCGACTTGACCAACTTGCTTCTTTTTATATAAAGAAAGGGCTTTCGATTGGGTTGCTACCTTTTGTTTTTAGAACAAGCTTTCGATGGGGTCGAAACCCTTGCTGCCGCATTCAACCTTTCGAATCAATGCTTTTGAAAGGGTACTTTTTCCTTTAAACTTTGAAGCCGCTTTTCCTACTTTTGAAAGGGTTGGTTTCGAAACCATCCACTTTCTTTTAATTAGGAATAATGCTTTCGAAAGAAATGATTTCGTTCCAGTTCTTTTAAGACCCTTTGTTCCATTCAAATAAACCCAAAGGTTTCAAAAGGAATGGTTTTGAATGGTTTTGAAGCTATGTTCCTTAAACATTTACTTGAATTCAATGCTTTCGATTGGGTTATTTTAAGTAAGAGACTTTAATGCTTTCGAAAGGTATAAAATGAAGGTTTCAAAAGGGAGATCCGCAATGTTTTCGAAAGGTTTACTTAAATCTTTGAATAGAAGGTTTGCAATGCTTTTGAAAGGCAAGTTTAAAGTACTTTGAAAAGAGGATGTAGAAGGTTTTATAAAGCCTTCGAACAGATACTTTCAATGATTTCTAAAAGGTCTATTTTTAAAGGTTTCGAAAGGTATGTTTTGGCCTTTCGTCGTGGTGTTTTAAGGTAAATTTGAAAAGGGTACTTTCAATGGATTCGAAAGGGGACTGTTTAAAGTTTTTAAACAAGGGCTTTGAAGGTGATATCGTGGATTTAAAACCTAATATTTTCTAAGTTAAAGAAGGACTTTAACTTGTTTTAAAGGGATATATAACCCTATTGATTTATGTTTTTATCGACATTGTTTTGTGTGAAGCATATACATGGATAATATATTTGAGTAAAGCAAAAAGCATATTTTCCTTGTTTAAGTATGATTTAAAGGGTTAAATCAATTTGAAAGAAATGTTTTCAAGGAAAATTTGATGGGGTGGTTAACCCTAAATAAACGACTCAAATATTAGAATATCTTATGGGACTGGTATAGGGTCACACCCTATACTTTAGCTATTAGCTCCTAGCTAATATAAGTCCAAAATTTTGATGTGCAGGGCATTGTCGTAGGTAAGACTAAAATGATATTACACATATAAAGGAATATATAGAGAAAGATGGGTTATTGGTGAGCCCACAAAACCATTAGGATCATTTGACTCTAGGAGAAGTAAGTTAAGGATAGACCGTTCAGGAAGGTGTCTTACAGAAGTTGGATTATTTATTTTGTCTAGTAGGCCCGAGTCAGCCAATGATTAGTAGTTAGCCACACAGAACTATATTTTTTGGACTGATAGTCCATTGATTACCTGATTTATATGCATATATGATATTGCTATTCTTTCTTTAATCAGTTTGATTGCAGGATTTTGATTTACAAAAGATATGTTTTTAAAAGGCATATTAGTGAGAGAAAACCCGTTCCGCTAAGTGGCGTGGTCACACTTAATATCAAATAACCAAGATGTAATAGTATTATTCACACCAGGCTTTATGTCTGACTCGAAGTTTATGTTTTCTCCTTAAACTCTCGACTGCTCAAAATTAATTTGAGTTGATTGAGAGTTAAGGTTTTACACTGCCCTTTGATGCCCGTAACGGTCATGAGTAATACATGCCTAACATTTGGAGAGCGTTATGTACTTTAGTCTCAACGGATGCATCGATATCCAGTCTCGATACATCTTAACTGGGAATATTTAAAACGATATGTTTATTTTATTCTGGTAAATCACTAAAGGTTACAATGCATTATACTACTACCACAAAACATTCGATTTATGGATTTTATATTAAATACATTTTTAATCAAACTAACTAATTAATATAACATATTATCTGAAGTATATAATAGAAGTAAAACATTTTTTATTTCGAACAAGGTTGGTTATCAAATTAGATATATGTAATAAATTGCATTATTTCCCTTAGGGCGTACCCCTAATAATAATAGCATTTGCAAAATGCTATATATCATTCATAATATTTTTAACTAATAAAGAATTTATGATAGCCATGAAAATTCTATTCTATTTAAAAAACATCGATATATATATATATATATATATATAATAACTTAAACCTGTTATATATTAAACATAGTCGAATTTATGCTAATTTCACGTATCAATCAGTTAATAGTCATATATAACATTTCATAGAAAATGTTTTTAGCATAATGATGGCAACATAAAGTTTTACAAAGTGGTTGCTAAAAAGAAAATATGAATCATGGAGAATCCAACCTCACCTTCTTCAAAAGTCCAATATCTTGTAAGTAAAAGAAAGAAGCTGGAACAAAAAGGAACTACTGATGTTACGTAATTAGTAATTCAAACTTAAGTAAGAATCTAAAACACCATTGAAAGCATATTTACCGATCAATAGTGCAAAAAAATTGCATTATCCATGCCAATAAATTCATGAATCAATCCAAATTAGAGTAATGAATGAAGAAAACTTTAAACTTAAGCCCAACATAAGAATAATAATTAGCTAGATAAGATTTGTTCATGATTGTTATCCAAATCGATTGCTCCTCTAATATGATTATTTAATACAAAATACAAAAATTAACAATATGTGCTCAAAGATACATCATCAAATAGTTTAATTGTGAGGTTTACTTATATCACGCTTCTTTAAGCTTAGTTTGGCTCTTGGATAAAATGAAATAACAATATGGTAAATCAACATAAACTAGTTTTTTGAATTATTTTAACTATTAGGTTGTTTGTTATGGTCCCTACTTTGCATGAAATGAAGTTGTTATCTCCTTTTATATTGACATCACAACTGACGCAAATTAGGTAAAATATGTTTTCAACTATTCGTCTTCACCTTTGTTTTCAATCATCTTAAGCGAGACAAAATTTTAAAAGGAAAAATGAAAATCATCGGGTTTTCTAGAGGTTCGAAAAGATACCAATGACCTCTAAATGAGTTACAATCTTAATTTTCTAGCATTTATAGCTTTTCTTAGTCTCAATTACCATCCAAAATATTGTAAACAATGTTTAAGTTGCTTAAACTCTATAAGTTGTAAATATTGTTTAAGGAAGCTCTTTTTGTGTCAAGTAAGAATGCACGAAAAATGTAGATATAAACAAATGAATTTAAACTGTAGTTTGAACAATAGTTTATAAAATTGGACGAATAACTTGTTACTTAAATGAAATAGCTCCATGGCTTATAAAGCCTTAGAAACTCCTAATATAATTCATGAAAGTAGCTCACATTGTGCACTAAACATGAAACGTGATAAATACAAGTTGAAAAGTTCAAATAGTAGTAACCTGAAGACCAAAGGTTATTTAAACTAACTACAGAAGGTATTTAGTTTACATCTTCCTTCTTGCAACTTCATGCATTTTTGTATCCTTTTATGTTTCACAAACTCTAAGCTTCTCTCTAATGAAATATCCTCTACTCAATGCCTTGGTCATGCCTTGGTCATCAAGTCAACAAGTTGTTCTTGAGTGCCATGGTGTACTAACTTGATCGTGCCTTCCTTTGCGAGATCCCTTAGGAAATGAAATCTCACATCGATGTATTTACTCCTTCCATGGATTACTGGATTCTTTGATAGGTTAAATGTGGAGTTATTGTCACACAGCACAGTGTGCATTTCTCTTGAGCATGACCAAGCTTTTCCAGCACCCTCATCATCCAAATAGCCTTGTTTGCACACCCCGCAGTAGCCACAACTCTATTTATGTAGTAGGAAGAGTAACCATGGGTTGTTTCTTTGACAACCAAGAAACCACACCTGAAGTCGGCAAAAAACATAGCCTAAGATGCTTTATTGATCCTCTATGTCACTGACTTGGTTGCTAGTTGTGTAAGAAAGCAGCTCTTTTGTCCCTCCCTTCTTGTATAAGATTCCATGGTTAATTGCCCCTCTCAAGTACCTCAATATCCTTTTAGCAGCTTGATAATGCATCTCGGTAGGCTTAGACAAGAATCTACTAATCAAACTCACATTATACATCAAATTCGGTCGAGTTTTTATGAGATACATTGAGCTCTCAATAACCTACTTACAATAGGCCTCATAAACCTGCACTCCATATTTATATCTGTGCAACTTGAATCCTGGGATGATTGGACTACCAACGGGCTTACTTTCCTTCATACCAAAACATTTCAGTATCTCCGTAGCATACTGCTTTTGGCATTTGAATATGCCATTAGACTGTTATGAAACTTATATCCTAAGAAAAAAAAATCTCATTTTATCCAAATCCCTTCATATAAAAAACACTCATCATTGAGTTATTAAAATTAGTTATCATGCCTTCATCATCACCGGTAAAAATTAAATCATCAACATAGATACTTACAATCAGCACCTTTCCATGAGTACTTCTTTTGGTGAACAACATCTATTCGTTCGGGCACTTCTCAAAGCCTTTATTAATGAAAAAAGTTCTATACGACTGACCCAAGCTCGTGGGGCTTGTTTTAATCCATATAGAGCATTTTGTAGCTTGTACACCTTTTCTTCACTACCCCTCTTCACATACCCCTTAAGTTGTTCAACGTACACATCCTCATTAAGCTCTCCATGCAAAAACGCAGACTTGGCATCTAACTGCCATATTTTCCAACTTCTTTGAGCTGCAAGTGCCATGATCATTCTCACTATCTCCAACCTTGCTACTGCAGCATATACCTCGATGTAGTCCACTCCATGCTCTTGAGAATACCCCTTGGCCACCAAACGAGCTTTATGCTTATTCACCTCTCCTAGCCAATCAATTTAGTTTTGTACATCAATTTTAACCCAATCTTCTTACATCCAACATGTAAATCAGTGAGCTTCCAAGTCACATTCTTCTCTATTGAGTTGATTTCCAAATCCATGGACACTCCTCCACGTTTAGCTTATCACTGCTCCTCATAACTTGTAAGGTTTGCATCTTGAACTATAGTCATGTTAACCTCATTTTCTTCCTTAGATAATCCTTCCCCACTAGTGTACACTACAACAAAAAGTCCTTATGATAGCGCCAAAAAACGCTGTTAAAGCCTATAATAGCGGTTTAATAAACGCTGTATAATGATATGTTATTAAAAACAGTGAACAATTTATAGCGCCTAATAAGCGCTATGAAAAGTATTAATATAATAGCGCAAATAATCCATTTTAAACATTTTTATAGCAGCAAATTATGTGTTATTAATTATTATAATAACACTATTTGTCTGCTATGAAATTCGTTATTAGCCACAAAATACTTTTTTTTTTCTAACAGCACTAATAATTCGCTATAAAAAATATCAACAGCGGATTATGAGCGATGTATATGGACATGTTACTATAGATGTTGACTTGTCACAACACCAATATGCCGCTATAAAGATTCAGCTACAATAGTGCTTATACTCTGTTATGATATGTTCTTTTATAACGCTTACAGACCTATTATTCATCATTCTTTACAGCGCTTTTTATAATACCTTAGCAATTTTTCTGTTGTGCATCTGCATCCTATTCATAAACTACATATTAAATACCAATATCAAAATGCACAATAATAATCATTTTAAATATAAAATCATTTAAATAACGCAAGAATCATAAAAGATAATAAATATAGAGATGTAACACATTACATTGAACATATCAAATATTCATATACATAATATCTTATAGCTTAAAACACATAAATCAAAACGTAGTAGCAAATGTTTTAAGAATACCCCAAAAAAAGAGTAGCAAAGTTCAACGGAAAAACAAGTACATATTTGGTTGTTTGCGTTAAAAAGAAGAACAAAACTTTCGCATCCTTTTTTTTTCACACACCTGCAATCTGATCCACAACATGCACTTCTCCATCATAAAGCTTATTTCCATTTTCATCCACAACATGAAAAACTACAAACCAAGCACCAATTCAGTAAATTAAGTAAATTGTCTCATATACAAATCTGTCAGTGAATAATTGTAACTGGATTACATTACCGTCCATAAACCAGCTACCATCTGAAGAAATATAAGCTCTTTCAATAGTAAGATTCAGATCAGACAAAACTTGCACAACCTCTAGCACACTTCCATACTTATTAGCACTATCCACCTACACACAAAAACATAAATGAATAAATTACTAATTAGAAAAGAAATTCATGACAGTGCTCATAATTAATCAGAATTAGTTGACCTTTACTAAAGTAGAATTGTTGCATGTATCATTATCCATAGTAACCCTGTAACAGAAAAAAAAAACAAAAACGCTTGAACTTCTCATCAAAATTCAATTTTTATCACATGATTGAAGATAATAGACGATGCTAACAAAAAATCAAACTGAGATTTAGCAAAATCAAACCTTGGTGGATTCATTTTGATTATGAACTTTTCATACTCATTGTCGATATCAACTGGAGAGAAGTCACGGTTCATCATGGTTGGCTATAAGAAAAGTAAAGAAAAAAATTGAGCATTCTTCCTCCTTAACTTGTGTGGATATATAAATCTTGTTCATCATTAATTCATAATGATACAATCTGTCTCTAAATGTTTTCTATTTGTCTCAATGTATCTCCAGATTCTCACAGTTGGATTATTATTATTATAAAACTTTGCTGTAAATAATAATAATTTTATATAAATTTAATTGAAACTTAGTTATCTTGGTTAGTATTTCATAATTTATTATTAGTAGTAGTATTATTATTAGTATCCTAAATTTAGTTAACTATTATGAAACTTAGTTAATTTTTATAAACTTAGTTTATTTACTACATATTTTTATTGCTATTATGTTTATTGTTGTTGTTAGTATTATTATTATAATAATTGAGTTTTATATACATTAGTTATATTATTATTATTATAAACTTACTTAATTTTTATAAACTAACTTAACTTTTATAAAACTTAATTAATGAAGTTAACTTTTATAATCTCAGTTAATTTATTTTGATTTCGACTATTATTTTATATATTAGTTAATTTTTATACACTTAGTTAACTAGGTTAATATTTATAATTTATTATGATTGATATTAGTTTAAGGAATTAATTTGATACCTAAAAATCTTTCTGGTTTTACGATACTGCATGGTTAATTCTATTATAGACCTTGCCAGCCAAAGAGCGATATCCTACATCAAGTTCATAAATACTTTTAACGCCTTGCATATTGCAAATTCAAGTTCCTACATACTACTTAAACATAGCCTGGGACATGATTGCCAGTTGGAAGCTTGCTTGCCACTACAAACGAGAAGCTTGAAGTTGCAAGCTTGCTTGCAACATGCAACTTGCAAGCAACTTTAGTTGCAAGCTTGCTTGCAAATGCAAGCTTGCTTGCAAATGCAAGCTTATGACATGCAGTAATAACTGAGAATTAGTTCTTTTTTTCTTATTCCAAGTAACGTAGTTACTTAATCGATTTTTTTACCTAGCAATTTATCAAATCAACAATAAGTAGGTACAATTTCTTGTTTAGCTATATCGATCTTGGTATTATAAGAGCATTCTACAATAACTTCCTATTTTTATATTATATTTCATAATATTATTTATCAAACAACTGCTAGCAACTAACCCCCTACACATATAATTCACTCTAAGTCTGCTACCCTCTGTTAACCATTTTCGAATATCGATGATCCACATCCGCGGTTACGTTCAAATATCAAATATCATTCTATCTGCTAACCAACCGCATAGCTGTATAATTTGAGAAAAATATTAAACCACTTTTAGTTTCAGCTGGATACATAAAAATAATATGTTCAACGAATTATTGTTTGATTAATTATTAACAAAAAATATATTTCAACTCTTATGAGGATAATATATTTATATTTCAAATAATAATACTATTGATGTTGCTTACTAGACCCATTGTGTAATGGCTTGTTTAGCAACATGTTTGGCAATAAAGGTGATTACTCAACTACTCATGTATTTCAAACTTGAATTGAGGCCAACTACAATTTGAAGGTACAATAATGTACTTGAATTAAGTCAGCCTAGGTATTGCCTTCAAGCATAAAAGAGAGAATCAAAAAGTCCATCTAATTTGCTCAGAGTACACACTCATCGTTTTGATGCTGCAAATACCAGCATTCTAGTTCAAACATAAGTACTGGCAATTTGCATTACTAATTTCATCATTCCATTTTCAACAAGAGCCTAACCTGAATAATATACAATTTACTTTGGATGGTAAGAGAATAAAAAAGAATACTTAACTTAAACATCCCCTAAAGAAACTGATCTACTTTTACTAGCAACTTTTAATAAGGAGAAGTTAACAACTACCAATGACCACTAGTAGAGTAGCAGGATTCTAAATTGTTGATCTAAAAGACCTAGCATCAAATCTCATTGTTAATAGTTTAGGTAATTAAATAACATGTTAAATTGCAGTCAAGTAAAAATCGTTTCACAAGCTCTTAATAACTGAATAAAGAAGATAATTCTAGGTATGATGGAGTTCATCATGATGCTTGTGTGTACATGGTTAAAGTTAATACATGTTCAAAGCCATTGTATACTATTACCACTTGCAAATTGGTAGTAGTTCATAATCGAATTTAGGTTTTGAGATGGCAATATCATGCATGAACATGACTGAAACAGAGTATATCAAATACTACGTGCAGTACAAATTCATAGCAGAGTTTATCAAAGATCAAGAACAAAGTTGTGTACATATATGCAAAACATTCAGCCTCAAAATCTAATCAATTCATAATAAGGCAGTGCTAAGGATCATCCTATAGAGTTCTATTGACCGAATCGAGTGCTTCAGCCATGACAATACTATTCCCTCTAAACACGAGCATGTCATTTTTCGTAATTAGCACAATCAATAAGCAGCATCTGTTTTAACTGGTACTTTTCGTAAATGTTTTCTGAGAAGAAGAGGAAGGTTGTGACTTATTAAACAAGTGCAATAAAGAAGTGGAAGGAGTGGCTCAAATAGATACTGATATTTTATCAAAAAATGATAACTTGCACTATGAAAAACAACTAACAACGACTCACTTCAGATGGAAGTCATCAAATACCGGAGTTCAAACATTAGCACACATAAATAGTAGAAAATCACTAAAATTAAATGTTCTCAGTCTAATTATATAGTTCAAACAATAAATGAACAGTAAAAAGTGACTTATTGCTGCAGTTATAAATGAAAATTAAAAAGAATATTTAATAAGTAAGATTAGAAAAATAAAAAATAATTTTTCACAACATACATGTAAAGAATATGTAAATGAGCTAATTTTAGGTTGTGTAGTTCCAAAAAAAGTTTATAGCATAAGCAACACTTGCCATTACTTTCAAGTACATCGTTTAGCACAATTCCCTTTTTAGCAATTACAACAAAATGAATGGGACCTAATTTATGGCAAATCTGTACAAAATCCACAACCTAATGTAGTTTTAACCAAGTTCTTCAATATTTGAAGGAGAAACAATTTAGAAATGAGCATCATTCTATACATAAAATAAAATTCATGATGAGCCAGAAGCATATTTAGACTTTAAAGAATTCAATGTTTTTGTTGTTTAAAGAATCTAACATTTCGTCAATGCATCAAAAATTAAGGTACTAGACTTAAAATAAAAGGGAAGCTTATATGTATGTCGTAATTCCCGTATTCACAAAAATAAAAACAACCATCTCCAAAGTATGAAATAAAAATTTCATATTAATTTAACTGCATCTTTATTCCTATTTGAACAACAATATAAACACGAATAATAATAAAAGTTATGCTTTATACATCATATTTGCTGGCATTAGATAAACATATTATTTGAATTATACATTAGATTTAACCACCTCAAAATTTTGACCATCCTAAGTTTGACGAAATGGCACAAATATTACAAGGTCTTTGCAAACATGCATTTTTGACTTTTGTAAGCTAACCAACTTACAAGGTCTATGCATGGCTAGACGAAGAATGGTAAAACTTGATACAATGCAGATCAACCGAAATTAAATGTCTTAATTTTGTTATTGAGTAATCATAATCACTACTAAAATATTAAAAAACCCGTAGATCAACAATATTAGAAATATCGACAACATTACAGTTAAAAAAACCAAAATTTGAACAAAAATAGCAGATAAATAAACCACAGTTCAAACCGTTATTAATTTTTACTGCCCAGTATTTATTATAACAAAATATATAAACTAAATATCACAATTTTCATCAAATCAAAGAGAAGTATAGCTTTTATTTTCATTATAGTTTGCTCATAATCTTTGAATTAATTTCTCAACAAAGACATGGTTTACCGTATAATCGTATGAACTAACAATCATTTAGTATCATGTTTCATAAAGAGAATGAACAACTAATCGAGTAATAATATACCTTATAAATTGTTTGTATGAATAAAGAAGAATCGTTCAGCTCGAAGATTGATGAAGAGCAAAATCGTTTATAAATTAACATGTTTGATAATATACCTTTGAATGTTTGTTCCTGTATTTTGAATCTAATAGATATTAATGAAGAGAAAAAATAAAAATCGAAGATTGGAGATTAAGGTTCTAGACGTCGTCGGCTTCTCAATTGCTGAAGAGCGAACTGTTGAAGATCGGAGATGGAGTAGAACAGCTAAAGTTCGGTGATTGGAGATGGAGTAGAACATCGATTTGGGTTTTCTTCGATTTGGGAGGGAGATGAAAATTGTTAAGCATTATTTGGGAGGGAGACGAAATGGTTAAGTGTTTTTGGGAGTGAGTCCAAAATTTTGTGGCCAGCGTTACATACCTATGGTACAAAACAAATAAAATAGGAGAGAAAATAATTAAAGCAAAACAATAACGCTTAGAATAATGCGTTATTAAATTGCGTTATCAATAACATATTTTATTGTAGTGGTAATATTCAATCCATCTTGGATTTCGTCTTGCTCTCCTTAGTCTTGCACTTGGCTCTACTGCATTTGATGTGTTATTCATGTCAGCTAGCTCATCTTCAGTAGCTTGAATCGCCTCATCACCACTTCCAATTGATTCATCACTCTGTTCATTGATCTCAACTCTGATATAATTTATTTCTACATCCTCGTTCATCTCAATTTTAATGTCACCCCACTTCAAGTCTAGTAATACTTGCTCCTCATACTTGATGCTCCAATCTTAATGCTTTTCTTTCTAAAAAAACAATGTCTCTGCTAATCAAAATTCGTTTTCGAATAGGATCATAGAATATGTATCTTTTGCTCTCCTCACTTGTTAAGGGAAATCCCTTCATATGATCAGTCTAAGAGAATAAAAAACCCAACGCAGTGGAAAATAACTGGATCGCGATGGTAGTGAGACGATACAAACAGAGATAAACACCAGAACCGACAGTCGCAGATCTATGCAATGTATAAAAATATATAACACCGGTATTAATAGTGGTTCCACTACCACGAGGCAGTGTGCGTCCACTTGGGGAGAGAATATTTTATTAATCACTGAAAGATTAGAGTTATAAGATTGAGTCACTTTTGCAGGCTACACGTAAGAAGAATTTACAATACAGACAAAATTTTGCAAAGTTTCAGCTCTCTAGGATGACTCTGAAATTGGCTGAAATTAGCTCTCAATTTCGGCTGCCATTGTTCTCCAGAAGCTCCACTATTTATAGAGTGAAGATATGAGGAGGGGTAGCTGCTATATGGAATCCCAGGATTTGGTTCAACATCTTGGTTCGACATGTTTGATTTGGCATATGGCACTTGGCATTTGGCTCGATATAGTACACTTCAACTCTAGACCAACATCTTTCAATTGTCGAACAAGAAATCTGGACCGGCCTTCCTCTTCACCTACTTGGTTCGGCAAATACTGAATGAAATATTTGATTCGGCATCACCAGATCACCGAACGACAAATTTGGTTCGGTCTTCCTTCACCTCTCCAAACCAATGCCGCTCCACTTCTCTTCTTTACCAAACGAAGTTTCTCATTCGGTCTTCTTCAATCATCGAACAAAGTCGCCACCGCTCTAGAACTCTAGAGCAGAAAATCCAAGCAACACCAGACCACTAATTTGGTTCGACAAATTAGCTTTATCCACCGAACCATTTTGATGGTTCGGTCTTCAGCTCCAACTCCTAGGGGTCAGCTTCCACCTCCATGAGCCTCTTCAATGGCCTCTTCCCGAATTCAGGTATCATCTCTAACAATCTCCACCTTGATACTGAATTCCATATAAGTCTTCCAACTTCATCTACACCTTTATGCTCCAAGCAATGGATACTTACCTAATGAGCTTCGGCAATGCCATCACCCACTGCACTCTTTCAAAGAACTCTGACAAGGCCACTGCTTGTCAAAAAAGTGTTCGAAGTACCCAGTCTGTGTAGAATCTATCAACCTCCACAATGAAAACGAACGTCTCCATGAACCATCTCAACTCTCCCCCCATGTCACCCTATGGCACCTAGCACTTCATTAAGCGAATCAAGTTCGAGCAATGCTCGAACTTAGCAACAGACAACGATTTGGTAAACATGTCTGCTGCATTCTCCTTTATGTGAACTTTCTGAAGATGAACTAGCTTCTCTTCACTCGTCGAGACAAGGAAAGATTCTCTCACCTCAATATGCTTCATCCTTGAGCCGAATGTCATATTTTCAACTAATTGGATTGCACTCTGACTATCACAGTACACATTCGCTCCTTCATATATGAAGCCAAAATCACACAACAGTCGCCTCAAATAAAGCGCTTCCTTAGCTGCTTCAGCCGCAGCTATGAGCTTTGCCTCTATAGTAGACAAAGCCACAATCGTCTGCAACCTCGCTTTCCAACTGATCGTTGTCCTACTAATGGTGAACATATATCCGAAGGTTGATTTCCTTCGATCTCTGTCACAGGCATAGTCGAAATCGCAAAATCCAACCAAGCTGAAATACCTTCCTCTACCGCCAAAGACAAGTCTATGGTTTGGAGTTCTTCTAAGGTATCTGAAGATACACTTCATTACTTCCCGATGCATCTTTTCTAGATTTGTCATGAACCTACTTACCAATCTAACCGCCCATGCAATATCAGGCCTAGTGCAGACCATGGCATATATCAAGCTGTCAACTGCACTTGCATATGGGACCTTCATCATATAAGCCTTGTCCTTTTCCGAGATCGAAGAGCCTTTACTAGAAAGATGTATGTGCAAAGGCATGAGTGTGCTGATTACCTTTGCCCCTTTCATGCTAAACTGAGCAAGAACCTTTCGAATGCACTCCTTTTAAGTAAGGCTCAAAAATCCTAGCTTTCCATCCCTTTAGATTTTCATACCCAAAATTTTCTTTGCTTCTCCAAGGTCTTCCATTTCGAATTCCGTTTTTAGGTTTTGCTTTAAACTATCGATTTGAGCCTTCTCCTTGGAAGCAATCAACATATAATCCACGTATAAGAGTCGGTACACCCATCTACCATTCTTTAAATGCTTGAAGTACACACAAGCGTCTTTGATGCTATGATCAAAACCAAGTGAAAGCATAAAAGAGTCAAACCTCTTGTACCATTGTTTAGGCGACTGCTTAAGTCCATACAATGACTTCTTCAATTTGCAAACCCAATTTACTTTCCCATCTACAACAAATCCTTCTGGCTGCTTCATGTAGATGGTCTCATCCAAGTCTCCATGCAAGAAAGCTGTTTTCACATCCAGTTGCTCTAGCTCCAAGCCATGAGCTGCAATGCTAGCAAGCAAAATACGGATGGACGTATGCCTCACTCCTGGAGAGAATATCTCATCATACTACAATCCCTTTCTCTGTTAAAACCCTTTAACAACTAGTCAAGCCTTGTATCTCCCATCATTCTTCACCTTGAACACCCACTTGCAGCCTATGGCTCGGCTTCCTTCAAGAGGTGGTGACAAATCCCAAGTCTTGTTCTTCTTCAACGAATCTAACTCCTCTTTCATGGCGCACATCCACTTTGAACGATCACATGACTTCAAAGCTTCATCAAGGTCAAGCAGCTCCTCAAGAACCAAATATAGGGCATAGTCAAACTGATCACCAAGGCTAAGGTTTGCAAACTGCCAATCACCATACCTTTCGAGCGGCCTAGGGTAGGTATTGCTTCACTTAAAAACCTTTCAGCTCCACCTTGAACTAAACTTCCTCTAGATTCATGCACATCACCAGTACTACTAGAAGGTACCTTTAAACTATCCTGTGATGTTTCATTAACTGTATTTTCTTCGATAGCATCAACATCAAATCTACTATTTGGCTGGAACATGGGAACTTCTTCCATCTCTTTAAGCCTATCAGAATCTTCTGATGTGGAAGGTAGCTTCTCCTTTGGATTGAACATAGCAGACTCATCAAAAGTAACATGTCTAGAATGAACAATCTTACGAACAACAGAGTTCCAAATTCGATACCCTTTGATACCATTGGTATATCCAATTAGTGTGCCCTTGTATGCTCAAACCTCTAAATTATCGTCATCTATATAGTGAACGTACACAGAACAACCAAAAATTCGAAAGTAACTAAGATACATTGCTTTACCTCTCCACTTTTCCTTTGGAATATTCCCATTTATGGCTAAGCACAGAATTCGATTTATGATATGCGCCATAGTTGTTAATGCCTCAGCCTAATGCCTCTAGAGAAGCCCACCGTCAATCTCAAGCAATGAGCCTTATCCAGTCGAGTCATGTTCATACTTTCTGCAACTCCATTGGATTGCGGATCTCCGGGTGTAGTGAAATGTCTCTGAATATCATGTTATCTACAAAAGTCGAGAAACTCCCTAGAGACAAATTCACCGCCATTAGCATATCTCAGCATCTTCAACCTAGAACTATAGTGGTTCTCAACAAACGCTTTCTAGTCTTTGAACTTCTCAAAACTTTTTGATTTGGCCTTCATCATATACACCCATACTTTTCGAGAAAAGTCATCAAGGAAAGAGATAAAACACTTTGCTCCTCCAAGAGAAGGAGTAGCAACCAGTCCCTAAACATCGGCATGCATATACTCATGTACTCGCCTAGATCTATGGAGTCCAACTCCAAAAGATACTTTAATTTGCTTGCCTAACACGCACTCCTGGCGAAATTCTATCTTGTCGAAGCTCTCTCCATTGATCATCTTCCATCTCCGAAGCAGCTCTAAGCTCTTCTCTGAAATATGACTCATCCTGAGATGCTAATTCTTTGTGGCATCCAAAGCATGAGAACTATCTACTCCAACACAAGACTCTTCAAGAACTGTGTTTCCTTTTAGCAAATATAGATTTCGAAACACATCTCCTTTCATAAGAACTACTGCACCTCTCGAAACCTTCAGACTATCCTTCTTGATAGTTACCTTGCATCCTAAAGATGCCAATTGTCCTAAAGAAATTAAGGACTTCCGAAGACCTGGAACATACTGAACACCTGTCAAAGTGTGTATCGCTCAGTCAAACATCTTGATCCTTACTGTACCTTCATCCATCTCTCTATAGCTAGCAACATTGCACATAATATTAGAGCTTCCCTCTCGTACAACGAAAGAACTGAAGTAATCATTATTAGGCGTCAAATAGAATGACGCACCTGAGTGCAGCACCCAATGGTCTAAGACATCGGATACTCCTATAGACAACACATCGTCAGATACAGACTTCTCCACCGCAAATGATGAAGATCCGTATTATTCCTCCTTCTTCAAATCTGAACAATCTTTTTCCAATAACTAGGTTTCTTGCAGATAAAGCACTTCCTCTAGAGTGCCAATTCTTCTTATCTTCTCTACCTCTTTCAACAAACAGGTCGTGATTACTACTTCCATCTCTACTTCCTTCACTTTTCTCCTTCACTTGATCTCTCAAGCCCTTAGTTAGAAGGCTTAACTTCACATCTTCCACCGTTAATGTGTTAAGATAACACTGTTAGCGAAACCTATGTATCACTTCAGAATAGAACACCAAAAGAATCATTGTCATTTGCTCCTCAGCCATCTTTAAGACAACAGTCTTCATCTTCATCATGAGATCATCAAAGAAATTAAGATATTCCTTCACTGATGTACCCTCTCTCATCCGCATGGTGAAAAATGTTTTCAGTAATATCAGACGGTTAGTTAGAGATTTCTTCAAGTAGAGATTTTCTAACTTGGTCCGAATGCCCTTAGTTGTAGACTCGCTGCTAATTTCTGATATAACATTCTCTCCCATAGCTAGTTGTAAAGTAGCAAATGTCCATTTTTCCATCTCCTTTCTTTCCACGACTGAGATGTCAACCGTCAACTTCTTAGGGGCAAACACTTGGATGGACTTCATTCCTCATTAGAACAACCTTCATCCTCCATTACCACTTCTGGAAGTCTTTATCCCCATTCCATTTCTCAATTGCCAACTGTGATCCTGACGCGATTTACTTCCCTCTAGTATAGGATCTTGTAATAATTGGAGTCGCTTCATCTCGCGCCATAGCATCTAACACTCCTCAATCAACCTTGGAGCTTTGATACCAGACTGTTGAGGAAAATCTCTTCTTATAATCAGTCTAAGGGAATAAAAAACCCAACATGGCGGAAAACAACTAAATCATGATTGTAGCGAGACGATACAAACAGAGATAAACATCAGAATAGACAGTCGCAGATCTATGCAATGTACACAAATAAATAACACCCGTATCGATAGTGGTTCCACTACCACGAGGCAGTGTACGTCCACTGGAAAGAGGAAACTTTATTAATCACCGAAAGAATATAGTTACAACATTGATTCACTTTTGAAGGCTATACATAAGAAGAATTTACAATACAGACAAAATTTGCAGAGTTTCAGCTCTCTATGATGGTTCTGAAATTGGCTGAAATTAGCTCTCAATTACAGCTGCCATTGTTGTCCAAAAGCTTAACTATTTATAGAGTACGAATACGAGGAGGGGTGGCTGCTATATGCAAACTTAGGATTTGGTTCAGCATCTTGGTTCAACATGTTTGGTCCGACTTATGGCACTTGGAATTTGGTTCGACATAGTACACTTCAAGTCTGGACTGGCATCTCCCAATTGCCGAACGAGAAATCTGAACTGGTCTTTCTCTTCACCTACTTGGTTCGACAAATACCAAACGAAATATTTCGTTCGGCATCACCAGATCATCGAACGACAAATTTGGTTAGGTCTTCCTTCATCGCTCCAAACCAATGTCGCTCCACTTCTCTTCTTTACTGAATGAAGTTTCTCGTTTGGTCTTCTTCAATCACCGAACGAAGTCGCCACCGCTCCAGAACTCTAGAGTGGCAATCCAAACAACACCGGACCACTGGTTTGATCCAACAAATCAGCTTTGTCCACCGAACCACTTTGCTTGTTCGGTTTTCAGCTCCTGCTCCTACGGCTTCGGTTTCGGCTTCCTCCTCCTTGAGCTTCTCCAATAGCCTCTTTTCGAATTCAGGTATCATCTCTAACATCACTAACACCAAAAAGCATGCAAATAAAACTCTTATCTTCAAGCTTAGCACACCTGGAATCTGGTACATGCATATGAGCCTAACACCTGAAAACTCTACAATGCTCAACTGAAGTCTTTGCACTGTCTATGCTTCTTATGGGGTAATATTTTTAACCGCCAAGGTAGGACATCGATTAAACACATACACAGTCCATTTTATTGCCCCGGGCCAGAATTGTTTTGGAATTTTCTTTTCCGATAGCATTAAACGTACCACGTTCATCACCATGCGGTTCTACCTCTCGGCTACTCCATTTTCTTGTAGAGTATGAGCCGTTGTCAACTACCTCTTGATCCCACTATATCTACAAAAATTATTAAACTTATCCGATGTGAACTCTCCCCCTCTATCTGTGCAAAGAATTTTAATACATATACCAGTCTCTTTCTCTACCAACTTCTTAAAGCATTTAAATACATTCAAAGCCTTTTATTTTCCTACAAGAAAGTAAACCCATGCTTTTCTACTAAAGTCATCAATGAAGCATAAGGAATATCTCTTTTTGCCATTTGAAAATATATTCACTATTCCACAAACATCAGCATGAAAATTTTGTAGCTTCTTTGTAGCTCCCCACTTACTCTTTCTTGGTATACTATTTCGGTGTTGTTTCCCAACTAAACAACTAGTACACACCATTGTAGTTGAAGTGAGTTGAGGCACCTCGCACCATGTTATTAGTCTGAAGTGTTTTCAAGCCCTTATAGGCTATAGCTTAGATGTCTATATCAACAATGCCACAGGTAAGTGAGATCATGTGAGCTTGTGTGGAAGCAAGTAG
This sequence comes from Allium cepa, assembly GCA_030765085.1. Lineage (NCBI taxonomy): Eukaryota > Viridiplantae > Streptophyta > Magnoliopsida > Asparagales > Amaryllidaceae > Allium > Allium cepa. Next base: position 974,850,294 of record CM060935.1, read on the forward strand.
ACATTTGTTCTTGCATGTTTTCTAAGAGCATAAACATCTTATTGATAGACATACATGTTTGGATGATCAAACCCTTCCCTGAACGGTAGATTTTACACATTCATGCATGAATTAGGATTGCAAGCTCTCTTTCTTGTAGTTGCACAACACTTAACGGATTATTCTTTAGTTGTGGAACATAAAACACTTCTATAACAACATGACTTGCACCATGGAAAACTAGCCTGACATTGCCTTTACCTTGCACTGTCATCCAAGAGTTGTTACCAAGCTTGACGTCCTGCCCAAACCCTTCGTCAAACTCATAAAACATTGTCACATCTCTTCTCATATGGTTGAACATCCTGAATCAAAAAACCACATATCTCCATACTTTGTTTCATTTATCTCCATATATGACGCTAAAAGCATCTCAACATGTTCTTCTAGTTTAGCATAATTAGCTTCCCAAGTTCGACACTAATACTAAAAATGTCTAAGCTCATGGCACCGATAACATTTAATTGTAGATTTATTGAAGGACTAACGCTCTCTTCCTCTTCCTCTTCCTTTTCCACATCCCGTGTACGCACTCATGCCATGTCCTCTTCCATTTGACCTCTCTTCTATAGTTACCTTAAGAGCTTGCTACTTAATGCAGTTCTTATTGAATTTTTGGTCATGTACAATCAAGGAAATATGAAGCTCGTCGATTGGAAGTTTGTCTATGCCCTTAGATTCTTCAATGGAACAAATTATATAGTTAGATTTGTCCATCAAAGACTAAGAATATTTTCAGCAAGGTGACATCTCACACGGACTCTCCATGACACCTCATTTTGTTGGCTATAGACATGACTCTACAGAAGTAATCTCTAACACTCTCTTCTGCCTTTATCTCAAGGGTCTCAAACTCCTTTCTCAAATCTTGAAGGATGGAATGCTTCATTCTGGAATTCCGTTCATATTATCTCCACATCGAATCCCATATCTATTCCAATGTATCTTTCTCCAAGATGGTTTCAAGAACGATCATGTCAATGGTTTGAGACAAGTAGCTCTCGACCTTAAGGTCCTTTAGCTTGATTTCTGCAAGTTTCTGTCGATTCTTATCTATCAGACTACACCGACTGCTGATTCCTCATATCCCGTTTGTACAAGCCCTTAATACTTGTTGGATCTTAAGAAATTTTCCATAGGCATGCTCAAATGATCCCGATGACCATCAAACTGTGGCAGGCTTGACAAAATTCCCATCGTTTTTCGTCTCTCTCAACTCTTATGTTTTTCAAGTCAAAGAAAAGATTGCGAATTTTCCTTATCTTATGCCCAGTGATGGCTCTGATACCAATTTGTAAAAAACAAATGAATTTAAAATTTTAGTCTGATTAAGAGTTTATAAAATTGGTTGAATGACTTGTTTCTTTATTCAAATAGTACTATGGCTTATATAGCCTTAGAAACTCCTAATAGAATCCATGAAAGTAGCTCACATCGTGCATTAAAAAAGCAACATGACAAATAGAAGATGAAAAGTTCAAATAGCAGTAACCTAAAGATAGGGATTATTTAAGCAAAAAGACTAAGTAAACTTGATAAACTAAACTGTTGAATTCATCCATTAGTAGTTTCAGAGAGAGTGACCAAATGATTCTGTACTTAAAATTCATATTTTTAAATTTAAAGGTGGCTAATGCGATTTTTATAGAATTGGCAAAAACTAGAAATCTAACATAAACAATCAATCACTAATAAAAAATGAAAAACTAAACATAATTATTTTTTTAGCAAAATCATGCATAATGAACGAAGGTTCAAATTGGGGAACAAATTTATGCTTGATGCATACACAAAGCACTAAAACTATCGCATGCTGTGGTGGAAGACACCGGCGTTAAGTGAAGTGCAGCTGCTTAAAATGAGTGAGGCACAACTACTATGAGGCAGTGGAATATTGAGGCATGGCTACGCTATCATCGAGGTGAAGTTAGACTGCTATGTGGAGATGCGATGGAAGATATATTGGTAGGCTCCTTAGACAATTGGTTATCTAGTGTAGGTCATAATGGAATAAGTGGCGATGGTGATTTTTAGGTGACTGGAATGATTTAGGAGAGGGTGGGAATTAAAAGGAGGAAGGAGGTGAGCAATATAGAATAGAAAGAAGGAGGTTAAACAATTCCAAAATATATAAGCAGTAGTAAAAGAAAGAATAACGAAGATAAGGAAAATTTGGTAATTTATTTTATTCATCAAAATCTTACTTATATACATGGTTTAATTCATATACATTTCTTATGTCGGACCCATTCAAACAAGCCGTTACTTATTAATAGCTCATCACAATCTTAAATTATTTAAAGGAATTATGTGACAGAAATCAACATGAGTACAAGAGCATGTTCAAGGTTTGTGCACATGCACAGGTCCATAATGTGCTCAACATCAAATTTCTTCTTCTAAGTTTAATCTTGTGCATTCACTTGTTTCATCTTACATCTATATCTTCTCTAAACCCTCGGAAGCATGTTCAGTAATTCCAGATAAGCAGGATGAAGTGTGGAGCTCATCTTTCCAAACTGTTTGATGAAATGCTTTCCCAAGTTGTTGTTTCCTAAGTGTCTATTGAAATGTCTGGCTAATACAACTCCCTCCCCTTTAAAAAGAGACATTGCCACAAGGTCTCTTTTTAAAGGGGAAACCCTTTAACAGTGTCCCAATAATCCTCCCAAGTAGAGTCTGATACCAGTTTATTTCTACACTTGATTAATGCATGGCCATGTGTTTGTTGTCTCTGGGAATGAGTCTTATGTCAATAATACTTTCAGGTTCATCAATAAATTCTTCTATATATGATGTAAGATTTTTCTTTAAAACAACTTCTGGGCCCGGTTTCCATTTTAATTGTGAAATATGGAAAACAAGGTGAATTTGAGCAGAGGAAGGAAGCTCAACTTCATTAATCCTTTAAATTATTTTAAAAGGGCCATAATATTTTGGAGAAAGCTTTGTTCTCTATGTTATGCTAACTGAAATTTATCTATATGGCTGTAACTATAAGTAGACGTAGTCTTTATCAGAAAAATATCTTTCAGTCCTTCTAGCATTTGCAAAATTTTGCATTCTTTCTTAGTCATGTTTTAAGCTGTCTTTCAAAAGTTGCATTGTAATATCTCTAGAAAATAAATGTTGCTCCACTTGTTGAGCTTTTGCAGTGTTAAGCACATAAGAAAGAAGTATTGGTCGATGTCTTCCATACAGAATTTCATATGGTGTGAGTTTGTAGACTCTTTCGATGAGGTATGGAATTAGAACTCTGCTGGATTAAGCCAGTTTCTTCACTCATCAGGTTAATGAGAGACGCAACATCTCAGGTATGTTTCCAAGACTTTATTTGAGACCTCAGTTTGACCACTTGTTTGAGGATGGTAAACTATGCTACACTTAAGTGTGCAACCTTGAAGAGTAAATAATTCCTTCCAGAAATTGCTTAAAAAGATTGAGTCTCTTTCTCTGATTATAGTTGTAGGCATACCATGTAATTTGAATACACCATCAAAAAAAATACTTTTACTACTTGCTTTGCCTTATAGGGATGTTGAAGGGAGAAGAAGTATGCATATTTTGATAATCTATCTACCACCATATAATAACAGTAGCATTTTTTCTTTTTGGTAAATGGATGATAAAATCCATTGTTAAATCCATCCATACATTCTTAGAAATTGGAAGTGGTTGTAGGAGACCTAGAGAAGCAATATTTTCTAACATAGATCTTTGACAAATATCCCATTGCCTTACATATTCCTCCACTATTCTCTTCATGTGTTTCAAAAAAAAATACTTTTTTTAATTTTTTTCCCATGTCTTCTTGACTTCAGCATGTCCAAATAGTGGTAAGTAAGGGAAATCAAAACATATAATATTCAGAAGTGAAGCTTGTGCAGGGTCAAGCAAAATTCTGCCTTCTTAAAAAATAAAATCATCAAGCAACTAATATTTATTAGAGCCAATCTTCCTTGTAAAATTTGATCTTTTTTATTGCATAAAATGGGACTTGATTAACCTCTTGTCTAAGCTCAGAAACCCAATCAGATTGCACTATTAAGATTGCTTGTATTTCTGGCTGATCATGTGCTATGGATAGACTGTCTGCAATAATATTTTCTTCCCCTATTTTGTATTCAACTTGACAATCACAGCTATGAAATTTGGCTAGCCGTTTCCCTTGAATTCTGTTGTTAATTTCTAAGATAGGAAATGTTATAGACTTTGATGACCAGTTCAAATTATAAACTTTATACCTAGTAAATATTGAGGCCTTTTTCTATTGCATGAATCAAAGCCAACCAGGCCTATTTGCATCACACTCAACAATAAAATTCTTTGTTGAAATTAGGCGTAGCTAGAATTGGAGGGTTGATAATACGAGACTTCAGTTTGAAGAAGGCCTTTATTGCTTCCTGAACCTAGAAGAAGGAATTCTTTCCTAGCATTGAAGTAAGAGGCTTAGCAAAAAATCCATATCCTCTAAAAGATTTCCTATAGACCCTACAAGGCAAAGAAATCCTCTTAAAGCTTTGATATTTTGTGCTTGAGGCCACTCCAAAATTGTTTTTGTCTTTTCTTTATCCACTATAATCCTATTCTTTGAAATAATATTGTAACAGCTTGCCTTTTTGGAAGATTTAAATCAATGATAAATAACACAGTTAGAACCAAATCATTCAAAAGGGAAGATTGTTATGGGGTACATAATAAATAAACAGAGAAAGAAAAAAACAAATACACAATCTCGCAGTAGAATGACAAAATATAATAATCAAATAAACAGTTCATGAAGCTATTTACAAATAACATTGAATAAACCTTTATAATACAGATCAGAGTTACATAAAACAAGAATAAATAATAAATAAATGCAGCAGAACAACATGATGCAATGGAATAAATACAATAAAAGATAATAGTAAAAAATCTTCATATTCATCCTCCAAAAGGCAATCTTCGATACACTGAAAAGCTCAGACTGACCCGAGCGTAATGAGAAGACAAAACACTCGACATAGAACTAAAAGATCTTATGTAAGTTAAATCAATGGTAAATAAATATGAGTGTAACGGCGTCATAAATGTTTACGGTGTTTGACATCTCCTATCCAGTGTCTAATGTGAGTGCAATAACTTAAGAGATGTTCGGGATTTCCGTCTCCTAAGGATCCATTAAACTATCTACTATGCAGTATAATATGCTATTATAATAGTGTCTACAGTAAAGTAAAGTATTAAAATAGCGTTAAGGCATTACCCATATCCCCCTTTAACCCATTTTATATATTCGCATAATCTATACAGTACCATAAGCTCCTCCGTGAGGTTTACCCAGAAGGCACTCCATAGGCATGGCACAAAACAAACTCGTAGAAGGCGTGATAGGGCATGTGAACACGGCACTCGAGGCAACGACAGTGTAGATATAGGGTGGTAACGCATAGTAGCTACTGCCGCCTACCTCAGACACACTCTCATAATCAGATTCGTGGGTAGCCACCAAATCAATCACAAAGTAATAGTATGGTATCGAAGAAATGTGCCCGATCGAAGGTGCGACCTCACTTGGCCCGGTATAGCTCCTGTATTAGTCACATCTAAGCAGACTCTCGGGAGTCAGGATCACATAAATACCTCATATAGAATCGTTCGCCAAACCATCCTACTTCATTTTTTGGAATTTCCACCATGTACGCAGTGGTTAAAGTGGTTTTCGTTATTGGTAGAGAGTATGACAATATTCGATCCCGGTCTCTTTAAAAACCAAACACTTATTACACACCGGATAGTTCTTTTACATTTGCAAAGCCATTTCATATTGATATCAAAATATCATATTCAATTCAAATCATATCACTTTTGAAATCATAATTACTTTAAAAATCATATTTACTTAAATATGTCGTTTTACCAGCAAATATCATTTCAAATTCCAACGTATGTTATAACATTTTAAACCTTATTCGCTTTAAAATTAGGGGCTTTATTTTAAACATTTCAACTCTACACCGTCTGAAATTTAGAAAATAATTGAGATAATTATAAATAGTTTAACTAGTTTAACATAGTTTAAAATAGATATAAATTAGGTTAAATAGGTTTAAAATATATTAAATAATTAATAGATTTTTAAAATAGTTTTAAAGGTTTAAAATAGATTAAATATGTTTATTATGGATTAATTGGACTTAAAATAGATTAATTGAATTTAAAATATATTAAATATAATAAATAGTTTAATTTTTTTTAATATAGTTTAAACAAAGTTTAAATGATTTAATATAGAGTAAAATATATTTAAATGATTTAAAATAAATTAAAATAGATTAAGATGGATTAATTATGTTAATTAGTTTAAAATAGGTTAAATTAGATTAAAATAAATTACATAGTTTAAATTGATTAGTTTGGTTTAAAATAGATTAACTTATTTTAATAGTTGAAATCTAAAATTAGAATCTAAAAGAACATTTACTATTTATATTGATAAAATTTTAAATTAACATCATATATAACCATTTCTTCCATTCCAACAAATCTGATCCATGTCTAGATTTCAAATCAAAAATCCAATTTCAAATCTTGAAATATCAAATTTAACTATTCCAATTTTGATAGATTTTCAAAGTTACAGTTTCCAACATTTCAATAACTCAATTTCGATGAATGTAGTCTATACTACAAATTTAACTTTGAAATTTCAATTTATATCCTTTATATAATTACTTAAAACAACTCAATTTATGTCAGTCAAATTCTATTTCAAATATTGTTTAACTGGATTCAAAGTTTAAAGATTTAAAATCATTAAATTTAACCAATCCGGCGTCCATGTCTAATTCTCTACCATATGGTCAAGTGATACAGATAATTATCATTTTAATCCGCAATATTTAAATATTTACGGGTGTATCACTTCAACCCGCTGTCCCAAAATTTATTATTTCAATGAAAATCACTTGGATTTATCACTTCAACTCATAGCGATTTTCCACTATTTTATATGATTGTTCGGGTATGTAACATTTCAACCCATAGGGAACTTGAAGTGTTATAACAATATAAAATATGACATCTAGTCAACCAATATCAACAATCAAACATCCATCACAATCAACATTCAAATCAACCAATAAACATCAATAGATAACCGATTATCATTAACATATATTAAATTGACAATTAAATTCAATATTAAATTAACGATGATTAAATGCAATAAAAGTCAAATTTAACTAGAAATGACAATTTAAACATACCAAACATCAACCAATTAATTTCTAATCACATCATAAATTTAATTTAACTAACATAAGAAAATTTAATAGTTGTGAGTGGGTCAAAACACTCGCCTTTAATTTCAAATCGATTTGAAATCCAAAATAGGGCCCAAATTTGAGCAGTCTTAGAATTCGTCCAAATCGCGCCAAAATGTCTGGAATTTCGATATGATCCCAACGAAAAAACCGTGCGTGAATTGGATCTCATATGCAAAAGTTATTTAGATTAGGAGTTATGAAATTTAAATTTGAATTAAAATAAAACAAAAGGGGATAATGGTAAACAACTCTTACCCTAACCGTACAGATCGACTACGAACACGCGAACTAGCCCTAGCCGCCGGCGTTAACCAACGATCGCCGCTACCCCTCACCTCCTTGTCTTGATCAAACTACAGCACCGCGATCCCCATCTTCGACCGCCTCAACCCCTACCGTGCGACTTCGCCCGCCGCCTTCTGGCCATTGTCGCCGCCGCTTTGAAATTCAGCCCAAAATCACCAATTCCTGGCGAATCACGGTGCCTTGAGACGAATGACCACCATATGCGAACACTGCTCGATCGTCTCTACAAGATTGCACCCTCTGATCGTTGTTTTGACGAAGATACACCATTGGATCGCAAAGATCTAATACGTACGGTCGTGGTTTATCCTTGATTTCTGGACAAATGGTACTTCGGTTGCAAAAACAGATAACACCAATGAACTACACTCGTCAAGAGCTTCGAATCGGTACATAATATGTTAGGGTTTTGAGGAGTTTGATTATCGATTAGATTTTGATTTGCGATTGAAATTGGAATTGGGAATTATGTTTTGGTTTGTCTGCCATTGGAAAGAGGAAAGAAGATAGAATTGTACATACAGTAATGAGAAATAAAAACGCTGCTAGGGTTTGGAGAGATCTATTTATTTTGACATAGTCCGATAAGAAAGCAAACACATATCGAATTTGTACGTACAACGAACCAAAAGCCCGTTTCGCTTCCAAAACGAAAGTGGGTCATCCCATAGATCAAAATAGATGTTTTCGATAATTTTAAACTCAATGGAATAGGTTTCAAGCCCTAATTCCATTGTATAAAGAAGTTAACTTAAAATCGGCTTATTTCAAATTGATTTCAATAGATTTTAATTTAATCGATTTCTACGCGTTTCGAACCCATACGATCAAACGACAACTCTGATCGCTACGAAAATTGAAACCTTATAAATATTCACTGTTACGGATACAATGAAACTAGTTTCATCAAAATCCGAGTCAGTGGCCATAATGGCTATTTTCACGTCAATTAATTAAATTATTATTAAATTGATTAATCACTTTTTAATTCCACTTTTAATAACTAACAAATTTTATCATTTTTGATTACTTAGACATTTATGATAGTTTAAAAAAAATTTACATATCAATTCTGTGTTAAATATTACACTAACTTCCGTGTTCAATTTCAATTATAATTAAATCCAATTAGTTAAAGTTTAATTCCAATAAATTTATTTAATTTCATTCCAATCTTTTTATTCAATCAATTACTCTATAGACATAGTTAACATTTGTTTATATCTTATTACACTAATATTACACTAATATCATCTTTTACCATATTAGTTGCAATATTTCAATTGCATTGAGTTTTTATCAATTTTATTAAAATTTAAATCCCAATAAATTAACTTACCTTGGTTTCAATATTTTATTTAAATCAATTATCGCCTTATGATAATATTTGAAATTTTTGTACATTTTATTGCATTCTACTTTTACAGTTATTGTCTTAAGTCATTTTAAGTAACATTTAATTTAATTTGATTATGATTTATTAAATAAATTGGTAACAAATAACAATTGTCACCATTTCTATATTTAATCGCATTTGTATGCTTGTAATCTACACACAAATATTATAACTACTGTCCCAACACTACTTTTATGCAATTACAATTTATTACTAACTATTTCATTAAATCAATACAATATTTGAGTTATCTATTTCTCTTTTAATCCAATTATCAATTAATACACACATTATTACAATTAATTTACAATCTATAACCAATTATAACTTTTTAATCATTTTAATTAATTGGAATTACATTTAAACCAGCTATCAACTATTACATTTCATTTCAGTTATATTCTTACTATTATATCTTAAATTTTTATTTCTTCTAACACTTAATCACAAACTTTATTAAATTAATTATTTTTAATTGTCGAAAGTTATGGGTCGTTACACTCTCCCTCACTCAAAACTTTTCGTCCTCGAAATGGGAAAAGAAGGGAAAGGAAATCAATGTATCTAATTCAAAATATTAAATTTATAAACAATCAATTTACGTAATTAAATAATTTAAATAAAATATATCAATTTATAAATACTTAATTTCCTTCATATTCGAGAAAACATTTTTACTTTCACAAAAATTTTCTAAGTCCAAAATTCATGAAAAATTTCGGCAGTCTCCTTTGTACGAAGAGGTCTGAGAGAAATAATAATATCAATAATAAAGATATATATCACATATTTCAAAATAATATATCCCAAACCGTGGGAAACAATATAATATCGCCATAAACCGTAATTCGAGAATGTACCTATTTGTCGGGCAAACAACGCTTAATTTATGAAACCAAAAGCAGTAGTTATTGCATCCATAACCTGTATTTCACTTATATAATCCAAAGAAGTTAATAATTATATAAAAGAGAAATATTTAAGTTGTTTTTTAATTAATAACAAACAAAACATCACAACCTAACAGTAATAATTTGCAAACAAACATTACACACATCATTCCAACCAAGAAATCAATCATCCATCCATAGCAACCAAATTAAATGGTTTGTTCGGGTTCAGAACTTCTAATCATATAAAATGATAAATAAATTATGAAGTAAACCATACACTCAACAGTCGTAGATAAAATTTGACGCAGCGGATATTAACGAATGACAACGAAATGAAGATTTCGCGTCAAACTAACCGATGAAACGATTATATGAAACAAGATAAATCGATGGATTGAAAATACCGAAAGCCCAAATTCGTTAATCTCGAGAGATACCGAATTCTAGCTATCTCCAAAACGTTGATCGCACACGATACCGTGTTAAAAGATCTACGATTTTCTACGTTGATCTCGCGCACGAGATTCCGTGAATCGGCTTCAAATCCGTTGATTCGAGCGCACTCGAATAACTGAAAATGGAGAAAGGAGACAACGCTCCACTTCCAATTTGAAAGAGGCACAAAGAACTCAAACAAAGTTTTATTCAAATCAACTAATAACAAATGGTACAGCTCACCCACTATTTAAAGAATTTACACACAGCAGTACACGACTTAACTCAGGTCGTTAACGACCTAACAAACATACACAACACAATACAGGTCGTTCACGACCTAACAATCACAAGTTACCACCCGTGCGACCTAACAATCCAACGACCTACGACTTAACAACATGACTAGTACAAGTTTCAAAACAACATCACGACCTACGACATACGAGGTAAGAAAATTACAACCATATACGACTTATCATCAGCGGCATAAGACATGTGCTTCAGCGACCTAACATCAATGCCCAGCTTCAGGAACTTGCGACTTAAGGAAAGGAGCGGTGTAAGGTAGGAGCGACCTAAGGCTTTAGCATCATAACGAAATAGCTTTGAATATCTGGAGCGACCTATCTTCTGGGGCGACTTAAGAAGGTCGTTCGCGACCTAGCGACTTAAGGAGGCTTGCGACCTAAGTGAGCTTGTCCGTGTTAGGTCGTTATATAACTTCTTTTGAACCGTTAACTTGTTAGGTCGGTCTGTATGTTTCGTTAGGTCGTTTATAGCTTGTGAGCGACCTAAGATGGCTTGTGAGCGACCTAAGCTGATTGTGGTGAGCGGCTTATGCTGGTGCACTGCATCATCCTACCCAGGTTGAAAAGAATTTGACCCCGAATTCACATTTTCTTCTTCCTCGACAAGCTTGTCTTCATGATACGGAATCAAATGTTTGACGTTGAAAACGTCATAAGTATGAATATGATCCGGTAATCTTAACCGATGAACATTATCATTGATCTTCTTCAAGATTTCTACTGGACCAATCTTTCGCGCTTTCAATTTGTTGTAAGTTCCAATTGGAAAACGATCTTTCGTCAATACCGCGTACACAAAATCACCTTCTTTGAAGTCCACACTCCTTCGTTTCCTATCTACAAGTTGCTTATATTTCTCATTTGACTTAAGCAATCGTTCATGAACAATCCTGTGACACTCCTGCAACTCATTCACGAAATCACAAGCTTGTTTAACAACTCCTTTCTGAAGTGGCACTGTCGACAAATCCAACGGTCCCTTCGGAATTGCTGAATATACTACTTGAAATGGACTGAATCCAGTACTTCGATTAACTGCATGGTTGTGTACGAATTCAGCTTGACATAACTTCACATCCCAGCTCTTCAAATTATCCTTCACAAGACATCTCAACAAGTTTCCCAATGATCTGTTCACCACCTCCGTTTGCCCATTAGTTTGCGGATGATAAGCGCTACTAGTTCCAACCATCTTCCACAGACTCAACCAAAAATGACTTAGAAAACGAGTATCCCGGTCAAAAAATATGGTTTCAGGTAGTCTATGTAGTCGATAAACCTCTTTGAAAAATAATTGAGCAACACGGACTGCATCAGCTGTCTTCTTACGAGCTATAAAATGTGCCATCTTCGAAAATATGTACACCACAACGTATATAGAATCATTCCCTCGTTGTGTTCTCGGCAAACCCAAAACAAAATCCATGCCGATATCAATCCATGGTCTAGTAGGCACGGGCAATGACATATAAAATCCTACATTCGTAGCTGTCCCTTTGGAAACTTGACATCTATGACATCTCTCCACAAATATTTCAACTTCTTTCCTCATGGAAGGCCAAAAATATAATTGAGAAATCAACTGCAAAGTACGATCTCCTCCCACATGTCCTTCTTCATGCAATTCTTTCACAATCTTCATTCGCAAACTGCCCTCTGGTATACAAAACCGATTTCCTTTGAATATAAAACCATCTACCAACACATACTCATCCATCTTCCCTTTCTTGACTTCATCTACAATCTTAGCAAAGTAAGGATCCTCAACAAATAATTCTGGCAAAACATCAAACCCTATCACTGCAACTCTCATCGTAGTCAACAAATGATTTCTTCTACTCAAAGCATCTGCCACTCGATTTGTAACTCCCGACTTATGCTTTATCACAAATGTAAACTGTTGCTAGTATGCGATCCATGAAGCATGTCTGGCTGCAACCTTATCCTGCCCCTGCAAATGTTTTAAGGCTTCATGATCAGTATACAACACAAACTCTTTATGAAACAAATAGTGTCTCCAATGTTTTATGGCTTGGACAATAGCATAGAATTCCACATCATAAATATTATATCTCATCTTTGCTCCAGGAAGCTTCACACTGAAATAAGCAATTGGACGACCCCTCTGACCTAACACTCCTCCAATTCCAACTTTAGATGCATCTGTATGTAACTCAAATAACAATTGAAAATCCGACAAAACTAGAATTGGTACGGTTGTCAAAAGTTCCTTGATTCGCTCAAAAGAAAATCCTGCTTCTTCCGTCCACGAAAACTGCTTTCCCTTTATACAATCAGTAACAGGTGCCATCACGCTACTGAAATGTGGAATAAACCTTTGGTAGAATGATGCAAAACCATGAAAACTTCTAACTTCAGTTATAGTCCTGGACTGTGGCCAATTTCTGATTGCTTCAACTTTACTTTGATCCACCTGGATACCTTCCTTGGACAATACATACCCCAAAAACAAAACACTATGCGTCATGAACACGCATTTCTTTGTTGCCGCATAAAATTGCTCCTGACGAAGTATCATCAACACTTCCCGCAAATGTAGTAGATGTTCTTCGGCGCTCCCACTGTATATCAATATATCATCAAAGTATACCACCACGAACTTTCTAATGAACGGTCGAAAGATCTAATTTGTCACTCGCATAAAAGTACTCGGTGCATTCGAAAGACCAAACGGCATGACCAGCCACTCATACAATCCTTCCCGTTTTTTGAATGCTGTCTTCCATTCGTCCCCTGGTCGAATTCGAATCTAATGATATCCAATCTTCAGATCAATCTTTGAAAAGATAGCGGCTCCGCTCAACTGGTCTAACAAGTCATCCAATCTAGGCATCGGAAATCTGTACCTCATGGTAATCTTGTTTAGTGCTCGACTATCTGTACACATTCTCTAAGTTCCATCCTTCTTCGGAACTAACAAAGCTGGTACTACACAAGGACTTAAACTTTCTTGTACGTGCCCTTGTACAAGTAAGTCTTCCACCTGCCTTCTCAACTCTTCGTGCTCCTTTGGACTCATTCTATAATGTGGTCTATGCAGTAACACAACGCCCGAAACAAGATCAATCTGGTGTTGTATGTCTCTCAACGGTGGTAACTCTGTTGGCAATTCTTCAGGAAATACATCTTCAAACTCCTTCAACACTGGCTTGACTTCTTCAGGAATTACAACCGCTTCACTACTTTCACGTCCAATCAACAGAAATACTTCAGGCTCGTCCTCCACTTCCTTGACAAATTCCTTCAAAGATAACAAAGTCTTTAGGTCTTCAATCTCCTCCAACTTGCTTTCACTCTGTTGTCGCTTTTTAGGAACCAAAGTGATTTTAGTGCCCTTGAACATGAAACTATAACAGTTAGTCCTCCCATCATGTTGCACAACTCTATCGTATTGCCACGGTCTCTCCAACAACAAATGACATACATCCATATCCACAACATCACACCAGATTTCATCTTTATACTTCTTTCCGATGGAAAAAGTTATATAAGCTCTTCGGCCAACCTTCACTTCCCCACCTTTCCTCAACCAAGCTAGCTTGTAAGGTTTGGGATGCATCTCTATCTTTAACGCCAATTTCTTTACAGCTTCTGTAGAGATATGTTATCACAACTTCCTGCATCGATGACGAACTTACAAACCTTTTCCAGAATAGTGCATGTTGACTGAAAAATATTACTCCTTAGCCAACTTGAATCATCCTCTTGCTTCAGTGTCAAACACGACCTCCTCATCATCAAATTACAACCTTCGTCTCCCGACAATTCTTCTTCCTCCTCAATTTGTGGTGAATTAAAACATTCTGCTTCTGCGTCCTTATCCTCAACCTCAGCAACCATCGCTCGCTTCTTCGACTTTGGACATTCATTGCTCTTGTGACCAAACTCCTGACAGTTATAGCACTTGAAACTGTTGTTGACCTTGGTCTTAGCAACTTCATTGACAACCGGTTTAGTAACAGCCTTGGAAAAATTCGTATTGCTACTAGCCCCTTTCACTTGATTGTTGGAATTTGTAAACACACCACCTCCTCTTCTGCCTTGCTTCTCCCAAGCTAGCGCCTTCTGGTGTGCTTCAGCAACGGATCTTGGATCAAACATATTCACCATATCCTAAATTTGCATTCTCAATCCTCCAACAAATCTAGCTGTCAACTGTTCCTCTGTCTCCATGATATGATTCCTGGTAATCAGTTGATAAAACTCATCTACATAATCATTTAACGACTTTGTCCCTTGTCTCAATTCTGTAAGCGTTGATATATAAGAGACTGATAATTACAAGGTAAGAAAGTAGCTTTCATCAACTTCTTGATCTTCTCCCATGACTCAATCTTTGACTTTCCCATCCTTTCCCGTGTAAGCTTAGTTTGTTGCCACCATGCCATAGCTCTTCCACTCAATCAAGTAGCAACCAACTTAACTCTACGATGCTCAGGTGCTTCCTTGAAGTCAAAAATTTCTTCAACATCTGATAACCAATCTAGAAACTCTTCCGCAATCATTCCACCTTTGAATTATGGAATTTCAGTCTTCATTCCTGACTCCCATTTACGATCATCTTCTATCTCCCGATAGTTATTTCGTACTTGGTCTCGATCTCGATAATGAACACTACCTCTATCACCATCTTCATCATAATCAAATGAACTTCGATATCGATCTCGACCATCAACATCTCTACGATCACGCATATCTCTTCTACTATATCTTTCATCATCATGATATGGCTCATCTCCAAACTCACGTGGAGTTCTTCTCTCTTCATTTCTATACTCATGGTGTTCTCGTCTCATTGAAACTGATGATTCCCTTCTATCTCGATAAGACTGTGGTGACACCCTCCTCGCTTCCGTAACCGTTGGTGAAACTCTGTTTCCTCCATGGTTCGAGATTGGTGATCTTCTTTATTGACTTT
The DNA here is from genome assembly GCA_030765085.1 of Allium cepa. Taxonomy (NCBI): domain Eukaryota; kingdom Viridiplantae; phylum Streptophyta; class Magnoliopsida; order Asparagales; family Amaryllidaceae; genus Allium; species Allium cepa. The sequence continues at coordinate 974,865,923 of CM060935.1, forward strand.
AATTCATATCGATCATCAATTTCTCCAATCTACCAATTCCCTCATCCAACTTCTTATTGAATTTATTGCTAATTCGTTGTTCCATTTGTTCAGCATCTTCTCTTTCATACAAATCTTCAACATTTTGATGACGATTAGCTCTTCTCGGCAGCATGGTAGAATCTTCAACAAATCCAAATACTTCACTCTCGGCTTGAACAACTTAGCTCGGATCTGACACCGTTAGGCTCGGCTCCAACTAATTCAAACTCGGCCTTGATCTGCAAAGTGATGCACAACTCCAAAACTTCCTCTTTACTCCCAATAGACTCGGCTTAGCTATGATTGGCTAAGTCTAGCTCTAATACCAAACTGACGCAGCGGATATTAATGAATGACAACGAAATGAAGATTTCGCGTCAAACTAACCGATGAAACGATTAGATGAAATAAGATAAATCGATGGATTGAAAATACCGAATGTCCAAATTCGTTAATCTCGAGAGATACCGAATTCTTGCTATCTCCAACACGTTGATCGTGCACGATACCGTGTTAAAAGATCTACGATTCTTCTACGTTGATCTCGCGCACGAGATTCCGTGAATCGGCTTCAAATCCGTTGATTCGAGCGCACTCGAATAACCAAAAACGGAGAAAGGAGACAATGCTCAACTTCCAATTTCAAAGAGGCACAAAGCACTCAAACAAATTTTTATTCAAATCAATTAATAACAAATGATACAACTCACCCGCTATTTATAGAATTTACACACAGCAGTACATGACTTAACTCAGTTCATTAACGACCTAACAAACATACACAACACAATACAGGCCGTTCACAACCTAACAATCACAAGTTACCACCCGTGCGACCTAACAATCCAACGACCTACGACTTAACAACATGACTAGTACAAGTTTCAACACAACATCACGACCTACGACATACGAGGTAAGAAAATTACAACCATATACGACTTATCCTCAGCGACATAAGACATGTGCTTCAGCGACCTAACATCAATGCCCAGCTTCAGGAACTTGCGACTTAGCGACTTAAGGAAAAGAAGCGGTGTAAGGTAGGAGCGACCTAAGGCTTTAGCATCATAAGGAAATAGATTTGAATATCTGGAGCGACCTATCTTCTGGGGCGACTTAAGAAGGTCGTTCGCGACCTAGCGACTTAAGGAGGCTCACGACCTAAGTGAGCTTGTCCGTGTTAGGTCGTTATATAACTTCTTTTGAACCGTTAACTCGTTAGGTCGGTCTGTATGTTTCGTTAGGTCGTTTATAGCCTGTGAGCGAGCTAAGATGGCTTGTGAGCGACCTAAGATGATTGTGGTGAGCGACTTATCCTGGTGCACTGCATCAAAATTTTATAGATTATTTATAGTTCTTCATACAAAATAGAAGTATTCTTTCCCAACCAATCCAAAAGTCCACAACCAATAATTTCAAATAATATTTAAGTTTTATTCTTATTACTCTTTTTTTCATATTATTTACTGTTCATTTTCATTTGTTCATACAATGCTTGTTTAATTACTTGACATTTATCACTTACCAAATTCATTTTCCACTCATTTATACAACACCATTTGCTTTTCATTACCTTACATTCATTGCTTACATAAGATATTTTCATTTCAATTATTTAGTGGATTCATTACCATGTAAATCTCTTTACAAATTTAATTCACCATTACTAAATTATTTCCTTTTCACATTTATTCTTCCATCTATAGTATTAATGAATATTAAATCCATTTCTAAATCATTTCAATGTTTTCTGAAGTTATAATCATTCAATTAATATAATACTTCTTTTAATTATAAATGGATTAAATAGTAAATTGAGTTTATAATTATTTACTTACAGTGTTCACCTTTTTATTACTTAAACCAATAGCATTCAAATTATTTACTTAAAAATAGTTAAGATTTCATTTCATTATAATAATTGAATTTCCAAATTTGCGAAAAACTTAAGAACAAAATACCAAGTTCCTTTTTAATTATTTTAAAACAATATATATATAATCATATCCTTTATATATATCCAATCATATTTGGAAATTAAAATTAAGATTTGTTATCAAAAAAATGTGTAGTAAAACTACTACAGCAGCCTTTCCATGTTGAAACTCGAAAATGAACATCGATGGTGCATGCACCCATCACCGAAATTATTTTCCAATTACAGAGAGGGGAGTACAAAACTTATTTTCTTTAAAACATCCTTTTAAACTTCCTTTTAAAACTTTTCTTTCAAATCATATCAGAATATTTATATCTGAAAATACTTTCAAATAATACTAATATTATACTCCAAAATCTTTTGAAAGAAATTGTCAAAAATCCCAGAACTTCAGTTCTAAATTTCTAATTGATATTAACTTTGTTTGCATATATATTATTTTTCAACTAATATTTATAAAATTTCACTACCTAACAAACAAATATATTACAACAACCTATATTATTTATAAAATTTATTATTTTACATACAAAATATATAATAGGCAAAATTATTTCATTTACCTATATTTCAAAACAATATTGTATCGGTCTGTCCTACTAAGTGTTCAAAAATTTCTATCGATGTCATAGCATCTTATGTACTGACCAGAATTTATAAATACTAAACAGAACAAATTAACACAATACAAAACCTTTTATAACATTAACAAATACGCTCTCTCATATATATACACTCAGTGACTCATTCTAGGCTATTACTACCCTATTTAATATGAGTCAGACCTCACAGAGCTAGGGTTATCACTAAACCAAAGCTGTGATACCAACTGTAATGACCTACCTTTTTGGACGGTTTAAATCAACGATAAACCCCACATGTTAGACTCAAACCATTCAAAAGGGCACATTGTTACGAGGTAAATAAAAAACAGAGAAAGAAAGGAAAAAATACATAATCTCACAGTTGAATGACAAAATATAATAATAAAATAAACAGTTCATGAAGATGTTTACAAATAACATTGATTAAACCTTTATAATACAGATCGAAGTTACATAAAACAAGAATAAATAATAAACAAATGGAGCAGAACAACATGCTGCAATGGAATAAATATAATAAAAGATAATAGTACAAAATCTTTGTTTTCATCCTCCTAAAAGCAGTCTTCGATACACTGAAAAGCTAAGACTGACCCGAGCGTAATGAAAAGACAAAACACTCGAGTCAGAACTAAAAGATGTTATGTATGTTAAATTAATACTAAATAAATATGAGTATAGTGGCATTAGAGTACATGGTTTGACATCTCCTATCCAATGTCTAACGTGAGTGCAATAACTTAAGAGATGTTCGGGATTTCCATCTCTTAAGGATCCTTTAAACTATTGAATATGCGATTATATGATTTTTGTTTGATGATAATAAGCATATATATATATATATATATATTCGTTTAAATGTATTTTTTAATGTACTATTTTATTTTTCATAGATTAAATAAATATTTGCTGAATAAAAATAAATAACACAGAATTTGAATTCAAACAGAAATTTTATTCAAACAAATGTTTATTACAATATTTGAATAGTACAAATTTCAAGCTCTCACTATATATATACAACTTCAATTACAAAACAATTTTGATTACATCACAATTTCACATTTACATTGCACCTCACTACATATCACTCATTCAATCAACTCGTACCGATCTTCAACTTAATTCCAATGTGAATCCAGCATTTGAGAAATCTGCAAAAATATACATTGGCACAATAAAATTGAAAATAAAATATTTTTGCAGTATAAAATAAAATGTGGATTTTGAAAATAATATTTGCCTCAGTTATTTGGGTTATTCATCATCATTTAATTTTGAATTCATCATACACGAATAGCTTGTGACATACACAGTGTATCACTGTATATTCCACAAGGCCCTACACATCGATATATACACTTGATAGAATTACAGGGACAAGTGAGCATAGGTCAAACCCAAAACGCCGGGTTCAACTCAAGTGCAATAAAATAATGTCACGACACAAGCACAAGGTCAAACCCGAGCTTTAAGCTGGATTCAACTCAGGTGCACTACAAAACATCATAAAACCGTCGAGCATAAAATTCAAATACAACCAAATAGTGCACTGATGGATATGCAACCAAATGCCACCAAGTGAATATGATAACACAACACATCAAATGAAACAGTACCAACATAAGTAAGTGAGACAAGACTACACATTCATGTGCATGACCATCGAACTAAGTCAGAAACCCACAGTAACAAGTTCAACATGAAGGCCAGAGTGTACATGAAACAAATATGCAAACCACCTCGAATGGTACAAGTTAAAGACTGCAACACTACGACAACTTCAAGTGACAGCAATGTGAAACTAAACCATAAAGAAGTCAATGCAAATGCAACATCCATGTTACAGGTCTGAAACTCAAAGGCAATCACAAATCTCAACTAAAACTCCGAGGTACACATGAAGTATACAAGCAAAACTCAACCAGAGGCAACTGGAAACAGCTATAACAATGAACTAGAAATTACAAAACCAAAACATCAACTAAGTTCAAATGGTCAAGACAGCTACAACACAAAGTGAAACTGCTCATATACAGCACAGTGCACCACTGACCATACAGCAAAGCCAATACACCTAAACAAATAAACCAAATAGAATATGTACACTAACACATATCAGCCCATATGCAAACAGTTCAAAGTCGAAGGCTTAACACATATGTTGAACAAGACAAAGTGAGAGAACCAGTAAATGGAACAACAATCCAAATAAAAATGAACTTGATGGAACTGCAATAGCAGGAATGAGTTCAACATGTATGCAACAGTGACCAAGTGGTCTGTGACAATATCAGGTGAAGCCACCAGCATTCCATATCACAAAACCAAGCACCAAAAATACAACATGCAGTATGCAGTGATACATAGTATGAATGTATCAGTTTTGAACAAGACAGAGAACCAGTAAGTAGCTCAACATCAATATGCGAGAAATTGAGATTGAAACCGTACAACATTAAGTTGATATGCAAACAAAGAATGCAGTGGGCACAAATGATGAAGCAATGCAATACAAACCAGACGGTACACAAGTACAGGTAAATAAAAACCGTGATGAACAAAACATAAACAAGGTAGCAGTCTCCAAATAACTAGGGTACAAGTTCGAATCAAGCTCAACAGCACAACATCAAGCAACATCAAGTTAAAGCTATGAGCAACTGACCAGAGTCAAAGGAAACGTAGATCGAAATGAACATCAGCACAGTTCAAATTCGAAACCGTGGTGGCCAAGTAAATTGACCAAGTGACGAATCAAGAACGTGAGTATCAAGTAACAATTATATGAAATTGACAAAGTCAGATAAATCATCAACATCAAAACCTAATCAAATGGCTGAGACGAAGTCAAGCAAACTATCAGACGAACACAAAATTAGGAATTCGAATCTTATATAAACCCATTCATCATCGGCTTTAAAATCAATCAAGTTCAAGTAAGCCAAAACCAGTAAAGAAAAAGGAGTAAATTACATACCAGAATCAAATTCGAACTTGATCGACTTGAAGTAGCCGAAGACAATTCAAAGAGCCAAACAATCGAAGAAAGCAACGAACTGGCAAACATCTATTTCAATTAAGCAACCGAAAGTCGGCGACTTCGGAAACAAAGCCCTAATTTGCGAGCAAAGGAAAACGAGAATAGGCCGCCATTTTTTCATAAGAAAGAGATACCAGGCCGGTTAGAATTAAAGGATTGGGCCAAAGTAGTAATAAAAAGAAAAAGGGACGACCTTGTTTTAATTGGGGTTTAAAAGTTTAAAATTAGGGTTTTTTGTTTCTAAGTGTTTTTAAATTATCGTCTTTTGCATTTTCTTTTGAAAATTGTATAATTACTAGTCGTGTGACTAGGGGACGAACTACGTGGCGTAGTTTGAGAATTCACAACTCAATGGCTGAGTTGTGGCAGGGTTTTGAGCGTAGAGTTAGGTTAGTCAGTAGCGGGTGTCGCGAGTTTACGTATGTAAGCGTGTGACTACTTAATTTCTAGTAGAAACCTTAAGGGCGGCACGTAGGCAGGATTTTGCCGAAGCTGGGTAAAATCTGTGTCGTTCTATTTCTGCATTCATTATTCTGCTATTATTTGTGCTACTATAATTTCGATATATCTATGTTGAAATAATTTTATAAGCTTCCGCAACAATTTTTATAATTATTAGTATCAGCCTATTCACCCCCCCTCTAGGGTGGAATCGATCCTACAAGTGGTATCAGAGATAGGAATAGAAGTCAACTTTTGTTTTAAAAAATTAGTTTTTCAAAAACCAATTTTTGTTTTAAAAATTTGAATTTTTAAAATGGTTTCTTTTAATAATGCTTTTGCTGAGGGTCAGTCCATAGTTAGACCACCAATGTTCAATGTTGAATACGCCTACGGGAAAAATAGAATGAAAATTTTTCTGAAAACCATTGACGCTTGGAATATTGTTGAGACAGGTTATAGAGCATCAACTATAACTGTAGATAATCAGGAAATAGATAAACCAAAGGATCAATGGACAGAACTAGAAAATAAATTACAAAATGCTAATGCTAAAGCTATGAATTCTGTTATCTGTTCATTGGATCAATTTGAATTTAATTGTGTCTCACATTGCCTAACTGCGCAGGAAATATGGCACACACTAGAAGTGACTCATGAAGGAACATCCCAAGTCAAAGAATCTCGCCTTGCCATGCTAAGTAGCGAATACGAGAACTTCACAATGCCGAAGGAAGAAAATGTCAAAGAGATGTATGGACGACTTTCCAATATCGTATATAAATCAAAAGCTCTCGGAAAATCATACATAGAGTTGGAGATAGTCCGAAAAATTCTCAGAGTCCTTCCACGAAGTTTTGAAGCCAAAGTGACAGCCATTCAAGATTCAAAAGATTTAAAACAGATGAAAGTTGAAGAACTCATCAGAAATCTCACCACTTATGAGCTAGAAATGAAATTCAAGGAAGAGCGTGAAGGAGGTGACACTCGAAAGAAATCAATAGCTCTTAAAGGAACAACAGAAAGTGACGGTGAAGATGATGATGAGGGAGCAGCAGAATTGGAGCTGATAATAAAAAAATTCAAAAGGTGGAATTACAAATACAGAAATCCATCTCTAAATCGAAAATTGAAAAGCAGAATAAACAAAATACTAGACAATCCAGAAGAACAGAAAATCATCTGTCACAAGTGCAACTAACCCGGACACATCAAGCCCAATTGTCCTCAAAATCAACGCGACTTTGAAAAAAAATCAAAAAGGAGAAGTTTTGCAGCCACGTGGAATACAAGTGATGAAGATAATCAAAGTACTAGCAGTGAGAGTGAAAAAGCAGATATGTTCCTTCAAGGAAATATAACTGATAGCGACGATGACGAGCCAAATGAGGTTTTAGAACACACTCGCTCAGAATTACTTATATATTTCCACGAAGTAAATGGCTGTTTTGAATGACTTAGGAAGAAGTATGCCAAACTCGAATCACAAAAAGATACTTTGATAGAATTAAATGAACAACTTGACCAATTAGTTAAAAACTATCAAAGTAGGATCCCTAAGTGTGATAAGTGTCCAACATTTGAAGAAGAAATTAAAAAATTAGAAATTAATATAAAATCACTTGAAAATGAAATTCTGATTTTGAAAGAAAGTGAAAATACGAGGAGAGAGAACTCTATTTAAAAGTGCACACAATTATTGAACGAAAATGAATCTCTCAAAACACAAGTGCAACAACTGTCAACGACTTTAGATAAATTTTCAAAAAGTGAAAAATCGTTGAATATGTTATTAGGAAAGAAAACTGTTAATACAGTTAGACAAGGACTTGGACATAATCAATCTGAAATTGTTAAAAACAAAATTAATCAAGTCAATTCTATGTGCACAATTTGTAGAAAATATGGACACAATCACAATAATTGTTGGTATAAACCCAAATACGTGAAAACTATACCAATTTGGGTTCCAAAAGGCACAAATATAAAATCTCTCAAAGTTAAACAAATCTGGATGTCAAAAGGGACATATATAAATAGTTTTCGGTCTCCATAAAATTATTTTTCAAAATATTATGCCACTAACAATCATGGACCTATAAAAACAAATAGATCACAAAAATCTTTTTCCGTGTAGGTTTGGTGGCAAGCTAAGGAACAATAATAGTGTTACTTGGATTCTGGTTGTTCCAAGGACACAACGAGCGACAAAGCAAAGTTCCTTAGCCTAGTATAAAGGTGACAGAATCATAATGGACAACAACGAAAAATATCGTAAAGGTACAACGGGTAATGGTATATTTATTTGAACGATATATTAAATGTGATAACCTGCACCGTAATCTGAGTTAAATTAGCCAATAACGTGATGATGAAATAATGGTGATTTTGATTCTGACTTATTCAAAATTATTGGCCAATTATATTCATATGCCAAGAACACTATAAAAATCTCTAGAGCCTTTGAATTACTTCATATATATTACTTGGATTAATAATAGTGTTTTATTGGATGACAATTCATTTAGTTATGTTACGACTAATTCCACATCCACGAGTTTTGATTATTTACACGGCTTCAATTCAAATTCAAGAGAATGTCATTTAAGAAGCAGTTAAAATTGATTTTGAGATATTTTGTTGCACACTACATGGTCTAGTCTATCAAATTCAATTAATGATAATTTTGAGTGAAAAAGAAATTCAGATGCAGATTACACTGTTAATCTAGTTGATAGAAAAATTACTAGTGGAACATGATTTGTTGAGACATTTAGTAACTACATCATTTTTCAAAGAAAATATCTGCATATATTTCATTTCAAATAGCAGAAATTTTTCTCATATAACCCCTTCTAGAAAATCATTTTTGACTAGGTTTTCAGATTAGTCAATTTAAAAAATTGATTTTATAATTATTTTTGAATTTGATTTTAAATGACTATTTTGACTAATCTTACTCCTTAATAATTATCAAAAGGATAAATAGTGATTGAAAAAATGAGTGTTGATATTTATCATATATTATGACTCGAGGCGGTATAATTAGCAAATTTCTTTAGAAATTTAAAACAAGAGTTATAAAAAAAATTATTGGTAAAAATTCCATGACCATCTTTATTTCTATCATATTTCTAACGACCATCACTCATCAAAATTCTATATAGTTTGTCAATATGTGGTACTTTAAACAGGAATCATTCGTTTTTCGTTTTACATTTTTTTAATAAAATAAAACAAAAAAATAATAATAATAACAATAATAATAATAAAATAAACTAAAATAAAATCCAAAGTATTCACTCTCTTTAAAAGTCCTCACGGTTATGCATGGGTGAATTACTTGGAATTTGTTATGTGCTTCCATGCTCATTTAAAAGTCCTCACGGTTATGCATGTATGTAACGCATATCAAAATTGATTTTTTTTTTAAATAAACAAGTTGACTCTAATCCCATTTAAAAGTCCTCACGGTTATGCGTGGTTAGAAGATACTTGAATTCATTTTTTTAAATAAAATTGGAATACTACTAATCTCATTTAAAAGTCCTAACAGTTATGCATGATTGGTAGATATTCAAATTCCTGATATAAATATATCACAAATAGACGCAATTGTATGGTTTTATATGATGACATTATTCCTATCATTCTAAAAGTGGAATATGCGCTTAAAAAAGTATTTATGATTTTTGTTTGATTTTTTATTGAAATTTAATATTTATATTCGATTGAGTTTTAATGTTGGATTAATATCTATCACTTTATCTCCATTTTTCTAACACTATTACTCTTTTGCGGATAACAAAAGGGGGAGAGAAAAGTTAAGATTTTGTTAAATAATATCAAGCAAAGGTCAAATATTTTCTATTTGCATCTAGGCTAATTTGCATATTTTTAATTGCATGGATATATGACGGGGGAGTTTTGTGTAGAGATGTTAAATAGGGGGAGCAATTAGAATATATCAATGATCAAATACATTTAACATATTCAAAATCTTAAATATATGTTTGTTATCATCAAAAGGGGGAGATTGTTGAATATGCGATTATATGATTTTTGTTTGATGATAATAAACATATATATATTCGTTTAAATGTAATTGTTAATGTATGATTTTAATTTTCATAGATTAAATAAATATTTGCTGAATAAAATAAATAACACAGAATTTGAATTCAAATAGAAATTTTATTCAAACAAATGTTTATTACAATCTTTGAATTGCACAAATTTCAAGTTCTCACTATATATATACAACTTCTGTAACAACCCGTATATTTGGACCATTTAAATTGACAATAATCCATACATGTCAACTTAAATAATACAAAACACGAATCATTATGGGATTATATATACATAAATGTAAATGAGAATCAATACAACATCACAGACACAGAACAGTCACAGAATAATGCAGCGGAAAATACATCGTCATAATAGCAGTTCATGAAGCTACTATATGAAATACAACAATGCTAAACATAAAGTGACTGAAAGGAAATACATAAATGTCCAACAGACAAGAACAACAATACTGGAATAGAAATAGACTGATAAAGATAAATGCTAAGTCTTCAACATCTTCAACCAACCTTGATCAGCAAACTGGATAGTTTCAGACTGACCCGAGCATATACAAAAGAAACACTCGAGTCAGGACTCAAAATCTTATGCAGGATAATCAAATGCAGGAAATAAAGTCCATAACTCAAAGATGAATAAAATAACATCTCTAAGGATCCGATAAACTATCTATATATATATAATACGGTATGTAGGTAATGTCTAATCAGTAAAATAGAATATTAAAATAGCGTTAAGGCGTTACCATAATTCCCCTTAACACATTTTATATTCCCAAAAGCATATACAAGACCGTAGTTTCCCCAAAACCGGAAGTCACCAGAGGGCAATCCATATACTCAAGGTACAAATCAAAACGTAGTGGTCGCGAATAGGATAATCAGTATGACAAGGTACATGAGGCAATACCAACTAGGATACTAGTAGTTGCGTGATCCGGACTGATGTTGAGCATAGTAGCTACTATCTCAACACCGCGAAACAACACTCCCAAATCAAGGGTGCACCCAAATCGAATCACAAAAGTAATAGATATGGTATCGAAGAAGCGTGTCCGCTAGAGGTGGCGATCCTCAATGGCCCGGCGCGGCTCCTGTTTTAGTCATGTCAGGGGTCATCCAATATCGTTCTCTTTCTTCAGTCAATGCGTTCACCAAACCATCCACTTCATTCTGGATCAACACTTCGCGCATAATAGTTATTAAAGTGGTTTTCGGTATCGACAAAGAGTATGTCCATATCCGATCCCGGTCTCTTTAATAACTACGTGTTTATTACCCGATGATCGGTTAAATTAGAGTTTAAACAAAATCACAGTCTAAAAGTCAAGTTGCAAATTTGACCTCTAAAATTTGACATTTACAATTTGATTGATTCCAGATTTTGAAAGAAAACATATTTCCAATTAAATTTCAGTTTATCGTTCGAGTTAACACTATAATTCAGTATTCAAATTAAATTTAATAAGATCTAAATTTCGCTTATTAAGTTTTATTCATAATTAATTCACTTTAATGGTCAATTTTGGTCCAAATCGTTAAATTAAATTATATTCTCCTAAATTCGTATTTACATTCATCGTTTCTTTAAATAAATCATAAATTTGATTAACTTAATTTCATTAACTAAATCTCCCTTTTATCAAAACTTCGTTGATTTATTTTCCAAATTCAACTTTATATTTTTATGATCTATACATCCAGATAGGCTATTTCGGGTTACAAGTCAATTCAGTACATATTCCCCTTACAGTATCGTGATTTAATTAATTCATTAAAATTTAAATCATTAAATTATCATTAAAATAATTTTAGCTAATTATATTTTACTTAAGTCAAATTTCCAATCTCAATTTAAACTTTATACATGTTTCCAATTTATTTAATTAAAACCCAGCTTAAGTCTAGACTTTACACATTTTAAATTATTAACTCCTAAAACTTATTTGTTTCAACATTTCATTTCGATCAATCTTTCAAATTCCTTTTTTATTCAACTAAATAGATTTATTAATTTGTTTCAATTAAATCCATTATTTTAATTCGTTAACCTATTTCAATCAAACCTATTTAGTCTGTTACTTAAGTAAAAAAAAATTTCTTTCAAATTGATTCTTTTTTTCTTCTTCGATCATTCGGGTTTCTTACTTTTAATTATCTATCCTGGGCCAAGTTGTTTAATTGTCTTCTTTTCATTTCTACCTAATATTATTCAAAATAAACAAAGCATAGCAAAGGGAACTTGCAGCGTTATAACAGGGATGGTGTCAAAATAAATAAACAAGCAATAGCAATCATACATAACAATTCAACCATTTATTTAAATAATCCCGAAATATCGTATTAATTTACATGTGTTATTTATGCAAATTAATACAATTTATTTTCTGGAATTCGCACTATTATTTCATGCGAATTAAAGATTATTTCATTCTGGTTTCACTTGGTGTTTACCCACATTCACTAGTTCAAATAAGAATTACGCTATTCTATGCGTCAATTTATTTAACATCTAAGGGTCAAAATTTTAGTATAGGTAATCCAATTTAAATCGTGTAACTCCTATCAAATTTAAGTCCTTATTAATTATCGTTTAAATTAATGACCAAATTTCATATCAAATTTAATGTCACAACTATTAGCTATAAATCAACATTAAATCACAAATTAAATCACAACTCCATATTTAATACATGGCATCAATTTAGGAATCTTAAATTCTAGCAATATTTCATTTTAACTTATGTAACAATTTACAGTCTAATTCAACAATTTTTAACAATCAAAATTTAGTATCCAAATTTATAATAACAACAATTTATCACTTGATTACCATAGCATAATTGATTTGAGTCGTGAATGAAATATTCACCTTGCATGGTTAGAGAAGACGACGAAGCACGAAGACGAATAGATAAGAGACACGAACAAGCACGATGCAAAACGACACAAACAAACAACGAAACTAGGTAGATTCAGACAAGTCGGATGAAGCCTAGGACTGAGATCCCGGATTAGCAGCTGCTGTAATAACCAAATCAAATATTGTGAGCCCCTAGATTATAACTCCTCACTGCTCCATAGATTTACATATTATATACCAAACTATAAACCAAACTAAAATATGGAACATGATTATAAGAAAACTGCTTTAATTAAAATTTCAAAGCCTGTAGCTTTGTATATAACTTAAATCGCTTTGTATAAAATTCATAAATGTAACATATCAACTACATGGGAAACTAATATATAATGCATTTATATAACTTATTGATAAGAGGGCTATAAAACAACTAAGAAGGGTTTGGGACGCGGGTCTGGACATGTGGGCAGGGGAGGCGGTTCCGGGTTCGGTTTGCGGTGGTTAACGGATGCGGGTTCTGGGCTATATGTGAACTGGTAGAGGCGAACGGTGGTTACATGCTTGGGGACAGCAGGGCAAAGGCCGGCCGTGGTTGCGGAGGTAGGCACGGCAGGGGCGTGGCATGCATGGGTGTGGTTGTTGGTGGCGCGGGCTGTAGGCGCGTGGGTGGGTGGCGGATCTGGTTCGATGCGTGGCGAGGTAGGGCGGGCTGGGTGACGTGGGTGTCTAGGCACGGAGGAGGAGATGTGGCTGTGGCGACTGGGCAAGGCAGGGGACGCGGGTTGGTGGACTGGCGTGGTGGGCGGAGAGGAACGGTGGCGGAGGCAGTGGGCGCGGTGGCTGGGCGTGTGGCTGCGCGCATGGGAGAGGGACGTGCGTGCGTGTGAAGGCCAGGTGGGTGAGGTGAGTGACGTGGGAAGAGTGTTTGAAAAAAAAAAGACTTGGAAAATGTTACTACTGTAGAGAGAATTGAAAAGAAAATATAAGATAGAATAAGATGAGAGAGTGGAGAGACACGAACCAGAGGGTGCTTTCGAAGTGACGAATGAAGATGGAATGAACCCAGTATATACTGAAAAGTGCAGGAATCAAGGGGCTCGAATTTATTTCTTGGTAACCGCTGACTATTGGCTTTCCAATGTAAATGAACAGTTAAAGGCTATAAAAATTTCTGAACGTTGGAGAGTGGGTACCGTTTTATGCTGCGTAACGGACCGGTTTGAAATCCGTTAAGCAATTATAGTTCTCAGCGCCGAACTCCAATTTACACAAACAAATATACCGTTTTGGTCAGCGCGTCGAGACGGACACAATGGTATAAAGATATTGATGGTTCGACACCGTTTGCAAAGTGGTAAATCTTATTGAACCATTTGCACGAGCGAACATTTTAGCTAGCAATTAACAGCGAAATTTGACGAAACGAAATGCGTCGTCAAGTTCAGAATATTTTTCTTATGCAACATCGAGAAAAATATTTGAGTTCGGACGATAGAAAATTTTCACATAAGATTTAAACTAAAATGTAAATGCGACGAGCGTAATTTACTTCAATATTTTTCAACGAAATTTGGCGCACGCTTATGTCTATCTAGACGCATTCCAAATGTGAAGTTAGGTTGGCAACGGAGATTGTTTGTGAAAATTTGAATTTCTACATCAAATAAGCGATTTAAAAATTTTAAACTGGATCTGAATTTCAGGGTCGTTACATTCTCCCCTACTCAAAACTTTTCGTCCCCGAAAAGGAACAAAGGAAAGAGTGGAAGAACAATAAAAGAGGTACGATAGATATAGAATAGATTATCGAATAAAGTAAAGAATATAGAATGGAATTTACCTTCAACAAACAATTCTGGATTAGAATCTCGGATACTCTCCTCGGTTTCCCAAGTACAATCACGATCATCGGGACTCCATTGGACTTTGACTAGGCTAACAGTCTTCCTTCTAAGCTGCTTCGTGTCTCTATCAACAATACGAAGCGGTCTCCTCTCTATAGTCAAATCCGGCTCAATATCTACCTCATCTAACTGAGCAATAGGAATGGTCATGGATGGATCGTGTATAACCTTTCGAAGATGTGAAACATGGAATACGTTGTGCACGCCCTCAAATTTCTCCGGCAGTGCAACTCTGTAGGCTAATGTACCAATCCTCTCAGTGATAGTGAATGGTCCAACAAATCTAGGAGCGAGCTTCCCTGTAACGTTTCAATTTTTCGTTGCCGAAAAACCGAACCATTAGGGGGTTTTAGAAAGAAGAAAAGAAAAAGAAAGAGAGAAAGAAAAAAAGAGAACAAAGGAAAATAGACCAGAACAGAACAACTACTAAAAATATCAGAATCTCACAATTCGCAGCGGAACAACATATAATAATAAATGAATAATCTTTAAACAAAGAACTATCAGTTATTACATTACATTATATTTCATTACATCATATCATCAGAGTGTACAACAACATACAACATCAAACAGTGCAGCGGAAAAAGAAATACTATATACTAGTAATACGCCATGCTATCCATCTTGCCTCCAGCAACTCCAGAATATCCAGAATATCCTGATAAACCTTAACTCTTAACTGCCCGTGTGGAAATTTGTGGGCACCCAGAGTTTAGGAAGGAAAACAATAAACTCCGAGTCAGTCATGTGACTGGTGTGAGAACTCAAAACAGTTTATTTAACTTTAAAATCAAAATAGAAGAATATTTTTAAAGTCAATTCGCAATGCTTTTAAAAATGAGACTACCATAAGACCTCCTGCCACACACACAATGCAAACGCAGACTTGGAGAAGATTTCTCCTTATGATAGTCAAAGATGCTTGATACGCATTAAAATCAAATCAATTTTGATATTATTATTAGTGCATAGTGTAGAAGAAATTCATTTCGAAAGTAGAATATAAATCTTAGCCAGCATAGGTACCATTATATTATGCCTACTATAGCTACCTCCTGAGGAAGCAGGTTCTACAACTAAAACCGTACAAGTCACGTATTGTTTCTTTGGATTTCCAACGAATGATCAGGCCAAGGAACTTCCCATTGCCACATGAGAATGCCTCTGGATGGACATCCCCGAGAACCAAACCGGATCTCTACCAACACAAGGCCGGGTTACTCCTAACTGAGTACAACTGACCGAATATGCCATCCCCCGGTCCTTTGGGACCTTTATCTACCGAGCGCTCGTAATCAATTCACACAATCATAAAGTGTTTTCAACATGAGTAAGTATCTGGGCTCCATACCATGATACTACCCTTTTCCAGAAGGAAATGGACACATCCTAAAGGGTGCTACCCCTCATAACCTTGCTGCTTCTTTCCTGTTTTGACCATTTCCGGGATGTGAGGCTCGACGAAGTCACGTCCACAAAAACATACTTTATACAAAAGCCATGCTTTGGGTCAACAAATGATCAACACAATGATCACTAAGATAGACGATCAAATAAATGATCCTATCACAAATAATCAACACAATGATCATTTCAGCATCACTCAGCATGTCACATTACCAAACTGGGAATATATCGCTGATAACTTCAACTATATAACCTCTGAACTCGTACGTCTCAGAGAAGGGTGTTAAGCTAAAAGAATAAATTCTCCGCCACCTCGGAAATATATTTGAAAGAAATTGGCTTTATATCTCAACTTGTAATGTCAGACATACAATCCATACAAGTCTGTTCCGGGCTCGAACAGAACCGAAGGCACTTACAAAGAAGTCCTTGCAATCCGAATAATTTCTAATCACGTTCGGATTTCCCATCACTTATGGAGATCTCTATACCGGGGATCAGCCAGTGCAGAGACAATCAACAAGAAACCCTTACGTTTTCGAAAATATCCGGTCTTCAACACCGGTCTTCGAATGCAATTCAGACGACGTATCACATATTCGGAATGGGTTATACGACCCCATGGTCCTTTCCCGGTTAACCCGAATAGTGAGCGCTTATTTTTAAAAAAAAATAAGTGTGGCATTCAATTTCAAACAAATCACAACAAATACCTATCTAAAGGTAAATATCGATAGTCGGTTATTGAACTATCAATAGATATGCCAACATCACCAGAATCCAAATAATTTTCCAAATTATTTAATTCCAAAAATATCTTTAGAAGATATAACTTTCCATTTTTCAAAAATAAATCAATATTTTATTTTTAAACCTATTTTCCCAATTCCATTTATAAATTCCATATTGAATTTATACTTCCAAAATATTTATGAATATACGATTTCAAATATTCATTTTTTTTTTTCAATTTATCTTCAAAAAGATAAATTCTCAACATATTCACTTTATATTGGAAAACATTTCTATACTTATTAAATAAGTATTTCACAATCTTTTATTTTCAACACTTAGAAAATATTCTATATACTTAAATCGAAATTAAGTATATAATTTATTCTTTAAGGAAATCATTCTCTTAAACATATTTATTTGGGCCAAAACGAATGTTGCGTAAAACATCGTTACGACAACCCAAAATCACTAGTATAGGGATTCGAAATAAAATAGATATATAAATCCCAATACTATACAAAACATTTCCTTTCGGAAATTATCTATTATAACAACAGTGTTATAATCTATTATTTCCTTCTATTTCTTGAAAACATCTATTTCAACAATAAATGTTGAAATCTATGGTTTCAAATCTCAACATATTTTAAAACATCATTAGATCGTTTTAATTCTATTTCAAACATTACTTCCAAAATAATTTCTTTAACATAATATTCACTATTCAAAAACGTGAATATATTACGTTAACAAATTTCATCTTTCTATTCATTTTATTTTAAGGAATTATTCACTGTCTAAAACATGAATATAACTCTATAAATAAACTACAACAATTTTACTTATCAAAATAAGTCATTTCGAATTTATAAAACAACGTTTATAATTTCTATTTCTATTTATTTTATAACAACTTCCTTTTATAAATTTCCTTTATTAACCTATCTCAGTTCATATCACAGTGATATATTAAAAATTCATATTATAAGTCAAATACTTATAATTTAATTATTTACAAAATTGTTTCTTTGAACTTCTCAAATTTATAAATTTTATAACTTATAAGATTCATTTATTTATCCAACTCATTCCTTTAATAACTTTATAAATTTTATAAACCTACTGCTTATAAAATTCTATTTATAACTTCACCGTTATAATTCTATAATTCCAATTTATGAAATTCATTTACAATTTTTTTCTAACACTTAGAAAAGTTCGTTTTACACTTCTAATATTTTTAATTTATAAATATTAATTTATAAATCTTTTTAATATAGAACAATTTATATTATCACTTTAAACACCCTTAAACTCTTTTATAAATTCACCATTTTGATTTATAAAATATTCAAATTTCCATTTATAACTTTACCGTTATAATTCTATAATTCCAATTTATGAAATTCATTTACAATTTTTTCTAACACTTAGAAAAGTTCGTTTTACACTTCTAATATTTTTAATTTATAAATATTAATTTATAAATCTTTTTAATATAGAACAATTTATATTATCACTTTAAACACCCTTAAACTCTTTTATAAATTCACCATTTTGATTTATAAAATATTCAAATTTCCATTTATAACTTTACCGTTATAATCCTATAGATTTCATTTCTTTTTGGAATTCATTTACAAATTTTTCTATCACTGATAAAAGCTCGTTTCATAATTCAAGATATTCTAAATTTATAAATATCAATTTATAAATCTTTTAATATAAATCAATTTATATTATTACTTTAAACATCTTTAAACTCTTTCATAGTTTCATCATTTCTGATTTATAAAATAAAAATTTTATAAATCCTATTTTTGAACTTCTTATAATAATTTTAGAAATCCCAGTTTAAACTATTTTATAAAATCACTAATCCCATATTTTCAAAAATTAATTTTTTTTACTATATTTCTCAAAATAAAATTTTTATAACATTAAAAATTATAACGTTTATTTATTTTAATGGATCAATTCCAAAAATATTTAATAACGTATATTTCCAAAAAAAAAAAATCCCTTTAGAAGTTAAAATCGTTGTTTTTAAATTTCAAAAATTGGATCCGATGATGCAACACATCAAATAGTCAATCACGATTTTCCAATATCATATATCGATATGATAAACAATCAAACATCACAATATTTAAAATCAATAAATATTTGTGAGGAATCCAGTTGGATCCCTCCAACCTGTTTTCCTGCATCCACAGACATTAGCACAATACCATTCCGTTTCAAGACGGAATATCGCGGTATATGGGATTTTATAAATATATATCCGCTTACTAACGGCGCATAGGGTCTCATCCGCTAAAAGAAAATGCGGGAAATCAATCAACTGCAATATATACATATGCCAATATATATATATTGCTATATATATAATATAATACCAATTCCACTTCGAGGTGGAATATCGCGGTATATGTGTGTAATAAATAACCTCCGCTTACTAACGGCGTATAGGGTCTATTCACATCCAATATATATATAACAATCATCATTCAAGCATTCAATCAACACAGTCAATAAATTTTAAATCTAGCTATTTAAAATTCAAATAAATAATAAAAATTCCTTTTGAGTGAGAAGTTCTCACCTTTATTCCCGTTTGCCATCCACTTTCAATTCAACTTGTTTTCTTCATTTATACCTAGTATAAATATTTACACAGTTTATTAATATTCGAATCAATCGAATAAATTAAATTTTTCATTCTTGATTGTTTAATTAATCAATAGTTTTATTTAAACCAATCTCTTTTTAAATAAATTTATTTTAACAAATTTTTCCTTTGAAAATAATTCTAACTAGAGATTTCCAATTTGAACTAAATTTCCTTTTCATAAATTAAATCAACTAATAGATTTTGGTTTTACAAATAAATTAAATTTTAAACATATCTTTTATTTGATATTTAAATTAACCAACTATTTTATTTATATTCGAAAAATTCAAATCACCAATTATCGTTTAATAGATTTAATTAGCTAATTATTTTAATTTTAACAAATCTTCCTTTTTAATAAATTATTTTTTTTAGTAAAAGAATAATTGAACAAGTTAATTTTTATTCTATAATTTATTTAATTAACTCAAAAAGTTATTTTAAACTAATGCTTTCGTTTCAAACTAAATTTTTTTCTTTAATAAAATATTTAGCTAAAAATTTAAATTTCCTTTTAAATTAAATTTATTTAACCATAATTTTATTTTAACCAACAAATCCCTTTTGTTCTTAATAAATTTTGATTAACTTTATAAATTCCCAAAATCATATATAAATATTTACTGTAAATATATTTTTTTCTTTTAACAACTAATTCTTCAATCTATTAATACTTGAATATAAAACCAAGTAATTAAATTTTATTTCTTAATTTTAGCTGTAAATTATCTTTAAACCAATTTCTTCTTTAAAATTTTATTTCTAAAATCGGGGTCAACAAAAAAATGACAACAGCAGAAGTGATCACAGCAAAGCACAAGTGTGCAGCATCAAGTAGGACATACGAGCACACAGCAAAACATGGACAAAGTTCCAAGTAAGAAATTACTAACAAGCATCCTTTTCAACAGTAAAAAAAACAAATTCAGATAGCATCTGTACTTATCAATTTAATAAAAATTAAATTCAATAGTATTTGTCCTTATTAGTTTTTTAAAAAAAAACAAAATTTGGTAGCATCGGTTCTCAACAATTTAAAACGAGAATTCACAAAGCATCTGTTCTTCTCAATTCAGAACAAATTAACAAATATAGCATCTGTTCTTATCAATTTGAAATTAAGGTAGCTTCTGTTCTTATCAATTAAAAAAAAAAACCAATTATGCAGTGTGTTATCTGTTCCTATCAGTTTAGAATTCAAAGTAGCCGAGCAACTGAAAACCACCAATCATCAAAACACAGCATGCCAATTAACCCAGCAGATGACAACGAACAACCCCCAAATTCATAGTATGAAATCAAGCACGTATCTGTTCTTATCAGTTACAGTTCAAGAAATCGAGCAAGTGATAACCAAAAACCCCCATGCAACCAAAATTCAATGCAACAAATTTAAATACTTGCATTAAGATAATCGTGAGCCAAAAGACTCACCTTTACAAATAAATGAAGAGCACGCAAACGAAGCAGCGAACTCGAAGTGGTCGAAGCAGAAATTGAAGCCGAAGCAAGGGAAAGTTGAGCGAATTGAAGAATCAAAGCTCCAATTTGCAAAGCCCTAATCTTTGCTGAAGGTCGGCGAAGAAGATTTACACGGCCGCCATTTTTTTCTCTTTTTTTTTTCTTTTCTTTCGTATGAATGAAGATAGTGGAGAGAGGGGTCGGGTATAAAATAGAAGGAAGAACGTGTTTTAAGCATGGGTCACGGCATGTTGAAGGTAAGGTAGTGTATACTTCTTTTTATTTTATTTTTTTATTATTATTTTTTTTCTCTTTTAAATTTGATTAGTTTTTTTGTTAATTGTTTGCTTTGTTTTTATTTTGTTAAATTTATGTTGTTAAAAATTTTAACTAGTATATATATTCTTTATTTATTATATATATATTTTTATTTAAATCATTAATTCAAATTTTAAAATATAAGTTCAATATTAAATTTCAACTTCAAAGTAAAAATTCAAATTTGTATTCAACTTTAACTAGATTAAATTCTAAATTTTAATCACCAATTCATTCTGATAATTTGAAATTTAAGTCAAATTATCATTTAAATATTTAAAATAAATTAAATATTTACAAATTAAATAGTTCAAAATTCAGGGTCGTTACAATCTTTCCCCCTTAAAAGAATTTCGTCCCGAAATTACAAGTTAAGAAGAATACCCTTATCCCGTCAATTATTTTTCACAACTCAAATAGTTTTATCGACTTACTAACCTAAATCTTTTATTAAAGATTCAATATCATTCCAATTAGTTTCTAATTTCACTTAAATGTTCAAAACAACTTTGTTCTACTTAACAATTCAAATTTAAATTCAAATTCAAATTTCAACTTTCAAAATTTCTCAAAAATTTTCTAACACCCTAAATTTTCGAAAAATTTCGGAAGCGTTTCCTTTGCGCGGCTCGATCGGTACGACTACAAAATGGCACCACGGCCCCTCAGAATCAAAAAGAAAAAGAAAAAGCCAAGCGGCTAGAGAAGAAAGTCATCAAATCTCATATAAAAATTGAAATACGTACCTTTTTGTCGAGCCATTTAATTTTATCTTCGAATTCAAAATTTCAATTCCTTTATAATACCTGTATAACCTGTATAATCTGCTGGTAGTAGCATCCAAAACCAACATTCAAACTATTTTGCTAATTCTATTTCAAAATTTTCAACATATACTTCTTATACGTTTTTACTTCACTATTGAAGTTACATATCAATTTCATTCAATTTCACGTTTCAATTCAATTCACGATTTCAAATCTATTTGAATTAAATTCTCAATTTAAATTTCATTCGAATTTAATTCTCAATTCTAAATATTGAATTCTATCGATTTACTTTCATTTAGTAATTCATATTACTATCTTAAATTAGTTTCATTCACTAATTCCTTTAAATTTTCAATTTCCATCTTCATATTCATTCCACTTGAAATTATTTCACAAATGAATAAATTATCAAGTTAATTTACTTGAATCCAATCCATTTTATTTATTCAATTCCATATATTTCTTTCCATTACTAATGATAATAATTCAATATTATGACTTCTAACAATCATGCAACCATATACTACAATAATTCATAGAAAATCATTTCTTTTCATACAAAATAGTTTTGGGCAAAATTATCTTATTCACCCGATTCAAAAACAATTTTATATTCACTAACATATACGCGCTCATATCTATTATTACACTCAAACTCATTCTAGAGTACTGCTGACTCTATCTCTAATGAGTAACACCCTACAGAACCATGGTTGTCGCTTAACCAACAGCTCTGATACCAAATGTAACGTTTCGATTTTTCGTTGCCGAAAAACCGAACCATTAGGGGGTTTTAGAAAGAAGAAAAGAAAAAGAAAGAGAGAAAGAAAAAAAGAGAACAAAGGAAAATAGACCAGAACAGAACAACTACTAAAAATATCAGAATCTCACAATTCGCAGCGGAACAACATATAATAATAAATGAATAATCTTTAAACAAAGAACTATCAGTTATTACATTACATTATATTTCATTACATCATATCATCAGAGTGTACAACAACATACAACATCAAACAGTGCAGCGGAAAAAGAAATACTATATACTAGTAATACGCCATGCTATCCATCTTGCCTCCAGCAACTCCAGAATATCCAGAATATCCTGATAAACCTTAACTCTTAACTGCCCGTGTGGAAATTTGTGGGCACCCAGAGTTTAGGAAGGAAAACAATAAACTCCGAGTCAGTCATGTGACTGGTGTGAGAACTCAAAACAGTTTATTTAACTTTAAAATCAAAATAGAAGAATATTTTTAAAGTCAATTCGCAATGCTTTTAAAAATGAGACTACCATAAGACCTCCTGCCACACACACAATGCAAACGCAGACTTGGAGAAGATTTCTCCTTATGATAGTCAAAGATGCTTGATACGCATTAAAATCAAATCAATTTTGATATTATTATTAGTGCATAGTGTAGAAGAAATTCATTTCAAAAGTAGAATATAAATCTTAGCCAGCATAGGTACCATTATATTATGCCTACTATAGCTACCTCCTGAGGAAGCAGGTTCTACAACTAAAACCGTACAAGTCACGTATTGTTTCTTTGGATTTCCAACGAATGATCAGGCCAAGGAACTTCCCATTGCCACATGAGAATGCCTCTGGATGGACATCCCCGAGAACCAAACCGGATCTCTACCAACACAAGGCCGGGTTACTCCTAACTGAGTAACAACTGACCGAATATGCCATCCCCCGGTCCTTTGGGACCTTTATCTACCGAGCGCTCGTAATCAATTCACACAATCATAAAGTGTTTTCAACATGAGTAAGTATCTGGGCTCCATACCATGATACTACCCTTTTCCAGAAGGAAATGGACACATCCTAAAGGGTGCTACCCCTCATAACCTTGCTGCTTCTTTCCTGTTTTGACCATTTCCGGGATGTGAGGCTCGACGAAGTCACGTCCACAAAAACATACTTTATACAAAAGCCATGCTTTGGGTCAACAAATGATCAATACAATGATCACTAAGATAGACGATCAAATAAATGATCCTATCACAAATAATCAACACAATGATCATTTCAGCATCACTCAGCATGTCACATTACCAAACTGGGAATATATCGCTGATAACTTCAACTATATAACCTCTGAACTCGTACGTCTCAGAGAAGGGTGTTAAGCTAAAAGAATAAATTCTCCGCCACCTCAGAAATATATTTGAAAGAAATCGGCTTTATATCTCAACTTGTAATGTCAGACATACAATCCATACAAGTCTGTTCCGGGCTCGAACAGAACCGAAGGCACTTACAAAGAAGTCCTTGCAATCCGAATAATTTCTAATCACGTTCGGATTTCCCATCACTTATGGAGATCTCTATACCGGGGATCAGCCAGTGCAGAGACAATCAACAAGAAACCCTTACGTTTTCGAAAATATCCGGTCTTCAACACCGGTCTTCGAATGCAATTCAGACGACGTATCACATATTCGGAATGGGTTATACGACCCCATGGTCCTTTCCCGGTTAACCCGAATAGTGAGCGCTTATTTTTTTAAAAAAAATAAGTGTGGCATTCAATTTCAAACAAATCACAACAAATACCTATCTAAAGGTAAATATCGATAGTCGGTTATTGAACTATCAATAGATATGCCAACATCACCAGAATCCAAATAATTTTCCAAATTATTTAATTCCAAAAATATCTTTAGAAGATATAACTTTCCATTTTTCAAAAATAAATCAATATTTTATTTTTAAACCTATTTTCCCAATTCCATTTATAAATTCCATATTGAATTTATACTTCCAAAATATTTATGAATATACGATTTCAAATATTCATTTTTTTTTTTTTTCAATTTATCTTCAAAAAGATAAATTCTCAACATATTCACTTTATATTGGAAAACATTTCTATACTTATTAAATAAGTATTTCACAATCTTTTATTTTCAACACTTAGAAAATATTCTATATACTTAAATCGAAATTAAGTATATAATTTATTCTTTAAGGAAATCATTCTCTTAAACATATTTATTTGGGCCAAAACGAATGTTGCGTAAAACATCGTTACGACAACCCAAAATCACTAGTATAGGGATTCGAAATAAAATAGATATATAAATCCCAATACTATACAAAACATTTCCTTTCGGAAATTATCTATTATAACAACAGTGTTATAATCTATTATTTCCTTCTATTTCTTGAAAACATCTATTTCAACAATAAATGTTGAAATCTATGGTTTCAAATCTCAACATATTTTAAAACATCATTAGATCGTTTTAATTCTATTTCAAACATTACTTCCAAAATAATTTCTTTAACATAATATTCACTATTCAAAAACGTGAATATATTACGTTAACAAATTTCATCTTTCTATTCATTTTATTTTAAGGAATTATTCACTGTCTAAAACATGAATATAACTCTATAAATAAACTACAACAATTTTACTTATCAAAATAAGTCATTTCGAATTTATAAAACAACGTTTATAATTTCTATTTCTATTTATTTTATAACAACTTCCTTTTATAAATTTCCTTTATTAACCTATCTCAGTTCATATCACAGTGATATATTAAAAATTCATATTATAAGTCAAATACTTATAATTTATTTATTTACAAAATTGTTTCTTTGAACTTCTCAAATTTATAAATTTTATAACTTATAAGATTCATTTATTTATCCAACTCATTCCTTTAATAACTTTATAAATTTTATAAACCTACTGCTTATAAAATTCTATTTATAACTTCACCGTTATAATTCTATAATTCCAATTTATGAAATTCATTTACAATTTTTTTCTAACACTTAGAAAAGTTCGTTTTACACTTCTAATATTTTTAATTTATAAATATTAATTTATAAATCTTTTTAATATAGAACAATTTATATTATCACTTTAAACACCCTTAAACTCTTTTATAAATTCACCATTTTGATTTATAAAATATTCAAATTTCCATTTATAACTTTACCGTTATAATTCTATAATTCCAATTTATGAAATTCATTTACAATTTTTTCTAACACTTAGAAAAGTTCGTTTTACACTTCTAATATTTTTAATTTATAAATATTAATTTATAAATCTTTTTAATATAGAACAATTTATATTATCACTTTAAACACCCTTAAACTCTTTTATAAATTCACCATTTTGATTTATAAAATATTCAAATTTCCATTTATAACTTTACCGTTATAATCCTATAGATTTCATTTCTTTTTGGAATTCATTTACAAATTTTTCTATCACTGATAAAAGCTCGTTTCATAATTCAAGATATTCTAAATTTATAAATATCAATTTATAAATCTTTTAATATAAATCAATTTATATTATTACTTTAAACATCTTTAAACTCTTTCATAGTTTCATCATTTCTGATTTATAAAATAAAAATTTTATAAATCCTATTTTTGAACTTCTTATAATAATTTTAGAAATCCCAGTTTAAACTATTTTATAAAATCACTAATCCCATATTTTCAAAAATTAATTTTTTTTACTATATTTCTCAAAAATAAAATTTTTATAACATTAAAAATTATAACGTTTATTTATTTTAATGGATCAATTCCAAAAATATTTAATAACGTATATTTCCAAAAAAAAAAAATCCCTTTAGAAGTTAAAATCGTTGTTTTTAAATTTCAAAAATTGGATCCGATGATGCAACACATCAAATAGTCAATCACGATTTTCCAATATCATATATCGATATGATAAACAATCAAACATCACAATATTTAAAATCAATAAATATTTGTGAGGAATCCAGTTGGATCCCTCCAACCTGTTTTCCTGCATCCACAGACATTAGCACAATACCATTCCGTTTCAAGACGGAATATCGCGGTATATGGGATTTTATAAATATATATCCGCTTACTAACGGCGCATAGGGTCTCATCCGCTAAAAGAAAATGCGGGAAATCAATCAACTGCAATATATACATATGCCAATATATATATATTGCTATATATATAATATAATACCAATTCCACTTCGAGGTGGAATATCGCGGTATATGTGTGTAATAAATAACCTCCGCTTACTAACGGCGTATAGGGTCTATTCACATCCAATATATATATAACAATCATCATTCAAGCATTCAATCAACACAGTCAATAAATTTTAAATCTAGCTATTTAAAATTCAAATAAATAATAAAAATTCCTTTTGAGTGAGAAGTTCTCACCTTTATTCCCGTTTGCCATCCACTTTCAATTCAACTTGTTTTCTTCATTTATACCTAGTATAAATATTTACACAGTTTATTAATATTCGAATCAATCGAATAAATTAAATTTTTCATTCTTGATTGTTTAATTAATCAATAGTTTTATGTAAACCAATCTCTTTTTAAATAAATTTATTTTAACAAATTTTTCCTTTGAAAATAATTCTAACTAGAGATTTCCAATTTGAACTAAATTTCCTTTTCATAAATTAAATCAACTAATAGATTTTGGTTTTACAAATAAATTAAATTTTAAACATATCTTTTATTTGATATTTAAATTAACCAACTATTTTATTTATATTCGAAAAATTCAAATCACCAATTATCGTTTAATAGATTTAATTAGCTAATTATTTTAATTTTAACAAATCTTCCTTTTTAATAAATTATTTTTTTTAGTAAAAGAATAATTGAACAAGTTAATTTTTATTCTATAATTTATTTAATTAACTCAAAAAGTTATTTTAAACTAATGCTTTCGTTTCAAACTAAATTTTTTTCTTTAATAAAATATTTAGCTAAAAATTTAAATTTCCTTTTAAATTAAATTTATTTAACCATAATTTTATTTTAACCAACAAATCCCTTTTGTTCTTAATAAATTTTGATTAACTTTATAAATTCCCAAAATCATATATAAATATTTACTGTAAATATATTTTTTTCTTTTAACAACTAATTCTTCAATCTATTAATACTTGAATATAAAACCAAGTAATTAAATTTTATTTCTTAATTTTAGCTGTAAATTATCTTTAAACCAATTTCTTCTTTAAAATTTTATTTCTAAAATCGGGGTCAACAAAAAAATGACAACAGCAGAAGTGATCACAGCAAAGCACAAGTGTGCAGCATCAAGTAGGACATACGAGCACACAGCAAAACATGGACAAAGTTCCAAGTAAGAAATTACTAACAAGCATCCTTTTCAACAGTAAAAAAAACAAATTCAGATAGCTTCTGTACTTATCAATTTAATAAAAATTAAATTCAATAGTATTTGTCCTTATTAGTTTTTTTAAAAAAAAACAAAATTTGGTAGCATCGGTTCTCAACAATTTAAAGCGAGAATTCACAAAGCATCTGTTCTTCTCAATTCAGAACAAATTAACAAATATAGCATCTGTTCTTATCAATTTGAAATTAAGGTAGCTTCTGTTCTTATCAATTAAAAAAAAACCCAATTATACAGTGTGTTATCTGTTCCTATCAGTTTAGAATTCAAAGTAGCCGAGCAACTGAAAATCACCAATCATCAAAACACAGCATGCCAATTAACCCAGCAGATGACAACGAACAACCCCCAAATTCATAGTATGAAATCAAGCACGTATCTGTTCTTATCAGTTACAGTTCAAGAAATCGAGCAAGTGATAACCAAAAACCCCCATGCAACCAAAATTCAATGCAACAAATTTAAATACTTGCATTAAGATAATCGTGAGCCAAAAGACTCACCTTTACAAATAAATGAAGAGCACGCAAACGAAGCAGCGAACTCGAAGTGGTCGAAGCAGAAATTGAAGCCGAAGCAAGGGAAAGTTGAGCGAATTGAAGAATCAAAGCTCCAATTTGCAAAGCCCTAATCTTTGCTGAAGGTCGGCGAAGAAGATTTACACGGCCGCCATTTTTTTCTCTTTTTTTTCTTTTTCTTTCGTATGAATGAAGATAGTGGAGAGAGGGGTCGGGTATAAAATAGAAGGAAGAACGTGTTTTAAGCATGGGTCACGGCATGTTGAAGGTAAGGTAGTGTATACTTCTTTTTATTTTATTTTTTTATTATTATTTTATTTTTTTTTATTTTCTCTTTTAAATTTGATTAGTTTTTTTGTTAATTGTTTGCTTTGTTTTTATTTTGTTAAATTTATGTTGTTAAAAATTTTAACTAGTATATATATTCTTTATTTATTATATATATATTTTTATTTAAATCATTAATTCAAATTTTAAAATATAAGTTCAATATTAAATTTCAACTTCAAAGTAAAAATTCAAATTTGTATTCAACTTTAACTAGATTAAATTCTAAATTTTAATCACCAATTCATTCTGATAATTTGAAATTTAAGTCAAATTATCATTTAAATATTTAAAATAAATTAAATATTTACAAATTAAATAGTTCAAAATTCAGGGTCGTTACATTCCCTCTACGACCAAATCGAATAACATTCTTCAAAGGTGATACTTTAAGAAAGACCTCATCTCCAACTTGGAATTTTAACTCTCTTCTACGCCTATCGGCATAGCTCTTCTTCCTATCCTGTGCAGTCTTCATCTTCCTTTTGATCTCATTGACCTTCTCGGATGCTTCCATAATCATATCTGGGCCAAGAACTAATCGGTCACCAGGCTCAATCCAACAAGCTGGCGATTTGCATGGCCGTCCATATAAAGCTTCGAACGGTGCCATATCGATACTCGCCTGATTATAAAGATAGTTATATTTCAATTCAAATTTTTTTTTTCTTATTCAAATTGAAAATTTTGGATTACCTGATAGCTGTTATTATAAGTGAATTCAACCAAATGTAGGTGGTCTTCCCAAGATCCACCGAAATCAATAATGCAAGCTCGGAGTAGATCTTCCAAAATCTGATTTACCCTCTCAGTTTGGCCATCTGTTTGAGGATGATAAGCCGTGCTCAGATTCAGTTTAGTGCCCAAGACGTCCTGAAATGCCTTCCAGAATTTACTAGTGAATAAAGGATCTCTATCGCATACAATCCTAGATGGAACTCCATGAAGTCTAACTATCTCTCTCATATAAATCTCGGCCAAACTCGAAGCAGTACGAGTGGTCTTAACAGGAATAAAGTGAGCAGATTTTGTCAACCTATCGACAATCACCCATATGCTCTCGTTGCTTTTTCTGGTTCTCGGTAATCCGTCAATGAAGTCCATGGAAATTTGATCCCATTTCCAACACGGAATCTCCAGAGGTTGAAGTAATCCTGCCGTCTTCCGGTGATCGGCCTTGACTTGCTGGCAAGTGGTGCATCTACTGACATATGTGGAAATATCTCTCTTCATCCCACTCCACCAATATAAACGCTTCATGTTTCGATACATCTTGGTGACACCAGGATGAAATGAAAGTGATGATTGATGGTTCTCTCTAAGCACTTCTTGTCTCAATCCATCAACATTAGGAACACAAATACGGTTGTCAATCTTTAGAACTCCATTACTATCTATCTGTGCTCCCACTTTACTGTCAGCATTTCCAACTCTACCAAGAACTAACTCCTTCATGCGATAGAGCAAGGTGTCTTCGAATTGCTTAGCTTTGATGCGATCCATCAGAGATGGGGAGATAGTAAGCTGAAAGAGCATGCTTTCTACAAGGTTACAACATGACAATGCTTTGCTACGGCTCAAAGCATCAGCTACAACATTTGCCTTTCCAGGAGTATAATTGATGTCGAGATCATATGCAGCTAAGAATTCAAGCCATCGGACTTGTCTCTGGTTCAAGTCCTTCTGAGAGAAAATATACCGCAAGGACTTATGATCTGTGAATAATTCAAATTTTGTCCCCAAAAGATGGTGCCTCCATAGTTTCAAAGCGAATACAACTGCTAGAAGCTCTAAATCATGGGTCGCATAGTTTACTTCATGAGTTTTCAACTGACGGCCCGCATAAGCAATAACCTTTCCATTTTGCATAAGGACAGCGCCTAAACCTTCTCGACAAGCATCAGTATAGACAGTTAATCCTTCACTCCCGTCAATTACCGCGAGAACTAGGGCTGAAGTTAACTTACGTTTTAACTCATTAAAAGCTGATTCACACTTCTCACTCCAAATAAACTTGACATCCTTCCGAGTTAAAGCAGTAAGTGGGGCAGAAATTCGGGCAAAGCGCTCAATGAATCTGCGATAATAACCGGCTAGGCCCAAGAAGCTACGGATATCAGTAGGAGTTTTGGGAGTCTCCCAATCCTGTAGATAAAATTTTCAAATTAGAAAGGAATAAGATGGATCGAATAGAAATAACGAATAAGATAGAACTTACATTGATTACGGCGATCTTAGCTGGATCGACCGAAATCCCATTTTCAGAAACAATATGGCCAAGGAATCGTACTTCGTCTCGCCAGAAGTGGCATTTCGAAAACTTGGCTTTTAGCTGATGGTTTCGGAGAGTTCCTAGAACATAAGCAAGATGTGTTTCATGCTCTTTCTCATCCTTGGAGAAGACGAGAATATCATCAATGAAGACAAGAACAAACTTGTTAAGGACATCATGGAAGACTCTATTCATTAAGTCAACGAAATAAGCAGGTGCGTTAGTTAAACCAAATGGCATAACCAACCATTCATAGAATCCATTTTCGGTACGGAAAGCTGTCTTATGAATACTATCTTCTGCTACTCTGATTTGGTGGAACCCAGTGGCTAGATCAAGCTGTGAGAAAACTTTAGCTCCATGGAGCTGATCGAATAAATCATTGATGCGAGGTATCGGATAGCGGTTCTTGAGAGTGCGTTTGTTTAATTCCCGGTAATCAACACACATGCGAAGAGATCCATCAGACTTGGTGACAAATACGACTGCGGCGCCCCATTCAGAACAACTTCTCCTGATCAAACCCTTAGCAAATAGATCATCAATTTGGGTTTTAAGTTCAGCTTTTTCTTTAGGAGCCATCCTTCTGTGAGGGAGAACTACGGGAGTAGCTCCGGGAATAAGGTCAATACGGAAATCAATCTCTCGCTTTGGCGGTAGAGAGTCGACCTCTCCAAATACATCGGGAAATTTCTGAACAATAGGAGTAGTACTAAGGTCATCCGGGTGAGCATCAAGAGAGAATATGAAGCTTCCCGCATATTTTTGAGGTGATTTGCATTCGATGACAAGCGGTAGACCCTTGTCATTGACTAGAGAAACAGATCGAGCTTTGCAAGAAATAACAGCATCGAAATTTCTTAACCAATCAGCACCCAACAAAATGTCAAATGCTACGAAGCCAAGCACATAGAAATCCCAAGTGAATCGATATCTTCCATACAAGAGCACAACCCCTTTACAAATTCTACTGAGGTTGGCAAGTCCTCCAATAGGGTTGGAGACACATAAGGAAGTAGTAGCAAGAGTAGGTTCTAATTTGAGCTTATTACAAAGATCAATAGATATGAAGCTATGAGAAGCACCAGTATCGAATAATACCCGAACAGGTAAATTATGAAATGAAAAAGTACTTCGTAAGGTACCTTGGTCATCCTGAGCAGGTGGTGGAGGTGGTGCAGGAGTGGTGACAGCATATACTCCTGATGGTGCGCCTTTCTTCCTCAATGGGCAATCTCTCTTGAAGTGACCTGGCTGGAGGCAGACATGGCATAAATCATTCCTCATCTAAGGAGGTGGTGGAATAGCAACTCCGGTGGATGGACAGCTATTTGCATAATGACCCTTCTTATCGCATTTGAAGCAAGTGATATTAGCAAGGTCGATTGGGCTTTTCTGGGCATATCCCAATCCTGTAGTCTTTTGCCAAGCTTTCTTTTGTTGATCAAAGTTCATCTTCCTCTTTCCGAGCTGGCTGGAAGAGGACTGAGTAGGAGTGGCCTTGGCAGTGGGTCCCTTAGGCTTCGCCTCATATCGAAGAGCATAGTCAACAAGCTCTGTGAAAGTGCAGTGAATGTGGCCAGTAAGCAAGTCATAATACTCTGGTCTAGCTCCCAAAATGAATTTCTCGTTCTTCAGAAGTGGTGTATCAATCAATCCCGGGCCAAACTTGGAGAGCTCGTTGAATTTTCTCTCGTACTCAGAAAAAGTCATACTGCCTTGCTTAAGGTCCATAAAAGTTCTATAAAGTTGGGTTTTCCCGGCAGCTGGCATCCATTGTTCCGAGAAAGTATCCCTAATCAAAAGATAGACTAGATAAATAACATTCCAAGGATTGAAAGAAGAATTTAGACTATGAAATCCTAATAAATTTATACCTAAACTGGGCCCAAGTGATGGTGTTCTCCTCGATACGAGAAGTAACAGATTCCCACCAGTCTCGCGCGGCATCCCGAAGTTGCCAAGCAGCAAGCTGACGCTTCTGAGCATCAGTGATCTCCAATCCAGAAAATATCATCTCTAAGCTTTTGAGCCATTGTTGAGCTTCAATAATATTCTCGGATCCAGAGAACTTAACACCACCAAGTTGTGTATACTCCTTACTAAGAGTGGTGAATTTGACTGGAGCTGGGGCGGCAGGTGCAGCCTGGGCAGGACCATTTCCCCTTCCTCCCCTGTTGTTTCTTCTAGCACTCATCCTGAAATACCAAAAGATTTTTTTTTTTAGAACCAAGGATAGAAAATCATAGAACTTTAAGGAAAGTCTAATCAACAAATTAATTAAGAAGTTTGAAGTTGGAAGGATATGTATATTGAATTGATTCTCCTCATCCCCGGGTATTGCTACCCTATGTCTAATGAGTTTATATAACCCCAAACTAAGGTTTTTTTAGTGGAAACCAAAGCTCTGATACCAACTGTAACAACCCGTATATTTGGACCATTTAAATTGACAATAATCCATACATGTCAACTTAAATAATACAAAACACGAATCATTATGGGATTATATATACATAAATGTAAATGAGAATCAATACAACATCACAGACACAGAACAGTCACAGAATAATGCAGCGGAAAATACATCGTCATAATAGCAGTTCATGAAGCTACTATATGAAATACAACAATGTCTAAACATAAAGTGACTGAAAGGAAATACATAAATGTCCAACAGACAAGAACAACAATACTGGAATAGAAATAGACTGATAAAGATAAATGCTAAGTCTTCAACATCTTCAACCAACCTTGATCAGCAAACTGGATAGTTTCAGACTGACCCGAGCATATACAAAAGAAACACTCGAGTCAGGACTCAAAATCTTATGCAGGATAATCAAATGCAGGAAATAAAGTCCATAACTCAAAGATGAATAAAATAACATCTCTAAGGATCCGATAAACTATCTATATATATATAATACGGTATGTAGGTAATGTCTAATCAGTAAAATAGAATATTAAAATAGCGTTAAGGCGTTACCATAATTCCCCTTAACACATTTTATATTCCCAAAAGCATATACAAGACCGTAGTTTCCCCAAAACCGGAAGTCACCAGAGGGCAATCCATATACTCAAGGTACAAATCAAAACGTAGT
This sequence comes from Allium cepa, assembly GCA_030765085.1. NCBI lineage: Eukaryota > Viridiplantae > Streptophyta > Magnoliopsida > Asparagales > Amaryllidaceae > Allium > Allium cepa. The sequence continues at coordinate 974,900,625 of CM060935.1, forward strand.
GGTCGCGAATAGGATAATCAGTATGACAAGGTACATGAGGCAATACCAACTAGGATACTAGTAGTTGCGTGATCCGGACTGATGTTGAGCATAGTAGCTACTATCTCAACACCGCGAAACAACACTCCCAAATCAAGGGTGCACCCAAATCGAATCACAAAAGTAATAGATATGGTATCGAAGAAGCGTGTCCGCTAGAGGTGGCGATCCTCAATGGCCCGGCGCGGCTCCTGTTTTAGTCATGTCAGGGGTCATCCAATATCGTTCTCTTTCTTCAGTCAATGCGTTCACCAAACCATCCACTTCATTCTGGATCAACACTTCGCGCATAATAGTTATTAAAGTGGTTTTCGGTATCGACAAAGAGTATGTCCATATCCGATCCCGGTCTCTTTAATAACTACGTGTTTATTACCCGATGATCGGTTAAATTAGAGTTTAAACAAAATCACAGTCTAAAAGTCAAGTTGCAAATTTGACCTCTAAAATTTGACATTTACAATTTGATTGATTCCAGATTTTGAAAGAAAACATATTTCCAATTAAATTTCAGTTTATCGTTCGAGTTAACACTATAATTCAGTATTCAAATTAAATTTAATAAGATCTAAATTTCGCTTATTAAGTTTTATTCATAATTAATTCACTTTAATGGTCAATTTTGGTCCAAATCGTTAAATTAAATTATATTCTCCTAAATTCGTATTTACATTCATCGTTTCTTTAAATAAATCATAAATTTGATTAACTTAATTTCATTAACTAAATCTCCCTTTTATCAAAACTTCGTTGATTTATTTTCCAAATTCAACTTTATATTTTTATGATCTATACATCCAGATAGGCTATTTCGGGTTACAAGTCAATTCAGTACATATTCCCCTTACAGTATCGTGATTTAATTAATTCATTAAAATTTAAATCATTAAATTATCATTAAAATAATTTTAGCTAATTATATTTTACTTAAGTCAAATTTCCAATCTCAATTTAAACTTTATACATGTTTCCAATTTATTTAATTAAAACCCAGCTTAAGTCTAGACTTTACACATTTTAAATTATTAACTCCTAAAACTTATTTGTTTCAACATTTCATTTCGATCAATCTTTCAAATTCCTTTTTTATTCAACTAAATAGATTTATTAATTTGTTTCAATTAAATCCATTATTTTAATTCGTTAACCTATTTCAATCAAACCTATTTAGTCTGTTACTTAAGTAAAAAAAAAATTCTTTCAAATTGATTCTTTTTTTTTTCTTCGATCATTCGGGTTTCTTACTTTTAATTATCTATCCTGGGCCAAGTTGTTTAATTGTCTTCTTTTCATTTCTACCTAATATTATTCAAAATAAACAAAGCATAGCAAAGGGAACTTGCAGCGTTATAACAGGGATGGTGTCAAAATAAATAAACAAGCAATAGCAATCATACATAACAATTCAACCATTTATTTAAATAATCCCGAAATATCGTATTAATTTACATGTGTTATTTATGCAAATTAATACAATTTATTTTCTGGAATTCGCACTATTATTTCATGCGAATTAAAGATTATTTCATTCTGGTTTCACTTGGTGTTTACCCACATTCACTAGTTCAAATAAGAATTACGCTATTCTATGCGTCAATTTATTTAACATCTAAGGGTCAAAATTTTAGTATAGGTAATCCAATTTAAATCGTGTAACTCCTATCAAATTTAAGTCCTTATTAATTATCGTTTAAATTAATCACTAAATTTCATATCAAATTTAATGTCACAACTATTAGCTATAAATCAACATTAAATCACAAATTAAATCACAACTCCATATTTAATACATGGCATCAATTTAGGAATCTTAAATTCTAGCAATATTTCATTTTAACTTATGTAACAATTTACAGTCTAATTCAACAATTTTTAACAATCAAAATTTAGTATCCAAATTTATAATAACAACAATTTATCACTTGATTACCATAGCATAATAGATTTGAGTCGTGAATGAAATATTCACCTTGCGTGGTTAGAGAAGACGACGAAGCACGAAGACGAATAGATAAGAGACACGAACAAGCACGATGCAAAACGACACAAACAAACAACGAAACTATGTAGATTCAGACAAGTCGGATGAAGCCTAGGACTGAGATCCCGGATTAGCAGCTGCTGTAATAACCAAATCAAATATTGTGAGCCCCTAGATTATAACTCCTCACTGCTCCATAGATTTACATATTATATACCAAACTATAAACCAAACTAAAATATGGAACATGATTATAAGAAAACTACTTTAATTAAAATTTCAAAGCCTGTAGCTTTGTATATAACTTCAATCGCTTTGTATAAAATTCATAAATGTAACATATCAACTACATGGGAAACTAATATATAATGCATTTATATAACTTATTGATAAGAGGGCTATAAAACAACTAAGAAGGGTTTGGGACGCGGGTCTGGACATGTGGGCAGGGGAGGCGGTTCCGGGTTCGGTTTGCGGTGGTTAACGGATGCGGGTTCTGGGCTATATGTGAACTGGTGGAGGCGAACGGTGGTTACATGCTTGGGGACAGCAGGGCAAAGGCCGGCCGTGGTTGCGGAGGTAGGCACGGCAGGGGCGTGGCATGCATGGGTGTGGTTGTTGGTGGCGCGGGCTGTAGGCGCGTGGGTGGGTGGCGGATCTGGTTCGATGCGTGGCGAGGTAGGGCGGGCTGGGTGACGTGGGTGTCTAGGCACGGAGGAGGAGATGTGGCTGTGGCGACTGGGCAAGGCAGGGGACGCGGGTTGGTGGACTGGCGTGGTGGGCGGAGAGGAACGGTGGCGGAGGCAGTGGGCGCGGTGGCTGGGCGTGTGGCTGCGCGCATGGGAGAGGGACGTGCGTGCGTGTGAAGGCCAGGTGGGTGAGGTGAGTGACGTGGGAAGAGTGTTTGAAAAAAAAAGACTTGGAAAATGTTACTACTGTAGAGAGAATTGAAAAGAAAATATAAGATAGAATAAGATGAGAGAGTGGAGAGACACGAACCAGAGGGTGCTTTCGAAGTGACGAATGAAGATGGAATGAACCCAGTATATACTGAAAAGTGCAGGAATCAAGGGGCTCGAATTTATTTCTTGGTAACCGCTGACTATTGGCTTTCCAATGTAAATGAACAGTTAAAGGCTATAAAAATTTCTGAACGTTGGAGAGTGGGTACCGTTTTATGCTGCGTAACGGACCGGTTTGAAATCCGTTAAGCAATTATAGTTCTCAGCGCCGAACTCCAATTTACACAAACAAATATACCGTTTTGGTCAGCGCGTCGAGACGGACACAACGGTATAAAGATATTGATGGTTCGACACCGTTTGCAAAGTGGTAAATCTTATTGAACCATTTGCACGAGCGAACATTTTAGCTAGCAATTAACAGCGAAATTTGACGAAACGAAATGCGTCGTCAAGTTCAGAATATTTTTCTTATGCAACATCGAGAAAAATATTTGAGTTCGGACGATAGAAAATTTTCACATAAGATTTAAACTAAAATGTAAATGCGACGAGCGTAATTTACTTCAATATTTTTCAACGAAATTTGGCGCACGCTTATGTCTATCTAGACGCATTCCAAATGTGAAGTTAGGTTGGCAACGGAAATTGTTTGTGAAAATTTGAATTTCTACATCAAATAAGCGATATAAAAATTTTAAACTGGATCTGAATTTCAGGGTCGTTACAACTTCAATTACAATACAATTTTGATTACATCACAAGTTCACATTTACATTGCATCTCACTACATATCACTCATTCACTCAACTCGTGCTAATCTTTAACTTCATTCCAATGGGAATCCAGCATTTGAGAAATCTGCAAAAATATACATTGACGCAGTAAAATTGAAAATAAAATATTTTTACAGTATAAAATAAAATGCGGACTTTGAAAATAATATTTGCCTCAGTTATTTGGGTTGTTCGTCATCATTTAATTTTGAATTCATCATACACGAACAACTTGTGACATACACAGTATATCACTGTATATGCCGCAAGGTCGTGCACTCCGATATATACACTTGATAGAATTACAGGGACAGGTGAGCACAGGTCAAACCCAAAACGCCGAGTTCAACTCAAGTGCAATAAAAATAATGTCACGACACAAGCACAAGGTCAAACCCGAGCTTTAAGCTGGATTCAACTCAGGTGCGCTACAATACATCATAAAACTGTCGAGCATAAAATTCAAATACAACTAAACTGTGCAGTGTTGGATATGCAACCAAATGCCACCAAGTGAATATGATAACACAACACATCAATTGAAATAGCACCAGCATAAGTAAGTGAGACAAGACTACACATTCAAGTGCATGACCATCGAACTTAGTCAGAAACCAACAGTAACAAGTTCAACATGAAGGCCAGCGTGTACATGGAAAAAATATGCAAACTTCCTCGGATGGTACAAGTTAAAGACTGCAACACTATAGCAACTTCAAATGACATCAGTGTGAAACTAAACCACAAAGAAGTCAATGCAAATGCAACATCCATGCTACAGGTCTGAAACTCGAAGACAATCACAAATCTCAACTAAAACTCCAAAGTACAAGTAAAGTATACAAGCAAAACTCAAACCAGAGGCAACTGGCAACAGCTACAACAATGAACCTGAAATTACAAAACCAAAAAATCAACTAAGTTCAAATGGTCAAAACAGCTACAACACAAAGTGAAACTGCTTATATACACGAAGCACAATGCACCACTGACCATACAGCAAAGCCAATACACTAACACAAATAAACCAAATAAAATATGTACACAAACACATATCAGCCCATATGCAAACAGTTCAAAGTCGAAGGCTTAACACATATGTTGAACAAGACAAAGTGAGAGAACCAGTAAATGGCACAACAATCCAAATCAAAATGAACCAGATGGAACTGCAACAGCAGGAATGAATTCAACATGTATGCAATAGTGACCAAGTGGTCTGTGACAATATCAGGTGAAGCCACCAGCATTTCATATCACAAAACCAAGCACCAAAAATACAACATGCAGTATGCAGTGATACACAATATGAAAGTATCAGTTTTGAACAAGACAGAGAACCAGTAAGTAGCTCAACATCAATATGCAAGAAATCAAGATTGAAACCGTACAACAACAAGTTGATATGCAAACGAAGAATGCAGTGGACACAAATGATGAAGCAATGCAATATGAACCAGACAGTACACAAGTACAGGCTAATGAAAACAGTGATGAACAAAACATAAACGAGGTAGTAGTCTCAAAATAACCAGGGTACAAGTTCGAATCAAGCTCAATAGCACAACATCATTCAACATCAAGTTAAAGCCATGAGCAACTGACCGGAGTCAAAGGAAACGTAGAACAAAATCAACATCAGCACAGTTCAAATTCGAAACCGTGGTGGCCGAGTAAATTGACCAAGTCACGAATCAGGAACGTGAGTATCAAGTAACAATTATATGAAATTGCAAAGTCAGATAAATCATCAATATCAAAACATAATCAAATGGCTGAGACGAAGTCAAGCAAACTATCTGACGAACACAAAATTAGGAATTCGAATCTTATAAAAACCCATTCATCATCGGCTTTAAAGTCAATCAAGTTCAAGTAAGCCAAAACTAGTAAAGAAAAAGGAGTAAATTACACTAGAATCATATTCGAACTCGATCGAATTGAAGTAGCCAAAGACAATTCAAAGAGCCAAACAATCAACGAAAGCAACGAACTGGAAAACATCTATTTCGATTAAGCAACCGAAAGTCGGCGACTTCAGAGACAAAGCCCTAATTTGCAAGCAAAGGAAAACGAGAGCAGGCCGTAATTTTTTTCACAAGAAAGAGATACCAGGCCGGTTAGAATTAAAGGATCGGGCCAAAATAATAATAAAAAAAAGGGATGGCCTTGTTTTAATTGGGATTTAAAAGTTTAAAATTAGGGTTTTGTTGTTTTTAAGTGTTTTTAAATTATCGTCTTTTGTATTTTCTTTTGAACGTTGTGTAATTACTGGTCGTGTGACTAGGGGACAAACTACGTGGCGTGGTTTGAGAATTCGCAACTTAGTGGCTGAGTTGTGGCAGGATTCTGAGCGTAGAGTTAGGTTAGTCAGTAGCGGGTGTCACGAGTTTATGTGTGTAAGCGTGTGACTACTTAATTTCTAGTAGAAACCGTGGGGACAGCAAGTAGGCAGGGTTTTGCCGAAGCTGGGTATATTCTGTATCGTTCTATTTCTGCATTCATTATTCTGCTATTATTTGTGCTGCTATAATTTCGATATATCTGTGTTGAAATAATTTTATAAGCTTCCGCAACAATTTTTATAGTTAACAATATCACCCTATTCACCCCCCTTTAGGGTGAAATCGATCCTACATAAACTATCTACTATGTACTACAATACGTTATTATAATAGTATCTACATTAAAGTAAAATATTACAATAGCGTTAAGGCATTACTTATATCCTCCGTAATACATTTGATATATTCCCATAGTCTATATAGTACCGTAAGCTCCTCCATGAGATTTACCCAGAGGGGACTCCATAGGTATGGCACAAAACAAACTCATAGAAGGCGCGATAAGGCATATGAACACGACACTCGAGGCAATGCCAGGGTAGATATACCAATTGCACTCCCGGACTGGTCGTAAGGCATAGTAGCAACTACCGCCCACCTCGGACACACACTCATAATCAAAATCGAGGGTAGCCACCAAATCAATCATAAAATAATAGTATGGTATCCAAGAAATGTGCCCGATCGGAGATGTGACCTCACTTGGCCCGGTATAGCTCATATTTTAGTAACATCTAAGCTGACTCACGGGAGTCAGGGTCACGTAAATACCTCATATAGAATCGTTCGCTAAACAATCTTACTTCATTTATGGAATCCCCACCATGTACACAGTTGTTATAACATTTTAAACCTTATTCTCTTTAAAATCAAGGCTTTAAATTTAAACATTTCAACTCTACACATCTGAAATTTAGAAAATAATTGAGATAGTTATAAATAGTTTAATTAGTTTTAAATAGTTTTAAAATAGATATAAATTAGGTAAAATAGGTTTAAAATAGACTAAATAAATTTAAAATATATTTAAATAGATTAAAATACTTTTAATAGATTTTTAAAATAGTTTAAATGGTTTAAAATAGATTAAATAGGTTTATTAAGGATTAATTGTATTTAAAATAGATTAATTAAATTTAAAATAGATTAAATAGAATTAAAATAGAATAAATAGTTTAAAATAAATTAAAATAGTTTAACATAATTTAAATAAAGTTTAAATGATTTAAAATAGATTAAAATATATTAAAATGGTTTAAACTAAATTAAAATAGATTAATTTAGATTAATTAAGTTAATTAGTTTAAAATAGGTTAATTAGATTAAAATAAATCAAATAGTCTAAAGTGATTAAGTTGGTTTAAAATAGATTAACTTATTTTAATAGTTGAAAATCTAAAATTAGAATCTAAAAGAACATTTACAGTTTATATTGATAAAATTTGAAATCAACATCATATTTAACCATTTCTTCCGTTCCACCAAATTTGAACCATGTCCAGATTTCAAATCGAATATCTAATATTAAATCTTGAAATATCACCAATTTTGATAGATTTTCAATGTTAAGTTTCCAACATTGCAATAACTCAATTTCGATGAAAGTCGTCTATACTTCAAATTTAACTTTAAAATTTCAATTTTAATCCATTATATAATTACTTAAAAAATTTCAATTCATATCAGTCAAATTTTATTTCACATATCATTTAACTGGATTCAAAGTTTAAAGATTTAAAATCATTAAATTTAACCAATTGGGTGTTCGTATACAATTCTTTACCCTTTTGTTAAGTGATACGGATATTTATCATTTCAATCCACAATATTTAAATTTTTATGGGTATATCACTTCAATCCGCCATCCCAAATTTTATTTCAATGAAAATCACTTAGGTTTAACATTTCAACCATAACGATTTTCCCCTATTCTATATGATCGTTCGGGTATGTATCATTTCAACCCATAGGGAACTTGCAGTGTTATAGCAATATAAAATATGACATCCAGTCAGTCAATATCAACAATTAAACATCCATCACAATCATCATCCAAATCAACCAACAAACATCAATAGATAATTGATTATCATTAACAGATTTAAATTGACAAATAAATTCAATATTAAACTAATGATGGTTAAATGCAATAAGTCAAATTTAACTATAAATGACAATTTAAATATACCAATCATCAATTAATTAATTTCTAATCACATCATAAATTTAATCTAACTGACATAAGAAAATTTAGTGGTTGTGAGTGGGTTAAAACACTGAGTTTTGATTTCAAATCGATTTAATATCCAAAATAGGGTCCAAATTTGAACAGTCTCGGAATTCATCCAAACTTGCGCCAAAATGTCTAGAATTTTGATATGATCCCAACGAAATAAACCGCGCGTGAATCGGATGCTGTATGCAAAAGTTATTTAGATTGGAAGTAATAATATTTAAATTTGAATTAAAACAAAAAAAGGGAAAAATGGTAAATAACTCTTACCCTAACCGTACAGATCGACTACGAACACGAGAACTAGCCCTAGCCGCCAGTGTTGACCACCGATCACCGCTACCTCTCACCACCTTGTCTCGATCATACTGCAGCACCGCGATCCCTATCTCCAACCGACCCAACACCTACCGTGTGACCTCGCCCGCCGCCCACTGGCGATCAATGTCGTCGCTTCAAAATTCAGCCCAAAATCAACAATCACTGGCAAATCTTGGTGCCTTGAGACGATTGACTACCATATACAAACACTGCTCGATGGTCTCTACTATACCGCGCCCTCTAATCGTTGTTTCGACGAAGATCCGCCGTTGGATGGCGAAGATCTAATACGGGCGGCCGAGGTTCATCCTCGATTTCTAGACGAACGGTATTTTGATTGCAAAAACAAATCACACCAGTGAATTACGCTCGTCGAGAGCTTCGAATGGTGTATAATGTTAGGGTTTCGAGGAATTTGTTTTCGATTTGATTTTGACTCGCGATTGAAATTGGAATTTTGAATTATGTTTTGGTTTGTCTGCCATTGGAAAGAGGGAAACTGATAGAATTGTATTACAATAATGAAGAATAAAAAGGTTGCTAGCGTTTGGAGAGATCTATTTATTTTGACACGGCCCGATAAGAAAGTAAACACGTATCGAATTTGTACGTATGACGAATAGCGACCCAAAAACCCATTTCGCTTCCAAAACGAAAGTGCGTTATCCCATGTATCAAAATAGATGTTTTTTATAGTTTTAAACTCAATGGAATAGGTTTCAAGTCCTAATTCCATTGCATGAAGAAGTTAGCTTAAAATCAGCTTATTTCAAATTGATTTCAATATATTTTAATTAAATCGATTTCTACGCATTACGAGCCCATACGATCAAATGACAAGTCCGATCGGTACAAAACTTGTGTTACGGATCCGATGAAACTAGTTTAATCGAAATCCAAGTCAGTAGCCAAAATGGCTATTTTCACGTTAATTAAATAAATTAGTATTAAATGGATTAAATCACTTTTTAATTCCACTTTTAATAACTAACAAATTTTATCATTTTTAATTACTTAGACATTTATAATTGTTCAAAACAAATTTACATATCAATTCTGTGTTGAATATTACACTAACTACCGTGTTCGATTTCAATTGTAACTAAATCCAATTAATTGTAATTTAGTTTGAATAAATTGATTTAATTTGATTTTAATCTTTTTATTCAATCAATTATTACTCTATAGACGTAGTTAACATTTGTTTATATCTTATTACACTAATATTACACTAATATAATCTTTTACCATATTAGTTGCAATATTTCAATTGCATTGAGTTTCTATCAATTTTATTAAAAATTTAAATCCCAATAAATTAACTTTCCTTCGTTTCAATCTTTTATTTAAATCAATTATTGCTTTATACTATAACTGAAATTTCTGTATATTTTATTGCATTCCACTTTTATAATTATCATCTTAACTCACTTTACGTAACATCTAATTTCATTTAATTATGATTGATAAAATAAATTGGTAACAAATAACAATTTTCACCATTTCTATATTTAATCATATTTGTATTCTTATTATCTACACTTAAATGTTATAACTACTGTCACAACACTACTTTTACGAAATTACAATTTAATACTTACTATTTCATTAAATCAATACAATATTTAAATTATCAATTTCTCTTTTAATCCAATTATTAATCAATACACACATTATTACAATTAATTTACAATCTATAACCAATTTTAACTTTTTAATCATTTCAATTAATTGGAATTACATTTAAAGCAGTTATCAATTACCTTAAATTAATACTATTACATTTCATTTCAGTTGTATTCTTATTATTAAATCATAAATTTTCCTCTAACATTAAATCACGAACTTTATTAAATTAACTATTTTTAATTGTCGACAATTATGGGCCGTTACAAATGTGGCCTAAATATTGTATCTTATCTCCAACAGATGAACACTTGGGTAACTTGATAATTAGCTTGTTATCCCTAAGAATTTGTAGTGTAATCCTTAAACTCTTTAAGTGATCATTCGAACACCATCTATAAATTAAGGTATCATCAAAGAAAACAAGTATAAATTGCCTCAATTTTTTTTTAAATACCGTTCATGAGAGATTGAAATGTAGATCGTGCACTTTTTAAACCAAAAGGCATAACTAAGAATTCATAGTGACCATCATGTGTTCTAAAAGTTGTTTTATGAATATCATTCTCATGCATCCTTATTTGATGATAGTCGGATTTTAAATCTAATTTTGTAAAAAACTGGAACCATAAAGTTCATCTAGCAGGTCATCAGTTAAAGGCATGATGAATTTATTTTTGATAGTTTGTTTATTTAATCCCCTATAATCTACACATGTCCTCTAAGATCAATCATTTTTCCTTAACATAACAACCGGAGCAGAAAAAGTACTAGAACAATTTCTAATAATACCAGAATTAAGCATATCAGTAATAAGTTTTTCTAGCTCATTTTTAATATAATGAGAATATTTGTAAGGTTTAAGACAAACTGGTTTTGATCCTTGTAACATTGGGATTTTATGATCACATTCACATGTAGGTGGAGGAGAATAAGTTGAAGAAGTAATAGCAGGAAATTCATTAAGCAAGAGTTAGATCTCTGGATGTATTTGCGGTATAGAAGGTGTTGTTGTTGCTGATGACAGGAGCATAAACTTCAGGTAAGCAGAGTTGAATTCTTTGTTAGCTTGTTTATCATCAAGTGTTTGAAAATCTGATTGAGTTAAGCCTTGCCACTTGAACTCCTTTCCTTTATTGTAAAATTTGACCTGATGCTTTTCAAAATTAAAGTATATTTCATCTAACTCCTTCATCCATTGTGCACCTAGAACTATTTGACATCCTTCAATAGGTAGCACTAACAAATCAATTGGCATTTTGCAGCCTAGACATTTAAGTCAAACTTAAGTACAAATTTCATTTCCTTGTAATTTCTAACCATTTGCTGCCTATACCTCAAAAGTTCTTGCTTGACTCTTTGATAAGTTTAATTTCTTTGCTAAAGAGGTGTGAATAAAACCATGAGTTAAACCAGAGTCAGTCAGAAATATAACAAATTTTTTATTTATCATACCCTTATTTTTTATTGTGTGTAAAGTAGGGTTACCCAATAATGCATTTATAGAAATTGATAAAAGGGTATGTTCTGTATTTTGATTGGAAATAGGATCAGAAGGTTCCAAGTAATCTTCAGTATTATCATCTTAAGATGATAAATCCTGCAGATTCATAATTCCTTCAATAATATGAATTTTTCTTGTTTTGCAATTATGACTATAATGTTATTTTTCATTGCAACCAAAACACTGGTTTTTCTTTCTTTTTTTAATATTTCCTTAGGGGCAAGGGCTTTAATTTTAGATGGCATACCAGAAGATTTTGAAGCAAGTGACTTAGAAGAAGAAGTTTGATTATTTCTAGAAATTTTTTGAAATTAGAAGAATTGTTTTTAAAATAATCATGTTTGATATGTTTATTGACCGAAAGCCATTTTGCCTCAAATACTTTTTCTAAAGAAATTGCCTCATCAAAATCATTTGGTTTTGCATCAATAACATCATACTTGATTTCTTCTCGTAAATCACCTAATTTTTTTGTAAAAGGTGAATAGGTGTGAAGTGTTCAATCATCCCTTCAAGTTGTTCATGTTGGTTAACATATTCCATAATTGTTGTGGATTGTTGTAAAGAAGAAAAAGTATCATAAGGCCTATCTAATTCAATAGGGCTAAAGCGTAACTTGATGGCCTTTTAAAAAGTTTCTCAATGATCATAATCTTGAACATTACGAGAAAAACGACAAAACCATTGCAAATCTACTTTTTAGATGAAATGAGGAAATGTGAACCCATTAAACATTCATGCTATGGTATTTGAAAAAAGTTTCTAGTTGACTTAGCCATTCTATCACCCTATCTTCCCACGAGAATGTTGAAAAGTCGAGTTTTATATTAACTTAGCTGTGTCCCTTGATTGATTTGTAGGAGGATCAGAATTTCCTGAAGGAGAATGGTGATCATGATTGATAATTTCTGGTCTATTCAAAACATGAGGTCTGTTATTTGGTGGCACATACATGTTTGATCTTTGTAGTTGAGCCAAATTTTAAGGAAGGGAAATTTTTCTGTTGGTGTTAGTTCTTGATGTTCCTTCATGGTGTTTTTCGTTCTTGACCTCCTTCAATTCTAGAAAAAATTGATGCCATTCCAGCTGTTTTCTCATTGACCTTTTGGGCGCTTCTTTTCAAGTTTTGGGTAGTAGCTTTTGAATCATAGTTTTTTTCTCTAACTTCTTTATGGAGCATTCCTATTTTTGATCAGAGCTTGTCTTTTCCACAATTCAGATAAGCCTTCAGTATTTGTAGAAAAGAAGTCTCTTTGCTTGCATCCAGATCTATACTTAATAGAGGATCTGTCTATGAGGGTCTAACCTTGCTCACTAGTAAGCTCTGATACCAAAATGATAGGCTTCTTAGACTTATCGGTTTGTGATCTAGTGTTGGTTACGATGGAATGGGTGGTGACAGTGATTTTCAGGTGACTAGAATGGTTCAAGAAAGGGTAGGAATGATAAGGAGGAAGGAGGTAAGTAGTAGAAAATAGAAAGGAGGAGGTGAAATAGTTTCGAAATATATAAGCAATAGTAAAAGAAGAAAACAAAGAGACAAGGAAAATCTGATAATTTATTATATTCATCAAAATCTTATTTATGTTCATAGTTTAATTCATATATGTGTGTGTGTATATATTTCTTATGTCAAATCCATTCAAATTAGCCTTTACTTATTAACAGCTCATCACAATCTTAATTCAAAGGAACTGTATGATAAGAATCATCATGATGCAAGGGCATGCTCTAGGTGTGCATGTGCACATGAGCACAACATCAAATCTCATCTTCTAAGTTCAATCTTGTGCTTTCACTTATTTCATCTTGCATCCGTATTTTCTTTGTATCCTTGGAAGCCGTTTCATTGATTCTAGATAACTGAAATGAAGTGTAGAGCTAGTTTTTCCAATTTTTTTGATGAAATGGTTTCCAAAAATTGTTACTTCCCTAGTGTTTATTTAAATATCTGGCTGTAACATATGTCGATGGAGAAAGTGATGAGGGAAAGTAATGCGAGGTTGTCGAACAACGACATGGGTAAAGTGTAGGGAAAGGGAATTAGGTTAAGAATTAGTGGTAAATGAAAATTTTAGGAGAAGCGAGATTGAAATTTGTAAGAAGGGTTCAGATGAAAGACCATGTCATGCAATAAAAACGGTATTTTTTTATATTTCTTTATATATTCAAATATAGAAAATGACATAAAAAACTACAATTAATAATTGTAAAAAGTAAGTTTTTTGTAGTGTCTTATATGTTTTTCAAATGCTAATAACATTCCAAACATAATAAATCAAGTTTTGGTTCATAATTACATCGTCTTCAGATATTCGACTTTCATGACCAGGTCACTCTTAACTCAATTAAACCCATTTTAAAACATTAAAACGATTTAAATCAATTCATTGCTCTTCTCTGGAAAAAACCAGGTCGTTGCATCTATGGCCATGAACAAGTATCCCGGAGTTGTAACAAATGTTCTAATAAAGTAATCAAATAGTCTAGTTTGGTTCAAAACAAAGAGGAAGTATGTGCCTACGAGAAGGAAGAGAAAGGTGCGATAATATATACAGTGTTATATGTTGGTGACCTATTATTTGTTGGCAATGATACTCTAATGTTGTAATCAGTAAAAGCATGGTTATCCACACAATTTTTAATGAAGGACTTAGGTGAGAAATTCTATATACTTAGTATAAGGTCTATAGAGATAGTTCTTATAGGACATTGGGATTGTCCCAGTCAATGCACATTGATACCATATTAAAAAGGTTTGGTATGGAAATTTCTAAGCGAGGAAATATTCTCGCATGACATGGAATTATCCTTTCTAGAAAGGACTCTACATATATCGTTGTGGAGAGAACAAATAAAAAGGACTTCCTATGTGTAAGCGATGAGATCCATTATGTATGCTATACTATGTACATAAACTAATATTTCATATTCCCTTGGCATGGTTAGCAGATATCAGTCTAACTCCGGCAGAAACCACTGGAAAGTAGTAAGGAGTATTCTTAAGTATTTATAAAATGAAAAAGGCTAGTTTCTTATATATGTGTAAAATGGGCTTCTTATGAAGGGTTACTATGACTTGAGCTTCCAAAGCGAAATCAATGATAGAATGTCGGTTTTAGGGTTTGTCTTCGTCTTTAATAGAGGGGCCGTCGGTTGGAAAAAGTTCAAAGTAAGAGGTCATAATAGATTTGTAACACCCTATATTTTTGGTGACATTATTTAGGATATTTAATTAGTTAGATTAAATAAAATAATGTGTTGATTAGGGGATTGAGATTTGATTTTATTATGGGTAGCCATACCACCTAACCAATGAATTAAAATAATGGTTAAAATGAAATAGAGAAGGGGTAAAATAGGATAGAGGCCATTCTTACACCCTAAACCCTTGGCCGTGTATCTCCATACACGTTCATTTCTCTTTTGTCAACCTTTTTCAACTTAAGGCCGGACACCATTAACAAGAGCAAGAGGAAACAACGCTAAGGAAGAAGCTTAATCAAATCAAATCAGTTCATATCTCAATCTCTTTAATCTCTAAAGCTAAGATGAATAATGTTTACATCTAATATTTCTTATTTTTTTGTTTTTAAGAAGAATACAAATTTATTTACAATGTCTTGTCACGTTTTGGAATGATGGAATGATGATATATACTTGTTGATGAATTATTGTTGTTCATATAGATTTTATGGCATGTTTTGATATAAAAACCCTATTAAATTACATCCAAATGCCTTGCGATTTTTATATAGACCAGAAATAATATTTTAGAGATGGTTTTTAATTTTCTGAACTTATATGGATTTTATATGAATTTTCTAGTAAGAGAAGGTTATTTTGGGATAAAAATTATTTACGGTTAAATAATTAATGGTTTAGGTCGGAAATTTATATATGTTAGAAAACATATAAAAAGTGATTTTCTGGAATTTTTGTCCTAAGTGTTTTAATGGGTATATAAAATTATTTAAGGTATGGGACTTAAAGTTCTATATATGTATAAAAAGAGATGGGGCTTTTTGTAAATAAATTCAAATAGTTAATTCTGGAAAGTTGGCAGTAGTTTAGAAAAGAGAAACTTGCAATCAATCCCAATTTAAAAAATAAGGCAGGTTTGGTACAAAGCCGTGCAGTTAATGCCCCGCTATAACCCTATTATATCTCATAGCGATTTCTACTGCTACAATTTTCTGTATAGCCCAAAATGCAGCCTTTTTGCTTTAAGCTTCGCTATGTCCGCTATATCTCGTTATTCTTGCTATATTCCACTATTTTCACTATATCTTCTTTAAAAAAATGAATTGAAAAATGACATTTATACATTATAAAAATTAAAAAATTAATCTATTTAATTGAGTTTTTAATACATTTCTTGAAATGAAAATACTTTTATATTGTACAAAATTTAATTATGTTATATAACAGTTTTACGTTTATTTGCAGCATATTCGCACATATTTTTATTTAATATTATTTATGTATTAATTATAATTCAACTGAATGTTAATTTTTCATTTAATTACCATCTATATATTTGTAAAAACATTAAGTACGAGTTTTATATGCAATTTCAGAGTCATCCACTATATCCCGCTATATTCGTTACATCCCCGCTATGACATTTTGCACCTCAACCACATTGAATCTGCCAAGCGCTTTAACTACATAGGTATGAAGAAATAGTTTAAAAATTACTAATATACATGTTTTTCACTGTTTCGATGCTTTCGCCACCAGGTCCACCTCCTTACCTTTACCTTTGACACTGTCGAAACCAATGCACATGGTATCGGAGAATTGGTACGTAGTGAATTGTATGTAGGCAGAAGGCATAGGTTCTAAGGGTTTGAGGCATTACTTTGCTTTTAAAAGAAAATGTACTGGCTTGCTTTAGCCTATGTAGCTTTCGACTTAGTTAGCTTTCCACTAGATCAAATGAGTTTAAAAAAATGGTTTCGATTGGGTTGCGCTGTTGTTTAAATGACTGATTTCGACTAAGTCGAAACCTTTTGGAAGCCGTTTTCTACCTTTCAACTCAGATGAGGTTCGAAAGGGTTGTTTTGCTTTATTTTGCTTTTTAAACTTGACCACTTCTCCAATGCTTTCGAAGGGATGGTTTTGAAACCATTACTTCTTTACTTAGGAATGATTATGAGAGGAATGCTTTCGACTTTAATGGGTTTCTGATCCTTTTGCTCTACTTGAAGGCATAATCCAAATGGTTTCGACTGAAACGTTCTTCAAAGGTTTCAAAGGAGTAAATTTTGAATGGTTTCGAAAGGTTTCCATATGTTATAAATTGGACCCAAAGGCTTTCGAATGGTTTAGTGTTTTAATGCATTCAAAAGGGTTTTAAATGAAGGTTTCGAAGGGGTGGTTCCCCAAAGATTTCAAAAGGTTTTAAAGAAGGGCTTTCCAATGGTTTTGAAGGAGTTGAAGGGGAAGATTTTTTTAGTTGTTTCGAAAGGATTAAAAGGAAAGGTTTTCCTAAGGTTTCGAAAGGCAACGTTTGAAGGTTTTAAAAGAAAGAGGTCTAAGATTTTTTAAAGCTTTCGAAAGGAAGGATTTCCAATCGTTTGAAAGGGTTTTGGGAATGGTTTTGAAAGGAAGGTTTTGGCCTTTCGACCTTGATTAAATAAAGGGTTTTACTTGGTTTAGAAAGAGGTACTTTCAATGGCTTCGAAAGGGGTACTTTCAAAAGATTCGAAAGGGGGACTTTCAAAGGTGTAACAACCCATATTTTTAGTGACATTATTTTGGATATTAATTTTTTAAATAAAATAAATAATGTGTTGATTAATGGATGGATATTTTTGATTAAGATTAAGGGGTAGCCAAGCCATGTTAATGAATAAATAATGAATTAATATGGAACTAAAGTGTTAGGAAACAAGAAAGGGCAAAATAGAAAATGATTTGTAACAACCCAGTATTTTGTTATTATTTTAATTGTTTATTTTAATTATTTAAATTGAAACTCCTGATTTAAAAACTTTATTTTATTTATTAAAATGAATAAAAATTTTTATTTTAAAATTATTTTTATTTTGTGTGAATTATAATTTCAAACCTGAATAAATAGGATATTTCCAAAAAAGTGGATTTTTGGTCAATCTGGTCAAACTTTGACTTTTAAATTTGTTAAATGTTTGAATATTTGAATTTTATCTTTTATTATGAAAATATATTAAATTTCAAGAATACTGCTTTTCGTTTCGTTGAAATCCGATTTACATTGTGAAAGTTGTGTTTTTTAAAATATTGGGTGTAAATTGATTTATTTAATAAAATTATCTATTTTAATTTATATAAATAATATTTTTATTTGTCAAATCATGTTCTAATATCTGTTATATGACATATTAGATATATATTTTATTTTAACACATTTTTAAAGTGATGTTATAATTTTGCTAAGTTTATTGCATTTATTTCCTATTTTTAAAGGCTATTTCTATTTTTCTGCTATTTTCTTCATTTAAATTATATTTAATTAAAATTTATTTATTTATTTTTTTAAATTAATTTTTATTTTATGTTACTATCTTTATTTATAAATATTTTCCAAGTCCATATAAATTTTCCAAATTTTATTCTGTTTATTTTCAAATTTTCTAGACTAGTTTTCATTTTTGTGCTATTTTCTTATTTTAATCATATATAATTAATATTTATTTATTTTTTTATATTTGTTTTTTTTTCGAAATTAAAGTGAAATTATATGTATTTTTAGTTATTTTAAAAACTATAAAAAGAAATAGAGAAATGTAAAAGGTTTGTTGCTTTTGATTTCCTAAGGCCTTTTATATTCCTACCTTTTCACATTTCACCATTTCTTTTCACACTTTGGCCATAACTCCTCATTCTTTTCAGCCGCATACTTCTTTCCTCATTTATGTACAACATTTTATCTTCTCACCTGAAAAAAATTCGCCCTCCATTGCTTTGATAAAAGTTGGTAAAATTTATTTCTTTTCCTTAGTTTTTATGCTTGAATTCATATTGTTTGCACTTGTTCTTATTTCTTTTAGATTCGGCTATGATCCACCACCAGCCCTGCCACCTCCACCACCACCTGAGTACATCCCCATCGCCTCCTCCTCTCTGGAAAACCCCAAGCCGAGCCACCAAGGTGGTTGATCCTTCACCAAAATTCACCAAAACTCCATCAATATGTCCATAGCCGAGCACAATTCACTTCCACCAGTTCATCACCCCCTTAGCCGCCACCTACTCCACCACCACCACCTCCAGCTCCACCTGAGCCCTCTGCCACGTCACCCCCTTGACTGCACTAGAGGAGGCCATGACCCATAAGCCTTGGCCGAGGCTTGTATGGCCTTGAAATCTTGTGTTGTTCCTTGCTTTGTTGTTGGGTAGTGTTGTTCATGCATGTCCACCTTTGCACCATCAGCAAACCTATGTAGGCCGACCCATATTCAACCCAAACCTGATCCAAACCCTTGCCTTAGACCAGTATTCCACTTAAGGCTGAATCCAAAGAGAGTTGGAAGCAAGTGCAAAGCAATTCTGCTTTGATTTGTGTAGTTGATTCTAGCTTAAATTTATCGTATTTTTGAATTGAAAGCTTATGTGTATTATATTGTTTGGTTTGATTTGTTTTCAAGGGAATTAATCTTTTGTCTCTTCCACTCGTATCTGTGTCATGCTATCGTACTTGTGTGGATCTCTTTTGTGCATTCGTTGTTGTGTCTCCAGGTTAAACCTGTGAGTTATTTTCACCAGACAATGTGTACCTATATAACTAGTAAATTGATCACTTGTGAATATGTAAAATGCATCATCATGTTACACCTGCTATGTAATGATTATATGGTGTTCACCAATGCTTAAACACCTGCAAGTTCCCTTTAGATTAGAATCACTATGGGTTGAAATGATACATACCCGAACGGACTTTAGAATAGGGGGAAATCGTTATGGGCTGAAATGATAGGCCTGAGCGATTTTCAAATTATTTCATTTACTTGGGACTGCGGGTTTGAAATGATAAAACCCGGGTTCCTTGTAAATTACGGGTTGAAATGATATATTAGCCGTATCACTTTACCTAGGCTAGAAAATTATATACTGACCCGTAGTTAAATTATTTTTAAATTTTTTTAAAAATATGTTTGAAATGTAATTATTATAATATTTTAATTTAAAACTTAATTAAAAATGATTTTTATAAAGTATTATTGATTTTCTGAAATTTATAAGTGAAATATATTAATGGTAAAGTTAGAAAATTTGAAATGTAAGTTATTTTGGAAATTTTAAATTGGTGATAAATGGAATTTAAATTAAATATGAAAATACGATAAATTTATGTTATTTTGAATTTAAATGATTTTTATAATATATTAATGGATTTTGAATAAGTCAAATGTGAAATAAATGAATATTGAGTTGAATTTTGAAATATAACTTAAATTGGAAAATTGTGTATTTTGTTTAAAATTAAATTTTTGAAGTTAAGTAATTAAAATGTAAAATAAGTTATATTTTGAAATTTGAACGTAAGTGCTAAGTTAAAAATTTAATTATATGAATTGAAATTGAATGTTGGAATTTAATAAGTGTATTATTATTAAAAATTTAATTATATGAATTGAAATTGAATGTTGGAATTTAATAAGTGTATTATTAGTATCAAATATTGATTTTTGAATGGGAATTTAACTTTATAAAATCATGAATTTAAGGAAAAGTAATTGATAGTTATAAAAGAAAAAAATATATGATTTTATAAGTTTGAAATGGTTTAAAGGAAAAATATAATTGTTTGTGAAATTATATTGAATATTTGAAGTTAATTAACTGCATTCTCGAAATGCTATTATTTCTAATGTAAATGATAATACAACATTTGTAAATGCTGTAGTTGATAGAAATGAACTAAATGGCTAAATTTAATTAAAGGCCATTATAGCATTTTGTAAGTGCTATAATTGTTGAATTTAACTAAGTTTTATTTGAAATTAATATAAGCTTATTACAGCATTTTTAAAAGTTGTCTTTTGTTAAATTGAATTGTATGAATGTAACTTTCTGTAGCATTTTCTAAATGCCGCGAAAGTTGAATTTTCATTGTTTTTAATAAATTTAAGAGAATAAATGTGTTTTGAAAGATTAAAATTTTGGAAATTTAATAATTTAATTATTAAATATAATAACTTCAATTTATGATTTAAAATGAAGTAATTTGTTCTGAAATATAAACTATTTCAAAATGTATGTTGAAATAGTATTTTAAATAAATGAATGTGGTTCGGAAAATACGATATTTTGAAATGGATTTTTGAATGATATTGAATTGTGAAATGATATTTGATTTCGAAGTACAAAATACCATTTTGAAATTTTATGTTTTCAATTTAAAATTTCAAATTTCCATTTCAATTAATATTTTATTTATGGCTGTTTGGTATGTTTTAAATCCTCATCTCAGTTAATTTGAATTTATTTAAATTAAATCGTTATTTAATTTATTATCAAATTTTAAATTGCCAGTTAAATACCTGTTAATAATTATCAGTTCCCCATTGATGTTTGTTGATTGATTTGGATGATGATTTTGATGGATGTTTAACTGTTGATATTGGATGTTGTATTTTATATCGTTATAAACTGCAAGTTCACTTTGGGTTGAAATGACACATATCCGAATAATCTATAGATTAAGGAAAAACCATTATGCGTTGAAATTTAAACCATTTCCAAAATTTCCTGACTAAGTAAAGTAGAAGTGTTTATATTCAATTAATTGGTTTAAAAGAGAATATAGTTAAATGATGTTATAACATAAGTTGGGATTTAAATGTTATAATTAATATTGAATACGACTATTTTGAAGTAAGGATTTAATCTATTTTGGAAATATGATTTGTGATGAAATTATGATGTTGGAAATGATATGATCTCAAATGTGATAAGAATTTGAAAGTGAATATAATTTCGAAAGTGATTTGGTTTTGAGAACTTGATATTTTGATATAAATGGTGAATTGACTTTTGAGATGTAAAAGAACCATCCGGGGTGTAATAAGCGATTGGTTGTTAAAGAGAGCGGGATCGGATATTGTCATACTCTCCGCCAATACCGAAAACAACTTTAACAACTGTATACGCGGTGGGGATTCCAAAATGAAGTAGGATGGTGGCGACGATTTCTGTATGAGGTATGGCGTGACCCTGATTCCCGTGAGTCTGCTTAGATGTGACTAAAACATGAGCAATTGACGAGCCAAGTGACGTCATTCCTCGGATCGTGCACATTCCTTTGATACTATATTCTGACTTTGTGATTTATTTGGTGGCCACCATTGATTTTGATTTGGGAGTGTATTCCGAGGTAGGCGGTAGTAGCTGCTATGCATTACCACCAGCTCAGAAGTGTAATTGGTATATCTACCTTGGCATTGCCTAGTTGTGCTGTGTTCATGCTCTAGTGCGCCTTCTATGAGTTTGTTTTGTGTCGTACCTATGGAGTGTCCTCTGGTAGCCTCCTGATCAGGAGGTACTATGGTACTGTATAGACTATCGCACTATAAAATGTGTTAAGGGGGATATGGGTGTTTGCACCAAAAATGGTCACAAACCCCAAATGTCGCGAAAGCGCCAGTGTATGAACGCAAATCAATAATAAATAATCACTAATCACAGATCTAAGTAATGTAGAGGATAAAAAATGAAGAATAATCAACTTAAAACAGAAAGAAATAGACAAAGGCACAGGATTTATAGTGGTTCGGCTATCTTCGGTCTACCTCCACTCCAAAAGTTAATCTTTTATTGACTTTCCTCGCTAGTTACAACTGATTACAGCAGATAATTATGATAAAAACCGAGTACAATAGTAGCTATAGAGTGCAAATTTGAATCGGGCAGAGTGTGGACGTTGAAAAGCCAAAAAGTCCTTTTTTCTGTAGGCTTTGGGGTTCTATTTATAGGTGTTCCATGCAAATATCTCGCTCAAACTTTGGGAGACTTCTTCTGGCACGTGAGTGGGCCCACGGATCGATCCCATGAAATTTCGACTCGATCCACGATCGATACGAACGTAATTCGTATCGATCAAGATTTTGTCCAATGGAGTCGAAACTTGGTGTGAACATTTTTAGCTTGTACGTAAGCTCTTGTGAAAATTTTATTGCATTTGGTCTTGTAGATTGTGAGATATGATTGATGCAACCTTGTGTTTTTCGAAGGCTGTCGAGTTCGTATCCCTGATTTCATCTCCATCGCCATCGTATCGATCAAAGGCGCGCTCTGCTTGTTGACGTGGAACAGTAAATTATGGTGTATCTGTATCCTTCACCGCACTTACCGAGCCTTCATTCTTTCCATCGCATCCACCTGTGACACTCTATTCGTATCCATTCATCCTAGCCCCTATTAGTAATGATAATCAGTGGCATTCTTTGTATCGATCATTGCATCCCGATCGATACGAAGTGACTTGTTTCGAGGGATCCTGATCGATTCGAATCGAAGACTATGATGGATACGAAAGCTTATGAATGCCATTGATTCGAATAAACCAGGAACTTGATGGATACGAGTAAGGTCTATGGGGTGGATGGATAGGATCTAACCTTGCCTGCAATAGATACACTCGGGGACTATAATGGATACAAAGTGGCATAAACACGAAGTATGCAGATGGATACGAACAGCGTTGATTTTCCTTGATCGATTCAAAAGTGATGGATACGAATAACCACCTCTGATCGATACGAACTGGATGGGTGTGAAGTGAGGTATGCCTGGATGGATACAAACAAGACTTCGTTCTATGGATATGAACTACCATCTACCTTGGTTTACATCGATCATATCTTGAGCATACGAACTCCGATTGACTTGAAATTTGAAACATAGCCTCTTCTAGCCTTGATCATCATTTTCTATCGATCCTGCGTTGATTGGAGCTTGACCAAATTTTGACGACATCGATCACAGCCTTGTTTCCAATCAATTTCCAATCCTACTATCCATCCTTTTCCAGCTAATTTGTTGATATTCCAGCCTTGACCAATGGGTGGGATAATATTTGCCCCCCAAAACATGCCTTGTGATAAGAAGGTGTGTTTTGAATAGTTCTGAATCCGATGTCCAAAGGACATAGCCATATCATCTAAGTGCATCGTTCTGTAATCCGAACTCGATGTCCAAATCTTGTAACCAAAGTCTTAGACAATTCCATATACATCCGAACTCGATATCCAAGTTCTAATCCATCCTTATCCAGTAACCAATAACCGAATCCAAGACCTCTCCGGGTCGATATCCAAGCCCTTTGCCGTTCATAGCCAATATTCATATCCGCAACCTCTCCGTGTTCTTGCCAAGCACAATCCACACTTGAGTGGTCCAGCGTCCCTCGACGCTGAGTAATGCAATGGCTTAAGTCGTAAGCCAAATCTTGGTCGCTCCGGACCCTTGTCGAGCATAGTCCATACTCGACGACCAGAAATATTAACCGATGATATAGGGCATAAGTCCTAGGCTGAATCCTGATCGATCTGAACCACTGTCAAGCATAGTCCATACTCGACGACTTGAATAAGCCAATTCGCCATGTTCGGATGAAGAGACTTACCCCTTGCCAGGCATAATCCACACCCGATGACCATTTACCAAAAACTGGATAAAAATCCAATCAAAATCCAATCCAAACCAAATCGGAAAACCAAAAATACATATCAGAAATCCAAATCAATATCCAAACTAGAAAACAATCATCCGAATGAGAATCCAAAGCAAAATACAAACAAAACCAGGAGTTCAAACCAAACTCCAAAACCGAACCAGAAAAAGCAAATGTCCAAACCAAAAGAAAAAATAGATTTCACAAACCATAGCATCGCGGTTTATCATCAGTCAGAGCATGCCTATGGGCCATCTCCGTCCCTGTACATGTGTAAATGACTTGGCCGTTTGCCTACAGTTTGCTACTTATTTCATATCATCCTTGTCAATTGACAACCAATCGACGATCATTTCTAGGCCTCATGCCATCGTTGTTTGAGGTAGACGGTGGTTGCTCCAGTTCCATGCTGAATTTCGAGCCCCGACATATTGTCGCAACCGTCCATTCCTTACATGCTCCTCAATTATGTCCTTCAAATGCCTGCAACTATTGGTATCATGTCCGTTTAAATCGTGAAAAAGACAGTGCCTTCTTGATGTCCTTTCACGTTCCGAGGATTCTCTCCTAGCTAGCCTTCGGTAGGGAAGGCGATTCCGAGTCTCCATGAATATCCGTTCAATTGTCTCTTTTAATCCCGTGTAAGTGGAAAACTTAGGCTCCTTCCACCGCTTCCTAGCTTTTCATGATTCGTCGTCTGGCTTCCTTTTTCCTTTATCTTTATTCAAGCCTCTAATGGATGGCCTTCCATCCTCAGTTGCATTCACCTCCTTTAATTTCATATCTGAACACGCATCTTCCTGCTGAAGGAATCTCTCAGCTTCGTGAAAGAATTCCCCGAGATCCAGTGGTGGGTCTCATATTAGAGATACTTTGAAATCTGAATCCTCTCTGACTCCTGATACTACGCCATTAAAACCACTGATGGCTCCGGCCAATCCACCGAAGCAACAGTTGCATTGAACCGAGTTAAGAAAGCTCTAAGCGGTTCATCCGTCCTTTGCTTTACCGACGTTAGCATCATCACATTCTTCGGCCTTTTGATATGAACCTGAAACTGCTTCAGGAACCTATCCACCAATTCTGTCCATGTCCTAATAGATCCTTCCTCCAGCTGCCTGAACAACATCGCAGCTATATCTGTCAAGTATAGAGGGAAACATCGGGCCATCACTTCCTCCGATGCCCCCAGCACTTTCATATGTCTTGTATATCTCATCAAGTAATCAGTAGGATCAACCTTGCCATTGTATACTTCCAACGTAGGTAGCTTGAATTTTGGTGGATTTTGAGCTGTCCAGATGTCACGAGTAAACGGACTCCTGTTTACTCCTTCCAGATCTCTATTCGTCAAACCTTTGTGCATAGTTCGCCTGATAATCTTAGCCAATCCAGCATTGTCTACCAAGGGTTGCCCCTAGAGTCCCTAAGGGAATTCTGGTACATACTCTTCATCCCATGCTCCTACATCATTGACGGGTGGTGTGCCCCTGAGCCTGGATCCATCCAAATTAGCAGTTGTATGCTGATCAGGGGTTGTGCCTTGTTCAGCTGCTCCATTCAATTTCCTGTTTGGTCCTTCTGCTCCAGCTCCGTGGATCTGAACTCCTGAGGCCCCAACTGTTCTTGCTTGTCCAAACTGTCTAAGGAGGTTCTGCCTCATTTTCTCCTGCCTTTTCAGAAACTTTTCATGCATTGCTTTCATCATCATCTCCATCTCGTCTCTGATGATGAAGGTTGAAGTCTGATTAGCCCTTGATGATGCCTTCTGGCTCCCTTCATGCTGACTTCTCTCGGTTCTTTGTCTTCTACTTGATTGCCTTGTCATAGCTCTTTAGATCTAAACCCTTAAGCCTTCAAATCCAAACTCCAAATCTGGTATAGAGAGTGCTAGTTCTTCTCAACGAAAGCACCAAAGTGTTTGCGCCAAAAATGGTCACAAACCCCAAACGCCGCGAAAGCACCAATGTATGAATGCAGATCAACAACAAATAATCGCCAATCACAGATCTAAGTAATGTACAGGATAAAAAAATGAAGAATAATCAACTTAAAAAAGAAAGAAATAGACAGAGATGCAGGTTTATAGTGGTTCGGCTATCTCCGGCCTACACACTCCAAAAGTTAACCTTTTATTGACTTTTCTCGCTGGTTACAACTGATTATAGCAGATAATTATGACAAAATTCGAGTGCAATAGTAGCTATAGAGTGAAAAGTTGAATCGAGAATAGTCTGGACGTTGAAAAGCCAAAAAGTCCTTTTTCTGTAGGCTCTTGACTGCTATTTATAGGCGTTCCATGCAAATATCTCGCTCAAACTTCCGGAGACTTCTTCTGGCACGTGAGTGGGCCTACGGGATCGATCCCATGAAGTTTCGACACGATCCACAATCGATACGAATGTAATTCGTATCGATCAAGATTTTGTCCAATGGAAAAACTTGGTGTGAACATTCTTTAGCTTGTACGTAAGCACCTACGAAAATTTCATGGCATTTGGACTTGTAGATTGTGAGATATAATTGATGCAACCTTGTGTTTTTCGAAGGCTGCCGAGTTCGTATCCATGATTTCATCTCTATCGCCTTCATATCGATCAAAGGTGTGTGCTCGCTCGTTGACGTGGAATGGTGAATTAGGGTGTATCTTTATCCTTGGCCGAGCTTACCGAGCCTTCATTCTTT
The DNA here is from genome assembly GCA_030765085.1 of Allium cepa. Lineage (NCBI taxonomy): Eukaryota > Viridiplantae > Streptophyta > Magnoliopsida > Asparagales > Amaryllidaceae > Allium > Allium cepa. The sequence goes on from CM060935.1 coordinate 974,927,758, forward strand.
CCATCGCATCCACCTGTGACACTCTATTTATATCCATTCATCCTAGCCCCTATTCGTAACGATAATCAGTGGCGTTCTTCGTATCGATCATCGCATCTTGATCGATAAGAAGTGACTTGTTTCAAGGGATCCGTATCGATTTGAATCGAAAACTATGATGGATATGAAAGCTTATGGATGCCATCGATTCGAATAACCAGGTACTTGATGGATATGACTAAGGTCTATAGGGTCGATGGATACGAACTAACCTTTCCAGCGATCGATACGCACGAGGATTATAATGGATACGAAGTGGCATATACACAAAGTATGCTGATGGATACGAACAGCGTTGATTTTCCTTGATCGATTCGAAAGCGATGGATACGAATAACCGCCTCCGGTCGATACGAACTGGATGGGTGTGAAGTGGGGTATGCCTGGATGGATACGAACAAGACTTTTTGCTCTATGGATATGAACTACCATCTACCTCGGTTTACATCGATCATATCTTGAGCGTACGAACTCCGATTGACTTGAAGTTTGAAATATAGCCTCTCCTAGCCTTGATCATCATTTCCTATCGATCCTTTTCCAACCAATTTGTTGATATTCCAGCCTTGACCAAAGGGTGGGATAACAATGGGTAACGTCTTAATGCTATTTTAATAGTTTATTTTACTATAGACATATTATAATAGTGTATTGTACTACATAATAGATAGTTTAATGGATCCTTAGGAGATGTGAATCCCGAACATCTTTTGAATTACTACACTCACGTTAGACACTGGATAGGATGTCAAACCTCGTAAACATCTCTGACGCCATCACACATATTTACGGTTGATTTAACTTACATAAGATCTTTTAGTTCTGACTCGAGTGTTTTTCCTTTTCAATTCGCTCGGGTCAGCTTGTGCATTTCAGGATTTGAAGACTTGTTTCTGGAGGATGAAGACGAAGATTGTATTATTATTTACCATATTATTCCAACTGTATCATACCGTTCCACTGCATTGTTATTTATTTATCTTTGATATGTGTAACTCTGATTCTGTGTTGTATAAGTATAATCATTGTTTTCTAAACAACTTCATGAACTATTATTTTGATTATTATATTTTGTCATTCTACTGCAATTTTGTATTTGCTTTTATTTCTTCCCTTTTTCTTATTTACCCCATAACGATATGCCCTTTTGAATGGTTTGAGTTCGACACGTGTGTCTTCCTAAAATGTCCAAAAGGAAGGTCATTACAGTTGGTATCAGAGCTTTGGTTTAGCGATAACCTTAGCTTTGTGGGGTTTGACTCTTTAGAAATAGGGTAGTAATACCGTAGAATGAGTCGCTGAGAGTGTGTCTGTGTGTGTATGTATGTATATATATATATATATATATATATATATATATATGAAAGAGAGTGTTTCTTAGTGTTATAAAATGTTTTATATTGTGTTAATTTGTTCCGTTTGTATTTATAAATTCTGGTCGGTACATAGGACGCTATGACATCGATAAGGATTTCTAAGTGCTTAACAGGACAGACCGACATAATATTTGTTTTGAAATATGGGTAAGTGAGATAATTTTGTCTATTATATATTTCTGTATATAAAATAAAAAATAAAAAAAATTATAAACGATATGTTCGGTTGTAATATATTTGTTTGTTGGGTAGCGAAATTTATAGATATTGATCGAAAATAAGATTTTTAAATAAAATAAATATAAATTGGAAATTTTAGAACTTAAAGTTCTGAGATTTTGAAAATTTCTTTCAATGGATTTGGAATATAATATTAGTATTATTTGAAAGTATTTTCTGATAAATATTTCAATATAATTTAAAGGAAATGTTTTAAAGAATTTTGGAAAGAAATAAGTTCTGTACTCCTCACTTAGTCGTTGGAAAATAAACTCGATGATGAGTGCATGCATCATCGACATCCTTTTTCGAGTTTCAAAGTGGGAAGACGGCTGTAGTAGTTTTACAGTAAAATTGTTTTGATAAATTAATCTTAATTTTGAATTCCAATTGTGATTTGATATGTGTATATATATATGTGTGTGTGTATATATATAAGACATGATTATATATATTATTATTTTTAAATGATTTAAAATGGAATCGGGCATTTAATTCTCAAATTTCTATAAATTGGAGATTTCAAAAAAAATATGAAATGAAATTTTAACTATTCGATAATTGGAACTTCTAAAATGAAATAAGAAATTAAATGCTAAGTGAAATGAAATATACAAGGAATTTGAAATTTGTAACCTGTAAGTAAAAGAATGAAAATATAAAAATATGATTATTGAACATTTTAGTTAATTAAAATGAAATAAGATAAACTTGTGTAACTTTCAATTCCATTCTTAAAAACATATATAACTTACCGAATTATTAAAAGTTGAAATGTTAATAAGAATATGTCATAGAGAATTATACAAGTAAAACTTAAATAATGAAAGTGTTCAGTGAATTTACGTTTATAAATAAGAATTTTAATATTATAATTGCTATAAACTTAAACTATAGTTGAAATTTTACAAAATTAAATGTAATAGAAAGTTGAAAATTGTAAGTAAAAAAATTATAAACTTAAGTTAAGGTTTGAAACTATTTATAATTAAAGTAAATAATAAAATGAATACTATACTGAATTAAATGATTATAATTTCAGAAAGGTTGAAATGATTTAGAAAATAGATTTAATGTTCAATGACACTATATAAGGAAATGGATCTAAATTAAAAAGTAAGAAACTTAAGTATGAACTTCTACCTTAATAAATATTAATGTCTAATGGAAACCAAGTATAAGCTTATAAATGTGAACTAAACTGCAATAAAATGTATGAAAAACTTAAATAGTGAATCCATTGATTATTATAAACAATTAAATGAAATAACTTATGTAATAAATTAATATAAAGTAATGAAAAGAAATTTTCATTAAATGAATATATGAAATGAATTTTTTTAAGTAATGGATATAAGAAAATGGAAATTAGTATTAAATGTATGAATGTGAATGAAATAGTCATTGTATGAATGAAATTGAAGGAAGGTAAAAATATGAAAAGAAATTAATAAGAACAAACACAAAAAATGTTGGAATCTGCTGTTTGTTTTGGCCTAGGGGTTGTTTGGGAAGGGATGTTTCTAATTGTTTGGATGTATGAATAATCTGTTGAGTTTTTTCTAAGGCTGTTGAGTAAATGGTATACTTAGTAATTATTTGTCATTTGATACAACTAAAAGTTCTAAACCCAAACAAACCGTTTGTTTTTCTTTATATGGATAAATAGTTGATTATTTTGATTCCTTACGATGACGGTATACTTTTTCGCAAGTGATTGTTGTTATGTTATGTTGATTGTTTGTTATTAGATGAAAACAATATAAACATTTCATTTTATTTAATTATTAACTTCTTTGGATTATATAAGTGAAATGCAGGTTATGGAATCAATTGCTACTGCTTTTGGTTTCATAAAAATAAACCCAATTTTTTTTAAAATTTTGGACTTAGAAAATTTGAGATATGTTTTCCGAACTTTACTACTTTGAGTATAAAAGGATTTAGTGGTTATAAATTGATATATTTTATTTAAATTAATTAATTTTTTAAATTTGTTTGTTTATAAATTTAATATTTTGAATGAGATATATTGATTTCTAAATTACTTCTTTTCCTTTTCGAGGATGAAAAGTTTTGAGTGGGGGAGAGTGTGACGACCCATAAAAATTTCGATAATTAAATTGTTCATTTTAATAGGATTTTGTAATTTAAAGTTGGAAGAAATAAAAATTTGCGGTCTGTTAATGAAAATAATAACTAGAATGGAATTGTAACCATATTAATTCAAGTTAATTATTAACCCAACTTTAATGAAATTCCATTCAATGGAATTAATGTATAGAATAGTATAATAAATGGTAACCGAATAAAATCAGTATTATGTAAGTGATTACAACATTCACTTGTAAGTAATAAACTTATAAATATGATTGAAGGTTAATTGTGACAATCATTATAAGTTATCTATTTTTTTGGTCTGTTAAATTTAATTGGAAATTTATTATAATAAAATGATAGTAAATGTTACATTAATGTGAGTTAAGACAATGACTATTAATTGTGAATGTAATAAAATAAATAAAAATGTTAATTATATTCATAATGTAATAATTGATTTTTATAAATAGTGAAATCAAGATAAATAAATCAATTTGGGATTGTAAATTATATTTAATGTGTGAAATTGACAAAATTCAATATAGTTGAAATATGGTAATTAATACAACTAAAAGATGGAAATTAGAGGATATTAATATAATGTAATGTAAACCAAATATTAGCTATATTTATAAAATAATAATTGATTGAGTATAAAGATTTGAATCAAACAAAATCAATTTATTAGAATTAAACTTTAATTAATTGGATTAATTGCAGTTGAATTTGAACGTTGTAATTATTACAATAATCAACACTGAAATTGATATGTAAATTTACTTTAAATTATTATATATGTCTAGGTAATCAAGATTAATAAAATTTGTTAATTATTAAATTGGAATTGAAAGGTGGTTTAGTCAATTTAATTATTAATTTATTTAATTAACGTGAAAATAGCATTTTGGCAACTGTCTCAGATTTCGACGAAACCAGTTTCATCGGATCCATAATAGTGAATTATTATATGATTTCATGTTTCGTAATGATCGGACTAGTCGTTTACTCGTACGGGCTCGAAACACCTAGAAATCAATTTGAAATAAGATGATTTTAACAAAACTTCTTCATACATTTGAATTATAATTTGAAACCTTTTCCATTGATTTTAAAACTATCCAAAACATCTATTTTGATATATAGAATTACCCATTTTCATTCCGAAGGCGAAACGGGCTTTGCAGGTCGTACATCGTTCAACTTTCCAAACCAATCTAGCCCATTCTTTCAATTTTCAGCTATGCCAATAAATAGATCGTTATAAACCCTAGTTGATTTCTTATTTCTGATTTCAGTGCGTACATTTCCTTCTCAACTCCTTATTTTAATGGCAGATAAACCTTAATTCCCAAATTGCAAATCCAAATCAACAATCAAATTGAAAATCAAACTCCTCAAACTATATCGAATTATATATCGATTTGAAGCTCTCGACAAGCACATCTTAGATCTATAATTCGTTTTCCTATTTGAACCACTGTTTCCCAAAAATTGAAGAACAAATCACGGCCACTCATTGAGTCGTGGTCAACTTTGCCTGATCATCAATTTGAAGATACGGTTGTGTAGAGGGGACTAAGGGAAGTTCATTTAGGTGTGTCGCTCGTCGTTTCATCAGTTGGATCGGAGGTGATAATTCGATTAGGGTTTTGGAATCGATGGCGGCTACACATGTTTGGGGCCCGATTGGTGGTGTTGGGTGGTCACGTAAGGGGGGTCGGAGGTCGCCGCTCGCATTGGGGTGGTCGACGCGACCATAGTGGCGATGCGCGGTGGCGATTTGCGGCAGTCTAGGTGGCATCGGGCTTTGTTCGAGCGTGATAAGGTTTTCTGGGGGAGATGTCGACGTGGTATTGTAAAGATCTAGGCTTTTCAACCGTCGACAGCGGTCACAACCGGTAGGCTTTTCAACCATCCCAGCCCCACCGTGGCTTACACTGGTATCCCAAACTTGCTTTTACGGCCAGCCTTTCGACTGTCACAGCTTACGCCTAACCAACCCCCTAAAAGAGGATGTGTGGGAGTAAGAGTCTCCCGTTCGCCACCAAACCGCGAAGCGAGAACCCCCCATCACATAGCCCAATAGCTTAACAAGACTGGTGTGAGAACTCAAAACAGTTTATTTACTTTAAAATCAAAATAGAGGAATATTTTAAATCAATTCGCAATGCTTTTAAAAATGAGACTACCATAAGGCCTCCCGCACACACACACATGCAAACGCAGAATCGGAGGAGATTTCTCCTTATGATAGTCAAAGATGCTTGATACGCATTTAAAATAACATTTGATATTATTATTAGTGTATAGTGTAGAAAAATTCATTTCGAAAGTAGAATATAAATCTTAGCCAACATACGACCATTATCGTATGCCTACTATAGCTACTATCCAAACAGTGGTGACCACCATAAGTGAATAGCAGGTTCTACAACTAATACCGTACAAGTTTCGTATTGGGAATTGGGTTTCCAACAAATGGTCAGGCCAAGGAACTTCCCATTGCCACATGAGAATGCCTCTGGATGGACATCCCCGAGAACCAAACCGGATATCTACCAACACAAGGCCGGGTTACTCCTTAACTGAGTAACAACTGACCGAATATGCCATCCCCCGGTCCTTTGGGACCTTTATCAACCGAGCGCTCGTAATCAATTCACACAATCATAAAGTGTTTTCAACATGAGTAAGTATCTGGGCTCCATACCATGATACCACCCTTTTCCAGAAGGAAATGGACACATCCTAAAGGGTGCTACCCCTCATAACCTTGCTGCTTCTTTCCTGTTTTGACCATTCACGGGGTGTGAGGCTCGACGAATTCACGTCCACAAAAACATACTTTATACAAAAGCCATGCTTTGGGTCAACAAATGATCAACACAATGATCACAAGGATAGACGATCAAATAAACGATCCTATCACAAATAATCAACACAATGATCATTTCAGCATCACTCAGCATGTCACATTACCAAATTGGGAATATATCGCTGATAACATTCAACTACATAACCTCTGAGCTCGTACGTCTCAGAGAAGGGTGTTAAGCAAAGAATAAATTCTCCGCCACCAACAGAAATATATTTGAAAGAAATCGGCTTTATATCTCAAATTGTAATGTCAGACATACAATCCATACAAGTCTGTTCCGGGCTCGAACAAAACCGAAGGCACTTACAAAGAAGTCCTTGCAATCCGGATATTCACAATCCTGATCGGATTTCCCATCACTTAGGGAGTTTCTATACCGGCGCGACTCGGTGCAGAAACAATCGATAGGTCATCCTATCGCTCTTGCAAATATCCGGTCTTCAACACCGATCTTCAAATGCAATTCACAACGACGTATCACATATTCGGAATGGGTTATACGACCCCATGGTCCTTTCCCGGTTAACCCGAATAGTGAGCGCTTATTCAAAAATAAGTGTGCATTCAAATTCAATCAATCACATCAAATACCCATTCAAAGGGAAATACTGATAGTCGGCTATTGAACTATCAATGGATATGCATACATCACCAGATTCCAAATAATTTTCCAAATTATTTACTTTCCAAAATATCTTTACAAGATATAAAATTTCAACACTTCAAAAATAAATCAATATTTATTTTTAACAAATCCCACTTTCATTTATAAATTCCATAATGAATTTATATTTCAAAATATCCATGCATATACGATTTCAATTATCCATTTCCAATTTATCTTCAAAAAGATAAATTCTAAATATTCACTTCATATTGGAAAACATTTCCATACTTATTAAAAATAAGTAATTTCACAAATTTCTTTTATTTTCAACATTGGAAAATATTCAATATACTTAAATCGAATTTAGTATATATTTCATTCTTTAAGGAAATCATTCTCTTAAACATATTTATTTGGGCCAAAACGAATGTTACGTAAAACATCGTTACGACAACCCAAAATCACTAGTATAGGGATTCGAAATTAAAATAGATATATAAATCCCAATACTATTCAAAACATTTCCTTTCGGAAATCATTTACTATAACAACAGTGTTATAGTCCACTATTTCCTTTTATTTCTCGAAAACGTCTATTTCAACAATAAATGTTGAAATCTATGGTTTCGAATCTCAACACATTTTAAAACATCGTTAGATCGTTTTATTTCTATTTAAACATCCAAATCCAAAACATTTTCTTTAACGTGTTATTCACTATTCAAAAATGTGAATAAACTTCGTTAACAAATTCCATCCTTTTATTCATTTTAATTCAAAGGATTATTCACTGTCTAAAAACGTGAATATGACTCTATTTCTAAGTTATAACAATTAACTTATCAAAATAAGTCGTTTGCGAATTTATAAAACAACGTTCATAAATTCCATATCTATTTATTTGTAAAAACTTCCTTTTTATAAATTCCTTTATTAACCTATTCCAGTTTATAACTAAATTATAAACTAAACGTTCATATTATAAATTAAATACTTATTAAACGATTATTTTACAAAATCGTTCTTTTTATCTTCCCAAATTATAAATCTTATAACTTATAAGATTCATTTATTTAACCAAATCTATTCTTCAAATAATTTCACCAAATTTATAAATCTTACTATTTATAAATTTCATTTATAACTTCACAGTTTATAATTCCATAAATTTCATTTTTTATGAAATTCATTCTCACATCATTCAAACATTTATAAAAACTTGTTTTATAATGTCTATATTCCAATTTATAAATATCCATTTATAAATCTCTTAATATAAATCGGTTTATATTATTATTCTGAAACGTCTTTAATTTCCTTTATAATTTCACCATTTTGATTTATAAAATAATCAAATTTTATAAATCCTATATTTAAACTTTTCATAATAAATTCAAAAATCCAGTTTAAACTATTTTATAAAATCATTAATTCATATTTCTCAAAAATCAGCTTTTAACTATATTTCACAAAAACCATAATTTTTATAACAATAAAAATTATAACGTTTATTTATTTAAAATAGATCAATTCCGAAAATCTTATATATTTCCAAAAATCACTTTAAAATCATTTTAAAATCCCAAAATCTGGGTCCAATGATGCTACACACCAAATAGTCAATCACGACTACAACGACATCATATATCGTATATGATAATCCATCAAATATCAAAATATCTGAAATCAAATAAAAACTGTTGAGGAATCCAGTTGGATCCCTCCAACCTGTTTTCCTGCATCCAAAAACATTAGCACAATACCAATTTCGCTCCAGTACGAAATTATCGCGGTACATGTTTTTAATAAATATTATCCGCTTACTAACGGCGTAATAGGGTCTCATCCGCTAAACAAAAAATGCGGGAAATCAACAACTGCAATATATACATATGCCAATATATATATATTGCTATTATATATAATACCAATTTCACTGTTTATGAAATATTCGCGGTATATGTTTTTAATAAATATTATCCGCTTACTAACGGCGTATAATGTTTATTTTAACAATCAATAATTTACAGTCATCATTCAAACATGCATTCAAATATTTTAAATCTAACTATTTAAAATAAAATCGAAACCTATTCGATTGAGTGAGAAGTTCTCACCTTGGTTTTAATTTCCGTTTTAGCGATTTATTTCGAATAAAATTAAACGCGCGTTTAATTTTACCCAAAATTCTCACTAACTCCAAACGACTCCAAACCAACTCCATCGCGTAGTGCTCGTCCATACGATTCCAACGCAACTGAGTTCGCATTTTTTCGACCTCGTATGAAAAAGTTATGATTTTTACAAGTTTACTCGAATTTATATACATAGATTTATAACATAATTTTATAAATCTTTATACCCAAACCAATCTAAGCCATAGGATCCAAAGCAAGCTACATCAGGCCGTCCCTCATCATCTTCTACATCACGCACAAGCTACAGGTTTTAGAATTGAGGCCGAACCCAACATGTAGATTAGGGTTAGCATTTGCACTCCAATCACTCAACTATACATCATCATACCACTCCCATGTCGAAGCTCTCCTCCTCCTCTATACTCGCCCCCCCCCCTAGGTGAAGCTCGGCCACCTGTAGAGCACGGGAATGCGTGCGAAAACTGGTGCAAACGGCCCCCTTTCTCTCACTCCATGTCGCTCCAACCAAGATCATATCCGTATGGATTTCAAGCTCTCTTCATGCTCTACCTTTTTCGTGTTGAACACTTCTTCTAATTCTTTGTAGATTGGGAGAGATTGAGAGATGAATGAGAATGATTTCTAGCCATTCATGTATAAGTGACGGCTAGGTTATAAAATTAGGGTTTGGAATGATATTTTTATCAAATTATGAAGGCAAGGGGTCTATTTATAAGGAACGAGCGACACTATTCATCCCGGAAATTCCGAACTCCGACTTAGACGCCGTAACCAGCGTACCTAGGGTTTATCCCACGTTCCGGACATAATGGAATAGGTTTCGGAAGCTAATTCGGAAGTATGTGCGAGTTATGGCTGTAAACGCTCAATTTGAATTAAACCGATTTAAATCGATTTCTAGGCGTTTTAATTTGTACCGGACAAACGGTAAATCCAATTGACTTGAAATTTGAAACCTTACAATAATATCACATTACGGATCCGATGAAACTGGTTTCGTCGAAATCCGAGACTTTTTGAAAAATGGCTATTTTCACTCGCCAAATTTAAATTAAAAACAATTCGATGCGTTTCGAGCTGCCACGATCAAACGATAGCTCCGATTGACACGAAAATTAAAATCCGGTAATAACTAACTATTACGGATCCAATGGAACTGGTTTCGTTCAATTCTGAGACTGTTCAAAAATTGACTATTTTACAGTCGATTATTAAATATTAAAATATTCAATTTTCACAAATTAACTTTTAATTCGATTTTAAAAGTTCTAAAATATCGTTCTAACTTCAATATGATAAAATAAAATTTTCCAAATTATTTACAATCATTTTTAACTCAATTTTCAATTATTTCCATAATTTAACGTATTAAATTATCGATTTAATTATTCAATTAAATCCAAAAATTCAAATAAAAATATATTCGACTTATAAATTCACTTATAAATATTTAAAATTAATTAAATATTCAAATTTCAATTAAATAAAATTCTGGGTCGTTACAATCTTTCCCCCTTAAAAGAATTTCGTCCTCGAAATTACAAGTAAGAAAAGTTAGAGAATCTATTAATTTTCCAAAATTCATAGTTAAACTTCTTATAAATCTTTACTAAGTTTTCAAATCATACTTAGTTATCTTTTTCAAAAACAATTACTATTATTTAACTTTCAATTCCAAAATCAAAGTTAAGGTTTTCAAAAAATTTCCAATTTTCTCAAAATTTTTCTAACGCCTTAAATTTTCGGAAAAATTCGCCATAGTCTCCTTTGCGCGGCTCGATCCGAAAAAAAAATGACAGTATATATATCACAAATATACATCTCATCAAGTAATGAGGCATCCCGAAGGGAAAAAAGTGTAAAAGTGCGATATTTAATCCGAGATATGTACCTTATATTTTATTAGCAAGCATATACGGCTAATATAGCGCTAAAGCGAGCTCCAAATGCGAAGCAAACGCGATCCGCACCTACTAAACACTCAACAAACAACATGAGAATCATGCATATAGACAATAATCTCAATATACAACATATAGCAACATGATGACTATATATGTCACATAGCAATGCAACAATAGCAATATATATTCAACCATCAACCAACTACATCCATAACCAATCAATATTCATTTATATTCTCATTAGTATTCAATGAAATGGTTTTCACTCTAAATCATATTTGATTTATTAACATTGGATGTTTACTAACATTTATTTTCAATTCAATTAGTTTACATTACTAATTAAATCCAATTCACTTTCAATTCTATTCAAATTTATTTACTTCTAATTTGAATTCAATTGCATTAGCTTTCAATTTCATTAATACTTAATGAATTATATACAATCAATCAACAATCATATAACAATCAATGTATATATAATTACAACCAAATTACTTTGCTTATATTCATTCATTTTTTTATTCAACTTCTAATAACATTAGATTTTAATGAATCAACACTTATATTCATTATTTTATATCAACTTAAATTTACATTTAATTGATTAACATTCAATTCATTCAATTTCTAAAGTTGAATTTCATTCATATAACTTAAGTTCACATTCATTTAATCCACTTTTATTTACAACTCATATTCAACAACTCTTAAGTTATATTCCATTTAACAAACATCATTTGTTTTTCATAACTTAAATTCCCACTTGTAAATAAATTCAGACTCCAAATTCTAAAGTAAATTTTCCATTTAACTTTAAATTCATTTTTATTCACAACTCATATTCATAGATATATCCATAAAGTTTCACTTCTTATTTATATAAGTTTATTTCACAATTGTAAACACTTTAATTAAAATTTCAATTCTTATAATTCTTTTACTTATACAATTATTCTTTTATTTAGATTATTCAAACAATCAACTTATATACAATTTAATAATTCTGAAAAATTATTCCTTTATATATAAAAATATAATCAAGTAAAATTATTTCATTTACCCAACTTAAAACAATATTGTGGCGAATTGTTCTATTCAAGTGTTTAGAAACCCCTTCGGCTCAGTTTCGAGGCTGTGCTGACGAAAGTTCATATGCCACTCAATAAACCAATCATCACAATATAAAACAATTTTATATTCACTAACAAATACGCTCTCATATCTATTATTACACTCAACTCGTTCTAGAGCACTGCTGACTCTATCTCTAACGAGTAATACCCAACAGAACCATGGTTGTCGCTTAACCATCAGCTCTGATACCAAATGTAACGATCTAGGCTTTTCAACCGTCGACAGCGGTCACAACCGGTAGGCTTTTCAACCATCCCAGCCCCACCGTGGCTTACACTGGTATCCCAAACTTGCTTTTACGGCCAGCCTTTCGACTGTCACAGCTTACGCCTAACCAACCCCCTAAAAGAGGATGTGTGGGAGTAAGAGTCTCCCGTTCGCCACCAAACCGCGAAGCGAGAACCCCCCATCACATAGCCCAATAGCTTAACAAGACTGGTGTGAGAACTCAAAACAGTTTATTTACTTTAAAATCAAAATAGAGGAATATTTTAAATCAATTCGCAATGCTTTTAAAAATGAGACTACCATAAGGCCTCCCGCACACACACACATGCAAACGCAGAATCGGAGGAGATTTCTCCTTATGATAGTCAAAGATGCTTGATACGCATTTAAAATAACATTTGATATTATTATTAGTGTATAGTGTATAAAAATTCATTTCGAAAGTAGAATATAAATCTTAGCCAACATACGACCATTATCGTATGCCTACTATAGCTACTATCCAAACAGTGGTGACCACCATAAGTGAATAGCAGGTTCTACAACTAATACCGTACAAGTTTCGTATTGGGAATTGGGTTTCCAACAAATGGTCAGGCCAAGGAACTTCCCATTGCCACATGAGAATGCCTCTGGATGGACATCCCCGAGAACCAAACCGGATCTCTACCAACACAAGGCCAGGTTACTCCTTAACTGAGTAACAACTGACCGAATATGCCATCCCCCGGTCCTTTGGGACCTTTATCAACCGAGCGCTCGTAATCAATTCACACAATCATAAAGTGTTTTCAACATGAGTAAGTATCTGGGCTCCATACCATGATACCACCCTTTTCCAGAAGGAAATGGACACATCCTAAAGGGTGCTACCCCTCATAACCTTGCTGCTTCTTTCCTGTTTTGACCATTCACGGGGTGTGAGGCTCGACGAATTCACGTCCACAAAAACATACTTTATACAAAAGCCATGCTTTGGGTCAACAAATGATCAACACAATGATCACAAGGATAGACGATCAAATAAACGATCCTATCACAAATAATCAACACAATGATCATTTCAGCATCACTCAGCATGTCACATTACCAAATTGGGAATATATCGCTGATAACATTCAACTACATAACCTCTGAGCTCGTACGTCTCAGAGAAGGGTGTTAAGCAAAGAATAAATTCTCCGCCACCAACAGAAATATATTTGAAAGAAATCGGCTTTATATCTCAAATTGTAATGTCAGACATACAATCCATACAAGTCTGTTCCGGGCTCGAACAAAACCGAAGGCACTTACAAAGAAGTCCTTGCAATCCGGATATTCACAATCCTGATCGGATTTCCCATCACTTAGGGAGTTTCTATACCGGCGCGACTCGGTGCAGAAACAATCGATAGGTCATCCTATCGCTCTTGCAAATATCCGGTCTTCAACACCGATCTTCAAATGCAATTCACAACGACGTATCACATATTCGGAATGGGTTATACGACCCCATGGTCCTTTCCCGGTTAACCCGAATAGTGAGCGCTTATTCAAAAATAAGTGTGCATTCAAATTCAATCAATCACATCAAATACCCATTCAAAGGGAAATACTGATAGTCGGCTATTGAACTATCAATGGATATGCATACATCACCAGATTCCAAATAATTTTCCAAATTATTTACTTTCCAAAATATCTTTACAAGATATAAAATTTCAACACTTCAAAAATAAATCAATATTTATTTTTAACAAATCCCACTTTCATTTATAAATTCCATAATGAATTTATATTTCAAAATATCCATGCATATACGATTTCAATTATCCATTTCCAATTTATCTTCAAAAAGATAAATTCTAAGTATTCACTTCATATTGGAAAACATTTCCATACTTATTAAAAATAAGTAATTTCACAAATTTCTTTTATTTTCAACATTGGAAAATATTCAATATACTTAAATCGAATTTAGTATATATTTCATTCTTTAAGGAAATCATTCTCTTAAACATATTTATTTGGGCCAAAACGAATGTTACGTAAAACATCGTTACGACAACCCAAAATCACTAGTATAGGGATTCGAAATTAAAATAGATATATAAATCCCAATACTATTCAAAACATTTCCTTTCGGAAATCATTTACTATAACAACAGTGTTATAGTCCACTATTTCCTTTTATTTCTCGAAAACGTCTATTTCAACAATAAATGTTGAAATCTATGGTTTCGAATCTCAACACATTTTAAAACATCGTTAGATCGTTTTATTTCTATTTAAACATCCAAATCCAAAACATTTTCTTTAACGTGTTATTCACTATTCAAAAATGTGAATAAACTTCGTTAACAAATTCCATCCTTTTATTCATTTTAATTCAAAGGATTATTCACTGTCTAAAAACGTGAATATGACTCTATTTCTAAGTTATAACAATTAACTTATCAAAATAAGTCGTTTGCGAATTTATAAAACAACGTTCATAAATTCCATATCTATTTATTTGTAAAAACTTCCTTTTTATAAATTCCTTTATTAACCTATTCCAGTTTATAACTAAATTATAAACTAAACGTTCATATTATAAATTAAATACTTATTAAACGATTATTTTACAAAATCGTTCTTTTTATCTTCCCAAATTATAAATCTTATAACTTATAAGATTCATTTATTTAACCAAATCTATTCTTCAAATAATTTCACCAAATTTATAAATCTTACTATTTATAAATTTCATTTATAACTTCACAGTTTATAATTCCATAAATTTCATTTTTTTATGAAATTCATTCTCACATCATTCAAACATTTATAAAAACTTGTTTTATAATGTCTATATTCCAATTTATAAATATCCATTTATAAATCTCTTAATATAAATCGGTTTATATTATTATTCTGAAACGTCTTTAATTTCCTTTATAATTTCACCATTTTGATTTATAAAATAATCAAATTTTATAAATCCTATATTTAAACTTTTCATAATAAATTCAAAAATCCAGTTTAAACTATTTTATAAAATCATTAATTCATATTTCTCAAAAATCAGCTTTTAACTATATTTCACAAAAACCATAATTTTTATAACAATAAAAATTATAACGTTTATTTATTTAAAATAGATCAATTCCGAAAATCTTATATATTTCCAAAAATCACTTTAAAATCATTTTAAAATCCCAAAATCTGGGTCCAATGATGCTACACACCAAATAGTCAATCACGACTACAACGACATCATATATCGTATATGATAATCCATCAAATATCAAAATATCTGAAATCAAATAAAAACTGTTGAGGAATCCAGTTGGATCCCTCCAACCTGTTTTCCTGCATCCAAAAACATTAGCACAATACCAATTTCGCTCCAGTACGAAATTATCGCGGTACATGTTTTTAATAAATATTATCCGCTTACTAACGGCGTAATAGGGTCTCATCCGCTAAACAAAAAATGCGGGAAATCAACAACTGCAATATATACATATGCCAATATATATATATTGCTATTATATATAATACCAATTTCACTGTTTATGAAATATTCGCGGTATATGTTTTTAATAAATATTATCCGCTTACTAACGGCGTATAATGTTTATTTTAACAATCAATAATTTACAGTCATCATTCAAACATGCATTCAAATATTTTAAATCTAACTATTTAAAATAAAATCGAAACCTATTCGATTGAGTGAGAAGTTCTCACCTTGGTTTTAATTTCCGTTTTAGCGATTTATTTCGAATAAAATTAAACGCGCGTTTAATTTTACCCAAAATTCTCACTAACTCCAAACGACTCCAAACCAACTCCATCGCGTAGTGCTCGTCCACACGATTCCAACGCAACTGAGTTCGCATTTTTTCGACCTCGTATGAAAAAGTTATGATTTTTACAAGTTTACTCGAATTTATATACATAGATTTATAACATAATTTTATAAATCTTTATACCCAAACCAATCTAAGCCATAGGATCCAAAGCAAGCTACATCAGGCCGTCCCTCATCATCTTCTACATCACGCACAAGCTACAGGTTTTAGAATTGAGGCCGAACCCAACATGTAGATTAGGGTTAGCATTTGCACTCCAATCACTCAACTATACATCATCATACCACTCCCATGTCGAAGCTCTCCTCCTCCTCTATACTCGCCCCCCCCCTAGGTGAAGCTCGGCCACCTGTAGAGCACGGGAATGCGTGCGAAAACTGGTGCAAACGGCCCCCTTTCTCTCACTCCATGTCGCTCCAACCAAGATCATATCCGTATGGATTTCAAGCTCTCTTCATGCTCTACCTTTTTCGTGTTGAACACTTCTTCTAATTCTTTGTAGATTGGGAGAGATTGAGAGATGAATGAGAATGATTTCTGGCCATTCATGTATAAGTGACGGCTAGGTTATAAAATTAGGGTTTGGAATGATATTTTTATCAAATTATGAAGGCAAGGGGTCTATTTATAAGGAACGAGCGACACTATTCATCCCGGAAATTCCGAACTCCGATTTAGACGCCGTAACCAGCGTACCTAGGGTTTATCCCGCATTCCGGACACAATGGAACAGGTTTCGGAAGCTAATTCGGAAGTATGTGCGAGTTATGGCTGTAAACGCTCAATTTGAATTAAACCGATTTAAATCGATTTCTAGGCGTTTTAATTTGTACCGGACAAACGGTAAATCCAATTGACTTGAAATTTGAAACCTTACAATAATATCACATTACGGATCCGATGAAACTGGTTTCGTCGAAATCCGAGACATTTTGAAAAATGGCTATTTTCACTCGCCAAATTTAAATTAAAAACAATTCGATGCGTTTCGAGCTGCCACGATCAAACGATAGCTCCGATTGACACGAAAATTAAAATCCGGTAATAACTAACTATTACGGATCCAATGGAACTGGTTTCGTTCAATTCTGAGACTGTTCAAAAATTGACTATTTTACAGTCGATTATTAAATATTAAAATATTCAATTTTCACAAATTAACTTTTAATTCGATTTTAAAAGTTCTAAAATATCGTTCTAACTTCAATATGATAAAATAAAATTTTCCAAATTATTTACAATCATTTTTAACTCAATTTTCAATTATTTCCATAATTTAACGTATTAAATTATCGATTTAATTATTCAATTAAATCCAAAAATTCAAATAAAAATTTATTCGACTTATAAATTCACTTATAAATATTTAAAATTAATTAAATATTCAAATTTCAATTAAATAAAATTCTGGGTCGTTACAGGTATTTTCCTTTTTTTCCTTCTTTTTTTCATTTTAATTTAATTTTTGATTTCAAATGTTCTAACTCGTATAATTTTCCACATACAAACTCCAATTCTCGTGGGTTTGATCCTCTGGGATCGTATCAAAATTCTGGACATTTTGACGCTGTTTGGACGAATTCTGAGATCGTTTGGATTTGGGCTGTAAATTGGATTTAAATTCGATTTAAATTCAAAGGTGAGTGTTTTAACCCACTTACAACTTCTAAAATTTCTTATGTTTGTTAAATTAAATTTATGACGTGATTAGGAATTTATTTATGGCTGTTTGGTACGTTTTAAATCGTCATCTTAGTTAATTTTAATTTATTTGAATTAAATCGTTATTTAATTTATTATCGAATTTAAAATTTCCAGTTAAATACGTGTTAATAATTATCATTTCCCCATTAATGTTTATTGATTGATTTGGATGATTATTTTGATGGATGTTTGATTACTGATATTGGATGTTGTATTTTATGTCGTTATAAACTGCAAGTTCACTATGGGTTAAAATGATACATACCCGAATGATCTATAGATTAAGGAAAAATCGTTATGGGTTGAAATGATAGACTCGAGCGATTTTATGGATTTATTATTTAATTTGGGATTACGGTTTGAAATGATATATAACTGTAAAAATTTAAATTGCGGATTGAAGTGATAAATATCTGCATCACTTCAACCTAGGGTAGAGAATTATATACGGACACCGGATTGGTTAAATTAATGATTTTAAATCCTTAATTTTTAAATTTAATTGAATGATATTTTGGAATAAATTTGTTTTATATTTGAATTACTGAAAATCAAGTTATGATGAAATTTGAATTGATTAATGGAATTTTTTTTAAAGAAATTAGATTTAAAAATTTAAAGTTAAGTTTAGGGGTGTAAATGGAATTAAATGGAATTGAGTTATTGAATTGTTTAAAATATAACTTTGAAATAAATTGGAATGTGAGTGAGTTAAATTGATGTTTCAAACATGGTTTGGAAGTAATATAAAATTAAATAATTTTATTGTGAGTTGAATTGTGAAACTGGGTTTAGTGATTTGGAAATGTGAAATGGTGTAGATATGTTGAAATAAAATAAATGGTTAAATTTATATATATTCCGAATTCATGTTTCCAAAAATAAACTGCTTAAAATATATTAAATCAAAGATTCTAAAACCTAAGATTTTCAAATTATTAAACTATTTTAACCTATATTAACTATATTAAATCATTTTAACTTATTTTAAACCATTTAATTTAATTTTAAAGCTAATTAACCCATTTTAATTTGTATTAAATCTAATAAATTTATTTTAATTATATTTAATCTATTTTAAATCTATTCAACTGTTTTAAATCTATATAAACCATTTTAGAGTATTTTGACTACTTAAAATTTATTTAAACTATTTATAACCATTTTGACTATTTATAACTAATTAAATCATTTCCTAAATTTTCCAACTAAGTAAAGGAGAAGTGTTTATATTCAATTCATTGGCTTAAAGGGAATATGTTTAAATGATGTTATAACCTAAGTTGGGATTTAAATGTTATAATTAATATTGAATATGACGATTTTGAAGTAAGGATTTGACCTATTTTGGAAATATGATTTGTGAAGAAATTATAATGTCGGAAATGATATGATCTCAAATGTGATAAGAATTTGAAAGTGAATATAATTTCAGAAGTGATTTGGTTTTGAGAATATGATATAAATTGTGAATTGACTTTTGAAATGTAAAAGAATCATCCGGTGTGTAACAAGCGATTGGTTGTTCAAGAGACCGGGATCGGATATTGTCATACTCTCTGCCAATACTGAAGACCACTTTAATAACTGTGTACGCGGTGGAGATTCCAGAATGAAGTAGGATGGTGGCGACAATTTCTGTATGAGGTATGACGTGACCCTGACTCCCGTGAGTCAGCTTAGATGTGACTAAAACAAGAGCAACTAACGGGCCAAGTGAGGTCATTCTTCCAGTCGGTCATATTCCTTCGATATTATATTCTAACTTTATGATTTATTTGGTGGCCATCCTTGATTTTGATTTGGGAGTGTGTTTCGAGGTGGGAGGTAGTAGCTGCAATGCGTTACCACCGGCCTGGAAGTGTAGTTGGTATATCTATCATGGCATTGTCTAGTTGTGCCGTGTTCACTTGCCCTAGTGCGCCTTCTACGAGTTTGTTTTGTATCGTACCTATGGAGTGCACTCTGGTAGCCTCTCGATCAGGAGGTATTACGGTACTATATAGATTATGGCACTATAAAATGTGTTAAGAGGGATATGGGTAACACCTAAACGCTATTATAATAGTTTATCTTACTGTAGACATATCATAATAGTGTATTGTACTACATAGTAGATAGTTTAATGGATCCTTAGGAGTTGTGAATCCCGAACATCTTTTGAGTTACTACACTCACATTAGACACTGGATAGGAGATGTCAAACCCCGTAAACATCTCTGACGCCGTCACACACACATATTCACCGTTGATTTAACTTACATAAGATCTTTTAGTTCTGACTCGAGTGTTTTGTCTTTTTAATTCGCTCGGTTCAGCCTGAGCATTTCAGGATTTGAAGACATGTTTCTAGAGGATGAAGACGAAGGTTGTATTATTATTAACCATATTATTCCACTACATCATAATGTTCCGCTGCATTGTCATTTATTTATCTCTGATAGACCGATTCTGTGTTGTATCAGTATAATCAATGTTTTGTAAATAGCTTCATGAACTATTATTTTGATTATTATATTTTGTCATTCCGCTGCGAGATTCTGTATTTGCTTTTATTTCTTCTCTTTTCTTATTTACCCCATAACAATCTGTCATTTTGAATGGTTTGAGTTCGACGTGTGTGTTTGCTTAAAACGTCCAATAAGGTAGGTCGTTACACTAGTGTTCAGATTTGCGCGTCATACCGTATAGAGTCAACAATCTTAATGGTTTAATTGAACAACCGAGGGTAATGTATATTTTCGACATTAATAAGAAACTCATAATTTCTCTTCGATTTACGAGAATACTTATTAGACTTCTAATGCTATGTGTTCATTTAGGTTAGTTAATTTCACTTCATCTCATATAATAGGTTTTATCTTTGGATCGGAGACAATTTCATTTAACTACCAAAAATTTCTTAAAGAAATTCCTTTACAATGAAATTGATATATCTTGGAACAATAATAATTTCTTAGTGAAAATAGAATAGGGATTCATAAACACTTTATGACCCTTTTTATTTATAAAACTGGTTTTAGTTTACAAAAATTATGATTAAAACATAAATATGTCATTTGGGGACAGACCTTTCCAAAAAACTTTTTGGAAATTCATACAAGATCCCTCATGAACAATTATTGTGTAATCTTTCGACTCGCACAACCTGCCAACTCCTTGGCCCAGGATATGTTGGTATTTCTTACAAACCCTTATCTTGTATGATTTTGTAAATTGTTGTTTAGATGAAATAATATCAACCTTGTGCTCATAAGTACATGACCTTATAGAAAGAATCTAACTTAACTTCACTCACAATTAATCGTAAATTGTCCAACAATGTCCGATTATTCCTTATCGATGCATCATTATGTATCACATGGAGGAGTGACTTATGAGACTAAATCTATATTCATTTTTATGTACATTTGAAACTCTTTCCAATATACTCACTTATTCGACCAAATCAAATCATTTTATTCTATTGCATGTTATTTATTTACTTTTCTTTAATATTATATGATTTTATCATAAATTTACTACATGCGTATCTAATACACATGTTCATGTTGGTAATCAATCATCGGTGAATATAACAAAGTATGTGGAACCCTTTTGGTATTAATAGACTTGTGATCGCACACATCAATATGTATAAATTCAATAAGTTCATCAACTCTTATGATGTTTCCACTGAATGGGTGCATAACCTTTAATTGTTTGAGATATAATTAACCTGTATCATATTTAGAATCATATAGTAAAATTATTTCTCAAAACTTTAATTTAGTCTATAATTCCAAAACAACTGTAAATAATATTAGACACATATGTATTTTTGTTGCATCACTTTTGCTATGACAACAAATTCCATAATATAGTTCTATTTCATAATGACTATTCGTAATACTCATATTGAAATATATTTATATCTATTTTTAGTCAATACTAAAAATAAACATTATTTCACAAATCATGTTCGGTACATTTTACGAAAACAATTTTTGTATTGATGCAATCATTAGGTGCTATATGGCATGCTCCCACTATTTCCGCCATTACTATAATAGCGTACTAAATTTAGATGTCCACCATTCGCTTAATATTATTAACTTATTTCATATGCTGCAACTAGTTTACAATGGAGAGTTCTTTGATCAAATATCTTGAACCCAAAGAAATAAATGTTACAAAAAACAATTTCTATATGAAAAAACATTTGGGAATAAAAATCATATTTCGTATTCCAATATTAAGTATCAACTAGTATTACAATTCTTGTTTCCCATGTTTCTCTATGAAGCAGAAGTGACTATTCATTCTCTTCATTCCAACTTTACCTTAAATTATATCTATTCTTATACATTCGTTTTTCTTTCAAATGGTCAAACTATTCAAAAGAAAACCTTACTACAATATCATAACAAAACTTTTACAAAAGCACATTCGAATATTCTTAACATTTAAAACATCAAATATGTTTCACTTTATGTAAACCGATCAAGATGACATTTCAACGATCGAGTTCTTAGATGTATCTCACAGTTTATGGTCTTATGTTACATTAACACAATATGATCCTTTTGAAATCATTCAAGTTGAATACATGATCTTAAAATACTGTTTATTGGCTTACTTCGAATAAACTAACTTCATCGAAAATATTGTACCAAACAAACTATGATTGTTCACCATATAAAATTTATATGTGAAAGTACATGGATCAAATATCCGGTCTAAACCAAATAAACATATAAGCAATACATAGTCTAAACCAAATAAATATATAAGTGACCAACTTACAAATGTATTAAGTAGTTGAAATCAGGCACTTACATGGGTATAGAAGCATTATAAAACATGCAATTAGAATTATTAGTAATTATATATTATATTTCTATCTGTCAAATTTCAATTAAGTTTGTTTATATATGTTAATTGACAAACGTTGTATTAATCATATTAAATGCACAAATTTATCGTTGTAGATAATTATAATATTATATAGCATATGTTCTTACAATTAGAATGGTTAAATGTTACCATTTCATTTTTCTAATAGGGCTCCCACTAGTCTTTTATGTTTCTCCAAACCCTAAGGTGAAAAATTAAAGTCTTACAACTTCATTAGTCGGTGTTAGGACTCATTTGTTTTGGTATTCTGACCTTGAGTTTGCTTAACAAATTATAGCCCCATAACCGATGGATAACTCCTTATCGGTCGTATCACATAAAACTCCTAACCCATATTTCCTTGTTCTAATCTCATTTCTACCTTGAGCTTGCTCAACAAGTCGAAAGAGATTATTCACTCATACCTACCATATCGTGATGGCCTAAGTATAGTATATGTACCTTGAGTTTGCTTAACAAATACATATAATTATCTTACCTCATCTATTCAATATATTAATAATACTACACATAACATTCTAGCTTGAGTTTGCTCAACAACTAAAGAGTATGTAAGTAATTTATTAATATATATATATATATATATGGTAGAGGACAACATTATATTGAAGATTCATAATCTGCAATATATCTATTGAGTGATATCGACTTATAGAATAATATATTTCTTATGAAATACTCTAGTGTTTAAGTGTCATACACAACAGAAATCTCGGCATATGTAAATTTACATATTTATTTATTTCTCAAGTCTATTTGGGTTTCTTTAATGTTCCACATTTAGTTTATACACATATCATATAAGTTCTATTGTTATATAACTTTTATATTTCATATTACTTATATGATAGTTTTACGTATAACATACCATTAACTAAATCTTATTTGATTAATTTTAATCAATTAACTCCTTAATTAATTTTAAATTAGTATTCCAATTTAACTTTTATATTGGACATATCTACTGTAACATTATAGTGTATACTATAACTTTTTTAGTGTAACACACATATAACAATATATGTGTATTTTATTTAATTGATTAACCTTTAATTAATTTATTCAATTAAACAATTTTTATTAAAATTTATTAATTTCAGAATTTATCTTTTATACATACATGTATACTTATGTTTTCTTAAACATTTTAAAATAACATAACATATATCAACATATATAGTACATGCATATATGCACTAAATTACTAACATATTTAATTAATTTATTTTATAAATCTTATTAATAAATCTAAAATTTGAAATTATTATATGAATATTTTTAATTTTTTTGAAAATACCATTATCCTTCCAAACATTTTGAAAATTTATGTAGTATTATAATTTTTATAATTAACATGTTTTATTTTAAATTTAAATATAAATTTTAAAATCTTTAAAATAAATTTTTAAAACTATTTTGAAAATTATCCCAACGCCCAAATTAACTTGGAACTTTTCTATTAGGGGCAATCTTTAGGCTCACTTCACCTTTCGGGCCAGGCGTTAACCAAGTAGGACATGATACTTGATTACCTAATTCCAATCCTATATATTACCTTTCTAGACAACGTACTAAGTGGGCAAGCTTAATTATTTAGCCCTAATATGACTAATTTAGACCGCATATGCTATTGGGCTCCGATACAATTGTTGGAACTGGACCAGCCGCAGCGGAAGTAGTGTGTGAATTTCAAAAAATTTACCCTATTGGATCTTTATTAGGCCTAGAAGTCTGACTGAATTAGAACATTTCTAAATTTCATTTAATATAATTATTTATTTTATTTAAATTCGAATATATTAAGATATGAAATTAATTTTATTTGATTTAGTTTGTATATAAATATATCATATACATATATGTGTGAGTGCACGTGTAACATAATAATCCGTGAAAGGTATAATATGCCCCTATATAGATATTGGGATTTACATTGCAACAGACATATTAGCTTATTTTGTATGTCATATACATTATCCAAATATGTGCATGAATATGTGTTACAACATATGTGTGTGTGTGTGTGCACACGCACATATGTATGTATAAATATATTATAAATAATATATGAACATAAAACATTTATATATAGATAAATATATATATATATATATAAGGAGAGAATAATTATTTATAATTCAAAATTAACTTAGTTTTGCAAACATAATAATTTTGTATTATTTTGTATATATTATGAATAAAATAATGTTTTCATCCATAATAATTAACATAAAATAATCTATTGATGAAAATTCAAATTTTACAATTTTCAAATATCTAGGATCGTAAAATAGAGCTTAGAAAAAACCTGAAGATTTTTCAAAGTTGAAATATTATTTATAAAAACAAATACATTGATTTCGATATTAATTATTTAGTATAAGATAACATATTATCAAAAATTCAAAATTTTAAATTTTATAAATTCTAGGATCATGAGTGAAAGTTTAAGAATTTTTTTAAGAATTTCTCAATTAAATTATTATTTTTAATAAATCATAACAGTATTTCCAAAATAATAAACTTTATAAAAATCCTAAATTTTTTCTATACGTTTCAAGAATGATATAATAATTTTTTTAAATATAAAATTGAATTTTTAATGGAAAAATTATTTTATATATAATAAACAATTCAAAATTCAATAAATGTTAATTTAAAAATATGAATATATGTATGATAATTAATTTTAGAATTTGTAAATTCATATTATATATAAATAAGTGTACTAAATTTTTTAAATCACATATATGTCTTATATATGCGTATATGCTATTATGAGAAAAAATATACACTAATATATATATATATATATATGAATTTATTAATAAATATATATAAAACAATTATTAATGACAAAAATTGATTTTGTATAGTAACAACATTTGCCCGTATATAAATCAAATAGTATAATAAACAAATTTTGCACATAACCAAACTGATTTGTGACAACTACATCTACTTACAAAATCTCACATAACTACGCATATAGTAGCAATATGTTTAAACAGATATGAAATTGCTCATTTTAGGATTATAGAATATATAGGGGTTTTTAGGCTCAACGAAAAAGCTAAAGAAAAATTTAGTTTCAAGGACAAAAAGTTTTCTTTTTAGGCTAAAGGATACCTTTTAGCGTAAATCACAGAATGATAGCTGTAACTATCATTTTCTATTTACACTAAATTGTGTCCTTCAGGCTAAAAAACAAACTTATTGTTCTTGAGACTAATTTCTTTTGCAACATCTTCCCCGTGTCTATTTTCATGATTTAATTACTATAATATTAATTAAAATTATGATTCCTTTGAATCCACATTGAAGCAATGACTTCCCTTCCTTTTACTGTTCTTGATTCGTCAGATTGCAAGTCCAGAATCACCGATCTCTAACTATCGAATAGTATTATTTTTTAATTTGAAATATATTTGAGAAATTTGAAGTGGATTGAAAGCTATTTTTTAACTAGCAATGCAGAAGGTAGTGGCAGCCAGAAAAGGTTAGCCATTATTTTAGAGATACATACATACATACATACATATATATATATATATATGGTTGTATTATACAAAAACGAGGAAAACCTTTTTACCAATTCTCACTTTATCTCAACCCATTATCTCTAAGCCAATTCTCTATGTTTTAGCCACCACTAGGCCTTCCCAAAACAGAAATTTTTCAGCCCTAATGATGGGCCTTAAACTCATCTAAGCCCAAGCCAAAATACTAATTTAGTCGCTTGTCGATATTATATATCGATCGATATATTTATAACTGTTATAAATATATATAACATTATTTATTTCTCAAATCATATTCTAATTTAATAATTAATATTTCATAAATATTAATTAATTTAATTAATTTATAACAATTATAAACTAATTAAATCGTTTTGTTTTAAGGGAATTCATCATTTCGGTTGTGTAACTCTTGAGTGTAAATTTAGTCAACGATCAACATCGAACTATTCCAATGTTAACGTTCGCATGTAACTTAGTAGGTGGTGTGACATTATGGAAAAATTTATTGTTTACTCATTTTTGGTAAAATCCAATTTTAGTTTAACAAGCGTTACTGTGACGGTCCAAGATTTTCGACCTTCGAAAATCGACATCAATACGTTCATTTTATTACATGCTGAACAATCGAGTGTCGGAAATACTACATCGTTAGGGAAAAGAAGAAAGAGGTAGAAGAAGAAAATAGAAACAAAAACACAGAATCTCACAATCGCAGCGGAACAATATATAATAGATAACAGTTGGTCTTTATACAAAAAGAACTATAACTGTTATTTACAAATTACATCATCAGAGTACAATAAATCAACAACTCAATACTGGACAGTTATATAACTTGTCCTCATAAGTGCTGAATATACAACCTACAATACATAGAAGAATATAATCAGATACGTGAAATACGTCTCCGTCATCCAACCCGTCTCCTGAGCTCCATAACATCCTATCCTGTATTTGTAATCTCGGTCTGACCCAAGCATTATAATAAAATAACACCCGAGTCAATCTGGGAAGCCAGTGTAAGAAAACACACTCAAATTGGATTACTAAAGTTATCAAAATCCTTTGAAAATCAAAGGTATCCCGTAAGACCAAGCCACAAATAAACACAATGGGTTTTTACCTTACGGTAAACAAAACATTTCATGTCAATTCCTCTAATATTATAATAGTGTGTAAGTACAAATACTTATTTAAATAGCTGAAATTGTTACATTAATTAAATTCCAGCATACTAGGCTCTACAATCAAAACTGCAAAGACACATATTGGATAATAGATTCCATATGAATGACTAGGTACTGGGGTATCACCTTTCCTAGTATACGTCTAGAAACAGCGTAACGAGGTCCACATCAAGATCCTCTACAACACAAGACCGGATTACCCCTAACCTGGATAGACCGAATATGCTATCACCCTAGGTGTTCCCACCCTTCCTGAGCTCCTTCCATGAATCGTAGTAATAATATCGAAGGGTGTCTAGAAAGGTGGTAAACATACAATAATTGGGTGCGACCCACTTAGGCTTGCTGCATCTCCCTTTCTTTTCAGTCGTTCCCGGTTGATGAGGCTAGAGTCTACGATTTCCTTTTAAGGAATTTTCACTTAGAATGCTCATTGTCCTCCAATGACAATGTACTAACGACATTCATCCATACAAGTCCGTTCTGGGTCTGAATGGAACCGAAGGCACTATTCCTACTACATCCATTTTGGAATAATTCTCAAGATTAGTAGCGATTAGCCCTTGCATTTCACTGCTCCATTTTTCACTCCATGCTTTTGTTTTCCTTTCGAAAACGTACTTGTTAGATCGAATTGATTTTTAAATAACTTATCTGATTCTGGTTTCTTCGAAACAACGTTCGATATTTCCGGCAAATTCAACCCCAGTTCTTTAGAAAATAAACAGATGAAATAAGATTAGAGATCACCTCCTAAATGTTAGTGGACGGTTTTCCTTATCATCTTCCTAGAAGAACGAAACGAGTTTATACGTACAGCATAACACCTAAAACAGTAAATATACCATATAATTCCCGTATTTCTTCTAGATATTCCTAATGTTATTGTAACGACCCGTAAATTTACAATAAGTTTATTTGTTTTATTTACATATTTAACTGAAATTTTGTGAAATTTTAAATAATAAAATTTTGAAATAAAAAATTTGATATTCGGAATACATCTATTTTAACATAGCAAAGGGTAAATTTTCAATACAAGATATGAAAGTTTATTTTCTTGTGTAATTTGAAATATAGTTTATTTTGGAAGTAAATAAAGGTGGATTTCTTTTGAATATAATAAATTGAAATCTACCATTTTAACAACAATAGAATTTTATGACGGGAATTTGATATTTGCTATGCGTCCATCTAAACATAGCAAATGGCAAATTTTCGTCGAATAATATAGATGTTCTATCAGTCGCTAGAAATTCAGTTTAAATCGGTTAATAACAGCTGAATTTAAAAGTGTTCCGAAACCTAAATATGTCAACATGAGAAAATTTATTTAGAATACTCTGAATGTAAGACTGCGTAATTCGTTTCGCGAATTTCGGACGTTTCTAGCTCCGTTTGGATTTTTCCGTGTGGAATAGCAATATATATCAGTGGCTGTATCGACTTTTGATAGGATGGTCGTACCACTGATATCTGTATGCCAATTTGATCATCTCGTCGTGCTGATCCCAATGATATATTCACTTCTGTTTTTCCAAACCCCGGTTCGCCGTGAAATCTGTGAACGGTTAGCCGTTGTAGTTCGCTAATTGAGCCTGTTGGTTTCCACGTGACCTTTCATATATCCGCCGTGTTAACCAACAATCAAAACCAACATCCTTTTGTCATTAATATTCTTTTTTGAATTTAACGGTTGACTTTAACTATTCCCTATACCCCAATAATCGTTTCATTATCTATTCGTTTATTTATTTGGTTCATTTCTCCCCCATGTTTCTTTCTCTTCTCTAAATTTTCATCTATACTAATCAGAAAAAGAAAAAAAACAAAACACAGCCTCAAGTCCACATCCATCGTCACTTTTCACCTTCACCGAGCCACACGACCCAAGGCCGCGACCTCGTTTCACTTCTCCCAGATCCATGCGCCCAGCAACCGCCATCGGCCACCACTGCTTGGCTACATGACCGTTTTTTTACCATCGTTAACCCTAGCTCTTCATGCGACCACCACCTTGTCATCAGCCAAACCCCGCGTGCATCACTACCATGTCTTCGACTTCTAGTGAGCTTTAAGTGCTATCATGACCTATTTCATGACATTGTTATCTTATAATAATATTATGAGATTCTCAACATTTGGAATCACCTTTGGCTCAATTATATATGTGGATTTATATCTATATACATTGGTTTATTGTAGCGCTATTCAAGTTAATATTCTCAACATTTCGTTAAATCGACCACAATCACCTTTATTTTGAAATATTTTCAAATTAAAGATTTTAACTTGAATTTTATCATTGACATGTTATACTCAATATCACTTATAAAAGTATGTGTCCAAACATTCCATCATAACAAGTTCGTAGTTTCTTTAAACAATTCTCTAGTATTTCATAAATACACAAGAACACCTCAAATAGCCATTTAGTGAATCAATTTGGATTTTATATTTGCTCCATGTATCAAATACATAAACAAAACATAATATCACACACAACGTAACATGTATGATAATTCCTATTGTTAATGCATAAGGAATCCAACATACATGTTCTCTTTTTAATAGGGTGCTCTTGTATATCGTTTTGGGATAATCTTTATATCTTTTATACTCACCATAAAAGGCATCATTTACAATCCAAAATTGAGTATTAAAACGACTAAAGTTGATTTTAATACATGCATATTGTTAAAATCAACAACGTGTTGTTTACTTATAGTTTAGAAATATCAATGCACCTTTTAACGGCTTTTCTTACACATGCTTCCTCTGCACTTTAATTGAAAATCAAACTACTTAATATTTCCTTCAAAATACTTATTCAATCTTGATGCTTATAAAATGATACATTCGTATCATTTCTTGGATCATATCCCAAGACTCACAAACATAATATCGCTTCCACTGACTTTGAGGCATTTTTTATTAATATGTGTAAACGGCTTACTCTAAATCATTATTTATAATTTCTTGTTTCAATACATAAGTACCAAACACCAAGTCTTCGAGCGATAATTTTGTGAGTAAATCCAAATTAACTTGAGCATATTGAATACCAAATCTGTTGTGCTAATTTCAACAATTGAAATTTGCGATATTATTCTTATCAACGTTGCTCATTTAATTCCAACCACATTAGTCTTTCCATAAAGACCCAATCTCGGCTGATGGATTATATCTCTTTAGTTACGACCCACAAAATCATATTTTGATAGTTGTAACGACCCGTAAAAATTTTGATAATTAAAATTGTTCATTTAAAAGGATTTTGTAATTTAAAGTTGGAAGAAATAAAAAATTGCGATCTGTTAATGAAAATAATAACTAGAATGGAATTGTAACCATATTAATTCAAGTTAATTATTAACAACTTTAGTGAAATTGCAATCAATGGAAATAATGTAAATTTTATAACTTGGTTATAAAATTTAATATAAGGGAACAAATGTAAATAGTGAATTAATGTATGGAATAGTATAATAAATGGTAAAAATCAGTATTATGTAAGTGATTACAACATTCACTTGTAAGTAATAAACTTATAAATATGATTAAAGGTTAATTGCGATAATCATTATAAGCTATCTATTTATTTAGTCTGTTAAACTTATTTGGAAATTTATTGCAATTAAATGATAGTAAATGTGACATTAATGTGAGTTAAGATAACGACTGTTAGTTGTGAATGTAATAAAATAAATATAAATGTTAATTATATGCATAATGTAATAGTTGATTTTTATAAAACAGTGAAATCAAGATAGATAAATCAATTTGGGATTTTAAATTTTATTTATTGTGTGAAATTGACAAAATTCAATATAGTTGAAATATGGTGATTAATACAACTAAAGATGGAAATCGGAAGATATTAATGTAATGAAATGTAAACCGAATGTTAGCTAGAATAATGATTGATTAGAGTATAAAGATTTGAATCAAACGAAATCAATTTATTGAAATTAAACTTTAATTAATTGGATTAATTGAAGTTGAATTTGAATGCTGTAATTATTGAAATAATCAACACTGAAAATGATATGTAAATTTACTTTAAATTATTATATATGTCTAGGTAATCAAAATTGATAAAATTTGTTAATTATTAAATTTGAATTGAAAGATGATTTAATCAATTTAACTATTAATTTATTTAATTAACGTGAAATAGCCATTTTGGCAAGTGTCTCATATTTTGACGAAACCTATTTCATTGGATCCGTAATAGTGAATTATTGAAAGATTTCAAGTTTCGTAACGATCAGACTAGTCATTTGCTCGTACGGGCTCGAAACGCCTAGATATCAATTTAATTAAATAAATTGAAATCAATTTGAAATAAGCCGAATTTAACATAACTTCTTCATACGATTGAATTAGGATTTGAAACCTATTCCATTGAGTTTAAAAATATCAAAAACATCCATTTTGATATATAGAATTACCCATTTTAGTTCCAGAGGCGAAACGGGCTTTGTGGGTCATTCATCGTTCAACTTTCTATACAAATCTAGCTCATTCTTTCTATTTTCAGCTCTGCCTATAAAAAGATCATTATAAACTCTAGGTCATTTCTTATTTCTGATTTCAGTACGTACATTTCCTTCTCAACTACTTATTCTAATGGCAGACAAATACTAATTCTCAAATTTCAAATCCAAATCCAAATCAAAAATCAAATTGAAAATCAACCCCTCAAATTATATTGAACTATATATCGATTTAAAGCTCTCGACGAGCGCATCTCAGATCTGTAATTTTTTTCACTATTTGAACCACTGTTGTTCAGAAATTGAAGAACAAATCGCGGCCGTTCATCGAGTCGCGATCAACTTTGCCTGATCGTCGATTTGAAGATACCGCTGTGTAGAGGGGACTGAGGGGTGTAACAATCCTGTTTTTAAGTCAAATATAATTTAGTAATTAAATTAAAATTTTGGATTAAAATGTGAGTTAATTTGATTTCTTTTCAAAATTAAATAAGATATGTGTTTATATTTTGATATATAAATAGATTGAAATAAAATTTTGATTTGAAATTCAAAATTAAATACCTTATAAATATATTGGATTTATTACAATTTAAATTTATGAAAAAAATTTGTTTTATAATTATAACAAATGATATATATGAAAGTTATATTTTGAAATTAATATAGTAAATTTTCAAAAGTTGTTTAAAGCTAAATTCTATATTTTATAATATACATATGTGTGTTTATTTATTAAAGTATAATTAGTTTTAAAATCATTTTTTTTAAGGTTACATAAATAGTTATAAAAGTAAATGTATATAGATAATTTTTTATTTAAATAAAATTTAATATACTTCCTTTTAAAAAAAAATTGGAAAAAATTAACCGCCTCATTAAAAACCTGAACCTATATCCAACGTGAATGTAGGACAGGGAAAAAGAGTGCGGCACTTTATTAACAACTCATTAATTAAGCAAATGTTATAATACAATGTATGAAATAAAACACAATACAGCCATTCTTATGAACTAACAGTTGCCTTCAAAAATGCTACACCTTACCAATCATCGAACTCAAACAAAATCATAACCCAACAAAAGAAAAAAATGAAATCTCTTAACTGCTACAATCACAAATCAGGATACGCAACTTCAATCTCCCACCAAATTAATTCCCCATCGATCTAAAATCCGTTTGCATCTAGTGGAGATCTCCTTTTTCTTCTTCAATTTGTTGTTCCCCAGTAATTTTAGGTCTAATTCTATTAGCTTCCATCGATCCTGAGTAGCAACTTTTCGGTTTTCATGAAGTCTATTGTTTCGTTCCAGCCAGATGTGATGAAAGACTGTTGTCAAGCTAACATATACCAACCCAGTCGCCTGGTCCGATGCCGAATAGTTTGAGAGAAGGAGTTGAATTCCTTCTTCTATGGTCAAAGCACTCGGATGAGGTAATTCCAATTTAATACAACATGTTTTCCATAGATGTGCTGAATAAGAACATGCCAAAAATAAGTGAGTATGATTTTCAGGCAATTGGTTGCATAGTAAACAGTTTGTATCCGTGTGATATCCCCATTCCATTAATTTGTCTCTGGTAGGCAAACGATTTAAGATTGCTTTATATGCTGTTAATGTCATCCTAGGATTATTGCATTTGTTCCAGATGATCTTTCCCCAAACTTCAGTAGGGTAATGATTTCTCGCCGCGTCCCAAGCCGATTTGAAATTAAACCCTTTAATATCTCTGTTCCATTTCTAGTAATCCATATTTGCCGATAGATCAATTTTAATATTAGAGATTTTATTGTGGAGTTGTCTGGTGAAAGGGATTAAATCCAGTTTAAAAGTTCCCTCATGCATAATTGAAGAGACTTTATCATTAGCATGACCATGTATCTGTAGAATGTCCCATCCCAGGATAGATACCATGCTTTCACTATTTATCCAGGGATCATGCCATAAAAAAGTGTTTCTCCCATTGACAATTACTCTGGTAATGTTATTACGTGCAATCTGTCTATGTTTGAGAATTGATTTCCATGTACATGAGGAGTTATTATCTATATTCATAGTCCAGAATTTCTTATTGTTGCAGTACCTTTTATTCATCCATCGAGCCCATACATTATTTGAATTAATAAATTGCCATAGAAGTTTTAGACTAGCAGCTTTTCTGATACCCACAAAATTCCTCAAGCCAACTCCTCCTTTTGATTTGGGGCGACATAACTTATTCCAGGAAATTTTGTGATTTTTACCATTCCAAATAAAATTCGCACACATTTTATTTAGTTTACCAATAGTAGCCAAAGGTAATTGGTATACCATCATCCAATACATAACCATAGGGGTAATTACTGAATGAATTAATTCTATTCTTCCAGCCATGGATAATAATTTACAGTCCCATCCATTTAATCTTTTGTTTATATTATCAAATAAAGCCCCACAATCAGAGAAATGTAGATAGTTATGAGATAGAGGCACACCTAAATATTTGACTGGAAGCTTACTTTCTTGCATGCTCAGTATCCTCATTATCTCTTGCTTATTTGCTGTGCCTTTGCTAAAATACAACTTTGATTTATTATTTTTAACATTTAAACCCACAAAGATTTTGAGTTTCTTTAAACACTTTCTAATTACCTTGGCACTATTTGTAGAAGCCCGAATAAAAATCATCAAGTCATCAGCATAGAGAAGGTGAGTAATTGCCGGTTCAAAATTAAAAGGAGGAGTAATATCCTTGATTTTGTATGCCTTCGACATCATAATAGAGAAATATTCCATAGCCACACAAAACAAATATGGAGATAAAGGATCACCTTGTCTAATACCTCTATTGCTAGTGATTAATCCTTTAGGGTAACCGTTAATCATGATTGAGAAAGTAGGAGAAGATATGCAATTATGTATTAATTTTACCAATTTTTCAGGAAAACCCAACTTTCTAAGCATATGACATATGAATTTTCTGTTTACCATATCATAGGCTTTATGTAAATCTAGTTTCAAACATAACTTACTAGTGCCTTTTCGATTGAATGATCTTACTTGTTCATGTGAAAGTAGAATATTTTCAGAAATCACTCTTCTAGGAATAAAAGCAGATTGAGCTTCAGAAATTAGATATCTTAGAAAAGGTTTAATTTTGTTGCATATAACTTTGGCAATAATTTTGTATATAACATTACAGCACGATATAGGTCTATAATCAGCAAATGACGATGGGTTATTAATTTTTGGCACAAGGGTAATAAAAGTATGATTTACACCTTTATCTAATTTTCCAGTGGATAAGACCTGATTTATCATATTTGTCAAACTACTTTCTAAATCTTTCCAATGAACTTTGTAAAATTTTGTAGAAAAACCATCAGGCCCCGGGCTGCTATTATCAGATATGGACAATATGGCAGAATGGACTTCATCAGAGCTAATTCTGTTTGATAAAAACTCTCCCCCTTCATCATTAATACAATACATGCAATTTACATCAGGTAGTACTGTATTTATATCATCACCATTAAAGATCTGAGTGAAAAATGAAATAGCTTCATTTTCAATAGTAATGGGATCGTGAACTAGTTTACCTTCTTTAGAAATAATGGAATTTAGATTTGAACTGTGTCTCCTCATAGACATTTTCGAATGAAAGTATCTAGTGCATTCATTACCTTCTGTGAGCCATTCCACTTTTGCTTTTTGATTAAGGTTTTGGAATTCAATATTATTTTGCTCCTTCCATTTTTTGCAGGCTGTCAATAAATTATCGAAACTGTAGTATTATCTGGATTGTTATCAACATGTTTGAGAGCTGATTCATATTCCTGCTGCAACTCCTTCAATATGTTACCATCCAAGCTTCTTCTGTAGATCCATTCTTTTAGGTACATTTTACACATTTTCAACTGTTGTCTAAAAACATGTAGATGAGAGCCCTCGAATTTTAATTTAAATGCATTTTTGAAGCATTCTCCATAACCATCTAGTAAGTGCCAAGTATTCATGTATCTAAAAGGTTTACCTTCTGTAGATAAATGGGGTTCCAGTAATTTAATACATATAGGTATATGGTCACTAGTTGGGTTAGAAACTCCAAAAAAGGCTAGATTAGGAAATTTGTTTATTAACCGATCATTACAGATAATTTTATCTATTTTTGTGGCCACTCCCCTCTTTCTCCATGTAAAATTGAAACCCTGAATAGGCAATTCAACCAACCCTGAATTGATCACACAGTTTTTAAATCATTCCATTTGGCTGTATGGGACTGAATTTCCCCCTTTCTTATCTGAAGTTGATAATTATTATTAAAATCCCCAATCAGGCACCAAGGCATATCAATATATATAGCTTCTTGAGATAATATATCCCATAAATGTTCTCTATCCTTAAGAAAATTACTAGCATATACAAAGGATATTTTCATTTTGAGACCTCCAGCATTCATTATATTCAAAGAGATATGTTGAGAAGACATATGAGTTGGTTCAACCTGCCAAGTTGAATTTTTCCAAATAACAAGAATTCTACCTTTACATGAACACAATTATTATCCAGAAACGACCAACTATTATTCATTTTATATATTAGTTTCAGAGTGGCCTCATTACTTAGTTTATTCTCTAGTAAACCAACCAATGTTGATTTGTGATTTGTTAGAAATTTAAAAACCGCTAATTGTTTTTCAGCAGTATTTAAACCTCTAACATTCCATGCAATTATGGTCATTTTACTTTCGAGTAGCTCCTTGTTTGCCTTTTAGGAGGAGCATTGTTTGAAGAATTTACATCACCAATTTTCTTTTTATTCTTCTTATTATTTATCTCATCAATTTCTTCATTAAATGACTTGTTTACCTCAACAAAATGTACAACATTGATAACAGGATCCTGATTAGAGATTGGATTATCGTCTACAGCAATATGGTTTACTAATTCCTCATCAGAGTTCGATAACTCTTCAACAAGACCTTCCCCATTATTTAAAGAAGATAAAATAGGTATTTCTTCTATCATCTGAACTTGCTGGCTTTCATTTATATTATTTGAAGAGTTATATGAAACTTTCTGTGCTGTTATAAGCTTACTGCTATTTCTATTATTTGCCCACTAAACCTCTTTTGCACTTTTTTCTAATGCAGATTCGTTACCATCCCCTGTAAGTTGGGTTTCCTGACTTGCCAATTCCTCAACACATGTAAATGACGATTTCTTATGATCTTCATATTTGGTTGTTTCAAAATTTTGTGCACCTTTCTCAGCTTGGATATAAGTTGAAAAAGAATTTAGATCCCCCTCCAATGGGTAGAATCGATTTTCAGAGATAATTGTGTTCGAATTTTGGGAATTGATGTTATTATGCACCTGAGTATTGTTATCAACGTCTTGTTGTAATAAAACAATTTCAGTACTATTGTATTTACCTTTATTCACCTGGATTGTATCTGACTCATCTTCTCTGCTACCTCTCTGATTTTCCTTTACATTATTATTTTGATCAATATCTCTATTAAGATCTTTTTCACTTTCAAAATTCAAAGTTTCATTTTCAGTAGTCTTTGATTTTGGAATCCATTTACTTGTATTTTTGATTTTACAGAGTTCTGTTCAATGTCCAAAAATTTTACAACCCTTGCAAAATATTGGTTTATAATCGTATATCACTGAAACTTGTAGTTCTTCTCCATTATGCATAACCACATCAACATGGTTCGGAAACCCCTCTTCAGCAGATATTTCTATTAGCACCTTGGCAAATGCTATCCTGGATTCATCCGCCGTGATTTTATCCATTTTTATTGGTTTACCCAGTACACTAGCTATAGCACTTATCGCTTCCTTATCCCATAAATCCAATTCCAGGTTTTGAAACTTCACCCATGTCGGCATTATTGATAGTAAATCTCTACTAAACCTCATACCTGCCTGCCATTTCTTAAGAATAATAATTCGATTGTCAAACAGATAAGGACCTCCCTTCAACACATTCTCACAATCTGAAGCGTCTACGAATCTGATAATAAAGAATCCATTATCCCGAGCCAATAAATTAAATTGTTTTTTAGGCTTTCAATTTCGTTCAATATACACTTTCAAATGAGTATGGTATGGTCTAGACCCGTATACATAAAAGATGATCGAAATTTTCCATTTATCAGCAGCTCTTTTATTCATTTCATAATCAATTATAGCCTTTTTCTTCTGATTAACAATAACTGGTTGTTTGTATGTTAATTCCACTTGTTCTTCTGATCCTTCAATACCACCATCTGCTGCATTCCTCCATTCCTTATTTTGTCCTTCCTCTAAACCAATCTTGATTCTATTCCAATCTATTGTACGCTGTACATAAGGATTTCGATAATACCCATGATAACCGTTTGGTTTTGAATTATTGCGCGCCTCACCTTGCGTTGTCGTATTATTGTTTATATTAGTTTCAGATCTAACTTTGGTCAGATAATTTTTTTCCTTATTCCAGATCGTCTGCGATTGAAGATTGAATTCCTGATTGTCTGACCTACCGGGTCTTCCTTTATCCATTCGATCATACTTACCAGTTCTATCTGATACCTCAGATCCATACTGTAAATTATCTGAAGTTTTTACATGATTTGAAATTATTATCGCCCCAGATCTGTTCTCGTCAATATCAGATCTAGTATTTATTCGACTAGAAACCCTAGCCTTCTCTTCTACCCGAGAGCGATCGGTTCTTGTTTCTGCGTGTACTTCCTTATCTGGAGGACGCGAGAGAGAGAGAGAGTTGAAATCGCCTTGTGAAGTATTATCACCAGAAGCCGCCATTAAAGCGATCGGTTCTTATCCCTTTTAAAATTTAACATAAGAAAAGTATAAAACATAAAAACATGATTCATAAATCAAAATGAAATAAGGGTTTAAACATAAATTATTGTTTATGACATTTGTAGAACGTGAAGTATGGAATTAAACAAGTGTAGCTTGATAATCACATGCAAGTACAAGTGTCTCATTTTTAATTTTCTTTCATTTAAAGATTTATGAATAAAGAGAAAGGAAAGTTATATATATATATATATATATATATATATATATATCCTTACCTCTGCACTTCACTTTCTTGGATATATTTCAAAACTAAAAATCTGAAAATTCAAACTACAAAATTTAAACTAAATAAAACAATCTCTTCAGAATGTAAAACCTGATACAACAACAATTTAAAATCAAAGCAAAATCCAAGATCAAGTTCAAATTCAAAGCGGATCAGGTCATTTCAAAACTGATCAAAGCAGATTCCAAATCAGATTCCAGATTTCAGTTTTCAAGTTCAGTTGCAATCTAAGTTCAACTCGGTTTTATCAAGTTTCAGTACAACTAAAACATCAAGTTCAGATCAAAATCTATTTCAAAAAAATCAAGTTCCAGGTTTAAAGCAGTGAAGCCTATCCACTGTTTTAACAAATCCAGGTGAGTAAACTTTTATTCTAAAAGCCAAAATTTGTTTATATCTGGATTGTTTGTAATTGACATCTGAAGTGTGTTGTAAAAATATTTGTATAGATGTAAATATGGCCTGCATGTGTATGTGTATGTGTATATATATATATATATATATTTGTGTGTGTGTAGGAAATTGTATGCATGTCTATGTACGGGCATATACATGCCCCTATTCAAAATTTACAAGCTTGATTAAATACGAAATTCAATACCTCGTCCCTTGATCTCTTTGAGAACAGGATGCTTAAAAGAAAATAGTTTGTGTTAATATAATACAAATTTTAAAAATAAAAACAAATAGAATTATTAAGAAATTTATCTGGAGATTGGGAAATTACAGTGAAAATCATTATAAGTCAGAAAATCAAGTTTCAAAATTCTAAGTTTTTGTAACATTCCAAAATTTATAAATTTTAAATTGGGTAATTGTTGAACTTTTGTAATAAAATTTGAAAAGTTTCATAATAAATAATAATAAGTGATAATTTAAATGAATATAAAATTTCAAATTTCTTTTGAGTTTAAGATTTGAAATACTAAAAGTTTTTAAAAAAATCATTTGAATCTAAATTTTATTCATATATGTAAATATATATGCATGTGTGCATGCATTGGTAAATTTGAATTTATATATTGAATTTGATTTTTAATTTGAATTTAAATTTTAAAATAAATGTTTTAGTAAAATAATTTGGATTTATAAATATATATCTATATGATTCATTTAATATGTATTTAAATTCAAAACACTCTTTTTTTTAATAATGTGTATTAATATAAAGCTAATGTCTTTAATAAGAAATGAAAGTTTAAATACAAATTAAATAGTGTAAAATATTATGTTAATAAAAAATTAATTACAAGTGTTAAGTTTGCAAGGACTATAGAGACAAGTGTAATTCATGAGAAGAAAAATTTAAACAAGTGTCATTTGCATCAATTCCATTTTCTTAGGAAAATTTATAGAAAAGGAAATAAGTCATTTATCTTCTTCCCTTACTTTTTATTCATTTCAAAAGAAAATTTTTATGCAGTCTTTACATAAGAAAAAGAAGAAAAAGAATTCAAAAACAAGCCTAAGCTCCTCAACTTTGAAATCAAGGAAACAGATTTCCAGAAAAAGGAAATCTGTAACAAAACTTTCTCTCAATATCTCAAGCCAAAAGAAAGATAATTCAAATCTTCAACAAATTTTACAGAATCAAGCAAGAACTGCAAGGATTAAAGAAGTTCAGGAATCAATAAATAAACAACAGCAAACACAAAGCTTAAAGTTGCAGGCCAGAGATTTCTTCCTCTGTTTTAACTAAAAATTTACTGTAAGTAAGTTAAAATTTTGGTCACTAATTTAATTTAACGCTTGAATAAAACTAAGAATAATCCTAGATCTGTGCCCATCAAATTTTAGATATAAAACCCCAAAAGAATTAAAAAAGAAGAAGAAATTCAGGCTCATCTCTGTTTGGGAATTGTCAGGACTTTTGAAGAAAAAAAAGAGGTGAGTAAACCTTTGTTTCTTCAAATTTTTGTTGCCGTGTGGGTGTTGGATGATGTAGGGAAGTTCAACTTTGGTTTGCATCCTGAATATATGAATGAATGTTAGTTTTTGCATGTTGATCATATAAATTTCAATCTCTGGTTTTAGTTTCAAGAAAAAGAAGAAGTGAAAACCTGTCAAAACCTTCTTTTTCTTCCTTCACTCTGTCTCTATCTTTTATTGAATTTGAAAGAAAAGTAAAAAAATGGAGTACGTGTTAATCTTGCACCAAGTTTCAGTGATAAATCAAAGCAGTTTGAAACTTTCTTTTTACTGGAAACAAAACAAAACATAGTAAATTTTGATTTACAAGTTATCCCATATTCAAACAAATCTAAATCTCCCTCTTTGCTTCTGGAGAGATTGGAAACAAATTGAAAGTTTGTTTAAACCTGTATGTTATTCTAGAAAATGAATTAAAGCAATTCTTATAAAAAAATTCCTTCTTGGAAACAATGAAACATAGTCACAGTTTCAAATTTTCAAGAATTTTGAACTTTCTAAAATTTTAATTTCTATAATACCATGTGAAACTAATTCGAAAGTGATGATTTTAGAAACAAAAATTTGAATTTTAGTTTTGACATTTCTCTGGAAAATAGAATTTGATCAGAAAATGAATTTTTAACAAATTCTGGTGATCCTTGTAGTTATGGGTCTCGAATTCATTGTCGCAGATGGTTTGGACGACCGTGATTACCAGAAAAACACTGGATCAATTTATAAATTATTGCATTTTGGATTAGAGATCGAAATAGGGTTTAAGAACCCATTTTTGTTCATGTCGGAGTTGACGTTGCTGCCCCTTCTACACGTGATCGGACTTCACGCCAGTGGGTTGAATTTATACATCGCACGCGTATGAAGGTAGGGTCCAAAGTTGGTGGCCGATAATGGCCTGGGGAGGCGGGGCGAGGAAAATTTCTCGATGATTTCTGATGGTTTGGGGTCGAAGGGCCTCAATTTTCGTTTTTCGATTTTCTTTAAATTCTGGTTACTGGTGATGTTTGGGGATGGACGGCGACTTATTGGTGGCCGCAGCACCGACCAGCGACGGCGAAGGTGGACGTGCACGTGTACGTGCTTGGGTGTGTGTCAGTTGTGAAATTTGGGAAGGACAAGGGGAGAACTTGAAGCAATACATGGGGACTTGGGGTGAGAACTTGAAGGCGAACTCGAGTGTTTTAATGTTGTATCGGGTTAACTAAAAAACTTAAACAAATTTTGTGGAAATTTTTTTCGCTCGAGTCAATTTTGTCCTAAACTCAAAGCAAAGGGAATGATGGCTCGGGGTACGACCCGAAGCAAGTCTCGAGAAAGTAAATTAAAACAGCAACACAGTTTTTCTTACCAAATTTTTGAAAACACAAATAAATTTATTTACTAAACGAATTAATGATGATGGTGAATAGAATATGAAGCAAATGGTATTTCAAATTTAACATTTTATAAAAGTTGTTTTAAAGTTTAATTTAACAAAATTTTAAAAGGTAAAACAAATGTTTAAATGTTAATTTAAAACCCAAATTTATTTATAATAATGGAAGAATTTTTAACCATTAAGGCATGTAATGATTATTATAATTAAGAATTAATTATTAAAAAATAGGAAATTTATAAAAATAATTAAACTTAATTAACTAATAATTAAAAATTAATAAATTAAATCAAAGGATAATTAACTAATTAAGCCAATTAAATAATTCATAATTAAGTAAATTAAACATTAATTTAAAAATGATTAGTAAGATAATTATATGGTTAATTCACTTTAACCACAAGCACTTGAGTCGACGATGTTTGACCATCATCAAATACTCTGTACTGGATTGGCATTTCTGTTGTAATGCTGTGATTGCTTTGTGATGAATTGTGATTTGTGATTTGTTCCTATATGTGTATGAAACCCCTTTTTGCCGTAAAACGGCATTAAACTGCGATGCGACAAGGAGTCGGATTTCAGTTTGTTATCCGAAACCCACATCGAACCTTGAATGTGAATCTTTGTGATTGATACACCCATAAGTTTTGAATTGAGCGCCCACTATTCAGATTAGCCGGGAGAGGAACTTTGTGTCATATAACCCATTCCGAATAGTGATTCGACAAATGCATTACATTTGAAGACCGGTGGTGTAGACCGGGTGTCTTCGAAAACGATAGGATAACCTATCGATTGTCTCTGCACCGAGTTGCTCCGGTATAGAGATTCCTTAAGTGATGGGAAGTCCGATCGAGATTGTGGATGCCCGGATTTGCAAGGGCTTCTTCCTTTACTGGACGAAGTGCCTTCGGTTCTGTTCGAACCCGGAACAGACTTGTATGTGTATCTGACACTACATTTTGAGATATAAAGCCGATTTCTTTCAAATACATATCTGTTGGTGGCGGAGAATT
Source organism: Allium cepa (assembly GCA_030765085.1). Taxonomy (NCBI): domain Eukaryota; kingdom Viridiplantae; phylum Streptophyta; class Magnoliopsida; order Asparagales; family Amaryllidaceae; genus Allium; species Allium cepa. The sequence continues at coordinate 974,971,466 of CM060935.1, forward strand.
TATTCTCTTAGCTTAACACCCTTCTCTGAGACGTATGAGTTCAGAGGTTATGTAGTTGAAGGTTATCAAAAATAAACTCCCAATTTGGTAGTGTGACATGCTGAGTGCTGCTGATCATTTGTTGATCGAAGCATGGCTTTGTGTAAAAGCATAGCTTTATGGACGAGACATTGTCGATCCTCACAACCCGGTTATGGTCGAAACAGGAATCGTGTCAGCATTGTTATTTGGGGGTAGAGCCCCCTGAGGGTATGTCCATTTCCTTCTGGATTATAAGTGGTATCATGGTATGGAGCCCAGATACTTACTTTGTGGTTGCTGCAAACTTATTGCTTTGTGGTTGTCGGTCAGGAAGCGCTTCTGATAAAGGTTGGTAACGACCTGGAGGTGGCATACTCTTGTCAGTTGTTACCTAGTTACAGAGGTAACCCGGCCTTGTGTAGCAGAGATCCGGTTAGGGTCCGGGGACGTCCCTCCAGAGGCGTTCCATTTTTTCTTATATGGGAAGTTCCTTTGCCCGACCATTTGTTGGAAATCTAAACAAAACAATACGAGCCCTGTACGGTTTTAGTTGTATAACCTACCATGCAGCATGGCGGTAACCTGCTACAAAACATGGTAGCTATAGTAGGCATACAACGAAATGTGGTACGTTGGCTAAGATTAATATTATACTTTCGAAATTGTTTTTCTACACTATGAACCAATAATAATATCTAAAAGTGTTTTCTCGTATTAAGCATTTTTAACTATCATAAGAAGAAATGTCCTCCAAGTCTGCGTTTGCATTGTGTGTGTGGTGGGAGGTCTTATCGTAGTTTCATTTTCAAAAAGCATTGCGAATTTCTTTCAAACTCTTTTGTTTGCTTTTGATTAAAATAAACTGATTTTATTTCAAACAACTGTTTTTGTTTACTCATACCAGTCCCATGACTTACCTGGAGTTTATTGTTCCTTTCCTAAACTCTTGGTGCCCATAAATTTTCCACACGGCCAGCCTAGAAGCAGGTTATCCGTGTTTTGAAGCTAGCTTGGATTTTGAAGTCTTTTGGAAGTTTTCGGATTCTGGAAGCTTTGGATTTGGAAATCTTTTGAAGCGTTGGAGTTTTTGAAGACCTTGTCGAAGATGAAGTATGTTGGAAATTCATTGAAGTTCTGTTGTCCTATTATGGTTGTATAATATTTGTATCACTCTGATATTTGGGATCGATGTAATATTGGATATTGTACCATGTTGTACTTGTGTTGATATATGATATTCATTTTGTTTCCGCTGATATATTCATCTAATGTTGTTATAAGCTCCATCCGAACTGGAATTCGACGTTCGAATCTCCGGTAGTCGAATACAAGTGAGATATTTGATGTCGATTTTTGAACGCTGAATTTCGGGTCGTGACAAAGTGGTATCAGAGCTAAAGGTTGAGTTAGAACTTTAGCTACGGAGTATAACACATTAGATGGCTCATTAGAGATAGGGTGAAGTATACCTTAGAATGAGTATAAACCGAAAGACCGAAACCCTAATATTTCTTGGTCTATTCCTTTTGAACTGTTGATGTTTCCTAAGATATCTTGTCTGTATGCCTAAATAAAGTTTTCTTGCTATTTACAGATAGTAAGAATGAGGGGAAGAAAAGGACAAGGTAGGGAACGGGGAAATACCATCACTACTGGTCAAGTCCCTGCAATTTCAACTGTGCCTATTCAATCTTAGCCGAATCTGGCTGATCTGTGTAAAAGCTTCTCGAGACTTGGTGGAAATCCGTTTACTGGCAAGGAATCAGTTGTAGAAGCCCAAGCCTAGATCCGATCCTGTGAAAGAATTTTTAAAGGATTGAAGTGGGAAGACGATCAAAAGCGACTAATAGCTTCTTGGCAACTCCAAGAGGAAGCGTCAGCTTGGTGGGAGACAGTTACTGTGGATGAGTCAGAAGATAAGTTTACTTAGAAACGATTTAAAGAAGTGTTTGAGCAGCGATATGTTACATCTGATGGTATCTCTTGAATGTACCAGGAGTTTCTAGATTTGAAGCAAGAAAGTCTATCATTTGAAGAGTACTTGAATAAATTCAATGAACCATCTCGATTTGGTCCGGAGCTAGTGAGTTCACCCTTGAAGAAAAATGAAAAATTCATTCGAGGAACGAATAAGGACTATCACGAGAGAGTGACAGCCCACATTAAAGAATCTTTTTCGGACTTGATTGATATGGGTTATCGATATGCTACTCTAGATATGCAGAAAGTTTCGAAAGAGAAGTGGAGTTCAAGTAGTTCAAACTGGAAGAAAAGAAAATTCGAAGGAAAGAGGCCAGTTCAAGGCAAGGAGAAGAAGAGGAGTAATCAAGAGAATTCAGTCAGAAATGTTACTTGTTATAACTATCAGGAGAAAGGCCATTTAGTAAATGATTGTAAGAAGCCAAAGAAACACAATAAGGAAAATCAACTTTAAAGACAAGTCGAAGATCCAAGGAATGCTATAGTTGTCACCAGCCAGGTCATGGAGTTAAGAATTGCCTGAAAAAGAAACGAGCACAAATAGAGAAAGTGTGCGCAATAAAAGATAACCCCTCAACTTCTAAGGCGAATGAAGGAAAGGTAGTTTTGGAGGGTAACCTTATTATTGGTGGAAGAGTTGTTAGAGTTTTATTTGACACGGGAGCTTCATATAGCTTTATCTCTCAACAGATCGTGGACGAATTAAAACTTAAACTCAAGTTTGTCGATTAGCCTATTTGTATGAAGAATCTAGTGGGTGGTCCTTCAAATCTTTGTCTATATTGTAGGAGGGTGCCTATCTCTTATTCTAGCCATAAATTTCCTATTAACCTTTATGTTCTCGACTTCAATGAATTTGAAATCCTACTCGGGATGAATTGGTTATCGAGATACGAAGCCAAATTAGATTGCAGCAATCGAACGATTCTAGCCAAAACTAAACATGGAGATTCTGTTGAAAGTTCTTGTGAAGCCCCTAGTCCGAAAAGGGATAAACTGATAAATACGTTGGGGTATCCAGAACCTAGTTTGGAATCCATTCCTATTGTCCACCATTTTCCCGATGTATTCAAAGAAGTAGTATCCTTACCCCCACACAGTGAAATAAAATTCCAAATTGACTTAGTAGCAAATGCCCGTCCTATCGTTCACGCAAGTCGCAGGATGGCACCTATGGAAAGAATTGAATTAGTCAATCAAACTCGAGATTTACTAAAGAAAGGATTGATTTGCCCTAGTGTTTCTGAATGGGGTTCAGCGGTAGTATTTGTGGCCAAATCTGATGGGTCTTTGAGATTGTGTGTCGACTATCGCGACCTCAATAAGCAAACTCTCAAGAATAAGTTTCCTTTACCCAGGATCGACGATTTATTCGATCAACTTCATGGTGCGGTTCTTTTCTAAGATGGATCTAGCCTAGGGATTCCATCAGTTGCGAATTTCCGAAGATTGTGTTCACCTAACTGCTTTTAGGGGTCCGGATATGTTCTACGAGTGGTTAGTCATGCCTTTTGGACTAACCAACGCTCCTGCGTACTTCATAGATTTGATGACCCGTGTGTTTCGAGAGGTGCTGAATAAATTTGTTATTGTATTTATCGATGATATCTTTATCTACTCCAAAACCGAAGAAGAGCATGTTGAACATCTCAGAATTGTTTTGGAAATTTTGAGGATGAACATCTTATTCGCTAAATTTTCTAAATGTCACTTTTGGGTCAAAGAAGTCATATTTCTTAGCCATATTGTTAATGAAGAAGGGATTTCTGTTGATCCGAGCAAAATATCTGCTATTCTTGACTGGAAGCGACCCACGACTCCAAAAGAAGTTCAAAGTTTTCTAGGTTTAGCAGGCTATTACCGGAAGTTTGTTCAGGACTTTTCTAAAATTGCTAGCCCATTGACCAAGCTAACAACGAAGAATGCCAAGTTCAATTGGACTCCAAAATGTGATGAAGCTTTTCAGGAGTTGAAAAAGAGATTAACCACTGCCTCTGTCCTCGCTATTATTAACAGAAACAAAGGCTTATCTGTCTATACTGACGCGTGTGGTGATGGAATTGGTGCAGTACTAATGTAGAATGGAAAGGTAATTACCTATGCGAGTAGACAATTACGCCTGCATGAAAGAAATTACCCAACACACGATTTGGAGCTTTTGGCTGTTGTTTTCGCCTTAAAGATCTGGCGACATTATCTTCTGGGTAAGGATCTCCTTCAGCTTTTCTAAAAAAGAAAATTTTAAAATTCAATTTAACTTAATATATATTAAATAAATCTTTCTTGTTTAGGTGAAAATTTTGAATTATTCACCGACCACAAATCTTTAAAGTATCTCTTCACTCAGAAAGATTTGAATCTACGACAACAACGATGGTTAGAATTTCTAGCTTCATATGACTTAGATATTCAATATACGTCCGAAAAGGCCATTGTAGTTGCCGACGCTTTAACTAGGAGGCATGTTGTTCTTGCATATCTTGTAGTTACTCCTACTCTCCTTGAAAAGATCGCTAGCAAGCAAAAAGAAGACCAGTTCCTTTGTGGAATTTGTAAAAGAATACATCAAGGTGAGGATTCAAGTTTTGGAATCGATAATGATGGAGTTGTATGATTGAAAGGAAGAATTTGTGTCCCCGATATTCCGAAGCTGAAACGTGAAGTTTTGGACAATGCCACAAATCCAAACTTTGCATCCATCTAGGAGTCAATAAAATGTATTGTGATATTAAAAGAACCTTCTGGTGGAAGACAATGAAAAGGGACATATCCACACTACACCAAAAACGACTTTTGGTAGCGTTGAAAAAACGCTACCATAACTTATGGTAGCGTTTTAGAGAACGCTGTTATACGACACGCAACTAAAAGTCTAAAACTTTTTGTTGCGTTGTAGTAAACGCTACCAAAAGTCACTTTTAAATGCAACTATAGGTATTTTCTGTAGGATTTAAAAAACGCTACCAAAAGTCACTTTTAAATGCAGCTATAGGTTTTTTCTGTAGGGTTAAAAAAATGCTACCATAAGTCTTCATTTTTGGTTGCATTTTTGGTTGCATTTTTGGTTTATACCATTTCCTACAATCGCTTATATACTATCCATATTAAAACGAACGATCAATCGCATAATTTTCATATATTCAAATAAACAATTAAATCACATAATTAGCATATACAAATAATCAGTCATGTGATCATCATATTCAAATAATTGCAAAAACATGCTAATCTCACAATAAAATAAAATATCCATAATCAATTCGATAGTAGTTTTTCAACAAAATAAGTCACATACTACAAGCATTCACATACAAGTTTCCACAAATGGTACTAACAAAATACGACAACATATATAACAATTAAATTCATGTTCGTTGCTTGATTACCAATAGTTCTTTGTTGTCGATAGTCTTCGCTTCGAAATAGCTAATTACCTGCAAACGAGTTTAACAATCAACAATATATATATATATATATATATATATATATCTGTGTGTGTGTGTGTATGAAAATCATGTAATCTATAACTCGATATTCTATATTAACACATATTAACAAAAATTGTTCTATTTTTATATGCATCCTATATGGTTCCCCAACGAATACACAATTTTCAATTTACACAGATATTCAGATTAAAACTGGGTTAGAAGTCTGACTGGACTTCATTCTATGTGTAGATTGTGTATTCAGTACTATGGTCAAGTTAAATCTTATAAAATATGAAAAAGTATCTAGAATGTCCGTAATCCATCGATGATGCATCCATCCACTAATTGAAATGTACAATTTTCTTTACCCTTGTCGTCTTCTATCAATTGGGTTCTCTAAAACAAAAATATTCCCTAAATTCACATTGCCGTAACTGTATTAGGCAACAACTGTAGTGTCAGTTACTTCCAATTATTTGTGTTAGCCCTCTTGTATAACTACATTTGTATAACTACATTTGTGTAATACATGTGTTAGCCCACTTGTGTAACTACATTTGTGTAATACACTGGCTATGATTCATATTACTGGACTGATTTCATCTACTCTTGTGTAACTACATGTGTTATCCCTCTTGTGTAACTACATTTGTGTAACTATAAATTCACACACACACATATATATAAATACACTTATATCCAGAAAAATATAAATAATTCACAGAGCTTAAACCTTAAGCTTATAAGTCAGCTGCATATATGGATAACCACATTAGATCAGTAGATATAATTGTATAAATTATCATACTTCCTTAATCTTAATGAATCAACCAGTACAATAGTAAATATATGTCCCATACAACACATGATATTCATATAGCTCATAGTACATACCTGCTCCAGCATACTGATCCAGACCAGGAAAAAGCTTCGTAACATCAAACAAGTGTTCACTCCACCACCAACTGCTTCCAACACTCCAAATCCCAAAGGTATTGATCCAGCATTGAAATGTTTGTCCCTAAATGGCCCTTTCAGTAGTGCCTTCCTTTCCTATAATCACAGTTGGTTCATAATTACAGTATGCGTATTAAGAAATGATCAGTATTTTCTAAGAAGTTTCTTGTCCATACCTCAGTACGCAGCTGAATCTTTTGTTTTATAAGGGAAAGCGGGGATAGAGGCGCAGAAGGAAAACCCTCAGAGCCTGAGCCACTGTGGTAGCGATAGGTGGCTTGACTTTCTTCTTAAGCTCGTTTATTTCCTCTCAGATTGTTCAAACTCTACGTGACTGCCAACCTAAATAACAAGTGTATAACGTGTATACAAAAAGACCTCTCATCACAACTAGATGTACCAAGTAGTTTCTTTGCATTGGTCTAGGTATTTCTTTGCATGATACTAAGATATTGTTTTATGATCATGGGTCCATTAATGCATATTTTACTAATCTAGCTAGACGTTGTTGGATCTAATTCTTCCATACAAATTTACAACTGCATTCTTGATAGCTCGATTGCTTTCTTTAAAATATCCTCTCTTGTGCCGAATTGTGAGGCTTTATACAAACTCAATAATTCATGAATACTTTTTCTTTGCTCTAACATAGTTGTTCCTTGCTCGTTTAAGTACATACTTTCCAAACATATCTGTACTTTATATTTGTAAATATTTTTTATTTCTTTTTTTCTTTCTAAAAATAATTATATAACAATAATCATCATAATAACTTGCTAATTGACATAATGTGATGACAAAATATAAGAAGTGCTAACTGGAAGATAGACATAAAGCAACAGAGTAAGGAATTAATATAGGATGGATAAAATATATGCAAAACTATTATAATAAAATGCTGGTGCGGTTTCATTTTTCTCCACAACTAACAGAGTAGGGAATTAATATCATCTTACTACATATCAATTTCCAAGACAAAAGGTAAGTTTATTAATGAGTTAAATCAGCTTTCATACCTTGTGAATTGTGAATAATATTACGGATCTTCTACATAATATACTCTGTAACTACTCATCGACGTCTTAATAAGAGTTTCACGTTGCCAGAAGAAAAGAACAGAATTTCAAGAACTTAAGCCATGTTGTTGCATTTCATCAATAAAGCCATCAACAACCGACTCTATATTTGATTTACATTAAGACCCACGATCAGATGCTACTTCACGAAAAATTGTTTCAGATAGTGTGTCCCAGCTCATTGGGTCATGATACCCCTTGAGCATTTCAGGCTTGCAAAGTGGTAACTAATATTTTCCGAAAGAAGATAATATGGTCTCGGAAGACTGTATAGCAACAATAGTTACATTGGAACAAAATGACACTGTACACTCGAGTCATCATGTATTATCTCAATACAGTACAAATGTTTTGGTCTCTGATCTCAATTCTCTAATCTCAATCGGACAAAAGTGGCCTACCAGTAGTAGCATAATTTTGTTTTTATCTAATGTTACCAATAAACAACGATCTACTGAACTAAAGCACTGAAGTGGGCAATACAATAAACACCTAACTTATCAAGTGCTATAAAATGCTCAGAAAAATGGGAAAAAAAGAATTAATTTGGCTTTGCTACGAGCCGCTAAAATTAACTATAGAAGCTTCTATTCTTATATAAATATCAAAGTGTGTCCTTAAGTCAATCGCTGTTGATGAAAAGTAGTAAGTTCAAATTATAGTAGCTAGTAAAAAAGGCCACAAGCTATATGTTTATACAACTACCGAAGTATACAATTTGATGTAGAATACAGAATGCAAGTGGTTTAGTTAAAGAGTGTTTTCTATATGCGTTTTGGGCTGTAATCAAATTTTTAGTCAATTTCGATATTTGTTCTCAATATGAACAAATAAGTATCGTATCTAAAACATTACAACACACCTAACATCAATTATTAAGAGCAACATCAATTTGATAAAAGGTGCATTGAGTTTTATTTTCTTAATTTCGTAAATCGTAAAATTTTGACAGGGTTGTCAATACTTCGGATATAAAACTAGATAGTCTGAAGTATGTATTGGGTTGGATGATTGGGTTGATTAATATAATGACTAGTAGAAATAAAATTGATCTACATATCTTAAGACAGGTCAGAAACTTTTTGACAATATAAAAGTGTGTTTCTAGACAGGTTTACAAAAGTATGTTCACAAAAGCAGGAATTAAGAAACAAAGTGTTCGCCAACATAAGTTGGAAAATAGGTTTGGAGGTAAGACTAAAAGTGATATTAGTCAATTATCTATATTTCATAATTATTTAACTGTGTTGTTTTGTTACTTCTATCTATTTTTGTTATATGACATCCATTGCAAATAAATTGTTAACTTACATTAGTTTCTAAATAAATAACAACTTCAAATAAAATATTGTTACTTAAATTAAATATAACTTCTAATGAAATATACTCATCTTTAACTGAAATACAACTTCAAAATAAAACACACACACACTCACACTCTCCATGTTTAACTACTATACAACTTTAAATAAAATACATCAAATATCATCTTTCTGTAATAATGTATGTTATGCTAATCGCTTTTGATGTTTGTAAAATTATTGCTCCATCTGCCCCTTTATAAGGAAAGGTTTAAAGAGTGTTTTCGCTAAGCTATAGATATCATGTTCCATGTAAGCTCAGGTAGCTTAAGTCGAACATGAACATTGACAATTGCAACGATCTAAGGCTCCGTTTGTTTTGAGATAAAAAAGTGTTGAATGCTTAATTAAATAAGTGACAGGAGGTAATTAACTAGTTTGTTTTTAGATAAATGATATTATTTAGATCTTTTATTCAGTGAATTAAATAAGCATAATTTTTAGTACTGATCTCTTATTATACTATATTTTTCTAGTTAAAACCATGTGTAACACAAAATGTAATTGGTTCATAGTTTTTTTAAAACATACCAAAACTTAGAAAAGTTTGAAAATAACATTAGTTTTGTTTTTAGTTCTATCTCCTTTTTTGGGAGAAAAAATATATGACAGAAACCATCTTAATCAAATTTCAATGTCAATTTGTGTTTGTTTTAAACTTAAAAAAGTGCTGGCTGTAAAATAGAAGCATTCAACATTTATTACAATAAGTGCCTTCTGATGACTATAAGTTATGACTAATAATATTTAATCATTTTTGTAGTGCTAACTGAAATTTTAGATATTTACAACATTGCACAAATAACCAATAAGCGTAAATAATCGCTCTTAATATTAATCAACAATCAGACAACATATTTCTTATTGCAAGTAAATGTAACCCAAAGACAACAAATAACCAATAACACAAATCTTAGTAATTTCATAATCCAAAGTTGAAACAAAGTTATTAACAGTTTCGAAAATAAATACTGCTAACCCATATGAACTAAATCATTAAACAAAGAAAAATCAGTTATGTAATTTTAAAGAAAAACTGGAATAGAAAATTGAAACTAGGGTTATTGGTTACCCATCATAGCAGCGTTGAAGTGGTGGAGCTAAGCCAGTAGAACGACGATGATGGCCGACTCTGATGCTATGATTGCAGCTAGGGTTCGAAAACCACGGCTGCATCCTACTCGAAGCTTCCACCATCGACCCACGAATCCGTCCGACTCCATTCGCCGCATTGATAAGAAAACGATTTCAGCCAGTGAATAACTTTTAGCTATAATTGAGTTTAAAGATTGATGAAAAAGAAGGAGAGATTTGATTAAAAGAGGGAGAAATTAGGAATTAGGATTTCTACCGTTTGCTGGGACAGGAGTAACAAAAGAAACGAGGAAGGAAATATAAGCGGATACAAGCGAGATAATGAAAAATAGATGAACGAACGCTATAGTTCCAAATAATTTGGGAAAATAGTAGCATTTCAAATTGAAACGCTGGCGATAGTTGCAACCAGAAGGAGCTTTTCTTGTAGTGCCATTTATGTGAGTCGCTATACTACTTGTCAACAAATTAAAAGCGATCAAAAGAGAGTGGCCGGTTTACTTCAACCTTTGGAAGTACCGAAGTGGAAATGGGATCAGGTATCGATGGATTTCATCGACGGATTGCCATGAACTAAGAAGGGAAATGAAGCAATATGGGTTATAGTGCACCGTCTAACCAAAACTGCTCACTTCATTCCAGTGAAATCCACTTGGACAACAGCAAGTTTAGCTGAGCTATATATCAAAGATATTGTTCGTCTTCACGTTATACCGAGCAATATAGTGAGTGATCGTGACCCGATCTTCACTAGTAGATTTTGGGAGGCGTTTCAAGCCACATTGGGAACAAAGCTGAACTTCAGTACTGCTTATCATCCACAATCTGATGGGCAGACAGAAAGGATAAATCGAATTTTAGAGGATCTTTTGCGAGCTTGTATCCTTGACTTTGGTGGTTCTTGGGAGGACTATTTACATTTGGTCGAATTTTCATGTAATAATAACTATCAAGACAGTATCGAAATGGCTCCTTTTGAAGCTTTATATGGTCGTCAGTGTCCATCACCAGCATGCTGGATTGAATCTGGTGATAGACTCGTTCTTGGGCCAGATATGATTAAGGAAGCCACGGAGAAGGTTGATTTTATTCGGAAGGAGTTAATAACCGCTCAGAGTCGCCAGAAGAGTTATTATGACCGCAGAAGAAGAGCTTTGGAATTTCAAGTTGGAGATTCCGTTTTCTTGAAAATATTCCAATGCGGGGTGTGTTAAGATTTGGGAAAACTGGAAAGCTAGCACCGTGATACATTGGTCCTTTTCCTATTTTGGAAAGGATTGGTCCTCTAGCATATCGAGTACAGCTACCTAACTGGTTATCCGGCATACACGATGTATTTCACGTTTCACATCTTCGAAAGTATGTGCACGATCCAGATAGTATTATCGAAGAGGCAGCTCAGCAGGATCTTAAGATCACACCAAATTTAACGGTTAAAAGAGAACCAATAAAGACTGTGGATCGGGACGAAAAGCAATTACGAAACAAAATTGTGAAGCTGGATAAAGTGCAGTGGAGCGATGATGCAAAGGACTGTACTTAGGAGACCAAAGACAATATGCAAAAGTCTTATCCTAATTGTAGAGTGGATATCTCGGCCTAAATCGGTAAGCCATTTCTCTATCCTTTTCTGAATTCGTAAATTCTTTATTTGCTTTTCTCTCTCTTTCAAATTTCGAGGACGAAATTTTCTTAGGGGGGAAATCTGTTACATACCAAAATTTATAAATTTTAAATTGGGTAATTGTTGAACTTTTGTAATAAAATTCGAAAAGTTTCAAAATAAATAATAAATAAGTGATAATTTAAATGAATATAAAATTTCAAATTTCTTTTGAGTTTAAGATTTGAAATACTAAATGTTGTTTTTAAAAACATTTGAATCTAAATTTTATTCATATATATAAATATATATGTATGTGTGCATACATGGGTAAATTTGAATTTATGTATTGAATTTGATTTTTAATTTGAATTTAAATTTTAAAATAAATGTTTTAGTAAAGTAATTTGGATTTATAAATATATATCTATATGACTCATTTAACATGTATTTAAATTCAAAACACTCTTTTTTTAATAATGTGTATTAATATAAAGCTAATGTCTTTAATAAGAAATGAAAGTTTAAATACAAATTAAATAGTGTAAAATATTATGTTAATAAAAAATTAATTACAAGTGTTAAGTTTGCAAGGACTATAGCGACAAGTATAATTAATCAGAAGAAAAATTTAAACAAGTGTCATTTACATCATTTCCATTTTCTTAGGAAAATTTATAGAAAAGGAAATAAGTCATTTATCTTCTTCCCCTTACTTTTTATTAATTTCAAAAGAAATTTTTTATGCAATCTTTACATCAGAAAAAGAAGAAAAAAATTCAAAAACAAGCCCAACCTCCTCAACTTTGAAATCAAGGAAACAGATTTCCAGAAAAAGGAAATCTGTAACAAAACTTTCTCTCAGTATCTCAAGCCAAAAGAAAAATAACTCAAATCTTCAACAAATTTTACAGAATCAAGCAAGAATTGCAAGGATTAAAGAAGTTCAGGAATCAATAAAAAAAACAGCAAACACAAAGCTTAAAGTTGCAGGCCAAAGATTTCTTCCTCTGTTTCAACTAAAAATTTACTGTATGTAAGTTAAAATTTTGGTCACTGATTTAATTTAATGCGTGAATAAAACTAAGAATAATCCTAGATCTGTGCCCATCAAATTTCACATCAAAAACCCCAAAAGAATTTAAAAAGAAGAAGAAATTCAGGCTCATCTCTGTTTGGGAATTGTCAGGATTTCTAAAAACAAGAGGTGAGTAAACCTTTGTTTCTTCAAATTTTTGTTGCTGTGTGGATGTTGGATGATGTAGGGAAGTTCGACTTTGGTTTGCATCCTGAATATATGAATGAATGTCTTTTTTTGCATGTTGATCATATAAATTTCAATCTCTGGTTTTAGTTTCAGGAAAAAAAAGTGAAAACATGTCAAAACCTTCTTTTTCTTCCTTCCCTCTGTCTCTCTCTTCTATTGAATTTGAAAGAAAAGTAAAAAAAATGGAGTTTGTTTTAATCTTTCACCAAGTTTCAATGATAAATCAAAGCAGTTTGAAACTTTCTTTTTACCGAAAAGAAAACAAAACATAGTAAATTTTGATTTACAGGTTAACCCATACTCAAACAAATCTAAATCCCCCTTTTTGCTTCTAGAAAGATTGGAAACAAATTGAAAGTTTGTTTAAACCGGTATGTTATTCCAGAAAATGAATTAAAGCAATTCTTATAAAAAAAATCCTTCCTGGAAACAATGAAACATAGTCACAGCTTCAAATTTTCAAGAATTTCGAACTTTCTAAAATTTTAGTTTCTATAATACCATGTGAATCTAATTCGAAAGTGATGATTTTAGAAACAAAAATTTGAATTTTACATTTGACATTTCTTTGGAAAATAGAATTTGATCAGAAAATGAATTTTTAACAAATTGTGGTGATCCTTGTAGTTATGGGTCTCGAATTCGTTGTCGCAAATGGTTTGGACGACCGTGATTACCAGAAAAATACTGGATTAATTAATAAACTGTTGCATTTTGGATTAGAGATCGAAATAGGGTTTAAGAACCCATTTTTGTTCATGTCGGAGTTGACGTTGTTGCACCTTCTACACGTGATCAGACTTCACGCCAGTGGGGTGAATTGATGTGTCGCACGCGTATGAAGATAGGGTCCAAAGTTGGTGGCCGATAATGGCTTGGGGAGGCGGCGCGAGGCAAATTTCCCGATGATGTTCTGATGGGTTTGGGGTCGAAGGGCCTCAATTTTCGTTTTTTGAATTTTCTTCAAATTCTGGTTACTGGTGATGTTTGGGGGATGGACGACGACTCATTGGTGGCCGCAGCGCCAACCAGCGATGGCGAAGGTGGACGTGCACGTGTACGTGCTTGGGTGTGTGTCAGTTGAGAAATTTAGGAAGGACAAGGGGAAAACTCGAAGCAATACATGGGGACTTCGGGTGCAAACTCGAAGGCGAACTCGAGTGTTTTAATGTTGTATCGGGTTAATTTAAAAACTTAAACAAATTTTTTGGAAATTTTTTCGCTCGAGTCAATTTTGTCCTAAACTCGAAGCAAAGGGAATGATGGCTCGGGGTACGACCCGAAGCAAGTCTCGAGAAAGTAAATTAAAACAGCAACACGGTTCTTTTTACCAAATTTTTGAAAACACAAATAAATTTATTTTCTGAACGAATTAATGATGATGGTGGATAGAATATGAAACAAATGGCATTTCAAATTTATAATTTTATAAAAGTTATTTTAAAGTTTAATTTAACAAAATTTTAAAAGGTAAAACAAATGTTTAAATGTTAATTTAAAACCCAAATATATTTATAATAATGGAAGAATATTTAACCATTAAGGCTTGTAATGATTTTTATAATTATGAATCAATTAATTAAAAAATAGGAAATTTAAAAAAATAATTAAACTTAATTAATTAATAATGAAAAATTAATAAATTAAATAAAAGGATAATTAACTAATTAAGCCAATTAAATAATTCATAATTAAGTAAATTAAAAATTAATTTAAAAATGATTAGTAAAGAGAATTACATGGTTAATTCACTTTAACCACAATCACTTGAGTCGATGATGTTTGACCATCATCAAATACTCTGTACTGGATTGACATTTATGTTGTAATGCTGTGATTGCTTTGTGATGAATTATGATTTGTGATTTGTTCCTATGCGTATATGAAACCCCTTTTTGCCGTAAAACGGCATTATACTGCGTTGCGACAGGAGTCGGATTTCAGTTTGTTATCCGAAACCCACATCGAACCTTGAATGTGAATCTTTGTGATTGATACACCCACATGTTTTAAATTGAGCGCCCACTATTCGGATTAGCCGGGAGAGGACCTTTGTGTCATATAACCCATTCCGAATAGTGATTCGACGAATGGATTGCATTTGAAGACCGGTGGTGAAGACCGGGTGTCTTCGAGAACGATAGGATAACCTATCAATTGTCTATGCACCGAGATGCTCCGGTATAGAGATTCCTTAAGTGATGGGAAGTCCGATCGAGATTGTGGACGCTCGGATTTGTAAAGGCTTCTTCCTTTACTGGACGAAGTGCCTTCAGTTCTGTTTGAACTCGAAACAGACTTGTATGGTCGTGTGTCTAACACTACACTTTGAGATATAAAGCCGATTTCTTTCAAATACATATCTGTTGGTGGCGGAGAATTTATTCTCTTAGCTTAACACCCTTCTCTGAGACGCACGAGCTTCGAGGTTATGTAGTTGAAGGTTATCAGCAATATACTCCCAATTTGGTAGTGTGACATGCTGAGTGCTGCTGATCATTTGTTGATCGAAGCATGGCTTTGTGTAAAAGCGTAGCTTTGTGGACGAGACTTCGTCGAACCTCACAACCCGGTTATGATCGAAACAGGAATCGTGGCAGCAAGGTTATTTGGGGGTAGCGCCCCTGAGGGTATGTCCATTTCCTTCTGGATTATAAGTGGTATCATGGTATGGAGCCCAGATACTTACTTTGTGGTTGCTGCAAACTTATTGCTTTGTGGTTGTCGGTTGGGAAGCACTTCGGATAAAGGTTGGTAACGACCGGGAGGTGGCATACTCGTGTCAGTTGTTACCTAGTTACAGAGGTAACCCGGCCTTGTGTAGCAGAGATCCGGTTGGGGTCCGGGGACGTCCCTCCAGAGGTGTTCCATTTTTTCTTATATGAGAAGTTCCTTTTCCCGACCATTTGTTGGAAATCCAAACAAAACAATACGAGCCCTGTATGGTTTTAGTTGTATAACCTGCCATGCAGCGTGGCGGTAACCTGCTACAAAACATGGTAGCTACAGTAGGCATACGACGAAATGTGGTATGCTGGCTAAGATTAATATTATACTTTCGAAATTGTTTTTCTACACTATGGGCTAATAATATTATCTAAAAGTGTTTCTCGTATTAAGCATTTTTGACTATCATAAGAAGAAATCTCCTCCAAGTCTGTGTTTGCATTGTGTGTGTGGTGGGAGGTCTTATGGTTGTTTCATTTTCAAAAAGAATTGCGAATTTCTTTCAAATTCTTTTGTTTGCTTTTGATTAAAATAAACTGCTTTTATTTCAAACAACTGTTTTTTTTTACTCGTACCAGTCCCATGACCGACCCGGAGTTTATTGTTCCTTTCCTAATCTCTGGGTGCCCATAAATTTTCCACACGGGCAGCCTGGAAGCAGGTTATCCATGTTTTGAAGCTAGCTTGGATTTTGAAGTCTTTTGGAATTTCTTGGATTCTGGAAGCTTTGGATTTGGAAATATTTTGAAGTGTTGCAGTTTTTGAAGACCTTGTCGAAGTTGAAGTATGTTGGAAACTCGTTGAAGTTCTGTTGTCCTATTATGGTTGTATCATATTTGTATCACTTTGATATTTGGGATCGATGTTATATTGGATATTGTACCATGTTGTACCTGTGTTGATATATTATATTCATTTTGTTTCCGCTGATATATTCATCTAATGTTGTTATAAGCTCCGTCCGAACTGGAATTCGACGTTCGAATCTCCGGTAGTCGAATACAAGTGAGATATTTGATGTCGATTTTTGAACACTGAATTTCGGGTAATGACGTTTTAATTATATAACATGTTTCGAATTTGAAAATGATGAATTTTGATCATATCATCACAATTTTTAAGATTGTTTGGGTCGAGTTATATTGAGTTGATCGGGTTTGGGTTTATCGTCGAATTTCGACGATCGGCGAGATTTGGTGGGTCGTGCTTTGGGTTGAAGGTAGCTTGGAGGATGCCAAAGTTAGGAAAAATAATCGGAAAATTTTTCTATCAACAGGATGGCGGCATGGTGGATTTGTAGTTTTTAAGGCCTGGGTTGGGTTGTCGTCGTTCTTAAAGCAATTACGTTGACGCCGGGGCACTGGAATGGATCGAACCAAAGGGAAAAGGTGTAGGGTTGAATGGCGAGGCTATGGTAAAGGTGGCGTGGCTTCTGACGATCGGAATCGGTGGAGGGAGGGAGTTTTGCCGATCGAATCTTGTTCCAGTTAGGTGTTGTTCAACTCGATTTCAAGTTCATCATTAGTTCGTAAATCTGGGTGTTTGTGATGATATATGTAAGGTTCGGCAACTTGGTGTTGGTCGACGACTTGGTCGGAGATGGCCAGTCAGTTTGTACATGTGTACACGTTCATGTTCGAGTCTGGTGAGATTGTGATGTTTGGTGAAGAAGAGTGTACATCGGGTCGATCTCGAAGTAAAAGATGGTATTGCTCGGGGAAACGAAGGACAAGGTTTGGCACGGGGTTGGCTCGGAAATTTTATTGGTTTGGCCCGGGTTTTTGTTAAGTTGAAGTAATCAAGTTTTTAAATTTTATCTAAATGAATAAGTTTCAAAAGAAAAATATAAACCAAGTTCTAAATCAAAATATTAACAAGTTTAAACAAGTTTTCAAGGTTTTAAAATGTTTTAAAATATATAACCTTTATTTTTTTTAAAGTTTATTTTTAAATAAAATTAATGTTGTAATTAAGAAGTTAATCGAGAAGAAAACATGTTTTTAATTATTAATTAACTTAAAAGTTTAAGTTAATTTATATGTTAATGATGGTTAATTTTCAAGGTTATTCAAATGAGATTTTAAAGATAAATGGTTGTCTTAAATATTGTTTTGATTTTAAATTAACTTAAATGTTTTAAATAAATTTTATGTTAGCGATAAATGTTTTCAAAATTTATTAATAAGATTTTCAATGACAATTAATCAATTAGAAGCTGATTAATTAATGCGATTAATTTAAGGTTGATTAATGTAAGTAATTAAAGGTTAGTTACTTAATGTGATTACTTAAGGATATTCAAATAATTAAAGGTTGATTTATTAATTAATTAAAGGATGATTTAATTAATAATAAGTAATTAAAGGGTAATTAATTACTTAGGGTAAATTACTTAATGAAAGTAATTTGGAAAAATTGATTTAATTAATTAAGGATAATTAACCAAGTGATTAAAGGATAATAACTCAATGTAATAAATTTGTGATATATTAATATAAGTGATTAAGGATAATCACTTGTTGTAATTAATTAAAGGTAATTAATTAAATAGTAACTAATTAAGGTTAATTAATTGATTAATGTAATTAATTAAGGATAAATTAATTAAAGAATAATTAAAGGTTAATTAATTAATGATTAAAGGTTGATTAATGAATGGTTAAAGATTAATTAATTAATAATTGAGGGTTAATTATTAAATAATTAAAGGATAAATTAATTAGTTAAAGGTTAATTAATTAATGAATAAATGTGAATTAATAATGATTAAAGGTTAAATAATAAATGATTAAAAGATAATTAATTAATAATTAATTAATCGATGATTTAAAGTATAATTAATTGATGATTTAGGATTAATTATTTAATAATTAAGGATAATTAATCATTAATTTAAGGATAACTAATGAAAGTAATTATGTGAGTAATTAATTAAATAACTAATTAAAATGGTTTGTAATTACTTAATTAGGCAAGGTCAAGTGATAAGTAATTAATTTATTTAGAGATGATTAAATTAATTATAATTAGGTGATTAATTAATCTTGCTTAGGGTTGATTGGATTATATTGAATGCCTTGAATTGTTTGATATCCCTGATTTGTGCTGTTATGTGATATGAATTGCTTTGGATTGAGCTACGAACTGTGATTTATTTATCTGTGTTGATATTACTTGTTTACCTGTAAATGAAAGATAAGCGTTATAAGATTATACCATTTATCGACATTGTTGTGCTGGAATTAGTGATGGTTGTGATATGTTATTGTTGTGTGTAAAACCCTTGGACTACACCACACACATAGATATAGATTTCACGAGAAATTGGTTAAGTCATGAGTTTTTGAATTTAACATTATTTTATTCAAAATGGTAAAATAATTTCAAAGTTGAATTTTGAATCCAAAATGGTTTGAAAGTGAAATTGGGCTTAATATGAAAAGAATTTTGAAGTTAAAATTATTTTTAATGGCTTGTTAAAGTTTTTAAATTAAAATAATTTAGTTTGAATTTCAATTTAAGATTTTGAAGTTGAATTCTATACACACACACATATATATATGAACACTATGGTTTAAATGGTTATACAGGTTACACAAATGATGTTAAACCATTTTAAAAGAATTCTAAAATACTCTGGGAATTTGAATTTAACTCAAATTTGAGCTTGCCGAGTATACGGTAGTTCACTGATTTTCAAATTTTACTTTAAAAAGCTATAACTTGAGCATATTTAATCGGATTTTTCCAAGACGAAAAACATTTGTTTTCAAATGATAATAGCTTTCATATAAGGAATGGATTTCCAGTTTCTTTTGAAAGGATTTCAAGTTTTGGGAGAATCAAATGGAAATTTGTTTTTGAAAGCTATGAATGAATCTTGTGAAAGATTGTTGAACCTAGTTTTAAATTGAAGCGGATCTGAAAGATGAATCTTTTGTTTAAAAGATTAAAAATGGAAATTTGTTTAATCCGTTCAAAAAGAAAGGTTTTGGGTTAAAAGTTGTGACTTAACTAAGATCCCAATATATCCATATGATTTTAAATGAAATTAGCGCTCATTCTTCGGGTTTAGCCTAGAGAGGACTTTATGTCATAAAACCCATTCCGAATAGTGATATGACGAAATGGATAGCAATTGAAGACAGTGGTGAAGACCGAGTATTTTCGAGAACGAAAGGATTACCTGTCGAATGTCTTTGCGCCGAGTTGCTTCGGTATAGAGATCTCGATATGTGATGGGGAGTCCGTTCGGGATTGTGAATATCTGGATTTGCAAGGGCTTCTTTTGAATTGCTTTTGTTTCCATTCAGACCCAGGATGGACTTGTATGGACGTATGTCTGACGTCACACTTTGAGATGTAAAGGTGGTTTCTATCAAATACATTTCTGTTTGGTGGCGAAGAATTTATTCTCTTAGCTTAACACCCTACTCTGGTACGAGCTCAGAGGTTATGTAGTTGATGGTTACTAGTGATACATTCCTAATTTGGTAATGCGGCATGCTAATTGCTGATTATTTGTTGATCGAAGCATGGATTTTGTGAAAAGCGTAACTTTGTGGATGAGACTTCGTCGTACCTCACAACCCGAAAATAGTTGAAATAGGAAGGACGCGGCAAGGTTATGAGGGTCGTGCCCTTTAGGGTATGTGCATTTCCTTCTGGATAAAAGTGGTATCATGGTATGAAGCCCAGATATTTAACTTATGTGGTTGTTGCAATTGTTGGTGAATCCCGGTATAAAGGTCGGTGACGACCGGGGGATGGCATACCAAATCGGGGAAACGAAGGACAAGGTTTGGCACGGGGTTGGCTCGGAAATTTTATTGGTTTGGCCCGGGTTTTTGTTAAGTTGAACTAATCAAGTTTTTAATGTTTGTCTAAATGAATAAGTTTCAAAAGAAATGTATAAACCAAGTTCTAAAGCAAAATATTAACAAGTTTAAACAAGTTTTCAAGGTTTTAAAATGTTTTAAAATATATAACCTTTATTTTTTTTTAAAGTTTATTTTTAAATAATCTAAATGTTGTAATTAAAAAATTAATCGAGAAGAAAAAATGCTTTTAATTGTTAATTAACTTAAAAGTTTAAGTTAATTTATATGTTAATGATGGTTAATTTTTGAAGGTTATTTAAATGAGATTTTAACGATAAATGGTTGTCTTAAATATTGTTTTGATTTGAAATTAACTTAAATGTTTTGAAGATAAATTTTATGTTAACGATAATTGTTTTCAAAATTTATTAATAAGATTTTCAATCACCATTAATTAATTAGAAGCTGATTAATTAATGTGATTAATTTAAGGTTGATTAATGTAAGTAATTAAAGGTTAATTACTTAATGTGATTACTTAAAGGATATTCAAATAACTAAAGGTTGATTTATTAATTAGTTAAAGGTTGATTTAATTAATAATAAGTAATTAAAGGGTAATTAATTACTTTGGGAAAATTACTTAACGTAAGTAATTAGGAAAAATTGATTTAATTAATTAACGATAATTAACCAAGTGATTAAAGGATAATTACTTAATGTAATAAATTTGTAATTTATTAATATAAGTGATTAAGGATAAACACTTGTTATAATTAATTAAAGGTAATTAATTAAATAGTAACTAATTAAGGGTTAATTAATTGATTAATGTAATTAATTAAGGATAAATTAATTAAAGAATAATTAAAGCTTAACTAATTAATAATTAAAGGTTGATTAATTTATTAATTAAGATTGATTAATGAATGGCTAAAGATTAATTAATTAATAATTGAGGGTTAATTATTAAATAATTAAAGGATAAATTAATTAGTTAAAGGTTAATTAATTAATTAATTAAGGTGAATTAATAATGATTAAAGGTTAAATAATAAATGATTAAAAGAGAATTAATTAATAATTAAGAATTAATTAATTGATGATTTAAAGTATAATTAATTGATGATTTAGGATTAATTATTTAATAATTAAGGATAATTAATCATTAATTTAAGGACAACTAGTGAAAGTAATTATGTGATTAATTAATTAAATATTAATTAAAATGGTTTGTAATTACTTAATTAGGCAAGGTCAAGTGATAAGTAATTAATTTATTTAGAGATAATTAAATTAATTATAATCAGATGATTAATTAATCTTTCTTAGGGTTGATTGGATTATATTGAATGCCTTGAATTGTTTGATATCCCTGATGTGAGTTGTTATGTGATATGAATTGCTTTGGATTGAGCTATGAACTGAGATTTATTTATCTGTGTTGATATTACTTTTTTATCTGTGAATGAAAGATAAGTGTTATAAGATTATACTACTTATCGACATTGTTGTGCTGGAGTTAATGATGGTTGTGATATGTTATTGTTGTGTGTAAAACCCATGGACTACACCACACACACAGATATGGATTTCACGAGAAATTGGTTAAGTCATGGGTTTTTGAATTTAACATTATTTTATTCAAAATGGAAAAGAATTTCAAAGTTGAATTTTGAATCCAAAATGGTTTGAAAGTGGAATTGGGTTTAATATGAAAAGAATTTTGAAGTTAAAATTATTTTGAATGGCTTGTTAAAGTTTTGAAATTAAAATAATTTAGTTTGAATTTGAATTCAAGATTTTGAAGTTGAATATATATATATATATATATATATATATGAAAACTATGGTTTAAAAGGTTATACAGGTTACATACTTTATTTTAAACCATTTTAAAAATATTTTAAATTATTTTGGGAATTTGAATTTAACTCAAATTTGAGTTCTTGCCGAGTATACGGTAGTTCACTGTTTTTCAAATTTTACTTTAAAAGGCTATAACTTGAGCATATTTAATCGGATTTTTCCAAGACGAAAAACATTTGTTTTTAAATGGTAATAGCTTTCATATAAGGAATGGATTTCCAGTTTTTGTTGAAAGGATTTCAAGTTTTGGGAGAATCAAATTGAAATTAGTTTTTGAAAGCTATAAATGAATCTTTGTGAAAGATTGGTGAACCTTGTTTTAAATTGAAGTGGATCTTAAAGATGAATCTTTTGTTCAAAAGATTAAAAATGGAAATTTGTTTAAACCATTCAAAAAGAAAGGTTTTGGGTTAAAAGTTGTGACTTAACTAAGATCCGAATATATCCATATGTTTTTAAATCAAATTAGCGCTCATTATTCGGTTTAGCCTAGAGAGGACTTTATGTTATAAAACCCATTCCGAATAATGATACGACTAAATGGATAGCAATTGAAGACAGTGGTGAAGACCAGGTATTTTCGAAAACGAAAGGATTACGTGTCGAATGTCTCTGTGCCAAGTTGCTCTGGTATAGAGATCTCGATATGTGATGGGGAGTCCGGTCGGGATTGTGAATATCCGGATTTGCAAGAGCTTCTTTTGAAGTGCTTTTGTTTCCATTCAGACCCAGGATGGACTTGTATGGGCGTATGTCTGACGTTGCACTTTGAGATGTAAAGCTGGCTTCTACCAAATACATTTCTGTTTGGTGGCGGAGAATTTATTCTCTTAGCTTAACACCCTTCTCTGAGACGTACGAGCTCAGAGGTTATGTAGTTGATGGTTACTAGTGATACATTTTCAATTTGGTAATGTGGCATGCTGAGTGCTGATCATTTGTTGATCGAAGCATGGCTTTTGCGAAAAGCGTAGCTCTGTGGACGAGACTTCGTCATACCTCATAACTCGGAACTGGTCGAAATAGGAAGGATGCGGCAAGGTTATGAGGGTCGGGCCCTTTAGGGTATGTGCATTTCCTTCTGGATAAAAAGTGGTATCATGGTATGGTGCCCAGATATTTAACTTATGTGGTTGTTGCAATTTGTTGGTGAATCCCGAGATAAAGGTCGGTGATGACCGGAGGATGGCATACTTGTGACAGTTAGTAACCTAGTTACAGAGGTAACCCGGCCTTGTGTTGGCAGAGAGCTGGTTAAGTTCTCGAGGCGTCCCTCCAGAGGCGTACCCATTCGGTGAAGGAAGCTCCTTAGCCTTGAACATTTGTTGGAAATCCAATCACCTACAACGTGCCCTATACGGTTTTAGTTGTAGAACCTGCCATTTAACATGGTAGCTATAGTAGGCATACTATAATGGTACGTATGCTGGCTAAGATTGATATTATACTTTCAAAATGTTTTCTTCACTATGCACTAATAATAATATCAAAAGGATTTTGCGTATCAAGCATGTTTGACTATCATAAGGAGAAATCTCCTCCAATTGTGCGTTTGCATTGTGTATGGCGGGAGGCCTTATGGTAGTTTCATTTTCCAAAAAGCATTGCGGATTTAATTTTGTTTGTTTTTATTCAAATAAACTATTTTGTTTTCTCATACCAGTCCCATGACTGATGGGGAGTTTATTGTTCACTTTCTAAACTCTAGGTGCCCACAATTTTCCATACAGGCAGCCTAGAGTCACCTTATCAGATAGTCAGCAAGTAGGTATAGCTTTTGGCAATCTTCGAAGTTCATGGATTTGCGATCGAACTGTGGTTCACTTCAACATGATGGTGGTTCTCACTTCTGGTTTGGAGCTTTGGAGTTTTAGCATTGGAGATGATATCTTTCTGCTGCTTTGCTATTTTCCGTTGCCATTGCTGTCTTATTATATCCGCTGTTGTATCTATCTCTGATATTGTTGATCATTTCATTTGTATCATTGTTGTATCAAATGTTGTGTGTCAATAAAATTATTCTTCTATTTGTGCTGTGTTGTTTACTTAATGTGTTATAAGCTCCAGCGAATCGGACTTCAACATTGGAATCTACGACATTCGAATATAGGTGAAGTATGGATGTCGATTTTCAAGCGCTGAAATCCGGGTCATCACATTTGGTATCAGAGTTAAATGTTGAGTAAGAACTTAACTTTCGAGTATAACATATTAGGTGACTCATTAGATAAAGGATTATAAATGCCCTAGAATGAGTATATTCCCTAAGATATCTTGTCCGTATGCCTCAGTAAAAGTCTCTTACTATTAATTGATAGTGAGAATGAGTGCAAGAAGAGGACGAGGTAGGGGACAAGGGAGTACCACTACAAATGGTCAATGCCCTGCAACAACAAGGAAACATCTTTCTTTATCAATCTCTTTTGATTATCATCCAATTTCAATTCTTTGAAGACTTCATGACAGCTACAAGAAGAAGCTTTGATATGGTAGTGACCCTGCGAATCTTTGTTTATGCTCCTATTTCGTATTCTAACCATTAGTTTCTTATCAGCTTTTCATTTTTAACTTTTAATTGGTTAACAAATAATAAAGCCAAATCTGACTGTATCCATACATTTGTCTGTTTTTTTGGGGTACAGATATATTCTACGAATGGTTAGTTATGTCCCTTCAGACTAACCAATACCCTGCATATTTCTAGACCTGATGGCCCGAGTATATTCATAAAATATTGAATAGATTCGTTCTTGTATTTATTGTTGATATTCTTATTTGGTAAGCCAAATATAGAATAAATATTTCAGTTTGATTTGGAAAGCCATTTCTCTATGTGTTCATCTGTTCTTTGTTGTCTCCCTGTCTAGCAAATTACGGGGGCGAAATTTTCTTAAGGAGGGGAATCTGTAACGATCCCATTTTTAAATCAAATATAATTTAGTAATTAAATTGAATTTTTGGATTAAGATGTGTATTAGTTTGAATTTTTTCCAAAATTAAATAAGATATGTGTTTATATTTAGATATATAAATAGATTGAAATAAAATTTTGATTTGAAATTCAAAATTTAATAACTAATAAATATATTAGATTTATTACATTTTTAATTTATGAATTTTTTATTTATTTATAACATATGATATATATGAAAGTTATATTTTGAAATTAATATAGTAAATTTTCAAAAGTTGTTTAAAGCTAAATTCTATATTTTATAATATACGTATGTGTGTTTATTTATTAAAGTATAATTAGTTTTAAAATCATTTTTCTTAAGGTTATATAAATAGTTATAAAAGTAAATGTATATAGATAAATAATTTTTATTTAAATAAGGTTTAATATACTTCCTTTTAAAATTTAACATAAGAAAAGTATAAAACATAAAAACATGATTCATAAATTAAAATGAAATAAGGGGTTTAAACATAAAATTATTGTTTATGACATTTGTAAAACATGAAGTATGGAATTAAACAATTGCAGCTTGATAATCACATGCAAATACAAGTGTCTCATTTTTAATTTTCTTTCATTTAAATATTTATGAATAAAGAGAAAGGCAAGTTATATATATATATCCTTACCTCTACCCCTCACTTTCTTGGATATATTTCAAAACTTAAATCTGAAAATTCAAGACAAAAAATTTAAACTAAATAAAAAAATCTCTTCAAATTGTAAAACCTGATACAACAACAATTTAAAATCAAAGCAAAATCCAAGATCAAGTTCAAATTAAAAGCAGATTAGGTCATTTCCAAACTGATCAAAGCAGATTCTAAATTTTCTAGATTTCAATTTTTAAGTTCAGTTGCAATGCAAGTTCAACTCAGTTTTATCAAGTTTCAGTACAATTAAAACATCAAGTTCAGATCAAAATCTATTTCAAAAAAAATCAAGTTCCAGGTTTAAAGCAGTGAAGCATGTCCACTGTTCTAACAAATCCAGGTGAGTAAACTTTTATTCAAAAAGCCAAAATCTATTTTTATCTGGATTGTTTGTGATTGATATCTGAAGTGTGTTGTAAAAATATTTGTATAGTAAATATGGCCTGCATGTATGTGTGTGTGTATATATATATATGTAGGATATTATATGCATGTCTGTGTACAGGCATATACATGCCCATGTTCAAAATTTACAGGCTTGATTAAATTAAAAATTCAATACCTCTTCCCTTGATCTCTTTGAGCACATGATGTTTAAAAGAAATTAGTTTGTGTTAATATAATACAAATTTTAAAAATAAAAACAAATAGAATTAAGCAATTTATCTGGAAATTGGGAATTTGCAGTGAAAATCATTATGAGTCAAAAAACCAAGTTTCTAAATTCTATGTTTTAATTGTTTAACCCGTTTCGAATTTGAAAATGTTGAATTTTGATCATATCATCACAATTTTTATAATTGTGTGGGTCGAGTTATATTGAGTTGATCGGGTTTGGGTTTATCGTTGAATTCCGGCGATCCACGAGATTTGGTGGGTCGTGCTTCGGGCTGAAGGTAGCTTGGAGAATGCCGAGGTTGGGAAAGATAATCTGAGAATTTTCGGATCACCAGGGTGGCGACACGGTGGCTTTGTAGGGTTTAGTCCTGGGTTGGGTTGCCATCGTTCTTGAAGCAAATGCGTCAACATCGGGGCACTGGAATGGATCTGACCAAGGGGAAAAGGTGCAGGGTTGAACGGCGAGGCTATGGTAAAGGTGGCGGGGCTTTTGACGATCTGAATCATTGGCGCGAGGGAGTTTTGCCGATCGAATTTAGTTCCAGTTGGGTGCTGTTCAACTCGATTTCAAGTCCGTCGTTAGTTCATAAATCTGGGTGTTCATGACAACATAAGCAAGGTTCAGCGACTTGGTGGTGGTCGGCAACTTAGTCGGAGATGGCCAGTCAGGTTGTACACAAGCACACGTTCACCTTCGAGTCTGGTGAGAATGTGATGTTTGGGGAAGAAGAGTGTACATCGGGTCGATCTCGAAGTAAAAGATGGTTTTCCTCGAGGAAACGAAGGACAAGGTTTGGCATGGGTTTGGCTCAGGAATTATTGGTTTGGCTCGGGTTTTTGTTAAGTTGAAGTAATCAAGTTATTAAAGTTTATCTAAATGAACAAGTTTCAAAAGAAAAATATAAATCAAGCTCTAAAGCAAAATATTAACAAGTTTTTATGTTTTTAAAATGTTTTAAAATATATAACCTATATTTTTATTTATTTTTAAATAAACTTAATGTTATAATTAAGAAGTTAATCGAGAAGATAAATGTTTTTAATTGTTAATTAGCTTAAAAGTTTAAGTTAATTTATATGTTAATGATGGTTAATTTTCAAGGTTATTTAAATGAGATTTCAAAGACAAATGGTTGTCTTAAATATTGTTTTGATTTTAAATTAACTTAAAAGTTTTAAGATAAATTTTATGTTAATGATAATTGTTTTCAAAAGTTTATTAACAAGATTTTCAATCACAATTAGTTAATTAGAAGCTGATTAATTAATGTGACTAATTTAAGGTTGATCAATGTAAGTAATTAAAGGTTAATTACTTAATGTGATTACTTAGGGGATATTCAAATAATTAAAAGTTGATTTTTTAATTAATTAAAGGTTGATTTAATTAATAATAATTAATTAAAGGGAAATTAATTACTTAAGGGTAAATTACTTAATGAAAGTAACTAGGAAAAAATGATTTAATTAATTAAGGATAACTAACCAAGTGAATAAAGGATAATTACTCAATGTAATAAATTTGTGATTTATTAATATAAGTGATTAAGGATAATCACTTATTGCAATTAATTAAAGGTAATTAATTAAATAGTAACTAATTATGGGTTAATTAATTAATTAATGTAATTAATTAAGGATAAATTAACTAAATAATAATTAAAGGTTAATTATATATTAGTTAGAGGTTGATTAATTTATTAATTAAGATTGATTAATGAATGATTAAAGATTAATTAATTAATAATTGAGGGTTAATTATTTAATAATTAAAGGATAAATTAATTAGTTAAAGGTTAATTAATTAATGAATAAAGGTGAATTAATTAATGATTAAAGGTAAAATAATAAATGATTAAAAAATAATTAATTAAAAAATAAGAATTAATTAATCGATGATTAAAAATATAATTAATTGATGATTAAGGATTAATTAATTAATAATCAATGATAATTAATCATTAATTTAAGAATAATTAATGAAAGTAATTATATGATCAATTAATTAAATAATTAATTAAAATGGTTTGTAATGACTTAATTAAGAAAGGTCAGGTGATATGAAATTAAATAGTTTTGAGTTAATTAAATTAATTATAATCAGGTGATTAATTAATCTTGCTTAGGGTTGATTGGATTATGTTGAATGCCTTGAATTGTTTGATATCCCTGATGTGTGATGTTATGTGACATGAATTGCTTTGGATTGAGTTGTGAACTATGATTTATTTATCTGTGATGATATTACTTGTTTATCGGTGAATGAAAGGTAAGCGTTATAAGATTATACCGCTTATCGACATTGTTGTGCTTGAATTGATGATGGTTGTGATATGTTATTGTTGTGTGTAAAACCCCT
Organism: Allium cepa; assembly: GCA_030765085.1. Taxonomy (NCBI): domain Eukaryota; kingdom Viridiplantae; phylum Streptophyta; class Magnoliopsida; order Asparagales; family Amaryllidaceae; genus Allium; species Allium cepa. Next base: position 975,000,262 of record CM060935.1, read on the forward strand.
GGACTACACCACACACACAAATATGGATTTCACGGGAAATTGGTTAAGTCATGGGTTTTTGAATTTAACATTATTTTATTCGAAATGGTAAAAGAATTTCATAGTTGAATTTTGAATCCAAAATGTTTAAAAGTGGAATCGGGTTTAATATGAAAAGAATTTTGAAGTTAAAATTATTTTGAGTGGCCTGTTAAAGTATTGAAATTAAATTAATTTAATTTGAATTTGAATTCCAGATTTTGAAGTTGAATTCTATATACATACATACATATATATATATATATACATATATATATGTGTGTGTGTGTGTGTGTGTGTGTGTGTGTGTGTGTGTGTTTATATATATATGAAAACTATGGTTTAAAATGTTATATAGGTTATACAATGGATTTTAAACCATTTTAAAAGTATTTTAAATTATTTTGGGAATTTTAATTTAACTCAAATTTGAGCGCCGAGTGTACAGTAGTTCACTGATTTTCTAATTTTACTTTAAAAAGCTATAACTTGAGCATATTTAATCGGATTTTTCCGAGACGAAAAACATTTGTTTTTAAATGATAATATCTTTCATATAAGGAATGGATTTCCAATTTTTGTTGAAAGGATTTCAAGTTAGGGGAGAATCAAATTGAAATGAGTTTTTGAAAGCTATGAATGAATCTTTGTGAAAGATTGGTGAACCTTGTTTTGAATTGAAGTGGATCTTAAGGGTGAATCTTTTGTTTAAAAGATTAAAAATGGAAATTTGTTTATACCATTAAAAAGAAAGGTTTTGGGCTAAAAGTTGTGACTTAACTAAGATCCAAATATATCCATATGTTTTTAAAAAAATTAACCCTCATTATTCGGTTTAGCCGGGAGAGGACTTTATGTCATAAAACCCATTCCGAATAATGATACGACGAAATGGATAGCAATTGAAGACGGTGGTGAAGACCGGGTATTTTCGAGAATGAAAGGATTACCTGTCGAATTTCTCTATACTGAGTTGCTCCAGTATAGAGATCTCTATATGTGATGGGGAGTCCGGTCGGGATTGTGAATATCCAGATTTGCAAGGGCTTCTTTTGAAGTGCCTTCGGTTCAATTCAGACCTAGGATGGACTTGTATGGATGTATATCGGACGTTATGCTTTGAGATGTAAAGCTGATTTCTATCAAATACATTTCTATTTGGTGGCGGAGAATTTATTCTCTTAGCTTAACACCCTTCTCTGAGACCTATGTGCTCAGAGGTTATGTAGTTGATGGTTACTAGTGATACATTCCCAATTTGGTAATGTGGCATGCTGAGTGCTGATCATTTGTTGATCGAAGCATGGCTTTTTCGAAAAGCGTAGCTTTGTAGACGAGACTTTGTCGAACCTAACAACCCGAAAATTGTCGAAACAGGAAGGATGGTATGGAGCCCAGATATTTAACTTATGTGGTTGTTGCAATTTGTTGGCGAATCCCGGGATAAAGGTCGGCGATGACCGGTGGTTGGCTTACTTGTGACAGTTAGTTACCTAGTTACAAAGGTAACCCGACCTTGTGTTGGCAGAGAGCTGGTTAAGTTCTCGGGGCGTCCCTCCAGAGGCGTACCCATTCGACGAAAGAAGTTCCCTAGCCTTGACCATTTGTTGTAAATCCAATCACCCAATACGCGCCCTGTACGTTTTAGTTGTAGAACCTGCCATTTAACATGGTAGCTATAATAGGCATACTATAATGATACGTATGTTGGCTAAGATTGATATTATACTTTCGAAATGTTTTCTGTAGTATGCACTAATAATAATATCAAAAGGATTTTGCGTATAAAGCATGTTTGACTATCATAAGGAGAAATCTCCTCCAATTGTTCGTTTGCATTGTGTGTATGGTAGGAGGCCTTATGGTAGTTTCATTTTCCAAAAAGCATTGCGGATTTCATTTCATTTTCTTTTGTTTGTTTTTGTTTGATCACACTAGTCCCATGACCGAGCTGTAGTTTATTGTTCCCTTTCTAAACACTGGGCGCCCACAATTTTCCACACGGGCAGCCTAGAGTTAGGTTATCATATAGTCAGCAAGTAGGTGTAGCTTTTGGCAATCTTCAAAGTCTGTGTATTTGCGATCGCATTATGTTTCACTTCAGCATGATGGTGTTTCTCACTTCGTTTTGGAGCTTTGGAGTTTTGGCATTGGAGATGATATCTTTCCGCTGCTTTGTTGTTTTCCACTACTGTTGCTGTCGTATTATTTCCACTATTGTATCTATCTCTGATGTTGTTGATCATTTCATTTGTATCATTGTTTTATCAAATGTTGTGTATCAATAAAATTATTTTTCTGTTTCCGCTGTGTTGTTTACTTAATGTGATATAAGCTTCGGCAAATCGAAATTCAATGTTTGAATCAGCGACATTCGAATACAGGTGAAGTATGGATGTCGATTTTCGAGCGCTGAAATCCGGGTCGTCACAAGGGGAGTCATCTAGGTGTGTCGCTCGTCATTTCATCGTTTGGATCGGAGACGATAATTCTATTAGGGTTATGGAATCGGTGGAGGCTACACGTGTTTGGGGCCCAATTAATGGTGCTGGGTGGTCACGCAAGAGGGGTCCGAGGACGGCGCTTGCATGAGGGCTGCCGGCGCGGCCATAATGGCGATGCACGGTGGTGATTTGCGGTGTCATGGGTGGCATCAGGCTTTGTTCGAGCACAATAGGGTTTTTCTAGGGGAGATGTTGACATGGTATTTTCCTTTTTTTCTTTTATTTCATTTTAATTTAAGTTTTGATTTTAAATGTTCTAACTGACATAATTTTTGCATACGAACTCTAGTTCACATGTGGTTTGATCCGATGGGATCGTATCAAAATTCTGGACATTTTAATGCTGGTTTGGATGAATTCTGAGATCGTTTGAATTTAGACCTTAAATTCGATTTAAATTCAAAAGTGAGTATTTAACCCACTTACAACTTCTAAAATTTCTTATGTTTTTTAAACTAAATTTATAATGTGATTAGGAATTAATTTATGGCTGTTTGGAATGTTTTAAATCGTCATCTCGGTTAATTTGAATTTATTTGAATTAAATCATTATTTAATTTATTATCGAATTTTAAATTGCCAGTTAAATACCTGTTAATAATTATCAATTCCCCATTGATGTTTACTGATTGATTTGGATGATGATTTGGATGGATGTTTGATTGTTGATATTGGATGTTGTATTTTATATCGTTATAAACTGCAAGTTCACCGTGGGTTGAAATGATATATACACGAATGATCTATAGATTAAGGAAAAATCGTTATGGGTTGAAATTTAAACCGTTTCCTAAATTTCCAGACTAAGTAAAGTAGAAGTGTTTATATTCAATTCATTGGTTTAAAAGAGAATAGGTTAAATGATGTTATAACATTAGTTAGGATTTAAATGTTATAATTAATATTGAATAGACTATTTTGAAGTAAGGATTTAACCTATTTTGGAAATATGATTTGTGATGAAATTATGATGTCGGAAACGATATGATCTCAAATGTGATAAGAATTTAAAAGTGAATGTAATTTCGAAAGTGATTAGGTTTTGAGAATATGATATTTTGATACAAATTATGAATTGACTTTTGAAATGTAAAAGAACCATCCAAGGTGTAATAAGCGATTGGTTGTAACGACCCGCTATTTTTGACCATTCAAATCGAAAATAAAACCATACATGTCCGACTTGAATAATTCAAAATACTGAATTGTTAATTTAAAATTGGCAAAACGTAACATATATAGTAAATAAATCAGTCACAGATCACAGAGTAAAAAATTACAGCGGAATAGATAAAGAATAGTAGTTCATGAAGCTACTATATACATCAGAGTTTGAAATAAAATACAACCGAATAGTTCAAATGTAGTGAAGTCTCCCATGCAACAGATGACTTCCTGAACCAATCAACTGGAATCTGAATCGATAGTTGGATCTCCAAATGAAGCTCCGAACTCCAAAGGTGAGTCTCTAATGCTGTATCACTCAGTCTGACCCGAGCGTAAAGCAAAACACAAAACACTCGAGTCAGGATTAACATTCTTATATCAAGAAATCTAACTCAAGTGAAATATCAACTGAAATACAAATAACTTAAAGGATGTTTGGGATAACCATCCTCTAAGGGTCCATGGAACTATCTATAAGGTAGAAATATACACTATAACATCGTGGTCATTTCAGCTTAATTTACTTCAAAACCAAATATCAATTCACTTCAAATATCTCTATATTTCCCTAAATAGTATTTATATGCATTAAATAATTTATACAATAAAGTATTTTCAATTCCCTCAACTGAATAAATCGTGTCAACATCAACCCGACCTTCCCATTTAAATTAAATTCAACCTCAATTTATCAATTTAAATTCAACTCAATTCCTAAAATAAACACTTCAATTTATCGAACTCAAATTCGGATTTGTAATCACAAAAATACCCCTTTATATTTCAATATAATCCCAAACCTTAAGTATTCAACGTTTCAAACTATTTTTTTCAATTTAGTTTCTAAATAACAAATTCAAATTTAGTTTAACCTAAATTTTCATTTTAATTCAATTTGGTTACTAAATAACAAATTCAACTATATTGATTTCAAATACATATCTGAATCTCAAAATAATCCTTTTAAATTCCAATATAGTTCAAGGCTTTAATATTTAAACGTTCTATTTAACCGTTTCATATAGATCTCGATTTAACCTCATTATTATTATTCTTGAAATACTTCCTCATTTGATTCAAGATTATTTAATTAACCGTAAATTCCATTTTTCTCAATATTTTCTTTAATTTACTTAAGCGTGAAATATGCATTTAATCCCTTAAATCAAAAATCCAGTTATAAAATCATACCTTTTTAAAATTTCCCATTTAAAAATTTTAGATTGATTTAATTAAATAAATCCTTAATTAGATACCATTTAATAAACTCAAATCTATCTCCCCATCTTAATTTATCCCAATTATTTCAAAAATCTATTTGAAATATAATTTACATAAATATTAACATAGTTTACGTATTAAATCAAACTTTATTGAATTAAATATTATTAAATCTATATATATAGGAATTTAAGAATTTACATTTATTAAGACCATATATTTCTTTCCAAACAAAATATTTATATGAACCATGGTGTCTGTATATATTCCTTATCATCTGGTCAAGTGTTATGGATTTTTATCATTTAAATCCATACACTAAATTTATACGGGTGGATATCATTCCAATCCGTAATCCCAAATTTAATTAAATGAAAATCGCTTGGGTCTATCATTTCAACCCATAACGAAATTCTCCTATTCTAAAGTCTGTTCGGGTATGTATCATTTCAACCCATAGTGAATTCTAAACTACAGGGAACTTGCAGAGTGATAACAGATAACAAAATATAGCAGGATATGATAATAATATACAACAGGAATATATCATCAGTAATTAAATAAAGTATAAACAATAGGATATGGTGTCATATCCCGTAGGTGAACCGATACAGGTAATAACATAAATATAACAATTTAAATAACTACAGCAACATATTTCAATTGTCGTTTCAATTGAAATCAAATTTAATAAATAAAAGAATGTAAATCGTGAGTGATTGCTCACCTTTCGAGGCTAAAGAGAAAATCAACGAATTGAGTTACGAATCCAAGGACGAATTCCAAATTAAAGCTAGATTGGCACGAATTCGACGAACAAAGCTGATAAAAAGTAATAGACGAAATCAAATCAGAACTGGATCGATGAAGATAATTGGTATAAGTGAACTTATATATATGACTATATGTAATTATATATATATATATATATATAAAGCCATATTCTAAATTCGAACATATAATAAATTAAATATATATATATATGGTTTTCAAAAATCATAGTTTTGAATTAAAACACATATTTAAAATCAAACATATATACATTATATATTATGAAACACATACATACATACATACATACATGCATATATATACTTATACACACACACACACACACATACACATATATATATATATTTGTTAAAAATACAAAATACTTACATATATAGTGTATGTTCATTACAACATATCAAATACCGCCTATATAAACCTATATATATACGGTAACTTTGATATACATAAATACAATGCAAATCAATATACCTATACACGCTATAACAAATGAAGAGAGGAAGCATGCTCACGAGGGAGTGGCACGAAAGGGTAGCAGGGCAAATGCGGTTGGAGCTCGGCTGTGAGAGGTTTTTAGAGGCTGTTCAAAGTGGTGAAGTGAGGCTATGGCTGTAGAGGGGAAATCGTATGGTGTGGGGATAGTGGATGTGGCGTATGTGGGTGTGGTCGATGGGGCGAGAAGCGGATGGAGGATCTGGGTGGAGTGGTAAGAGAGGGCGGTGGTTGCAGGCACCGATGGTGGAGTGGGGCACGAGGCTGCGGGGTTGGTAGGGTACGGAGGGCAGAAGCAAGGCCAAGGATTGTGGTGATTGCCGCGTGCGAGCTGCTGGCATGGAGAGGAGGTGGCGAAAGTCAGAGGCTGGGTTGTCGGCCACGACACGACGGTTGTGGTGGTGGCTATGCCGAGGGGAGGTGGAAGGCGGCTTGGGGTCGAAGCTGCTGTTTTTTGGTGGCGGATGAGTTGAGTTGCGAGGTGATGGTTTTTTTTTCTTTCTTTTTCGCCATGCTCGGCCTTGAACACGAGAGGGAGAGGAAGGAACAGAGGAAGAGAAAGAAAATAAATGAGAGAAAGAAAACATGCATAGGGGCTCAATCATAAATGCTAGATTAGAAGGATGAGCTGTCACTTTATAAGTTTCTATTTCTAAGGAAAAAGATTGTAGAGATATTATGCAATTTCAACAGAGAGAAAAATATATAAGTTTGTTTATTTTGTAACCGAACCCATGGAAATGTCAGGGATAGATAATGCCAAATGAAAATTTGAACCGACAGATAATTAAAAGAAGTTGTAACAGTCAAATGCGTTGATTCCGGAAAATTTATTCAATCAGTCAATAGATTGATTAGACAGTACGTTTCAAATTTTTGAAACTGAAGAAAAGAAATAAAGTCACAAATAAATGAAATTGTAACAGCCTCCCAAAATTCAGCTGACAAATAATAAAGCAATTGATAATAGATGCGCGTTCAAAATTTGAAACGCCAAAAGAAATCAAATGGTAACGGATCTGGTATCGATACGGTTACCGGTTTCGTGGAATCCTTTATTTATCGGACTTCAAAACATAAAATTGAATATACCGTAGAGATCAGTATGACGAGACGATCAAGACGGTACACAGATATTGGTGGTACGATCACCCGATCAAAAGTCGATAATCGGTACCAGAAAATGCTGCTATTTTGTCAGACTCAAGATAAACGGAGCAACAAATGTTCAAATTTCGAAAAACGGAAGATGCCATCTCACTCAGGAGAGGATTTTAGAATTTTCTATGTAAAAAAATTCAAGTTTGGAAAATATTTTTTTATCAGCAATTTATTAGCTAGCTTGAATTAAATAGAATTTCACAATGGAATAAACTTTGAGAAAATAAATTGAAAATTTAAAATCTGCTATGTTTAATTGGACGTAATCCAAATATTAAATTTTTATTTCAAAATATTATTGTTAAAATTTCTCAAAAATTCAATTAAATATGTTATAAAACCAATTAAAAATTATTAAAATTTTATGGGTCGTTACACTCTCCCCCACTCAAAACTTTTCGTCCCCGAAAAGGAAGGAGGCAGGAGAATAAAACAACCAGAAAGAAAATAGATTGAAAGACAAGATAAACAATTAATTTTTAAAACTATATAATTTTTTTTTTTGAAATATTTATTTGAAAACTTCATTTGAAATTTAATTTTCTTTAATATTTAATACTTTTCAAACTCCTTTGAAAACAATTATTTACATTATTACTTATATTTACAAAGACTGCTGAAAATATTAAATCCAAAAATTATGAAATTTATAAATCTGTCTTTAGATACTTTTCAAACCTTACTAATAAATCATTTACTAAAATAGGTTTTATTAAATTAATAACTTCAAAAATATTTATAATACTAAAGTTTTCTATTAAACACTGCAGTATACCAATAAGCAATATTTAAAAGATTATATTCAAAAAAAAAGGGAGGTAGGTTTGGAAAACAGAATCAAGGTGAATAACTAAACTGAGCAGATAAGGTAGATGCAAGGAATAGTATCGGGCACGAACAATTAATCTAGAACCATAAGAATTAAAATTTCAAATATTAATTCAAATTTTCTTTGTTGGGAAAAATACTTTTATAATAAATACCTTTATAATAATACTTTTATAATAAAATACTATTATATCGAAATAAATTTTCCTTTCGAAAATACTTTTATAACTCGATGTTTCAACAAGTTTATCCTCGTTCTTGCAGACTCTGGCCATGCGTTGATCAGGCGCAAAGCTAGAATTCTTCAAGTACTTAGTTGACTTGTTTCAACACCTAGTGAAAATACTTGAAAAACCTTTTAAAAACAGATATGGAAAGTACAATCCAAACAAATAACCAAACCAAAACCTTTTTCCGACCATGGTTCGCAGATACACAATGGTTACGCCTGGATCCCCCAGGAAACAATCCATATCCGTAAGCTTTCTCAGCCCTGCGAGTTACGCCATGATGACTAGTAGGGTGCAGGATACACAATGGTTACGCCTGGATCCCCCAGGAAACAATCCATACCCCTAGGCAAGACTCAGCCAGGCACTTGCGCTACTATTCGCGACTTACACAGATTGCAGGATACACAATGGTTACACCTGGATCCCCCAGGAAACAATCCGTGCCCCTAGGCAAGACTCAGCCAGGCAATTGCGCTATGCATTCGCGAGAGAAAAACGAAACCATGGGTTACGCCACGGTGGGAACACTCGAGTATTACATCCGGAAAACCGAAAATCAGAGAGATTAATATCGATAGAATGAATCCACGATGTGGCCACAAAGCGGATATCAAGCAGAAGGCACTTTCCATATCTTTACTTCGAAAATATATATCATATAGTACCTTTTCAAATCACTTTCAAATATCGTACTTATATAAAGTCCATATATATAGGATTCCATTTTTCCCAAATCGGATACTTTCCAAATCAATAGTATATCAAATCATACTTATATAAGCTTCGATTATATAAAATATCTTTCCAAATTGAGTACCTTCAAATCAACGGATTTCAAATCAATTTCATACTTTTACAAATCCAATTTATATAAGTTCGACCACTCCCAAATCAAGTGCTTAATAATATAAGGTTCTCAATTTCAAATCATTCAGTATCTATTCAGTTTAAAAATCATATATGATTTCACCAATTTTTTTCCAAATAAATATCTAAATTTCAAAGTTCCCAAAATAATAGGCTTAGAAAATAATCCCAGTTTCCAAATTAACATAATTCAAGTCAAATAAATTCATTTCCAAAATCACCATATAAGTACTGGTTCTTTTAATTCCAATTTAATTTCAAAACCAAATATTTTCTCAAACCAATTATACTCAAAATGGTTTCCAAATTTATAATTCTCCCTTTAAACCCTTAAACTATTTATTTCTATTTGAAATATCCAATTTACCTTTCTAAAAACTATTATTCAAAACTATATTTTTTTCAAAACATTTCAAACTAAATTTATATTCTTTATCAAACATTTTATACTCTTCGAAATTTCTTAGTTTTAAAATTTTAGACCTTGACTTGGAAGTGTTCGAACCTTCAAAATGATAAGGGGAAATCACATTTTCAATTCAAGAGTTGAAAATCAATAATAAATCAATATCAATATATAGGGTTATACCAAAACAAATTCGAAACTCGAGGACTGAACACCGGACTCACTTTAAATTATTTCAAATATATACATATATCTTTCGAAAATATCAAATTATACCTCGGAATTTGAAATCATAGCGGATTTACAAAATCACTCGCATAGCGAAGCTATTAAAGTGGCCTCTCCCCACTCTGAAACTCGAAAATCAATGTCGATGATGCGTGCACTCATCACCGAAATTATTTTCCAGCGACATAAGTGAGTTCTGGACTTCTATTTTCTTGAAAACTTCTTTAAATTTCTTCAAAATTATTGGAACTCATTTGAACTCATTTGAAACATTTCTTATTTGGAAAAATACCTTTAAATCGTATGTATATATTTTCCAAAATCTTAAATCCAATTTCAAAATACCGGAATTCAATTCTCGAATTTCAAATTTAACCCTTCAGTGGTAAATCATTTTTATATAAATCAATTTCTTACAAGTTTTCAAATTTTCAAATCCTTTCAAAACTTTTATATATATAGAATAACATTTCTTATTTGTTTTATATATAGGTATATAATCCTTATCGAAAACATTTTCTCTTTTATATATAGAATAAAATCATAGTTATCAAAATAAAAATTTCGATATATAAAACAATTTCAAAAATACAAACATACCCGATCTTTCAAAGGATGATTTAAGAATGGATTTCAAAACAAAGGTAGAGATTTAAATTAGAGGAACTCCAATCAATAGAATCCTGATTCGAAAATAGACTCGATCGAAGATGAGATAATTAAATTACAAAATAGAAGATGGATATACTTCTACAAATCGTGGCGACTTTAATCAGATCAACCGTGACCTTAGGAATATAATCGATGCGGAATTCCAAAACAATTCGACATTCGATCGCCAGAGATAGAATTCACCATATCAAGATATAGCAGCATCATAAACCGAGGATACAGAAATCTTCGGTGAATCAATGCCGATTGTAAAGGAGTTTTCACCCCCATTACAAAACATTCAGTGGATTCATTTGATACTCCAGAATCGAACGAATATAAATAGGGAGAGACAAGAATGAATTTCGGAACTGAGAGACATTCCAAAATTCAAGGGAAATCGAGTAAGAAAGGAAGAGATTCAGCTCGAGCGAAAGTGATTCTGTAAATAAATTTACCATATATGCTAAGTTTTGCCTAGAGCCAAAGCTCTGATACCAGCTGTAACGACCCGCTATTTTGGACCATTCAAATCGAAAATAAAACCATACATGTCCGACTTGAATAATTCAAAATACCGAATTGTTAATTTAAAATTGGCAAAACGTAACATATACAGATCACAGAGTAATAAATTGCAGCGGAATAGATAAAGAATAGTAGTTCATGAAGCTACTATATACATCAGAGTTTGAAATAAAATACAACCGAATAGTTCAAATGTAGTGAAGTCTCCCATGCAACAGATGACTTCCTGAACCAATCAACTGGAATCTGAATTGACAGTTGGATCTCCAAATGAAGCTCCGAACTCCAAAGGTGAGTCTCTAATGCTGTATCACTCAGTCTGACCCGAGCGTAAAGCAAAACACAAAACACTCGAGTCAGGATTAACATTCTTATATCAAGAAATCTAACTCAAGTGAAATATCAACTGAAATACAAATAACTTAAAGGATGTTTGGGATAACCATCCTCTAAGGGTCCATGGAACTATCTATAAGGTAGAAATATACACTATAACATCGTGGTCATTTCAGCTTAATTTACTTCAAAACCAAATATCATTTCACTTCAAATATCTCTATATTTCCCTAAATAGTATTTATATGCATTAAATAATTTATACAATAAAGTATTTTCAATTCCCTCAAATGAATAAATCGTGTCAACATCAACCCGACCTTCCCATTTAAATTAAATTCAACCTCAATTTATCAATTTAAATTCAACTCAATTCCTAAAATAAACACTTCAATTTATCGAACTCAAATTCGGATTTGTAATCACAAAAATACCCCTTTATATTTCAATATAATCCCAAACCTTAAGTATTCAACGTTTCAAACTATTTTTTTCAATTTAGTTTCTAAATAACAAATTCAAATTTAGTTTAACCTAAATTTTCATTTTAATTCAATTTGGTTTCTAAATAACAAATTCAACTATATTAATTTCAAATACATATCTGAATCTCAAAATAATCCATTTAAATTCCAATATAGTTCAAGGCTTTAATATTTAAACGTTCTATTTAACCGTTTCATATAGATCTCGATTTAACCTCATTATTATTTAGTCTTGAAATACTTCCTCATTTGATTCAAGATTATTTAATTAACCGTAAATTCCATTTTTCTCAATATTTTCTTTAATTTACTTAAGCGTGAAATATGCATTTAATCCCTTAAATCAAAAATCCAGTTATAAAATCCTACCTTTTTAAAATTTCCCATTTAAAAATTTTAGATTGATTTAATTAAATAAATCATTAATTAGATACCATTTAATAAACTCAAATCTATCTCCCCATCTTAATTTATCCCAATTATTTCAAAAATCTATTTGAAATATAATTTACATAAATATTAACATAGTTTACGTATTAAATCAAACTTTATTGAATTAAATATTATTAAATCTATATATATAGGAATTTAAGAATTTACATTTATTAAGACCATATATTTCTTTCCAAACAAAATATTTATATGAACCACGGTGTCTGTATATATTCCTTATCATCTGGTCAAGTGTTATGGATTTTTATCATTTAAATCCATACACTAAATTTATACGGGAGGATATCATTCCAATCCGTAATCCCAAATTTGATTAAATGAAAATCGCTTGGGTCTATCATTTCAACCCATAACGAAATTCTCCTATTCTAAAGTCTGTTCGGGTATGTATCATTTCAACCCATAGTGAATTCTAAACTACAGGAATCTTGCAGAGTGATAACAGATAACAAAATATAGCAGGATATGATAATAATATACAACAGGAATATATCATCAGTAATTAAATAAAGTATAAACAATAGGATATGGTGTCATATCCCGTAGGTGAACCGATACAGGTAATAACATAAATATAACAATTTAAATAACTACAGCAACATATTTCAATTGTCGTTTCAATTGAAATCAAATTTAATAAATAAAAGAATGTAAATCGTGAGTGATTGCTCACCTTTCGAGGCTAAAGAGAAAATCAACGAATTGAGTTACGAATCCAAGCACGAATTCCAAATTAAAGCTAGATTGGCACGAATTCGACGAACAAAGCTGATAAAAAGTAATAGACGAAATCAAATCAGAACTGGATCGATGAAGATAATTGGTATAAGTGAACTTATATATATGACTATATGTAATTATATATATATATATATAAAGCCATATTCTAAATTCGAACATATAATAAATATATATATATATATATATATGGTTTTCAAAAATCATAGTTTTGAATTAAAACACATATTTAAAATCAAACATATATACATTATATATTATGAAATACATACATACATACATACATATATATACATACACACACACACACACACACAGATATATATATATATATTTGTTAAAAATACAAAATACTTACATATATAGTGTATGTTCATTACAACATATCAAATACCGCCTATATAAACCTATATATATGGTAACTTTGATATACATAAATACAACATAAACAACAACTATATAACTTAAGACAAACTTGTTATGAGCTTATATTTCAACTTATCAGATCATATAACTAACATATTCAAAATTTATATGAGTTAACATAATCCACAAAATTTTAAATATAAAGTTTGACTGTAAAATAGACTATAAATACTTAAACAATACACAAACTAGCATCTAAACATTTATATATAAACAAGAAATAGAGGCTACATCATTTACAACCTGAAGTGAAAATATATATCTGAAGACTCGTATAGATGGAATACTGTAACACATATTGCTTTCATATATAAAATCAGGATAGAGGCTGCAACAATTAATAGTACATATCAATAAAATAATTTATAGATACATAATCTATATATGGTCCAATATGTCTAAGATATTATATAAATTATAAACAAATACTTAGAACAAATCAATATATACTGTAGCAAATATAACTAGTACAAACTTATTATATAAAAAAAAAATATTAACCAAAACTTATATACAGTATAATATTCCCTGCTGTTATATATACTTAAACAACATTATATACTAACCGTAGAATATAATACTCCTACATATATAACTAATATATAAATTAACTTATATTTATATTTATCATAACAAACACAATGCAAATCAATATACCTATACACGCTATAACAAATGAAGAGAGGAAGCATGCTCACGAGGGAGTGGCACGAAAGGGTGGCAGGGTAAATGCGGTTGGAGCTCGGTTGTGAGAGGTTTTTAGAGGCTGTTCAAAGTGGTGAAGTGAGGCTATGGCTGTAGAAGGGAAATCGTATGGTGTGGGGATAGTGGATGTGGCGTATGTGGGTGTGGTTGATGGGGCGAGAAGCGGATGGAGGATCTGGGTGGAGTGGTAGGAGAGGGCGGTGGTTGCTAGCACCGATGGTGGAGTGGGGCACGAGGTTGCGGGGTTGGTAGGGTACGGAGGGCAGAAGCAAGGCCAAGGTTTGTGGTGATGGCCACGTGCGAGCTGCTGGCATGGAGAGGAGGTGGCAAAAGTCAGAGGCTGGGTTGTCGGCCACGACACGACGGTTGTGGTGGTGGCTATGCCGAGGGGAGGTGGAAGGCGGCTTGGGGTCGAAGCTGCTATTTTTTGGTGGCGGATGAGTTGAGTTGCGAGGTGATGGTTTTTTTTTTCTTTCTTTTTCTCCATGCTTGGCCTTGAACACGAGAGAGAGAGAGAGGAAGGAACAGAGGAAGAGAAAGAAAATAAATGAGAGAAAGAAAACGTGCATAGGGGCTCAATCATAAATGCTAGATTAGAAGGATGAGCTGTCACTTTATAAGTTTCTATTTCTAAGGAAAAAGATTGTAGAGATATTATGAAATTTCAACAGAGAGAAAAATATATAAGTTTGTTTATTTTGTAACCGAATCCATGGAAATGTCAGGGATAGATAAAGCCAAATGAAAATTTGAACCGACAGATAACTAAAAGAAGTTGTAACAGTCAAATGCATTGATTCTGGAAAATTTATTCAATCAGTCAATAGATTGATTAGACAGTACGTTTCAAATTTTTGAAAATGAAGAAAAGAAATAAAGTCACAAATAAATGAAATTGTAACAGCCTCCCAAAATTCAGCTGACAAATAATAAAGCAATTGATAATAGATGCGCGTTCAAAATTTGAAACGCCAAAAGAAATCAAATGGTAACGGATCTGGTATCGATACGGTTACCGGTTTCGTGGAATCCGTTATTTTTCGGACTTCAAAACGTAAAATTGAATATACCGTAGAGATCAGTATGACGAGACGATCAAGACGATACACAGATATTGGTGGTATGATCACCCGATCAAAAGTCGATAATCGGTTCCAGAAAATGCTGCTATTTTGTCAGACTTAAGATAAACGGAGCAACAAATGTTCAAATTTCGAAAAACGGAAGACGCCATCTCACTCAGGAGAGGATTTTAGAATTTTCTATGTAAAAATATTCAAGTTTGGAAAATATTTTTTTATCAGCAATTTATTAGCTAGCTTGAATTAAATAGAATTTCACAATGGAATAAACTTTGAGAAAATAAATTGAAAATTTAAAATCTGCTATGTTTAATTGGACGTAATCCAAATATTAAATTTTTATTTCAAAATATTATTATTAAAATTTCTCAAAAATTCAATTAAATATGTTATAAAACCAATTAAAAATTATTAAAATTTTATGGGTCGTTACACTGGTTGTTAAAGATAGCGGGATCAGATATTGTCATACTCTTTGCAAATACCGAAAACAACTTTAACAATGTGTACGCGATGGACATTCCAGAACGAAGTAGGATGATAGCGACGATCTCCGTATGAGGTATGACGTGACCCTGACTCCCGTGAGTCGGCTTAGATGTGACTAAAACAGGAACAGTTTGACGGGCCAAGTGAGGTCATTCCTCCGATCGGGCACATTCCTTCGATACTATATTCTGGCTTTGTGATTTATTTGGTGGCCACCCTTGATTTTGATTTGGGAGTGTGTTCCGAGGTAGGCGGTAGTAGCTGCTATGCGTTACCACCCGCCCGAAAGTGTAATTGGTAGATCTACCCTGGCATTGCCTAGTTGTGTCATGTTCACATGCCCTAGCGCGCTCTCTACCAGTTTGTTTTGTGTCGTGCCTATGGAGTGCCCCTTGGTAGCCTCCCGATTAAGAGGTATTATGGTACTGTATAGACTATCACACTATAAAATGTGTTAAGGGGGATATGGGTGTTTGTGCCAAAAATGGTCTCAAACCCCAAACATCGCGAAAGCACCAATGTATGAACGTAGATCAACAATAAATAATCATCAATCACAGACCTAAGTAATGTAGAGGATAAAAAATGAAGAATAATCAACTTAAAACAGAAAGAAATAGACAGAGACACATGATTTATAGTGGTTCGGCTATCTCCGGCCTACCTCCACTCCAAAAGTTAATCTTTTATTGACTTTCATTGCTGGTTACAACTGATTACAACAGATAATTGTGATAAAATTCGAGTACAACAGTAGCTATAGAGTGCAAAGTTGAATCGGGCAGAGTTTGGATGTTGAAAAGCCAAAAAGTCCTTTTTCTGTAGGCTCTGGGGTACTATTTATTGGTGTTCCATGAAAATATCTCGCTCAAACTGTAACAACCCACTATTTTGGACCATTCAAATCGACAATAATCCACACATGTCAGACTTGAATAATTCAAAATAACAGATTATAATAAAATTTGAAGCAAATATAATCATTCATAGAATCACAGACACAGAAATATCAGAATACTCGTAGCGGATATAAAATACCATAGTAGTTCATGAAGCTACCATATACAAACTCTCAAAACATATATAAAATATCATAGTTTAAAAATGGATACAATAGAAATGTGGATACATAAATCAATAATACAGAGACAGATATCGAATAGGAACTAACTGAAAGAAGTAGACGAATAGATAGACAGATAAGCTCCAGCTAAACTCTAGCTCCAGAAAGTGAATCCAAAGCTGTCATTCTCAGGCTGATCCGAGCATAAAGTAAAACACGAACACTTGAGTCAGGACTTACATACTTATACAATGTAAAACAACTCAAGTGAACTGTAATAGCAATGCACAATAACATAAAGAATGCTTGGGATCGCCCATCCTTTAAGCATCAGTCAAACCATCAATTAAGTAGCAATAACCACTATCCTAGAAATATCCATATTAAAGTAAACAATGCAAATAATAGTGTTATTGTGACTAGGGTAACGTAGAGCTGCAGTAACCGCTCACCTCTAGCCACACTCTTAAAATCAAAGGTGAGCATCAAATAATCACAAGGAAATCACATGACACACAAAACATCGTACACGTGGTTATAAATTTCAAAATGATTTATAATTCTGAATTAAAATCATTCATTTAAACCATTAAAAAGTGAAGTCATTATTCCTTAAAATCAAATATTCAATTCCCAAAAATTTAGACTTTTCTGAGTTCATTTATTCAGTTAAACACTTCAAATATTGAAATTTCAGCCACTAATAACGTAGATTTTAACCCTTTAAACATTATAAAAATCATATTTTAACACTCAAATTTTTTAATAAAATACCTTTAACTTATGATTTTTATAAAGTAAATTTCCTATAAATAAAGTAAAATATTCAACAATTCACTTAATAAATTAAAATGTACAATTTCCTATTCTTCACATTTTAACAAATTTCTTCACACTTAAATTTTTATTACCATATCCAATTATAACTTAATTTCCATTTATTTATATAACTTAAATTCCATTTTTAGTTTCTTAACTTAACCTTTAATTTCAAACCAAATTTCACATTTCCAAGTTAAGTTAAATTCCAAAATTTCCATTTAACTATCCATTGATTTTACTTTTTAAACTAACTACCTAAATTCAAAATACAATGTAAGTTGCTTAACTTTATTTTACAAATAACTTGATATTTTCTTTTACTTTAAATTTATCCAATTCATACATCAATTATATTAATTACCAAGTTCATCTTATAATTCCATTTTTACTTATATTCCCATTATTAAGTTAAATCAAACTTTCACACTACAACTCAAACCATCTATCAACTTATACCATTTATCTTGTTAGAAAATCACTACTTGACCATTTTAAATCCAATATAAGTCAAATTTCGTATTTTTATTTTTCTTTTTCATTTACAATACATGTAATTTTGTAACGACCCACAAATCCGTACGTACCCCTGGAGTCGACACTATTCTACATCAATCAACTCAAGTTGCACAGAAATACGAACAATTTGGGTTAAAGAAGAAGAGGTAGAAGAAGAAAATAGAAAATAACATCAGAATCTAACAATCGCAACGGAATAAAATAAAATATATAATAAATGGTCTTTACACCGTTTATATATTACATCATCAGAGTACATCAATCACAGTTCAACATCAATAGCATACAACTGAATACACAGCTACTCAACACAGCGGAATATATATATATATATATATATATATATATATATATATATATATATATATATAACAAGTACGAAAATACGCATCGTCATCCAACTCGTCTCCTGAGCTCCATAGCATCAAATCCTGTATCCTATAATACTCGGTCTGACCCAAGCATTATAGTTAAATAACACCCGAGTCAGTCTGGATATACCAGCGTGAGAAAACCACACTCAAATTGATTATTAAAGTTTCAAAATCCTTTTGAAAACAAAAGCATCTCGTAAGACCATGCCATAAATAAACATGTCGGGTTTTTACCTTACAATAGATAAAACATTTCATATTAAAATCCTCTGATATTATAATAGGGTCTATATACAAATACTAGATTAAAATAGCCGAAATTGTTACATTCATTAAATTCCAGCTACTAGCCACAGAGTGGGTAATACAAACAAAACTCGTAAAAGGCACGTAGGGAGATTGGATTTCCAACTAATGACTAGGCACTGGGGTACCACGTGTCACAGTACGTTGCCTAGATCACAGTACCGAGGATCACTCCCGACCCCCTGCAACACAAGACCAGGAATACTCCTTACTGGATAATCCCGAGCGAGATCACCCCGCGGTTGGGATCAACAACCGCACCACTAAGCTGAAATAAAAAGGGACATCTAGACAGGGATGACCTCACCCTGAATTGGTGCTACCCACCTAGCCTTGCTGCATAACCCCTGATTTTCAGTCATTCCCGGTTGATGAGGCTTGAGGCTAAGCCTTACCTTTTTAGAACATATCCCTTAGAATGCCCATCGCCCACCTGACGATGTTCCGAAAGCATTCATCCATACAAGTCTGTCCCAAGTTCGAACGGAACCGAAAGCACTGCTCCTACTACATCCATTTTGGAAATATCCTCAGGATTAGTAGCGACTAGCCCTTGCACTTCACTGCTCCATCTTCGAATCCACACACGTTTCCCACGAAACGTACAAACCGGATCGAAGTGGTCTTCGAGAAATAAATCTCGATCCCGGTCTCTTCGAAATGATCAGCGCATTTGGCCAATATTGATAGTCGATGATTTAACTATCAATTAATATTCACAAACAACCATCAACCAATAAATAATTTTCCAAATTATTTATTAATCCCAAAATATCTTCACAATATATATTTCCACTTTTCAAACCCCTTTGAAAACAGTTTTCAAACTATCTTCCTTTCTCAGAATAAATTCCAAGTATTTTGTATTTCCACTGGAATCACCAAGCATAAAACTTTAGATTTTTTAAAAAATAATTTAAAACGCTTACTTTGAAATATACTTTAAAACATTTTGGTTAAAAACTACTTCAATAATATGTTAAAAATACATACTATATGAATATTTGAAAATAAGGTTACTTAATAAAATATAAAACTAGATTTTCACTTTTAAAACAACATAATAAGTCACTTTTTAAATAATTACTACGATAATAGATTTGAAAAATATTTACTTAAAAATTTAAACGATTAGAAATAATAAATTTTCTAAAACATGCTTTTTAAAACAACATTAAACCTTTATATATTTAAAAATTTACTTTGAAATCGTACTTGGCTATCCAGAGAAATATACTTCTCTTCGCATTCTAGTTTAAATTCCCAATCCAAACACTTGAATCAATTTCCAAACTGATTTCCAATTTACTTTTTTTTTCAAAATCCATTAATTTCAGATTCTATTCCTTAATTATGAATTAAAATACTTTTGACTGAAAGTACCAATTTTAGATTTCTCAAATTACTTCTTAATCCTTTTTAAATAAATTTAACTTTAAATTTTAAAATGATTCTTTATTCCTTTAAATTAATATCACTTAATTTTATAATTCATTAATTTCTGTTTATTCAAAATCTTGTTTCTTTTCATACTCGAAGTTATTTATTAGTTTTTTAATATCACTTCCATTTCCTTTCAATTTATTTTTAATTTATTCCAATTTGCTATAATTATTTCGCTTACAAATTCACTTCTTTTATTATCTTTCCAAAATCCAATTTATATATGTTTTTGTAACTTGTTATACCCAAGTATAATCAATCAAACCATAGCATTCCAATATTCCGATATAATTCATCATAGAATATCAAATAATCACAACAGAGAATGTTAAATAATTAAATAAATGTTGAAGGATTCGGTTGGATCCCTCCAGCCTGCTTTCCCTGCATTCACAGACGTTAGCACAACATAAATATCTCTGCTATATAATGCGGAAAATCAATCATTCCAAGGTGTAGTATATACTACTATACATAATATAACACACCAAAGCCAATCAATCAATCAATTATTTAAATTTAACCAATTAAATTTAAATTATAATTCAGTTGAGTGAGATTAACTCACCTTTGATTTTCGTTTGCAACCCACTTCAATTCAACTTGGTTTCCTGGGTTATAACCTTATATAAACATTTATAATTTTTATCAATATTCGAATCAATTAAACAATTAAATTAAATTTTAAACTAAAAAACTTTCTTTTAAACTAATAATGTAAATTTAACTCGATTCTTTTTATAAATTACTTTAAGTAACTAAAATAATTGAATGAGCAAATTAAACAAGTAAACCACTTTAATACGTTAATTTAAAATTGAATTGCTATAAATATATATATATTTGAACGTGTGGACATATATACGAATCTATAAATTTAAGAAAAGAAATTTCTTTTGTAGAACTTTACTGTTCTATCTTCTTTCTGTTGGGTTTTTTTTCCGAAGGTAATTTAGTTTAAACCTAAACATAAATTTAACTTAAACTTATAAAATTTCATACCCAAAAACAAGCTCTGCCCAGAAGGCTTCTTCCACAGATTGTTCGAACTCCCAGCATCGGTCTCGAATACCCCCAAGCTTCGGCCACTATCCATTTGACTGCCCTCCTTTGCATCGAAAATTATCGCGGTTCGCACATGTGGCCAACCCCCTCCCCCAAAACTCGAACCCTAGGTCGACGACTTCGAACTCGATTCCTAAACAGCCGCCGCGTCTCCCACTGCTCACCCAAGTTCGACCATCAGCCGCCTCCATCTGCCAATCCATTGCGTCGCGACACCTACCCAATGACTCGCCACCTTCCAGATTTCGATTGACAAAGGAAGAAAGGGTTCAGCCGATTCTAAATTTAGGATTTTCTTTGTCTTTTTTTAGGTGAAATGAAGAGAGGATTTTGATTTGGGGGAAACAATTCGGCCATTATCGATTTTTTTTTTCCAGCTTGCGTTCGAAGGAAGATAAAGGTTAAGTCGTGTTCTAGAAAATGACCGAGGGTTAGCGTGCGTTTATTTATTTTTTTATTTATTTTATTTTTGTCTTGCAAAGGAAGGAACGAAGATATAAGTTTTATTCGATTCGATTAGGAAGCCTAGAATAAAAAGAAGTTTCATGATTTAAAAAGGAAGGGACAGAGGCAGGCGACGCTATTATTTTTATTTTATTTTTTTCCCCATTAAGAAAGAACGAATTCGATTGGAATTTTCGATATAAAATTTCAGCGCGTTTATAAATCGTACGCTCACATAACAACTCTGATTAATACGAAATTTGAAATCCGATAATAATACAATATTACGGATTATTGGAACTGGTTTCGTCGAATTCTGAGACTATGCCTCGAAAGGCTATTTTTAAATTTAATTTAAACTATAAAATTTTAAAACTGAACAAACCAGTGTTAATTTCGATTTTACAACTTCTATCATCCTCAGTACTATCAATGTAAATTTTTCAAGACTTCAAATTATTTTTAATAGGCTTAAAACTCCAGATTCAGCATTTTACCATCTTCAAATAATTTAATTTAATAATTTAATTATCAAATAAATTGTGATATTCGTAATTCAAGTTAAAATTATTGAATATTTAAAATCAACTAAATATTCCAATTTTAAATGCTTAAAAATTCTGGGTCGTCACATTCCTTCATCCTTAAAAGAATTTCGTCCCCGAAATTACTAGTTAGGAAGAATGGTCCAATACCTGTTTACCCTTTTCCCAAAACCAAATAGTTTCTAACAATTTCCCAAAACAACCTTGTTATTAAGAACACCATGCCTCTGTTCCTAACTTTCCAAACTTCTCCCGTTAGGTTCCCACTATATCATATACCCAACCATTCAAATTTCAATTTAAAACCAAATTTAAATTTTCAAAATTTCTCAAAAAAATTTCTAACTCCTTAAATTTCCGAAAAATTTCGCCAGCGTCTCCTTTGCGCGGCTAGCTCGGTACAACTACAAAAGGCCTCTACGGGCTCCCAAATTCCAAAAGAAAACAAAACGCCAAGTGGCTAGATCCAAACACCCAATCAAATTTCATACAGAAATTTAAAAACATACCTTTTTGTCGAGCAATTCAAATTTATCTTCTGAAATCAAAACCCATTTTCTTTTCCTTTTACAATACCTGCATATCCTGCTTAACACTAATATCCAATCATAACATTCCAAAAAGATTTTATCGACTTCCTCACAAAATGTAAATATCTATTCATTCAAATATTAACTTAGAATATATTTGTAATATCAATTTCCAATCAAGAATTCACCATTCCTTTCTTAAGTATTTTATATGTTTCTTTATTTATTTTCACTTTACCACTTTTAGTTTATATCTATTTCTATTCAAATTGGTTCTTCCATTCCATATGAATTTAATTTATTTTTAACCCTGAACATTTAATTTCATCTTCCATTTATACTGATTCATATTATTATTTTAAAGTAGTTTCATTCACTAGTTTATTTCAATTTCTAGTTTGAAATCGTTTTGTCGTTAACAAAAAATTTTCCGAAAAATTTTCAAAATTTTTTCAAATTCCCAAAATTTCTGAAAATTTTTGGCAGAGTCTCCTTTGTACGGAGGAGCTTTTACAATTTGACAAAAGATATAAATATATATACATCGACCCATACGGTCGGAAAAACTAAAAACAGTTCATATTTCCTATTTTTATTGCGTAGGCGTACCTTATTTAACATTTATAAGCAAGCGGCTTATTTATTCTAGCATTTAGCGCGTCCAATCCAGCCAAACGACTTCCCGGTAACTGTACTTAATCAATTTAAATATGTAAGCGCCAAAATCATGAAATTTAACAACATTTAACAAACTTAACTAGCCAACATACAAGTTCCTATAAGCAAAATGCAGGTTAAACAATATTTATAAGCCACTTATAGGGTTCCGACATTAAAATTTAATTTTAATTGTTTACAACCAATTCGTATACAACTTTATTCAATTTAAATGGTTTATAATTCAATTGCTTACATTCACTTCATTTCTAAGCAAAACAAACTTATATTCATTCCAATTGATTTCAGAATCGTCCTATTTCACTTCTAATAACTCATAGAAATTTTATTTACTCCCGTTTACATCAAACGATCCATTTCCTTATGCAATTCTTCAATATTAATGTGAATAAATAATCACTTGAGCTTCATAACCATTTAAATCGATTCCAACTCAATTTACACTTGATTTCATCCCATTTTAATTTATTCACAAACTTCCATTGCATTTCTTTCATATCCAAAAAGTTTGATTCCAAACCATTTTATTATACTCGACAACCAATATATCAAATAACCATCTCACAATTTACTTAAATTATTAATTTTCTTCAAACTATTCCACCCAATAACTTAAGTTTATTTTATTCAACCAACTTCCCTTCAAATCTTTGATTTGATTTTCCTTGGGTCAAATCCCAACCATTTTATTAATTTATTCGATTAGTTTATTCTTTTATACATTTTTAAAATTTAATTCACATTAACAATTCATTATTGAATTTATTAATAATAAGGTTATTCAATTTATGCTCGAATTGGATTTGTTATCATCTCAAATCCTTTTTATTTTGATCCAATTCCATACAACTTCAATTCATATTTAATTCACTTACAATTCTAAGTTGTTTTCTATTTATAACTCAATCTTTATTTCCAAACTCAATTATCTATTCGCAATTCAATTCTAAGTTAATAATTTCTAGTCCCCCCCCCCCCCTCCCGTTTAAATTCAACACTTGATTTTTAATCTCGGAATCTCTTCATTAAATTTCTTAAGTGAAAATTATCTTATAATTCAAGTTTGGATTTTTCGTTTTATTTTCCAATTCATCAAAAATATTTATTTTGGGATTTCTATCCCACTTTTCAATTTTATTAGTCATAACTTATTATTTTACACATTTCCATTTTATTCTAGGCTTGAATATATTCATCTTTTATTTTTAACTCAAGATTTACGCTTATTTATAGCCCAAGTAATATTTTATTCTATGGATTTTTAATTCTTTTATAAGTTATTCTGAATTATTTATTCCAACTTATTTCTTATCCAACTTACTTCCATTTATTCAGGCAAGAATCTAATTCCATTTAATATAACTCAATTGAATTTTACTCCAATTCAATTCTATTTAAGTTAATCCCAGTTAAATCTTGTTACATACCATTCCTTTGAATTTTTGTTAAGCAAGCACTTAATTCCATTTAATATCCTTCATGACACAACTGAATTTTGATTCAATTCAATCCAAATTTAACTAAATTTTATTTCTCAATATATGTGAGTTCAAAACTTATTTATTTACTTAAAAACTTATATTTCTCATTGCTCATTTGAGTCATTTCATCTTATAACTGCAATTTCAGATTATATATATAACACCTACTAGCTTAAGGTATAAATTTTCTGTAACGACCCGGAATTTTGTGTCGCCAAATTTGAACATTTAATTCATTTTAAATGTTGAATATGGATTATAATTTGAATTTTGGAATAAAAGATTTTGGTTAAGCTGAAAGAATTGGTAAAATTTCAAATACGGGAATTAAATTGGAATTTGAATAATGATAGCTTAATATCAGAAATAGGGATAATTGGTAATTTTGAGTGTAAATGGATATAAAATTAGATTCTAAAATTTATTTTAGGTCTAATTGGGTTCGAATTTTAATATTGGACCCTTGGATGAAATTAGAAGTCAATAATTTATTATTTGGAATTTTATATTAATTTAAAGATGAATTTAATATTATTAAAATGCAATTAATCAGATTTTGGGTCCGGAATGAGCCCGAATGATTTGTAAT
Source organism: Allium cepa (assembly GCA_030765085.1). Taxonomy (NCBI): domain Eukaryota; kingdom Viridiplantae; phylum Streptophyta; class Magnoliopsida; order Asparagales; family Amaryllidaceae; genus Allium; species Allium cepa. The sequence continues at coordinate 975,025,928 of CM060935.1, forward strand.
GTGATTATATATTTTATATGATTTATAATTAAGTTAATAAAGTTTTAAAAGTGAAATTTTGAGTGATTTCGACAATTTCTAAAAATCGTCCGGTTTAATCGACGAGTTAAAATAGCCTTCCGGGGCACAGTCTCGAAATTCGAGAAACAAGTTCCATTGGATCCGTAATAGTTAGTTATTATCGGATTTCAATTTTCGTAGCAATCAGAGTTGTCGTTTGACCGTGGCAGCTCGAAACGCATAGAAATCGATTTAACCGATTTAATTTTAAATTGATCGTTTAATTCCATAACGCGCACATACGATCGAATTATCTTACAAAACCTATTCCATGTGTCTGGAACGCGGAAAAACCCTAGAATCGCCTGTCGAAATGTGTAGTTTGGAGTTCGTTTGCATATGATGTTAAGTTGAGAAATTTGTTAATTAAATAATATTAAATAATATTATATAACTTAAAAAAAACATTGCAAACCCTAATTTTTATTTCACAGGCCGCTGCTAATATCAGTTAATGGCCAAAAACGATCGTCTTTCCCCACTAATTTCTCTCCATCCATCGACCTTTAGCCAAAATCGTCAGCTAGTAAATCGAAGAGCCATTCGAGACGATGAAATCTATACGGCGAGGATGTGTCGTAGTGGAGTGTGGAGGCCGAGGGGTAGTCGCGTTCGTGGTTGGTCTAGGCTCATTGTACGCGAGCTATGGGGGACCGGTGGGGACCGGATCTTGGCCGATGGTGGGGTGGTCGACGAGCGGCGTGGTGGCGAGCTCCGATCAAGCTGGATGCGAAGAAGGCGGCGCGATTTCGAAGCCCTATGTCGGCTATTTTGGGTTTGGTGGTTACTGCAGATCGCGTGAGGAAGAAGAGTTTTGGGGGGGGGGGGCGTGATTTCCTGATGCTGATCGAACGGCTAAGATGGTATAAGGTTTTTTTAAAAAAAATTGTTTTAAATATAGTACAATCTTTAAAATTGAATAACTTTATCATACAATATCAGATTCGAACAAAATTCACGGCGCCGGGATCGCAGAAAAGGATACTACGAGATGGTGCAGATCCGGAGCCATTCCGGGCAAGTAGAAATTTGGGTTAAATCGAATGTCGTTCGGTTTAATTTAAATTTCGAACGCTCGCCGAAACTCAAGGTGAGTTATTCTCACTCACATCTAGATATCAGTAAAGTAAACAGCTAATATTGAATGTTTGTTTGGATGTTTTGCTGAATATGGTAATTATTATCAAATTGAGTTGATATATATTGTTGTGCTAATATTTGTGGATGCAGGGAAAAACAAGTTGGAGGGATCCAACTGGATTCCTCGCAATATAATAATTATTTGATGATTGATGATGCATTCTATCTATATGTGTTGTGACAGATAAATCTGGAATTAAAATGTATTGTGTTATTGTTGGATAAACTATAAATCCAGAATTTAATTATAAATGGAATAAATTGGGTTTTTAAAGAAATAAGAGAAATTGATATATAATGAATTTTAAAGGAATAAAATTTGGGTTTGGTTTGGATGAAGAATGAAATTGGTAAAATTTAAATTTTAAATGAAGTGGGAAATTTATCAATATATAAATATGGAAGTATGGCTTCCGGTGAGAAATTTTATAAGAAGGGATTAAGTGATTTCTGAAAAATTAAGTTATGTTTTCAACGATGCTTCTAAACATAAATTAACAATTGTAAATGTAAATAAAATATTTTGAAATGCAGCTTTCACCATTGGAATTTTTATTTAAGTAATTGATAAGCATTACTTTCCTTTAATAAATTCTCAAAGGTTAATTTAAAAGAATTCTTTAACCCGAGCTTTTAAAGTAAATTTCCAAGAATGGTAAATTATATTTGGGCTTCGAAAGGAGTTATTTTAAAACCTGGAAAGGAAATTTATGTTATTAAAACATGAATTTGAATGGTAATAAATTGGCTGGATTTATAAGACGGATTCTTTGGAATGTTGGAATGGAAGGTGTATTTCCCTGGGAAACCAAGTTCGAGTTTTAAACAGATTTTTATTAAACGGAAGTTTAAAGTTTAAACTTGTTTAAAAAGTATTTGAAAATTATCATTTTAAAGTAACAAATTAATAAATTAACAATAGTAATGATTTAAGAATACATTTGTAATTATTTTTACAAATGGATTTATTTAAAGGTTGGTTTTGACTTAGGTTATTTTGAAATTAATATTAATTTTTTTTGAAACACTACTTTTAAATTTTGTTTAGCAAAACCCTTATTTAAAATAAAAGTTTATATCTTAATAAATGATTTTACTGTACATATTAGAATTATATTTTTGAGTAATAATTAGTAATAAATTTCCATATTTGAAATATATTTCAGAATAAAGTGTTTTAACTATTTTAAATCTAAATTGTTTTGAACTTGGTTATTTCCAATGGGAATAAATGTTAGATAATTTTTTTTCCTTGTAAAGGAAGAGATTTTGGGAATTGTTTCAAATGAGATTTGGAAATTTGAAATATATCTTTAAAAGATATTTGAGGCAAATAAATAATGTGGGAAATTATTTATTGTGTGATGGTTGCTTATGAATATTAATTGATAGTTAAATCACCGACTATCCATATTGGACAAATGCGTTGATCGGTTCAAAGAGACCGAGATCGAGATTTATTTCTCGAAAACCACTTCGATCCGGTTTGTACGTTTCATTAGAAAAACGTGTTCGGAGACGAAGATGGAGCTGTGTAGTGCAAGGGCTAGTCGCTACTAATCCTGAGGATATTTCCAAAATGGATGTAGTATGAGTAGTGCCTTCTGTTCCTTTCGAACCCGGGACAGACTTGTATGGATGAATGCTTGCGAAACATCGTCAGGTGGACGATGGGCATTCCAAGTGAAACGTTCTAAAAGGTAACGCTTAGCCTCAAGCCTCATCAAATGGGAATGACTGAAAATCAGGGGATATGCAGCAAGGCTTCGTGGGTAGCCCTCACTGGAGAGTAAGGTCATCCCTGTCTAGATGTCCCTTTTTATTTCGGCTTAGTGGGTGGTTGCTGATCCCAACCGCGGGGTGATCTTATTCGGAACTGTCCAGTAAGGGATGGGTCCGGCCTTGTGTTGCAGAGGATCGGGCGTGGTCCTCGGTACGGTGATCTAGGCCCCGTACTGTGACAGGTGGTACCCCAGTGCCTAGTCATTGTTGGAAATCCATTCTCCCTACGAGCCATTTACGAGCTTTGTTTGTATTACCCACTCTGTGGCTAGTAGCTGGAATTTAATCATTTAACAATTTCGGCTATTTTATAAGTATTTGTAAATAGACCCTATTATAATATCAGAGGATTTCTATAAAAAGTGTTTTAGCTATCGTAAGGTAAAAACCTGACATGTTTATTTGTGGCGTGGTCTTACGAGATGCTTTTGTTTTCAAAAGGATTTTTGAAACTTTAATAATCAATTTGGATGCATTATTATCAGCTGGTATTCTAGACTGACTCGGGTGTTATTTCATTATAATGCTCGGGTCAGACCGAGTATTATATATTCAGGACATGATGCTATGGAGCAGGAGAGGAGCTGGAGCCCGAGACGTATTATCTGTACCTATATATATATATACTCCGCTGCTATGATTGTATGGATTTGTCTGACTGGTAAATATTGTTGTATGATATACTCTGATAATATGATGTATAAAACAGTTATAAACTTCATTTTATGTAAAGATCTATATTTACTATTATATTTTATTCCGCTGCGACTGTGAGATTCTGACATTGTTTAGCTTCTTCTTCTTCTATCTCTTCTTCTTAAACCCAAATGGTTCGTATTTCTGTGCCACTTGAGTTAACAGAGGTAGAATAGTGTTGATTCAAGGAGTACGGATTTGCGGGCTGTCACACTTGGTATCAGAGCTTAGGTTGGCGACAACCTAGGCTTTGGTGAGGAAATTACTCATTAAACAGAGTCAATAGTACTCTATAATGAGTTGAGTGTATTAATGGATATGAGAGCGTACTTGTTAGTGAATATAAAATTGTTTTTATACTATGTTGACTTATCAGTTGAGTGTTTATGAATTCTGGTCAGTGTGGGAAGTACAACGGTATCGATAGGGGTTTCTAAACTCTTAAACAAGATAAACCGACATAGTATTGTTTTAAAGTGGGTAAATGAAATAATTTTACCCAGATTATATTTTGATATAAAAAGAAATGGTTTTTCCAATTATATATATATATATTGTTTTTTGGTTGTTCCTACTATAATCAAATAAGAACGTGAAATATGATCTAAAATTTGAAATGATATAACAAATAAGAATTTAAAATATTAAATTGGTTTATGACCAAATAGATTTGACTAAATATGTTTTAAATAAGAAGAAGTGAAATTGAAATTGAATTAAAACCAGGATTTAGACCCAGAAGTTTTAAAATGTATTTTAAATGTATTGAAAACAAAGTTTGAAAATTTAAAATCCTGGGAGAGTTTGAAATGTTTCAAAGGTGGTTGAAGGTACTAATTGAATATTATTTTAGGGTAATATCTTTGAATGGAAATTGTTTTGAAAGGAATTTGGGAAGTAAGAAAGCATTGAACTCACTTCGGTCGCTGGAAAATAATCCTGATGATGCTAGCCACATCATTAGAATTCATTTTCGAGTTTCTAAAGTGACGGATTGCTACCAAAGTGGTTGGTTATGATATTGTTTGGACTTGTTGGATATACTAGTTGTTTCGGGAATTTAAAAATGGAAAATTGTTTGAGAAAAGCAGATTGTTTTGGAATCTGGGGTTTGGTTTGATATACCAAATGGGTATGAATTGATTTTTATTTCAAAATGGTTTTGAAATAAAACCGGGTAATTGAATTCTGGAAAATTCTATTTAAATGGTGTGTGAAGTTAAAATACATCAACTAATGAACTTATTTTGGTAAAGTTGATGCTAATAAGAAGGAAATGTAAATTTTAATATTGGAATTAAAATTTAATTTGGGTAAATGGAAGTGAATGAAGATATTGAAGTGACTAGAGATTTGAATTTAACTTGGGATAAGTTAAATAAAATATGGGGATTGGAATTAAATTGATTTGAGTTAGGTTGGAAGTAAAATGACTTTATAATTATGGTTATGAGACATAAAAGGATTAAAATGAGCAATATAAACTTATAAATAAATAAGTTGATGAACTTGAGAATGGACACTTTGATTTTAACCAAGTAAAGTGGAATTATAATCACAAATGGGAAATAGTTGAATGGTATGGTGAATTCAAACGTAATCTTAAATGGAATGTAAAGTAAGATAAGGAAAGTGAGATATAAAAGGATGAATGAACTTAAGCTTGTAAATAAATTTTGAACTTGTATATGGAGAATTAAAATTTAAAATTTGAATTGAATTGGATTTAACTTCAATTGAATGGAATTGAGATGGATTTGGATTTAATTAAAAACAAGATTCAATTGTGTTAAGAATAGAAATGAATGGAATTTAATTCTTATTTAAGATAGTAAAGGAAATGATATGAATTCAAGATGGCTAAATAAATTTGGTTGAACTTGAGTTTAAATAGGAAAAGAATTGAGTTGAGGGAAGGTTAAATTTAATTGAAATGATATTGGATAATTAAATCCTCTCTCAATTAAATTTTAAAGGAATTGTTTGAGAATGAATTTAGCATAAGCTAAGTTAAATAAAAAGAAGCTTGAAGATGAATTTAGTGTAAACTAAATTAAATGGAATTTGTATTGGCATGAATAGGATTTTGATAGTTTGGCCAAATTTGGGAAGTAAATAAAAATCCAATTGCATCATGGGATTTAAATTTGTGGTAACAAATATTGAAGTGTGAATGAAAGATGGAATTAGATTATAATGGTGATAGTTTGAATTGTGAATAAATTCAAAGGAATGAAATAATTTAAAGTGGTTTCTTTGCTAATAAAATAAATCTGAAAATGGATAAAATAAATAAACAAAGTGCATTAAAATTTATAAATGGTTTGATTTGGGTAAGAATCAATTAAAATGGAAATAAATTGAGATATTATGGAATTTATTTGGATGAGAATCAAATGGAAATAAAATAAAATTGATATAAGAAGATAATGAAAATGTTGTGAAAGAACTTAAGCAGCTTGAAAGAGAAAAACAAAATGATTGTGAATAAGCTTTATTAAGTACTCTTGAATGAAATTTGTTAGATAATAAAATTGAATTGCAAGTGAAATGGTATTAATTAATTATTGTGATAAATTAAGGATGTATGGGTTGTAAATAATCCAGGATGGAATGAAATTAATATAAACCAGAATTGGTTAATGAAATAAAATTGCAAGGAAAATTTAATTTAACAATTGCATTGGAATAAAAATACTTGTCTTGTGAACTAGGCAAAATTGAATGAAATTAATATAAATCTAAGTAGAATTAATTTTAATGGTTATAAGCTTAAGGGGTGGTTATTTTGTTCGAATGGCATGAAAATTGTATGTATTTGGAATTGAGTTGTTTAACAAGCAATTGAAATTGATTTTTGAATAAACTGATATGGATTGGAATAAAATTCAAAGAGTTTGTATATGGATGCAAGTGAATTGATTTGAAGAAGAAAATAAAGATGGTTTTAAATTAATTAGATAAATGCAATCTAATTAAGTGATTTTGCATATGAATGAAAATGGATCATAAAAGTAATGCAAATGTTTCAAGTTTAAAATAAATTTTAATTGTAAATCAAATTGGGAATGTAAGTTAAAGTAAAGAAATGCAAGTAAGACATATGTTAATCATATTGAAATAGAAGTGAATTGGTTGTAATAAATATGAATGATATATAGTAAACTTGAATGTAAATCATTCAAGTGAAATGAAATGAAGTTGGTTTGGATGAAAGTAGAATGGGCTAAAATGTTAATAAATGGATTTGAGTATAAATGTAAGAGAGTTATAATAGAAATGCAAATGTATCAAATTGAAATGAAATTTTCTTGGTGAATCAATTCAGAAATTGGGTAAAGTATAAATTGGAATAGCGAAACTTGTATACAAATCCTTTGTGTGAAATAAAGTAGGATTTGGCATTAGAAAAGGAAACTTTATGCATGTTATAAAATATGGTTTACTTATGAAACTATGCTAATTGTTGATTTGATTACGAAATGGATATGTTTGGCTTACATTTATATTGGAAATGTTGTTAAAATGTTCATATCTTTGATAACTGATGAGTTTGTTGAGTAAGTATAGGTACAGAAGGCGTTCGAGAGAGTTGGAGCGCGTATATGTGTTATATTAGCCGCTTGCTATTAAAATTTACTAAAAAGGTACGCCTACGCAATTATAATTGGGAAATGATATATTTATTGTGATATATGTTGGTTTTCGACCGTGTGGGTCGATGTATATATATTTGTTTGTATCGCGATATCGCGAAAGCTCCTCCGTACAAGGGGGACTCTGCCAAAAAATTTCAGAAATTTTGGGAGTCGGAAAATTTTTGGGATTTTGGGAAAAATTTATTAACTTGGAAAGGTATTTTGATATACGTTAGAATTTAAAGCTTTAGAGTAAGTAAAACAAATGAATGTGGGATTGAGCTAAAGGGATTTGGAAAGTGTATATATGTTTTAACTAAAGAAGTTTGAGTTAAGTTAATGAGTGTAGAAGCATTTGTTTCATTAGCGACAAGTTGATTTCAAATAACAATTGGAAATAAAGGATTTTGGAATAGGATTGAATTAGTAGTTTCGATTTGAAACTAAAGGATTTGGGAAAAGTGAATTTGGGATTTTCACAAAGTAAGTTTTGCTATTGAGTTGGGAACATTCTTTCTACCTTAGCAAATTTCGGGGACGAAATTTTTTTAAGGGGGAAGGAATGTAACGACCCGGAATTTTGGGTCGCCAAATTTGAACATTTAATTCATTTTAAATGTTGAATATGGATTATAATTTGAGTTTTGGAATAAAAGATTTTGGTTAAGCTGATAGAATTGGTAAAATTTCAAATACGAGAATTAAACTGGAATTTGAATAATAATAGCTTAATATCAGAAAATGGGATAATTGGTAATTTTGAGTGTAAATGGATATAAAATTAGATTCTAAAATTTATTTTAGGTCTAATTGGGTTTGAATTTTAATATTGGACCCTTGGATGAAATTAGAAGTCAATAAGTTATTATTTGGAATTTTATATTAATTTAAAGATGAATTTAATATTATTAAAATGCAATTAATCAGATTTTGGGTCCGGAATGAGCCCGAATGATTTGTAATGTGATTATATATTTTATATGATTTATAATTAAGTTACTAAAGTTTTAAAAGTGAAATTTTGAGTGATTTCGACAATTTCGAAAAATCGTCCGATTTAATCGACGAGTTAAAATAGCCTTCCGGGGCACGGTCTCGGAATTCGACGAAACTAGTTCCATTGGATCCGTAATAGTTAGTTATTATCGGGTTTCAATTTTCGTAGCAATCAGAGTTGTTGTTTGGCCGTGGCAGCTCGAAACGCATAGAAATCGTTTAACCGATTTAATTTTAAATTGATCGTTTAATTCCATAACGTGCACATACGATCGAATTATCTTACGAAACCTGTTCCATTGTGTCCGGAACGCGGAAAAACCCTAGAATCGCCTATCGGAATGCGTAGTTCGGAGTTCGTTTGCATATGATGTTAAATTGAGAAATTTGTTAATTAAATAATATTAAATAATATTATATAACTTAAAAAAAACATTGCAAACCCTAATTTTTATTTCACGGGCCGCCGCTAATATCAGTTAATGGCCGAAAACGATCGTCTTTCCCCACAAATATTGTAATATCCCGGAATTTTTAACAATATCAATTTAATAATCTATAGTTAAAATTAAATCGATATTGTTGTTCTATTAATAATTTTTCAAATAAATTTGATAATTTTCTTCAATAAATATTTAAATTGGTTATTTTTTCTTTTAAATGATAATAAATTGATTTCTATTTACAATACAAATATATGGTTTATATTTTAAATAGATTGGTATTGTTTTAATTTTAATAAGTAGAGCATATTTTCTAGTTTTTATAATTTGGAAAATTTGTTTTATTTAATATTTAGGTTTTTCAAAGTTAAATAATGATTTTGGTTTTAAAATTTAATAATTGAATCATGTTTTAAAATTCTAATATATACATTTTTAAATTGGAAATTTTGATTTAAATTAGTATTGAGTTTTAAAATTTATTTCATAAATAAATATATGATCTTAAAATTGATAAGAAAAATATTAAAGGGTTTAAATTAAATTAGATTGAGTTTTAAATTTAGAATAAATTCAACGAAATGGTTTTATGGCTTTGTAAAATGGATATTTTATTAATAAAAAAATATAATTTCTTTTAAAATGAGATTTATAAAAGCAATATTAACATTGAATTGTCTTTATAAATAAATTTTGAATAAGATTTGTAATTTTTATTTCAAATTGAATTTTTATTTAAAACTTAATTTGAAATTGTTTGGTTTTGAATTTAGTTTGAATTTAAAATTCCAAAGTATAAATCTTAAATTGTTTAATTGTTTTAATTTTTATTAGTGTAAGTTTTGTAAACATGGTTTGTTTTCATTTATAATTCATACACATATTTTAATATAAACTAACAACTTAAATTTAAGTTAACATACACATTAATTTATAATTAGTACTAATTATTTAGAGAAACAAGTGTTCAAAATTAGCATTTACAAATAGACAAGTGTCTAACTTTTGACAAGTGTTAAAATTTAGTTTTAATTTTTCTTTTCTTTTAGTAAATCTGAAATACATTAGGTAAGCTTGCATCTTCATTTTTCCTTAATCAAAGGAGAAATCATAAACTCATCTTCATATCTATCATAAAGGCCTGCATATACAAATTTATCAAAATCCTAAAATCTGCATATTCTGAAATCAAAAGCATTAGCCTGAAGCAATTCTGCATACTCCAAATCAAAGTTAAGGGCTTGCACTGTTTTCTTTTCTGCATTCTGTTTAAGACCTGGAAATAAGGCATCTGCATGTATTTGAGGATTTAGCAACTGCATATCTTATTTTCTGCAAAATTTCAAAGGAACAACAGTGGTCTGCATTCAATAAAAGGTGAGTAACAATTTATTTTAGAAACTAATTTAAATTTATATAGTTGCTTGAATTGTTTACTGATGAGTGTGATGAAATGTCTGTATATATGTATGAGTTTGAATATCTGCTTGCTGTGATGAATTCCTTCTTGTTCTAGATTCCAGACTTTAGACATAATTCAAAATTTCATGAACTCAAGATCTAATCCATGTTTAGATGCAAAGTAAAGTTGTATTATTTTCATAAATTCATGTTTAAAAATGTCAAGAAAGTTAAAATATGAGTTTGACTATGGAAACAGGGAAAAGCATCATGCATGTTTATTCTTATCACAACCCAATCAAATGGATATTGTAATTTAGTAGTATAAATCAAATATCTAATCTGTAACTTGATTTTTAAATGAGGTATTAAGATTTTTAGGTATAAGATGTAGTTACAGTCTGTTTTTGAATTAAAAATGAATTTGGGGTAGTGGTTTCAATCTGATACTTGAGGAAACATAGTATTCTTCTAAGTTATAGTAAAAGGAACATAGATTCTTAGTAAAATCAGATATGAGGATTTAATTTATTAGAATTGATGCAGTTTTGATTTTCAGAATATAACCCTAGTTTTGAATTGGGTTTGAGATTGAGTCAGCGGGAGGTGTTTGATTGATCGAGTGTTCTGGTTTTTGGAGGATATGTAGTAGGTGTGCGGTTGGTTTCATTGCCGTAGAGATGGACTTTCAGAAGGTCGGAGCGACAAGAATTTGCCGCTGACAGGTTGGGACTAAAACCTGAAAACATGTTTCAGGTTTAGGTTTGTAAAGCTTAATTTTGAGTTCGATTTTGTTTGCTTGGGTGGTTGTTTGATTTGATGGCCGTGGATGGTTGCTGAGTGGGTTTTTGGAGTGGGGCGTTCATCGGCGTCGATTGGTTGTGGCCGGAGTCGCCGTGCATTTGCACGGTGGTGGGATATTACTGATGGGTTGGCCTGTGTTGGTTTGCTCGAGTAAACATGGTGAGTTACCCGAAGCGAGTAGGTATAAAACTCGAAGTAAAGCAGTTTTTAACCCGTAGTAGAATTTAGGTTCTCGGGTTGAACCTGAAACCTCCAGGTTTTGAAACCTGTTTTCTTAAAACTGGGTTTTTAAAAAATTTAAATCTGTAATTTATGTGTAAAGCAAAGTTTAAGTTCAAATGCAATTCAAGTTTGCATTACTTATTTGTATTCAAATTCCAGTTTTAAAATAAAAATAAAAGTTTAAAAAATTTAACTTAATTAACTATTTTATTTTGGGTAAAATAGTTGAAACTTTTAATAATGAAGTTTTTAAAATGTGATTAAGATTTCAGAATTAATTTTAAATCTAGAAATCTAAGCTTAAACCTGAACTCCAGTTTTAAATTTAAAAAGAAGATTCAAATTTGAAAGTTGAAACTAAGAATGATTTGAATTTCCAAAAATTTTGAAATGAATTTAACTTCAAATTCTTATGATTTCATTTTTAAGTCAAACTTTTGTTTTGTCTTGTAATTTTAAATGAGTTTTAAAATTTTCAAACTTTGACAAGTTTAAATTATTTTTAACTTAAACTTGTATTTAAAACGGAAGTTTAAAGTAATTTCAAGGGTACTTTTATTTAATTAAATTGTTCTAAACATAATTAAGTTATGTTTTATTTTGAAATTTAAAATTAAGATTATGTTTTAGAATTAATTAATAAGGTAATTAAGATTTATTAATTAATTTAATTCATTAATTGAATTTGGAATTAATAATTGATTAATGATTAATCAATTTATAATTAAGATCATTAATTAGATTATTAATTAATGATGAATGAATATTAATAATTATGTAATTAAGTTTTAAATCAAGGTTAATTAATTTAATAATTAATTTTAATTAATGAGTGATTAAAGATAATTTAAATGGTAATTAATTTAAGTTAATTACCTTATAAAATAATTTGAGGAGGGTCAATGAAGGTCATTAACCGGGATTATTTAATAATTAAGTAATAAGGTTAATTTTTATAATTAATTAGATTAATTAATTTAATAATAATCAATTGTAAATGGTTTGAGTATAATTACTTAATAAAGTAATTAAGGAATTAATTACTTAATTTAATTAATTTAGTTTAATGAGATTGTTTATTTTTAATTAATTAAGTTTAATTAATTATAAACACTTGAGTTTTATAAATAATTACTTTATGTAATTAATGATTTGGAAATTACTTAGTTAAGTAATTAATTAATAATTACAGTTGTAATTAAATGGAGATGTTTAAGTATGAAGAGATTTGGTTTAATTTATTTAATAATTAATCAACGGATTAATTAAGAAATTAATTAAGGATAATTAATTTGTTTAATATAGTAATTAAGCTAGTTAATTACTAAATATAATTAATCTATGATGATGATTAATAATTATAAGTTAATTACTTAAGGTAATTAATAATTAAATATCATTAATTATTATAATTAATGATGTAGTTAAAGTTGATTAATTATGATTAATTAATCAATAATAGGTAATTAAAGTTAATTAATTAATTAATTTTAATTAAGGATTAATGTAATTAATTATGATTAATTAATTAGTTGAGTAATTAAAGGTTAATTACTGTTTAGTTGAGAATAATTAATTTTGTGAAATTAATTAAGGGTAATTAATCAAGAGTGATTAATTAAAGTAATTTATGATTGATTAATTGATTGTAATCAATTAAATGATTAAGTAAGCAAGGTTTATATTGGTTAAGTAATTAATTTAATTTATTTTAAATTAATTAAAGATGGGTAATTAAATTAATTCATTTTAAATTAATTTAAGATAGAGATAGTTAATTTAATTCATTTTAAATTAATTATATGATGATGAGTAAATCTTTGCTTATGTATGAAATGATGTCATTGATTGTCTTGGATGCTTTGAGATCTCAGTAATGAGATAAATGATATTGTGTGGTATGGATGCTTGGCTGTATTGTGATGATAAATTAGATTATCTATTGTGATATTGATAATGTGGATTACCTGTTATTTGATAATGTTGATTATCAATTGTGATTTATGAATTATCTATCTGTGTGTATATAGATACTGTATTGAATTATTTTAAAAACCTTTAAAACAACTTGGACCCTAAAAGACATGCTTTGGATTTCGATGAGACCGGGATCGGGTTTCCATATTTGGATATCCGAAAACCACATCGATTCCGAATAACGTTAGGTCGTGAATCAAAGTGGATCTTTGTGAAGACTCGAGGTGTAAGGACTATGAGTCAGTATAACTCTGAGGGTGATTCCGTAATGAGTTGATGGAATTAGTTCTTATAGATTCGAGATGGTGGTTCAGAGTGCAAGGGTTATTGTCGTTAACTCTGAGGGTGATTCCAAAATGAGTGTAACGAGATAATGCCTTCGGTTTCGTTCGAACCCGGAACGAACTTGTATGGATTGAATGCTTTCAGAGCATCGTCAGGTGGACGATGAGCATTCTAAGTGATATGTCCTATAAAGGTAATCGTAGCCTCAAACCTCATCAACCGGGAATGGCTAAAACATGAGAGGTGCAGTAAGGCTTCGTGGGTCGCACCCACTGGAGAGCAAGATTGATCCCTGTCTAGAAGTCCCTTTACATTCGGCTGTGTGGGTGGTTGCTAGCTACAACCATGGGGTTGTCTTGTTCGGAACTGTTCAGTAAGGAATGGGTCCGGCTTTGTGTTGCAGGGGGTCGGGAGTGATCCTTGGTACGTTGATCTAGGCCACGTACTGTGACGGGCGGTACCCCAGTAGCCCTGCCATTGTATGGAATCCAAAATCCAATAAGTGCCAACGGTTTTGATTGTATTTCCCACTTTTGTGGCTAGTAGCTGAAATTTAATCATGTACCAATTTCGGCTATTTCTTATTTATTTGAAAACCCTAGACACTATTATAATATCATCGGATTTCCTATCAAATGTTTTGGTTAGCGTAAGGTAAAAACTTTTCCATGTTTATGTGTGGGAAGTCTTACGTGATACCTTTCTTTCCAAAGGGTTTTAAAAGTCAAGCAACTTTAACCTGTTACTCACACCAGACCCATGTCTGACCCGGAGTTTATTTTTGTTTTTCATAAACTCTTAGGTACTCAAATTTTTATGAGTAGCCAAGGGAATTCAGGTTAGGATTCAGTTTAGCTTTGACGAATTGTGGAGGAGCAAATGGAGCAGGAGGCTTCTGCGTGTAGATATATCTATAATTTTCCGTTGTGTGTTCTCTGAGTTGTTGTATTGAGTTGTATAACTAGACAGGTGTTGATAACTGTCTAGTATGTGTTGTATATCTATGTACTCTGATAATGGTTGTAAACTATGTAATATTTATGTTATTAATATAATTTATTCGTTCTGCTGTTAGATTCTGATGTGTTGTTTCTTTCTTCTCTTCTTTCTATTCTCTTTTCTATCCCTTTCTTTCGTAAAGATGATGCGATTTTCTGGTGGTAGAAAGTCGTGTCGTCTCAAATTTCTATCCATCCATCGACCTTTAGCCAAAATCGTCAACTAGTAAATCGAAGAGCCATTCGAGACGATGAAATCTATACGGCGAGGATGTGTCGTAGTGGAGTGTGGAGGCCGAAGGGTAGTCGTGTTCGTGGTCGGTCTATCCTTGTACGCGAGCTATAGGGGACCCAAGGGGACCGGATCTTGGCCGATGGTGGGGTGGTCAACGAGCGGCGTGGTGGCGAGCTCCGATCAAGCTGGATGCAAAGAAGGCGACGCGATTTCGAAGCCCTAGGTCGGCTATTTTGGGTTCGGTGGTTACTGCAGAACGCGTTAGGAAGAAGAGTTTTGGGGGAGGGGGGGGCATGATTTCCTGATGCTTATCGAACGGCTAAGATGGTATAAGTTTTTTAAAAAATGTTTTACATACAATACAATCTTTAAAATTGAATAACTTTATCATACAATATCAGATTCGAACGAAATTAACGGCGCCCGGATCGCAGAAAAGAATACTACGAGATGGTGCAGATCGGAGCCATTCCGGGCAAGTAGAAATTTGGGTTAAATCGAACGTCGTTCGGTTTAATTTATTTTTCGAACGGTCGCCGAAACTCAAGGTGAGTTATTCTCACTCACATCTGGATATCAGTGAAGTAAACAACTAATATTGAATGTTTGTTTGGATGTTTAGCTGAATATGGTAATTATTATCAAATTGAGTTGATATATATTGTTGTGCTAATATTTGTGGATGCAGGGAAAAACAGGTTGGAGGGATCCAACTGGATTCCTCGCAATATAATAATTATTTGATGATTGATGATGCATTCTGTCTATATGTGTTGTGACAGATAAATCTGGAATTAAAATGTACTGTGTTATTGTTGGATAAACAATAAATCCAGAATTTAATTATAAATGGAATAAATTGGGTTTTTAAAGAAATAAGAGAAATTGATATATAATGAATTTTAAAGGAATAAAATTTGGGTTTGGTTTGGATGAAGAATGAAATTGGTAAAATTTAAATTTTAAGTGAAGTGGGAAATTTATCAATATATAAATATGGAAGTATGGCTTCTGGTGAGAAATTTTATAAGAAGGCATTAAGTGATTTCCGAAAAATTAAGTTATGTTTTCAACGATGCTTCTAAACATAAATTAACAATTGTAAATGTAAATAAAATATTTTGAAATGCAGCTTTCACCATTGGAATTTTTATTTAAGTAATTCATAAGCATTACTTTCCTTTAATAAATTCTCAAAGGTTAATTTAAAAGAATTCTTAAACCCGAGCTTTGAAAGTAAATTTCCAGGAATGGTAAATTATGTTTGGGCTTCGAAAGAAGTTATTTTTAAAACCTGGAAAGGAAATTTATGTTATTAAAACATGAATTTGAATGGTAATAAATTGGCTGGATTTATAAGACAGATTCTTTGGAATGTTGGAATGGAAAGTGTATTTCCCTGGGAAACCAAGTTCGAGTTTTAAACAGATTTTTATCAAACGGAAGTTTAAAGTTTAAACTTGTTTAAAGAGTATTTGAAAATTATTATTTTAAAGTAACAAATTAGTAAATTAACAATAGTAATGATTTAAGAATACATTTGTAATTATTTTTACAAATGGATTTATTTAAAGGCTGGTTTTAACTTAAGTTATTTTGAAATTAATATTAATTTTTTTTAAAAACACTACTTTTGAATTTAGTTTAGCAAAACCCTTATTTAAAATCAAAGTTTATATCTTAATAAATGATTTTACTGTACATATTAGAATTATATTTTTGAGTAATAATTAGTAGTAAATTTCCATATTTGAAATATATTTCAGAATAAAGTGTTTTAACTATTTTAAATCTAAATTGTTTTGAACTTGGTTATTTCCAATGGGAATAAATGTTAGATAATTTTTTTTCCTTGTAAAGGAAGAGATTTTGGGAATTGTTTCAAATGAGATTTGGAAATTTGAAATATATCTTTAAAAGATATTTGAGGCAAATAAATAATGTGGGAAATTATTTATTGTGTGATGGTTGCTTATGAATATTAATTGATAGTTAAATCACCGACTATCAATATTGGACAAATGCGTTGATCGGTTCGAAGAGACTGGGATCGAGATTTATTTCTCGAAAACCACTTCGATCTGGTTTGTACGTTTCGTTAGAAAAACGTGTTCGGAGACGAAGATGGAGCTGTGTAGTGCAAGGGCTAGTCGCTACTAATCCTGAGGATATTTCCAAAATGGATGTAGTAGGAGTAGTGCCTTCGGTTCCGTTCGAACCCGGGACGGACTTGTATGGATGAATGCTTGCGAAACATCGTCAGGTGGACGATGGGCATTCCAAGTGAAACGTTCTAAAAGGTAACGCTTAGCCTCAAGCCTCATCAAATGGGAATGACTGAAAATCAGGGGATATGTAGCAAGGCTTCGTGGGTAGCCCCCACTGGAGAGTAAGGTCATCCCTGTCTAGATGTCCCTTTTTATTTCGGCTTAGTGGGCGGTTGCTGATCCCAACCGCGGGGTGATCTTATTCGGAACTGCCCAGTAAGGGATGGGTCCGGCCTTGTGTTGCACGGGATCGGGTGCGGCCCTCGGTACGGTGATCTAGGCCCCGTACTGTGACAGGTGGTACCCCAGTGCCTAGTCATTGTTGGAAATCCATTCTCCCTACGAGCCATTTACGAGCTTTGTTTGTATTACCCACTCTGTGCCTAGTAGCTGGAATTTAATCATGTAACAATTTCGGCTATTTTATAAGTATTTGTAAATAGACCCTATTATAATATCAGAGGATTTCTATAAAAAGTGTTTTAGCTATCGTAAGGTAAAAACCCGACATGTTTATTTGTGGCGTGGTCTTACGAGATGCTTTTGTTTTCAAAAGGATTTTTGAAACTTTAATAATCAATTTGGATGCATTATTATCAGCTGGTATTCCAGACTGACTCGGGTGTTATTTCATTATAATGCTCGGGTCAGACCGAGTATTATATATTCAGGACAGGATGCTATGGAGCAGGAGAGGAGCTGGAGCCCGAGACGTATTATCTGTACCTATATATATATACTCCGCTGCTATGGTTGTATGGATTTGTCTGACTGGTAAATATTGTTGTATGAGATACTCTGATAATATGATGTATAAAACAGTTATAAACTTCATTTTATGTAAAGATCTATATTTACTATTATATTTTATTCCGCTGCGACTGTGAGATTCTGACATTGTTTAGCTTCTTCTTCTACTATCTCTTCTTCTTAAACCCAAATGGTTCGTATTTCTGTGCCACTTGAGTTAACAGAGGTAGAATAGTGTTGATTCAAGGAGTACGGATTTGCGGGCTGTCACGCTTTCATTTCACAAATATAATCATTTTACCTTTCAACTTTATATCAAATTTAATTCAATTTCAATTTCAATTTTATTTAACTTATCTCAAGTTAAATTCAAATATATTTTCCTCACTTTCATTCACCTAAGTTAAATTTTAATTCCCGGATTAAAATTTCCAATTTCTTCTTATTAATATCAATTTTACTTTATAAGTTCAGTAGTTGGTCCATTTATTAATTCACAAATTCATTTTCAACCAATAAATTTTATTTCCAAACATTAATTATTTTTAGTCCATTTGAACAAATTTTGCACTTATTTTTATACAATTTTAAATCAAACATCATCCAATAATGAATTTCATTTCATTTGCATACCATAGTAACTAATCAGTTACTTATAAATTTTAATCTTAAAACTTGTTTATTTAATCCAAATTAACTAAATTTTTTTTTCAAATTTAAGTTCAACATTAAATTTCAATTTCCTTTTAAATTTTTATAAGCTACACACTTATTAATATATAATTCTTCCTAAGTTAAATTTCTATTCTAAACAAATTTCAAACTTATATAAGTTCCTAAATTTATTCCTTAAGCATTCCAGTTTATTTCCAGAGTTTTAAACTATTGCTTAAACATCCCGAAATTCTTTAAACCGATACCAGAGTTTTTAATAATCACAAAATATTTCAAAATCGCTTTTGAAATTATTTATATCCAAAATCCTTTGAAAAATTCAATTTCTCTTGAATTTCAATATCCACCCAGTTTTGCAAACAATTTCAATGCAAAACAATTTGGTAGCAATTTCTCTCTTGGAAACTCGAAAATGAATACTAATGATGTGGCCATCATCAACAGGATTATTTTTCAGCGACTGAAGTGATTTCAATGCTTTTATTTCTTTTAAAATCCTTCAAATATTTTTAAATCCAAATCTCTCTAGATTTCAAATCTGATTCAAAAATATTTCTTACACATATATTATTTTTTTCAAACCTTTGAGAATCATTTCCAAATCCAAAGGAGTTTAACTTTTCAAATTTTCAAGTTCCAAATATTTTAAATTTATATTCAAACATTACTTTGGAATTTTATCTTATTTTAATTATTAATCATACTATAATTCACATTTAGTTTATATTTACAAATTCCATTTGTATACAAATTGGTTTCTTAGTTTTTAATTATGGTTTCAATTCCTTATTCAATTATAAATCGCATTTACAAATCCCATCTATTTTATTAATTTATTCCTTAATCTCTGGTTATTATTTTCAATTTCTTATTCAACTTTACACATTGATAATAATAATTTAATGTTATCATTCCTAACAACCAAGCATCCATATATAACTATAATAATTTACGAAAAATCATTTCTTTTTATATACAAAAATAATTTTGGGTGAAATTATCTCATTTACCCTAGTCAAAACAATATTGTGTCAGTTTATCTTGTTTAAGAGTTTAGGAATCCCCATCGCTAAACACGGCGTCCTATATATCGACTAGAATCCATAAACACTCAACCGATAAGTCAACACAATATAAAACAATTTTATATTCACTAACAAATACACGCTCATATCTATTAATACACTCAAACTCATTCTAGAGCACTACGGACTCTATTTAATGAGTAGTCCCCACCAGAGCCAAGGTTATCACAAACCTAAGCTCCGATACCAAGTGTAACGACCCGCAAACCCATACCCCGTGAGTCAACACTACTCTACATCAATCAACTCAAGTTGCACAGAAATACAAACCATTTGGGTTAAAGAAGAAGAGGTCGAAAAAAAAATAGAAAACAACATCAGAATCTAACCATCGCAGCGGAATAAAATATAATATATAATAAATGGTCTTTACATAAAATCAAATATATCCGTTTATGTATTACATCATCAGAGTACATCGATCACAGTTCAACATCAATAGCATACAACTGAATACACAACTACTCAACACAACGGAATATATATAAAACAAGTACGAAAATACGCATCGTCATCCATCTCGTCTCCTGAGCTCCACAGCATCAAATCCTCTATCCTATAATACTCGGTCTGACCCAAGCATTATAGTTAAATAACACCCGAGTCAATCTGGATATACCAGTGTGAGAAAACCACACTCAAATTGATTATTAAAGTTTCAAAATCCTTTTGAAAACAAAAGCATCTCGTAAGACCACGCCACAAATAAACATGTCGAGTTTTTACCTTACGATAGCTAAAACATTTCTTATTAAGATCCTCTGATATTATAATAGGGTCTATATACAAATACTTAATTAAAATAGCCGAAATTGTTACATTCATTAAATTCCAGCTACTAGCCACAAAGTGGGTAATACAAACAAAACTCGTAAAAGGCACGTAGGGAGATTGGATTTCCAACTAATGGCTAGGCACTGGTACCACCTGTCACAGTACGTGGCCTAGATCACAGTACCGAGGATCACTCCTGACCCCCTGCAACACAAGACCGGGATAACCCCTTACTGGATAATCCCGAGTGAGATCACCCCGCGGTTGGGATCAACAACCGCACTGTAACGACCCAGAATTTCTGTCATTTGAAATTCAGATATTTAATTGATTTTAAATATCAACAAGTAAAATTTGTAAGTCAAATAATTTATTTTTCGAATATCTGGATTCAATTGGGTAATTTAATTGATAATTTAATAATTGAAATTCTAGAAATAATTGAATATTTGATTTAATGTGATTGAAAATGATTTATAAAGTTATATTAAATCATATTGGAGTTAGAACAATGTTTATGAACTTTTAAAATTGAATTAAAAGTTAATTTGCGAAAATTGAATATTATAATATTTAATCAACTAGTGAAAATAGTCATTTTTCAAACAGTCTAGGATTTCAACGAAACTAGTTTCATCGGATCCGTAATGTTAAATTATTGCAAGGTTTCAAATTTCGTGTCAATCGGATTTACCGTTTGTCCGGGTCAAGCCAAAACGCGTAGAAATTGGTTTAATCGATTTAATTTAAATTTGATCGTTTATTGCCGTAACTCGCACAGATGATCGAATTAGCTTTCAAAACCTATTCCATTGTGTCTGGAACGTGGGTTAAACCCTAGAAACGCCTGTCACCGCGCGAGATTTGGAGTTCGAAAAATAGAAGATGAATAGTGTTCGTCGGTTTTCTATAAAAGGACCCTTTGTCTTCATTGTTGCCAAAACCCTAACCCTATTAGCCTAGCCGCCACTTTCAGTTATCAATGGTCGAAAATTGCCATTCTTCTTCCCTCGATTTCTTCTAATTCAAGCATTAATTCGAAAAACCTTCAACACGAAAAGCGTAGAGCACTACAAGATCTAGGTATTTAACGGCTATGATCGAAATCGAGGTGGTAGATTGACGACAATATGCATTCAAATGTCGTACGTTCATGCTCGTTTTTTCGTGCACAGATAGGGCCAAGCTTCAATTCCTTCTAGCCGATGGTGGTGCTTGGGTAGTGCTTCGAGGTGGCGCTACCCGATCGTCTTCAAACTGCGCGTAGTGGTTGCGAAAATTAGGGATGAAGGGCGGCTCTTTGGGTTCACGTACGCGCGTGAGATACTGGGGAAGAAGGAAGAAACGTGGCACGGCCTGGATTTCAGCAAGCAAGAATCAAGGGCCAAGATGAATTAGGTTGAAATTATAAAAATAAAATTGTAAATTTAATTAGATTATAAATTGTACAATCTTTATAATGTCATAACTCTTTCATACGAGGTCGGAAAATTACGAAACGAATTGCGTTGGCTTTGTTTTGACGAGCACTACGCTATGGAATAGGATTGGAGTCGTTTGGAGCTAGTTTGAATTTCAGGTAAAATTAAACGCATGTTTAATTTTATTCGAAATAAAACGCTACAACTATTATCGAAAACTCAAGGTGAGAAATTCTCACTCAATCGAATTAGTTTCGATTTAAATTTTAAATAGTTAAATTTAAAATTGCTTGATTGTGTGATTGGATGATAGTTGTTATCTGTTTGTATTGAAATAGACCCTACACACCGTATATTAAGCGGATGTTATTTATTAAAAACATATACCGCGATAATTCCAACTTGTATGGAATTGGTATTATATATGTGCTTGGAGTTGATTTTCCCGCATTATATAGCGGATGAGACCCTATTGCGCCGCATAATAGCGGATAATTTTTTATAAATCCCATGTACCGCGATATGCCGTCTTGAAGCGAAATTGGTATTGTGCTAATGTAACAACCCGCATATTTGTCGATTTTTATATTTAAATATTTTATTTAAATATTTTATCGATACTCAGAATTTAGTCCGAAAAGCTACTTTTTGCATACGGTCGAATTAGGACTCGGGACCACTCCCATTGAGTTTAAAATGCCGTTTGCGACCTCTTTGAGTATAAGCTTCGATATTTTTTTGGAGAAAGTTGATTTTTGCTACCTTTTCACTTTGGGTTTGGGTTTGGGCTCAGCCCTATGTTTAACTTATACTCAAATCTGAGCCACTCCTCCCAATTCACCCTCACTTTCTCGTCTTTTCAGTTTTAAAGCAATAATGGTGGGAGAGATGGGAAATTAAAACTCCAAAACCCTAGTTTCCTTTTGCAAATCAAGCTCTAGCTCCAATCTAATAGAAGAACCCATTACTTAGAATCAAGCTTCTTGAGTTGAATTTGAAGAGTGGTTGATTCTCCTTTGCTTTCAAGCTTCTTCTTCAATTGTTTGGGTTCAAAGGTGAGATTTTTAGCTCACATCTATGCTTATATTTATCTTCAATTATTAGGTATGAATTCCTAACACTTATTCGTGTGCATTAGCTTTTGGTTTGGATTGATTAGGTGAATATTCTAATTTTTGGGTGTTTTGGGTTCAATTCTTTAAAAATTATAGCTTTGATGTTCAAATATGTTTTTAGTGATGCAACAAGGAGCTCATAGGGCCGGGTAGTCAATTGGCATAAATCTTTAGTGCCGATGGTCGAGTGGTTGCAATTTGGTAGTGATTGGCCATTGTATTCAATGGGCTAGGAGGGGACTGGGAACAGGTTCGGCCGACCGAGCCCTGTGGCCGGTCGACCGACCTTCTACTAAGGTGCATAGGCACCTTTCTGTCTCTGGTCCGGTCGACTGGCTACAGGGACCAGCCGACCGACCTGCTTCCCGAGACTTTTTGGAACAGGGTCCGGTCGACCGAGCTCTGTAGCCGGCCGACCGACCTGGTGCATTTTTGCCTAATTCGCCTAGTTGTTTGAATTTCCAACTTTAATCGATTCGTGTTGTTTCCTATGTGTTGTTATCATTTGCTATGACTTTGATGACTCCTTTTTAGGGATTTTTGAATATCCATTTCGATGGATTCTTTATCGATTTCATTGGATTTTTATTCACATCTTCGTATGTGAATTTTAGTGATTGATTGTTCCTACAATCTTCTTTGTGATTTGTCACTTTAAAAATATAAAGGTTTCTATACTAGTAGTAAATATCAAAACTCTTTCTTCAAATGATTTCAACACTATTTTATAACAAAGCTCGTTTTCTCAAACCGATTTCCAATCTATTAGTATATACAAACCTTTACCTCACTCGTATGAGAAATCTAATTAAACGACTTAGTAAAACAAGTGGTATGAAACGCTTGCGTTTACTTCGTCGGTTAATTCTTGGACTCGTTCGATTGAAACTCTTGTGATAGTTTTCTAGTGGAGATCTACAATTTGTTCGTAAATATTTAAGTTAAGCTAGTGGTTATGGGACATGAAGCTTAGCTCATATATTTACTAGCTTACTGTAATTGACACTTTTTGATGATCATGACGATCATTTTTGTGATTTAGACTAGCAATGTGCGATGTCTCTTTGTCTGCGAGGGAGACTAAGCCCGTTTTGTGGAGTTTCGACTCAAATTGATAGGGTAGCGCCCCATGGTCTTCGGGCCGTTCGTGTGTCAAAAATTAATGGCTAGCTACCATGAGATAGCGTCTCGTTCGTGTGATACATATGTTGGTGAGTTTTCATGCTCCCGTTCGTGTGATAGGCCTCCCCCCTATTTTGTGTGATTTCTGGATTTCGTGTGTCGAATTCTGGAATTTTCTTCTTCACCTATTTTTGTGATTTCTATTGATATGATTTATCAATTTTTGTGCATAGGTGAATTCGTGGGTCATTGACTGGATTTCTTGAGATGATTTCTAGAATTTGTGCTTCACCAATTTTCGTGATTTCCATTGATAAGTTTTATCAATATTTGTGCATTGGTGAATTTGTGTGTCATTGACTGGATTTCTTGAGATGATTTCTAGAATTTGTGCTTCACCAATTTTCGTGATTTCCATTAATAAGTTTTATCAATATTTGTGCATTGGTGAATTTGTGCGTCATTGACTTTTGTGATTGACATTGATATAATCGTCAACATTTATGGTTTGGTGAACGAAATAAGGAGTATGACATTTCCTTTGATTCTTGTGTAGATTTGGTGATATTGATTAATCTCTTGTTGATTTTCAATTACTTATATATATCACAGCTTGGCATTGTGATTATAATGTGTTTAGTCATATCTCTTATTCTATATCGTTTCAACTGATATTTATAGTTAGACTGATCCGTTTATTATTTTCTTATTAAATAATACTCGAGTCAGACCGAGATGTTACAGGTGCTTCAGCTTGACTTCTCACTTGGGATTGATTTCTCTGACTTTTGGGTTAACTACTTAGATTAGTAGTTTTTGGATTGTATACAATCGAGATATAGACTCCATGATGTATACTTATTCTTTTGTGTAGTTCTTGTAACTATTCTTTTGTGTTATTGCGGATCTTTTGAGGCCGCTACTCTGCTATACACTTTCATGTGTTAGTTATATATTCATATCTATTTCCGCCTTTGTGATATGAACTATCTGTGACTGATTTATGTTATGCTTATTTCTGTATTTGTTTCCAAAGAATTTATATAGCCACTGTGTAGTAGCTTTGAGTTTGTATCGGTATGTCGGATTTCCTCTTGAAATAAAATGCATGTTTTACTATCTGACATATCGGTGCTCGCACAAAGCAATTACATGGTTGGTCGCTCCTCAACAGCCTTATTCTCCGTGCTAGTCGACAACATTACTCCGTAGTGTACTTGGCTAGCGTGGGTATAGAGGTGGGGCGTCATAGCTTTGTATCAGAGCCAAACTTCGGAACAATATCGAAAATCATAACAAGGATCATCGTCCTAAGTCTTTATTAGGAGTCGTGCTTTAGGATTTAATTCGAGTCTTCGTACCGATTCATCCTATTTTCCTTATGATTCCTTGTTTGTCTATCAAGATTGCTTGATATTCAATTTGGTGAATAACCTTTTTCTTCTTCTTCTTTCTTTCTAAAGGAAGAGAAATGTCTAGACTAGGCCACCCCAGAGCCGTACCATCTTACACTCCACCCCAAGATGGAGTTTTTATGACTGCTCAACAGCTTCTTGGTTTAGTGACAAATGCTCAAGCAACTGGAGCTAACCCGGAACCTACTCACCCAAAGTCGGGATTTGCACGCTTGTTCAGCGATTACACTAATTTGGGTGGGAAGCCATTCAAAGGTTCCGAAACTGTTATTGAAGTACAAGCTTGGCTAAGGTCATGCGATCGAATCTTTTCTCGCATGAATCTTATTGACCTTCACCGAGTTCATGTGGCCTCTAGTATGCTCCGAGAAAGAGCATTAGACTGGTACGAACTTCATTTTTCTGAGATTAAATGAAGCAGATCTCACCTGGGAGCAATTCCGAAAACGCTTCGAGTTGAAATTTGTACCAGAAGCTGAGAAAGTGACATTGGCTTGACGATTTATAGACCTTGTTCAAGGTGATTCTTCCGTGACAGATTATGTCGCCTCCTTCGAGTCGCTTTCCAAATATGGGGTTGAATACATCAACACCCCTTTAAAAAAGTACCAGAGGTTCGTCTATGGCTTAAACAAAAATCTCAAGAAGCCATTACTTCTAAAATTAGAAGTTTCTTTCGACCAACACATTGATATCGCTCTTCGTCTTGAAGAGGCGGATAGGGAGAATGATGTTGAAGTGGTGTGTTCCAAACCAAACTTCAACAACAAGAAGAGGCCAAACAAATTCAAAGGCCCTTATCCCAATAAGAAAGGGAGGCAAGCAACTCCTGCTGCAAAGACGTTTTCCGCTACTGAAGGGAAATGCTTTAACTGTGGTTCCAGAGACCATTTTGCGAACAAGTGTTCAAAGCCTCGTACTTGTCGCTATTGCAAAAGCCCGGACCATTTTATGCATGTATGTCCCAAACTTCAAAATAGGAAGGAGGGAAAGCTTAATGTTGCTCAAGCCCCTGGCAACACATCTCGTGGCCAAGGTATTTCTCATTCTATTCTGGATGGAGTTATTTTATTTTGTAGTCATCCTATTCGAGTTCTTTTTGATACGGCCGCGTCCCATTCTTTTATATCAAAAGAACTTGTTGATACTTTTTCTTTGGATGTTTTGTGTTTAATGACTTCTTTGAGAATTGCGAATCCGGTTGGTGGATCCGCGACAATCAGTTTATTGTGTAAAGATGTCGAGATTATTTTGTGTGATTTTTCTTTCCGAGCCGATTTGCATGTCATGCGTTATTTAGGCTTTGGAATGATCTTGGGAATGGATTGGCTTAACCGTTATGAAGCTCATATCCTATGTCCTGAGCGGACTATTCATCTTCGACATCCTCAATCTGTTAAGCCGATTTCTATTAATCTAAAAGATTCAGATTCCAGCTTGGTTACATCTTTATATTCTTTAAATCCTCGTGATGACGATGATGATGATGAGGGTGATATTATTTCTCTTGTTCACGTCGTTCGTGAATTTTCCGACATACTCGAGCCCGTTTTAGGATTACCACCTAAGCGAGCAATTGAGTTCAGAATTAATCTCATTTCTGGAGCTCAACCTATCACTCGTCCTCCTTATCGTATGTCCAATAAAGAAAATAAGGAGATGTGTAAACAATTATCCGAATTGGAGACGAAGCAGTTTATTCGCTCTAGTTCCTCGCCTTGGGGAGCTTCGGCTATTTTTGTGAAGAAATCTGATGGAACACTTAGGCTTTGCGTTGACTACCGCAAGCTTAATGATCTTACTATCAAAAATAAATATCCTTTACCTCGGATTGATGATCTATTCGATCAACTTAGTGGTGCTAGAGTCTTTTCACAATTAGACTTAGCTACTGGATTTCATCAACTTCGTATTGCAGAGGATAGCATTCCTTTGACATCGTTCCGAACTCGTTATGGATCTTATGAATGGCTTGTTATGCCATTTGGTCTAACGAATGCTCCGGCTTATTTCGTTGACCTTATGAATAGAGTTTTCAAAGACTTCCTCGACCGGTTTGTTCTCATCTTTATTGATGATATTCTTGTGTATTCAAAAACCGAGGAGGAGCATGAAAAGCATCTTCAGATTGTGTTGGAAACTCTTAGGAGTAATCATTTAAAAGAAAATTTTTCTAAATGCCATTTTTGGCAATCTCGTGTGAAGTTTCTCGGTCATATTATTTTCGAATCCGGAATTTCCGTGGATCCTTCAAAGATTGAAGCGATTCAAGATTGAAAGAGACCGGAGAGTGTGACGGAGATTCGTAGTTTTCTTGGATTGACAGGTTATTACCGCCGTTTTATCAAAGACTTTTCTAAGATTGCCGTGCCTCTCACTAGCTTAACGAAGAAAGGTGTTAAATACATTTGGTTGGACAAATGTGAAACGTCTTTTCAGAAACTAAAGGAACTTCTTTCTAATGCTCCTATTCTTGTTATTCCCGAGGGGAATCAAGATTTCGTTGTTTATACCGATGCTAGTCGCGTTGGTTTGGGTGTTGTTCTTATGCAAAGAGAATGTGTTATTGCTTATGCTTCTAGGCAATTAAAGCCTGCTGAGACTAGATATGCCACTTATGATTTAGAGCTCGCGGCTATTGTTTTTGCTCTTCGGATTTGGCGTCATTATCTTTTAGGAGAGAAATTTGTTCTTTATACTGATCATAAGTCTTTGAAGTATTTATTCTCTCAGAAGGAACTTAATTTGCGTCAACAATGTTGGCTCGAGTTCCTTGCTCCTTATGATCTTGATATCCTTTATACTCCCGGAAAGGGAAACCGCGTTGCGGATGCACTTAGTCGAAAGCAACAGGCTGTTGTTTCTATGATGATATCCGAATGGAACGATCTCGAGATCTTATCCACTTGTGAGATTCGAGACCGCGTATCCGATTTATGTTCATCTCTTGTTTTATGTAGCCTTGAGGCTCATCCTTCTCTTTTTGACCGCATTCTTGAAGCTCAAAGGCTAGATCCTGAATTGGCTCTTCTTGGCCAAAATATTAAGGATAAAATTGATACTGAAGGTTTGAAAAACTTTGATATCGATTCTCGTGGCGGCATTCGGAAATTTGGTAGACTTATCGTGCCAAAGATTAGTGATCTTCGTAAAGATGTTTTAGAAGATTCTCATCATTCTAAATTTACCATTCATCCCGGTAGTAGTAAAATGTACGCGGATATGAAGCGACTTTATTATTGGGAGGGAATGAAACTCGACATCGCTAACTTCGTTAAGCGTTGCATGACTTGCCAACTTGTTAAGGCCGAGCATCAAAGGCCCGGTGGGTTATTGCAACCTTTAGAAATTCCAATTTGGAAGTGGGACCAAATTTCCATGGATTTTATAGATGGCCTTCCCCATTCTCATTCGGGTCATGATAGCTTATGGGTGATTGTTGATAGGCTTACTAAATCTACCCATTTTATTCCCGTTCGGTCTAACCGAACCGTTCCTCTTTTGGCCAAACTCTTTATCAAAGAGATTGTTAAATTACATGGAGTTCCTACTTCTATAGTTAGTGATCGTGATCCATTGTTTACTAGTGGATTTTGGAAGAGTCTTCAAAAAGCTTTGGGAACGAAGCTTAATTTTAGCACCGCTTATCTCCCCCAGCCCGATGGACAAACCGAGCGTGTGAATCAAACTCTTGAAGATCTTCTTCGTGCTTGTGTGCTTGATTTCGGTGGAAGTTGGGAAGATCATATTTCTCTTGTCGAATTTTCCTATAATAATAGCTTCCAATCTAGCATTGGTATGGCACCTTTTGAGGCACTCTGTGGAAGGCCATGCTGATCTCCTTCTTGTTAGCTTGAGGCCGGTGAGAAGCTGGTTTTAAGTCCAGACTTTATTCGTGATTCCACAGAGAAGATTGAACTTATTCGACATAGGATGAAAGAAGCCCAGAGTAGACAAAAGTCCTATGCCGATAACCGAAGAAGGAAATTAGAATTTTCTGTGGAAGATCTTGTGTTCATTCGTGTTTCACCTATGAAAGGTGTTGTACGTTTCAGTCGATCGGGAAAATTGGCGCCTTGATATATTGGGCCATTTCCTATCACTGCACGTATTGGTTGCATGGCTTATCGCCTTTTATTACCGGCTCAATTTTCTACTATCCATGACGTGTTTCACGTTTCTCAACTTCGAAAATGTTTTCGAGATTCCGATTCTATTCTTGAGCCCGGTGTTGTGGAAGAGATTGAAGTTTCGCCTAATTTAACTTATGAGCAGCATCCTATTCGAATTATTGCTTCGTAGGTCAAACGAATTCGAAATAAAGATGTTCCGCTTGTGAAAGTTCAATGGTCTTCAAATCCTAAGGATTATTCTTGGGAATCTAAAGAGTTCATCGAGCGATCACATCCGGACTTGCTTTCCCGTGCTCTTTAAGGTGAACCTTTTATTTCAAATTTCTTTTGTGTTGAATATGCTTTTATGATTGTTACTGTATATCCTTCTTAAATATTGCAAGGACGCAATTTCTTTAAGGAGGGGAGTCTGTAACAACCCGCATATTTGTCGATTTTTATATTTAAATATTTTATCGATACTCGGAATTTAGTCCGAAAAATAACTTTTTGCATACGGTCGAATTAGGACTCGGGACCACTCCCATTGAGTTTAAAATGCCGTTTGCGACCTCTTTGAGTATAAGCTTCGATATGTTTGGAGAAAGTTGATTTTTGCTACTTTTTCACTTTGGGTTTGGGTTTGGGCTCAGCCCTATGTTTAACTTATACTCAAATCTGAGCCGCTCCTCCCCATTCACCCTCACTTTCTCCTCTTTTCAGTTTTAAAGCAATAATGGTGGGAGAGATGGGAAATTAAAACTCCAAAACCCTAGTTCCCTTTTGCAAATCAAGCTCTAGCTCCAAACTAATCGAAGAACCCATTGCTTAGAATCAAGCTTCTTGAGTTGAATTTGAAGAGCGGTTGATTCTCCTTTGCTTTCAAGCTTCTTCTTCAATCGTTTGGGTTCAAAGGTGAGATTTTTATCTCACATCTATGCTTATATTTATCTTCGATTGTTAGGTATGAATTCTTAACACTTATTCGTGTGCATTAGCTTTTGGTTTGGATTGATTTGGTGAATATTCTAATTTTTGGGTGTTTTGGGTTCAATTCTTTAAAAATTATAGCTTTGATGTTCAAATATGTTTTTGGTGATGCAACAAGGAGCTCATAGGGCCGGGTAGTCGATTGGCATAAATCCTTAGTGTCGATGCTCGAGTGGTTGCAATTTGGTAGTGATTGGCCATTGTATTCAATGGGCTAGGAGAGGACTGGGAACAGGTTCGGCCGACCGAGCCCTGTGGCCGGTCGACCGACCTGCTACTAAGGTGCATAGGCACCTTTCTGTCTCTGGTCCGGTCGACTGGCTACAGGGCCCAGCCGACCGACCTGCTTCCCGAGACTTTTTAGAACAGGGTCCGGTCGACCGAGCTCTGTAGCCGGCCGACCGACCTGGTGCATTTTTGCCTAATTCGCCTAGTTGTTTGAATTTCCAACTTTAATCGATTCGTGTCATTTCCTATGTTTTGTTATCATTTGCTATGACTTTGATGACTCCTTTTTAGGGATTTTTGAATATCCATTTCGATGGATTCTTTATCGATTTCGTTGGATTTTTATTCACATCTTCGTATGTGAATTTTAGTTATTGATTGTTCCTACAATCTTATTTGTGATTTGTCACTTTAAAAATATAAAGGTTTTCTATACTAGTAGTAAATATCAAAACTCTTTCTTCAAATGATTTCAACACTATTTTATAACAAAGCTCATTTTCTTATACCGATTTCCAATCTATTAGTATATACAAACCTTTACCTCACTCGTATGAGAAATCTAATTAAATGACTTAGTAAAACAAGTGGTATGAAACGCTTGCGTTTACTTCGTCGGTTAATTCTTGGAATCGTTCGATTGAAACTCTTGTGACAATTTTCTAGTGAAGATCTACAATTTGTTCGTAAATATTTAAGTTAAGCTACTGGTTATGGGACATGAAGCTAAGCTCATATATTTACTAGCTTACTGTAATTGACACTTCTTGATGATCATGACGATCATTTTTGTGATTTAGACTAGCAATGTGCGACGTCTCTTTGTCTGCGACGGAGACTAAACCCCGTTTTTTGGAGTTTCGACTCAAATTAATGGGGTAGCGCCCCATGGTCTTCGGGCCGTTCGTGTGTCAAAAATTAATGGCTAGCTACCATGAGATAGCGTCTCGTTCATGTGATACATATGTTGGTGAGTTTTCATGCTCCCGTTCGTGTAATAGGCCTCCCCCCTATTTTGTGTGATTTCTGGATTTCGTGTGTCGAATTCTGGAATTTTCTTCTTCACCTATTTTTGTGATTTCTATTGATATGATTTATCAATTTTTGTGCATAGGTGAATTCGTGTGTCATTGACTGGATTTCTTGAGATGATTTCTAGAATTTGTGCTTCACCAATTTTCGTGATTTCCATTGATAAGTTTTATCAATATTTGTGCATTGGTGAATTTGTGTGTCATTGACTGGATTTCTTGAGATGATTTCTAGAATTTGTGCTTCACCAATTTTCGTGATTTCCATTGATAAGTTTTATCAATATTTGTGCATTGGTGAATTTGTGTGTCATTGACTTTTGTGATTGACATTGATATAATCGTCAACATTTATGGTTTGGTGAACGAAATAAGGAGTATGACATTTCCTTTGATTCTTGTGTAGATTTGGTGATATTGATTAATCTCTTGTAGATTTTCAATTCCTTATATATATCACAGCTTGGCATTGTGATTATAATGTGTTTAGTCATATCTCTTATTCTATATCGTTTCATCTGATATTTACAGTTAGACTGATCCGTTTATTATTTTTTTATTAAATAATACTCGGGTCAGACCGAGATGTTACAAGTGCTTCAGCTTGACTTCTCACTTGGGATTGATTTCTCTAACTTTTGGGTTAACTACTTAGATTAGTAGTTTTTGGATTGTATACAATCGAGATATAGACTCCATGGTGTATACTTGTTCTTTTGTGTAGTTCTTGTAACTATTCTTTTGTGTTATTGTGGATCTTTTGAGACCGCTACTCTCCTATACACTTTCATGTGTTAGTTATATATTCATATCTATTTCCGCCTTTGTGATATGAACTATCTGTGACCGATTTATGTTATGCTTATTTCTATATTTGTTTCCGAAGAATTTATATAGCCACTGTTTAGTAGCTTTGAGTTTGTATCGGTATGTCGGATTTCCTCTTGAAATAAAATGCATGTTTTACTATCTGACATATCGGTGCTCGCACAAAGCAATTACATGGTTGGTCGCTCCTCAACAGTCTTATTCTCCGTGCTAGTCGACAACATTACTCTGTAGTGTTCTTGGCTAGCGTGGGTACAGAGGTGGGGCGTCACAGCTAACATCTTTGGATGTAGGGAAACAGGTTGGAGGGATCCAACTGGATTCCCCAAACATTTGAATTTGTTTCAAAGTTGTGTGTTGATCTATTTATTGATCTATTTATAATCTGCATGATTATCTTTTTGATTGAAATCGTTAAAGGCTAAATTTTAGCTGAATATATTTTTGGTACCGTTAGATGCCGAAAATAAATAAAATTGGATTTTTGAAAATTTAAGTTGAGAATTCATAATAAAATTTAATTTTGGAATTGATTGATTTTAAATAAATAAACGTTGAAATTTTTACGTTATAAAAATTATGATTTTTGTGAAATATAACCGAAATGTGATTTTTGAAATAAGTAGTTGATTAACTTATAAAATGGTTTAAATCGGGATATTTTTGAATTACTATAAATGATTTATATAAAAGATTTATAAAATTGATATTTATAAATTAAAAATATTGGAATTATAAAACGTGTTAAAATGAAATATAAATGGATTTCATAAGTGGATGAAATCTATAGATTTATAAACTATGAAGTTATAAAATGAATAAATTTTTGTAAATAAAGTATTTATAAGTAATTAACTTATAAATTGGATTTTGGCATGTAAATGGAATATGGATAGAATTTGTTAATAAAGTGATTTTATAAGTTAAAGTAGTTATAAAGTATAAATGGAAATTATAAACGTTGTTTTATAAATCCGAAATCGACTTATTTTGATAAGTTTAATTATTATAGCTTATTAAAGGAAATATATCCACGATTTTGGACAGTGGATATTCCTTTAAATAAAATATGTAGAAATTGAAATTGGTTAATGAAGTATATTCACAATTTTGGACAGTGAATAATATATTAAGGAAATATTTTGGGAAAGCGATATTTTAAATAGAATTAAAACGATTCAAAAATGGTTTAAATTGTATTAAGTGTCGAAACCATAGATTTCAACATTCATTGTTGAAATAGACGTTTTCGAGAAATAGAAGGAAATGGTGGACTATAACACCGTTGTTATAGTAAATGACTTCCGAAAGGAAAAGTTTTGTATAGCATTGGGGTTTATATATCTATCTTAATTTCGGATCCCTATACTAGTGATTTTGGGTTGTCGTAACGATGTTTTGCACAACATTCGTTTTGACCCATATAAATGTGTTTAAGAGAATGTTTTCCTTATAGAATAAAATATATACTTAATTTGGATTTAAGTATATTGGATATTTTCCAAGTGTTGAGAATAAACAGATTTGTGAATTACTTATTATTAAATAAGTATGGAAATGTATTCCCAATATGAAGTGAATGTTTGATATTTTATCTTTTAAAGATAAATTGAAAATGAAAATAAGTATGGAAATGCATTTCCAATATGAAGTGTGGTTGTTTCTTGGTGATAGAGGGCCCTCGGATAAAGGTCCCAAAGGACCGGGGGGTGGCATATTCGTGTAGTAGTTACCTAGTTACAGAGGTAACCCGGCCTTGTGTTGGCAGAGAGCTGGTTAAGTTCTCGGGTCGTCCCGCCAGCGATCCCGTGTGGCAGTAGGAAGTTCCTTAGCCTGACCATTTGTTGGAAATCCAATTCCCAATACGAACCTAGTATGGTTTTAGTTGTATAACCTGCCATTTACTTATGGTGGTCATCACTGTTTAGATGGTAGCTATAGTAGGCATAGTTCGAAATGTCTATGCTGGCTAAGATTTACATTCTATTTTCGAAATGATTTCATCACTATGCACTAACAATAATATCAAGAAAATGATTTGTTTTGCGTAGTAAGCATCTTTGACAATCATAAGGAGAAATCTCCTCAAATTCTGCGTTTGCATTGTGTGTGTGTGGGGAGGCCTTATGGTAGTTTCATTTTCCAAAAGCATTGCGGATATTTTCCACTTCTATTGTTGTTATTGTTTTAAAAGATAAATAACTGTTTTTGAGTTCTCACACAAGTCCCATGACTGTCCTGGAGTTTATTGTTCTCTTCCTAAACTCTGGATGCCCATAATTTTCCACACGAGCAGTCTAGTGTCAGGTTATCAGGTCATTCTGGATTCAGAAGTGCTATGGAGCTCAAGTGGCGAGCTGGATGGCGGGATGTATTACTTGCATATGATATTATCTTTCCGCTGTTAAATTCACTTGTAGGGACATGTTTGTATAGTTATCCATTCTTGTATTGTTGTATATTGTGGTTGTACACTCTGATGTAATGTAATAACTGAGATAGTTCTTTGTTTTAAAGATTATTCATTTATCTATTATATGTCATTCCGCTGCGATATGTGAGATTCTTATATTGTTTCTGTTCTGTTTCCTTATTTCTTCT
The DNA here is from genome assembly GCA_030765085.1 of Allium cepa. Taxonomy (NCBI): domain Eukaryota; kingdom Viridiplantae; phylum Streptophyta; class Magnoliopsida; order Asparagales; family Amaryllidaceae; genus Allium; species Allium cepa. The sequence goes on from CM060935.1 coordinate 975,061,019, forward strand.
ACCTTTTTCTTCTGCCTCTTCTTTTTAACCCTAATAATTCGGTTTTCCGGCATTCGATTATGCGGCATTTGATACAGTGGACGTAAGAATGCCGACCTTCGGATCCCGACAAAACCGCGTCGGTTACATGCACCACTAAGCCGAAATAAAAAGGGACATCTAGACAGGGATGACCTCACCCTAAATGGGTGCTACCCACCTAGCCTTGCTGCATAACCCCTGATCTTCAGTCATTCTCGGTTGATGAGGCTTGAGGCTAAGCGTTACCTTTTTAGAACATATCATTTAGAATGCTCATCACCCACCTGACGATGTTCTGAAAGCATTCATCCATACTACATCCATTTTGGAAATATCCTCAGGATTAGTAGCGACTAGCCCTTACACTTCACTGCTCCCTCTTCGAATCCACACTCGTTCCCACGAAACGTACAAACCGGATAGAAGTGGTCTTCGAGAAATAAATCTCGATCCCAGTCTCTTCGAAACGATCGGCGCATTTGGCCAATATTGATAGTCGGTGATTTAACTATCAATTAATATTCACAAACAACAATCAACCAATAAATAATTTCCCAAATTATTTATTAATCCCAAAATATCTTCACAAGATATATTTTCACTTTTCAAACCCCTTTGAAAACAGTTTTCAAACTATCTTCCTTTCTCATAATAAATTCCAAGTATTTTGTATTTCCACTGGAATCACCAAGCACAAAACTTTAGATTTTTTTTAAAATAATTTAAAATGCTTACTTTGAAATATACTTTAAAATATTTAAATTAAAAAATACTTCAATAATTTATTAAAAATACATACTATATGAATATTTGAATATAAGGTTACTTAATAAAATATAAAACTAGATTTTCACTTTTAAAACAAAATAATAAGTCCCTTTTTAAATAATTACTACGATAATTGATTTGAAAAATATTTACTTAAGAATTTAAACGATTAGAAATAATAAATTTTCTAAAACATGTTTTTTAAAACAACATTAAACCTTTATCTTATATTTAAAAATTCACTTTGAAATCGTACTTGGCTATCCAGAGAAATATACTTCTCTTCACATTCTACTTTTAATTCCCAATCCAAACACATGAATCAATTTCCAAACTGATTTCCAATTTACTTTTTTTTTCTTTCAAAATCCATTAATTTTAGATTCTATTCCTTAATTATGAATTAAAATATTTTTGACTGAAAGTACCAATTTTAGATTTATCAAATTACTTCTTAATCCTTTTTAAATAAATTTAACTTTAAATTTTAAAATAATTCTTTATTCCTTTAAATTAATATCACTTAATTTTATAATTCATCAACTTCTGTTTATTCAAAATCTTGTTTCTTTTCATACTCGAAGTTATTTATTAGTATTTTAATATCACTTCCATTTCCTTTCAATTTATTCTTAATTTATTCCAATTTGCTATAATTATTTCACTTACAAATTCGCTTGTTTTATTATCTTTCCAAAATCCAATTTTTTTTTGTAACTCGTTATACCCAAGTATAATCAATCAAACCATAGCATTCCAATATTCCAATATAATTCATCATAGAATATCAAATAATCACAACAGAGAATGTTAAATAATTAAATAAATGTTGAGGGATCCATTTGGATCCCTCCAACCTTGTTCTCCCTGCATCCACAGATGTTAGCACAACATAAATATCTCTGCTATATAATGCGGGAAATCAATCATTCTAAGGTGTAGTATATACTACTATATATAATATAACACACCAAAGCCAATCAATCAATCAATTATTTAAATTTAACCAATTAAATTTAAATTATAATTCAGCTGAGTGAGATTAATTCACCTTTGATTTTCGTTTGCAACTCACTTCAATTCAACTTGGTTTCCTGGGTTATAACCTTGTATAAACATTTATAATTTTTATCAATATTCGAATCAATTAAACAATTAGATTTAATTTTAAACTAAAAAACTTTCTTTTAAACTAATAATGTAAATTTAACTCGATTCTTTTTATAAATTACTTTAAGTAACTAAAATAATTGAATGAGCAAATTAAACAAGTAAACCACTTTAATACGTTAATTTAAAATTGAACCGGTATAAATATATATATATATAAATATATATATATATATATATATATATATATATATATATATATATATATATATATATATATATATATATATATATATTTGAATGTGTGCACATATACATATATACGAATCTATAAATTTAAGAAAAGTAATTTCTTTTGTAGAACTTTACCGTTCTATCTTCTTTCTGTTGGGTTTTTTTTTCCGAAGATAATTTAATTTAAACCTAAACATAAATTTAACTTAAACATATAAAATTTCATAACCAGAAACAAGCTCTGTCCAGAAGGATTCTTCCTCAGATTGTTCGAACTCCTAGCATCGGTCTCGAATACCCCCAAGCATCGGCCACTATCCATTTGACTTCCCTCCTTTACATCGAAAATTGTCGCGGTTCGCACACATGGCCAATCCCCCCCAAAACTCGAACCCTAGGTCGACAACTTCGAACTCGATTCCCAAACAGCCGCCGCGTCTCCCACTGCTCACCCAAGTTCGACCATCAGCCGCCTCCATCTACCAATCCATTGCATCGCGACACCTACCCAACGACTCGCCACCTTCTAGATTTCGATTGACAAAGGAAGAAAGGGTTCAGCCGATTCTAAATTTAGGATTTTCTTTGTCTTTTTTTTCGGTGAAATGAAAAGAGGATTTCAATTTGGGGGAAACGATTCGGCCATTATCGATTCTCTTTTTTTTCAGCTTCCGTTCGAAGGAAGATAAAGGGAAAGTCGCGTTCTAGAAAATGAACGAGGGTTAGCATGCATTTATTTATTTATTTTATTTTTGGCTTGCAAATGAAGGAACGAAGATATAAGTTTTATTCGATTCAATTAGGAAGCCTGGAATAAAAAGAAGTTTCGTTATTTAAAAAGGAAGGGACAGAGGCAGGCGACGCTATTATTTTTATTTTATTTTTTCCCCGTTAACGAAATCGATTTGAATTTTCGATATAAAATTTCAGCGCGCTTATAAATTGTATGCTCACATAACAACTCTAATCAATACGAAATTTGAAATCCGATAATAATACAATATTACGGATTCATTGGAACTGGTTTCAATGAATTCCGAGACTATGCCTCGGAAGGCTATTTTTAAATTTAATTTAAACTATAAAATTTTAAAACTGAACAAACCACTGTTAATTTCAATTTTACAACTTCTATTATCCTCAGTACTGTCAATATAAATTTTTCAAGCCTTCAAATTATTTTTAATAGACTTAAAACTCCAGACTCAACATTTTACCATCTTAAAATAATTTAATTTAATAATTTAATTATCAAATAAATTATGATATTCATAATTCAAGTTAAAATTACTCTATTGAATGTTTAAAATCAATTAAATATTCCAATTTTAAATGCTTAAAAATTCCGGATCGTTACAAATTTACAAGAAATCATATTTTGAAATCAACACGGGTCCGGAGAATATTTCACACCTAAATCAAGTGATACGGATATTATCATTTATATCCGCAATCGGTAAAATTTTCGGGTTTTGATTATTTCGCACCCCCAATCCCAAGACAGATACAAATAAATAAAAATCTCTCAGGCCTATCATTTCAGCCCAAAATGATTTTTCGCTATTCTAAAGTGCGTTCTGGTATGTATCATTTCAACCCATAGTGATTTCTAACAGGGAACTTGCAGTGATGATCAAAATAAACTGAATAGTAACAACATATAGCAGTATCAAATGATATGATAGATAAATAAATGGGATTAACATTATATAATTTATAAAATAGGTAGGTATAACATGATAATAAAATCTAGAGATTCACATGGTGTCAATTTACTAATTATATAAGTACAGATGTCATGTGTGAATTACTCACCTTTTATGTTGGAGTTCGCAAAACAAATAACACGAATGAATTCCAGAAGGCATGATGACATGAAAAAAGATTCAAGTGGAAGAGAACCAAGCTAATGATCTTGTCACAACCCATAAACAAAACCAAATATAAATATAAATTCAATACACATCGAATTTGAAACAATTTTGAAATTAAAGAAAATTAAACACAATTGTTTTTACTGTAACAACCCTAGATTTTTCATATATTTTAATATTTGACTTTATTTTATTTTTAAATTATTTTAAACTTGTTTTATTTCAAACATTTCATTTTTAAATATAAGTGTTGATTATTATGTGAATTATAATTTCAAACCGGTATAAATTGGATATTTTACTGAAAGATGAATTTGTGTTCAAACTGGTCAAACTTTGACTTTTAAATTTCAATTTTAAATATTTAAATTCTTAAATTTTATCTTTTATTATGAAATTAGATCCAATAGCTTGAATACTGTGTTTTGTTTCGTTGAAAACGGATTTAAATTGTGAAAGTTATGTATATTTCAATATTGAATGCAATTTGTTTTATTTAGCAATTTAGTCTATTTTAAATTATATAAATTTTATTTTCTTCGTCATATTTTATTTTAATATGTGTTAATATGTTAATTTATGTATATTTTTGTCTTTTAATATTTTTAAAGTGATAATATAATTTTTCTAAAGTCTATTGAAATTTATTTCAGTTTATTAAGCCTAGTTTTGTATATAATGCTATTTCCTTCATTTAATTTAATTAATTTAAAAATTTATATATTTTGTTTGTTTCTTTACTTTATTTCTGATTTTATTTACTATTTATTTTCATCCTTTATGTATTTATAAATTTAAATAAATTGATGAAAATTTGAAAGGTTTAAACTCTTAATCTTCCAAAGTCCTTTTACATTCCGCCTCTTCATTTTCCAACCTACATTTCATTCATTTTGGCCGTATACTTCTTTTTCTCTTCAGCCACATCTTCATTTTTCACGCGAACAACTTCCTCAAACAAAAATATCACGGCCACACCACTTTCGATCAAATTTTTGGTGAGATCTCTTCTTCTTTTTCCTTGTTTTCTTGTTTTCAACCTTGAAATTGCACTTGTTCTTCACCTTGTTTGGATCGGCTACCTCCCTTCCAGCCCTTGGCCGACTTCCACCACCTCCTAGCCTAATCAACCACCACTCCAGTCCATCTATAGCCCAGGCCGAGTTCCTCCATAGTAAGCATCACCACAAAACTCCACAAATACATCACCTAACATTGCAAACCGAGCCAACCTTGGCACCATCACCCACAACCACCTCTAGCCGCCACTTCCTCCACCACCACGAACTCTGACCTAACCTCCACCCTCTGCCACATCACCCACCACCACTGGACCCACTGGCCATGCCACCTAGCCTCTGACCGAGCCAAACTATAGCCTTGTGATGATGTCATTGCGTTGTAGTGTAGTTGTGTTGCACCTAGATCTATTCACCTTCAAAGAACAATGTAGACCGACCACTTTGGACCCAAACCAGACCGTATTCCACCCCTAGGCCGAGCTTATACCCTACCTAGCTGAAGCACATGAGGTTGAGAACAAGTGCAATTCATTTTATGTTGTTTTGGGCATTGAATTCTATTGTGATTTGATGTTAAATTTGTGTTGAAACTTACATATAATTGTATTGTTTTGTGGATATGTCATCAAGGTATATAGCTTTGGCTCTCCACTTTCAAGTCCTATCCGTATTGTCGTGCCTTCGTAGTGTCAGTATTGTTTTCTTTGGCGGCAATCTCCAGCTTTGAACAAGTGAGTTATTCTCACCAGACAATCTGTACCTATATAACTGATAAACCGACACCACTTGAATCTGTAAATGTATTTCATCCTATTATAACTGCCATATTATGATCATATGATGTTTACACCTGTTATTGCACCTGTTATATCACATGTTACTATTATATTATACTATTATGTTATTTATATCAGTTATCACCATTGCAAGTTCCCTGTAGACTAGAATCACTATGGGTTGAAATGATACATACCCGAACGGACTTTAGAATAAGGAAAAATCGTTATGGGCTGAAATGATAGGCCTGAACGATTTTTATTTATTTCATTCTTACTTGGGATTGCGGGTTTGAAATGATCAAACCCAGATTTTCATTGTAAATTACGGATTGAAATGATATAGTATCCGTATCACTTTACCTAGGCTAGAAAATGATATACAGACCCGTGGTTAAATTATGTTTTTCTAAAATTTTCAAAATATTTTAGAAATGTAAATATTATAATATTTTGATTCAAACTTAAATAAAAAAAATGATTTTTGTAAAGTATTATTGATTTTCTGGGAATTTATAAGTGAAATAAATAAATGGTAAAGTTAGAAATTTGAAATGTATGTTATTTTGGAAATTCTAATTTGGTGATGAAATGGAATTTAAATTAAATATGAAATATGATAAATTTATGATATTTTGAATTAAAATGAATTTAAAATGAATTTATAATATATTAATTATTTTGAATAAAGTTAAAATGTGAAATGAATGAATATTTAAGTTGAATTTTGAAATATAACTTAAATGGGAATTTATGAATTTTGTTTAAAAGTGAAATTTTGAAGGTAAGTAAATAAAATGAAAATAAATCAAATGGGAGATTTAAACTTAAGTATTAAGTTAAAATTCAATTATAAAGAATTTAATTTAGTGTTTGAAGGTTAATATGTGAATTATTATTAAATATTGACTTTTGAATAGAAATTTAACTTTATAAAGTCATGAATATATGGGTATTTAAATGATTGTTTAAAAGTGAGAAATTATGATTTTATAAGTTAAAAATGATTTATATTAAAATATAATTGTTTGTGAAACTGTATTGAAAACCCTGAATTTTAATTAACAACATTTTTAAAATGCTATTATTTCTAAGGTAAAGGATATTACAGTAATTGTAAATGCTGTAGTAGATATAAATGAACCAAATGCCTAAATTTTAATAAAGGGATATTATAGCACTTTGTAAGTGCTATAATTGTGGAATTTAACTAAGGTTTTATTTGGACTAATATAACCCTATTACAGTATTTTAATGTTGTCTTTTGTAAAATTGAACTGTTTGAAAGTAACTTTCTGTAGCATTTTTCAAATGCTGCGAAAGGTGAATTTTCATTGTTTTGATAAGTTTATGTAAATAAATGAACCTTGAAAGATTTAAATTTTGAAGATTTAATAAGTTAATTATTAAATATAATAACTTCATTTTAATGATTTAAATGAAGTAATTGGTTTGAAATATAAACTATTTTGAAATGTGTGTTGAAATGGTATTTTAAATAAAATGAATGTAGTTTTGAAAAGATATGATATTGTGATATTTTAAAATGGATTTTTGAATGATATTGAATTTTTGAAATGATATTTGATTTCAAATATAAATTACTATTTTGAAAATTTAATCACGGGATGTATATAAATTTATGGTTTAACAGATCCTTAGAGGATGGGCAGTCCCAAGCATTCTTTAAGTTATGGTGCATTTCTACTACAGTTCACTTGAGTTGGTTTACATTATATAAGTATATATTGTCCTGACTCGAGTGTTTTGTGTTTTACTTTACGCTCGGGTCAGCCTGAGTATTCATAGCTTTGGATTCTCTTTCCGGAGCTGGTCTTTGCTGGAGTTTCTGCTTATCTACATTTATATCTACTTTCTGTTTCAGTTTATCTCATGTATTAGTGAACTTCTATGTATTTGGGATTTCTATATGTTGTTTTCAAACTGTATTATGTATTTGGTTTGAGACTCTGTCGTAATAGCTTCATAAACTACTGTGTATTTTATATTTCTCTACGAGGTATTCTGTTTGTTCCGTGTCTGTGATTCTATGATTTGTATTTCATTTGCTCCAAATTTATTTACAATGCGGTTTTTGAGAAATTCAAGTCCGACATGTGCGGCTGTGAATGGCTGAAAATATCGGATTGTTACATTTGGTATCAGAGCTTTGTTTTGAGGCAAACCTTAGCCTGCGGAGCAAATACTCATTAGAGATAGGGTAGAAATACCCTAGAATGAGTGAAATCAATCTTAGAATCCTTTCTTTGTGAGAGAACGTATTTTCAAAGTGTAAAATGATTTCCAAATAATTTTTAAAGGATTTTCAAAGATTATTTTGGTATAAAAATTTTCTTATTTTGGAATCAAGATTTTTTGAACTTCATTCCTTCAGTATCCACCTTGTTAGAAATCTCTTGCTTAGGATTCTTATCGATTAGGATTCCTTGAACTTTGGAACACTCCCACTTGTTCTGAAATCCAGTCTTGTCTTCCCTATTTGTATTCCTTTGATTTTTGGAGCATTCCATAACTCCACTTTGGAATGACCTCACTCAAGATTGGTGATTCGGCCAATCTTTGAACGATTTGTAAAGGGGTGAAACTTCTTTACAATTGGCATTGATTCACCGGAGATTTCTATATCCTTGGTTTACAATGCTATCTATCTCATGCTATAACCGGATTCTATCTCTGGCGATCGACTGGCGATTTGCCTTAAATTTCCGAATTGATTATATTCCTGAAGTCACTGTTGACCGGTTAAGGTCGCCCCCGATTTATAAAGGCTTATCCATCTTCTATTTGGTAATTAATTATCTCATCTTCGTTCGAGCTTATCTTCGAATCAGAATTCTATTTGATCAGAGTTCCTCTAAATTTGAATCTCTGTTTTGTTTTTAAATTTTTCCTTGAATCATCCTTTGGAAATTTGTGTTTGATTATGTTTTGAAAATTTTCTATACATTGAAATTATTATTTTGATAAGGACGACCATATTTTGTATTTAAAAGTGAAATTTTTCGATAAAGACTATATTCTTGTAAAATAAAATTTTAAAGTTTCAAAAGGATTTGAAATTTTGAAAATTTATAAGAAAATTGATTTATATAAAAATGATTTATAACTGAAAGGTTTTGAATTTGAATTTCGAGGAATCGAACTCCGGCGTTTTGAAATCGGTTTTAAGATTTTGGAAAATATATAATAATAATATGATTTAAAGATATTTTTTGAATAAGAAATATTTAAAATGTATTCAAATGAATTCCAAAGATTTCGAAGAGATTTTAAAGAAGTTTCAAGAAAATAAAAGTCCAGAATCCTCTTATGTCGTTGGAAAATAATTTCGGTAATGAATGCATGCATCATCGACATTGATTTTCGAGTTTCTGAGTAGGGGAGAGGCCACTCTAGTAGCTTTGCTATGATGGTGATTTTGTGAAACCAATTTTGTTTTTAGATTTCGAAGTATGGTTTGATATTCGAAAGATAGATCTGTATATATATATATATATGGAAAGACTTAAAGTAAGCCGGTGTTCAGTCCTCGAGTTTCGGATTTGAAACCTAACTTTTTAAATTGATTTACTGATTTAGTGTTGATTTCCAACTCTTGGATTGAAAATATGATTTCTTCGACTATTTTGTAGGTTCGAGCACTTCCAAATCAAGGTTAACTTTTCAAAGCCAAGAAATTTTGGAAGGTATAAGGTATTTGGTAAAGAATATAAGTGTAGTCTTGTATGATTTAAAGTATAAAGTAGTACGATTTAATCTTTATTTTGATAAAGAATGTGAATTTGAAATGATAATTGATTTTGACAAATGAATATTTGAAGTTTATATTTGTATGAAAGGATATTTGGTTTACTTGTAATTTGAGTTTATATAAAATATTAAGATTTATGAAATGAATATTTCAAAACTAAGTAAGAATGAAGTAACATCTTAGTAACATCAGTTTCGAAATGTTTTGAAAAAAAAAATTAGTCTTCAAATGTTTGAGAAAAATTTGGTTTTAAATGTTTTAACTTAGTAACATCTTTATGAAACTATATATTTAACAAGTTGGAATAGATACATAAGTTGTACGTATGCCGTTTTATTCGCATAATTAAATTGATCCAAGTTTGAGTACACAAGTTCGAGGCGAATTACACCATTTCATGTTAGGATTTTTCATTTGATTCTTGATGGCAAATATTTGATTTGGATTTTGGGTTTGATTCTAGAATTCTCTATCATAGTATATGGCTATGCAAGGAGACTGATGGCTTCTAGTCGTGAAACCATATCGAAGTCCGCATTAGGGAAGTCGAATGGACAATACTAGTTCGAAAGCGAAGTTGTGTGACCAAGCGAGCGATCGAATGTAATGCTGCGAAATGATGACATATGTAAGTAATAATGAAGTAAAACTTGATATACATGAAATTATAAAATTTAGTTTTGAAATATGGTATATTTAAGCCTTGAAACATATTTAAGATTGAATAGTTTATTTTGTAAATCAAATCTATATTTGAAATTTGATAATATTTGAAATGGTTTTGTTGGAAAACTAAATTGAATTAAAACTGATGGTTTGAATGGAATTAAAATTTGGAAATTTTAGATTTTGGTTTAATTGAATAAATTTGTGAAATGTCAAGAATTAAGGGAATGTTTTATGATTTCAAATGTATGATTTCAAAATGTTATGATTTTCAAAGTGAAAAGATTTCAAGTATTTTGGTTTCGAAAGATTTGTAACATTGAAAGTATTATGACTTTTGAAGTGAATATATGTTTGAAATGGAAATGAATTTGTTTGACCTAAATTTTGTTGATTTGGAAATTTGGATTATTTTCTAAATCTATTGTTTGAGAAACTTTGAAACTAAATTTTATGTAATTTGGAAGAAATGATTTGGTGAAATCATATATGATTTTGAAGCTGAATTGATATTGAAATAGTTTGAAATTGAGAACCTTGTTTATTTAAATACTCTGATTTGGGAGTTATCGAACTTATATAAAATTGAGTTGTGTAAGTATGCAGTTGATTTGAAAACTATTGATTTGAAAACTGTTGATTTAAAAAGGGTACTCAATTTGTAAAGTGAAATCTTATATAATCGAAGTCACTATAAGTATGATTTGACATACTAATGATTTTGGAAAGTATTCGATTTGAAATGAAATCTTATATATAATGGACTTTATATAAGTATGACATTTGAAAGTGATTTTGAAAGGTACTATACGATACATATTTTCGAAGTAAAGATATGGAAAGTGCCTTCTGCTTGATATCCGCTTTGTGGCCACACTATGGATTCATTCTATCGGTATTATTCTCTTTGATTTGGGTTTTCCGGATATGATACTCGAGTGTCCATCAAATTCCATGGCGATCTCCATGCTCTTACGAGCGCGACTGCATAGCGCAACTGCCTGGTTGAGTTGGCCTAGGGGTACAGATTGTTTCCTGGGGGATCCAGGTGTAACCATTGTGTATCCTGCACTCTATGTAGGTCGCATTAGTAGAGAAACTGCCTGGCTGAGACGGCCTAGGTGTACAGATTGTTTCCTGGGGGATCCAGGCGTAACCATTGTGTATCCTGCACTATACTAGTCATCATGGCATAAGTCGCAGGGCTGAGAAAGCTTACGGATACGGATTGTTTCCTGGGGGATCCAGGTGTAACCATTGTGTATCTGCGATCCATGGTTAGACAACTGTTTTGGTTTGGTTGATTTGTTTGGATTGTACTTTCCATATCTGTTTTTAAAGGTGTTTTCCAGTATTTTCACTGGGTGTTGAAACAAGTCTACCAAGTACCTTGAGAATTCTAGCTTTGCGCCTGATCAACATATGGCCAGGGTTTGCAGGAACGAAAGTAGACTTGTTAAGACATCGAGTTATAAAAGTATTTTGATAAAAGTATCTTGATAAAGTGCTATATAAAGAATATTTTGATCAGTTATTTTCCCCTCTAAAGATTTTAAAATGTTTTAAATATTGTTTACTTTGAACCATCAAATTTGAATCAAATGACTATTCATCATATTATAAAATGTTTAAAATGTTATGAAATTTTAATTGAAATGTATAATGTTTAAAATAATGGTTCATCCTTGTCTTTCAACCCGCTTCCCCTCCTGTCTACTTTTTCCCTACCTTCTTTCGGGGATGTCTTCCAACCTATTGTTCTTTCTTGTTGTTTCTCCGCTTCCTTCCTTTTCGAGGACGAAAAGATTTGAGTGGGGGAGAGTGTAACAACCCTACATTTTTCATACATTTAATATTTGACTTTATTTTATTTTGAAATTATTTTAAACTTGTTTTATTTCAAACATTTCATTTTTAAATATAAGTGTTGATTATTATGTGAATTATAATTTCAAACCGATATAAATTGGATATTTTACTGAAAGATGAATTCTTGTTCAAACTGGTCAAACTTTGACTTTTAAATTTCAAATTTAAATATTTAAATTCTTAAATTTTATCTTTTATTATGAAATTAGATTTAATAACTTGAATACTGCATTTTTTTTCGTTGAAAACGGATTTAAATTGTGAAAGTTATGTATATTTCAATATTGAATGCAATTTGTTTTATTTAGCAATTTTGTCTATTTTAAATTATATAAATTTTATTTTCATCATAATATTTTATTTTAATGTGTGTTAATATGTTATTTTATTTATATTTTTATCTTTTAATATTTTTAAAGTGATAATATAATTTTTCTAAATTCTATTGAAATTTATTTCAATTTATTAAGCCTAGTTTTGTATATACTGCTATTTTCTTCATTTAATTTAATTAATTTAAAATTTTATTTATTTTATTTATTTCCTTACTTTATTTCTGAGTATTTACTATTTACTTTCATCCTTTTATGTATTTATAAATTTAAATAAATTGATGAAAATTTGAAAGGTTTAAACTCTTAATCTTCCAAAGTCCTTTTACATTCCACCTCTTCATTTTCCAACCTACATCTCATTCATTATGGCCGCATATTTCTTTTTCTCTTCAGCCTCATCTTCATTTTTCACGTGAACAACTTCCTCAAACAAAAAAATCATGGCCACACCACTTTCGATCAAAGTTTTGGTGAGATCTCTTCTTCTTTTTCCTTGTTTTCTTGTTTTCTACTTTGAAATTGTACTTGTTCTTCACCTTGTTTGGATCGGCTACCTCACCTCCAGCACTTGGCCGACCTCCACCACCTCCTAGCCTGATCAACCACCACTCCAGTCCATCTATAGCCCAGGCCAAGCCCCTCCATCGCAAGCATCACCACAAAACTCCACAAATACATCACCTAACATTGCAAACCGAGCCAACCTTGGTACCATCACCCACAACCACCTCTAGCCGCCACTTCCTCCACCACCACCAGCTCTGACCTGACCTCCACCCTCTGCGACATCACCCACCACCACCTAGCCACACTGGCCATGCCACCTAGCCTCTGGCCGAGCCAAACTATAGCCTTGTGATGATGTTATTGCCTTGTAGTGTAGTTGTGTTGCACCTAGACCTATACACCTTCAAAGAACAATGTAGGCCGACCACTTTGGACCCAAACCAGACCCTTTTCCACCCCTAGGCCGAGCTTATACCCTACCTAGCTGAAGCACATGAGGTTGAGAACAAGTGCAATTCATTTTATGTTGTTTTGGGCATTGAATTCTATTATGATTTGATGTTAAATTTGTGTTGAAACTTACATATAATTGTATTGTTTTGTGGATATGTCATCAAGGCATACAGCTTTGGCTCTCCACTTTCAAGTCCTTTCCGTATTGTCGTGCCTTCGTAGTGTCAGTATTGTTTGCTTTGGCGGCAATCTCCATCTTTGAACAAGTGAGTTATTCTCACCAGACAATCTGTACCTATATAACTGATAAACCGACACCACTTGAATCTGTAAATGTATTTCATCCTATTATAACTGCTATATTATGATCATATGATGTTTACACCTGTTATTGCACCTTTTATATCACATGTTACTATTATATTATACTATTATGTTATTTATATCAGTTATCACCATTTGCAAGTTCCCTGTAGACTAGAATCACTATGGGTTGAAATGATACATACCCGAACGGACTTTAGAATAAGGAAAAATCGTTATGGGATGAAATGATAGGCCTGAACGATTTTTATTTATTTCATTCTTACTTGGGATTGCGGGTTTGAAATGATCAAACCCGGATTTTCATTGTAAATTACGGATTGAAATGATATAGTATCTGTATCACTTTACCTAGGCTAGAAAATGATATACATGCCCGTGGTTAAATTATGTTTTTCTAAAAAATTTAAAATATTTTAGAAATTTAAATATTATAATATTTTGATTTAAAATTAAATAAAAAAATATTTTTGTAAAGTATTACTGATTTTCTAAGAATTTATAAGTGAAATAAGTAAATGGTAAAGTTAGAAATCTGAAATGTAAGTTATTTTGGAAATTCTAATTTGGTGATGAAATGGAATTTAAATTAAATATGAAATATGATAAATTTATGATATTTTGAATTAAAATGAATTTAAAATGATTTTGTAATATATTAATGATTTTTGAGTAAAGTTAAAATGTGAAATGAATGAATATTTAAGTTGAATTTTGAAATATAACTTCAATGGGAATTTATGAATTTTGTTTAAAAGTGAATTTTTGAAGGTAAGTAAATAAAATGAAAATAAGTCATATGGGAGATTTAAACTTAAGTATTAAGTTAAAATTGAATTATAAAGAATTGAATTTAGTGTTTGAAATTTAAGATGTGAATTATTATTAAATATTCACTTTTGAATAGAAATTTAACTTTATAAAATCATGAATATACGAGTATTAAATGATTGTTTAAAAGTAAGAAATTATTATTTTATAAGTTAAAATTGATTTATATTAAAATATAATTGTTTGTGAAACTATATTGAAAACCCTGAATTTTAATTAACAACATTTTTAAAATGCTATTATTTCTAAGGTAAAGGATATTACAGCAATTGTAAATGTTGTAGTTGATATAAATGAACCAAATGGCTAAATTTTAATAAAGGGATATTATAGCACTTTGTAAGTGCTATAATTGTGGAATTTAACTATGGTTTTATTTGGACTAATGTAACCCTATTACAGTGTTTTAATGCTGTCGTTTGTAAAATTGAACTGTTTGAAAGTAACTTTCTATAGCATTTTCCAAATGCTGCGGAAGGTGAATTTTCATTTTTTTTGATAAGTTTAAGTAAATAAATGAACTTTGAAAGATTTAAATTTTGAAGATTTAATAAGTGGATTATTAAATATAATAGCTTCATTTTAATGATTTAAATGAAGTAATTGGTTTGAAATATAAACTATTTTGAAATGTGTGTTGAAATGGTATTTTAAATAAAATGAATGTAGTTTTGAAAAGATATGATATTGTGATATTTTGAAATGGATTTTTGAATGATACTGAATTTTTGAAATGATATTTGATTTCAAATATAAATTACTATTTTGAAATTTTAATCACGGGATGTATATAAATTTATGGTTTAACAGATCCTTAGAGGATGGGCAGTCCCAAGCATCCTTTAAGTTATGGTGTATTTCTACTACAGTTCACTTGAGTTGGTTTACATTATATAAGTATATATTGTCCTGACTGGAGTGTTTTGTGTTTTACTTTACGCTCGGGTCAACCTGAGTATTCACAGCTTTGGATTCTCTTTCTGGAGCTGGTCTTTGCTGGAGTTTCTGCTTGTCTACATTTATATCTACTTTGTGTTTCAGTTTATCTCATGTATTAGTGAACTTCTATGTATTTGGGATTTCTGTTATGTTGTTTTCAGACTGTATTATGTATTTGATTTAAGAATCTGCCGTAATAGTTTCATGAACTACTATGTATTTTATATTCCACTGCGAGGTATTCTGTTTGTTCCGTGTCTGTGATTCTGTGATTTGTATTTCATTTGCTCCAAATTTATTTACAATGCGGTTTTTGAGCAATTCAAGTCTGACATGTGCGGTTACGAATAGCTGAAAATATCGGGTTGTTACATTTACCATGTTTTCAACATCTACTTCTCGGCCTAGGGGGTGAATATGGTCGGGTTTGGTGTGGTTTTGGATCAGGTTTGAGTCTATGGAGGCACGACTACATGTGCTAGAAGTGGCAAAGGAGTCACAACACATGAATGTGAGGAGACAAGGCAACATAGTGGAGTTTTTTGTCAACTTTTGGGCTCGGCTACATGGTCCTAGGGCTCGGCCATGACATATTTCAGATCTGGACAGAGGTAAGGCTGAGGGTAAATGGTCATATCATGGTGGTGGTGGAGCATAGGGAGGTGGCCAAGGCAATCTAAGGTGATGGTGATGAAGACTAGGCTCGGTTAGGTATGTTTTAAGGAGTTTGCAACATATTTGTGGAGTTTTTGATCATGGGGAAGGTATGGCCAGATCTGTTCAGAGGAAGAGGATGTGATAGGTGGTTGATGATGATGAGGAGGAGGTGGTAGAGGTGATGGCCAAGGCACTAGAGTGGAGAGCATGCAAATATGTAAAGAAATCATGGCCAAAACGAGGCAAAAGGAAGGAAAAAATGAAATATATATATATATATAGCCATTACTTACAGTTGAGTAAGCTTCACACGAGACAATGATTAAATGAGATGCGGAAAAAAATTTGTACGTGAGTTTGTATTTAACAGAGAAGTTTCACGTTGATTTAGAGGGAAGAACGGCAGGAAATAAATAATTGAAACATTAGGGAAATTTAAGGATTTTATTCCTATTAAATCAAGAGAAGCAAATGGAAAAGTGGAATGAGATGAAATGTTATACGTGAATTGCAAGGCAAATAGGCGGCTGTTGATTTGAATGGCTAAAGTATGGAATCAAAGGGGTGTGCATTATAAAGGCAATAAATAAATTAAAACGTATGCCCAACATAAATAACAAAGTAACGTATCTTATATTTATTAGTTTCCTATTTATTCAAAAAAAAATATGCTAAAGAATAATTCAGTAAATAACATACCGTGTAAATAAACATCAGAGAAATAAACAAGAAACGGATATAAATCGTATCAAATAAACGTATAATTTAATTGCTATTTACAACTTTGTTTATTACTTAACTTAAAAAAAAATTGATTTGTTACATATCCATTTGATTTGTTTATTACTTAAATAAGAAAACGGATGTGGAACATATACAATAAAATGTATAGATTAGTTGCTTTTGACAACATTGTTTATTACTTAATTCACAAAGTATATATCCAAATTAAATGGAAAAACGAAACAAATGTTGTAATTATATACAATTTAAGTAAAGATTGGAAGTTAGAATAAATTTTAAAGTTTCAATTAGAGTCAACATTTAACCCAAAATCTAAAATTCCAGAAATTTTTTGTATTAAATAAAATTGGGCAAATGATTTATAACCAATTTAGGAAAATTCTAAAATTCAAACTTTTAAATAATTAAACACCAAAGTTTTTTTAAAAATAAAATGAATAAAAATATTTATTAAATTTTGGGCTGTTACATAAATATATGTATAACATATCATGTTACACAAATTAGAATATGATTTTACAAACAAAGACATTATTTATATAAATTTAAAAAAAAAACAAATTTGTTAAATAAAACAATTTACACACAATATTGTAAAAAGCATAACTTTCACAGGAAACGAAAAGCAGTATTCTTGAAATTAAATCTATTTTCATAATAAAAGATAAAATTAAAAAATTTAAAAGTCAAAGTTTGACCATTTTGACCAAAATCCACTTTTTTGGAAAATATTATATTCATTCATGTTTGGAATTATAATTCACATAGAAAACAAAATTTATATTTAAAATAACAAAATTTATCCATTCTAATAAATAAAATAAAGTTTTTGAATCAGGAATTTCAGTTAAAATAATTAAAAAAAAATAAAATAATCACAAAATACAGGCTGCTACACTCTCCCCCACTCAAATCTTTTCGTCCACGAAAAGGAACGAGGTACGGAAAAACACAGAAAAAGATAGAATGAAATAGGATTAAGACAAGATGACAAGACGATTAAAATAATACCTGATAACTGTTGTTATAGGTAAGTTTAACAAGGTGGAGAATAGGAATAGCTAGAAGGGAAAATAGGTGGATAGGAATGTCTAGGAAGGAAAATAGGTTGAAAGACAAGGATGAACCATTATTTTAAAGCAATATAAATTTCAGATATTTAGAAAGGTAAAATAAATGATCAAAATATCCTTTATATAATACTTTATCAAAATACTTTTATAAATCGATGTTTTAACAAGTTTATCCTTGTTCCTGCAGGCTCTGGCTATGCGTTAATCAGATGCAAAGCTAGAATTCTCCAGGTACTTAGTAGACTTGTTTCAACACCCAGTGAAAATACTTGAAAAAATTTAAAAACAGATATGGAAAGTACAATCCAAACAAAAAAACCAAACCAAAACCTTTGTCTAACCATGGTTCGCAGATACACAATGGTTACGCCTGGATCCCCTAGGAAATAATCCATATCCATAAGCTTTCTCAGCCCTGCGAGTTACGCCATGATGACTAGTAGACCGCAGGATACACAATGATTACGCCTAGATCCCCCAAGAAACAACCCGTACCCCTAGGCCTTCTCAGCCAGGCGGATTTCGCTACTAATGTGACCTACATAGTTCACAGGATACACAATGATTATGCCTGGATCCCCTAGAAAACAACCCGTACCCCTAGGCCTTCTCAGCCAGGCGAATTACGCTATCCAGTCGCGCTTGAAAAAAAACCCATAGGTTACGCCATAGTGGGACACTCGATTATCACATCTGAAAAACCAAAAATCAAAGAGAATAATATCGATAGAAGGAATCCACAATGTGGCCACAGAGCGGATATCGAGCAGAAGGCACTTCCCATGTCTTTACTTCGAAAATATATATCATATAGAACCTTTTCAAATCACTTTCAAATATCATACTTATATAAAGTCCATTATATATAAGATTCTATTTTCCAATCGAATACTTTCCAAAATCAATAGTATATCAAATCATACTTATATAGACTTCGATTATATAAGATTTCTCTTTCCAAATTGAGTATCTTTCAAATCAATAGTTTTCAAATAAACTTCATACTTATACAAATCAAATTAATATAAGTTCGACAACTCCCAAATTAAGTACTTAATAATACAAGGTTCTCAATTTAAAATCATTTCAATATCAATTCAGTTTCAAAATCATATACGATCTCACCAAATTATTTCTTCCAAATTAAACATCTTCAATTTCAAAGTTTACAAAAATAATAGGTTTAGAAAATAACCCAAGTTTCCATATTAACATAATTTAAGTCAAACAAATTCATTTCAAAAATCATCATATAAATACTGGGTTTTACATTCCAATCTATTTTCAAAACTAGATATTTCTCAAAATCAATTATACCCAAAATGGTTTCCAAATTTGTAACTATCCCTTTGAAACCTTTAAACTATTTATTTCTATTCAAAAGATCCAATTTTCCTTTTGCAAATTATTTATTTAACAGAAGTTTCAAATTTATTTAAGTCATACTCTTCATACTTTAAACATACAAAACTAAACTTATATACTTTATCAATCATTTTATAATTTTCAAAATTACTTAGCTTTGAAAAGTTACCTTGATTTGGAAGTGTTCAAACCTTCAAAATAGTTAGTGAGATCAAATTTCAAATCCAAGAGTTAGGAATCAGCAACAAATCAGTAAATCAGTTTTTGTAGATAGAGTTATACTAAATCAAACTCGAAACTCGAGGACTAAACGCCGGGCTCACTTCAAATCATTTCAAATATAGATACATACATCTTTCGAAAATTAAATCATACTTTGAAACCTGAAATCAAAATTGGTTTCACAAAATCACTCGCATAGCAAAGCTACCAGAGTGGTTTCTCCCCCACTCTGAAACTCGGAAATCAATGTCGATGATGCGTGCACTCATCACCGAGATTATTTTCCAGCGACACAAGTGGGTTCTGGACTTTTATTTTCTTAAAACTTCCTTGAAATTTCTTTGAGATCATTGAAACTAATTTGAAGTCATTTGAAACATTTCTTATCTAGAAAATACTTTCAAATCATATTGTCATATATTTTCAAAACCTTAAAACAAATTCTCAAAATACCGGAGTTCAATCTCTCGAATTTCAAATTAAAATTATTTCGGTTATAAATCATTTTTATATAAATCAAATTTCTTATACAATCTTCACAATTTCAAATTCTACTTTTTAAAGGGTATATAATCCTTATCGAAAACACTTCACCTTTATATATAAATGTGGCCATCCTTATCAAAATAAGAACTTCGATGTATGCACAATTTCAAAATACAACCGAACATAAATTTTTCCAAGGAATGATTTAAGAATGGATTTGAAAACAAATAGAGATTCAAATTTAGAGGAACTCAAATCAAATAGAATTCTAATTCGAATACAAGGTCAATGATGAGATAATTACCAAATAGGAGATGACAAGCCTATATAAATCACGGGTGACCTTAACCAGGTCAACCGTGACTTCAGGAATATAATCAATGCGGAAATCAAAGGAAAATCGACATTCGAACGCCAAAGATAGAATCTAGGTATAGCGGAAGATAAATAGCATCGTAAACCGAGGATACAGAAATCTTCGGTGAATCAATAACAATTGTAAAGAAGTTTCACCTTTTTACAAATCATTCAAAGATTTGCGGAATCACCGATCTTTATAGAGGTCATTCAAAGTGGAGTTATGGAATGCCCTAAAAAATCAAAAGAATACAGATTGGGGAGATAGAAATGGATTTCAGAACAGGTGGAAGTGTTCCAAAATTCAAGGAATCCTAATCGACAAGAATCCTAACCAAGAGATTACTAACAAGGTGGATACCGAAGGAATGAAATTTAGAAAATCTTGATTTCAAAATAAGAAAATTTAAACCAATATAATCTTTGAAAATCCTTTAAAATCATTTGAAAATCATTTTTTACTTCGAAAATACGTTCTCTCACAAAGAAATGATTCTGAGATTGATTTCACTCATTTTAGAGTATTTCTACCCTATCTCTAATGAGTTTTTGCTCCGCAGGCTATTGTTTGCCTAAAACCCAAGCTCTGATACCAAATTGTAACGACCCACTATTTTGGACTATTCAAATCGAAAATAATCCACACATGTCAGACTTGAATAATTCAAAATAACAGATTGTAATAAAATTTGGAGCAAATAAAATCATTCACAGAATCACAGACACAGAAATATCAGAATACTCGCAGCGGAAATAAAAAATCATAGTAGTTCATGAAGCTACTATATACAAACTCACAAAACATATACAAAATATCATAGTTTAAAAATGGATACAATAGAAGTCTGGATACACAAATCAATAATATAGAGACAAATACCGAATAGGAACTAACTGGAAGAAGTAGACGAATAGATAGACAAATAAGCTCTAGCTAAATTCTAGCTCCAGAAAGTGAATCAAAAGCTATCATTCTCAGGCTGACCCAAGAGTAAAGTAAAACACAAACATTCGAGTCAGGACATACATACTTATACAATGTAAACCAAATCAAGTGAACTGTAATAGCAATGCACAATAACATAAAGGATGCTTGGGATCGCCCATCCTTTAAGGATCAGTCAAACCATCAATTAAGTAGTAATAACCACTATCCTAGAAATATCCATATTAAAGTAAACAATGAAAATAACAGTGTTATTATGACTAGGGTAACGTAGAGCTGCAGCAATCGCTCACCTTTAGCCACACTCTTAAAATCAAAGGTGTGCATCAAATAATCACAAGGAAATCACATGACACACAAAACATCGTACCCGTGGTTATAAATTTTGTAACGACCCAGAATTTTTATTAATTTAAATTTGAATATTTAATTAATTTTAAATATTAATAAGTGAAATTATAAGTCGAATAAATTTTATTTCGAATAATCGGATTTAATTGAATAATTAAATCGATAATTTAATATATTAAATTTTGGAAATAATTGAAAATTGGGTTAAATATGATTGAAAATGATTTGTAAAATTTTATTTTATCATATTGGAGTTAGAATGATATTTTAGAACTTTTAAAATCGAATTAAGAGTTTATTTGTGAAAATTGAATATTTTAATATTTAATCGACTAGTGAAATTAGCCAATTTTCAAATAGTCTCAGAATTGGACGAAACTACTTCCATTGGATCCGTAATAGTTTGTTATTACCGGATTTCAATTTTCGTAGCAATCGGAGTTATCGTTTGATCGTGGCAGCTCGAAACGCATCGAAATTGTTTTAATATTAATTTGGCGAGTTAAAATAGCCATTTTTTCAAAAGTATCGGATTTCGACGAAACTAGTTTCATCGGATCCGTAATGTGAAATTATTGTAAGGTTTCAAATTTCATGTCAATCGGATTTACCGTTTGTCCGGTGCAAGCTAAAACGCCTAGAAAATCGTTTAAATCGGTTTAATTTAAATTGAATGTTTATTTCCATAACTCGCACAGATGACCGAATTAGCTTCCGAAACCTATCCCATTGTGTCCGGAACGCGGGATAAACCCTAGAAACGCTGGTCACCGCGCGTAGATCGGAGTTTGGAAATTCCGGAATGAATAGTGTCGTTCAAACTTCTATAAATAGCACCTTATTATTTTCTTTTTTCTAAAATATCTCAAACCCTAAACCTAATACACAGCCGCCACCCTCTTCATTCAATGGCTGAAATTTACAGTTCTTTTCCCCTCATTTTCTTCAAATCCGTGCAACGATTCAAGAATTCTTCAACATGAAAGTTGTAGATCTAAGTGAGAGCTAGAAATCTATATGGATATGATCACGAATGGAGCTATATATTGTGAGATATGTGGCCGCGTTTGTCATGAAGTCGCGCACGAATTCCAAGGCGCATGCGTGAACGAGTTCAACAAGGGTTTGGCCGTGGGTGGCTCTGGGGGAGGCGCACGCAGTGGAAGTTCCAGATTGACCTCTAGTGGCTTGTGGTGGTTGCAAAGTCGAGCCCTAGTTCGGCAAGTATTGGGTTATGTTCGCGTGAAGCACCTGGGAGCGTGCGTATTGGAGATGTGGAAGAAGATGTTGCACGGCCAAATTTTGTTGGAGGCAAACGAACGGCAGATAATAGCTTAGGTTTAAAATTATAAAGTTTATGTTGTAAATTATGAATATAAATTTGTGTAAACTTCAAAAATTCATATCTTTTTCATACGAGGTCGAAAATGCGCGAAACCAGAAGCGTTGGAATCGTATGGACGAGCACTACGGTATGGAATTGGATTGGAGTCGTTTGGAGTTAGTGAGTATTTCGGGTAAAATTAAACGTCTGTTTAATTTTATTCTAAATAAATCGCTAAAACGAAATTGAAATCATGGTGAGAACTTCTCACTCAATCGAATCGATTTTGATTTTTATTTTAAATAGTTAGTTTTAAAATTCTTGAATGCATGTTTGAATGATGATTGTTATCTATTGATTGTTAAAATAGACATTATACGCCGTTAGTAAGCGGATGTTATTTATTAAAAACATATACCGCGAATATTTCATAAACGGTGAAATTGGTATTGTATATATAATAGCAATATACATATAGTGGCATATGTATATATTGCAGTTATTGATTTCCCGCATTATGTATATAGCGGATGAGACCTATTGCGCCGTCTATTAAGCGGATAATATTTTAAATCCCATATACCGCGATAATTTCGTACTGGAACGGAATTGGTATTGTGCTAACATCTTTGGATGTAGGAAAACAGGTTGGAGGGATCCAACTGGATTCCTCAACAGTATTTGTATTGATTATGGATATTTTGATATTCGTTGATTATCATATACGATATATGATGTCGTTGTTGTCGTGATTGACTATTTGGTATGTAGCATCATTATGCCAAATTTTGGAATTTTAAAATAATTTTTAAAGTGATTTTTGAAAGTATACGTTTATAAAATATTTTTTGGAATTGATCCATTTTAAATAAATAAAAGTTATATTTTTAATGTTATAAAAATTATGATTTTTGAGAAATATAGTTAAAAGTTGATTTTTGAAAATATGGAGTTAATGGTTTTATAAAATAGTTTAAATCGGGATTAATTGAATTTATTATAAAAAGTTTAAACGTAGGATTTATAGAATTTGATTATTTTATAAATCAAAGAGAATGGTGAAATTATAAAGGACTTTAAAGACGTTTTGAAATAATAATATAAATTGATTTATATAAAACATTTATAAATTGTTAATTTATAAATTAAAATATTAGAATTATAAAACGAGTTTTTATAAGTGTTAGAATGAATTGTGAATGAATTTCATAAATGAATGAAATTTATAGAATTATAAACGGTGAAGTTAGAAATGGAATTTTATAAGCAGTAGGTTTATAAAATTTGTAAAGGTTATTTGAAGAATAAATTTTGGGTAAATAAATGAATCTTATAAGTTATAAGATTTATAATTTGGAAAGTCCTAAAAAGAACGATTTTGTAAAGTAATCGTTTTATAAGCATTTGACTTATAATATGAATTTATAGTATATCATTGAGATATGAATTGAGATAGGTTAGCAAAGGAATTTATAAAAGGAAGTTGTTATAAAATAAATAGAAATGGAATTTATAAACATTGTTTTATAAATCCGCAAACGACTTATTTTGATAAGTAAATTGTTATAACTTATTAATGGAGTTATATTCACCTTTTAGACAGTGAATAATCCTTTAAAGTAAAATGAATAGAAATGATGAAATTGGTTAACAAGGTATATTCACATTTTTGAATAGTGAATAATATGTTAAAGAAAATGTTTTGGATGTGATATTTTAAACAGAATTAAAACGATCTAACGATGTTTTAAATGTGTTAAGATTTGAAACCATAGATTTCAACATTCATTGTTGAAATAGACGTTTTCGAGAAATAGAAGGAAATGGTGGACTATAACACTGTTGTTATAGTAAATGATTTTCGAAAGGAAATGTTTGTATAGTATTGGGATTTATATATCTATTTTAATTTCGAATCCCTATACTAGTGATTTTGGGTGGTCGTAACGATGTTTTACGCAACATTCGTTTTGGCCCAAATAAATATGTTTAAGAGAATGATTTCCTTAAAGAATGAAATATGTACTTAATCTCGATTTAATTATATTGAATATTTTCCAAAGGTTGAAAATAAATAAAATTTGTGAATTACTTATGAATAAATAAGTATGGAAATGTTTTTCCATTGTGAAATGAAACGTTTTGAGAATTTATCTTTTTGAAGATAAATTGAAATGAATAATTGAAATCGTTTATTCATAAATATTTTGGAATGTAAATTCACTATGGAATTTATAGAAAGGGGAATTTGTTTAAAAATAAATATTGATTTATTTTTGAAGTATTTAAATTATATATCTTGTAAAGATATTTTTGGGAAATAAATAATTTGGAAAATTATTTGGAATCTGGTGATGTGTGCATATCCATTGATAGTTCAATAACCAACTATCAATATTTACCTTTGAATGGGTATTTGTTGTGATTTGCTGAATTTGAATGCCACACTTATTTTTAAATTATTGCGCTCGTTATTCGGATTACCCATTCCGAATAGTGATACGACGTAATGGATAGCATTGAAGATCGGTGTTGAAGACCGGGTATTTGCGAGAGCGATAGGATGACCTGTCGATTGACTCTGCACCGAGTTGCTCCGGTATAGAGTTCCCCATATGTGATGGGGAATCCGATCAGGATTGTGGATATCCGGATTGCAAGGACTTCTTTGTAAGTGCCTTCGGTTCTGTTCGAGCCCGTAACAGACTTGTATGGAATTTATGTCTGACATTACAATTGAGATATAAAGCTGATTTCTTTCAAATATATTTCTGTTGGTGGCGGAGAATTTATTCTCTTAGCTTAACACCCTTCTCTGAGACGTACGAGCTCAGAGGTTATGTAGTTGAAGGTTATCAGCGATATATTCCCAATTTGGTAATGTGACATGCTGAGTGTTGCTGTGAAATGATCATTGTGTTGATTATTTGTAATAGGATCATTTATTTGATCGCTTATCTTTGTGATCATTTCTATGATTATTTGTTGACCCAAAGCATGACTTTGTATAAAGCGTGGCTTTGTGGACGAGACTTCGTCGAGCCTCACACCCCGGAATGGTCAAAACAGGAAAGATGCAGCAAGGTTATGAGGGGTAGCTCCCTTTAGGGTATGTGCATTTCCTTCTGGAAAAGGGTGGTATCATGGTATGGAGCCCAGATACTTACTCATGTTGAAACACTTATTATTATGGTGTGATGTTGATTACGAGCGCTCGGATAAAGGTCCCAAAGGACCGGGGGATGGCATACTCGTGTCAGTAGTTACCCAGTTAGGGGTAACCCGGCCTTGTGTTGGCAGAGATCCGGTTTGGTTCTCGGGGACGTCCTTCCAGAGGCGTTCTCATGTGGCAATGGGAAGTTCCTTGGCCTGACCATTCGTTGGAAATCCAAAGAAACAATACGATCCTTGTACGGTTTTAGTTGTATAACCTGCCATGGAATGTGGCGGTAACCTGCTATTGAACATGGTAGCTATAGTAGGCATAAGTGCGAAATGTCTATGCTGGCTAAGATTTATATCTTTATTTTCGAAATGAATTTTTCCTACACTATGCACTAGTAATAATATCAAATGTTCTTTTTGAATGCGTATCAAGCATCTTTGACTATCATAAGGAGAAATCTCCTCTGATTCTGCGTTTGCATTGTGTGTGTGTGCGGGAGGCCTTATGGTAGTCTCATTCTTAAAAGCATTGCGAATTGATTTTAAAAATATTCCTCTATTTTGATTTTAAAGATAAATAAACTGCTTTGAGTTCTCACACCAGTCACATGACTGACTCGGAGTTTATTGTTTTCCTTCCTAAACTCTGGGTGCCCACCAATTTCTACACGGGCAGTCAAGAGTTAGGTTTATCAGGATATTCTGGAGTTGTTGGAGGCAAGCTGGATGGCATGGCGTATTATTAGTATATAGTATTTCTTTTCCGCTGTTTGTTGTTGTTGTACACTCTGATGATTTGATGATGTAATGTAATGTAATGTAATAACTGATATAGTTCTTTGTTTAAAGATTATTCATTTATCTATTATATGTTGTTCCGCTGTGATTGTGAAATTCTGATGTTGTTCTGCTGTTTTCTTTCCGTTCTATTTTCTATTTTCTTTTCTCTCTATTTTCTATCTTTTTCTCTCTTCTTCTACCTTCTTCTACTTTTTCTTTATCTTAAAACCCTAACTATTCGGTTTTTCGGCAACGAAAAATCACGTACGTTACATTTGGTATCAGAGCATATGGTTAAGAGAGAACAATGGCTCTGTTGGGTATTACTCATTAGAGATGGAGTCAGTAGTGCTCTAGAATGAGTTTGAGTGTAATAATAGCTATGAGAGCGTATTTGTTAGTGAATATAAAATTGTTTTATATTGTGAAGATTGGTTTGTTGAGTGGTATATGGATTCTGGTTAATATGAGTAATTAACGTTGTTGATAGGGATCTCTAAACACTTATATAGAACAATTCGACATGATATTGTTTTAAAATTGGGTAAATGAAATAATTTTACCTTGATTATATTTTATATATAAAGAAATAATTTTTTAGAATTATTAAAGTGTATATAAGTTGATTGTTTAGTTGTTTGAATAATCTAGACAAAAGAATAATTGTATAAGTAAAAAGAATTATAAGTATGAAATTATAATTAAAGTGATTTACAATTGTGAAATAAACTTATATATATAAGAAGTGAAACTATATGGATATATTTATGAATATGAGTTGTAAATAAAAATGAATTTAAAGTTAAATGGCAATTTACTTTAGAATTGAAATCTGAATTGATTTATAAGTAGGAATTTAAGTTAAGTAAAACCAAGTGATGTTTATTTAAATGAAGTATAACTTAAGAGATGTTGAATGAAGTTGATATTGGTATCAAAGTAAATTAATAAAGTTAAGTGATAAATGTGAACTTGAGTTATATAAATGAAATTCAACTTTAGAAATTGAATTGAATGAATGGATTGAATGTTAAATCAATTGAATGTAAATGAAGTTGATATGGAATAATGAATATAAGTGTAAATTCATTAAAAATCTAATGTTATTGGAAGTTGAATAATTGAATGAAAATCAATTTATTAAACCAATTGAAAGTGATGGTGTTAAACCAAATTGAATGAATGAAAGCAAGGGAATTTGGTTGTAATTAATATACATTGGTTGTTATATGATTGTTAGTTGATTGTATATAATTCATTAATGAAATTGAATTAGCAAAATTGAAACCTATATAATTGAATTCAAATTGAAAGTAAATAAATTTGAATAGAATTGAATGTGAATTGGATTTAATTAGTGAATACAAACTAATTGAAATTGAATATGAATGAATGTTAGTAAATCCAATGTTAATGAATCAAATGTGATTTAAATTGAAAACCAATTCATTGAATATTAATGAGAATATGAATGAATATTGATTTGGTTATGGATGTTAGTTGAATGATAGTTGGTTGATGGTTGAATATATTGCTTTTATTGCATTTGCTATATTGGCACATGTAGTTGTTATGTTGCTATATGTTG
This sequence comes from Allium cepa, assembly GCA_030765085.1. Taxonomy (NCBI): domain Eukaryota; kingdom Viridiplantae; phylum Streptophyta; class Magnoliopsida; order Asparagales; family Amaryllidaceae; genus Allium; species Allium cepa. Next base: position 975,089,578 of record CM060935.1, read on the forward strand.
TATATAGATACTATTGTCTATATACATGATTCTCATGTTGTTTGTTGAGTGTTTAGTAGGTGCGGATCGCGTTTGCTTCGCATTTGGAGCTCGCTTTCGCGCTATATTAGCCGTATATGCTCGCTAATAAAATATAAGGTACATATCTCGGATTAAATATCGTACTTTTATACTTTTTTCCCTGCGGGAAGCCTCATTACTTGATGAGATGTATATTTGTGATATATATACTGTCATTTTTTTTTTCGGATCGAGCCGCGCAAAGGAGACTATGGCGAATTTTTTCGAAAAACTAAGGCGTTAGAAAAATTTTGAAAAAAATTGGAAAGTTTTGAAAACTATAACTTTGATTGGGAGTTGAAAGTTAAACAATAGTAATTGTTTTTGAAAAGATAACTAAGTATGATTTGGAAACTTAGTAAAGTATTGTAAGATGTTTAACTATGGATTTTTGGAAAGTTAATAGATTCTGTAACTTTTCTTACTTGTTAATTTCGCGGACGAAATTCTTTTAAGGGGGGAAGTATGTAATGACCCAGAATTTTTATTAATTTAAATTTGAATATTTAATTAATTTTAAATATTAATAAGTGAAATTATAAGTCGAATAAATTTTATTTCGAATAATCGAATTTAATTGAATAATTAAATCGATAATTTAATATATTAAATTTTGGAAATAATTGAAAATTGGGTTAAATTTGATTGAAAATGATTTGTAAAATTTTATTTTATCATATTGGAGTTAGAATGATATTTTAGAAATTTTAAAATCGAATTAAGAGTTTATTTATGAAAATTGAATATTTTAATATTTAATCGACTAGTGAAATTAGCCAATTTTCAAAAAGTCTCAGAATTGGACGAAACTAGTTCCATTGTATCCGTAATAGTTTGCTATTACCGGATTTCAATTTTCGTAGCCATCGGAGTTATCATTTGATCGTGGCAGCTCGAAACGCATCGAAATTGTTTTAATATTAATTTGGCGAGTTAAAATAGACATTTTCCAAAAGTCTCGGATTTCGACGAAACAAAGTTCATCGGATCCGTAATGTGATATTATTGTAAGGTTTCAAATTTCATGTCAATCGGATTTACCGTTTGTCCGGTGCAAGCTAAAACGCCTAGAAAATCGTTTAAATCGGTTTAATTTAAATTGAACGTTTATTGCCATAACTCGCACAGATGACCGAATTAGCTTCCGAAACCTGTTCCATTGTGTCCAGAACGCGGGATAAACCCTAGAAACGCTGGTCACCGCACGTAAATCGGAGTTTGGAAATTCCGGAATGAATAGTGTCGTTCAAACTTCTATAAATAGCACCTTATTATTTTCTTTTTTCTAAAATATCTCAAACCCTAAACCTAATACACAGCCGCCACCCTCTTCATTCAATGGCCGAAATTTACAGTTTTTTTCCCCTCATTTTCTTCAAATCCGTGCAACGATTCAAGAATTCTTCAACATGAAAGTTGTAGATCTAAGTGAGAGCTAGAAATCTATACGGATATGATCACGAATGGAGCTATATATTGTGAGATATGTGGCCGCGTTTGTCATGAAGTCGCGCACGAATTCCAAGGCGCATGCGTGACCGAGTTCAACAAGGGTTTGGCCGTAGGTGGCTCTGGGGGAGGCGCACGCAGTGGAAGTTCCAGATTGACCTCTAGTGGCTTGTGGTAGTTGCAAAGTCGAGCCCTAGTTCGGCAAGTATTGGGTTATGTTCGCGTGAAGCACTTGGGAGCGTACGTATTAGAGATGTGGAAGAAGATGTTGCACGGCCAGATTTTGTTGGAGGCAAACGAACGGCAAATAATAGCTTAGGTTTAAAATTATAAAGTTTATGTTGTAAATTATGAATATAAATTTGTGTAAAGTTCAAAAATTCATATCTTTTTCATACGAGGTCGAAAATGCGCGAAACCAGAAGTGTTGGAATCGTATGGACGAGCACTACGCTATGGAATTGGATTGGAGTCGTTTGGAGTTAGTGAGAATTTTGGGTAAAATTAAACGTCCGTTTAATTTTATTCGAAATAAATCGCTAAAACGAAATTGAAATCAAGGTGAGAACTTCTCACTCAATCGAATCGATTTCGATTTTTATTTTAAATAGTTAGATTTAAAATTCTTGAATGCATGTTTGAATGATGACTGTTATCTATTGATTGTTAAAATAGACATTATGTGCCGTTAGTAAGCGGATGTTATTTATTAAAAACATATACCGCGAATATTTCATAAATAGTGAAATTGGTATTATATATATAATAGCAATATATATATATATATATATATTGGCATATGTATGTATTGCAGTTATTGATTTCCCGCATTATGTATATAGCGGATGAGACCCTATTGCGCCGTCTATTAAGCGGATACTATTTTAAATCCCATATACCGCGATAATTTCGTACTGTAACGGAATTGGTATTTGTGCTAACATATTTGGATGCAAGAAAACAGGTTGGAGGGATCCAACGGGATTCCTCAATAGTATTTATATTGATTATGGATATTTTGATATTCGTTGATTATCATATACGATATATGATGTCGTTGTTGTCGTGATTGACTATTTGGTATGTAGCATCATTAAGCCAAATTTTTGAATTTTAAAATAATTTTTAAAGTGATTTTTGAAGTATACGTTTATAAAATATTTTTTGGAATTGATCCATTTTAAATAAATAAACGTTATAAATTTTAATGTTATAAAAGTTATGATTTTTGAGAAATATAGTTAAAAGTTGATTTTTGAAAATATGGAGTTAATGATTTTATAAAATAGTTTAAATCGGGATTAATTGAATTTATTATAAAAAGTTTAAACGTAGGATTTATAGAATTTGATTATTTTATAAATAAAAGAGAATGGTGAAATTATAAAGGACTTTAAAGATGTTTTGAAATAATAATATAAATTGATTTATATAAAAGATTTATAAATTGTTAATTTATAAATTAAAATATTGGAATTATAAAACGAGTTTTTATAAGTGTTAGAATGAATTGTGAATGAATTTCGTAAATGAATGAAATTTATAGAATTATAAACGGTGAAGTTAGAAATGGAATTTTATAAGCGGTAGGTTTATAAAATTTGTCACGGTTATTTGAAGAATAAGTTTTGGGTAAATAAATGAATCTTATATGTTATAAGATTTATAATTTGGAAAGTCTTAAAAAGAACGATTTTGTAAAGTAATCGTTTTATAAGCATTTGACTTATAATATGAATTTCTAGTATATCATTGAGATATTGAGATAGGTTAATAAAGGAATTTATAAAAGGAAGTTGTTATAAAATAAATAGAAATGGAATTTATAAACGTTGTTTTATAAATCCGCAAACGACTTATTTTGATAAGTAAATTGTTATAACTTATTAATGGAGTTATATTCACGTTTTAGACAATGAATAATCCTTTAAAGTAAAATGAATAGAAATGATGAAATTGGTTAACAAGGTATATTCACATTTTTGAATAGTGAATAATATGTTAAAGAAAATGTTTAGGATGTGATATTTTAAACAGAATTAAAACGATCTAACGATGTTTTAAATGTGTTAAGATTTGAAACCATAGATTTCAACATTCATTGTTGAAATAGACGTTTTCGAGAAATAGAAGGAAATGGTAGACTATAACACTGTTGTTATAGTAAATGATTTCCGAAAGGAAATGTTTGTTTAGTATTGGGATTTATATATCTATTTTAATTTCGAATCCCTATACTAGTGATTTTGGGTTGTCGTAACGATGTTTTACGCAACATTCGTTTTGGCCCAAATAAATATGTTTAAGAGAATGATTTCCTTAAAGAATGAAATATGTACTTAATCTCGATTTAAGTATATTGAATATTTTCCAAAGGTTGAAAATAAATAAAATTTGTGAACTACTTATGAATAAATAAGTATGGAAATGTTTTTCCATTGTGAAATGAAATGTTTTGAGAATTTATCTTTTTGAAGATAAATTGAAATGAATAATTGAAATCGTTTATTCATAAATATTTTGGAATGTAAATTCACTATGGAATTTATAGAAAGGGGAATTTGTTTAAAAATAAATATTGATTTATTTTTGAAGTATTGAAATTATATATCTTGTAAAGATATTTTTGGGAAATAAATAATTTGGAAAATTATTTGGAATCTGGTGATGTGTGCATATTCATTGATAGTTCAATAACCGACTATCAATATTTACCTTTGAATGGGTATTTGTTGTGATTTGATGAATTTGAATGCCACACTTATTTTTAAATTATTGCGCTCGTTATTCGGATTACCCATTCCGAATAGTGATACGACGTAATGGATAGCATTGAAGATCGGTGTTGAAGACCGGGTATTTGCGAGAGCGATAGGATGACCTGTCGATTGACTCTGCACCGAGTTGCTCCGGTATAGAGTTCTCCATATGTGATGGGGAATCCGATCAGGATTGTGGATATCCGGATTGCAAGGACTTCTTTGTAAGTGCCTTCGGTTCTGTTCGAGCCCGGAACAGACTTGTATGGAATTTATGTCTGACATTACAATTGAGATATAAAGCTGATTTCTTTCAAATATATTTCTGTTGGTGGCGGAGAATTTATTCTCTTAGCTTAACACCCTTCTCTGAGACGTACGAGCTCAGAGGTTATGTAGTTGAAGGTTATCAGCGATATATTCCCAATTTGGTAATGTGACATGCTGAGTGTTGCTGTGAAATGATCATTGTGTTGATTATTTGTGATAGGATCATTTATTTGATCGTTTATCTTTGTGATCATTTCTATGATCATTTGTTGACCCAAAGCATGACTTTGTATAAAGCGTGGCTTTGTGGACGAGACTTCGTCGAGCCTCACACCCCGGAATGGTCAAAACAGGAAAGATGCAGCAAGGTTATGAGGGGTAGCTCCCTTTAGGGTATGTGCATTTCCTTCTGGAAAAGGGTGGTATCATGGTATGGAGCCCAGATACTTACTCATGTTGAAACACTTATTATTATGGTGTGATGTTGATTACGAGCGCTCGGATAAAGGTCCCAAAGGACCGGGGGATGGCATACTCGTGTCAGTAGTTACCCAGTTAGGGGTAACCCGGCCTTGTGTTGGCAGAGATCCGGTTTGGTTCTCAGGGACGTCCTTCCAGAGGCGTTCTCATGTGGCAATGGGAAGTTCCTTGGCCTGACCATTCGTTGGAAATCCAAAGAAACAATACGATCCTTGTACGGTTTTAGTTGTATAACCTGCCATGGAATGTGGCGGTAACCTGCTATTGAACATGGTAGCTATAGTAGGCATAAGTGCGAAATGTCTATGCTGGCTAAGATTTATATCTTTATTTTCGAAATGAATTTTTCCTACACTATGCACTAGTAATAATATCAAATGTTCTTTTTGAATGCGTATCAAGCATCTTTGACTATCATAAGGAGAAATCTCCTCCGATTCTGCGTTTGCATTGTGTGTGTGTGCGGGAGGCCTTATGGTAGTCTCATTCTTAAAAGCATTGCGAATTGATTTTAAAAATATTCCTCTATTTTGATTTTAAAGATAAATAAACTGTTTTGAGTTCTCACACCAGTCACATGACTGACTCGGAGTTTATTGTTTTCCTTCCTAAACTCTGGGTGCCCACCAATTTCTACACGGGCAGTCAAGAGTTAGGTTTATCAGGATATTTTGGAGTTGCTGGAGGCAAGCTGGATGGCATGGCGTATTATTAGTATATAGTATTTCTTTTCCGCTGTTTGTTGTTGTTGTACACTCTGATGATTTTATAATGTAATGTAATAACTGATATAGTTCTTTGTTTAAAGATTATTCATTTATCTATTATATGTTGTTCCGCTGCGATTGTGAAATTCTGATGTTGTTCTGTTGTTTTCTTTCCGTTCTATTTTCTATTTTCTTTTCTCTCTATTTTCTATCTTTTTCTTTCTTCTTCTACCTTCTTCTACTTTTTCTTTTCTTAAAACCCTAACTATTCGGTTTTTCGGCAACGAAAATCGTGTACGTTACAAATTTCAAAATGATTTATAATTCCGAATTAAAATCATTCATTTAAACCATTAAAAAGTGAAGTCATTATTCCTTCAAATCAAATATTCAGTTCCTAAAAATTTAGTCTTTTCTGAGTTCATTTATTCAGTTAAACACTTCAAATATTGAAATTTCAACCACAAATAAACTTTGATTTTAACCCTTTAAACATTATAAAAATTATATTTTAACACTCAAAATGTTCATTAAAATACCTTTAACTTAAGCTTTTTATAAAGTAAATTTCCTATAAATTAAATTAAATTTTCAATAATTCACTTAATAAATTCAAATGTACAATTTCCTATTCTTCACATTTTAACAAATTTCTTAACACTTAAATTTTTATTACCATTTTCCAATTATAACTTAATTTCCATTTTATTTATATTTTTAAATTCCATTTTTAATTTCTTAACTTAACCTTTAATTTCAAACCCAATTTCACATTTCCAAGTTAAGTTAAATTCCAAAATTTCCATTTAAATATCCATTGATTTAACATTTTAAACTAATTACCTAAATTCAAAATACACTGTAAGTTGCTTAACTTTATTTTACAAATAACTTGATATTTTCTTTTACTTTATATTTATCCAATTCATACATCAATTATATTAATTACCAAGTTTATCTTATAATTCCATTTTTACTTGAATTCCCATTATTAAGTTAAATCAAACTTTCAAACTACAACGCAAACCATCTATTAACTTATACCATTTATCTTGTTAGAAAATCACTGCTTAACCATTTTAAATCCAATATAAGTCAAATTTCGTATTTTTATTTTTCTCTTTTATTTACAACACATGAAATTTACAAGAAATCATAATTTGAAATCAACCACGGGCCCGGATAATATTTTACACCTAAATCAAGTGATACGAAAATTATCATTTATATCTGAAATCAGTAAAATCTTCGGGTTTTGATTATTTCAAACCCGCAATCCCAAGACAAATACAAATAAATAAAAATCACTCACGCCTATCATTTCAGCACAAAATGATTTTTCCCTATTCTAAAGTCCGTTCGGGAATACATCATTTCAACCCATAGTGATTTCTAACAGGGAACTTGCAGTGATGATCAATATAAACTGAACAGTAACAACATATAGCAGTATTAGTGATATGACAGATAAATAAATAGGATTAACATTATATAATTTATAACACAGGTAGGTATAACATGATAATAAAATCTACAGATTCACATGGTGTCAATTTACTAATTATATAAGTATGGATGTCATGTGTGAATTACTCACCTTTTATGCTGGAGTTAGCAAAACAGACAACACGAATGAATTCCAGATGGCATGATGACATGACAAAAGATTCAACTGGAAGAGAACCAAGCTAATGATCTTGTCACAACCCATAAACAAAACCAATTATAAATATAAATTCAATACACATTGAATTTGAAACAAATTTGAAATTAAAGCAAATTGAACACAATAGTTTTTGCCATGCTTTCAACATCTACTTGCTCAACCTAGGGGGTGAATATGGTCGGGTTTGGTGTGGTTCTGGATCAGGTTTGAGTCTATGAAGGCACGGCTACATGTGCTAGAAGTGGCAAAGAAGTCACAACACATGAATGTGAGGAGACAAGGCAACATAGTGGAGTTTTTTGTCAACTTCTAGGCTCGGCTACATGGTCCTATGGCTCGGCCATGACATGTTTCAGATCTGGACAGAGGTAAGGCTGAGGGTAAATGGTCATATCATGGTGGTGGTGGAGCATGGGGAGGTGGCCAAGGCAATCCAAGGTGATGGTGATGAAGACTAGGCTCGGTTAGGCATGTTTTAAGGAGTTTGCAACATTTTTGTGGAGTTTTTTGTCATGGGGAAGGTATGGCCAGATCTTGTAACGTCCCGCCTTTTCACATGGTTCAAATCGATACACGTGCCAATTCAAACCATACGGAACGGCGGATTGTTATGGGGTAAATAAGAAAAACAAGAAAGAAATAAAACAAACAGAATCTCACAGCGGAAGGATAAAATATAATAATAAATATACAGTTCATAAAACTATTTACAAAACATTTGATTCTTCTTTATACAATAAATATCAGAGTTCACATACCAATAATATCAATGCAGCGGAATTAAATAGCGTAGTGGAATAATATTGTAGATAGTAATACAGATCTTCGTCTTCGTCCTCCAAAGCTAAAACTTCAAATCCTGAAATGCTCGGACTAACCCGAGCAAATTGAAAAGACAAAACACTCGAGTCAGAACTAAAAGATCTTATGTAAGTTAAATTAACAGAAATAAATATGAGTGCAGTAACACAAGAGATGCTCGGGATTTACATCTCCTAAGGATCCGTTAAACTATTTACTATATAGTATATTTCGCTATTATAATAGTGTCTAATTGTAAAATAAACTTACTTTTTAATAGCGTTAAGGGGTTACCCATATAGCCCTTAACACAAATAATGCCAATAGTCTATACAGTACCGTAATACCTCTTGATCGGGAGGCTACCAGAGGATACTCCATAGGTACGACACAAATAGAAACTCGTAGAAGGCGCGCTAGGGTAGGTGACATGGCACAACTAGGCAATGCCAGGGTAGATATACCAATTGCTATCCGGGCTGATGGAAACGCGTAGCCGCAGCTACCACCCACCTCGAAACAAACTCCCCCAAAAATCAATGTAAAAGTGGCCACTGAATCAATCCAAAGTCAACGTATAATATCGAAGAGGAGTGTCCGATCAGAGGAATGACCTCATTGGCTCGAGAATCGCTCCTATTTTAGCCACCTTATGCCAACTCACGGGAGTCGGGTCTACGTATTTACCTTGCAGGAAACGCCGCCACCGACCTACTTCATTCTGGAATCTCCACCGCGTACACGGTTGTTAAAGTGGTTTCGGAGTTGGCAGAGAGTATGACAACTTCCAATCTCGGTCTCTTCAACAACCAAACGTTATTATAACACCGCAGTCATTTAAAATAATTATACTTTAAAACCAGAATAAAATCCATTTTAAACCCATATAAATACGATATCGTTTATATTTTTGAAACCCCAAATCAATACGATATCATTTAGGCCCAAACCCATATAATGTCATTTTATTTTCCTATATATATATTCTTTCCAAACTCATAGGGTTTTCAAAGTAAAATATTTAGAAATCAAAACTCTGGAATATAATATTTCCAAATTATACTACCTTGAAAATCATAACTTTGAAACAAATTTCCATCTCTCAAATGGTTAAATATTAAATTTCCTTTATAAAACAAAATAGCTTCTTTACATTTCACAAATCAAGTCCAAATATCGATTTAAACTTCCAAATACCATTTTTAATTCTTATGTTTCAAAGCTTTAAATATTTCACCATTTCAAAAACAAACTCATTTGACAAACCCATATATATCAAATTCAATTACTTATTATTTAGACTTGAAATGTTTACTTAATGAATTCAATATAATTTAAGTAAAACCTTTAACTTCACATAATTGGAAAATCTTTCAATTTATTAAACTTGATATATTCATTTAAATCAATCTGATATTCACTAAAAAAATCAAGTTATAAAAATCATATCCTTTAGAAATTTTAATTTTTATTTAATTTCAATTTAACTTAATATTCATCTTCCAAATCTTATTCTCATTTAAATCATAAAATCTCCAGAAATTAGATTTTAAATAAAGGCTTAATCGTATTTGATCTTAAAAATCAAACTTTATTTTATACTTCAAATCAAATTTATACAAAGCTTAAAAACCGAAAATTTACTATATATATATATATATATAACCAAATCAATATCCTATAAACCATATATATATATATATAGCTTTACAAAACCATAGTAAAACATTTCAAAAATAATTTTAGATATTTATCGCGGTGCCTGTATAAAATTTTCTACCCTATGGTCAAGTGATACGGATGTTTATCATTTCAATCCGTAATTTAAAATAAAAATGCGGTTGTATATCATTTCAAACCGCAATCCCGAATGAAATGAAAATGCATGATGACTTGAAGTTTATACAATATAAATGTAGCATCCATTCATCCAAATATCAATCATCAACCATTTATTACAATCATCATCCAATTTAAACAACATCAATATAGAGCATATAATTTATACAGGTAATAAATCACATGTGTTAACTAACAGTTTATATTCAATAATAAATTTAACTACTGTTAAACTAGCAGTTTATATGAAAAATAAATGTAAATTTAACTGGCAGTTAATATGAAATAAAAATAAACATAACTATGACAGGCAGTAAATACGCAAATAAATAAATTCTAACTGTCAACTTATATGCAATAAATAAAATTAATTAACAGTTAAATTAAATAAATGCGATTTAATAGAGATGACGAATAAAACATGCCAAATAGTTATAAACAAATTTCTACTCAAATATTAAATCAATTTAACAAACATAAGAAATTTTAGAAGCTGTGAGTGGGTTAAAACACTCACCTTTTGGATTTAAATTGAATTCAAATCCAATTTAAACCCAAAAATTTGACGGTCTCCAAATTCATTCAAACCAGCATCAACAGATCCGGAATTTAATTACGATCCTAACAAAAAAAATCACGCGTGAAACGGAGTTCGTATGTGAAAGTTATCATAATTAAACGATTTGCAATAGAAATTAAAAATAAACAAAACAAAAATAAAATACCGTGCCACATCCACTCTTCCCTCGCGTATGCTTCTTCTTGATTGCTAGCTTTGTTCTGTAATTTTTCTTTTATTTCGATTTACTTTAATTTTCCTCCTTATTATATGAATGTATGTATTTTTAAAAGGTTGAAAGAAAGAAAAAAAGATTTGAAGAAGAAGAATTGAAAAAGAAAATGATTAAAATAAGAACTGAAAATGAAAGAGAAGATCTAGATTTGAAAAAGAAAGAAGAAAGTTTGAAATAGAAGAAAATTTTGAAGAAGAAGAATATTTGAAGAGGAAGGAAAAATTAAAATGAGAGATAATAAGGAGATTTGAAGAGAAAACATAAAAAAAAGAAAAGGAAAAAAAGAAGAAGATTAGAATGGAGGTTGTGGTTTCATTTGTGTCATATCTTATTTATAAGGTTATAATTAGGTTTAGGATCAAAGATATTTGAAAGAGAGACCGCTATTAATTAGAAATAAATGAAATGACGTTTCAGAAAAATGAAGTTGGGAAATGAATGGAAAGAAATAAAGTAAATATGAACAAACTTGGTTTTGAAATATAGTAAATATGAACAGCCTTTTTAAAAGTAGCAGGTATTAAAAAGAGGCAATTATTAATTAGAAAGGGAATGAATGGACTAACTCTATACTGTAAACAAACTTTTAGAATTCAAATTTCAAAACAATTGTTTACTTAATAAATTTTGTTAACCCTAAACACACCAAAATTACTTCATTAACTCAAGCAATATTCGAATTTCTACGCATTTGGGTTTTTGTCTATGCATAATAATTTTTTATACTTACCTTAAAAATGAAAACATTTGATTTGTTTTTCCCAAAATGATCTCTTATTACCATTGAAACACCCTTTTTGTTTACCACAGAACGCGCGTTTTTTTTATTAAATCTATTAATTGAAATCACCGTTTTCTTTCCTTTTAATTGAAATATTTGAACTACATTAATTGCAATCACTTACAAGGTTAAATTTTAAAACAGATAACTAAAATGCATAAAAAAAATAGAAAAATTGTTTATATACCAGAGTAATAAATAGATTATTTTCCTATTCTTTTAATCAGTCTGTAAGCTAAACACAGTTCAAATAAACATATATTTCTTTCTATAAAATAAATCTTTCTATTTTTTATTTAAATTAAATTATAACCTACATTCACAGATGAAACATTCATTTTATTGATGTAAATGTTTTTTTTCATTGAATCAAAACTTTCCTTATATTTCACAAAACATAAGCTTCTTTTAATTGCACCTATTACAATTAGTATTCTTTCTCCTATTAATTGAAAATTTTCAATTACATTAATTTCTGTTGATTAAGTTTCAAAATGGGCTAAATGAATGAAATGATAAGTTGAACAATTACTTCCTATTAACGTAATATTTAGATGTTAAATTTTCATTTATTTCAATTAAACCTATTATCATACATTACTTCAATATACTAACAAGCTTACTTTTGCACCCTTTCATTTACCCAACTGCCATTTTATAAATAAACTTAATAATAGATTCATACTCTATTACATAAATGTCTACCCTTTCATCTAAATTAAAGTTTACATAAACTTCAAACATTTAATCCATTTAATTCCAATTTATCCTTTCATTAAAGTTAGATTCAAATCAATTTATAAAGCTTTATCTCCATTCTTTATATACACTAACCATCATTTAATGAAGAATTTATTTACGTTATTCCCCATTATTACCTAAATTTATTTAAACGTAACATTTATTTCAATGATTGACAAATTAAATTGAATGACTAAATATAAATATAACTTATAATAATTGTTGTAAAACTCTCAATCCCACATTTATAAGTATCCTTATCCGTTATATCTATTAATTAAATAAATTCCATTTTTAAGTCCGTTTAAATTTATTACTAAGTACCCATTTACTTTTCCCATCAATTTGAATTCCATTCAATTTATATAACAATCACTTTCCCATTCACACCTTAATATCAACCCACAATTATTGAAATTCATTGTCTTATTTTGATTTTATACAATTACCATTAACTTTACATTCAGTTATTACTCAACGCATATTTATTCATCAATCAAATTCAATATTTACTTTTCTTTCCTTTTATTTGATAAATAACCTAGTATACATTTACATACATTCATTTCATCCCATTCATTTATGGGTATTGCATTAAAATTTAGTTTATTAGCTAATACCAACATTATTACCATTCATTACAATTAGATTCCAAATTTTCATTCAATACCCTAAATGAATAACATATATATTAATCAAATCGTTACATTTGTTTTTCTCATAGTCCATTAAATATATGCACACAAACAAATTAAGATTCTAAATCAAATTAGTTATTCCTTTTACATCAACCATCACTTATGAATAATTATCGTTTTCTATTTATTTTGTTACATTCACTTATATTCACTTTATGAGTAAATTGATATTCCCTTTAACCCATTAATTACTAACTTTAGCTATTGCAATTTATCATCCAACATACAAATTTAATCTATTGTCAAATTTTCCATTTCAATTAATTAACACCTGACAATAGTTAATAAAAAGGGATTGTACTAAATAAAAATTTATTTTCATTGATGAATTCAATACTTGCCTTTATTTACTTATTTCTAACCTTATATCCAATTGCAACAATTTCCACTATTATAATTAATTGCAATATATAATTCAATTTGTAAATTTTAATTCCCTTGATACATCTAATTACAACATTCTCTTTCCTAAAAATAAATAAGATTTCTATTTCCTTCTAAATTTAAATTAAAAATCCTATTGATTAAATTCATTTTAAACATCGAATTTACACGGGTCATTACAGATCTGGTCAGAGGATGTGATAGGTGGTTGATGATGATGAGGAGGAGGAGGTGGAGGTGATGGCCAAGGCACTAGAGTGGAGAGCATGCAAATATGTGAAGAAATCATGGCCAAAACGAGGCAAAAGGAAGAAGAAGAAAGAAGAAAAAAGAAAATGAATATATATATATACAACCATTACTTATAGTGGAGCAAGCTTCACGCGAGAAGATGATTAAATGAGATGCGGCAAAGAAATTTGAACGTGAGTTTGTATTTAACAGAGAAGTTTCACGTTGATTTAAAGGGAAGAACGACAAGAAATAAATAATTGAAACGTTAGAGAAATTTAAGGATTTTATTCCTATTAAATCAAGAGAAGTAAATGAAAAGGTGGAATGAGATGAAATGTTATACATGAATTGCAAGGCAAATAGGCGGCTGTTGATTTGAATGGCTAAAGTACGGAATCAAAGAGGTGTGCATTATAAAGGCAATAAATAAATTGAAACGTATGCCCAAAATAAATAACAAAGTAACGTATCTTATATTTATTTGTTTCCTATTTATTCAATAAAATATATGCTGAAGAATAATTCAGTAAATAACGTACCGTATAAATAAACATCAGAGAAATAAACAAGAAACATATATAAATCGTGTCAAATAAACGTATAATTTAATTGCTATTTACAACTTTGTCTATTACTCAACTTAAAAAAAATTTGATTTATTACACATCCATTCGATTTGTTTATTATTTAATTAAGAAAACGGATGTAGAACATATACAATAAAACGTATAGATTAGTTGCTTTTTACAACATTATTTATTACTTAATTCACAAAGTATACATCCAAATTAAATGGAAAAACGAAACAAATGTTGTAGTTATATAAAATTTAAATAAAGATTGGAAGTTAGAATTTAAATTTTAAAGTTTAAATTAGAGTCAACATTTAACCCAAAATCTAAAATTCCAGAAATTGTTTATATAAAATAAAATTGGGCAAATGATTTATAACTAATTCAGGAAAATTCTAAAATTCAAACTTTTAAAGAATTAAACACCAAAGTTTTTTTTTTTAAATGAATAAAAGTACTTACTAAAATTTTGGGATGTTACATAAAATATATGCATAGCATATCATGTTACAAAAATTAGAGCATGATTTTACAAACAAAGATATTATTTATATAAATTTAAAATAACAAATTTGTTAAATAAATAAAATTTACACACAATATTGTAAGAAGCATAACTATCACAATATTAGTTCGATTTCAACGAAATGAAAAGTAGTATTCTTGAAATTTAATCTAATTTCATAATAAAAGATAAAATTCAAAAATTCAAATATTTAAATTTTAAATTTAAAAGTCAAAGTTTGACCATTTTGAACACAATCCACTTTTTTGGAAAATATTATATTTATTCATGTTTGGAATTATAATTCGCATGGAAAACAAAATTTGTATTTAAAATAACAAAATTTATCCATTTTAATAAATAAAATAAAGTTTTTAAATCAGGAATTTCTGTTAAAATAATTAGAATAAAATATTAAAATAATCACAAAATATAGAGCCTTCATTCTTTCCATCGCATCCACCTGTGACACTCTATTTGTATCCATTCATCCTAGCCCCTATTCGTAACGATAATCGGTGGCGTTATTCGTATCGATCATCGCATCCTGATCGATAAGAAGTGACTTGTTTCGAGGGATCCTGATCGATTCGAATCGAAGACTATGATAGGTAGGAAAGCTTATGGATGCCATCGATTTGAATAACAAGGAACTTGATGGATACGAGTAAGGTCTATGGGGTGGATGGATACGAGCTAACCTTGCCTGCGGTCGATACGAACGAGGATTATGATGGATACGAAGTGGCATAGACACGAAGTATGCTGATGGATACGAACAACGTTGATTTTCCTTGATCGATTCGAAAGCGATGGATACGAATAACCGCCTCGGATCGATACGAACCGGATGGGTGCGAAGTGGGGTATGCCTAGATGGATACGAACAAGACTTCTCTCTATGGATACGAACTACAATTGTAACAACTCGGATTTTGGAGATTACCATTAATATTAAATTATAATGCAAATAATAATTTAATATTGTGATCATAAATGAATTGGAGGAATGAAATGTGAGTTACTATTTATTTTATTTAAATAATGTTTTGATGAATAAAATTTGGGTTTTCAAATTATGTGAGTTAATTTATCTCATAAGATGTTGTTTCAACATATTGATGGTTGGAATAAATATAAATGAGCGAAAATAAGCTTAGAATATTTTATTTGTGAAATTGGATTGAAAATAAATGATGTTTGTTATTTATTAAGTCAAAATGGGAAGTATTGGAATTTTATTCCAACAATAGCCTTTTATAGTGAATAAAATGGGCAAATGAGAAGAAAATGAATTTTTCGAAGTGTATTAATGATTGAAAATAGTGTGTAATATTTTAAAAAGTTTTAAAAAATTTAATACACTTATTTGAGTTAAGAAATAATTTTTATTTGACTCAAATTGTTTAAAATTGTATTTTTTTTGGTCTAAAAATAACAATATTGTGTAAATTAATAGTTTATTGGGAAAATAATATTTTTAAGTGTAATTTTTTTTTTAAAATTATTGTGTTAATCATGTTCACCTTGTTAAAATGTAAAGAATGCATTTTGTCTCATGTAAAAAGAAGTTAATATGAGAAAGTTATGTTAAAAATGGTTTAAAACCTATGTATATTGGCCTAAATAATTTCCTAAGTATGAGAATGGACTTATAGTAAACATCCAATAACCCAAATTCTAGAGTTTTCTGAGGATGTACGTTCCTTTTCTCTCAAAACTCATTACAATAAAACCTAAATCAGAAAAGAAAAACTTCAAAGTACAAAACAATGGCTACCCTCTTCAAAATTTAATCTTCCAAGCTCAATCTTTCCAAATTTAAAAGCCTAATTCAAGTTAGAACCATAAAAGAAGGTAATCTCCAATCTATTCTATCTTAGAATCCATCTAAAACCCTTCTCTTCATCAAAAATCTATTTTTGTAGTGATAATTGTTGATTTGCTTCTCTCCTTATTTGCATGTACCTGTTCTTAGTTTTACTGGTTTGAATACTCTATTCATGGCTAAAAGCATCAATCTTTGGCATCTAAATCATAATTCAATATTCATGAAGGCAAGGCGAGTGTAAAACTTACAAACCCTAACTCTTTATATGATTAAAATGTTATAATCAGTGAATTACTGAAGCTGAAACAAATTTAGGCATAACTTTCTCGTTTAGATCCGATTTTGATAATTTTGGATGTTTCGGAAAGCTTAATTCATGTGCTACAACTTTTCTGTTTTGATTTTTCTATA
This sequence comes from Allium cepa, assembly GCA_030765085.1. Classification (NCBI taxonomy): domain Eukaryota; kingdom Viridiplantae; phylum Streptophyta; class Magnoliopsida; order Asparagales; family Amaryllidaceae; genus Allium; species Allium cepa. Next base: position 975,106,560 of record CM060935.1, read on the forward strand.
ATTTTGATGTTAGCTATGTCAAAATTTTTAACTTTTCTACCGCAAACCCGAGAGCAAAACCAATATTTTCTCTTTCATTGAGGCTGAAACGAATTTGACCATAACTACTTCGTTTCTTAACTGATTTTGATGATCTTGGTCATTCCGAAAATCTAAGAAACTAAGCTACAAATTTTATTTTATTCATTTTGCCTGATTTTGACGTTATCTATGCTAAAATTGCAATTGTTTATCGTTGTCCTGTGAATGCATAAGTTCAGGCTGAGTTTGATGTTTTTTTTTAGTAATTTGATCATAACTTCCCTGTTTCAAATCGGAATTTGGAAATTTTAGATGTTCTGAAATCCCTATGAAATATGCCACAACTTTTCTATTTTAGTTTTGAATGATTTTGAGGTTTACATAGTGAATAACTAACTTTTTTATCGCTGGCCTGTGTTGATAGCCAGTGCACATAAATTTTTCTAAGTAGTATTTCTCTCATAACTTGTTCGTTACTGATCGCAATATTGAAATGTTTGATTTTATAGAAACCTTATGATGTAGGCTATAATTTTCATGTTTTGAGTTTTGTAAAATTTTGCAGTTTAAATGGTGGAAATTTGACGTTTTTACTTATGGCCTGTCCTTGACAGCCACAATATTTATATATTTGTCTGATTTCGACGATTTCATTTGCATTCTTTTGCAATTTTGTATATGACATTTGATGCTAATATTTGATCATTTTTTCTAGAAATGGATTAATCAAGTTAGGATGAGAGTTGAATTTAAATTAATTTAAATTCAATTTAAATTTGAATATCGGTTTAGGCCGATTAAAATTGAAAATTGATGTTTTCTTGAGTTTTAAAAAAATATGTGAATAAATTCCAGAAAATCTTCTAATATCATGGTTGAAGTAATAAATTTTTTATGTATTTTTAGAGGTTATTAATCAATTATTCTTTATTTTTATGGCTTTTAAAATTTATTAAATCCTTTTCAATGATGTGTTTTCTCTCACAATCTTTTAGATAAATTTCAAAAATTTGTTTTATTGCCTCATTTTCTCAAATAAAATCTTTTATAACTAATTTTCTTTATCTTAATTACTTTTATGCTTTTCCGGACGTATGAGGAAGCAAATTAAATGATTTAGTAAACAAAATACATGGATGAGACATGTATTTTTGTTTTATCGCTTAATATCGGACTTGTACGATCGAAACCAAATTGAAGTGTTATTTTGAGTTGATTTAGAAGTTACAAAATTTTGGTGAAGATTATTGGTTTGAGAATTACTCTTTGAGTACATTCGACGACGAACCAATCTAGATGCATTTTGTGAGGGCCGATGAAATGAGGCATTATTGATGTTAAGTTTTTATTTGCAACTATGGTTAGAAATAACCATCGCGATGTTCTTTTACTTGCCTAGGAGATGAGGCAAGTTGTTATGATGGATTAATGATGATTTTGATGTTTATGATGAATTTTTACTTGTCGATGAAATGAGACAAGTCTCGATGTCATTTAAAACTCGTCCAAGTAAGAGATAAGGCCAGTTAGGTATCTTACACTCGCTGATGAGAAGAGGAAGTGTTTATTTGATGATGTTTTATGATGGTTTTCTAATGTGGCATCACTAACGATTAGTAAACCAATAGGTACGAACGTATGGTATGGGACGTACGTTGACGCTTATTGGGTTCCTATTCGAGAAGTTGAGACACATTCACGATGTTACTAGTGTTACAGACCGAGTACTCGATTGGAGTCATCACGATGTCCATGAAGTTATTACTCGACTCCAATCATCACGATGTTATTACTCGGGTTTTTTTGACTAGGTGTCATCGAGATGTTTCCGACTATAGTCAATCAAGATGATCACGATGTTATGATGTTATGTGACTCCAAGTTATCACGATGAATGGTACCAAATAATGGTAGTACTAGTCAAGATGTAAATGCACATGTTGTTTTTCATGAGGTTTTAGGTGTTTCGATTTCACTTTTTTGATGATGATGCTTTAGTATAGCCTTATGTAAGAAAAAGGCTTATTGACATGTGGTTTTATTGGTGATTTCGAATATGATGTTTTGGATTCTTTTCGGGATCTATCAAGACGGATTTGAGACATTATATATTTATACCAATGAGATGAGGTATAAATTATGGTAATGCTTTTATGATGAGTGTTGATAATAGATTTAAGATATATTTATATTTATACCAATGAGATGAGGCATAAATGATTATGGAGATTCCTTTATAATGAGTTTAATGATTGTAACGACCCAGAATTTTATTAATTTAAAATTTGAATATTTAATTAATTTTAAATATTAATAAGTGAATTTATAAGTCGAATAAATTTTTATTCGAATAATTGGATTTAATTGAATAATTAAATCGATAATTTAATATGTGAAAATACAGAAATATTGAAAATTGGGTTAAATATGACTGAAAATTATTTGTAAAATTTTATTTTATCATATTGAAGTTAGAATGATATTTTAGAACTTTTAAAATCGAATTAAAAGTTAATTTGTGAAAATTGAATATTTTAATATTTAATCGACTAGTGAAATTAGTCAATTTTTGAACAGTCTCAGAATTGGACGAAACTAGTTCCATTGGATCCGTAATAGTTTGTTATTACCGGATTTTAATTTTCGTAGCAATCAGAGTTATCATTTGACCGTAGCAGCTCGAAACGCATCGAATTGTTTTAATATTAATTTTGCGAGTTAAAATAGCCATTTTTCAAAAAGTCTCGGATTTCGACGAAACCAGTTTCATCGGATCCGTAATGTAATATTATTGAAAGGTTTCAAATTTCAAGTCGATTGGATTTACCGTTTGTCCGGTACAAATTAAAACGCATCCAAATCGGTTTAAATCAGTTTAATTTAAATTGATCGTTTATTGCCACAACTCGTACACATGACCGAATTAGCTTCCGAAGCCTATTCCATTGTGTTCGGAACGCGGGGTAAACCCTAGAAACATCAGTCACCGCGCGTAAATCGGAGTTTGGAAATTCCGAAATGAATAGTGTTTCGTTTTATTTCCTATAAATAGCCCACCTTCACAAGAGAAAAAAAAACTAAAACCCTAGTTGCTATAGTCGGCCGCCACCCCTGAAACCAAAGGCCAGAAATTTTGTTTCTTTCCTCCCTCCGATCTCCTCATACATCGACCTTCATCGAAAACTCTTAACTAGTAAAGTATAGAGCCCAGAGCGAACCACCTATTCAACGGTTAAGATGTGAAATGGAGCTGTATTTTGTGAGATAATTGGCCGCGTATGGCTGATGTTGCACGCGCGTTTCGAGGCGCTGTGGGTGGCCGAGTTCACCAAGGTGGTGGCCGAAGGTAGAGGGGAAGGTGCTCTTCAAGGTGGAAGCTCCTGATCGAGTTATAACGTGGTGTGGTGGTCGTAGAATTTAAACCCTAGTTTCGACTAAATGGGTTTTGGTTACGTGATTTGTTACTGGAGATGTCGCGTTTGGGGATGAAGACGTGAGTGCGGCCCTGATGTTTCCATGGTGAAATCAACGGTGGTGATTTAGTTGTAGGTTTAAAAATGAAATTAAATGTTGTAAATTATAATTATAAAATTCTTGAATGTTTAAAATTGTATAACTTTTTCATACGAGGTCGAAAACGCGTGAAACTAGTTGCGTTGGAATCGTATGGATGAGCACTACGCTATGGAATTGGATTGGAGTCGTTTAGAGTTGGTGAGAATTTCGGGTAAAATTAAACGCGCGTTTAATTTTATTCGAAATAAATCGCTAAAACGAAATTGAAATTAAGGTGAGAACTTCTCACTCAATCGAATCGGTTTCGATTTTATTTTAAATAGTTAGATTTAAAATACTTGAATGCATGTTTGAATGATGATTGTTATCTATTGGTTGTTAAAATAGACATTATGCGCCGTTAGTAAGCGGATGTTATTTATTAAAAACATATACTGCGAATATTTCATAAACAGTGAAATTGGTATTATATATAATAGCAATATATATATATATATATATTGGCATATGTATATATTGCAGTTGATTGATTTCCCGCATTGTATAGCGGATGAGACCCTATTGCGCCGTCTATTAAGCGGATAATATTTTAAATCCCATATACCGCGATAATTTCGTACTGGAACGGAATTGGCATTGTGCTAACATCTTTGGATGCAGGAAAACAGGTTGGAGGGATCCAACTGGATTCCTCAACAGTATTTATTTGATTTCAGATATTTTGATATTTGATGGATTATCATATCGATATATGATATCGTTGTTGTCGTGATTGACTATTTGGTGTGTAGCATCATTGGACCAATTTTGGAATTTTAAAATGATTTTTAAAGTGATTTTTGAAAATATACTATATGTTTGGAATTGATTCATTTTAAATAAATATGCGTTATACCTTTAAAAGTTATAAAAATTATCGTTTTTGAGAAATATAGTTAAAGGTTGACTTTTGAAAATATAAGGCTAATGATTTTAAAAAATAGTTTAATCGGGATTTTTGAATTTATTATAAAAGTTTAAATATAGGATTTATGAAATTTGATTATTTTATAAATAAAAAATGAAGAAATTATAAAGGACTTTGAAGACATTTTGAAATAATAATATAAATTGATTTATATAAAAGATTTATAAATTGATAATTTATAAATTAAAAATATTGGAATTATAAAACGAGTTTCTATAAGTGTTAGAATGAATTGCGAATGAATTTCATAAGTGAATGAAATTTATAGAATTATAATCGGTGAAGTTAGAAATGGAATTTTATAAACAGTAGGTTTATAGAATATGTAAAGTTATTTGAAGAATAAGTTTTGGGTAAATTATTGAATCTTATAAGTTATAAGATTTATAATTATGAAGTTTAAAGGAATGATTTTGTAAAATAATCGTTTTATAAGCATTTGACTTATAATATGAATTACTAGTATATCATTGAGATATGAATTGAGATAGATTAATAAAGGAATTTATAAAAGGAAGTGGTTATAAAACAAATAGAATTAGAATTTATAAACGTTGTTTTATAAATTCGCAAATGACTTATTTTGATAAGTAAATTGTTATAACTTGTTTATGGAGTTATATTCACGTTTTATACAGTGAATAATCCTTTGAGATAAAATGAATAGAAATGATGAAATTGGTTAACGTAGTATATTCACGTTTTTGAACAGTGAATAATTTGTTAAAGAAAATGTTTAGGATGTGATGTTTTAAATAGAATTGAAACGATCTAACGATGTTTAAAAATGTGTTAAGATTCGAAACCATAGATTTCAACATTCATTGTTGAAATAGACGTTTTCGAGAAATAAAAGGAAATGGTGGACTATAACACTGTTGTTATAGTAAATGATTTCCGAAAGGAAATGTTTTGTATAGTATTGGTATTTATATATCTATTTTAATTTCGAATCCCTATACTAGTGATTTTGGGTTGTCGTAACAATGTTTTACGTAACATTCATTTTGGCCCAAATAAATATGTTTAAGAGAATGATTTCCTTAAAGAATGAAATATATACTTAATTTCGATTTAAGTATATTGAATATTTTCCAAGTATAGAAAATAAATGGATTGAGAATTACCTAATAAATAAGTGTGGAAATGTTTTTCCAATGTGAAATGAAACGTTTTGAGAATTTATCTTTTTGAAGATAAATTGAAAATGAATAATTGAAATCGTATATCAGTAGATATTGTGAAATATAAATTCACTATGGAATTTATAAAAGAAAATGGAATTCCTCCAAAAATAAATATTGATTTATTTTTGAGGTATTGAAAATTTATATCTTGTAAAGATATTTTTGGGAAATAAATAATTTGGAAAATTATTTGGAATCTGGTGATGTTGTGCATATCCATTGATAGTTCAATAACCGACTATCAATATTTACCTTTGAAAGGTATTTGTTGTGATTTGCTGAATTTGAATGCTACACTTATTTTTAAATTATTGCGCTCGTTATTCGAGATTACCCATTCTGAATAGTGATACGACGTAATGGATAGCATTGATGACCGGTGTTGAAGACCGGATATTTTTGAAAGCGAAAGGACAATTCGTCGATTGTCTTTGCACCGAGTAGCTACGGTATAGAGACTCCCTATGTGATGGGAAGTCCGGACGTGATTAGAGATTATCCGAATTGCAAGGACTTCTTTGTAAGTGCCTTCGGTTCTGTTCGAGCCCGGAACAGACTTGTATGGATTGTATGTCTGACATTACAAATTGAGATATAAAGCAGATTTCTTTTAAATATATTTCTGTTGGTGGCAGAGAATTTATTCTCTTAGCTGAACACCCTTCTCTGAGACGTACGAGCTCAGAGGTTATGTAGTTGAAGGTTATCAGCGATATATTCCCAATTTGGTAAGGTGACATGCTGAGTGTTGCAGTGAAATGATCATTGTGTTGATCATTTGTGATAAGATCATTTGTTTGATCGTTTATCTTTGTGATCATTTCTATGATCATTTGTTGACCCAAAGCATGGCTTTTGTATAAAGTGTGTTTTTGTGGACGTGACTTCGTCGAGCCTCACACCCCGGAATGGTCAAAACAGGAAAGATGCGGCAAGGTTATGAGGGGTAGCTCCCTTTAGGGTATGTGCATTTCCTTCTGGAAAAGGGTGGTATCATGGTATGGAGCCCAGATACTTACTCATGTTGAAACACTTTATTTATGATTGTGTGATGTTGATGACGAGCGCTCGGTTAAAGGTCCCAAAGGACCGGGGGATGGCATACTCGTGTCAGTTGTTACCCAGTTAGGGGTAACCCGGCCTTGTGTTAGCAGAGATCCGGTTTGGTTCTCGGGGACGTCCTTCGAGAGCCGTTCTCATGTGGCAATGGGAAGTTCCTTGGCCTGATCATTCGTTGGAAATCCAAAGAAACAATACGATCTTGTACGGTATTAGTTGTATAACCTGCCATGGAATGTGGCGGTAACCTGCTATTGAACATAATAGCTATAGTTGGCATAAGTGCGGAATGTTTATGCTGGCTAAGATTTATATCTTTATTTTTGAAATGATTTTCCCTACACTATGCACTAGTAATAATATCAAATGTTCTTTTTAATGCGTATCAAGCATCTTTGACTATCATAAGGAGAAATCTCCTCCGATTCTGCGTTTGCATTGTTGTGTGTGTGCGGGAGGCCTTATGGTAATCTCATTTTTAAAAGCATTGCGAATTGACTTTAAAAATATTCCTCTATTTTGATTTTAAAGATAAATAAACTGTTTTGAGTTCTCACACCAGTCACATGACTGACTCGGAGTATATTGTGTTCCTTCCTAAACTCTGGGTGCCCACCAATTTCCACACGGGCAGTCAAGAGTTAGGTTTATCAGGATATTATGGTTATTCTGGAGTTGCTGGAGGCAAGATGGATGGCATGGCGTATTACTAGTATATAGTATTTCTTTTCCCCTGTTTGTTGTTGTTGTACACTCTGATGATATAATGTAATGAAATGTAATGTAATAACTGATATAGTTCTTTATTTAAAGATTATTCATTTATTTATTATATGTTGTTCCGCTGCGAATTGTGAGATTCTGATATTGTTATGTTGTGTTCTGTTCCATTCTATTTTCTTTTCTCTCTATTTTCTATCTTCTTCTTCTCTCTTCTACCTTTCTCTTTTTCTTAAAACCCTAACTATTAGGTTTTTCGGCAACGAAAAATCGCGTATGTTACATTTGGTATCAGAGCATATGGTTAAGCGACAACCATGGTTTTGTTGGGTATTACTCATTAGAGATAGAGTCAGTAGTACTTTAGAATGAGTTTGAGTGTAATAATAGCTATGAGAGCGTATTTGTTAGTGAATATATAAAATTATTTTATATTGTGATGATTGGTTTATTGAGTGGCATATGAACCTTCGTCAGCACGGTCTGCAAAACTATGCCGAAGGGGTTTATAAACATTTAAATAGAACAATTCGACATAGTATTGTTTTTATAATTGGGTAAATGAAATAATTTTACCTTGATTATATTTTATATATAAAGAAATAATTTTTCAAAATTATTAAAGTGTATATAAGTAGATTGTTTGGTTGTTTGAATAACCTAAATTAACAGAATAATTGTATAAGTAAGAAGAATTATAAGAATTGAATTATAATTAAAGTGATTTACAATTGTGAGATAAACTTATATATATGAGAAGTGAAACTAATGAATATATTTATAAATATGTGTTATAAATAAAAATGAATTTAAAGTTAAATGAAAATTTACTTTAGAATTGGAATCTGAATTTATTTATAAGTGGGAATTTAAGTTAAGTAAAAAAAAACAAGTGATGTTTATAAAATGGAAGTATAACTTAAGTGATGTTGAATGAAGTTGATATTGGTATCAAAGTAAATTAATAAAGTTAAGTGATAAATGTGAACTTGAGTTATGAAATGAAATTCAACTTTTGTAATTGAATTGAATTAATGGATTGAATGTTAATCAATTGAATGTAAATTAAGTTGATATGAAATAATGAGTTTAAGTATTAATTCATTAAAATCTAATGTTATTGGAAGTTGAATAATTGAATGAAAATCAATTTAATTAAACCAATTGAAAGTGATGGTGTTAAACCAAATTGAATGAATATAGCAAAGGAATTTGGTTGTGTTGAATAAACATTGGTTGATATATGATTGTTAGTTGATTGCATATAATTCATTAAGTGTTAATGAAATTGGAAGCTAAAGTAATTGAAATTCAATTGGAAGTTAAGTGAATCTTAAATAAAATTGAATTTGATTTGGAAGTGAACCAACTTGAATATGAATTAGTGAATATAAACTAATTGAAAATGAATGTTAGAAACATCCACTGTTAATGAATCAAAGGTGATTAAATTGGAAAACCATTTCATTGAATATTAATGAGAATATGAATGAATATTTATTGGTTATGAATGCTAGTTGGATGCTAGTTGGTTTATGGTTGAATATATATTGCTTTTGTTTCATTTGCTATGTTGGCATATATAGTTATTATGTTGCTATATGTTTTATATCGATACTATTGTCTATATACATGTTTCTCATCTATTTGTTGAGTGTTTAGTAGGTGCGGATCGCGTTTTCTTCGCATTTGGAGCTCGCTTTCGCGATATATTAGCCGTATATGCTCGCTAATAAAATATAAGGTGCATATCTCGGATTAAATACCGTACTTTTACAATTTTTTCCCTGCGGGATGCCTCATTACTTGATGAGATGTTTATTTGTGATATATATACTGTCATTTTTTTTCGGATCGAGCCGCGCAAAGGAGACTATGGCGAATTTTTCCGAAAATTTAAGGCGTTAGAAAAAATTTGAGAAAATTGGAAAATTTTGAAAACTTAGACTTTGATTTGGAATTGAAAGTTAAACAATAGTAGTTGTTTTTGAAAAGATAACTAAGTATGATTTGAAAACTTAGTAAAGTTATTGTAAGAAGTTTAACTATGGATTTATGGAAAGTTAATAAATTCTATAACTTTTCTTACTTGATAATTTCGAGGACGAAATTCTTTTAAGGGGGGAAGTATGTAACGACCAGAATTTTATTAATTTAAAATTTGAATATTTAATTAATTTTAAATCTTAATAAGTGAATTTATAAGTCGAATAAATTTTTATTCGAATAATTGGATTTAATTGAATAATTAAATTGATAATTTAATATGTGAAAATACAGAAATATTGAAAATTGGGTTAAATATGATTGAAAATGATTTGTAAAATTTTATTTTATCATATTGAAGTTAGAATGATATTTTAGAACTTTTAAAATCGAATTAAAAGTTAATTTGTGAAAATTGAATATTTTAATATTTAATCGACTAGTGAAATTAGTCAATTTTTGAACAGTCTCAGAATTGGACGAAACTAGTTCCATTGGATCCGTAATAGTTTGTTATTCCCGGATTTCAATTTCATAGCAATCGGAGTTATCGTTTGACCGTAGCAGCTCGAAACGCATCGAATTGTTTTAATATTAATTTAACGAGTTAAAATAGTCATTTTTCAAAAATTCTGGGATTTCGACGAAACTAGTTTCATCCGATCCGTAATGTGATATTATTGTAAGGTTTCAAATTTCAAGTCGATTGGATTTACCGTTTGTCCGGTACAAATTAAAACGCATCGAAATCGGTTTAAATTGGTTTAATTTAAATTGATCGTTTATTGCCATAACTCGTACAGATGACTGAATTAGCTTCCGAAACCTGTTCCATTGTGTCCGGAACGCGGGGTAAACCCTAGAAACGTCGGTCACCGCGCGTAAATCGGAGTTTTGAAATTCCGAAATGAATAGTGTTTCGTTTTATTTCCTATAAATAGCCCACCTTCACAAGAGAAAAAAAAAACTAAAACCCTAGTTGCTATAGCCGCCCGCCACCCCTGAAACCAAAGGCCAGAAATTTTGTTTCTTTCCTCCCTCCGATCTCCTCATCCATCGACCTTCATCGAAAACTCTTAACTAGTAAAGTGTAGAGCCCAGAGCGAACCACCTATTCAACGGTTAAGATGTGAAATGGAGCTGTATTTTGTGAGATAATTGGCCGCGTATGGCTGATGTTGCGTGCGCGTTTCGAGGCGCTGTGGGTGGCCGAGTTCACCAAGGTGGTGGCCGAAGGTAGAGGGGATGGTGCTCTTCAAGGTGGAAGCTCCTGATCGAGTTATAACGTGGTGTGGTGGTCGTAGAATTTAAACCCTAGTTTCGACTAAATGGGTTTTGGTTACGTGATTTGTTACTGGAGATGTCGTGTTTGGGGATGAAGACGTGAGTGCAGCCCTGATGTTTCCATGGTGGAATAAACGGTGGTGATTTAGTTGTAGGTTTAAAAATGAAATTAAATGTTGTAAATTATAATTATAAAATTCGTGAATGTTTAAAATTGTATAACTTTTTCATACGAGGTCGAAAACGCGCGAAACCAGTTGCGTTGGAATCGTATGGAGAAGCACTACACTATGGAATTGGATTGGAGTCGTTTGGAGTTGATGAGAATTTCGGGTAAAATTAAACGCGCGTTTAATTTTATTCGAAATAAATCGCTAAAACGAAATTGAAATCAAGGTGAGAACTTCTCACTCAATCGAATCGGTTTCGATTTTATTTTAAATAGTTAGATTTAAAATACTTGAATGCATGTTTGAATGATGATTGTTATCTATTGATTGTTAAAATAGACATTATGCGCCGTTAGTAAGCGGATGTTATTTATTAAAAACATATACCGCGAATATTTCACAAACAGTGAAATTGGTATTATATATAATAGCAATATATATATATTGGCATATGTATATATTGCAGTTGATTGATTTCCCGCATTGTATAGCGGATGAGACCCTATTGCGCCGTCTATTAAGCGGATAATATTTTAAATCCCATATACCGCGATAATTTCGTACTGGAATGGAATTGGTATTGTGCTAACATCTTTGGATGTAGGAAAACAGGTTGGAGGGATCCAACTGGATTCCTCAACAGTATTTATTTGATTTCAGATATTTTGATATTTGATGGATTATCATATCGATATATGATATCGTTGTTGTCGTGATTGACTATTTGGTGTGTAGCATCATTGGACCAATTTTGGAATTTTAAAATGATATTTAAAGTGATTTTGAAAATATACTATATGTTTGGAATTGATTCATTTTAAATAAATAAACGTTATACCTTTAAAAATTATAAAAATTATGGTTTTTGAGAAATATAGTTAAAGGTTGATTTTTGAAAATATAAGGCTAATGATTTTATAAAATAGTTTAATCGGGATTTTTGAATTTATTATAAAAGTTTAAATATAGGATTTATGAAATTTGATTATTTTATAAATCAAAAATGATGAAATTATAATGGACTTTGAAGACGTTTTGAAATAATAATATAAATTGATTTATATAAAAGATTTATAAATTGATAATTTATAAATTAAAAATATTGGAATTATAAAACGAGTTTCTATAAGTGTTAGAATGAATTGTGAACGAATTTCATAAATGAATGAAATTTATAGAATTATAATCGGTGAAGTTAGAAATGGAATTTTATTAACAGTAGGTTTATAGAATATGTAAAGTTATTTGAAGAATAAGTTTTGGGTAAATAATTGAATCTTATAAATTATAAGATTTATAATTATGAAGTTTAAAGGAACGATTTTGTAAAATAATCATTTTATAAGCATTTGACTTATAATATGAATTTCTAGTATATCATTGAGATATGAATTGAGATAGATTAATAAAGGAATTTATAAAAGGAAGTGGTTATAAAACAAATAGAATTAGAATTTATAAACGTTGTTTTATGAATTCGCAAATGACTTATTTTGATAAGTAAATTGTTATAACTTGTTTATGGAGTTATATTCACGTTTTATACAGTGAATAATCCTTTGAGATAAAATGAATAGAAATGATGAAATTGGTTAACGTAGTATATTCACGTTTTTGAACAGTGAATAATATGTTAAAGAAAATGTTTAGGATGTGATGTTTTAAATAGAATTAAAACGATCTAACGATGTTTTAAAATGTGTTAAGATTCGAAACCATAGATTTCAACATTCATTGTTGAAATAGACGTTTTCGAGAAATAAAAGGAAATGGTGGACTATAACACTGTTGTTATCGCAAATGATTTCCGAAAGGCAATGTTTTGTATAGTATTGGGGTTTATATATCTATTTTAATTTCGAATCCCTATACTAGTGATTTTGGGTTGTCGTAACAATGTTTTACGTAACATTCATTTTGGCCCAAATAAATATGTTTAAGAGAATGATTTCCTTAAAGAATGAAATATATACTTAATTTCGATTTAAGTATATTGAATATTTTCCAAGTATAGAAAATAAATGGATTGAGAATTACTTAATAAATAAGTGTGGAAATGTTTTTCCAATGTGAAATGAAACGTTTTGAGAATTTATCTTTTTGAAGATAAATTGAAAATGAATAATTGAAATCGTATATCAGTAGATGTTGTGAAATATAAATTCACTATGGAATTTATAAAAGAAAATGGAATTCGTTTAAAAATAAATATTGATTTATTTTTGAGGTATTGAAAATTTATATCTTGTAAAGATATTTTTGGGAAATAAATAATTTGGAAAATTATTTGGAATCTGGTGATGTTGTGCATATCCATTGATAGTTCAATAACCGACTATCAATATTTACCTTTGAAAGGTATTTGTTGTGATTTGCTGAATTTGAATGCTACACTTATTTTTAAATTATTGCGCTCGTTATTCGAGATTACCCATTCCGAATAGTGATACGACGTAATGGATAGCATTGATGACCGGTGTTGAAGACCGGATATTTTTGAAAGAGAAAGGACAACTCGTCGATTGTCTTTGCATCGAGTAGCGACGGTATAGAGACTCCCTATGTGATGGGAAGTCCGGACGTGATTAGAGATTATCCGGATTGCATGGACTTCTTTGTAAGTGCCTTCGGTTCTGTTCGAGCCTGGAATAGACTTGTATAGATTGTATGCCTGACATTACAAATTGAGATATAAAGCAGATTTCTTTTAAATATATTTCTGTTGGTGGCGGAGAATTTATTCTCTTAGCTTAACACCCTTCTCTGAGACGTACGAGCTCAGAGGCTATGTAGTTGAAGGTTATCAGCGATATATTCCCAATTTGGTAATGTGACATGCTGAGTGTTGCTGTGAAATGATCATTGTGTTGATCATTTGTGATAAGATCATTTGTTTGATCGTTTATCTTTGTGATCATTTCTATGATCATTTGTTGACCCAAAGCACGGCTTTTGTATAAAGTGTGTTTTTGTGGACGTGACTTCGTCGAGCCTCATACCCCGGAATGGTAAAAATAGGAAAGATGCGGCAAGGTTATGAGGGGTAGCTCCCTTTAGGGTATATGTGCATTTCCTTCTGGAAAAGGGTGGTATCATGGTATGGAGCCCAGATACTTACTCATGTTGAAACACTTTATTTATGATTGTGTGATGTTGATGACGAGCGCTCGGTTAAAGGTCCCAAAGGACCGGGGGATGGCATACTCGTGTCAGTTGTTACCCAGTTAGGGGTAACCCGGCCTTGTGTTGGCAGAGATCCGGTTTGGTTCTCGGGGACGTCCTTCCAGAGGCGTTCTCATGTGGCAATGGGAAGTTCCTTGGCCTGATCATTCGTTGGAAATCCAAAGAAACAATACGATCTTGTACGGTATTAGTTGTATAACCTGCCATGGAATGTGGCGGTAACCTGCTACTGAACGTAATAGCTATAGTAGGCATAAGTGCGGAATGTCTATGCTGGCTAAGATTTATATCTTTATTTTCGAAATGATTTTCCCTACACTATGCACTAGTAATAATATCAAATGTTCTTTTTGATGCGTATCAAGCATCTTTGACTATCATAAGGAGAAATCTCCTCCGATTCTGCGTTTGCATTGTGTGTGTGTGCGGGAGGCCTTATGGTAGTCTCATTTTTAAAAGCATTGCGAATTGACTTTAAAATATTCCTCTATTTTGATTTTAAAGATAAATAAACTGTTTTGAGTTCTCACACCAGTCACATGACTGACTCGGAGTTTATTGTTTTCCTTCCTAAACTCTGGGTGCCCATCAATTTCCACACGGGCAGTTAAGAGTTAGGTTTATCAGGATATTATGGTTATTCTGGAGTTGCTGGAGGCAAGCTGGATGGCATGGCGTATTACTAGTATATAGTATTTCTTTTCCACTGTTTGTTGTTGTTGTACACTCTGATGATATAATGTAATGAAATGTAATGTAATAACTGATATAGTTCTTTGTTTAAAGATTATTCATTTATTTATTATATGTTGTTCCGCTGCGAATTGTGAGATTCTGATATTGTTATGTTGTGTTCCGTTCCGTTCTATTTTCTTTTCTCTCTATTTTCTATCTTCTTCTTCTCTCTTCTACCTTTCTCTTTTTCTTAAAACCCTAACTATTAGGTTTTTCGGCAACGAAAAATCGCGTATGTTACATTTGGTATCAGAGCATATGGTTAAGCGACAACCATGGTTCTGTTGGGTATTACTCATTAGAGATAGAGTCAGTAGTACTCTAGAATGAGTTTGAGTGTAATAATAGCTATGAGAGCGTATTTGTTAGTGAATATATAAAATTGTTTTATATTGTGATGATTGGTTTATTGAGTGGCATATGAACCTTCGTCAGCACGGTCTGCAAAACTATGCCGAAGGGGTTTATAAACATTTGAATAGAACAATTTGACATAGTATTGTTTTTAAAATTGGGTAAATGAAATAATTTTACCTTGATTATATTTTATATATAAAGAAATAATTTTTCAAAATTATTAAAGTGTATATAAGTAGAATGTTTGGTTGTTTGAATAACCTAAATTAAAAGAATAATTGTATAAGTAAGAAGAATTATAAGAATTGAATTATAATTAAAGTGATTTACAATTGTGAGATAAACTTATATATATGAGAAGTGAAACTAATGAATATATTTATGAATATGTGTTATAAATAAAAATGAATTTAAAGTTAAATGAAAATTTACTTTAGAATTGGAATCTGAATTTATTAATAAGTGGGAATTTAAGTTAAGTAAAAAAAACAAGTGATGTTTAGAAAATGGAAGTATAACATAAGTGATGTTGAATGAAGTTGATATTGGTATCAAAGTAAATTAATAAAGTTAAGTGATAAATGTGAACTTGAGTTATGAAATGAAATTCAACTTTTGTAATTGAATTGAATTAATGGATTGAATGTTAATCAATTGAATGTAAATTAAGTTGATATGAAATAATGAGTTTAAGTATTAATTCATTAAAATCTAATGTTATTGGAAGTTGAATAATTGAATGAAAATCAATTTAATTAAACCAATTGAAAGTGATGGTGTTAAACCAAATTGAATGAATATAGCAAAGGAATTTGGTTGTGTTGAATAAACATTGGTTGATATATGATTGTTAGTTGATTGCATATAATTCATTAAATGTTAATGAAATTGGAAGCTAAAGTAATTGAAATTCAATTGGAAGTTAAGTGAATCTTAAATAAAATTGAATTTGATTTGGAAGTGAACCAACTTGAATATGAATTAGTGAATATAAACTAATTGAAAATGAATGTTAGAAACATCCACTGTTAATGAATCAAAGGTGATTAAATTGGAAAACCATTTCATTGAATATTAATGAGAATATGAATGAATATTTATTGGTTATGAATGCTAGTTGGATGCTAGTTGGTTGATGGTTGAATATATATTGCTTTTGTTTCATTTGCTATGTTGGCATATATAGTTATTATTTTGCTATATGTTGTATATCGATACTATTGTCTATATACATGATTCTCATCTATTTGTTGAGTGTTTAGTAGGTGCGGATCGCGTTTGCTTCGCATTTGGAGCTCGCTTTCGCGCTATATTAGCCGTATATGCTCGCTAATAAAATATAAGGTACATATCTCGGATTAAATACCGTACTTTTACAATTTTTTCCCTGTGGGATGCCTCATTACTTGATGAGATGTATATTTGTGATATAGACTGTCATTTTTTTTTCGGATCGAGCCGTGCAAAGGAGACTATGGCGAATTTTTCCGGAAATTTAAGGCGTTAGAAAAAATTTGAGAAAATTGGGAAATTTTGAAAACTTAGACTTTGATTTGGAATTGAAAGTTAAACAATAGTAGTTGTTTTTAAAAAGATAACTAAGTATGATTTGAAAACTTAGTAAAGTTATTGTAAGAAGTTTAACTATGGATTTATGGAAAGTTAATAAATTCCATAACTTTTCTTACTTGATAATTTCGAGGACGAAATTCTTTTAAGGGGGGAAGTATGTAACGACCCAGAATTTTATTAATTTAAAATTTGAATATGTAATTAATTTTAAATATTAATAAGTGAATTTATAAGTCGAATAAATTTTTATTCGAATAATTGGATTTAATTGAATAATTAAATCGATAATTTAATATGTGAAAATACAGAAATATTGAAAATTGGGTTAAATATGATTGAAAATGATTTGTAAAATTTTATTTTATCATATTGAAGTTAGAATGATATTTTAGAACTTTTAAAATCGAATTAAAAGTTAATTTGTGAAAATTGAATATTTTAATATTTAATCGACTAGTGAAATTAGTCAATTTTTGAACAGTCTCAGAATTGGACGAAACTAGTTCCATTGGATCCGTAATAGTTTGTTATTATTGGATTTCAATTTTCGTAGCAATCGGAGTTATCGTTTGACCGTAGCAGCTCGAAACGCATCGAATTGTTTTAATATTAATTTGGCGAGTTAAAATAGCCATTTTTCAAAAAGTCTTGGATTTCGACGAAACCAGTTTCATCGGATCCGTAATATGATATTATTGTAAGGTTTCAAATTTCAAGTCGATTGGATTTACTGTTTGTCCGGTACAAATTAAAACGCATCGAAATCGGTTTAAATCAGTATAATTTAAATTGATCGTTTATTGCCATAACTCGCACAAATGACCGAATTAGCTTCCGAAAATGTTCCATTGTGTCCGGAACGCGGGGTAAACCCTACAAAAGTCGGTCACCGCGCGTAAATCGGAGTTTGGAAATTCTGAAATGAATAGTGTTTCGTTTTATTTCCTATAAATAGCCCACCTTCACAAGAGAAAAAAAACTAAAACCCTAGTTGCTATATCCGGCCGCCACCCCTGAAACCAAAGGCCAGAAATTTTGTTTCTTTCCTCCCTCCGATCTCCTCATCCATCGACCTTCATTGAAAACTCTTAACTAGTAAAGTGTAGCGCCCAGAGCGAACCACCTATTCAACGGTTAAGATGTGAAATGGAGCTGTATTTTGTGAGATAATTGGCCACGTATGGCTGATGTTGCGCGCGCGTTTCGAGGCGCTGTGGGTGGCCGAGTTCACCAAGGTGGTGGCCGAAGGTAGAGGGGAAGGTGCTCTTCAAGGTGGAAGCTCCTGATCGAGTTATAACGTGGTGTGGTGGTCGTAGAATTTAAACCCTAGTTTCGACTAAATGGGTTTTGGTTACGTGATTTGTTACTGGAGATGTCACGTTTGGGGATGAAGACGTGAGTGCGGCCCTGATGTTTCCATGGTGAAATCAACGGTGGTGATTTAATTGTAGGTTTAAAAATGAAATTAAAAGTTGTAAATTATAATTATAAAATTCGTGAATGTTTAAAATTGTATAACTTTTTCATACGAGGTCAAAAACGCGCGAAACCAATTGCGTTGGAATCGTATGGACAAGCACTACGCTATGGAATTGGATTGGAGTCGTTTGGAGTTGATGAGAATTTCGGGTAAAATTAAATGCGCGTTTAATTTTATTCGAAATAAATCGCTAAAACGAAATTGAAATCAAGGTGAGAACTTCTCACTCAATCGAATCGGTTTCGATTTTATTTTAAATAGTTAGATTTAAAATACTTGAATGCATGTTTGAATGATGATTGTTATCTATTGATTGTTAAAATAGACATTATGCGCCGTTACTAAGCGGATGTTATTTATTAAAAACATATACCGCGAATATTTCATAAACAGTGAAATTGGTATTATATATAATAGCAATATATATATATATATATATATTGGCATATGTATATATTGCAGTTGATTGATTTCCCGCATTGTATAGCGGATGAGACCCTATTGCGCCGTCTATTAAGCGGATAATATTTTAAATCTCATATACCGCGATAATTTCGTACTGGAACGGAATCGGTATTATGCTAACATCTTTGGATGCAGGAAAACAGGTTGGAGGGATCCAACTGGATTCCTCAACAGTATTTATTTGATTTCAGATATTTTGATATTTGATGGATTATCATATCGATATATGATATCGTTGTTGTCGTGATTGACTATTTGGTGTGTAGCATCATTGGAACAATTTTGGAATTTTAAAATGATATTTAAAGTGATTTTTGAAAATATACTATATGTTTGGAATTGATTCATTTTAAATAAATAAACGTTATACCTTTAAAAGTTATAAAAATTATGGTTTTTGAGAAATATAGTTAAAGGTTGATTTTTGAAAATATAAGGCTAATGATTTTATAAAATAGTTTAATCGGGATTTTTGAATTTATTATAAAAGTTTAAATATAGGATTTATGAAATTTGATTATTTTATAAATCAAAAATGATGAAATTATAAAGGACTTTGAAGACGTTTTGAAATAATAATATAAATTGATTTATATAAAAGATTTATAAATTGATAATTTATAAATGAAAAATATTGGAATTATAAAACGAGTTTCTATAAGTGTTAGAATGAATTGTGAACGAATTTCATAAATGAATGAAATTTATAGAATTATAATCGGTGAAGTTAGAAATGGAATTTTATAAACAGTAGGTTTATAGAATATGTAAAGTTATTTGAAGAATAAGTTTTGGGTAAATAATTGAATCTTATAAGTTATAAGATTTATAATTATGAAGTTTAAAGGAGCGATTTTGTAAAATAATCGTTTTATAAGCATTTGACTTATAATATGAATTTCTTGTATATCATTGAGATATGAATTGAGATAGATTAATAAAGGAATTTATAAAAGGAAGTGGTTATAAAACAAATAGAATTAGAATTTATAGACGTTGTTTTATAAATTCGCAAATGACTTATTTTGATAAGTAAATTGTTATAACTTGTTTATGGAGTTATATTCACGTTTTATACAGTGAATAATCCTTTGGGATAAAATGAATAGAAATGATGAAATTGGTTAACGTAGTATATTCACGTTTTTGAACAGTGAATAATATGTTAAAGAAAATGTTTAGGATGTGATGTTTTAAATAGAATTAAAATGATCTAACGATGTTTTAAAATGTGTTAAGATTCGAAACCATAGATTTCAACATTCATTGTTGAAATAGACGTTTTCGAGAAATAAAAGGAAATGGTGGACTATAACACTGTTGTTATAGTAAATGATTTCCGAAAGGAAATGTTTTGTATAGTATTGGGATTTATATATCTATTTTAATTTCGAATCCCTATACTAGTGATTTTGGGTTGTCGTAACAATGTTTTACGTAACATTCATTTTGGTCCAAATAAATATGTTTAAGAGAATGATTTCCTTAAAGAATGAAATATATACTTAATTTCGATTTAAGTATATTGAATATTTTCCAAGTAAAGAAAATAAATGGATTGAGAATTACTTAATAAATAAGTGTGGAAATGTTTTTCCAATGTGAAATGAAACGTTTTGAGAATTTATCCTTTTGAAGATAAATTGAAAATGAATAATTGAAATCGTATATCAGTAGATATTGTGAAATATAAATTCACTATGGAATTTATAAAAGAAAATAGAATTCGTTTAAAAATAAATATTGATTTATTTTTGAGGTATTGAAAATTTATATCTTGTAAAGATATTTTTGGGAAATAAATAATTTGGAAAATTATTTGGAATCTGGTGATGTTGTGCATATCCATTGATAGTTCAATAACCGACTATCAATATTTACCTTTGAAAGGTATTTGTTGTGATTTGCTGAATTTGAATGCTACACTTATTTTTAAATTATTGCGCTCGTTATTCGGATTACCCATTCCGAATAGTGATACGACGTATTGGATAGCATTGATGACCGGTGTTGAAGACCGGATATTTTTGAAAGCGAAAGGACAACTCGTCGATTGTCTTTCCACCGAGTAGCTACGGTTAGAGACTCCCTATGTGATGGGAAGTCCGGACGTGATTAGAGATTATCCGGATTGCAAGGACTTCTTTGTAAGTGCCTTTGGTTCTGTTCGAGCCCGGAACAGACTTGTATGGATTGTATGTCTGACATTACAAATTGAGATATAAAGCAGATTTCTTTCAAATATATTTCTGTTGGTGGCGGAGAATTTATTCTCTTAGCTTAACACCATTCTCTGAGACGTACGAGCTCAGAGGTTATGTAGTTGAAGGTTATCAGCGATATATTCCCAATTTGGTAATGTGACATGCTGAGTGTTGCTGTGAAATGACCATTGTGTTGATCATTTGTGATAAGATCATTTGTTTGATCGTTTATCTTTGTGATCATTTCTATGATCATTTGTTGACCCAAAGCACGGCTTTTGTATAAAGTGTGTTTTTGTGGACGTGACTTCGTCGAGCCTCACACCCCGGAATGGTCAAAACAGGAAAGATGCGGCAAGGTTATGAGGGGTAGCTCCCTTTAGGGTATGTGCATTTCCTTTTGGAAAAGGGTGGTATCATGGTATGGAGCCTAGATACTTACTCATGTTGAAACACTTTATTTATGATTGTGTGATGTTGATGACGAGCGCTCGGTTAAAGGTCCCAAAGGACCGGCGGATGGCATACTCGTGTCAGTTGTTACCCAGTTAGGGGTAACCCGGCCTTGTGTTGGCAGAGATCCGGTTTGGTTCTTGGGGACGTCCTTCCAGAGGCGTTCTCATGTGGCAATGGGAAGTTCCTTGGCCTGATCATTCGTTGGAAATCCAAAGAAACAATACGATCTTGTACGCTATTAGTTGTATAACCTGCCATGGAATGTGGCGGTAACCTGCTATTGAACATGGTAGCTATAGTAGGCATAAGTGCGGAATGTCTATGCTGGCTAAGATTTATATCTTTATTTTTGAAATGATTTTCCCTACACCATGCACTAGTAATAATATCAAATGTTCTTTTTAATGCGTATCAAGCATCTTTGACTATCATAAGGAGAAATCTCCTCTGATTCTGCGTTTTCATTGTGTGTGTGTGCGGGAGGTCTTATGGTAGTCTCATTTTTAAAAGCATTGCGAATTGACTTTTAAAATATTCCTCTATTTTGATTTTAAAGATAAATAAACTGTTTTGAGTTCTCACACCAGTCACATGACTGACTCGGAGTTTATTGTTTTCCTTCCTAAACGCTGGGTGCACACCAATTTCCACACGGGCAGTCAAGAGTTAGGTTTATCAGGATATTATGGTTATTCTGGAGTTGCTGGAGGCAAGCTGGATGGCATGGCGTATTACTAGTATATAGTATTTCTTTTCCGCTATTTGTTGTTGTTGTACACTCTGATGATATAATGTAATGAAATGTAATGAAATGTAATGTAATAACTGATATACTTCTTTGTTTAAAGATTATTCATTTATTTATTATATGTTGTTCCGCTGCGAATTGTGAGATTCTGATATTGTTATGTTGTGTTCTGTTCCGTTCTATTTTCTTTTCTCTCTATTTTCTATCTTCTTCTTCTCTCTTCTACCTTTCTCTTTTTCTTAAAACCTTAACTATTCGGTTTTTCAGCAACGAAAAATCACGTATGTTACAATGATGGATTTGAGATGTATTTATATTTATACCGATGAGATGAGGTATAATAATTAAGAAGTTTCTATTAGATGGGTTTTATTTATGACGGATTCTTGAAGTTTTAATTATCTTATGAAGATTTACTTTATGGTCCATATCCTCACCCATTTCATTCGGTTATATATATAATTAGACGAACCACGTATCTAATATACATATTGTATTCCTCTATGCAATCATGATGAACCATTGATGTATCACTTTAGAGATAACTTGATGACCTATATCATTCCATTGGTAACGATGGAATGGTTTTCCCATTATCTCTTATCATCACCTTTATCAATGATAAGTTCTAGCCAGCCTGACCCGTTTGTTTTCACTCTGGTCAGACCGATTTGTTTCAGGTATCATATATTGGGCTTAGCTTAAAGTTGATGTTGGATAACAGCTCTTCTTTCGCTTGAGTAGTTTATTTCTTCCGCATACTCTGATGTATTTAATTTGATTCGATGTATATGGTGTGGTCGGGTACCACCTTTATCGTAATCATATTGTATTGTACTAAACATGTATTAGTGTATATGTATATACATGATGTTGATTACTGTTCTGTGATGTGCTTTACATTTAGTTATTGTATTTTGTTCCGATATATCCGTTACCCATCTATAGTTTTGGATTAGGCATTTACTGGGTATGTCGATCCACTTTAGCTGAAAAGAAAATTATATTGCATTTATCGACGTATTTGGTAGATGTTTAAAATAAAATTATAGATGGTCGCCCTTAACCAGCCCTATTCTTCGCTTTAGTAGACAGAATCACTTGTTAATTCCCTTTGCTAAGGTGGGTCTTGGGGTGGGGCGTTACAGCTTGGTATCAGAGCTGTGGTCAAAACAAAGTAGAATAAATACAGAACAGTACGCATATCATGATACGAAGTACAATATGGGTTAATCATTGTCCTTTATTCGAGCTTGCTTTCGAATCGAGCTTTGATTATTTTTCGAGTTTTGGGATTGTTTAGACGGAATATGTCTAGGAATATAGATATATTGTATTCCGTAGTATTCCATAATAAAGTTTGATGTCATCTTATCTTATATAAAATTGTATTTGGGATTATTCTATTCTTTTTTTTGTCGATACGAGTGAGTTCGTATCGATGAAGCTAATTAATTTCTTTGAGCATTCTTGTTGCATTCCTTTGATAGTTGTGAATCCTATTGAAGGGATCTACAATGATTGGCTCGTTGTGGGCATTCTGAGATTTTTTTTTATTTGATGTTTCTTTTGTGAGTATTTGTTTGTTACTCACAATCTTGAGATGCATTTGATTTGAGATGGATTGACTTATTTGATATTAAGTAAAATCCTTTGTTTTATAGGTTCCTATTATATATTTAGGTTTCCTATTTTGATTGGTTTATTATTTCTGTCACTTTGGAATGTTAACGATGATTCCGAAGTTTCTGTATTCACTCTTGAGTACCGAGATGTTGATGATATATCTCGAATTCGAGTCAAGGTGACTTTGTTGAGTCTTATGAAACCGTTTGGATTTGACATCCAATCGGTCAATCGAGTGTTGAGGTGACCTTATTCCTGGCTCTTAGCTCTTCGATTATCCTTCCATGAAGATATCCACTAAGGAAGAGGTGAGTTTCTAGATTGTTCGAGTTTGATTGAGTTTATCATTCAGCTTCGTTTGAGTGTTCTTTTCAGATACACAATCAATGTTATCCTTTAGCATTACTCCTTTGAAGTAGTGATTCGTGGATTGTGTGCTTCTTCTCCTTCGAGAAGCATATCTTACTTATCCAGTATCTTGATATTTTTTTTAGAGTGGCTAGTGACATCGTAAGATTAACAAACACTCTATCTCCTTCTGTTGATTTTTGAGAATCAAGTATTCTGGGAATATCTCGATGCATTCTCTTAATGTTCTTTGGTTTGAGTTTTGAAGCTATATAAATATGAATTTTATAGAGAAATTTGAGCTTTGAGATATCTAAAAAAATCAAAGAATATCTTGGGAATAGATTTACATGAGTAGTATTTCTTTTATAGAAATAATTTGAGAGTGTTGGGTTGTCCATCGAGTAGTTAAGAGTTTTGGTCGATACGCCTGATCAACGTTATCGATAGGAATCTCCAAAGTGCTATGATGAGGCAACCAAACACGATGGTTTGTGTTTTAAAAATTGAAATTTTGAAAATAATATTTGAGATTAAATAGTAAATTTATTTTTGAATGGTAAATGCAGCCATTGATTTTAGAGACGAGTAAAAGAGTGGCGAGGCAGTTTTGATTGTTCAGTCAACTCTGCAGCCAACAGATATATTTATTTATTAGAGACTCAATGGCGAGGCAATGCCATTTATTTACTTTTAAATTATAAAGATGAGAATATAAATGAGATTATTTTTGAGCCGTGCTTTATTGGAAGTATATTTTGAGATTTTGGAATCTATATTATATACATTGGATGTTTTTAGAGAAGAGTTATAAGAGAATTTGAAGATTGTTTTAAAACTATTTGAGTGGTTTAATAAAAAGAGTAAAGAGAATTTAAACCCTTAATTTATTTTAAGGATTATTATTATGGACTTAAAAATTTCTTTAAAAATTAATTTTGAAGTAAGAGAAGAAATTTGGACTTTTAATTTAAGTTTTAAATTACTTACTAAGTAATATAGTAAATAGTTTGAAAATATTCAAATGTTGAGAACTGAGATTTAAAATCTAAAAGATGTTGAGATTTAAAAATTCTAAATATCTTGGATTAAAAGTCAATTCGAGCTTATATCCTTGTTCTTGAGTATGTTCTATCTTTGAGCTATTATTAACGACATGCATTTTTCGCGACAGTTCGAGTTGGTGGCAGTGTGAAAAGCCATCTTGTGATTTATTAATCGTGTCTATTGTGTCTATCCTGTTGTGAGGATGTTCTTTTTGTATATTCATGCGGAAAACTTATTGATGATCTTATTTATTGCTTGGAGTTTGGGTTTTAGTGAGTTTGATCCCGACTCTATTCGTAGAGTTTTGTGAAATCAATCATTTTTGATTGATTATTTGTTGAGCATCTTATTGAGTTTTGATTCAAGACAGAAGATATTCGAAATTCTTTTGAATTACTTGGAAATTTTGATGGTTTGCTAATCACTATACTAGCATATGATAGGCCATTGAATTAACCAAGTGAGTTTTTCCTTGTTTCTTTCTACCATTCTATATTGAGAGTATGAATGGTTTGGAATTCGAGCTTGTTTTTATCCTTCGATGATTGTATCTTTAGTGTTGTTTACAGCCTTTTCCTCTAGAAATTGCGAGGACACAATTTTGTTAAGGAGGGAAGTCTGTAACAACCCGGATTTTGGAGATTACCATTAATACTAAATTATAATGCAAATACTAATTTAATATTGTGATTACAAATGAATTGGAGGAATGAAATGTGAGTTATTTTTTATTTTATATAAATAAAGTTTTGATGAATAAAACTTGGGTTTTCGATTTATGTGAGTTAATTTATCTCATAAGATGTTATTTCAACATATTGATGGTTGGAATAAATATAAATGAGTGAAAATAAGCTTAGAATATTTTATTTGTGAAATTGGGTTGAAAATAAATGATGCAAGTTATTTATTAAGTCAAAATGGGAAGTATTGGAATTTTATTCCAATAATAGCCTTTTATAGTGAATAAAATGGGCAAATGAGAAGAAAATGATTTTTTCGAAGTGATATTATTGATTGAAAATAGTGTTGTAATATTTTGAAAAGTGTTAAAACATTTAATACACTTATTTGAGTTAAAAAATAATTTTTATTTGACTCAAATGGTTTAAAATTGTAGTTTTTTGTCTAAAATAATAATATTGTGTAAACTAATAGTTTATTGAGAAAATAATATTTTTAAGTGTAAAAAAATTAAAAAATTATTGTGTTAATCATATTCACCTTGTTAAAATGTAAAGAATGCATTTTGTCTCATGTAAAAAGAAGTTAATATGAGAAAGTTATGTTAAAAATGGTTTAAAACCTATGTATATTAGCCTAAATAATTTTCTAAGTATGAGAATGGACTAATTGGGTATAGTAAACATCCAATAACTCAAATTCTAGAGTTTTCTGATGATGTACGTTCCTTTTCTCTCAAAACTCATTACAGTAAAACCTAAATCAGAAAAGAAAAAGCTTCAAAGTACAAAACAATGGCTACCCTCTTCAAAATTTAATCTTCCAAGCTCAATCTTTGCAAATGTAAAAGCCTAATTCAAGTTAGAACCATAAAGAAGGTAATCTCCAATCTATTCTATCTTAGAATCCATCTAAAACCCTTCTCTTCATCAAAAATCTATTTTTGCAGTGATAATTGTTGATTTGCTTCTCACCTTGTTTGCATGTACCCGTTCTTAGTTTTACTGGTTTGAATGCTCTATTCTTGGCTAAAAGCATCAATCTTTGGCATCTAAATCATAATTCAATCTTCATGAAGGCAAGGTGAGTGTAAAACTCACAAACCCTAACTCTTTATATGATTAAAATGTTATAATCAGTGAATTACTGAAGCTGAAACAAATTTAGGCATAACTTTCTCGTTTTTGATCCGATTTTGATAATTTTGGATGTTTCGGAAAGATTAATTCATGTGCTACAACTTTTTTTTTATTTTTCTGTAATTTTGAAGTTAGCTATGTCAAAATTTAATTTTTCTACTGCAAACCCGAGAGCAAAATCAATATTTGCTCTTTCATTGAGGCTGAAACGAATTTGACCATAAGTACTTCGTTTCTTAACTGATTTTGATGATCTTGGTCATTCCGAAAATCTAAGAAACTAAGCTACAACTTTTATTTTATTCATGTTGCCTGATTTTGAAGTTATCTATGCTAAAATTGCATTTTTTTCGCTGTCGTGTAAATGCATAAGTTCAGGCTGAGTTTGATGTTTTTTTTAGTAATTTGATCATAACTTTCCTGTTTCAAATCGAAATTTGGAAATTTTAGATGTTCTGAAATCCCTATGAAATATGCCACCACTTTTCTATTTTAGTTTTGAATGATTTTGAGGTTTACATAGTGAATAACTAACTTTTTTGTCGCTGGCCTGTGTTGGTAGCCTGTGCACATAAATTTTTCTAAGTAGTATTTCTCTCATAACTTATTCGTTACTGATCACAATATTGAAATGTTTGATTTTATAGAAACCTTATGATGTAGGCTATAACTTTCATGCTTTGAGTTTTGTAAAATTTTGAAGTTTAAATGGTGGAAAATTGACGATTTTACTTATGGCATGTCATTGACAGCCACAATACATATATATTTGTCTGATTTCGACGATTTCATTTACATTCTTTTGCAATTTTGTTATATGACATTTGATTCTAATAT
Organism: Allium cepa; assembly: GCA_030765085.1. Taxonomy (NCBI): domain Eukaryota; kingdom Viridiplantae; phylum Streptophyta; class Magnoliopsida; order Asparagales; family Amaryllidaceae; genus Allium; species Allium cepa. The sequence goes on from CM060935.1 coordinate 975,134,351, forward strand.
TTTATCATTTTGTCCAGAAATGGATTAATCAAGTTAGGATGAGACTTGAATTTAAATTAATTTAAATTCGATTTAAATTTGAATATTGGTTTAGGCCGATTAAAATTGCAAATTGATGTTTTCTTGAGTTTTAAAAAAAATATGAATAAATTACAGAAAATCTTCTAACATCATGGTTGGAGTAATAAATTTTTTATGTAATTTTAGAGGTTTTTAATCAATTATTCTTTATTTTTAAGGCTTTTAAAAATTATTAAAATCCTTTTTAATGATGTGTTTTCTGTCACAATCTTTTGGATAAATTTCTAAAATTTTTTTTATTGCCCCGTTTTCTCAAATAAAATCTTTTATAACTAATTTTCTTTATCTTAATTACTTTGATGCTTTTTCGGACGTATGAGGAAGTAAATTAAATGATTAAGTAAAAAAAAATACATGGAATGAGACATGTATTTTTGCTTTATCGCTTAATATCGGACTTGTACGATTGAAACCAAATTGAAGTGTTATTTTGAGTTGATTCAGAAGTTACAAAATTTTGGTGAAGATTATTGGTTTGAGAATTACTCTTTGAGTACATTCGACGACGAACCAATCTAGATGCATTTTGTGAGGGCCGATGAAATTAGGCAATATTGATGTTAAGTTTTTATTTGCAACTATGGTTAGAAATAACCATCACGATGTTCTTTTACTTGCCTAGGAGATGAGGCAAGTTGTTATGATGGATTGATGATGATTTCGATATTTATGATGAATTTTTACTTGTCGATGAAATGAGACAAGTCTCGATGTCATTTAAAACTCGTCCAAGTAAGAGATTAGGCGAGTGAGGTATCTTACACTCGCTGATGAGAAGAGGCAGTTTTTATTTGTTGATGTTTTATGATGGTTTTCTAATGTGGCATCGACTAACGATTAGTAAACCAATAGGTACGAACGTATGGTATGGGACGTACGTTGACGCCTATTGGGTTCCTATTCGAGAAGTTGAGACACATTCACGATGTTACTAGTGTTACAGACCGAGTACTCGATTGGAGTCATCACGATGTTCGTGAAGTTTTTACTCGACTCCAATCATCACGATGTTATTACTCGGGTTTTTGTGATTGGGTGTCATCGAGATGTTTCCGACTATAGTCAATCAAGATGATCACGATGTTATGATGTTATGTGACCCCAAGTCATCACGATGAATGGTACCAAATAATGGTAGTACTAGTCTAGATGTAAATGTACGTGCTGTTTTTCATGAGGTTTTAGGTGTTTCGATTTCACTGTTTCGATGATGATGCTTTAGTATAGCCTTATATAAGAAAAAGGCTTATTGACATACGTGGTTTTGTTTGTGATTTCGAATATGATGTTTTGGATTCTTTCTGTGATCTATCAAGACGGATTTGAGACATTATATATATTTATACCAATGAGATGAGGTATAAATTATGGTAATGCTTTTATGATGAGTGTTGATAATAGATTTAAGATATATTTATATTTATACCAATGAGATGAGGTATAAATGATTATGGAGATTCCTTTATAATGAGTTTAATGATGGATTTGAGATGTATTTATATTTATACTGATGAGATGAGGTATAATAATTAAGAAGTTTCTATTAGATGAGTTTTATTCATGACGGATTCTTGAAGTTTTAATTATCTTATGAAGATTTACTTTATGGTCCATATCCTCACCCATTTCATTCGGTTATATATATAATTAGACGAACCATGTATCTAATATTACATATTGTATTCCTCTATGCAATCATGATGAACCATTGATGTATCACTCTAGAGATAACTTGATGACCTATATCATTCCATTGGTAACAATGGAATGGTTTCCCCTTTTCTCTTATCATCACCTTTACCAATGATAAGTTCTAGCTAGCCTGACCCGTGTGTTTTCACTCGGGTCAGACCGAGTTGTTTCACGTATCATATATTGGGCTTAGCTTGAAGTTGATGTTGGATAACTGCTCTTCTTTTGCTTGAGTAGTTTATTTATTCTACATACTCTGATGTATTTATATTTGATTCGATGTATATGGTGTGGTCGAGTACCACCTTTATCGTAATCATATTGTATTGTACTAAACATGTATCAGTGTATATGTATATACATAATGTTGATTACTGTTCTATGATGTGCTTTACATTTAGTTATTGTATTTTGTTCTGATAGATCCGTTAGCCATCTATAGTTTTGGATTAGGCATTTACTGGGTATGTCGATCCACTTTAGCTGAAAAGAAAAATTATATTGCATTTATCGACGTATTTGGTAGATGTTTAAAATAAAATTATAGATGGTCGCCCTTAACCAGCCCTATTCTCCGCTTTAGTAGACGGAATCACGTGTTAATTCTCTTTGCTAAGGTGAGTCTCGGGGTGGGGCGTTACGTCCATCTACCTCGGTTTACATCGATCATATCTTGAGCATACAAACTCCGATTGACCTGAAATTTGAAACATAGCCTCTCCTAGCCTTGATCATCATTTCCTATCGATCTGCCTTGATTGGAGCTCAACCAAATTTTGATGACATCGATCACAGCCTTGTTTCCAATCAATTTACAATCCTGATATCAATCCTTTTCCAACTAATTTGTTGATATTCCAGCCTTGACCAAAGGGTGGAATAACAATGGGTAACGCCTTAACGCTATTTTAATAGTTTATTTTACTAGAGACATATTGTAATAGTGTATCTACATAATAGATAATTTAACGGATCCTTAGGAGATGTGAATCCCAAACATCTTTTGAGTCACTACACTCACGTTTGACACTGGATAGGAGATGACAAACCCCGCAAATATCTCCGACGCCGTCACACATATTTATTGTTGATTTAACTTATATAAGATCTTTTAGTTCTGACTCGAGTGTTTTGTCTTTTCAATTCGCTCGGGTCAGCTTGAGCATTTCAGGATTTGAAAGACTCATTTCTAGAGGATGAAAACAAAGATTGTATTATTATTTACCATATTATTCCACTGTATCATACTGTTCCGCTGCATTGTCATTTATTTATCTCTGATATGTGTAACTCTGATTCTGTGTTGTATAAGTATAATCATTGTAACGACCCATAAATTTTGATAAATAAATTGGTTAGTTTAATTTAATTTTGAAATTAAATTTAGGAAAAAAAAATTATAATTAATAATGAAGTAAATGTTAAGAATTAACCTATGAAATATTATATTGATTAATATAGACATAATTAAAAAAGTTGAATTGAATCAATCCTATTTATTGGAAACTAATTTATTGGTATGCAAATTTATAATAAATGAGTTTATTGTAAGAAATTGAAATTGTTGATTGAATTGGAATTGAAATTAAATTTTAATGAACTAATAAAGGTTTACAATAACGGGAATTTGAGTAAAACAAGTGTAATTATTAAATTAAATGAAATAGTATTGCTCAATAGTAACTGAACGTAAATTTAGGTAATAAGGTTAGAACAAGTTGATAAATAATAAATGTAGTGTAATCCCAATTGATTTGAACAATCGTGAAGTTTTAATTGTAATTGAATGTAGATATAAAGTAATAATGTTATTGCAAGGTAATCAATGCTAATTAAAGTCAATAATAGATTGAATGTGATTACGAAATTGAAATCATGTAAATGAGTATCTTGTGTCTGTAAACAATAAACTTATAAATGCAGTTAAAAGTAAACGATGGCGATAATAATGGGTTGCCCATTTATTTAGTCTATTAATTGAAATTGTAACGTACGCGATTTTTCGTTGCCGAAAAACCGAATAGTTATGGGTTTAAGAAAAGAATTTAAGAAAAGAGAAGAGGAAAAGATAGAAATTAGGGAGGAGAGAAAATAGAAGATAGAACAGAAAGAAAACAGAATATTTTAAAATAGAAGAAAAAGAGAATAGAGGAAAAAGAAAAAACAGAAGAAAATAGGAGAATAGAATAGAAAAGAGAAAATAGAGAAGAGATAGAAAAAAAACAGAAAATGGAACGGAACAGAAAACAACAGAACAACATCAGAATCTCACAATTCGCAATGCTTTTAAAAATGAGACTACCATAAGGCCTCCCGCACACACACACAATGCAAACGCAGAATCGGAGGAGATTTCTCCTTATGATAGTCAAAGATGCTTGATACGCATTTAAAATAACATTTGATATTATTACTAGTGCATAATGTAGTGGAAAATTCATTTCGAAAGTAGAATATAAATCTTAGCCAACATACGACCATTATCGTATGCCTACTATAGCTACCATCCAAACAGTGGTAACCACCATAAGTGAATGATAGATTCTACAACTAATACCGTACAAGTTTCGTATTGGGAATTGGATTTCCAACAAATGGTCAGGCCAAGGAACTTCCCATTGCCACATGAGAATGCCTCTGGAAAGACATCCCCGAGAACCAAACCGAAACTCTGCCAACACAAGGCCGGGTTACCCCTAACTGGGTAACTACTGACACGAGCACGCCATTCCCCGATCGTAAACGACCTTTCTCACGGGATCCCGATAGCCAACAACCACAAAGTAATAAATTCGCAGTAACCACATAGGTTAAATATCTGGGCTCCATACCATGATACCACCTCTATCCAGAAGGAAATGTACATACCCTAAAGGGTGCTACCCCTCATAACCTTGCTGCATCTTTCCTGTTTTGACCATTTCCGGGGTGTGAGGTTCGACGAAGTCACGTCCACAAAAACATACTTTATACAAAAGCCATGCTTTGGGTCAACAAATGATCAACACAATGATCATCAAGATAGACGGTCAAATAAACGATCCTATCACAATAATCAACACAATGATCATTTACAGCATCACTCAGCATATCACATTACCAAATTGGGAATATATCGCTGATAACATTCAACTACATAACCTCTGAGCTCGTACGTCTCAGAGAAGGGTGTTAAGCTAAAAGAATAAATTCTTCGCCACCAACAGAAATATATTTGAAAGAAATCGGCTTTATATCTCAACTTGTAATGTCAGACACACAATCCATACAAGTTTGTTCCGGGATCGAACAAAACCGAAGGCACTTACAAAGAAGTCCTTGCAATCTGGATATTCACAATCCTGATCGGATTTCCCATCGCTTAGGGAGTCTCTATACCGTTGCAACTCAGTGCAGAGACAATCGATAGGTCATCCTATCGCTCTCGCAAATACCGGGTCTTCAACACCGATCTTCAAATGCAATTATAACGACGTATCACATATTCGGAATGGGTTATACGACCCCATGGTCCTTTCCCGGTTAACCCGAATAGTGAGCGCTTATTCAAAAATAAGTGTAGCATTCACATTCAATCAAATCACATCAATTACCCATTCAAAGGGAAATATTGATAGTTGGTTATTGAACTATCACTGGATATGCACACATCACCAGTTTCCAAATAATTTTCCAATTTATTTATTTTCCAAAAATATCTTCACTAGATATATAATTTCACACTTCAAAAATAAATCAATATTTATTTTTAAACAAATTCCACTTTCTTTTATAAATTCCTTAATGAATTTATATTTCAAAATATCCATGCATATCATTTCAATTATCCATTTCAATTTATCTTCAAAAAGATAAATTTTAATTATTCACTTCATATTGGAAAACATTTCCATACTTATTAAATAAGTAATCCACAAATCTTTTATTTTCTACACTTGGAAAATATTCAATATACTTAAATCGAATTAAGTATATATTTCATTCTATTAAGGAAATCATTCACTTAAACATATTTATTTGGGTCAAAACGAATGTTGCGTAAAACATCGTTACGACAACCCAAATTCACTAGTATAGGGATTCGAAGTTTAAATAGATATATAAATCCCAATACTATGCAAAACATTTCCTTTCGGAAATCATTTACTATAACAACAGTGTTATAGTCCATTATTTCCTTCTATTTCTCGAAAACGTCTATTTCAACAATAAATGTTGAAATCTATGGTTTCGAATCTCAACACATTTTAAAACATCGTTAGATCGTTTTAATTCTATTTCAAATATCACATTCAAACATTTTCTTTAACATATTATTCACTATTCAAAAACGTGAATATACTACGTTAACAATTTCATCCTTTTATTCATTTTAATTCAAAGGATTATTCACAGTCAAAAATGTGAATATAACTCCATTAATAAGTTTCAACAATTTACTTATCAAAATAAGTCATTTCGAATTTATAAAACAACGTTTATAAATTCCATTTCTATTTATTTATAAAAACTTCCTTTTTATAAATTCTTTTATTAACCTATTCCAGTTTATAACTCAATTATAACTAAAAGTTCATATTATAAGTTAAATACTTATAATCTATTCGTTTACAAAAATCGTTCCTTTGAACTTCATAATTATAAATCTTATAACTTATAAGATTCAATTATTCACCCAAATCTATTCCTCAATTAACTTCACCAATTTATAAATCTTACTATTTATAAATTTTATTTATAACTTCACAGTTTATAATTCCATAAATTTCATTCATTTACAAAATTCATTTTCACTTCATTCAAACACTTATAAAAACTCGTTTTATAATGTCCATATTTCAATTTATAAATATACATTTATAAATCTCTTAATATAAATCATTTTATATTATTCTTTAAAACGTCTTCAAATTCCTTTAAAAACTTCATCCTTTTGATTCATAAAATAATTAAATTTTATAAATCCTATATTTCAACTTTTCATAATAAATTCAAAAATTCCGATTTAACTATTTTATAAAATCATTAGCATCATATTCTCAAAAATCAGTTTTTAACTATATTTCTCAAAAATCATAATTTTTATAACATTAAAAATTATAACGTTTATTTATTTAAAATGGATCAATTCCAAAATTATTTTATAAAACGTATACTTTCTAAAATCACTTTAAAATCATTTTAAAATCCCAAAATCTGGGTCCAATGATGTTACACACCAAATAGTCAATCACGACTACAACAATATCATATATCAATATGAAAATCTATCAAATATCAAAATATCTGAAATTAAATAAATACTGTTGAGGAATCCAGTTGGATCCCTCCAACCTGTTTCCTGCATCCAAAAACATTAGCACAATACCAATTTCGCTCCAGTACGAAATTATCGCGGTATATGTTCTTATTAAATATTATCCGCTTAATAACGGCGCAATAGGGTCTCATCCGCTAAACAAATAAATGCGGGAAATCAATAACTGCAATATATACATATGCCAATATATATATTGCTATTATATATAATACCAATTTCACTGTTTATGAAATATTCGCGGTATATGTTTTTATTAAATAACATCCGCTTACTAGTGGCGTATAATGTCTATTTTAACAATCAATTAATATCAATCAACATTCAAACATGCATTCAAATATTTTAAATCTAACTATTTAAAATAAAATCGAAACTGATTCGATTGAGTGAGAAGTTCTCACCTTGATTTTATTTTCCATTTTAGCTTTCATTTCGAATAAAATTAAACGGACGTTTAATTTTACCCAAAATTCTCACTAACTCCAAACGACTCCAAACCAACTCCATCGCGTAGTGCTCGTCCATACGATTCCAACGCAACTGGTTTCGCATTTTTTTCGACCTCGTATGAAAAAGTTATGAATTTTTGAAGTTTGCTCGTATTTATATACACAAATCAACATAAACTTTAAAATTTTATAACTTAGATTAATATCTGCCGTTGGATCCATACCCTCCTCATCAGGCCCGCACGTTTTCTTCTTCCCCCTCCACGTTTTCTTGCTCCAGGACATGATGCTAAGGCCGAACCATATAGGAACCCATAGCATGAAATTAGGTTTTCACTTTACAACCTCATTTCTCGACGAAATCACATCAAACCACCTTCATCTCGAAGCTCCTTTCACATGCTATGCTCGGCCTGAAGCTCATAGAGCTCGGCCATCCCTGTAGCACGCAGTTCGAGAATGAACTCCAGCCCTTTGAACCCAATTTGCCGCCAATCCGTGAAGCCATTCGCGATCATAGCCGTTGAAATCCAAGATCTCACCATCCTCTACGAGTTTCTAGTTGAAACTTTCTTGAATCGATGAATAGATTAGAAGATTTGGAGGGAGGAAGAAGAGTAGTTTCTGGCCGTTCATACCTAGGTGGCGGCTGCAGTTTTGCTAGGGTTTTGTTTCTTTTTTTATTTTTTATTTTGAAGGGGTAGGGGCCTATTTATAAGGAACCGACGAAACACTATTCATCCCGGAAATTCCGAACTCCGATTTAGGCGCCGTAACCAGCGTTTCTAGGGTTTACCCCGCGTTCCGGACACAATGGAATAGGTTTCGAAAGCTAATTCGGACATCTGTGCAAGTTATGGCTATAAACGCTCAATTTAAATTAAACCGATTTAAGTCGATTTCTAGGCGTTTTAATTTGTACCGGACAAACGGTAAATCCAATCGACACGAAATTTGAAACCTTACAATAATATCACATTACGGATCCGATGAAACTGGTTTCGTCGAAATCCGCGACTTTTTGAAAAATGGCTATTTTCACTCGTCAAATTTAAATTAAAAATAAATCGATGCGTTTCGAGCTGCCACGATCAAACGGTAACTCCGATTGACACGAAATTTGAAATCCGGTAATAACTAACTATTACGGATCCAATGGAACTAGTTTCGTTCAATTCTGAGACTATTCAAAAATTGACTATTTTTACTAGTCGATTTTAATATTAAAATATTCAATTTTCACAAATTAACTTCAAATTCGATTTTAAAAGTTCTAAAATATCGTTCTAACTCCCATATGATAAAATAAAATTTTACAAATCATTTTCAATCATATTTAACCCTATTTTCAATTATTTCCATAATTTAACATATTAAATTATCGATTTAATTATCCAATTAAATTCAATAATTCAAATAAAAATTTATTTGACTTATAAATTCACTTATTAATATATTAATTAAATATTCAAATTTTAATTTCTAAAAATTCTGGGTCGTTACAATCTTCCCCACTTAAAAGAATTTCGTCCTCGAAATTAACAAGTAAGAAAAGTTACAGAATCTATTAATTTTCCCAAAATTCATAGTTAAATTCCTTACAATACTTTACTAAGTTTTCCAAATCATACTTAGTTATCTTTTCAAAAACAATCTATATCATTTAACTTTCAATTCCAAAATCAAAGTTAAAGTTTTCAAAATTTTCCAATTTTCTCAAAAATTTTCTAACGCCTTAAATTTCTGGAAAAATTCGCCATAGTCTCCTTTGCGCGGCTCGATCCGAAAAAAGATGACAGTATATATATCACAAATATACATCTCATCAAGTAATGAGGCATCCCGAAGGGAAAAATTTGTAAAAGTACGGTATGTAATCCGAGATATGTACCTTATATTTTATTAGCGTGCATATACGGCTAATATAGCGCAAAAGCGAGCTCCAAATGCGAAGCAAACGCGATCCGCACCTACTAATCACTCAACAAACAACATGAGAATCATGCATATAGACAATAATCTCAATATACAACATATATCTCCATAACAACTATATATGTCACATAGCAAATGCAACATATTCAAACATCAACCAACTAGCATTCAACAAATTCATAATCAATGTATACTCATTTATATTCTCATTAATATTCAATGAAATGGTTTTCAATATCAAATCACATTTGATTCATTAACAGTGGATGATCTTTCTAACATTCATTTTCAATTTGCTTATATTAACTAATTCATATTCAAGTTGGTTCACTTCCAATTTTATTAAATCAATTTCATTAACACTTAATGAATTATATACAATCAATCAACTAACAATCATATAACAACCAATGTATATTAATTACAACCAAATTTCTTTGCTCATATTCATCTTGGTTTAACATTAAATTGATTTCCATTCCAATTTATTCAACTTTCAATAACTTTAGATTTTAATGAATTTCACTTACATTCATTATTCCATACCAATTTAATTTACATTCAATTGATTAATATTCAATCCTATCATTCAATTCAATTACAACAGTTGAATTTTATTTATATAACTCAAGTTCACATCTATCACTTAATTTTATTAATTTACTTTGATACTAATATCAACTTCATTCAACATAATTTAAGTTATATTTCCATTTCTAAAGTAAATTTCCATTTAACTTTAAATTCATTTTCATTTACAACTCATATTCATAAATATATTCATATAGTTTCACTTCTTATATATATAAGTTTATTTCACAATTGTAATCACTTTAATTATAATTCAATTCTTATAATTCATTTGCTTATACAATTTATTCTTCAATTTAGATTATTCAAACAACCAAACAATTAACTTATATATACTTTTATAATTCTGAAAAATTATTTCTTCATATATAAAATATACTCAAGGTAAAATTATTTCATTTACCCAATTTTAAAACAATAGTATGTCGAATTGTTCTATTCAAGTGTTTAGAAACCCCTTCGGCATAGTTGTACATACCGTGCTGACGAAGGTTCATATGCCACTCAATAAACCAATCATCACAATATAAAACAATTTTATATTCACTAACAAATACACTCTCATAGCTATTATTACACTCAAATTCATTCTAGAGTACTGCTGACTCCATCTCTAATGAATAACCCAACAGAACCATGGTTGTCGCTTAACCATAAGCTCTGATACCAAATGTAACGTACGCGATTTTTCATTGCCGAAAAACCGAATAGTTATGGGTTTAAGAAAAGAATTTAAGAAAAGAGAAGAGGAAAAGATAGAAATTAGGGAGGAGAGAAAATAGAAGATAGAACAGAAAGAAAACAGAATATTTTAAAATAGAAGAAAAAGAGAATAGAGGAAAAAGAAAAAACAGAAGAAAATAGGAGAATAGAATAGAAAAGAGAAAATAGAGAAGAGATAGAAAAAAAAAACAGAAAATGGAACGGAACAGAAAACAACAGAACAACATCAGAATCTCACAATTCGCAATGCTTTTAAAAATGAGACTACCATAAGGCCTCCCGCACACACACACAATGCAAACGCAGAATCGGAGGAGATTTCTCCTTATGATAGTCAAAGATGCTTGATACGCATTTAAAATAACATTTGATATTATTACTAGTGCATAGTGTAGTGGAAAATTCATTTCGAAAGTAGAATATAAATCTTAGCCAACATACGACCATTATCGTATGCCTACTATAGCTACCATCCAAACAGTGGTGACCACCATAAGTGAATGATAGATTCTACAACTAATACCGTACAAGTTTCGTATTGGGAATTGGATTTCCAACAAATGGTCAGGCCAAGGAACTTCCCATTGCCACATGAGAATGCCTCTGGAAAGACATCCCCGAGAACCAAACCGAAACTCTGCCAACACAAGGCCGGGTTACCCCTAACTGGGTAACTACTGACACGAGCACGCCATTCCCCGATCGTAAACGACCTTTCTCACGGGATCCCGATAGCCAACAACCACAAAGTAATAAATTCGCAGTAACCACATAGGTTAAATATCTGGGCTCCATACCATGATACCACCTCTATCCAAAAGGATATGTACATACCCTAAAGGGTGCTACCCCTCATAACCTTGCTGCATCTTTCCTGTTTTGACCATTTCCGGGGTGTGAGGTTCGACGAAGTCACGTCCACAAAAACATACTTTATACAAAAGCCATGCTTTGGGTCAACAAATGATCAACACAATGATCATCAAGATAGACGATCAAATAAACGATCCTATCACAATAATCAACACAATGATCATTTACAGCATCACTCAGCATATCACATTACCAAATTGGGAATATATCGCTGATAACATTCAACTACATAACCTCTGAGCTCGTACGTCTCAGAGAAGGGTGTTAAGCTAAAAGAATAAATTCTTCGCCACCAACAGAAATATATTTGAAAGAAATCGGCTTTATATCTCAACTTGTAATGTCAGACACACAATCCATACAAGTTTGTTCCAGGATCGAACAAAACCGAAGGCACTTACAAAGAAGTCCTTGCAATCCGGATATTCACAATCCTGATCGGATTTCCCATCGCTTAGGGAGTCTCTATACCGTTGCAACTCAGTGCAGAGACAATCGATAGGTCATCCTATCGCTCTCGCAAATACCGGGTCTTCAACACCGATCTTCAAATGCAATTATAACGACGTATCACATATTCGGAATGGGTTATACGACCCCATGGTCCTTTCCCGGTTAACCCGAATAGTGAGCGCTTATTCAAAAATAAGTGTAGCATTCACATTCAATCAAATCACATCAATTACCCATTCAAAGGGAAATATTGATAGTTGGTTATTGAACTATCACTGGATATGCACACATCACCAGTTTCCAAATAATTTTCCAATTTATTTATTTTCCAAAAATATCTTCACTAGATATATAATTTCACACTTCAAAAATAAATCAATATTTATTTTTAAACAAATTCCACTTTCTTTTATAAATTCCTTAATGAATTTATATTTCAAAATATCCATGCATACCATTTCAATTATCCATTTCAATTTATCTTCAAAAAGATAAATTTTAATTATTCACTTCATATTGGAAAACATTTCCATACTTATTAAATAAGTAATCCACAAATCTTTTATTTTCTACACTTGGAAAATATTCAATATACTTAAATCGAATTAAGTATATATTTCATTCTATTAAGGAAATCATTCACTTAAACATATTTATTTGGGTCAAAACGAATGTTGCGTAAAACATCGTTACGACAACCCAAATTCACTAGTATAGGGATTCGAAGTTTAAATAGATATATAAATCCCAATACTATGCAAAACATTTCCTTTCGGAAATCATTTACTATAACAACAGTGTTATAGTCCATTATTTCCTTCTATTTCTCGAAAACGTCTATTTCAACAATAAATGTTGAAATCTATGGTTTCGAATCTCAACACATTTTAAAACATCGTTAGATCGTTTTAATTCTATTTCAAATATCACATTCAAACATTTTCTTTAACATATTATTCACTATTCAAAAACGTGAATATACTACGTTAACAATTTCATCCTTTTATTCATTTTAATTCAAAGGATTATTCACAGTCAAAAATGTGAATATAACTCCATTAATAAGTTTCAACAATTTACTTATCAAAATAAGTCATTTCGAATTTATAAAACAACGTTTATAAATTCCATTTCTATTTATTTATAAAAACTTCCTTTTTATAAATTCTTTTATTAACCTATTCCAGTTTATAACTCAATTATAACTAAAAGTTCATATTATAAGTTAAATACTTATAATCTATTCGTTTACAAAAATCGTTCCTTTGAACTTCATAATTATAAATCTTATAACTTATAAGATTCAATTATTCACCCAAATCTATTCCTCAATTAACTTCACCAATTTATAAATCTTACTATTTATAAATTTTATTTATAACTTCACAGTTTATAATTCCATAAATTTCATTCATTTACAAAATTCATTTTCACTTCATTCAAACACTTATAAAAACTCGTTTTATAATGTCCATATTTCAATTTATAAATATACATTTATAAATCTCTTAATATAAATCATATTATATTATTCTTTAAAACGTCTTCAAATTCCTTTAAAAACTTCATCCTTTTGATTCATAAAATAATTAAATTTTATAAATCCTATATTTCAACTTTTCATAATAAATTCAAAAATTCCGATTTAACTATTTTATAAAATCATTAGCATCATATTCTCAAAAATCAGTTTTTAACTATATTTCTCAAAAATCATAATTTTTATAACATTAAAAATTATAACGTTTATTTATTTAAAATGGATCAATTCCAAAATTATTTTATAAAACGTATACTTTCTAAAATCACTTTAAAATCATTTTAAAATCCCAAAATCTGGGTCCAATGATGCTACACACCAAATAGTCAATCACGACTACAACGATATCATATATCAATATGAAAATCTATCAAATATCAAAATATCTGAAATTAAATAAATACTGTTGAGGAATCCAGTTGGATCCCTCCAACCTGTTTCCTGCATCCAAAAACATTAGCACAATACCAATTTCGCTCCAGTACGAAATTATCGCGGTATATGTTCTTATTAAATATTATCCGCTTAATAACGGCGCAATAGGGTCTCATCCGCTAAACAAATAAATGCGGGAAATCAATAACTGCAATATATACATATGCCAATATATATATATTGCTATTATATATAATACCAATTTCACTGTTTATGAAATATTCGCGGTATATGTTTTTATTAAATAACATCCGCTTACTAGCGGCGTATAATGTCTATTTTAACAATCAATTAATATCAATCAACATTCAAACATGCATTCAAATATTTTAAATCTAACTATTTAAAATAAAATCGAAACTGATTCGATTGAGTGAGAAGTTCTCACCTTGATTTTATTTTCCATTTTAGCTTTTATTTCGAATAAAATTAAACGGACGTTTAATTTTACCCAAAATTCTCACTAACTCCAAATGACTCCAAACCAACTCCATCGCGTAGTGCTCGTACATACAATTCCAACGCAACTGGTTTCGCATTTTTTCGACCTCGTATGAAAAAGTTATGAATTTTTGAAGTTTGCTCGTATTTATATACACAAATCAACATAAACTTTAAAATTTTATAACTTAGATTAATATCTGCCTTTGGATCCGTACCCTCCTCATCAGGCCCGCACGTTTTCTTCTTCCCCCTCCACGTTTTCTTGCTCCAGGACATGATGCTAAGGCCGAACCATATAGGAACCCATAGCATGAAATTAGGTTTTCACTTTACAACCTCATTTCTCGACGAAATCACATCAAACCACCTTCATCTCGAAGCTCCTTTCACATGCTATGCTCGGCCTGAAGCTCATAGAGCTCGGCCATCCCTATAGCACGCAGTTCGAGAATGAACTCCAGCCCTTTGAACCCAATTTGCCGCCAATCCGTGAAGCCATTCGCGATCATAGCCGTTGAAATCCAAGATCTCACCATCCTCTACGAGTTTCTAGTTGAAACTTTCTTGAATCGATGAATAGATTAGAAGATTTGGAGGGAGGAAGAAGAGTAGTTTCTGGCCGTTCATACCTAGGTGGCGGCTGCAGTTTTGCTAGGGTTTTGTTTCTTTTTTTTTATTTTTATTTTGAAGGGGTAGGGGCCTATTTATAAGGAACCGACGAAACACTATTCATCCCGGAAATTCCGAACTCCGATTTAGGCGCCATAACCAGCGTTTCTAGGGTTTATCCCGCGTTCCGGACACAATGGAACAGGTTTCGAAAGCTAATTCGGACATCTGTGCAAGTTATGGCTATAAACGCTCAATTTAAATTAAACCGATTTAAGTCGATTTCTAGGCGTTTTAATTTGTACCGGACAAACGGTAAATCCAATCGACATGAAATTTGAAACCTTACAATAATATCACATTACGAATCCGATGAAACTGGTTTCGTCGAAATCCGAGACTTTTTGAAAAATGGCTATTTTCACTCGTCAAATTTAAATTAAAAATAAATCGATGCGTTTCGAGCTGCCACGATCAAACGGTAACTCCGATTGACACGAAATTTGAAATCCGGTAATAACTAACTATTACGGATCCAATGGAACTGGTTTCGTTCAATTCTGAGACTGTTCAAAAATTGACTATTTTTACTAGTCGATTTTAATATTAAAATATTCAATTTTCACAAATTAACTTCAAATTCGATTTTAAAAGTTCTAAAATATCGTTCTAACTCCCATATGATAAAATAAAATTTTACAAATCATTTTCAATCATATTTAACCCTATTTTCAATTATTTCCATAATTTAACATATTAAATTATCGATTTAATTATCCAATTAAATTCAATAATTCAAATAAAAATTTATTTGACTTATAAATTCACTTATTAATATATTAATTAAATATTCAAATTTTAATTTCTAAAAATTCTGGGTCGTTACAGAAATGAGAAATAAAATTTTAATAAAATTGAAAATCAATCAGAGTTAAATGAACCTTAATGTTATATAAAAAAGAATTAATGCGGTAACTAATTTAGTGCAAATAAATTTATGGAACAAATGTTAAGATCTTAACTGATGGTAACTAATAATTGGAGATAATGTGAATTCCATTTATAATATGACTATTGGTTAATGTAAAGATTGTAAAATCAAGATTTGTTAATTTATTTGAATATAAAGAATTAAGGAAATTGAGTTTACGGCAATTAAGTGGAATTAAACATTTATTATTACGTTAATTGAAAATTTAGTTGAAATTGGAAAATATTTATGTAATAGCTTTGAACCCAATGTTAATTTCATCCATTTGACTATAATGAATTGGATAATAAGAATGAATAGTGAATTCAATGGAATTATTGAAAATTTAATTTATAATCGATGAATATAATGAAATTTGAATTTACGCCGAAATTTATAATTGAATCAACATTTAATTAACATCTAATTTTTTTAAATTACTGTAATTGTTTAAGAAAACTAAACCGATAAGATTTTTAAATTTTGGAAGTGAAATTGAAAAAGTGATTTAGTTAATGAAAATTTTATTTATTTATTTATTTTATTAATGTAAAAAATAGCCATTTTGGCCACTGATTCGGATTTCGACGAAACCAGTTTCATCGGATCCGTAACAGTGAATTATTGTAGGATTTCAAGTTTCATAATGATCGGACTTGTCGTTTGATCGTACGATCGCGAAACGCCTAGAAATCAATGAAATTGAAATCAATTGAAATCAATTTGAAAAATATTGTTTTTAGCATAACTTCTTCATACAAGTGAATTTGAACCTGAAACCTTTTCCATTGCGTTTAAAATATTTTAAAACAACTATTTTGATATATGGGTTGACCCAATTTCGTTCCAGAGTCGAAACGGGCTTTTCGGGCCATATATCGTTCAGCACGTTTATCAATCCGATCCATGTATCCTATTTCAACCTTGCCTATAAATAGTCGGTTATAAACCCTAGCAGCCTTATTCCTCATTTCTATACGTATAATTCATTCTATTCTTTCTCTTCTCCTCAATGGCTGAAAACCCCAATTTCAATTGCAATTCAAAATCAAAGCCAAAAATTCAGTCTCCTCATACCATAACAAATTATATATGGATTTGAATCTCTCGTTGAATGCAACCTAAATCTACAATTTGTTTTCTGATCTGGATTGATATGTGGCCGGAATCGAGTAAAGAAGCCACGGCCGATCATCACGCCGCAACCAAATTTGTCCGATCGTCAAATCAACTTGTGGGTTTTGTAGAAGGGCTCGTACGCTTCTCATCGGTGGTGGTTATTCAGCAAATCAACGGTGGGATGCTTGGTAATTTATGAACTAGGATTTCATTTTTCTTAGTGGAAGCTGCTGCAAGGGGGTTCGAACGATCTGAGGCTTCGCGAGGCCATCGAGGCAGAGCTGAAGTTCGGCGCGGTGCTTTAGAGCGTGGCCGGCCAGTGGCGTGCTTTCTAGTTTGGGGCGTTGCGCGTAAGTGGCGGTGGCTTGAAGGCGATTTAGGGTTATAAATGTGAACGCGTGATAGCTGGGCACGAATCAGAAAGATGATGTGGTGGCCGGCCTGTGGGGGTGAGCTCTTTTCTGTTTTTTTATTTAATTTAAAACTTAAAAATAACTCGTTTTAACTCGAATAACTTTTGCGTACGAACTCCAATTTACGTGCGGTTTTCTCTACTAGGTTCGTATTGGAATTCCAGACATTTTGGCGCTTGTTTGGACGAATTTGTAGACTGTCAAATTTTTGGATTTAAATTCAATTTAAATTCAAAAGGTGAGTGTTTTAACCCGCTCACAATTTCTAAAATTTCTTATGTTTGTTAAATTGATTTTTTATGTGTTTAGAAATTTATTTACGACTATTTGACATATTTTTAGTCATCATCCCAGTTAAATTAAATTTATTTAATTATTCATTTCATATAAACTGCCACAATTTCTAAAATTTCTTATGTTTGTCAAATTGATTTGTGATGTATTTAGAAAATTATTTACGACTATTTGACATATTTTCAGTCATCATCCCAGTTAATTAAAATTATTTAATTAAATTGTTATTTAATTATTCATTTCATATAAACTGCCAGTAGAACTGTTATTTATTCATTTATTTCATTTAAACTCCCAGTTAACAGTTATCTAAATTTATTATTGAATATAAATTGTTAGTTAGTACCTGTTATTTATTACCTGTTATATATTCATGATATTGTTTGGATTGGATGATGTTTGTGATAAATGTTTGATGATTGATATTAGATGAATGGATGTTTAATTATATTGTTATGAACTGCAAGTTGTTATCCATTTTTATTTCATTCGGCATTATGGTTTAAAATGATATATAACCGTAATAATTTTTTATTACGGATTGAAATGATAAATATCCGTATCACTTTACCATAGGATAGAAAATTATATGCAGGCACCATGGACTATATATATAAAAATTATTTTGAAATTATTTTTATGGTTTTGGAAAGGAATATACGGTTTATTAAATATTAATTTTGATGTTATATAAATATTATTTTATATATATAGTAAAATTCTTGAATTTAAGCTATGTATAAAATTGTATAATAAAAATGAGTTTAATAATGGAGTTTGATGGTTTATATTATATGGCTAAGTACCTATTTAAGGTATTATATATATAGAGTTTTAAATGACTTAAATGAAATTTAAGTTGGAAGATAAATATGAAATTGGTTTAAATTGAATTATTTAAGAATTGTACTTGAATAAATTTGGTTTGGAATTTAAATATAAGTTGAGATTTTAAAGGGTACGATTCTTATAACTTGATTTGGTTTAAAGTGTTTTAAATAAATATAAAGTTGATATAAATGAATATATCAAGTTAAATAAAATTTTAAAAAAATATCCAGTTGTTTGAAGTTAAAAGTTTTAGTTAAATTTTATTGGATTTATTAAGTAAACATTTCAAATCTAAATAATAGTAATTGAATTTGATATATATGGAATTGTCAAAGAATTAGTTTTGAAATGGTGGAATAGTTAAAGCTTTGAAATATATGAATTGAAATGGTTTATTTGGAGGTTTAAATCGGTATTTCGAATTTATTGTGAAATTAAAGAAGCTATTTTATTATATAAAGTAATATAATATTTAAACCATCAAGTATTAAAAGTTATGTTTCAAAGCTATGGGTTTCAAGGTATATAGATTTGAAAGTGATATGATTTTGGGAAATGGTTATATTTTGAAATAAAATGATATCATATTGATTTGGGTTTTTAAACGGAAAGGATATCGTAATTATATGGTTTTGAAATGGGTATTTTATTCTGGTTTTTAAAGTATAAACTATTTTGAAAAGACCGCGGTGTTATAATAACATTTGGTTGTTGAAGAGAACGGGATCGGAAGTTGTCATACTCTCTGCCAATTCCGAAAACCACTTCAACAACCATGTACGCGGTGGAGATTCCAGAATAAAGTAGGATGGTGGCGGCGTTTCCTTTGAGGTAAATACGTAAACCCAACTCCCGTGAGTTGGCATAAGGTGGCTAAAACAGAAGCGATCGACGGGTTAATAAGGTAGCACCTTTGATCGGACACATCCCTTCGATATTATACTTTGACTTTCAGATTGATTCGGTGGCCACTTTTGTTTTCTTTGATTTGGGGGTGTTGTTCGAGGTGGGCGGTAGCTGCGCTCTACGCGTTGCCACCGACCCGGAAGCGTAATTGGTATATCTACCCTGCATTGCCTAGTTTTGCCGTGTCACCTACCATACCGAGCCTTTACTACGAGTTTCTATTTGTGTCGTACCTATGGAGTGTCTTCTCGTAGTCTCTCGATCAGGAGATATGCAGGCATTGTATAGACTATTGGCACCATTACGTGTTAAGTTGGAAAATGTAAAGTCTTAACGCTATTTAAAAGTAATTTTATTTTATAATTAGACACTATTATAATAGCGAAATATTACTACATAGTAAATAGTTTAACGGGTCCTTAGGAGATGTAAATCTCGAGCGTCGCTTAAGTTACTGCACTCAATTTATTTATGTTGATTTAACTCGCATAAGATATTTTAGTTCCGACTCGAGTGTTTTATCTTTTCAATTCGCTCGGATCAGCCTGAGCATTTCAGGATTCGAAAACTTTAGCTCTGGAGGACGAAGACGAAGATTTGTATTACTATTATCTACTATATTATTCCACTACACCTTTTTATTCCGCTGAATAATTATTATTCTATGGTTTGTGTAACTCTGATATATGTTGTATAAGTATAATCGAATATTTTGTAAAACGGCTTTATAAACTGTATATTTGATTATTATATTTTATCGTTCCGCTGCAAGATTCTATTTTATTCTTTTCTTTCTTTGCTTTTTCTTATTTACCCCATAATAATCCGCCCTTCTTTAGGATTTAAGTCTGACGTGTGTGGTTTATCATCGATTTAAAACATACAAAAAGGCGGGATGCTACATCTGGTATCAGAGCGAGGTTTAGCGGTAAACTTAGCTTTGTGGGGTTTGACTCTTTACTAATAGTGTAGTATACCCTATGGTGATTCGCTAAGTGTATATATATGAGAGAGCATATTTGTTAGTGTTATAAAAAGGTTTTAATATTGTGTTAATTTGTTCCATTTTGTATTTATAAATTTTGGTTGGTGCATGGGACGCTATGACATCAATAGGGATTTCTAAACACTTAATAGGACAGACCGGCACAATATTTGTTTTTAGGTGAGTGAAATAATTTTGCCTATTATATTTTCTGTATATATAAAGTAAATTTTATAAAGGTTATATTTAGTTGTATTATATTGGTTGTTAGGTAATGAAATTTATAAATAATAGTTGAAATAAGATTAGGATAAAATAAAATGAAAATTGGAATTTTGAACTTAAGTTTTGGGGTTTTGAAAATTCTTTCAATGATTTGTGAATATAATAATAATATTATTTAGAAGTATTTTCTCATATAAATATTTCAATATGATTTGAAAGAATTGTTTTAAAGAAATTTTTAAAGAAATAAGTCCTGTACTCCCTTCTTTGTCACTGGAAAATAATTTGGGTAATGGCGGCCGCATCATCGACATTCATTTTCGAGTTTCGACGTGGGAAGGCCACTGTAGTAGTTTTACTGCAGATTCATTTGGATAAACAAATATAAATTTTAAATTGAATATAATTGGATATATAAAGTGCACGTATATACATTTATCTATTATTTTAAAGCGATTTATGAATAAAACTCGGTATTTAAATTCTTAAGTTTCCATCATTTTACGGATTCGATTAGTGTAGTAAAATGGAAGTTAACTAATAATTGGAACCTTTAATTTAAATAAGAGTTAAGTAAATGTTTAAGGTATTTAGAACTAAATAAGTGGAAAAGATGGATAGTAAGTAAAACCCCTTGAGTTTAAGATGAGTATTTGAAACTCTAAATAAATTAAGAGATTTAATGCTATGTTATAAATGGGGTTAAAGGGAATTTGAAATTGTAACCTATTAAATAAATAATAATATTATTGAACATCAAGTTAATTAAAAGCAATAAAGTAAACCTGTATAACTTTCAATTACATTCTTATAAGCATATTGATAACTTACCAAATATTAATGGTTGAAATGTTTAATAAGAAAATGTAATGGAAATTGTACAAGTAAAAAGTATGTAATGAAAGTTTTCAATAATTTTCTTTTATTTATAAGAATTGATGTTATAGAGTTGTGAACTTAAGTCATAATTGAAATGTTACTGTAATAAAGGTAATGAAAGTAATTAATGAAACGCTTTTATAAATAAGGATTTAAAGTATAATTATTATATACTTAAGTTATGACTGAAAGGCCACTAACTAAATATAATAGAAAGGTTATAAAGAAATGATAATAAACTTAAGTAAGTATTGAAGGCATTTATTTTGAAAATAAGCAGAAAGATGAATACTGTAAATAAATGAAGTTAAGTAGTAAATAAATGAATGTAATATAATAAATGGAAAATTTCATGATATGAATAAGTGAAATAGAGATTCTGGTAGAAATAAATAAAAGTAAAGGAAAATTTGTAAGAAATAAATGAAAATAAAAAGATAAATCCTTATATGAAAGAAAGAAATCAAATAACAAATGTATGAATGAAATTAACAAGAATAAACTTAGTTTTTGTTTGGATTTATTGTTTGTTTGGTTTATGGTTGTTGGGGCACGAGTACTTTAAAATTGTTTAGATGAATAATCTATTTAATTTCATCTAAGACTGTTGAGTAATTGATGCACTTAGTAGTTTATTTTCATTCTGTACAATTTAAAGTTTTAAAGCCCGAACAACTATTTATTTGTTTGATGTGAATGAATGATTGATGTGGGTTGATTTTATGTAGTGGTTGTTTGCTTATTGCAAGTGATTGATGTTGTATTGATTTGTTTATTTATGGTTGAAACCACTTTAAATATTTCATTTTATAAAATTGTCAACTTTATTGGATTATATAAGTGAAATACAGGTTATGAAAGCACTTTCTACTGCTTTTGGTTTCATAATTAAGCGTTAATCGCCCGACAAATAGGTACGTTTTCAGATTACGGATTTATAGCGCTATTATTATGTTTTTTCGGGTTGGGATATATATTATTTTGGAAGTTATATGTTATATATTGTTATTTTTGATATTATATTTTCTCCCGAGCCTCTCTGTATAAAGGAGAATGCCGAAATTTTCCATAAATTTTGGACTTAGAATTTTTTTGAAAATGTTTTCCAAACATAATAATTTAAGTATAAGAAGATATAATGGTTATAAATTGGTATATTTTATTTTAATCAATTAATTTTGTAAAATTATTTGTTTATAAATTTAATGTTTTAAGTAAGATATGTTGATTTCCTAGTTTCTCTTTCCCTTCTTTTCCTTTTCGGGGTCGAAAAGTTTTGAGTGGGGAGAGTGTAACGACCCGTAAATTTTGATAAATAAATTGGTTAGTTTAATTTAATTTTGCAACTAAATTTAGGAATTTTTTTTTTATAATTAATAATGAAGTAAATGTTAATAATTAACCTATGAAATATTATATTGATTAATATAGACTTAATTAAAAAGGTTGAATTGAATCAATCCTATTTATTGGAAACTAATTTATTGGTATGCAAATTTATAATAAATGAGTTTATTACAAGAAATTGAAATTGTTGATTGAATTGGAATTGAAATTAAATTTTAATGAACAAATAATGGTTTACAATAATGGGAATTTGAGTAAAACAAGTGTAATTATTAAATTAAATGAAATAGTATTGCTCAATAGTAACTGAACGTAAATTTAGGTAATAAGGTTAGAATAAGTTGATAAATAATAAATGTAGTGTAATCCCAATTGATTTGAACAATCGTGAAGTTTTAATTGTAATTGAATGTAGATATAAAGTAATAATGTTATTGCAAGGTAATCAATACTAATTAAAGTCAATAATAGATTGAATGTGATTACGAAATTGAAATCATGTAAATGAGTATCTTGTGTCTGTAAACAATAAACTTATAAATGCAGTTAAAAGTAAACGATGGCGATAATAATGGGTTGCCCGTTTATTTAATCTATTAATTGAAATGAGAAATCAAATTTTAATAAAATTGGAAATCAATCAGAGGAATGAACCTTAATGTTATATAAATAAGAATTAAGGCAGTAACTAATTTAGTGCAAATAAATTTATGAAACAAATGTTAAGATCTTAACTGATGGTAACTAATAATTGGAGATAATGTGAATTCCATTTATAATAAGACTATTGGTTAATGTAAAGATTGAAAATCAAGATTTGTTAATTTATTTGAATATAAAGAATTAAGGAAATTGAGTTTACTGCAATTAAGTAGAATTAAACATTTATTATTACGTTAATTGAAAATTTAGTTGAAATTGGAAAATATTTATGTAATTGCTTGAACCCAATGTTAATTTCATCCATTTGACTATAATGAATTGGATATTAAGAATGAATAGTGAATTCAATGGAATTATTGAAAATTTATTTTATAATCGATGAATATAATGAACTTTGAATTTAAGCTGAAATTTATAATTGAATCAACATTTAATTGACATCTAAATTTGTTTAAATTACTGTAATTGTTTAAGAAAACTAAACTGATAAGATTTGTAAATTTTGGAAGTGAAATTGAAAAAGTGATTTAATTAATGAAAATTTTATTTATTTTATTAACTGTAAAAAATAGGCATTTTGGCCACTGACTTAGATTTCGACGAAACTAGTTTCATCGGATCCGTAACAGTGAATTATTGTGGGATTTCAAGTTTCATAACGATCGGACTTGTCGTTTGATCGTACGATCGCGAAACGCCTAGAAATCAATGAAATTGAAATAAGTTGAAATTAATTTGAAAAATATTATTTTTAGCATCACTTCCTCATACAAGTGAATTTGAACCTGAAACCTTTTCCATTGCATTTAAAATATTTTAAAACATCTATTTTGATATATGGGTTGACCCACTTTCGTTCCGGAGTCGAAACGGGCTTTTCGGGCCATATATCGTTCAGCACGTTTATCAATCCGATCCATGTATCCTATTTCAATCTTGCTTATAAATAGTCGGTTATAAACCCTAGCAGCCTCTATTCCTCATTTCTATACTTCATTCTATTCTTTCTCTTCTCCTCAATGGCTGAAAACCCCAATTTCAATTCCAATTCAAAATCAAAGCCAAAAATTCAATCTCTTCAAACCATAGCAAATTATATATGGATTTGAAGCTCTCGACGAGCGCAACCTAATTCTACAATTCTTTTTCTGATCTGGATTGATACGTGGCCGTAATCGAGTAAAGAAGCCACAGCCGTTCATCACGCTGCAACAAATTTGTCCGATCGTCAATTCAACTTGTGGGTTTTGTAGAAGGGCTCATATGCTTCTCATCGGTGGTGGTTATTCAGCAAATCAACGGTGGGATGCTCGGTAATTTCTGAACCAGGGTTTCATTTTTCTTTGTGTCGGCTGTGTGCAAGCGGGGGTCGAACGATCTGAGGCTTCCCGAGGCCATCGAGGCGGAGCTGAAGTTCGGCGCAGCGCTTCAGAGTGCGGCTGGCCAGTGGCGTTCTTTCTCGTTTGGGGCGATGCGCGTAAGTGGCTGCAGCTTGAAGGTGATTTAGGGTTATAGATGCGAACGCGTGATAGCTGGGCATGAATCAGAAAGATGAGTAGTGGCCACGTGGCTCGTGGGGGTGAGCTCTTTTCTGTTTTTTTATTTAATTTAAAACTTAAAAATAACTCGTTTTAACTCAAACAACTTTTGCGTACGAGCTCCAATTCACGCGCGGTTTTCTCCGCTAGGTTCGTATTGGAATTCCGAACATTTTGGCGCAAGTTTGGATGAATTTGGAGATGTCAAATTTTTGGACTTAAATTGGATTTAAATTCAATTTAAATTCAAAAGGTGAGTGTTTTAACCCACTCACAATTTCTAAATTTTTTTATGTTTGTTAAATTGATTTGTGATGTGTTTAGAAATTTATTTACGACTGTTTGACATATTTTTAGTCATAATCCCAGTCAAATTAAATTTATTTAATTAAATTGTTATTTAATTATTCATTTCATATAAACTGCCACAATTTCTAAAATTTCTTATGTTTGTTAAATTGATTTGTAATGTATTTAGAAATTTATTTACGACGGTTTGACATATTTTTAGTCATCGGCCCAGTTAAATTAAATTTATTTAATTAAATTGTTATTTAATTATTCATTTCATATAAACTGCCAGTTGAATTGTTATTATTCATTTATTCATTTAAACTCCCAATTAACAGTTATCTAAATTTATTATTGAATATAAACTGTTAGTTAATACCTGTTATTTATTACCTTTTATATATTCATGATATTGTTTGGATTGGATGATGTTTGTGATAAATGTTGATGATTGATATTGGATGAATGGATGTTTAATTATATTGTTATAAACTGCAAGTTGTTATCCTTTTTTATTCCATTTGGGATTACGGTTTGAAATGATATATAACCGTAATAATTTTTTTTATTACAGATTGAAATGATAAATATCTGTATCACTTGACCATAGGATAGAAAATTATACACCGGCACCATGGTCTATATATATAAAAATTATTTTAAAATTATTTTTATGGTTTTGGAAAGGAATATACGGTTTATTAAATATTAATTTTGATGTTATATAAATATTATTTTATATATATAGTAAAATTCTTGAATTTAAGCTATGTATAAATTGTTTAATAAAAATGAGTTTAATAATGGAGTTTGATGGTTTATATTATATGGGTAAGTACCTATTTAAGGTATTATATATATAGAGTTTTAAATGACTTAAATGAAATTTAAGTTGGAAGATAAATATGAAATTGGTTTAAATTGATATATTTAAGAATTGTACTTGAATAAATTTGGTTTGGAATTTAAATATAAGTTGAGATTTTAAAGGGTATGATTCTTATAACTTGATTTGGTTTAAAGTGTTTTAAATGAATATAAAGTCGATATAAATGAATATATCAAGTTAAATAAAATTTAAAAAAATATCCAGTTGTTTGAAGTTAAAAGTTTTACTTAAATTTTATTGGATTTATTAAGTAAACATTTCAAATCTAAATAATAGTAATTGAATTTGATATATATGGAATTATTAAAGAATTAGTTTTGAAATGGTGGAATAGTTAAAGCTTTGAAATATATGAATTGAAATGGTTTATTTGGAGGTTTAAATCGGTATTTCGAATTTATTGTGAAATTAAAGAAGCTATGTTATTATATAAAATAATATAATATTTAAACCATTAAATATTAAAAGTTATGTTTCAAAGCTATGGGTTTCAAGGTATATAGATTTGAAAGTGATATGATTTTGGGAAAAGGTTATATTTTGAAATAAAATTATATCATATTGATTTGGTTTTAAAACAGAAAGGATATCGTAATTATATGGTTTTTAAGTGGATATTTTATTCTAGTTTTTAAAGTATAAATTATTTTGAAAAGACCGCGGTGTTATAATAACATTTGGTTGTTGAAGAGATCGAGATCGGAAGTTGTCATACTCTCTGACAACTCCAAAAACCACTTCAACAATCATGTACACGGTGGAGATTCTAGAATGAAGTAGGATGGTGGCGGCGTTTCCTTTGAGGTAAATACGTGGACCCAACTCCCGTGAGTTGGCATAAGGTGGCTAAAACAGGAGCGATCGACGGGTTAATGAGGTAGCACCTTTGATCGGACACATCCCTTTGATATTATACTTTGACTTTCGGATTGATTCGGTGGCTACTTTTATTTTCTTTGATTTGGGGGTGTTGTTCGAGGTGGGCGGTAGCTGCGCGCTACACGTTACCACCAACCTGGAAGCGTAACTGGTATATCTACCCTGGCATTGCCTAGTTGTGCTGTGTCACCTACCATACCATGCCTTTACTATGAGTTTTTGTTTGTGTTGTACCTATGGAGTGGCTTCTGGTAGTCTCCCGATCAGGAGATATGCAGGCACTGTATAGACTATTGGCACTATTACGTGTTAAGATGGAAAATGCAAAGCCTTAACGCTATTTAAAAGTGAGTTTATTTTACAATTAGACACTATTATAATAGCGAAATATTACTACATAGTAAATAGTTTAAAGGATCCTTAGGAGATGTAAATCCCGAGCGTCTCTTATGTTACTGCACTCATATTTATTTCTGTTGATTTAACTCACATAAGATATTTTAGTTCCGATTTGAGTGTTTTGTCTTTTCAATTCGCTCGGGTGAGCCTGAGCATTTCAGGATTCGAAGACTTTAGCTCTAGAGGACGAAGACAAAGATTTGTATTACTATTATCTACTATATTATTCCACTACACCTTTTTATTCCGCTGCATAATTATTATTCTATGGTATGTGTAACTCTGATATATGTTGTATAAGTGTAATCAAATATTTTGAAAAACTGCTTTGTAAACTGTATATTTGATTATTATATTTTATCGTTCCGCTGCAAGATTCTATTTTGTCCTTTTCTTTCATTGTTTTTTCTTATTTACCCCATAACAATCCGCCCTTCTGTATGGTTTAAGTCTGACGTGTGTGGTTTGTCGTCGATTTAAAGCATACAAAAAGGCGGGATGCTACAATCATTGTTCTGTAAACAGCTTCATGAACTGTTATTTTGATTATTATATTTTGTCATTCTGCCGCTATTCTGTGTTTGCTTTTATTTCTTCTCTTTTTCTTATTTATCCCATAACAATATGCCCTTTTGATTGATTTGAGTTTGACGTGTGTGTCTTCCTAAAATGTCCAAAAAGGCAGGTCGTTACAGTTGGTATCAGAGCTTTGGTTTAGTGATAACCTTAGCTTTGTGGGGTTTGACTCTTTAGAAATAGGGTAGTAATACCGTAGAATGAGTCGCTGAGAGAGAGAGAGTGTGTGTGTGTGTGTGTGTGTGTGTGTGTGTTTGTGTGTATATGAAAGAGAGTATTTGTTAGTGTTATAAAATATTTTATATTGTGTTAATTTGTTCCGTTTGTATTTATAAATTCTAGTCAGTACATAGGACGCTATGACATCGATAAGGATTCCTAAGTACTTAATAGAACAGTCCGAGACAGTATTTGTTTTGAAATATAGGCAAGTGAGATAATTTTGTCTATTATATATTTTTGTATATAAAATAAAAAAATAAAAAAAAATTATAAACGATATATTTGGTTGTAATATATTTGTTTGTTGGGTAGCAAAATTTACAGATATTGGTTGAAAATAAGATTTGTAAATAAAATAAATATAAATTAGAAATTTTAGAACTTAAAGTTCTGAGATTTTGAAAATTTCTTTCAAAGGATTTGGAATATAATATTAGTACTATTTGAAAGTATTTTATGATAAATATTTCAATATAATTTAAAGGAAATGTTCAAAGGAATTTTGGAAAGAAATAAGTTCTGTACTCCCCGATTAGTCGCTGGAAAATAAATTCGGTGATGAGTACACATCATCGACATCCATTTTCGAGTTTCAAAGTGGGAAGACTGTTATAGTAGTTTTACAGTACAATTGTTTTGATAAATTAATCTTAATTTTGAATTCCAATTGTGATTTGATGTATATATATGTGTGTGTATATAAGATATGATTATATATATTATTATTTTTAAATGATTTAAAATGGAACCGGGCATTTAGTTCTCAAATTTCTATAAATTGGATTTCAAAAAAAATATGAAACAAAATTTTATCTATTTGATCATTAGAACTTCTAAAATGAAATAAGAAATTAAATGCTAAGGGAAATGAAATATACAACGAATATGAAATTTATAACCTGTAAGTAAAAGAGTGAAAATCTAAAATATGATTATTGAACATTTTTATTAATTAAAATGAAAAAGATAAACTTGCATAACTTTCATTTGCATTCTTAAAAACATATATAATTTACCGAATTATTAAAAGGTGAAATGTTAATAAGAATATGTAATAGAGCATTATATAAGTAAAACTTAAATAATGAAAGTGTTCAGTGAACTTACGTTTATAAATAAGAATTTTAATATCATAATTGCTATAAACTTAAATTATAATTGAAATGTTACAAAATAAAATGTAATAGAAAGGTGAAAATTGTAAGTAAAAAATTATAAACTTAAGTTAAGGTTTGAAACTATTTATAATTAAGTAAATAATAAAATAAATACTATGCTGAATTAAATGATTATAATTTCAGAAAGGTTGAAATGATTTAGAAAATAGATTTAATGTTCAATGACACTATATAAGGAAATGGATCTAAATTAAAAAGTAAAAAACTTAAATATGAACTTCTACCTTAATAAATATTGATATCTAATGGAAACCAAGTATAAGTTTATAAATGTGAACTAAACTACAATAAAATGTATGAAAAACATAAATAGTGAATCCATTGATTATTATAAACAATTGAATGAAATAACTTATGTAAGAAATTAATATAAAGTAATGAAAAGAAATTTTCATTAAATGAATAAATGAAATGAATTTTTTAAGTAATGGATATAGAAAATGGAAATAAGTATTAAATGAATGAATGTGAATGAAATAGTCATTGTATGAATGAAACTGAAGGAAGGTAAAAATATGAAAAGAAATTAATAAGAATAAACACAAATAATGTGGAATCTGGCTTTTGTTTTGGCTTAGGGTTTGTTTGGAAAAGGATGTTTCTAATTGTTTGGATGTATGAATAATCTGTTGAGTTTTATCTAAGGCTGTTGAGTAAATGGTATACTTAGTAGTTATTTGTCATTGGATTCAATTAAAAGTTCTGAACCTAAACAAACCATTTGTTTTTCTTTATATAGATGAATGGTTGATTATTTTGATTCCTTACAATGATGGTATACTTTTTTGCAAGAGATTATTGTTATGTTATGTTGATTGTTTGTTATTAGTTGAAAACAATATAAACATTTCATTTTATATAATTATTAACTTTTTTGGATAATATAAGAGAAATGCAGGTTATGTAAGCAATTGCTACTACTTTTGGTTTCATACAAATAAGCGTTATTTGCCCAACAAATAGGTATTGTAACAACCCGCATATTTATCGATTTTATATTTAAATATTTTATTTAAATACTTTATCGATACTCGGAATTTAGTCCGAAAAGCTACTTTTTGCAAACAGTCGAATTAGGACTCGAGACCACTTCCATTGAGTTCAAAATGCCGTTTGCGATCTTTTTGAGAATAAACTTTGATATGTTTGGAGTTAGAGGAATTTTGCCACTTTTTACTTAGGGCTTTGGTTTAGGCTGAGCCCAATAACCCCACTTATGTATTCAGTCCCAACTCCACTCCAACTCTTCATTACTTCATTTATAATTCCTAGTACTCAAGCTTTAGCAACAATGGTGAGTGGAATGGGAAATTAAAACTTCAAACCCAAGTTTTCTTTTGCAAATCAAACTCTAGCTCCAAACTAATAGAAGAACCCATTGGTAAGCCTTCTCTTCATCTTCTCCAACTCCTTCTCTCTTGAATTTCAGAAATTCCTAAACCTAACTTTGGGAACGTTCTTCTTTTTGACCATAGATTCAAGCTCGTTTGGGTTGTGTTGAAGACAGGTTGATTCTCCCTTTGCTTTCGAGCTTCTTCTTAAATTGTTTGGGTTCAAAGGTGAGATTTTTATCTCACATCTTTGTTTATAATTATCTTCGATTGTTAGGTATGAATTCCTAACACTTATTCTTGTGCAATTGATTTTGGTTTGGATTGATTTGGTGTATATTCCAATTTTTGATGTTTTGAAATCAAAATCTATGAAAATCCTTTTATGGATATTTGGACATTGATATTTGAGGCGTATCGAAGAGCCGTTAGGGCTGGGTTGTCGCTTGGTGTAAATCCTTAGTCGTTGTAGCTCGAGCGATCGCTTCTGGTATCCGTTTGGCCATTTTTGGCCTAGGTTCAGGGAATGCCCTGAACCCTTGATTCAGACGTCTGAAACGTAGTATTCAGACGTCTGAATATTTGTAACGACCCAGAATTTTTAATAATTTAAATTTGAATATTTAATTAATTTTAAATATTAATAAGTGAATTTATAAGTCAAATAAATTTTTATTTGAATTATTGGATTTAATTGGATTATTAAATCGATAATTTAATATGTTAAATTATGGAAATAATTAAAAATTGAGTTAAAAATGATTGTAAATAATTTGGAAAATTTTATTTAATCATACTGGAGTTATAGAAATATTTTAGAACTTTTAAAATCGAATTAAAAGTAAATTTGTGAAAATTGAATATTTTAATATTTAATAATCGACTGTAAAATAGTCAATTTTTGAACAGTCTCAGAATTGAACGAAACCAGTTTCATTGGATCCGTAATAGTTAGTTATTACCGGATTTCAAATTTCGTGTCAATCGGAGCTATCGTTTGATCGTGGCAGCTCGAAACGCATCGAATTATTTTTTATTTAAATTTGACGAGTGAAAATAGCCATTTTTCAAAAAGTCTCGGATTTCGACGAAACTAGTTTCATCGGATCCGTAATGTGATATTATTGTAAGGTTTCAAATTTCAAGTCAATTGGATTTACCGTTTGTCCGGTACAAATTAAAACGCCTAGAAATCGATTTAAATCGGTTTAATTTAAATTGAACGTTTTCAGCCATAACTCGCACATACTTCCGAATTAGCTTCCGAAACCTGTTCCATTGTGTCCGGAACGCGGGATAAACCCTAGGTACGCTGGTTACGGCGCCTAAATCGGAGTTCGGAATTTCCGGGATGAATAGTGTCGCTCGTTCCTTATAAATAGCCCTACCCCTTCATAAATTTGATAAAATATCATTCCAAACCCTAATTCATTCATGTAGCCGGCCCTAAAACTGAATGGCCAGAAATCCATCTCCTTCATCTCTCAATCTCTCCCAATCTACAAGGAATTAGAAGAAGTGTTCAACACGAAAAAGGTAGAGCATGAAGAGAGCTTGAAATCCATACGGATATGATCGAGTTTGGAGTTGCGTAGAGGGAGCAAGGATGGGCCGTTCCCATCAGTTTTCGCACGCCTTTCTAGGCGTTTTGTGCAGCCGAGCTTGCTGGGGATGGGGCCGAACTTAGGTGGAGAGAGGGGCTTCAAGTTGCAACTCCCCGATCGAGTTTGCATCGAGTAATTAGGTTGAATTATTTAACCCTAAAAGCTAATGAATGGGTTCATAGCCGTGTTCTTATTCCTGGAGGATATACGAGAGGGAGAGATGAGGGAAGTCACGGCCATGATGGAGTTGCAGTTGGATCCAAGGGCTATGGTCAGTTAGGGGTTTAAAATATAAAAGTTATTGTTGAAATTATGTATATAAAACGTGTTCAAACTTCATAAATTCATAACTTTTTCATACGAGGTCGAAAAAATGCAAACTCAGTTGCGTTGGAATCGTATGGACGAGCACTACGCGATGGAGTTGGTTTAGAGTCGTTTGGAGTTAGTGAGAATTTCGGGTAAAATTAAACGCGCGTTTAATTTTATTCGAAATAAAAGCTTAAACGGAAATTAAAACCAAGGTGAGAATTTCTCACTCAATCGAATAGATTTCGATTTTATTTTTAATAGTTAGATTTAAAATATTTGAATGCATATTTGAATGATGACTGTAAATTATTGATTGTTAAAATAGACATTATGCGCCGTTAGTAAGCGGATGTTATTTAGTATAAACATATACCGCGAATATTTCATAAACAGTGAAATTGGTATTATATATAATATCAATATATATATATTGGCATATGTATATATTGCAGTTATTAATTTCCCGCAATTTTTTGTTTAGCGGATGAGACCCTATTACGCCGTTAGTAAGCGGATAATATTTATTAAAAACATGTACCGCGATAATTTCGTACTGGAGCGAAATTGGTATTGTGCTAATGTTTTTGAATGCAGGAAACAGGTTGGAGGGATCCAACTGGATTCCTCAACAGTATTTATTTAATTTCAGATATTTTGATATTTGATTGATTATCATATCGATATATGATATCGTTGTTAGTCGTGATTGACTATTTGATGTGTAGCATCATTGGACCCAGATTTTGGGATTTTAAAATGGTTTTAAAGTGATTTTTGAAAGTATACTATATTTTTGGAAATTGATCCATTTTAAATAATTAAACGCTATAATTTTTAAAGTTATAAAATTATGGGTTTTGTGAAATATAGTTAAAACGCTGATTTTTAGAAATACAGTTAAAAGCTGATTTTTGAGAAATATGGATTAATGATTTTATAAAATAATTTAAACTGGATTTTTGAACTTATTATTAAAAGTTTAAATATAGGAGTTATAAAATTTGATTATTTTATAAATCGAAATGATGAAATTATAAAAGAATTTAAAGACGTTTTAGAATAATAATATAAACTGATTTATATTAAGAGATTTATAAATGGATATTTATAAATTGAAATATAGACATTATAAAACGAGTTTTTATAAGTGTTTGAATTAAGTGAAAATGAATTTCATTAAAGAATGGAATTTATAGAATTATAAACCGTGAAGTTATAAATGAAATTTATAAATAGTAAGATTTATAAATTTGGTGAAATTATTTGAAGAATAGATTGGGTAAATCATTAAATCTTATAAGTTATAAGATTTATAATTATGAAGTTTAAAGAACGATTTTATAAAATAATCGTTTTATAAGTATTTAACTTATAATATAAACATTTAGTTTATAATTGAGTTATAAACTGAAATAGGTTAATAAAGGAATTTATAAAAAGGAAGTTTTTATAAATAAAAAGAAACGGAATTTATAAACGTTGTTTTATAAATCCGCAAATAACTTATTTTGATAAGTTAATTGTTATAACTTATAAATGGAGTTATATTCACGTTTAGACAGTGAATAATTCTTTAAGTTAAAGTGAATAGAAATGATGAAGTTTGTTAACGTAGTTTATTCACGTTTTTGAACAGTGAATAACACGTTAAAGAAATTGTTTAGAATGTGAATGTTTTAAATAAAATTAAAACGATCTAACGATGTTTTACGCAACATTCGTTTTGGCCCAAATAAAAATGTTTAAGTGAATAATTTCCTTAAATAATGAGACATATACTTAATTCGATTTAAGTATATTGAATATTTTCTAAGTGTTGAAAATAAAAGAGATTTGTGAATTACTTATGAATAAATAAGTATGGAAATGTTTTCCAATATGAAGTGAATAATTAGAATTTATCTTTTTGAAGATAAATTGAAATGGATAGTTGAAATTGTATATGCATGGATATTTTGAAATATAAATTCATTATGGAATTTATATGTGAAAGGGAATTTGTTTGAAAATAAATGTTGATTTATTTGTGAAGTGTTGAAATTATATATCTTGTAAAGATATTTTGGAAAAATAAATAATTTGGAAAATTATTTGGAATCTGGTGATGTATGCATATCCAGTGATAGTTCAATAACCAACTATCAATATTTCCCTTTGAATGGGTATTTGATGTGATTTGATTGAATTTGAATGCACACTTATTTTTGAATAAGCGCTCACTATTCGGGTTAACCGGGAAAGGACCATGGGGTCGTATAACCCATTCCGAATATGTGATACGTCGTGAATTGCATTTGAAGATCGGTGTTGAAGACCGGTATTTGCGAGAGCGATAGGATGACCTATCGATTGTCTCTGCACTGGGTCGCACCTGGTATAGAGATTCCATAAGTGATGGGAAATCCGATCAGGATTGTGAATATCCGGATTGCAAGGGCTTCGTAAGAAGTGCCTTCGGTTTTGTTCGATCCCGGAACAGACTTGTATGGATTGTATGCCTGACATTACAATTTGAGATATAAAGCCGATTTCTTTCAAATATATTTCTGTTGGTGGCGGAGAATTTATTCTTTGCTTAACACCCTTCTTTGAGACGTACGAGCTCAAAGGTTGTATAGTTGAAGTTATCAGCGATATATTCCCAGTTTGGTAATGTGACATGCTAAGTGATGCTGAAATGATCATTGTGTTGATTATTTGTGATAGGATCATTTATTTGATCGTCTATCTTAGTGATCATTGTGTTGATCATTTGTTGACCCAAAGCATGGCTTTTGTATAAAGTATGTTTTTGTGAACGTGAATTCGTCGAGCCTCACATCCCGGAAATGGTCAAAACAGGAAAGATGCGGCAAGGTTATTAGGGGTTGCTGTAGCTCCCCTTAGGGTATGTGCATTTCCTTCTGGAAAGGGGTGGTATCATGGTATGGATCCCAGATACTTACTCATGTTGAAAACACTCTATTTATTATGGTGTGATGTTGGATATCGAGCGCTCGGTTGAAAAGGTCCTAAAGGACCGGGGAATGGCGTGCTCGTGTCAGTAGTTACCCAGTTAAGGGGTAACCCGGCCTTGTGTTGGCAGAGATCCGGTTTGGTTCTCGGGGATGTCTTTCCAGAGGCATTCTCAGTGGCAATGGGAAGTTCCTTGGCCTGACCATTTGTTGGAAATCCAATTCCCAATACGAAACCCTGTACGGTATTAGTTGTAGAACCTGCTATTCACTTATGGTGGTCACCACTGTTTGGATAGTAGCTATAGTAGGCATAGTTCGAAATGTCTATGTTGGCTAAGATTTATATTCTACTTTCGAAATGATTTCCTATACTATGCACTAGTAATAATATCAAATATTATTTTAAATGCGTATCAAGCATCTTTGACTATCATAAGGAGAAATCTCCTCCGATTCTGCGTTTGCATTGTGTGTGTGTGCGGGAGGCCTTATGGTAGTCTCATTTTTAAAAAGCATTGCGAATTAATTTAAAAATATCCCTCTTTTTGATTTTAAATAAATAAACTGTTTTGAGTTCTCACACCAGTCACATGACTGACTTGGAGTTTATTGTTTTCCTTCCTAAACTCTGGGTGCCCACCAATTTCCACACGGGCAGTTAAGAGTTAGGTTTATCAGGATATTCTGGATATTCTGGAGTTGCTGGAGGCAAGATGGATGGCATGGCATATTACTTATATAGTATTTCTTTTTCCGCTGCATTGTTTATTGTTGTATGTTGTTGTACACTCTGATGATATGATGTAATGTAATGAAATGAAATGTAATAACTGATATAGTTCTTTGTTTAAAGATTATTCATTTATTATTATATGTTGTTCCGCTGCGAATTGTGAGATTCTGTTGTTGTTCTGTTGTTTCCTTTCTGTCCGTTCTATTATTAAAATGCTTCTATCTTCTATTTTCAAATTCTCTATTTTCTTTCTCTGTTTTCTAAAAATTGTCTATCTTCTTTCCTCTCTATTTTTCTTTCTATTTTCTATCTCTTCTCTCTTCTTTCTTTCTTTTTCTTAAATTCTTCTTAAAACCCCTAAGGGTTCGTATTTTCGTTCATCTTGAATTAAACAAAGGAGATTAGTGTCTATTCAAGGAGTACGGACTTACGGGTCTTTACATTTGGTATCAGAGCTGATGGTTAAGCGACAACCATGGTTCTGTTGGGTATTAATTCATTAGAGATAGAGTCAGTAGTACTCTAGAATGAGTTTGAGTGTAATAATAGCTATGAGAGCGTATTTGTTAGTGAATATAAAAATTGTTTTATATTGTGATGATTGGTTTATTGAGTGGTATATGAACTTTCGTCAGCGTGGTCCGCAAGACTATGCCGAAGGGGTTTCTAAACACTTGAATAGAACAATTCGACATAATATTGTTTTAAATTGGGTAAATGAAATAATTTTACCTTAAGTATATTTTATATATGAAGGAATAATTTTTCAGAATTATTAAAGTGTATGTAAGTTAATTGTTAGGTTGTTTGAATAATCTAAATAAAAGAATAATTGTATAAGTAAAAGAATTATAAGAATTGAATTATAATTAAAGTGAATTACAATTGTGAAATAAACTTATATATACAAGAAGTAAAATTATATGAATATGAGTTGTAAATAAAAAATGAATATAAGGTTAAATAAAATATAACTTAAGTGTTGTTGAATGGAATTGATTTTGGTATCGAAGTAAATAATCAAGTGGATTAAAAGAAATGTGAACTTAAGTTATGTGAATGAAATTCAACTTTGTAATTGAATTGAATAAATGAATTGAATGTTAATCGATTGAATGAAAATAATTGATAAAAAAATAATGAATATAAGTGTTAATTCATTAAAATCTAATTTTATTGGAAGTTGAATAAATTGAATGAGAATGAATATAAGTAAAGGAATTTGGTTGTAACTAATATACATTGGTTGTTATATGGTTGTTAGTTGATTGTTTATAATTCATTAAGATTTAATGAAATTGGAAGCTATGTAATTGAATTCAAATTAGAAGTAAATAAATTTGAATAGAATTGAAGGTGAATTGGATTTAATTAGTGAATGTTAACAAATTGAAACTAATTAGAATTGAGAATGAATGTTAGTAAATCCAATGTAAACAAATCAAATGTGATTTAAAGTGAAAACCCAAATTCATTGAATATTAATGAGAATATAAATGAATATTGATTGGTTATGGATTATAGTTGGTTGATGGTTGATGTTTGCATTTGTTGTTTAGTTGCATTTGCTATGTGACATGTATAGTTATGTTGCTATATGTTGTATATTGAGATTATTTGCATATATGCATGATTCTCATGTTGTTTGTTGAGTTTAGTAGGTGCGGATCGCGTTTGCTTCGCATTTGGAGTTCGCTTTTGCGCTATATTAGCCGTATATGCTTGCTAATAAAGTATAAGGTACATATCTCGGATTAAATATCGTACTTTTACACTTTTTTCCCTTCGGGATGCCTCATTACTTGATGAGATGTATATTTGTGATATATATACTGTCATTTTTTTTTCGGATCGAGCCGCGCAAAGGAGACTATGGCGAATTTTTCCGAAAATTTAAGGCGTTAGAAAATTTTTGAGAAAATTGGGAAAATTTTGGGAAACTTTAAACTTTGTTTTAAAGTTGAAAGTTAAATGATATAATTGTTTTTGAAAAGATAACTAAGTATGATTTGAAAACTTAGTAAAGTATGGTAAGAAGTTTAATTATGAATTTTGGAAAAATAAATAAATTCTGTAATTTTCTTACTTGTAATTTCGAGGACGAAATTCTTTTAAGGGGGAAAGATTGTAACGACCCAGAATTTTTAATAATTTAAATTTGAATATTTAATTAATTTTAAATATTAATAAGTGAATTTATAAGTCAAATAAATTTTTATTTGAATTATTGGATTTAATTGGATTATTAAATCGATAATTTAATATGTTAAATTATGGAAATAATTAAAAATTGAGTTAAAAATGATTGTAAATAATTTGGAAAATTTTATTTAATCATACTGGAGTTATAGAAATATTTTAGAACTTTTAAAATCGAATTAAAAGTAAATTTGTGAAAATTGAATATTTTAATATTTAATAATCGACTGTAAAATAGTCAATTTTTGAACAGTCTCAGAATTGAACGAAACCAGTTTCATTGGATCCGTAATAGTTAGTTATTACCGGATTTCAAATTTCGTGTCAATCGGAGCTATCGTTTGATCGTGGCAGCTCGAAACGCATCGAATTATTTTTTATTTAAATTTGACGAGTGAAAATAGCCATTTTTCAAAAAGTCTCGGATTTCGACGAAACTAGTTTCATCGGATCCGTAATGTGATATTATTGTAAGGTTTCAAATTTCAAGTCAATTGGATTTACCGTTTGTCCGGTACAAATTAAAACGCCTAGAAATCGATTTAAATCGGTTTAATTTAAATTGAACGTTTTCAGCCATAACTCGCACATACTTCCGAATTAGCTTCCGAAACCTGTTCCATTGTGTCCGGAACACGGGATAAACCCTAGGTACGCTGGTTACGGCGCCTAAATCGGAGTTCGGAATTTCCGGGATGAATAGTGTCGCTCGTTCCTTATAAATAGCCCTACCCCTTCATAAATTTGATAAAATATCATTCCAAACCCTAATTCATTCATGTAGCCGGCCCTAAAACTGAATGGCCAGAAATCCATCTCCTTCATCTCTCAATCTCTCCCAATCTACAAGGAATTAGAAGAAGTGTTCAACACGAAAAAGGTAGAGCATGAAGAGAGCTTGAAATCCATACGGATATGATCGAGTTTGGAGTTGCGTAGAGGGAGCAAGGATGGGCCGTTCCCATCAGTTTTCGCACGCCTTTCTAGGCGTTTTGTGCAGCCGAGCTTGCTGGGGATGGGGCCGAACTTAGGTGGAGAGAGGGGCTTCAAGTTGCAACTCCCCGATCGAGTTTGCATCGAGTAATTAGGTTGAATTATTTAACCCTAAAAGCTAATGAATGGGTTCATAGCCGTGTTCTTGTTCCTGGAGGATATACGAGAGGGAGAGATGAGGGAAGTCACGGCCATGATGGAGTTGCAGTTGGATCCAAGGGCTATGGTCAGTTAGGGGTTTAAAATATAAAAGTTATTGTTGAAATTATGTATATAAAACGTGTTCAAACTTCATAAATTCATAACTTTTTCATACGAGGTCGAAAAAATGCAAACTCAGTTGCGTTGGAATCGTATGGACGAGCACTACGCGATGGAGTTGGTTTGGAGTCGTTTGGAGTTAGTGAGAATTTCGGGTAAAATTAAACGCGCGTTTAATTTTATTCGAAATAAAAGCTTAAACGGAAATTAAAACCAAGGTGAGAATTTCTCACTCAATCGAATAGATTTCGATTTTATTTTTAATAGTTAGATTTAAAATATTTGAATGCATGTTTGAATGATGACTGTAAATTATTGATTGTTAAAATAGACATTATGCGCCGTTAGTAAGCGGATGTTATTTAGTATAAACATATACCGCGAATATTTCATAAACAGTGAAATTGGTATTATATATAATATCAATATATATATATTGGCATATGTATATATTGCAGTTATTGATTTCCCGCAATTTTTTGTTTAGCGGATGAGACCCTATTACGCCGTTAGTAAGCGGATAATATTTATTAAAAACATGTACCGCGATAATTTCGTACTGGAGCGAAATTGGTATTGTGCTAATGTTTTTGAATGCAGGAAACAGGTTGGAGGGATCCAACTGGATTCCTCAACAGTATTTATTTAATTTCAGATATTTTGATATTTGATTGATTATCATATCGATATATGATATCGTTGTTAGTCGTGATTGACTATTTGATGTGTAGCATCATTGGACCCAGATTTTGGGATTTTAAAATGGTTTTAAAGTGATTTTTGAAAGTATACTATATTTTTGGAAATTGATCCATTTTAAATAATTAAACGCTATAATTTTTAAAGTTATAAAATTATGGGTTTTGTGAAATATAGTTAAAACGCTGATTTTTAGAAATACAGTTAAAAGCTGATTTTTGAGAAATATGGATTAATGATTTTATAAAATAATTTAAACTGGATTTTTGAACTTATTATTAAAAGTTTAAATATAGGAGTTATAAAATTTGATTATTTTATAAATCGAAATGATGAAATTATAAAGGAATTTAAAGACGTTTTAGAATAATAATATAAACTGATTTATATTAAGAGATTTATAAATGGATATTTATAAATTGAAATATAGACATTATAAAACGAGTTTTTATAAGTGTTTGAATTAAGTGAAAATGAATTTCATTAAAGAATGGAATTTATAGAATTATAAACCGTGAAGTTATAAATGAAATTTATAAATAGTAAGATTTATAAATTTGGTGAAATTATTTGAAGAATAGATTGGATAAATCATTAAATCTTATAAGTTATCAGATTTATAATTATGAAGTTTAAAGAACGATTTTATAAAATAATCGTTTGATAAGTATTTAACTTATAATATAAACATTTAGTTTATAATTGAGTTATAAACTGAAATAGGTTAATAAAGGAATTTATAAAAAGGAAGTTTTTATAAATAAAAAGAAACGGAATTTATAAACGTTGTTTTATAAATCCGCAAATAACTTATTTTGATAAGTTAATTGTTATAACTTATAAATGGAGTTATATTCACGTTTAGACAGTGAATAATTCTTTAAGTTAAAGTGAATAGAAATGATGAAGTTTGTTAACGTAGTTTATTCACGTTTTTGAACAGTGAATAACACGTTAAAGAAATTGTTTAGAATGTGAATGTTTTAAATAAAATTAAAACGATCTAACGATGTTTTACGCAACATTCGTTTTGGCCCAAATAAAAATGTTTAAGTGAATAATTTCCTTAAATAATGAGATATATTCTTAATTCGATTTAAGTATATTGAATATTTTCTAAGTGTTGAAAATAAAAGAGATTTGTGAATTACTTATGAATAAATAAGTATGGAAATGTTTTCCAATATGAAGTGAATAATTAGAATTTATCTTTTTGAAGATAAATTGAAATGGATAGTTGAAATTGTATATGCATGGATATTTTGAAATATAAATTCATTATGGAATTTATATGTGAAAGGGAATTTGTTTGAAAATAAATGTTGATTTATTTGTGAAGTGTTGAAATTATATATCTTGTAAAGATATTTTGGAAAAATAAATAATTTGGAAAATTATTTGGAATCTGGTGATGTATGCATATCCAGTGATAGTTCAATAACCAACTATCAATATTTCCCTTTGAATGGGTATTTGATGTGATTTGATTGAATTTGAATGCACACTTATTTTTGAATAAGCGCTCACTATTCGGGTTAACCGGGAAAGGACCATGGGGTCGTATAACCCATTCCGAATATGTGATACGTCGTGAATTGCATTTGAAGATCGGTGTTGAAGACCGGTATTTGCGAGAGCGATAGGATGACCTATCGATTGTCTCTGCACTGGGTCGCACCTGGTATAGAGATTCCATAAGTGATGGGAAATCCGATCAGGATTGTGAATATCCGGATTGCAAGGGCTTCGTAAGAAGTGCCTTCGGTTTTGTTCGATCCCGGAACAGACTTGTATGGATTGTATGCCTGACATTACAATTTGAGATATAAAGCCGATTTTTTTCAAATATATTTCTGTTGGTGGCGGAGAATTTATTCTTTGCTTAACACCCTTCTTTGA
The DNA here is from genome assembly GCA_030765085.1 of Allium cepa. Classification (NCBI taxonomy): domain Eukaryota; kingdom Viridiplantae; phylum Streptophyta; class Magnoliopsida; order Asparagales; family Amaryllidaceae; genus Allium; species Allium cepa. Next base: position 975,177,088 of record CM060935.1, read on the forward strand.
GACGTACGAGCTCAAAGGTTATATAGTTGAAGTTATCAGCGATATATTCCCAGTTTGGTAATGTGACATGCTAAGTGATGCTGAAATGATCATTGTGTTGATTATTTGTGATAGGATCATTTATTTGATCGTCTATCTTAGTGATCATTGTGTTGATCATTTGTTGACCCAAAGCATGGCTTTTGTATAAAGTATGTTTTTGTGGACGTGAATTCGTCGAGCCTCACATCCCGGAAATGGTCAAAACAGGAAAGATGCGGCAAGGTTATTAGGGGTTGCTGTAGCTCCCCTTAGGGTATGTGCATTTCCTTCTGGAAAGGGGTGGTATCATGGTATGGAGCCCAGATACTTACTCATGTTGAAAACACTCTATTTATTATGGTGTGATGTTGGATATCGAGCGCTCGGTTGAAAAGGTCCTAAAGGACCGGGGAATGGCGTGCTCGTGTCAGTAGTTACCCAGTTAAGGGGTAACCCGGCCTTGTGTTGGCAGAGATCCGGTTTGGTTCTCGGGGATGTCTTTCCAGAGGCATTCTCAGTGGCAATGGGAAGTTCCTTGGCCTGACCATTTGTTGGAAATCCAATTCCCAATACGAAACCCTGTACGGTATTAGTTGTAGAACCTGCTATTCACTTATGGTGGTCACCACTGTTTGGATAGTAGCTATAGTAGGCATAGTTCGAAATGTCTATGTTGGCTAAGATTTATATTCTACTTTCGAAATGATTTCCTACACTATGCACTAGTAATAATATCAAATATTATTTTAAATGCGTATCAAGCATCTTTGACTATCATAAGGAGAAATCTCCTCCGATTCTGCGTTTGCATTGTGTGTGTGTGCGGGAGGCCTTATGGTAGTCTCATTTTTAAAAAGCATTGCGAATTAATTTAAAAATATCCCTCTTTTTGATTTTAAAATAAATAAACTGTTTTGAGTTCTCACACCAGTCACATGACTGACTTGGAGTTTATTGTTTTCCTTCCTAAACTCTGGGTGCCCACCAATTTCCACACGGGCAGTTAAGAGTTAGGTTTATCAGGATATTCTGGATATTCTGGAGTTGCTGGAGGCAAGATGGATGGCATGGCATATTACTTATATAGTATTTCTTTTTCCGCTGCATTGTTTATTGTTGTATGTTGTTGTACACTCTGATGATATGATGTAATGTAATGAAATGAAATGTAATAACTGATATAGTTCTTTGTTTAAAGATTATTCATTTATTATTATATGTTGTTCCGCTGCGAATTGTGAGATTCTGTTGTTGTTCTGTTGTTTCCTTTCTGTCCGTTCTATTATTAAAATGCTTCTATCTTCTATTTTCAAATTCTCTATTTTCTTTCTCTGTTTTCTAAAAATTGTCTATCTTCTTTCCTCTCTATTTTTCTTTCTATTTTCTATCTCTTCTCTCTTCTTTCTTTCTTTTTCTTAAATTCTTCTTAAAACCCCTAAGGGTTCGTATTTTCGTTCATCTTGAATTAAACAAAGGAGATTAGTGTCTATTCAAGGAGTACGGACTTACGGGTCTTTACAATATTATACTGGGAATTTTTATTCCCTAGTATTCAGACGTCTGAATCTATATTTCAGACGTCTGAATTGGTTCATTTGGAACCAGAAAGGAAATAGGCTAAAAAGTGCCTATTTCAGACGTCTGAAATCAACGATTCAGACGTCTGAATTCTATTTTGGAAAAATATTTTATTTTCCGAATTCAGACGTCTGAATCCTTGATTTCAGATGTCTGAATCTGCACTCTTTTTGCCTATTTTCCTATTCGCTTGGGAATTCCAACTTTAGTTGATTTATGTTGATTCCGATTTGTTGATTATCATTTATTATGGACTTGATGACTTTTATATCGGAATTTTTGGGAATATCCATTTCGATAGATTCCGTAATCGATTTCTTTGGATTTTATTCATGTCTTCGAATGTGAATTTTGATGATTGATTGTTTCTACAATCATTTCTATGATTTGTAACTTTAAAAATACGAAGGTTTTCTATACTAGTAGTAAATATCAAAACTCTTTCTTCAAATGATTTCAACACTATTTTAGTACAAAGCTCGTTTTCTCAAACCGATTTCTAATCTATTAGTATATACAAACCTTTACCTCACTCGGATGAGAAATCTAATAAACGACTTAGTAAAACAAGTGGTACGAAACGCTTGCGTTTACTTCGTCGGTTAATTCTTGGATTGTTCGATTGAATCTCTTGTGACAATTTTCTAGTGCAGATCTACAATTTGTTCGTAAATATTTAAGTTAAGCTAGTGGTTATGGGACATGAAGCTAAGCTCATATATTTACTAGCTTACTATAATTGACACTTTTTGATGATCATGACGATCATTTTATGATTTAGACTAGCAATTGTGCGAGGTCTCTTTGTTTGCAATGTTAGACTAGACCTCATGGGCGTGATTCCGACTCACACATATCTCTTTGTCCGCAAGGTTAGTCTAGACACCAATTGTGTGATTTCGACTCACACATACCCCTTTTTCTTTTGGTTAGCCTAGACACCATTTGTGTGATTTCGACTCACACATATCTTTTCTGTCTACGAGGTTAGACTAGACACCATTTCTGTCATTTCGACTCACACATACCCTTCTTGCTTTTTGGTTAGTCTAGACCTCAACTGTGTGATTTTGACTCACACATATGGGGTAGCTCCCCATTGTATTCGGACCGTCATGTGATAGGCCTCTTTCTCTTTTTATGATTTCTGGATTTCATGTGTTGATTTCTGGAAATTTTATGCTTCGCCTATTTTCGTGGTGTGTCATTGACTTGTTGTGAGTACAAGTTTTGGGTATGATACCCTCTTTGGATCTTTGAGAAGGTTCTGGTGATATTGATTTATCTCTTATTGATTGATCTTCTGTTGATCATTATTTGCATGCTTCTAGTAGTATGTCAGTATGGATGTTTTATGTTTGTGCCATATCTTTTACTTTATATCATGTCATCTGATATTTATAGCTAGACTTATCCGTTTATTATTTCTTATAAATAATACTCGGGTCAGACCGAGATGTTATAGGTGTTTCTGCTTGACTTCTCCCCCAGGGGTTTACTACTCTGACTTTTGGCTGACCTTTTAGATTAGCAGTTTTTGTCGTTTACATTTGAGATATAGACTCATAGATGTATTCTTTTGTATAGCACATGTTGCTACCCTTATGTATTATTGTGGATCTTTCTGACCACTACTCTGATGTACACTTTCATGTGTTAGTTATATATTCATATCTTCTTCCGCCTTTGTGATATGGATGTCTGTGACTGATTTGTGTTATGTTTATTTCTATGTTTGTTTCCGAAGGTTATATATAGCCACTGTGTAGTAGCTTTGAGTTTGCGTCGGTATGTCGGATTTCCTCTTAAGATGAAATGCATGTTATATTTTATCTGGCATATCGGTGCCCGCGCAAAGCAATTACATAGAGGGTCGCTCCTCAACAGCCTTATTCTCCGTGCTAGTTGACAGCATTACTCCGTAGTGTTCTTGGCTAGCGTGGGTATAGAGGTGGGGAGTCACAGCTATGCTTTCGAATTATGGTTTTATAACGATATTATATTATTTTCACGTTGTTGGGATATATTATTTTGAAATATATGTGATACATATTGTATTTTAATATTATTATTTCTCTTGAGCCTCTACGTATAAAGGAGACTCTGTTGAAATTTGTCGAAAATTTTGGACTTAGAAAATTTTGAGGAATGTTTTCCGAACTTTACTACTTTGAGTATAAAAGGATTTAGTGGTTATAAATTGATATATTTTATTTAAATTAATTAATTTTGTAAATTTAATTATTTATAAATTTAATATTTTGAATGAGATATTTTAATTTCTATATTCCCTCTTTTCCTTTTCGAGGACGAAAAGTTTTGAGTGGGGGAGAGTGTAACGACCCGTAAAAATTTCGATAATTAAATTGTTCATTTTAATAGGATTTTGTAATTTAAAGTTGGAAGAAATAAAATTTTGCGATCTGTTAATGAAAATAAAAACTAGAATGAAATTGTAACCATGTTAATTCAAGTTAATTATTAACAACTTTAATGAAATTCCAATCAATGGAAATAATGTAAATGTTATGACTTGGTTATAAAATTTAATATAAGGGAACAAATGTAAGTAGTGAATTAATGTATGGAATAGCATAATAAATGGTAACCGAATAAAATGAGTATTATGTAAGTGATTACAACATTCACCTGTAAGTAATAATCTTATAAATATGATTAAAGGTTAATTGTGATAATCATTATAAGTTATCTATTTATTTAGTGTGTTAAATTTAATTGGAAATTTATTATAATAAATTGATAGTAAATGTTACATTAATGTGAGTTAAGACAATGACTGTTAATTGTAAATGTAATAAAATAAATAGAAATGTTAATTATATTCATAATGTAATAATTGATTTTTATAAATAGTGAAATCAAGATAAATAAATCAATTTTGGGATTTTAAATTATATTTAATGTGTGAAATTGACAAAATTCAATATAGTTGAAATATGGTAATTAATAAAACTAAAAGATGGAAATTGGAGGATATTAATGTAATGAAATGCAAACCATATATTAGCTTTGTTTATGAAATAATAATTGATTGAGTATAAAGATTTGAATCAAACAAAATCAATTTATTGGAATTAAACTTTAATTAATTGCAGCTGAATTTGAACGTTGTAATTATTCAAATAATCAACACTGAAATTGATATGTAGATTTACTTTAAATTATTATATATGTCTAGGTAATCAAAATTAATAAAATTTGTTAATTATTATATTGGTATTGAAAGGTGATTTAAGCAATTTAATTATTAACTTATTTAATTAACGTGAAAATTGCCATTTTGGCAACTGTCTCAGATTTCTACGAAACAAGTTTCATCGATTCCATAACAGTGAATTATTATAAGATTTCAAGATTCGTTATGATCGGACTAGTCCTTTACTCGTACAGGCTCGAAATGCGTAGAAATCAATTTAATTAAAATCAATTGAAATCAATTTGAAATAAGATGATTTTAACATAACTTCTTCATACGATTGAATTAGAATTTGAAATTACCTATTCCATTGATTTTAAAACTATCCAAAACATTTATTTTGATATATATAATTACCCATTTTCATTCCAGAGGCGAAACGGGCTTTGCGGGTCGTTCATCGTTCAACTTTCCAAACCAATCTAGCCCATTCTTTCAATTTTCAGCTCTGCCAATAAATAGATCGTTATAATCCCTGGGTCATTTCTTATTTCTGATTTCAGTGTGTGCATTTCCTTCTCAACTCCTTATTCCAATGGCAGACAAACCTTAATTCCCAAATTGCAAATCCAAATCAAATTGAAAATCAAACTCTACAAACTATATCGAATTATATATCGATTTGAAGCTCTCTACGAGCGCATCTTAGATCTGTAATTCATTTTCCTATTTGAACCACTGTTGCTTAAAAATTAAATAACAAATCATGACCATTCATCGAGTCGCGGTTAACTTTGCCTGATCGTTGATTTGAAGATACGGTTGTGCAGAGGGGACTGAGGGGAGTTCATCTAGGTGTGTCGCTCGTCGTTTCATCGGTTGGATCAGAGGTGATAATTCGATTGGGGTTTTGGAATCGGTGGCGGCTACACATGTTTGGGGCACGATTGGTGGTGTTGGGTGGTCACGCAAGGGGGGTCGGAGGTCAGCGCTTGCATGGATGCGGTCGGCGCGGCCATAGTGGCCATAAGCGGTGGCGATTTGCGGCGGCCTGGGTGGCATCGGGATTTGTTCGAGCGCGACTGGGTTTTCTAGGGGAGATGTCGACGTGGTACTTTCCTTTTTTATTTTTCCTTTTCATTTTAATTTCATTTTTGATTTCAGATGTTCTAACTCGTATAATTTTTACATACAAATTTCAATTCACGCCGGTTTGATCCTTTGGGATCGTATCAAAATTATGGACATTCTGACGCTGGTTTGGACGGATTCTGAGATCGTTTGGATTTAGGCCCTAAATTGGATTTAAATTCGATTTAAATTCAAAGGTTTGTGTTTTAAACCACTGACAACTTCTAAAATTTCTTACGTTTGTTAAATTAAATTTATGATGTGATTAGGAATTTATTTATGGCTGTTTGGTAAGTTTTAAATCGTCATCATAGTTAATTTTAATTTATTTGAATTAAATCGTTATTTAATTTACTATCGAATTTTAAATTGCCAATTAAATACCTGTTAATAATTATCAGTTCCCCATTATTATTTATTGATTGATTTGGATGATGATTTTAATGTATGTTTGATTGTTGATATTGAATGTTGTATTTTATATCGTTATAAACTGCAAGTTCACTATGGGTTAAAATGATACATACCCAAATGATCTATAGATTAAGGAAAAATTTTTATCGGTTGAAATGATAGACTCGAGTGATTTTATGGACTTACTATTTAATTCGCGATTGCGGTTTGAAATGATATATAAGCGTAAAAATTTAAATTGCGAATTGAAATGATAAATATCTGTACCACTTCACCTTAGGGTAGAGAATTATATACAGACACTGGATTGGTTAAATATAATGATTTTAAATCCTCAATTTTTAAATTTAATTGAATGAAATTTTGGAATAAACTGCTTTTATATTTGAGTTATTGAAAATCAAGTTATGATGAAATTTGAATTGATTAATGCAATTGTTTTAAAGAAATTAGATTTAAAAATTTAAAGTTGAATTTTGTGGTATAAATGGAATTAAACGGAATTGAGTTATTGAACTGTTTGAAATATCACTTTGAAATATATTGGAATGTGAGTGAGTTAAATTGATGTTTCGAACATGGTTTGGAAGTAATATAAAATTTAGTAATTTTATTGTGAGCTGAATTGTGAAAGTGAGTTTAGTGATTTCGAAATGTGAAATGGTGCAGATATGTTGAAATAAAATGAATGATTAAATTTATATAAATTCCAAACTCATGTTTCCAAAAATAAACTGTTTAAAATATATTATTGTTGTAACGTCCCTCTTTTTCGCACGGTTTAAATCGACGATAAACCACACACGTCAGACTTAAAACATACAAATAGGCAGATTGTTATGGGGTAAATTAGAAAATCAAAGAAAAAACAGAACAGAATCTTGCGGTGGAACGATAAAATATAATAATCAATATACAGTTCATAAACTGTTTTACAAAACATTTTATTTTTCTTATACAATAAATATCAGAGTTCACATACCAAAGGATAATAACAATGCAGCGGAATAAAATGGTGTAGTGATATAATATAGTAGATAATAGTAATATAAATCTTCGTCCTCATCCTCCAGAGCTAAAGTCTTCGAATCTTGAAATGCTCAGGCAGACCCGAGCGAATTGAAAAGACAAAACACTCGAGTCAGAACTAAAATATCTTATGTGAGTTAAATTAATAAAAATAAATATGAGTGCAGTAACTTAAGAGATGCTCGAGATTCACATCTCCTAAGGATCCGTTAAACTATTTACTATGTAGTAATATTTCGCTATTATAATAATGTCAAATAGTAAAACAAACTTACTTTTTTCTTAGCATTAAGGGGTTACCCATATAGCCCTTAACACGTAATAGTCCTAGTAGTCCATCCAATATCATGGTCCCTCCTGATCGGGAAGCCACCAAAGGATACCACACGGGCTACGGGAGAAATCCAAACTCGTACAAGGCACGATAGGGTAGGTGACACGGCACAACTAGGCAATGCCAGCGTAGATATACCAATTACGCTTCCGGGTCAGTAATAACGCGTAGCGCGCAGCTACCGCCTACCTCGAGCCAAACCCCCAAATAAAAAAAATTAAAAGTGGCCAATGAATCAATCCAAAAGTCAAAGTATAACATCGAAGGGATGTGTCCGATCAAAGGTGCTACCTCATTAAGACGTCAATCGCTCATGTTTTAGCCACCTTATGCCAATTCATGGGGTCGGGTCCACGAATTTACCTCAAAGGAAACGCTGTTACCATCCTACTTCATTCTAGAATCTCCACCGCGTACACAGTTGTTAAAGTGGTTTTCGGAGTTGGCAGAGAGTATGACAACTTCTGATCCCGGTCCCTTCAACAACCAATCGTTATTATAACACCGCGGTCTTTTCAAAATAGTTTATACTTTAAAACCAGAACATAATATCCATTTCAAAACCATACAAATTTGATATCATTTCTATTTTAAAACCCAAATCTATATGATATCATTTGATTTCAAATATATCTTTTTTCCAAGAAATCATAGCACTATTAAATTTATATACCTTGGAACCAACATTCGAAATTATACACTTTTAAGACATCATACTTTGTAATTCATAACTTAGTAACATTTCAATTTCGATAAAACATTTCAATTTCAATATATTTCAAGGCTTAAATATTCCAAAATTCCAAAACTAAATTTGATAATCTAGATTCAAAATCAAATCTTCTATTATTTAGTTTGAAATATTTCACATAATAAATCCATTTTCACTTTAAACAAACTCAAATTTCAAATACTAAATATTTTCTTCAGTTCATTTATACTTGAAATAATCATTTTATTCACCTAGACCTAAAAATCCAGTTATAATAATTATACCTTTTAAATTTTCAATTCAATAAATTTCACATCAACCTTTTAGAGTTTAATTCTTAAATAAATTCAGTTCCAAATAAATCTCCAATTTATCTCCCAACCTTAATTTATTTAAATCATTATATAGTCTATATTAAAATAAAATTTAAATACTTACTCACATTTATTTTAACAAAAATCAAACTCTATTATTAAACTTCATTTTTATTTAACAAACTTATACATAGCTTAAATTCAAGCATTTTTCTATATATAAAAATAATGTTTATATAATATCAAAAATCAATATTCATTAAACCATATTATATAAAATAATCAAACTTATTATTGGTCTTATTTTTATATTGCAAAGCATATTTATATATAGCTAAAATCAATAAAAATTTGACGTTTACATAACATCTAAGACAATATTTATATAATCCGTATATTTCTTTACAAAACCATAGAAATCATTTCAACATATTTTTTTAATATATAGACCGCAGTGTCTGTATATAATTTTCTACCCTATGGTCAAGTGATACGGATATTTATCATTTCAATCCGTAATTTAAAATAAAAATTACGGTTATATATCATTTCAAACCGTAATCCCGAATGAAATAAGAATGCATAATAACTTGCAGTTTATAATGATGTAAAATACAACATCCATTCACCCAATATCAACCATCAACCATTAATCACAATCATCATCCAATTAAATCAATAGCATCAATATATAATGGATAATAAACAATGGGTATCAACTAGCAGTTTATATTCAATAATAAATTAAATGAAAATTTAACTGGCAATTTATATGCAATAAATAAATTAAATAACCATTTAATTCAAATAAATTAAATTTAACTGGGATGATGATTAAAAATAAGTCAAACAGTCATAAATCAATTTCTAATCACATCCTAAATCAATTTAACAAACATAAGAAATTTTAGAAGTTGTGAGTGGGTTAAAATAGTCACCTTTTGAATTTAAATTGAATTTTAAATCCAATTTAAACCCAAAATTCAAACAGTCTCGGAAGCCATCCAAACTAGCGTCAAAACGTCAGAAATTTTATTACGATTCCAGCGGATCCAACCGCGCGTAAATCTGAGTCCGAATGCAAAAGTTATTATCATTAGAAGTTCAACAAATCAAAACTATGAAAAAAAAGAAGTCGAACCACTAAGATCGAGCCACGTCAACAGCAAAGGCTACAGCAACCATAACCTATTTTTCTACTGCTCATACGCGATACTCTGGCCGTCGATTATCGAGCAACTAACGCCAACAATCTGCAGTCAACGCGTACACCAGGAACCACCACCGTCCTTGCCAACTCCAACCGCCCAATAGCACCACGTGTTAGACCCTCCGGTTGCACCTAACGTCGTTGCCGCCGCCGCTATTCTTGGTCGAAATTTGGTGAATTCGAGGCACTAACGGACAAGCGAATGACATGGATGACTACTGCTCGACGAGCTCTACGCGATGGTGCACCCCGATCGTCGCCAGGACGAAGATCCACCATTAAACCATTAAAACCCTAATAGGATGGTCTGAATTGATTTGCGATTTGAGGACAAACCATTATCTGAATCGAAGAACGAACCACGGTAGCAAATTACGCTCGTTGAAAGCTTCGAATTGATATAAAATTTGATATAGTTTGAGGATTTTCAATTTTTTTGAATTGAATTTGAAATTGATTGAGAAGCTTGTTTAGTTTCTCTCCCATTAAGGAGGTGTAAGAAATTGTACGCACAGACAATTGAGAATGAGGGAAAATTAGGGTTTATAACAGAGTATTTATAGATAAGGTTGAAAAAGAATAGATGGATCATATTGGTATACGCGTTAAACGATAATGTAGCCCGAAAAGCCAGTTTCGACTCCGGAACGAAATCTGTGACGCCCCGCCTCTATACCCACGCTAGCCAAGGACACTACGGGGTAATGCCGTCAACTAGTATGGAAAATAAGGCTGTTAAGGAGCGACCATCCGTGTAACGGCTTTACGCGAGCACCGATATATCAGATAAAATAATAACTTTTCATTTCATCTCAAGAGGAAATCCGACATACCGATACAAACTCAATGCTACTACACAGTGGCTATAATATCTTCGAAAACAAATATAGAAATAAACATAACATAAATCAGTCACAGGTATCCATATCACAAAGGCGGAAAAAGATACGAATACAACACATAAAAGTGTATATTAGAGTAGTGGTCAAACAAGATCCACAATACCATAAAAGAATGGTTACAAGAGCTACACAAAAAAATATGTATCATCATGGAGTCTATATCTCAAATGTATACAACCAAAAACTACAGATATAAGTAGTTTTCCAAAAGTCGGGAAAATAATAATCCCAGAGGAGGAGTCAAGTAGAAGCACCTGTAACATCTCGGTCTGACCCGAGTATTATTTAATAAGAAAATAATAAACGGATCAGGCTAGCTATAAATATAAGATAAAATGATATAGAATAAGAGACATGACAAAAAAAAGTATGTTAACCATAAAGCCGTACTGTAATAAGTATGCAATTGAAAATCAACCAGAGATTAATCAATATCATAAGAATCTTCTCAAAGATCAAAAGAATGTCATACTCTTTATTTTTATTCACCAAACCGTAAATATTGACAATTATATCGATGCCAATCACAAAAGTTAATGACACACAAATTCACCAATGCACAGATATTGATAAAACTTATCAATGTAAATCACAAAAATTGGTGTAAACACAAATTCTAGAAATCATCAATGGAAATCCAGAAATCACGAAAAGGGGGAGGCCTACCACAAAACGGGAGCATGAAAACTCACCAACACGTGTATCACAAACAATTCGGAACATCGATGCGTACAAACGGTACATCAGATGAATCGAAAAGCCGAGACATCGATGTAGTACAAACAGTACATCAGATGAACCGAAACACAAAACAATTCAGAACATCGACGCAGTACAAACGGTACATCAGATGAATCGAAAAGCCGAGACATCGATGTAGTACAAACGGTACATCAGATGAATCAAAACACAAAACAATTCAGAACATCGACGCAGTACATACGATACATCACATGAATCGAAAAGCCGAGACATCAATGTAGTACAAATGGTACATCAAATGAATCGAAACACGAAACAATTCAGAACATCGACGCAGTACATACGGTACATCAGATGAATCGAAAAGCCGAGAGATCAATGTAGTACAAACGCTATATCAGATGAATCGAAACATAGTAAAAGTAAATGGGTCGTTAGCCCACAAAGAAATGAGACGAAGCTTAATAAAATGAGGTACAGTCCAACACATGGACAAAGAGACATCGCACATTGCTAGTCTAAACCATAAAATGATCATCATCGATCATCAAGAAGTGTCAATTACACTAAACTAGTAAATATATGAGTTTAGCTTCATGTCCCATAACCACAAGCTTAACTTAAATATTTACGAACAAATTGTAGATCTCCACTAGAAAATCTGTCACAAGTGATTCAATCGAACAAGTCCAAGAATTAACCGACGAAGTAAACGCAAGCGTTTCATACCACTTGTTTTACTAAGTCGTTTAATTAGATTTCTCATACGAGTGAGGTAAAGGTTTGTATATACTAATAGATTGGAAGACGGTTTTATAAACGAGCTTTGCATTAAAAATAGAGTTTGAAATCATCTTTATAAAGGAGTTTGATTATTTACTACTAGTATAGAAACCTTTGTATTTTAAAGTGACAAATTACAAAGTTGATTGTAGAACAATAAATCACCAAAATTCCACGTTCGAAGACGTGAATTAATTCCAAAGAAATCGATTCCAAACCCAGCAATTGGATATACCCAAAAATTCCAAAATAGAAGTCATCAAGGTCGACAATAAATGATAACAACAAATCAGAAAACCATGAATCAACTAAAAATTGGAAATAAACAACAAAATAGGCTAAAATAGGCAAATAGAAGCAGGTCAGTCGACTGGCCCTCTGCAGTCAGTCGACTTAAACAGAAACTCGAAAATTTCATTTCCTGCGGTCAATCGACTGATTACAATGACTAGTCGACTGATTGCAGGAAACAGATGCTCCCTGTCTCTGTAAACAGCCCCCGGAGCCATCATTGGTTACAGCCAGTCGACTGATTGCAAATGGTCAGTCGACTGACTGGGTGCTGGTCTGTTTTTCAGCCTAATCAATGAAGAGCGAACCCTCCCAAATTGCAGCCGAACGAGCAATGGCTCTAGGGGTTTATGCCAATCGACAACCCAGCCATATAGGCTCTTCGATTCATCACCAAAAGCATGATCCAACATCAAAGTTAGGATTTTTAAGGATTTGTCTTCAAAACACCAAAAATTGGAATATTCACCAATTCAATCCAAATCAAAAGCAAATGCACATGAATAAGTGTTAGGAATTCATACCCAACAATCAAAGATAGTTATATATATAGATGTGAGATAAAAATCTCACCTTTAAACCCAAATCAATGAAGGAGAAGCTTTTAAAACAAGCTAAGATCAATTCCTCTTCAATAACAACTCAAGAAGCTTCAATCTAAGCTTAAAAGAAGAACATTTCCTAAGTTAGGTTTAGAAATTTCTGAAATTGAAAGGAGAATGAGTTAGAGAAGAAGAAGAGAAGGCTTACCAAAGCTTCTTCTATGAATTTGGAGCTAGAACTTGAATTTGCAAATGGATACTAGGGCTTGGATTTCCTAATTATTTTTATCTTACCCCATTTTTGATGAAGCTTGAATGTATTAGGAAATTATGAAGGAATGAAGAGAAGAGGGTTGGAGCTAGGTTGATAAGTGGGGTTAATGGGCTAAAACCCAACCCAAAGCCCTAAGTGAAAAGTAGCAAAATTCTTCTAACTCCAAACATATCGAAGTTTATACTCAAAAAAGTCACAAATGGCATTTTGAACTCAATGGAAGTGGTCTCGAGTCATAATTCGACTGTTTGTAAAATGTAGCTTTTCGAACTAAAATCCGACGGACGATGCTATATTTAAATGTACAATCGATAAATATGCGGGTTGTTGCAGACTCCCCTCCTTTAAGAAATTGCGTCCTTGCAATACTTAAGAAGAAAATAAAGAGTAACAACCATAAAAGCTCATCAACACAAAAGAAAATTTGAAATAAGAAGTTCACGTTAAAGAGCATAAGAGAGTATGTTGCTTATAAGTCAAATAGGTGAAACTCCAGTTTCTTCAACAACACCGGGCTCAAGAATAAAAAACCCGAATCCCAAAGGCATTTCCGTAGTTTGAAAGACGTGGGAATCGTCATGAATAGAAGAAAAATCAAGCCGGTTCAGTGACGTAGTTCAATAACGGTACGCCCGAGGAACTAGAAACTCGAATAATTTGGAATAACGGCATAGTACAATAACGGTACGTCAGATGAACCAAAGTTCAAATAGTTCGGAACATTGACGCAGTACAACGGTATGTCAAATGAACCGACCAGCCGGGACATCGATGTAGTACAATAACGGTACATCCGATGAACCGAAACTCAAACAATTCGGAACATCGACGCAGTACAATCGGTACGTCAAATGAACCGACATGTTGGGACATCGATGTAGTACAATAACGGTACATGCGATGAACCAAAACTCATAAAAGAACATCGGATGCTAGTCATAAAAGAAATGAGATGAAGCTCAATAAAATGAGGTACATCGAAACATCCGATGAACTTGGTAAAAATGTCATTTCATACGGACATCATCAAAGAAAAGACCACTTGCTGCTTACGACTAAGGGCATTGGCAACATAGTTTCCCCTTTCGGGAATATATAAAAAATATCAAGATCATAAGATGCGAGGAACTCGAGCCAACATTATTGACACAAATTAAGTTCCTTATGAGAAAATAAATACTTCAAAGATTTATGATCGGTATAGATAACAAATTTCTCTCCCAAGAGATAATGACGGCAAATTCGAAGGACGAATACAATAGCCGCGAGCTCTAAATCATGAGTGACATATCTAGTCTCGACTGGCTTCAATTGCCTAGGAGCATAAGTAATAACACGTTCTTCTTTCATAAGAACGACTCCCAAACCAACACGACTAGTGTCGGTATAAACAATAAAGTCTTGGTTCCTTTAGGAATCGCAAGAATAAGAGTATCGAAAAAAATTTCTTTTAAATAATCTTCTTTCCCCAAAAGCTAAAACTTTCAAAATCACAGTTATCTTTATGTAATTAACTTTTCTAGAAAAAATTTCATTTTTACAAGTCAATATATTGTGTCAAATTATCTCATCAAAGCGTGTAGAAATTCCTATCGACAACGTTGATCAAGCGCATCGACCAGAATTCTTAAAGCACTCAATGGGCAATACAATCACAAAATCATCTTCTATAGGATAAAGATATCTCTTAAAAACTTTAAGAATATTCTTTATTCGTTTCAAGAACAAAAATCCAATCATACTTATAAATAAATCTTATGAAAAGAGATTTGCAAAATTTTAAATTGTTGTTTTCATCTAGAATCAATAAATAGAAGAATGGAGTCATTGAGATATTCGTAGAATACCCGATTCATAAAATGGATGAAATAAGCTGGACAAACTGAATGACATAATAATTCATTCATAAGAATCATAACGAGTGCAGAATGCGGTAAGTGGAATGTTAACTTCCGCAACTCGTAGCAAATGAAACCGGTGGCAAGGTTGAGCTGAAGAGACCTTAACGCCACTCAAAAGATTGCTTAGGTGATAATCCTAAAACAAGCTCAAAAATACCGAAAAATTTATAAACTACTCGAATGAGATAAATAACATTTCCTCAACATGTGGGCTTAAAGAATAAAATGACGCCATCAAGTTGGAATAGAAATTGCAAAGAAAAATAGAAATCTTCTTCACAGATTAAGAATGTCGAAGATAAGTAGTCCACTACGGACATAGGATATGGCTTCATAATAATTAAGTCAATCCCTTTTCAAAAATCAATTCCGAAGCCTAAGTAAAAAAAAATCGGCTCGGAAAGAAAAATCACATAAAATAATCTCGACATCAAAACAAAGAAAATTGAGTGTTGTGGATCCACTAACCGGATTCGCAATTCTCAAAGAAGTCATCAAGCCCAAAATATTTCAAAGAAAAACGAACCAACAAGTTCTTTTGATATAAAAATAATGAGATGAACCCATATCAAAAAGAACTCAGATAAGAAGATCACGAAATAAAACAATGTCATCAAGGATAGAATAAAAAGTACCTTGACCAAGAGAAGTGTCACAGGCATTTGCACAACATTAAGCCTTCCCTCCCTCTTGCTTGGAAGTTTGGGACATGTAGATAAAAGATGACCCGAACCATTGCAATAACGACAAAAGAGAGGTCCGGACACCTATTAGCATAATGGTATGTGGAACTACAATTGTAGCATTGTCCTCGACTAGAGGTAGGAGTCTTTGCTACCGGAGTTTTTTGCTTCCCTTTCTTGTTAGGAATGGGCCCTTTGAATTTGATAGGCCTCTTCATGTTATTGTTGAAGTTCTGTTGGGCACCCACAACTTCAACATCACCCTCATTATCGGCCTCTTCAAGTCAAAGAGCGATATAAGTAAGATGATCAAAAGAAACTTCTAGTTTCTAAATCAAAGGCTTTTTGAGATTCTTATTCAAGCCATAGATGAATCTCTGATTTTTCTTCAATGGGGTATTAATGTATTCAGCCCCGTATTTAGAAAGAGATTCAAAAGATGCGACATATTCTGCCACAGAAGATTCACCTTGAACATGGTCAATAAAACGACGAGCCAAAGTCACTTTTTCAGCTTCCGGCACGAACTTTGATTCGAATCTTTCCTGGAATCGCTCCCAAGTAAGACCCGCTTCAATAATTTCAGAAATAAGAAGCTCATACCAATCTAATGCTCTTTCTTAGAGCATGCTAGAAGCCACTTGGACTCGATGGAGATCAATAAGGTTCATGCGAGAAAAGATGCGATCGCACGATTTGAGCCAAGCTTGGATTTCTATAACACTCTCAGATCCCTTGAATGGCCTTCCACCCAAGTCGGTATAATCTCTGCACTAATGTGCAAAACTGGATTTTGGGTGAGTAGGCTCTAGAATGGGTCCGGCAGATTGAGCATTCTTTACAGGATCAAGAAGTTGTTGTGCAGACATAAATACTCCATCCTGGGAGTGGCACTAGATTGACCGGTGTTAGGATAGCTAGGTCTAACCATTTCTCTTATTTAAGAAAGAAGAAGAAAAAGTTATTCTCGGAATGAATATTAAATAAACATGATGGATAAAACAAGGCATCACAAAGAAAATAGGATAAGGCGGTACGAAGACTCGAATTAAATCCTAAGGCACGACTCCTAAGATGGACATAGGACGATGATCCTTGTTAAATTATTCTACATTGTTCCGAAGTCTGGCTTTGATACCAAGCTGTGACGCCCCACCTCTATACCCACGCTAGCCAAGGACACTACGGGGTATTGTCGTCAACTAGCGTGGAGAATAATGCTGTTGAGGAGCGACCATCCGTGTAATGGCTTTGTGCGAGCACCGATATGTCGGATAAAACAATAACTTTTCATTTCATCTCAAGGGAAAATCTGACATACCGATACAAACTCAATGCTACTACACAGTGGCTATAATATCTTCAGAAACAAATATAGAAATAAACATAACATAAATCAGTCACAGATATCCATATCACAAAGGCGGAAAACGATATGAATACAACACATAAAAGTGTATATCAGAGTAGTGGTCAAACAAGATCCACAATACTACAAAAGAATGGTTACAAGAGCCACACAATAGAATATGTATACATCATGGAGTCTATGTCTCAAATGTATACAAGCAAAAATTACTAATCTAAGTAGTTTGCCAAAAGTCAGGATAATAATCCCAGAGGAGGAGTCAAGTAGAAGCACCTGTAACATCTCGGTCTGACCCGAGTATTATTTAATAAGAAAATAATAAACGGATCACTCTAGCTATAAATATCAGATAAAATGATATAAAATAAGAGACATCACAAAAAAATGTATGATAACCTTAAAGCCATACTGTAATAAGTATGCAATTGAAAATCAACCAGAGATTAATCAATATCATAAGAATCTTCTCAAAGATCAAAAGAATGTCATACTCTTTATTTTTATTCACCAAACCATAAATATTGACAATTATATCAATGCCAATCATAAAAGTTAATGACACACAAATTCACCAATGCACAAATATTGATAAAACTTATCAATGTAAATCACGAAAATTGGTGTAAACACAAATTCTAGAAATCATCAATGGAAATCCAGAAATCACGAAAAGGGGGAGGCCTATCACAAAATGGGAGCATGAAAACTCACCAACACGTGTATCAAAAATAATTCGGAACATCGATGCAGTACAAACGATACAACAGATGAATCGAAAAGACGAGACATCGATGTAGTACAAACGGTACATCAAATGAATCGAAACACACAAAAATTCAGAACATCGACGCGGTACAAACGGTACATCAGATGAATCGAAAAGCCGAGACATCGATGTATTACAAACGCTACATCAGATGAATCGAAACACAAAACAATTCAGAACGTCGACGCAGTACATACGGTACATCAGATGAATCGAAAAGCCGAGACATCGATGTAGTACAAACGGTACATCAGATGAATTGAAACACAAAATAATTCAGAACATCCATGCAGTACATACGGCACATCCGATGAATCGAAAAGCCGAGACATCGATGTAGTACAAACGGTACATCAGGTGAATCGAAACACATTAAAAGTACATGGGTCGCTATCCCATAAAGAAATGAGACGAAGCTCAATCAAATGAGGTACAGTCCTCCACGTGGATAAAGAGACATCGCACATTGCTAGTCTAAACCATAAAATGATCATCATCGATAATCAACAAGTGTCAATTACACTAAACTAGTAAATATATGAGTTTAGCTTCATGTCCCATAACCACTAGCTTAACTTAAATATTTACGAACAAATTGTAGATCTCCACTAGAAAATCTGTCACAAGAGATTCAATCGAACAAGTCCAAGAATTAACCGACGAAGTAAACACAAGCGTTTCATACCACTTGTTTTACTAAGCCGTTTAATTAGATTTCTCATACGAGTGAGGTAAAGGTTTGTATATACTAATAGATTGGAAAACGGTTTTATAAACGAGCTTTGTATTAAAAATAGAGTTTGAAATCATCTTTGTAAAAGAGTTTGATTATTTACTACTAGTATAGAAACCTTTGTATTTTAAAGTGAAAAATCACAACGTTGACTATAGAACAATAAATCACCAAAATTCCACGTTCGAAGACGTGAATTAATTCCAAAGAAATCGATTCCAAACCCAGCAATTGGATATACCCAAAAATTCCAAAATAGAAGTCATCAAGGTCGACAATAAATGATAACAACAAATCGAAAAACCACGAATCGATTAAAAATTGGAAATCAACAACAAAATAGGCTACAATAGGCAAATAGAAGCAGGTCAGTCGACTGGCCCTCTACAGTCAGTCGACTAAAACAGAAACTCGAAAATTTCATTTCCTGCAGTCAGTCGACCGATTACAATGGCCAGTCGACTGATTGCAGGAAACAGAGACTCCCTGTCTCTGTAGACAGCCCCTGGAGCCATCATTGGCTACAACCAGTCGACTGATTGCAAATGGTCAGTCGACTGACTGGGTGCTGGGCTGTTTTTTAACCTATTCAATGAAGAGCAAACTCTTCCAAATTGCAACCGAACAAGCAATGGCTCTAGGGGTTTATGCCAATCGACAACCCTGCCATATAGGCTCTTCGATTCATCACCAAAATCATGATCCAACATCAAAGTTAGGATTTTTAAGGATTTTTCTTCAAAACACAAAAAATTTGAATATTCGCCAATTCAATCCAAATCAAAAGCAAATGCACATGAATAAGTGTTAGGAATTCATACCCAAAAATCAAAGATAGTTATAGACATAGATGTGCGATAAAAATCTCACCTTTAAACCCAAATCAATGAAGGAGAATCTTTAAAAACAAGCTAAGATCAACTCCTCTTCAATAACAACTCAAGAAGCTTCAATCTAAGCTTAAAAGTAGAACATTTCCTAAGTTAGGTTTAGGAATTTCTGAAATTGAAAGGAGAATGAGTTAGAGAAGAAGAAGAGAAGGTTTACCAAAGCTTCTTCTATGAATTAGGAGCTAGAGCTTGAATTTGCAAATGGAAACTAGGGCTTGGATTTCCTAATTCTTTTTATCTTCCTCCATTTTTGATGAAGCTTGAATGTATTAGGAAATTATGAAGGAATGAAGAGAAGTGGGTTGGAGCTAGGTTGATAAGTGGGGTTAATGGGCAAAAACCCAACCCAAAGCCCTAAGTGAAAAGTAGCAAAATTCTTCTAACTCCAAACATATCGAAGTTTATACTCAAAAAGGTCGCAAACGGCATTTTGAACTCAATGTAAGTGGTCTCAAGTCATAATTTGACTGTTTGCAAAAAGTAGCTTTTCGGACTAAAATCCGACGAACGATGCTATATTTAAATAAAATATTTAAATATACAATCGATAAATATGCGGGTTGTTACAAAATTGGTTCACCCGTATATCAAAATAGTTCAAATATTTTAAACGCAATGGAAAAGGCTTCAAGTCCAAATTCCGTCGTATGAAGAAGTTATGCTAAAATCAATATTTTTCAAATTGATTTCAATTTCGTTTATTTCATGGCGTTTCGAGTCCGTACGATCAAACGATAAGCCCGATCGCTACGAAACTTGAAATCCAACAATAATTCACCATTACGGATTGTGATGACCCAAAATTTTAGACATTATAAATTTAATAATCTAAATTAAAAAAAATTATTGATTTAATGATCTTTGTAAAAAGATTGGAATTAATTTAATAATCCAATTAAGTAAATATTTAATTGATAGATTTTATCTTTTGAAAGCTAATATATTATTTTCTATTTATAATGTATATAGGATATGTATATATTGTAAATAGATATTGTTTTAAATTAATAAATAAATCTTGTTTTCTAAAAATATATATTCATGGTAGAATTAGGAATTTTGATTTTATTTAAAATAAATAATTTATTAATAAAGAAACAATTTCTTTTATAAATTATTTAAAGTTATCAAATTTGTTATTTTCAAAATATATTAATGTATGTTTTTAACAAATAGATTTTTAATAAAAAAATAATTGTTTTTCAAAATTGAATTGTGTAGTTATATATGTAAATATATAACTTAATTTCAAATTTTAATTTTAGAATTTAATTTGAATTTGAGTTTAAAGCCTTGAAAACTTAAAGTATAAATATTTTAATTTTGTTTTTGGATTTTAAAATATTTGTATAAACTTTATTTTATAAATATAATTGGATTTATTCATTCCAAAATTATCTACATGTAAATAAGTACCTAATAACTAATTAACTAAACATAGATATACATTTATCTTATATTAACATATTAACTAAATAACAAATTAACATTTAATTATAATTAATTAACTTTAAAGACAAGTGTAATCATCTTAGGCCTCATGATAACATGTGTTAGTTAATGAAGTAAGGATAATGACAATTGTTAAAATTGGAAGACAAGTGGCATTTTTAAAAAAAATAGCTTTTCTTTTATTTTTATTTTAAGTTTTTTTTCCCTTTTATTCATTTTCTAAAATCAAACTTAAGAGCAAAGGAAATTTGAAACGCCTCACTTAAAACCAAAAAAAAAAAATCAGAAATCATCTTCAACAAATCCTATAACTTATCTTCAAAACATGTAATCCACTTCAAATATCAAGCCTACAAACCACTTTCCTGTAAATCTTCAAAACATGCAAATCTGAAGCATGAAAACCATCTACATTTTCAAAAGCCTATAACCCATTTTTTTTGTAAGAAAAACTGCAAATCATTTTCTAAGCAAAACCAGTCTACATTCATCTTCAACCTGAAATTTTCAAATGCCTGCATTATTTCAAAATATGGGAGTTAAAGCAACCAGCATGCCTGTAGTTTTAAGTTCAGTTTCAAAGCTCCAGCAACAAAGTTTCCAAATCAAAAAGCATTGAAGTGCAAAGCTTAAAACAAAAAGGTTTCAGTTTTCAGGCTTTTCAAAATAAAATGGAGGCTCTATTCTTCTTTTAAAACAGGTGAGTAAACACCCCTTTCCAAAACTTGAATCGGTTTAAAATAATGATGCTTGTGAATAATATTTGTAACAATGTTGTGATAGATGTTACTTGAATGTGTAGTATTCTTGCATGCATATGAATATGGTTAAATTGAGTGTGTATGACAGTATATTCATATACAAGGGTCTCTATTGGTTTTACAGACCCAAAATAAGTTTTCAAAATTCAAAATCATCGTATTTGATCATTGTTTGGGGTTGGGTTCTAAAACATAGTTGATTGTTTAAGCATAATTAAGTTTTAAATTTTTTAATTATATGAATTAATTTTAAAAATTTACTGGAAATTAGAAAATACCCGTGGAAATTTAGGAATGGGTTGAAATCAAGTGCATTGATTTGTAAATTCAGGTATATAACCTGAATTCCCTGTTTGAATTAGGATTTTTGAAACAAAAATCATAAATTTTAGTGGGGATTTGAAGGCGCATTCCTTAGATAATCAGAAAATGGGTTTGGTTCATTTCTGGTGGTCGGAGAACTCAAGGGAGGTCAAGGCTTTTGTCGAAGCTAGTATATGAATCAGCGAGGCCGGGAAAAATGACTGGTGGAGGGATAGTTCATCATGGCTACGGCGGTGGATTAAATTTGGGTTTAAGGAGGGTTCAAAGGTGAGTTTCGAATAATGGGTTGCTGCTTTGTCGTAAGGGATTCGTGTCAGGCCGGACATTGGTGAAGCGGTGTTTGGGTTGTAGACGAAGGTGAGGGCAGAATTCTACTGATTCTGGTGGAGGGACTTGGTGGACGAGGAATCTTTTAGGCGAGGTTGGGTTTTCCAGTTCGACAAAAAAGGGTCGATTTTGATTTGGGTTTGGTAGGGTTGAATCGATGGTCAGAATTGGTTGTAGGGGGAATCGCCGACGAGTAGGAAGGGTTGATGATGGTCACGGCGGCGTTGAACGTTGGTGCATGTGCACAGGTACGATCGGCGTATCAGTGATTGTTAGGTTGTTGATGATTTGTGGGATGAGTAGTTTTCTCGGGTTAAACCTAGGGTAGAACGAGGATTTGCTCGAAGATGAGTTGATGCGCGTAGGTTATTTTGACAGTTTTAAGTATTATGAGAAGACTCGAGTTTAGCTCGAGGAAACTGCAGATTGACTCAAGTAAATTGTGTTTTGTGTTCGGGTTCCTTAATCCGGAGTTAAATTAAGAATTTGAATAAGTTTAAACAAATACAGGAACATGTTTTGAAAAGTTTTATTGCAAAAGAATGGTCGAAGGAATGTAAAGCAAGTTTTGCTTAGATGATAAATTGATCAAGTTTAAAAAAATTAACAAAGGTAATAAGTTTTCAAAAAGAAGAATAAGCTAAGTTCTAAACAATGTACTGGTAAGTTTTTAAAAACAAAATTTTCGAAGGTTAAAATAAACTAAAATTGGTTGTTTAAAATAAATTTTAGTACATTAATCCCTTTGTTTTAAAAAAAAAGATGATTTAAATGATGTTATTAAATTAAGTATGATTTATTTTATGTGTTAAGGATGTTAATTATAGTTAATTAATCAAGTTTAATTATTTAAAGTAAATCATTTGATGATGGGTTAAGTATAATTAATCAAGATGATAAATGTTGTGTAATTAATTGTTTTAATGTGATTAGTTTAGATTAATTAATTAAGTTTAATTAATTTAACACTCGATGATTTGATGAATAATTACTTAACGGAATTAATGAGATCGTAATTACTTAGGGAAGTAATTGATTGATAGTTACTGAATGTAATTAAAGGTGTTAATGATGGAAGTAATTAAATTAAATTACTTTGTAATTAATCAAGGGAATTAATTAGACGATTAGTTTGCAACCAATGATTATATAAGCAGGATTTATAGATTGAAGTAATTAATTTAATTTACTTTAAATTAATTAGAGTTGATAAACTATTGACAATTAAGGGTAGTAAATTACTGATGTTATCAAGGGTGATTAATAATATGGTTAGTAACTAAAAAATGAAGTAATTAAAGGTTAATTACTGTATTGGGTTAAGAATAATTAATTTGTGAAATTAATTTAGGGTTAATTATTTAATGTAATTAAAGGATAAATAGAGTGATATTGGAAGCCTTTGATTAATTGTTATTCCAAATATGTGGTTTGTGATGTTATGTGATAAGATGTGTTTGATTTAAATTGTGATGTGACGCCCCACCTCTATACCCACGCTAGCCAAGAACATTACGGTGAATGCTGTCGACTAGCACGGAGAATAAGGCTGTTGAGGAGCGACCATCCATGTAATTTCTTTGCGCGAGCACCAATATGTCAGGTAATATAACATGCATTCTATTTCAAGAGGAAATCCGACATACCGACACAAACTCAAAGCTACTACACGGTGGCTACACAGACAATTCATATCACAAAGGCGGAATAAGATATGAATATTACACTAGAAAGTGTACATCAGAGTAGTGGTCTAAAAAGATCCACAATATCACAAAAGAATAGTTACACGAACTACACAAAAGAATAAGTATACATTAAGGAGTCTATATCTCAAATGTATACAACAAAATTACTACTAATCTAAGTAGGTAACCCAAAAGTCAAGGAGTTAATCCCGGATGAGAAGTCAAGCAGAAGCACCTGTAACATCTCGGTCTGACCCGAGTATTATTTAATAAGAAAATAATAAACGGATCAGTCTAACTATAGATATCAGATGAAACGATATAGAATCAGAGTTATGACTAAACACATAATAATCACAAGGCCAAACTGTGATATATAAGTAGTTGATAATCAACAAGAGATTAATCAATATCACAAAATCTACACAAGAATCCAAGAAGTGTCATACTCTTTATCTCGTTCATCAAACCACAAATATTGACGATAATATCAATGTCAATCACAAAAGTCAATGACACACAAATTCCAGAAGACTACACAAGAAATCCAGAAATCACTAAAGTCAATGACACACAAATTCACCAATGCACAAATATTGATAAAACTTATCAATGGAAATCACAAAAATTGGTGAAACACAAATTCTAGGAATCTACACAAGAAATCCAGAAATCACAAAGAGGGGAGGCCTATCACAAACGGGAGCATAAAGCCCACCAACACGTGTATCACAAACGGAATGCTAATTCCATGGTCGCTAACCATCACAAATTGAGCCGAAGCTCCACAAACGGCCCGAAGACCATGGGTTGCTACCCCACCAAATTGAGTCGAAACTCCACAAAACGGGGTTTAGTCTCCCTCGCAGACAAAGAGACATCGCACATTGCTAGTCTAAATCACAAAGATGATCGTCATGATCATCGAGAAGTGTCGATTACACTAAGCTAGTAAATATATGAGTTTAGCTTCATGTCCCATAACCACTTGCTTAACTTAAATATTTACGAACAAACCGTAAATCTCCACTAGAAAATTGTCACAAGAGGTTCAATCGAACAAGTCCAAGAATTAACCGACAAAGTAAATGCAAGCGTTTCATACCACTTGTTTTACTAAGCCGTTTAAATAGATTTCTCATACGAGTGAGGTAAAGGTTTGTATATACTAATAGATTGGAAAACGGTTTTATAAACGAATTTGGTATTAAAATAGTATTGAAATCGTTTGAGGAAAGAGTTTTGATATTTAATACTAGTATAGAAAACCTTTATATTTTTAAAGTGACAAATCACGAAGAAGATTGTAAGAACAATCAATCACAAAAATTCACATACGAAGACGTGAATAAAATCCAACGAAATCGATAAAGGATCCATCGAAATGGATATTCAAAAAAAATCCCTAAAAAGAGTCATCAAAGTCATAATAGATGATAACAACAAATAGGATTATCACGAATCGATTTAAATTGGAATTTTAATCCAAAAAGGCAAATTGGACTCAAACAGCAGGTTCAGTCGACTGAACAGAGTTTTCAGTCGACTGACCCTGTACCTGGAAATTTTCCAGGTTCAGGAAACTTTCTGTTTCCAGTTTCAGTCGACTGTGTAGAGTTTTTCAGTCGACTGAATCATGCCTGGAAACTCTCGGGTTTCAGGTTCAGTCGACTGAACAGACTTTTCAGTCGACTGAATCATGCCTGGGCTGTTTTTCAGCCTTATTCAAATGAAGAGCAAACTCTTCCAAAATGCAACCGGATGAACATTGGCTCTAAGGGTTTATGCCAATCGGCAACCCGGTCCTATATGCTCCTCGATGCATCACCAAAAGCATGATCAAACATCCATAAAAGGATTTCACACAAATTTGACTTAAAAACCCAAAAATTGGAGTATTCACAAAACCAATCCAAATCAAGAGCAAATGCACATGAAGAAGTGTTAGGAATTCATACCCAACAACCAAAGATAATTATAGTCATAGATGTGAGATAAAAATCTCACCTTTTCACAAAATCGAACAAGAAGAAGCTTGAAAGCAAATGGAGAATCAACCTCTCTTCAACACAACTCAATTGAGCTTGAATCTAATCTCAAAAACAAGAACATTCCCAAAATTAGGTTTAGGAATTTCTGAAATTGGTAAGAGAATAAGTTGGAGAAGAAGAAGAGAAGCTTACCAATGGGTTCTTCTTGAGTTTGGAGCAAGGAATTTGATTTGCAAGGAAAACTAGGGTTTTGTAGTTTTAATTTCCAATCTCTCCCACCATTAAAGCTAAGAAAACTGAAAAGAGAAAGAAGTGAGGGAGAATGGGGAGAGTGGTTCAGTTTTGGAGTATAAGTTAACATAAGGCTGATTCCAAAAACCAAACCCAAAGTAGAAAGTAGCAAAAATCAACTTTCTCCAAACATATCGAAGCTTATACTCAAAAAGGTCGCAAACGGCATTTTAAACTAAATGGGAGTGGTCCCGAGTCCTAATTCGACCGTATGCAAAAAGTAGCTTTTCGGACTAAAATCCGACTAACGATAAAATATTTAAATAAAATATTTAAATATAAAATCGATAAATATGCGGGTTGTTACAGACTCCCCTCCTTAAAGAAATTGCGTCCTCGTAATATTACAAGAAGAAGATATATAGTAACAACCATAAAAGCATATTCAACACAAAAGAAGTTTGAAATAAGAAGTTCACCTCAAAGAGCACGAGAAAGTAAGTCCGGATGTGTACGATCGATGTACTCTCTAGATTCCCAAGAACAATCCTTAGGATTTGAAGACCATTGAACTTTAACAAGCGGAACATCTTTATTTCGAAGTCGTTTGACTTCCGAAGCAATGATACGAATAGGATGTTGATCATAAGTTAAATTAGGCGAAACTTCAATCCCTTCCACAACACCGGGATCAAGAATAGAATCGGAATCTCGAAGACATTTCCGAAGTTGAGAAACGTGAAACACGTCATGCATAGCAGAAAACTGAGCCGGTAATAAATGCGATAAGCCATGGAACCAATACGTTCGGTGATAGGAAATGGCCCAATATAACGAGGCGCAAGTTTTCCCGATCGACTGAAACGTACAACACCTTTCATAGGTGAAACACGAATGAACACAAGATCTCCCACAGAAAATTCTAACTTCCTTCTCCGGTTATCGGCATAGGATTTTTGTCTACTCTGGGCTTCTTTCATCCTATGACGAATAAGATCAATCTTTTCTGTGGAATCACGAATAAAATCTGGACCTAAAGCCAGCTTCTCACCGGCCTCAAGCCAACAAGAAGGAGATCGGCATGGCCTTCCGTAGAGTGCCTCAAAAGGTGCCATACCAATACTAGATTGGAAGCTATTATTATAGGAAAATTCAACAAGTGAAATATGATCTTCCCAACCTCCACCAAAATCAAGAACACAAGCACGAAGAAGATCTTCAAGAGTTTGATTCACACGCTCGGTTTGTCCATCGGACTGGGGATGATAAGCGGTGCTAAAATTAAGCTTCGTTCCCAAAGCTTTTTGAAGACTCTTCCAAAATCCACTAGTAAACAATGGATCACAATCACTAACAATAGAAGTAGGAACACCATGCAATTTAACAATTTCCTTGATAAATATTTTGGCCAAAAGAGGAACGGTTCGGTTAGACCGAACGGGAATAAAATGGGCGGATTTAGTAAGTCTATCAACAATTACCCATAAGCTATCATAACCCAATCGAGAACGGGGAAGGCCGTCTATAAAATCCATGGAAATTTGATCCCACTTCCAAACTGGAATTTCTAAAGGTTGCAATAACCCTCCGGGCCTTTGATGTTCGGCCTTAACGAGTTGGCAAGTCATGCAACGTTTAACGAAGTTAGCGATGTCAAGTTTCATTCCCTCCCAATAATAAAGTCGCTTCATATCCGCGTACATTTTACTACTACCGGGATGAATGGTAAATTTAGAGTGATGAGAATCTTCTAAAATATCTTTACGAAGATCCCTAACATTTGGCACGATAAGTCTACCAAATTTCCGAATGCCGCCACGAGAATCGATATTAAAGTCTTTCAAACCATCAATATCAATTTTATCCTTAATATTTTGGCCAAGAAGAACCAATTCAGTATCTAGCCTTTGAGCTTCAAGAATGCGGTCTAAAAGAGATGGATGAGCCTCAGGGCTACATAAAACAAATGATGAGCATAAATCGGAAACACGGTCTCGAATTTCGCAAGTGGATAAAATCTCAAGATCGTTCCATTCGGATATCAACATAGAAACAACAGCTTGTTGTTTACGGCTAAGAGCATCGGCGACAAGATCCCTTACCGGGAGTATAAAGAATATCAAGATCATATGGTGCAAGAAATTCGAGCCAATGCTGTTGACGCAAATTAAGTTCCTTTTAAGAGAATAAATATTTCAAAGACTTATGATCTGTGTAAAGAACAAATTTCTCTCCTAAGAGATAATGATGCCAAATCCGAAGAGCAAAAACAATAGCCGCGGGCTCTAAATCATGAGTGGCATATCTAGTCTCAGCAGGCTTTAATTGCCTAGAAGCATAAGCAATAACGCGTTCCTTTTGCATAAGAACGGCACCCAAACCAATGCGACTAGCATCGGTATAAACAACGAAATCTTGATTCCCAGTGGGAATAACAAGAATAGGAGCATCAGAAAGAAGTTCTTTTAATTTCTGAAAAGAAGCTTCACATTTGTCCGACCAAATGTATTTAACACCTTTCTTCGTCAAGCTAGTGAGAGGGACGGAAATCTTAGAAAAGTCTTTGATAAAACGACGGTAATAGCCCGCCAATCCGAGAAAACTATGAATCTCTGTCACACTCTCCGGTCTCTTCCAATCTTGAATCGCTTCAATCTTTGAAGGATCCATGGAAATTCCGGATTCAGAAATAATGTGACCGAGAAAATTCACACGAGATTGCCAAAAGTGGCACTTAGAAAATTTTGCCTTTAATTGACTACTCCTAAGAGTTTCCAACACAATCCGAAGATGTTTTTCATGCTCCTCCTCGGTTTTAGAGTAAACAAGAATATCATCGATAAGGATGAGAACAAACCGGTCGAGAAAGTCTTTAAAAACTCGATTCATTAAGCCAACGAAATAAGCCGAGGCATTTGTTAACCCAAATGGCATAACAAGCCATTCATAAGATCCATACCGAGTATGGAACGACGTCAAAGGAATGCTATCCTCTGCAATACGAAGCTGGTGAAAACCGGTAGCCAAGTCCAAT
The DNA here is from genome assembly GCA_030765085.1 of Allium cepa. Taxonomy (NCBI): domain Eukaryota; kingdom Viridiplantae; phylum Streptophyta; class Magnoliopsida; order Asparagales; family Amaryllidaceae; genus Allium; species Allium cepa. Next base: position 975,206,632 of record CM060935.1, read on the forward strand.
TGCGAAAAGACTCTAGCACCACTAAGTTGATCGAATAGATCATCAATCCGAGGTAAATGATATTTATTTTTGATAGTAAGGTCATTAAGCTTGCGGTAGTCAACGCAAAGCCTAAGTGTACCATCGGATTTCTTCACAAAAATAGCTGAAGCTCCCCAAGGCGAGGAACAAGAGCGAATAAATTGCTTCGTTTCCAATTCAGATAATTGTTTACGCATCCCCTCGTTTTCTTTATTGGACATACGATAAGGAGGACGAGTGATAGGTTGAGCTCCCGGAATAAGATTAATTCTGAACTCAATTGCTCGCTTAGGTGGTAATCCTAAAACGGGCTCGAATATGTCAGAAAATTCACAAACGACGTGAATAAGAGAAATAATATCACCCTCATCATCATCATCATCATCACGAGGATTTAAAGAATATAAAGATGCAACCAAAGCAGAATCTGAATCTTTAAGAATAACGGAAACCTGATTAACAGATTGAGGATGTCGAAGATGAATAGTCCGCTCAGGACATAGGATATGAGCTTCATAATGGTTAAGCCAATCCATTCCCAAAATCATTTCAAAGCCTAAATAACGCATGACATGCAAATCGGCTCGGAAAGAAAAATCACACAAAATAATCTCGACATCTTTACACAATAAACTGATTGTTGCTGATCCACCAACCGGATTCGCAATTCTCAAAGAAGTCATTAAACACAAAACATCCAAAGAAAAAGTATCAACAAGTTCTTTTGATATAAAAGAATGGGACGCACCCGTATCAAAAAGAACTCGAATAGGATGATCACGAAACAAAATAATTCCATCTAGAATAGAATGAGAAATACCTTGGCCACGAGATGTGTTGCCAGGGGCTTGAGTAACATTTAACTTTCCCTCCTTCTTGCCCTGAAGCTTGGGGCATGAAGATATAACATGACCGGGAACTTTGCAGTAGTGACAAGAAAGAGACTTTGGGCACTTGTTCGCATAATGGTCCTTCGAACCACAATTATAGCATTCCCCACGACCAAAGGAAGAAGTCTTTGCCACGGAGGTTGCTTGCTTCCCTTTCTTATTGGGATAAGGGCCTTTAAATTTGTTTGGCCTCTTTCTATTGTTGAAGTTTGGTTTGGAACCAACCACTTCAACATCATTCTCTCTATCCGCCTCTTCAAGACGAAGAGCGATATCAACGAGTTGGTCGAAAGAAACTTCTAACTTTAGAAGTAATGGCTTCTTGAGACTTTTGTTTAAGCCATAGATGAATCTCTGATTCTTCTTAAGAGGGGTGTTGATGTATTCAACCCCATATTTGGAAAGCGACTCGAAGGAGGCGACGTAATCAGTCACGGATGACACACCTTGAACAAGGTCTATAAATCGTCGAGCCAATGTCACTTTTTCTGCTTCTGGTACGAATTTTAACTCGAAGCGCTCTCGGAATTTCTCCCAGGTGAGATCCGCTTCATTAATCTCAGAAATAAGAAGTTCGTACCAGTCCAATGCTCTTTCTCGGAGCATACTAGAGGCCACCTGAACTCGGTGAAGGTCAATAAGATTCATGCGCGAAAAGATGCGATCGCATGTTCTTGGCCAAGCCTGTACTTCAATAACAGTTTCGGAACCTTTGAGTGGCTCCCCACCCAAATTAGTGTAATCGCTACACAAGCGTGCAAATCCCGACTTTGGGTGAGTAGGTTCCGGGTTAGCTCCAGCTGCTTGAGCATTTGTCACTAAATCAAGAAGCTGTTGAGCAGCCATAAAAACTCCATCGTGGGGCGGAGTGCTAGATGGCACGGCTCTGGGGCGGCCTGGTCTAGACATTTCTCTTCCTTTAGAAAGAAAGAAGAGGAAGAAAAGGTTATTCACCAAATTGAATATCAAGCAATCTTGATAGATAAATAAGGAATCATAAGGAAAATAGGATGAATCGGTACGAAGACTCGAATTAAATCCTAAAGCACGACTCCTAAGAAAGACTTAGGACGATGATCCTTGTTAAAATATTCCATATTGTTCTGAAGTTTGGCTCTGATACCAAGCTGTGACGCCCCACCTCTATACCCACGCTAGCCAAGAACATTACGGTGAATGCTGTCGACTAGCATGGAGAATAAGGCTGTTGAGGAGCGACCATCCATGTAATTTCTTTGCGCGAGCACCGATATGTCAGATAATATAAGATGCATTCTATTTCAAGAGGAAATCCGACATACCGACACAAACTCAAAGCTACTACACGGTGGCTATATAAATCCTTCGGAAAACAAATATAGAAATAAGCATAACACAAATCAGTCACAGACAATTCATATCACAAAGGCGGAATAAGATATGAATATTACACTAGAAAGTGTACATCAGAGTAGTGGTCTAAAAAGATCCACAATATCACAAAAGAATAGTTACACGAACTACACAAAAGAATAAGTATACATTAAGGAGTCTATATCTCAAATGTATACAACAAAATAACTACTAATCTAAGTAGTTAACCCAAAAGTCAAGGAGTTAATCCCGGATGAGAAGTCAAGCAGAAGCACCTGTAACATCTCGGTCTGACCCGAGTATTATTTAATAAGAAAATAATAAACGGATCAGTCTAACTATAGATATCAGATGAAACGATATAGAATCAGAGTTATGACTAAACACATAATAATCACAAGGCCAAACTGTGATATATAAGTAGTTGATAATCAACAAGAGATTAATCAATATCACAAAATCTACACAAGAATCCAAGAAGTGCCATACTCTTTATTTCGTTCATCAAACCACAAATATTGACGATAATATCAATGTTAATCACAAAAGTCAATGACACACAAATTCCAGAAGACTACACAAGAAATCCAGAAATCACTAAAGTCAATGACACACAAATTCACCAATGCACAAATATTGATAAAACTTATCAATGGAAATCACGAAAATTGGTGAAACACAAATTCTAGGAATCTACACAAGAAATCCAAAAATCACAAAGGGGGGGAGGCCTATCACAAACGGGAGCATAAAGCCCACCAACACGTGTATCACAAACGGAATGCTAATTCCATGGTCGCTAACCATCGCAAATTGAGCCGAAGCTCCACAAACGGCCCGAAGACCATGGGTTGCTACCCCACCAAATTGATTCGAAACTCCACAAAACAGGGTTTAGTCTCCCTCGCAGACAAAGAGACATCGCACATTGCTAGTCTAAATCACAAAGATGATCGTCATGATCATCGAGAAGTGTCGATTACACTAAGCTAGTAAATATATGAGTTTAGCTTCATGTCCCATAACCACTTGCTTAACTTAAATATTTATGAACAAACTGTAAATCTCCACTAGAAAATTGTCACAAGAGGTTCAATCGAACAAGTCCAAGAATTAACCGACAAAGTAAACGCAAGCGTTTCATACCACTTGTTTTACTAAGCCGTTTAATTAGATTTCTCATACGAGTGAGGTAAAGGTTTGTATATACTAATAGATTGGAAAACGGTTTTATAAACGAATTTGGTATTAAAATAGTATTGAAATCGTTTGAGGAAAGAGTTTTGATATTTACTACTAGTATAGAAAACCTTTATATTTTTAAAGTGACAAATCACGAAGAAGATTGTAAGAACAATCAATCACAAAAATTCACATACGAAGACGTGAATAAAATCCAACGAAATCGATAAAGGATCCATCGAAATGGATATTCAAAAAAAATCCCTAAAAAGAGTCATCAAAGTCATAATAGATGATAACAACAAATAGGATTATCACGAATCGATTTAAATTGGAATTTCAATCCAAAAAGGCAAATTGGACTCAAACAGCAGGTTCAGTCGACTGAACAGAGTTTTCAGTCGACTGACCCTGTACCTGGAAATTTTCCAGGTTCGGGAAACTTTCTGTTTCCAGTTTCAGTCGACTGTGCAGAGTTTTTCAGTCGACTGAATCATGCCTGGAAACTCTCGGGTTTCAGGTTCAGTCGACTGAACAGAGTTTTCAGTCGACTGAATCATGCCTGGGCTGTTTTTCAGCCTTATTCAAATGAAGAGCAAACTCTTCCAAAATGCAACCGGACGAACATTGGCTCTAAGGGTTTATGCCAATCGGCAACCCAGTCCTATATGCTCCTCGATGCATCACCAAAAGCATGATCAAACATCCATAAAAGGATTTCATACAAATTTGACTTAAAAACCCAAAAATTGGAGTATTCACAAAACCAATCCAAATCAAGAGCAAATGCACATGAAGAAGTGTTAGGAATTTATACCCAACAACCAAAGATAATTATAGTCATAGATGTGAGATAAAAATCTCACCTTTTCACAAAATCGAACAAGAAGAAGCTTGAAAGCAAATGGAGAATCAACCTCTCTTCAACACAACTCAATTGAGCTTGAATCTAATCTCAAAAACAAGAACATTCCCAAAATTAGGTTTAGGAATTTCTGAAATTGGTAAGAGAATAAGTTGGAGAAGAAGAAGAGAAGCTTACCAATGGGTTCTTCTTGAGTTTGGAGCAAGGAATTTGATTTGCAAGGAAAACTAGGGTTTTGTAGTTTTAATTTCCAATCTCTCCCACCATTAAAGCTAAGAAAACTGAAAAGAGAAAGAAGTGAGGGAGAATGGGGAGAGTGGTTCAGTTTTGGAGTATAAGTTAACATAGGGCTGAGCCCAAAAACCAAACCCAAAGTAAATGTAGCAAAAATCAACTTTCTCCAAACATATCGAAGCTTATACTCAAAAAGGTCGCAAACGGCATTTTAAACTCAATGGGAGTGGTCCCGAGTCCTAATTCGACCGTATGCAAAAAGTAGCTTTTCGGACTAAAATCCGACTAACGATAAAATATTTAAATATAAAATCGATAAATATGCGGGTTGTTACATGTGATGATGTGGTTATCTATTGATGATGAATTATGTGACATTCCGTATTAAAAATTGAATTGTATTTCTCTTGAATAATTTAAGATAAGATGATATTGGTTTCGAAGAGACCGGAGTCGGGTTTTAGCAAGTACCCGAAACCACTTCGATTCTTTGTGAATTGATAAGTGAAATCAATAGACTGAAATGGAACGATTTAAGTGAATATGACTATTTAATCTAAATTTTGGTACTTGGAAATTGATATGTGAAATGAGTAATGTCTTTAACGACTTGTGAACTTGTAAATTAATATAAGTTACCCGGGTTCATATTAGTTGTATGCATTTGTATTCTATGTTAGATGGGTCAGACCGAGTGTTTCAGATTTTCAGGTAAGGACGTTCTGGAGCTCAGGAGGCGAGCTGGAGGGCAGGAACGTATGGAGTGCACCATCAAAGTATTATTGATGTATATCTGGGACATGTTGATTCATATTTGCCCAATGTTGTATATGTTGTAGCTCTGATATATTAAAGTGTAATTTGACAAGTACAGTTTTCCTTGTATAACTATTATTTATTTGATATTATATTTTGATCCATTGCGAACGTGAGATTCTGTGTTGTGTTCTGTTTCTTTCTTCTACCTCTTTCTTCTTTTTACTAACCATCTGGAAATTTCGAACAAAATTTCGGGTTCGAAATTTTCGGGCCGTTACATTTGGTATCAGAGCGAGGTTAAGCGAGAACCTTGGCTCTGATGGGATTACTCATTAAGGATAGGGTCAATGGTACCCTAGGATGAGTTGAGAGAGAGTGTGTGTGTGTATGAGAGCGTACTTGTTATTTTCTTATATAAAGATTTTAAATGATTTTATGTAAGAATATATTTTGATGTATAAAGCAATATATCTTTCTAATAAATATTAAGGTAATTGGATGTTGAATATTGGAATTAAATTATGAAGTAATATAATAAAACCAAACTAAAATTAAATAAAGATAAGTTTGGATTGGATTCAAACTAAAATTTGAAATCTTGAATTGAAGAAGTATTTTAGAATAAAATGATAATGGATGGTTAGATATCATAACCTTGGTTATTATCCTAAAATGATGAAATGTTTGTTAATGATTAAGCAAAAATAAATGTTTTAAGGAAGTAAACATTTAAAAAGGAGAATAAACTTGTAAATTTGAAAGGATGTAAATTAAAGTGGGTTTCCAATTGTGAAATTATGAATTCTAAATTTAAACATTTGAAAATTGTTTTCAAAATGTTAAGGGAAATAATATTATTCAAACTATTTTGAATATAATCTTGTTCTAGAATAAGAAGTTGTTTGTAAACTTTAAAAGAATTTGATTAGATTAAAACCAAGGGTGATTTAAATTTTAGAATTTGGCTTGGTAAGCCAAGAAGTAATTATGTATATGTGTGGATATACATAATATTAAAGATGGTTTGAAATAAACTCTAAATATTGAGTTTTAAATCTGGAATGAGATATGATACCCAAAGTGATAAGTTTTTGAACTCATAAGTGGGAAGATTATTTATGACAAGTTCAAATTTGAAATGGAAGTTCAAACTGGGTAAGGTTGACTGGATTAAGTGAATTGAGTTTAATTTGGGAAAGGTTAAATAAGTTGGAATGATCAACCTGATTTGGAAATTTCAAGATGAAATTAAATTTTAACTTGAAAAGTTAAATGATTGATTATATTTGAGAGTTTGAGTGATGTCAAATTGGGTTTGAGATCCGAAAATTGGAAATGAATGGATGTTTTAAAAAAAATTAGTTGATATCATCCTATTTTTGTTAAAAATCTCTAAGTTGTGAATTGGATTTGTTTTGAATGAATGAGAGATGGAGTATGGTAATTCATTGTTGAGATAAAAGGGAAATTAAAATTAAGGGTATGGAATTACCTTGAACTAAAAATTTGGGTTATTGATAAAATAAAATAAAATAAAAGTTAATTTGATTTGTGGTATAATATTTTAGGTCTGAACTGTGAATTGAATTGTTTAAAAACTTTAAAGGTAAATTGATTTAAGGGGATTAAATCAACATTTGAAATTTAATTCGAATTTATATAATTCGAGATGGTTTAAGTCTGGAATTTGAATTGAAATTAGTTCAAATTGAATTTGATTTGAATTATTTGAAATTGTGATTGAAGATGTATAAGTATAAAGTTCAAATGGAAAATTTGAATTGGATTAATTTGAAACAATTTGAAATTAAAGTGGGTTCAATTTGAAATTAGTCCGAATTAATTGGAATAATTTGGAATTGTAATTAAAGTTGAATAAGTTTTAAATTCAAACGGAATTTGAATTGAATTTGGGAAGAAATCAAGAATAATTCAACTTGATTTGGAAATGGAGTTTGAAATTGAGATTAGTTCAAAATGGAGTAGAAATGAATTAAAACGGAACTAATTAAAATTTATTGGAATTAGTAGAAATTTGAGATCAAGGTTGAATAAAGTTAAATTTTGAAAGAAACCGAGGTTAATCCAACTTGAATTGGGGTTGAGTCCATTTCAATGGAAATTTGAAGTTATTTAAATTGGAATTGGGTCAATTTAAATGGAAGAGGAATTTAAAATGAATTGATGAGAATGGAGATTGGGAAATGAGCAGTTTTGACTCTGGGCTATTTTTTTAATATAAATTGTTTTTATATAAACCTATTTTTCCAAGCTATTTATTATATATACAACCTTTATTTTAAAAGCCAAACTATCTTATACTTGTTTTACAATTATTTTTGGAACTTTTTAACAATTTTCCAACTGTTTATAAACTAATTACTATCTTACTATTATTTTGCAATTATCTAAAGTTTCTATAATTATTTTAACTATTTTCTAAGTATTTTACACCTATTATACAAACTAATAATTATTTTCCAACTACTTATCTATTTGTAAATTTTTCAAGCTATTTTCTAAATAAACAGGTCGGAGTTCAAACTGTTATTGGTTAAATACCCGATCGAGATAAGAATAGAGGTGATAATCCAAATGGATTGAAGCAATTGTGAGTAAGTGAATGAAAATCAAAGTAAATGTGAATAGAAATGGAATTGATTTGGCTAATAACCGATAAATAAAATACGTAGGGTGTACGTATGTTATTCTATTCGCATAATGATTTGATCCAGATTCGAGCACAGAATTTCGAGATAGTTATATCGATCCGAGTTGGAATTTTCCACGCGATTTTTGAAGGCGAACCTGGATATGGATTGTTGATTGGTTCTGGATATTTTCTATCATAGTTATGACTATGCAAGGAGAATAATGGTTTCTAATCAAGAAACCAGATCTGTGTCCACACTAGGAAGTTGGGTGGACAATACTAGTTTGGAAGTGAAATTGTGTGATCGAGTGAGCGATCAGATTGGTATAGCGTACGGATGATATGTGTACATCATACAGATTGGAATGAAATTGATATTGAAGTTTGTGGATAAGAAATTTGAAATGGTTTTTGAAGTGAAAATATATTTTTTGAAATTTATGAGGAAATAAAATAGAAATTGGATATTTCTATGGTTGAAATTTTGTTTATGGAAGTAAGTGATATGGTAAGTGGTTTTGTAAAGAGTAATCAAATTTGAATATTTGATTTTTGAGTAAACAAAGTTAAATATCTTTGTTTTATAAAATGAAACTCCCCTTGTTGAATCTTTTGCAAGAAGAAAAGGGTTTTTGAAAATGTTTGAAGTATAAAAGGAATTTTAAACAAGTTTGAAATGATCCAAAGTTTTAAAAATTATATATATCTGTATATATATATATATATATATATATATATAAAGGATCTTATGAGGATTTTAGAAAAGGTTTTGGGAACCTTTGGATTTGGAAAGGCTTTTGATTTTTGGGTGAAACCAATACTGAATTTGGAAAGCCTAGTTTGAGAATTATCGATTTTGGGATAATCGATTTTGTGTAAAGGAGCTTTGAATGAGATCATACTAGGTGTATGATTTAAAGATACTATATATATAGTATAAAATGTATTAATGATGGCTCTGGGGAAAAAGGCACTCCCTTGGAATGGACTTCTCAGGAGTACCACCGGGTGGTGCTGCCTTGAGCCCCAAGGGGGGTTCTAAAGTTGATCCTGTGAGGAGTCCGGACAAAACTAGTTCCTGGGGAGTATGAGTAGAGTATACCATGGCGGAAGTCGTGTGTGCCGCTGAGAGCCAACAGTCTGTGTTTGATTTTATATCGGTAGACTGCGACCTATGGTATAACATAGCGAAAGTCGTGTGTGCCGTTGAGAGCCAACAGTCTGCGTTTGATTTTATATCGGCAGACTGCGACCTATGTAGGAGGGGAGAAGTTTCATTTTGACAGCGAAAATCAGAGGCCGCTGAGAGCCTGCAGTTACAAGGACTTTTGCTGCGATGGAAACGTAACCCTGGATGTAACTGTGATCTGTTGTGTGGGTTCCATGGCGTAATCAAGAGGCCGCGGAGAGCCTGCAGTTACATGGACTTTTGCTGCTATGGCAACGTAACCATGGAATGTAACTGCGACCATGGATGGGGGTGATGATTTCCAGAGCATTCTCACCAAAGATATTTCCTCGATTTCAAAATGCTTTCAATAAAATTTGTTTTTCCAAGTATTTCCACTAGATGTTGAAAATGAGTATGCTAAGTATTTATAGATTTTCAGTCTTACGCCTGATCAATGTATGACCGAATTTCTATGAGAACGAGGATGGACTTATTGAGACATCGTGTTATAAAAAAAATATTTTATAAAAACTATTTTATAATATAAAATAGATTTTAAAAGTGTTTTAAAAATTATCAAAGAAAATCTATATGATTTTAAGCATTTTAATAAATTCTGGCTTTGTTCCTTTTCGAGGACGAAAAGATTCTAAGGAGGAAGGAATGCGATGACCCAAAATTTTGGACATTATAAATTTAATAATCTAAATTAAAATTTTTTATTGATTTAATGATCTTTGTAAAAAGATTGGAATTAATTTAATAATCCAATTAAGTAAATATTTAATTGATAGATTTTATCTTTTGAAAGCTAATATATTGTTTTCTATTTATAATGTATATAGGATATGTATATATTGTAAATAGATATTGTTTTAAATTAATTAATAAATCTTGTTTTCTAAAAATATATATTTATGGTAGAATTGGGAATTTTGATTTTATTTAAAATAAATAATTTATTAATAAGGAAACAATTTCTTTTATAAATTATTTAAAGTTATCAAATTTGTTATTTTCAAAATATATTAATGTATGTTTTTAACAAATAGATTTTTAATAAAAAAATAATTGTTTTTCAAAATTGAATTGTGTAGTTATATATGTAAATATATAACTTAATTTTAAATTTAAATTTTAGAATTTAATTTGAATTTGAGTTTAAAGCCTTGAAAACTTAAAGTATAAATATTTTAATTTTGTTTTTGGATTTTAAAATATTTGTATAAACTTTATTTTATAAATATAATTGGATTTATTCATTCCAAAATTATCTACATGTAAATAAGTACCTAATGACTAACTAACTAAACATAGATTTACATTTATCTTATATTAACATATTACCTAAATAACAAATTAACATTTAATTATAATTAATTTTTTTTAGCAAAGCTAGTCGGCTTTATAGTGGGTCGTGCCACTGTATATAAAAATGGGAGAATAGGTGCACTACACATGCACAGAGCAACTAAGATTGAGAAAAGAAAGAAAAAATAAAGAACAGGAGTTAGACAGTAAAGCCTAAACTACTAATACTACAGAACTAGTCTTCCTCAAAAGAGGAAGAATGTCGATGTCCATCAACCGTAGGTGGACCAATAACATGCGTATACCCAGCGAAGAGAGCTGCCGAACGAGGATCATAACCAACTGAACCAGGCGAGTAAAGAAATTTCCTATCCCAAGTGACGTCGTAAAACTTACTTTTGTTCTCCTCCCCTAACACACCATCAGTAATGAGGCACAATCCTTCTCCCTCAATGCGATACATAAGGTATCGACTGTCGCCACCAGTCTCACTAATAAAAGCATAAAGAATGTCCTTCTCAGGCGAATATCTCATGTCAGAAGGAGAGTGAACCCAAGAACGCTCATCCGAGTACCAGGAAATCATATCAGTAGCGGAATCAGACTGTTCCATCTCAAGGGTAGAAGGAGGAGAACCAGAGGCTGGGGCTAGAGCATGCACAGGCCCAGAAGTAGCAACGCTAGCCAACGGGACAGCAAGAGGATCTACAATAGGGGGAACTAGCTCAGGAGCAAGAGGCTCAACAGCTAAAGGCACAGAAGGAGCAGACTTCCTAACCCAAGTCCGGACAGGAGGTCGAGGAAGTGGCGTCCGGTCATCACAAGGGACAACCAGACCAGGACAGGCTACAGCACAATGACCAAATGACTGACAGGAATCACAAATCTCAGATTTCCAACTATAGCGAACTTTGACTTCAGCAACATGTCTCTCATCTAGTTTGACCTTTAAAACCATAGGCAAGGGTTTGTCAGGAGTGATTTCAATAAAAGCTTTGGCATACACAAGCTTCTTTCTGGCCACAGTATTAGTATCATAACATATCACCTTACCAGCCAGACCGGCAAGCCAGTCAATCCCAATAAGAGGCTGGAGAACAGAAGGAATATGAGAAAAGTAGGACCAGACAGGAGTAGATAATACTTGTTCCTTCGCACTATCCACTGAAGGACTCCATGTAGTGATAATGAACGGTTTACCATCAATAAGGAGAGGGTCAGCTTCCAGAATACGTTGCCTTTCATCACTACGCGCAAACTTAAAAAAGAACATTCATTATCATAGTGAACAGACAAACCACCTCTAGGCTTCCACACCATATTGCACTTCGACTTAACTACGTGATAGGGAGGATTAGAATCTAGAAATAAACCAACCAAATGGTATTTCCAATAATCCACGCCGGCCTTAATTACTTCCACGGGTGGAACCATAACTCCCTCGTTCTCAACTAAGTCAAACCGACGAGGAGAGTGAATACCCGCGTTACTTGGGAGCTTGGTAAACAAGGAAGACCAACTAGGAGCAGGCCTAGACAGAGTAGGGACATGCGTATCTTGAGATTCAACTGTCATTGGTTCATTGGCATTGACAATACAACAAACATTTGAAGTGCCACCCAATATAACTCCAGAATTAAACTTGCTTACCAATCCAGCATCAACACTGATTACAGCATCAACAACACTATCTGTAGACACCTTAGTTTGACATGTTTCGTTCGCATAAACAATGGTCGGCACCACCACCTTATCCAAATTACATCTAGGACTATCAGGTAAAACAATACCAACATCCAAACCAGAGTCTACAGGAAATCTCACGGCCAAAGTCGACCAAGCATTCGAAGGTGAAGCAGCTAAAAACGTTGATAAGGAGGACTTACCAGAATTAGGTATGGGACAAAGCACCGAAGGTAAGGACGGGACCGGAGGTGAGATTTCAGACATTAAACCTGACAACGGCAACGGCGAGACGCGCACAGGTAGAGGCAATACAGGAACATGAATCGAAGGAGCAGAACTCAATAGCTCGCCAGATCCACTAGCCAGATCTGAAGACAAAGACGAAGAACGCGCTGACTTGTTCGACGGCATGGAAAAGAGAGAAGAGCGTGATGGTAGGGAGGAAGGAAGGAAGAGAATGAAAGGTGGAAGGGGCGGCGAACAGAGAAAGATGGAAGGAAGTTTACAGTGGAGACGCAATCGCCAAACGCCAATCGCCGGTTACCATTGATTATACTTACACTAACCCAATTTTTAATTTTTTGAAAACTTTGGGGCCAAGGAAACTATGTTTGCCCTGGCCTTTGGTTAAGCCGGTTTTATAAGTGGCCGTGCACTATGTCTCATTATTGTGGCCGCTGGGATTCGAACCGGTGCCACTACAACCACATGTAGCAACTCCACTATGTCTTAACCACTGGACCACTAGAACTTGACAAGTGTAATTAATTATAATTAATTTACTTTAAAGACAAGTGTAATCATCTTAGGCCTCATGATAACATGTGTTAGTTAATGAAGTAAGGATAATGACAATTGTTAAAATTGGAAGACAAGTGGCATTTTTAAAAAAAATAGCTTTTCTTTTATTTTTATTTTCAGTTTTTTTCCCTTTTATTCATTTTCTAAAATCAAACTTAAGAGAAAAGGAAATTTGAAACACCTCATTTAAAATCAAAAAAAAAAATCAGAAATCATCTTCAACAAGTCCTGTAACTTATCTTCAAAACATGTAATCCACTTCAAATATCAAACCAATAAACCACTTTCCTGTAAATCTTCAAAACATGCAAATCTGAAGCATGAAAACCATCTACATTTTCAAAAGCCTATAACCCATTTTTTTTAAGAAAAACTGCAAATCATTTTCTAAGCAAAACCAGTCTACATTCATCTTCAACCTGAAATTTTCAAATGCCTGCATTATTTCAAAATCTGGGACTCAAAGCAACCAGCATGCATGTAATTTTAAGTTCAGTTTCAAAGCTCCAGCAACAAAGTTTCCAAATCAAAAAGCATTGAAGTGCAAAGTTTAAAACAAAAAGGTTTCCGTTTTCAGGCTTTTCAAAATAAAATGGAGGCTCTGTTCTTCTTTTAAAACAGGTGAGTAAACACCCCTTTCCAAAACTTGAATCGGATTAAAATAATGATGCTTGTGAATAATATTTGTAACAATGTTGTGATAGATGTTACTTGAATGTGTAGGATTCTTGCATGCATATGAATATGGTTAAATTGAGTGTGTATGACAGTATATTCATATACAGGGGTCTCTGTTGGTTTTACAGACCTAAAATAAGTTTTCAAAATTCAAAATCATCGTATTTGATCATTGTTTGGGTTTGGGTTTTAAAACATAGTTGATTGTTTAAGCATAATTAAGTTTTAAATTTTTTAATTATATGAATTAAGTTTAAAAATTTACTGGAAATTAGAAAATACCCGTGGAAATTTAGGAATGGGTTGAAATCAAGTGCATTGATTTGTAAATTCAGGTATATAACCTGAATTCCCTGTTCGAGTTAGGATTTTTGAAACAAAAATCATAAATTTTAGTGGAGATTTGAAGGCGCATTTCTTATATAATCAGAAAATGGGTTTGGGTCATTTCTGGTGGTCGGAGAACTCAAGGGAGGTCAGGGCTTTTGTCGAAGCTAGTATATGTATCAGGGAGGCCGGGAAAAATGACTGGTGGAGGGACAGTTCATCATGACCACGGCGGTGGATTAAATTAGGGTTTAAGGAGGGTTCAAAGGTGAGTTTGAATAATGGGTTGCTGCTTCGTCGTAAGGGATTCGAGTCAGGTCGGACATGGGTGAGGCGTTGTTTGGGTTGTAGACGAAGGTGAGGGCAGAATTCCAGTGATTCTGGTGGAGGGTGTTGGTGGATGAGGAAACTTTTAGGCGAGGTTGGGTCTTCCAGTTCGACAAAAAAGGGTCGATTTTGATTTGGGTTTGGTAGGGTTGAATCGATGGTCAGAATTGGATGTATGGGTAATCGCCGATGAATAGGAAGGGTTGATGATGGTAACGGCGGCGTTGAACGTTGGTGCATGTGCACAGGTACGATCGGTGTTTCAGTGATTGTTAGGTTGCTGATGATTTGTGGGATGAGTAGTTTTCTCGGGTTAAACCTAGGGTAGAATGAGGATTTTCTCGAAGATGAGTCGATGCGCGTAGGTTATTATGACAGTTTTAAGTATTATGAGAAGACTCGAGTTTAGCTCGAGGAAACTGCAGATTGACTCAAGTAAATTGTGTTTTGTGTTCGGGTTCCTTGATCCGGAGTTAAATTAAGAATTTTAATAAGTTTAAACAAATACAGGAACATGTTTTGAAAAGTTTTATTGCAAACGAATGGTCGAAGGAATGTAAAGCATGTTTTTCTTAGATGATAAATTGATCAAGTTTAAAAAAATTAACAAAGGTAATAAGTTTTCAAAATGAAGTATAAGCCAAGTTCTAAACAATGTACTGGTAAGTTTTTAAAAACAAAATTTTCCAAAGTTAAAATAAACTAAAATTGGTTGTTTAAAATAAAGTTTAGTAGATTAATCCCTTTGGTTTTTTTTAAAAAAAGATGATTTAAATGATGTTATTAAATTAAGTATAATTTATTTTATGTGTTAAGGATGTTAATTATAGTTAATTAATCAAGTTTAATTATTTAAAGGAAATCATTTGATGATGGGTTAAGTATAATTAATCAAGATGATAAATGAGGTGTAATTAATTGTTTTAATGTGATTAGTTTACATTAATTAATTAAGTTTAATTAATTTAACACTCGATGATTTGAGGAATAATTACTTAACGGAATTAATGAGATAGTAATTACTTAGGGAAATAATCGATTGATAGTTACTGAATGTAATTAAAGGTGTTAATGATGGAAGTAATTTAGATTAAATTACTTTGTAGTTAATCAGGGGAATTAATTAGATGATTAGTTTGTAACCATTGATTATATAAGCAGGATTTATAAATTGAAGTAACTAATTTAATTTACTTTAAATTAATTAGAGATGATAAACTATTGACAATTAAGTGTAGTAAATTACTGATGTTATTAATCAAGGGTGAATAATAATTATGGTTAGTAATTAACAAATGAAGTAATTAAAGGTTAATTACTATATTGGGTTAAGAATAATTAATTTGTGAAATTAATTTAGGGTTAATTACTTAAATGTAATTAAAGGATAAATAGAATGATATTGGAAGCCTTTGATTAATTGTTATCCTAATATGTGGTTTGTGATGTTATGTGATAAGATGTGTTTGATTCAAATTGTGATGATGTGGTTATCTATTGATGATGAATTATGTGACATTCCGTATTAAAAATTGAATTGTATTTCTCTTGAATAATTTAAGATAAGATGATATTGGTTTCGAAGAGACCGGAGTCGGGTATTAGCAAATACCCGAAACCACTTCGATTCTTTGTGAATTGATATGTGAAATCAGTAGACTGAAATGGAACGATTTAAGTGAATATGTCTATTTAATCTAAGTTTTGGTACTTGGAAATTGATATGTGAAATGAGTAATGTCTTTAACGACTTGTCAACTTGTAAATTAATATAAGTTACCCGGGTTCATATTAGTTGTATGCTTTTGTATTCTATGGTAGATGGGTCAGACCGAGTGTTACAGATTTTCAAGTAAGGACGTTCTGGAGCTCAGGAGGCGAGCTGGAGGGTAGGAACGTATGGAGTGTACCTCAAAGTATTATTGATGTATATCTGGGACATATTGATTCATATTTGCCCAGTGTTGTATATGTTGTAACTCTGATATATTAAAGTGTAGTTTGACAAGTACAGTTTTCCTTTGTATAACTATTATTTATTTGATATTATATTTTGATCCGCTGCGAATGTGAGATTCCGTGTTGTGTTCTGTTTCTTTCTTCTACCTCTTTCTTCTTTTTACTAACCATCCGGAAATTTCGGGTTCGAAATTTCCGGGTCGTTACACAGATCCGATGAAACTAGTTTCGTCGAAATCCGAATCAGTGGCCAAAATGACTGTTTTTACACTAATGAAATAAACTTATGATTAATTACTTAAATCCAATTTTAAATTTCAATTCTAAAATTGACAATTTTTATCACCTTTATATTTCTCAAACATTTACAATGATTTAAACAAATTAAAAGGTCAATTCAAAGTTGATAAATTAATCAATGCCATTCAATTCAGAAATTATAAATTTAATTCCCAAAATTTCTATTAAATTTACTTTTCATTCTACTATTCAATTCATTATTAACAAATGGATGAAATAAATATTGGAATCAAAATCCATCACATTAACATTCTCACCTTTCATCTAAATTCTCATTTATGTAATATTTTAAAATTATATTCCACTTATTTGCAATTAATCCACTTATTAAATTTCAAATTTCAAATAAATTAATAAATCTTGGTTTTCACTCCATAAATCAACCAATCTTCATATTATAAATAAAATTAACATTTATTACATCTTATAGAATTAACCATTTTCAAAGGCAAATTAAACCTACCCTAATTGCAAAAATTAAGACAATTAATTGCAATTTGATTTCACAATAAACTTCATTAATTATCAATTGAAATCTAAAAAAAAAACGTTTATTTATTTAAAATCTTGCTATTCAATAAATTGACATTTTATGGGTATATTTAACATTGATTTCCGATTATTACTTAAATTTACATCACAAAAGGTTAAATTTAGATTCATTACAATTGATACCAAAAATTAATTTAATGCAAACAATTATGACCTTTCCAATTTTAATTCATTCATTAATCGTCCATTACCAATCAATTTTTCCTTATTATGAATTAATTATAACTTACCATCTTAAAGGTGATGTCAACATGGGTACTTATCTATTACACTATTATATTCCATTTACATCTTACAGTTGTATAAATGTTACATTTAATCTATTCAAATTTCTAACTCCTTTGTTATTAACTATCCTAATTTCATTTATTATATCTTTGCCGAATATATACATTAATTACGGTTAAATATTCTCGATAAATTTATTTACTTGGTTTCAATCAATTTGGATTGCATTGAATTGGTTATTCATCAACTGCCATTAACATTACTTCCTAAATTTTCATTTAGTTATTATTTATCGATATATTATTGCATTGGTTAATTAAATGCCCACTCCCATTCATACTTTTATAAGTTTCCCTTTCCATACAATATTATAACTTCTTACAAGACATTCAATTACTATTTATTATTATAACTTTACAATTTTAAATAAATTCATTGATTGATTTACTATTTTCCTTTATTTTCTTATATTTATTCTTAGCTTAGTATAACAATTTATAGTACTTTATTTAATCGAGCTTTCATTTTAATTGTTAATACTTAGCTTAAATTTCCGCGGTTGCATTTCATTTGTAACATTTGCTTCATTATAAATTATAATTTTTTTATTTCTTTCTACATTTAATTACCAAGATCCAAATCAAATTAATCAATTTATTTATTGAAATTTACGGGTCGTTACACTCTCCCCCACTCAAAACTTTTCGTCCCCGAAAAGGAAAAAGAAGGGAAAAGGACAGAATCAAGGAAATAATATATCTTATTCAAAAATATTAACTTTATAACAAACAAACTTGCAAAATTAATTATTTTAAATAAAATATACCAATTTTATAACTATCAATTCTTTTTATACTGAGATTTTATAAAGTTTGGAAAACATTTTTAAAAAATTTCTAAGTTCAAAATTTCTGAAAAATTTCGGCAGAGTCTCCTTTGTACGGAGAAGCTCGGGAGAAAATATAATATCAAATATACAATATACAACATATATTTTCCAAAATAATAATTATCCCAACACGGGAAAACAATAATAATATAACGTTATAAAACCAAAATCCGAAAACGTACCTATTTGTCGGGCAAATAACGTTTAATTATGAAACCTAAAGCAGCAGCAATTGCTTTCATAACCTGTATTTCACTTATATAATCCAAAAGGTCAACAATTATATAAAATGAAATATTTAAGTTGTTTTAATCACAACAAACAAATCAATCAACCATCACTTGCAACAAGCATACAACCATCACATAGAATCAATACAAATCAATCATTCATTCATATCAACAAAACAGATAATTGTTCGGGTTCAAACTTCAAATTGTATAGCATGGAAAAATAAAGTACTCGGCGCACCATTTACTCAATAGTCTCCGATGAAGCTAAATAGACTATTCATAAATCTAAACAATTTTAAAGTTTCCTTACCCAAACAACCACAAACCAAAACAAACACAACAATTTCAAACAACATATTTTGTTTATCCTTTAATTTCATTCACACATTTATTGTTTGATTTCTCTTTTTCATTCATGTAATGGTTTATCTTTTTAATTTACATTTATGTCTTACAATTTTATATAGCAATAACTTCAACCTATTTTATTATCATTTATTTATAATACTTACATTTCTATTAAACTAGTAGCATTTCATCTACACATCAAATTCTTATTTATTACCTTCAAGTTTTACTTGTATAATATCAATTAAAATTTCTTATTAACATTTCAACTTTCAGATCTTTGATAAGTTATATATATGCCTTTAAGACTACAATTAAAGTCATACAAGTTTTTCTCATTTGCTTTAACCAATATTAATATTCAATAATCCTATCCTTTGTTTTATAGATTACAATTTTAAATTTCTTTAAATTTCATTTATAACCAGGCATTTAATCTCTTATTTTATTTAAAGGTTCCAATTATTAGTTAACTACCCTTTCACTACCCTAATTAAAACAATTAATTAGCGGAAACTTAAGAATTAAATACCGGGTTTAATTTCAATTCATTTTAAAATAATAGATAAATATAGACTTACAATTTATATATCCAATTTTATTTAAAACAATTTAAAAATTTATATTTGTTTATCAAAATAAATCTATAGTAAAACTACTATAGTGGCCTTCCCACTTCGAAACTCAAAAATGAATGTCGACGATGCGGCCGCCATCACCGAAATTATTTTCCGACGACAGAGAGGGGAGTACAAAAAATATTTTTTCCCAAAATCTTCTTTAAAACAATTCTTCCAAATTATATTGAAATATTTATATCATAAAATACTTATAAACAATATTATTATTATATTCCAAAATTATTGAAGGAAATTTACAAAAGCCCAGAACTTAAGTTCTAAATTTCCAATTTCATTTATTTCATTTTCAATCTAATTTCGACTATTATTTATAAATTTCATTACCTAACACCCAATATATTGCAACCAAATATATATCATTTATAAAAAAATTATATATATATATATATATAGAAAATATAATAGGCAAAATTATTTCTCTCACCTATATTAAAAACAAATATTATGTCGGTATGTCCTATTAAGTATTTAGAAATCCTTGTTGATGTCATAGCGTCCCATGCATCAACCAGAATTAATAAATACAAAACGGAACAGATTAACACAATATTAAAATCTTTTTATAACACTAACAAATACGCTCTCTCATATATATACTCAGCAACTCCCATAGGATATTACTACCCTATTAGTAATCTGTAACAACCCGCATATTTATCGATCGTATATTTAAATATTTTATTTAAATATTTTATCGTTGGTCGGATTATTGTCCGAAAACCTACTTTTTGCATACGGTCGAATTAGGACTCGGGACCACTTCCATTGAGTTCAAAACGCCGTTTGTGATCTTTTTGAGTATAAGCTTTGATATGTTTGGAGTTAGTAAAGTTTTGCTACTTTTTCACTTTGGGTTTGAGTTTGGGTTTCAGCCCAATGTTCCATCTTAAGACTCTAGCTCCACTCCAACTCTTCAATACTTCATTTCATATTCCTAACACTTCAAGCTAAAGCAAAAATGGGAGAAAGAAGAGGAAATTAAAACCCCAAACCCTAGTCTTCATTAGCAAATCCAACTTCTAGCTCCAAATTCAAGAGAACCCATTGGTAAGCATCTCCTTCTTCTTCCCCAACTCATTCTCTCTTAGATTTCAGAAGATTCCTAAACCTAATTTGGGAAATATTTCTCTTTTAAGCTTAGAATCCAGCTTCTTGAGTTTGGATTGAAGTGTGGTTGATCTTCCTTTGCTTTCAAGCTTCTTCTTCAAATTGGTTGGGTTTAAAGGTGAGATTTTTATCTCACATCTTTGTCTATAATTATCTTCGATTGTTAGGTATGAATCCCTAACACTTATTCTTGTGCAATTGATTTTGGTTTGGATTGATTTGGTGTATATTCCAATTTTTGGTGTTTTGAAATCAAAATATATGAAAATCCTTTTATGGATATTTGGACATTGATATTTGAGGCGTATCGAAGAGCCGTTAAGGCTGGGTTGTTGCTTGGCATAAATCCTTAGTCGTTGTCGCTCGATCGGTCGCTTCCGGTATCCATTTGGCCATTTTTGGCCTAGGTTCAGGGAATGCCCTATACCCCAGTTTCAGACGTCTGAAAGGTAGTATTCAGACGTCTGAATATTATTCTGGGAAGATTTCTATTTCCAGATTCAGACGTCTGAATATAATATTTCAGACGTCTGAATTGGGTCGTTTGGAACCAGAAAGGAAATAGGCTAAAAAGTGCCTATTTTAGATGTCTGAAATCAAGGATTCAGACGTCTGAATTCTGTTTTGGAGAATATTTTATTTTCCAGATTCAGACGTCTGAATCCTTGATTTCAGACGTCTGAATCTACAGTCTTTTGCCTATTTGCCTGCACCCCCACCTTGGGGGGTTGCCACCCCCCCGGACCCCCCCTCCGTAGGGGATCTTATCTGAAAAACATTCAACGGAACTTGCTTTGTTGAAATTTGAGTTGACCATTCGTCGAGACAAACTATCTTGGGCTTCTCGGTCGATTTTATGGATTTTTGAATATCTATTTCGATGGATTCTTTATCAGTTTCTTTGGATTTTATTCACATCTTTGAATGTGAATTTTTATGATTGATTGTTTCTACAATCACTTCTATGATTGGTCACTTTAAAATATAAAGGTTTTCTATACTAGTAGTAAATATCAAAACTCTTTCTTCAAATGATTTCAACACTATTTTATAACAAAGCTTGTTTTCTCAAACCGATTTCCAATCTATTAGTATATACAAACCTTTACCTCACTCGTCTGAGAAATCTAATTAAACGACTTAGTAAAACAAGTGGTATGAAACGCTTGCGTTTACTTCATCGGTTAATTCTTGGACTTGTTCGATTGAATCTCTTGTGAAAATTTTCTAGTGGAGATCTACAATTTGTTCGTAAATATTTAAGTTAAGCTAGTGGTTATGGGATAAGAAGCTAAGCTCATATATTTACTAGCTTACTGTAATTGTCACTTCTTGATGATTTATGATGATCATTTTATGGTTTAGACTAGCAATGTGCGGTGTCTCTTTGTCCACTTGGAGGACTGTACCTCATTCTATTGAGCTTCGTCTCCTTTCTTTGTGGGCTAGCGACCCATGTACTTTTAATATGTTTTGATTCATTGGATGTACAGTTTGTACTACATCAATGTCTTTGCTTTTGATTCATTGGACGTACCGTTTGTACTACATCAATGTCTTTGCTTTTGATTCATTGGATGTACCGATTGTACTACATCAATATCTTTGCTTTTGATTCATTGGATGTACCGATTGTACTACATCAATGTCTTTGCTTTTGATTCATTGGATGTACCGATTGTACTACATCAATGTCTTTGCTTTTGATTCATTGGATGTACCGTTTGTACTACATCAATGTCTTTGCTTTTGGATTCATTGGATGTACCGTTTGCACTACGTCAATGTCTTTGCTTTTTGGACTCATTGGATGTACCATTTGCACTACATCAATGTCTTTGCTTTTTGGATTCATTGGATGTACCGTTTGCACTACATCAATGTCTTGGCCAACCTTTTCTTGTGATTTCAGGATTTCTATATGATGATTTCTAGAATTTATGTTTCACCACCTTTTTCAGTTGGCATTGATATGGATGTCATTTATCGTGGTTTGGTGAATAAATAAAGAATATGACATTCTTTTGATGCTATGAGATTCTTGAGATATTGTATGACTTTTGTGGATTTTCTAATGTATACTTGTCGTAGTATGACATTTTTGGTTATCATACGTCTTTTTATTAGATCTCTTATTCTATATCATTTCATCTGATATTTATAGCTAGACTGATCCGTTTATTATTTTCTTATTAAATAATACTCAGGTCAGACTGAGATTTTACAGGTGCTTCTGCTTGACTCCTTATCGGACCATCATCTGATCTTTTGGCTAACTACTTAGCTTGTAGTTTTTGGTTGTGTACAATTTGAGATGTAGACCCCTTGATGTGTACATATTCTTTTGTCTAGCACTTGTATCTATTCTTTTGTGATATTATGGATCTTGTTAGACCACTACTCTGATGAACACTTTTATGTGTTATATATATTCATATCTATTTCCGCCTTTGTGATATGAATTATCTGTGACTGATTTATGTTATGTTTATTTCTACATTTGTTTCCGAAGATTATATAAAGCCACTGTGTAGTAGCTTTGAGTTTGCGTCGGTATGTCGGATTTCCTCTTGAGATGAAATGCATGTTATATTTTATCTGGAATATCGGTGCTCGCACAAAGCAATTACACGGATGGTCGCTCCTCAACAGCCTTATTCTCCGTGCTAGTTGACAGCATTACTCCGTAGTGTTCTTGGCTAGCGTGGGTATAGAGTTGGGGCGTCACATAAAGAGTCAGACCCCACAAAGCTAAGATTTATCGCCAAACCTAAGCTCTGATACCAGATTGTAACGACCCACCTTTTCGTATGGTTTAAATCGACGATAAACCACACATGTCAGACTTAAAACATACAAAAGGGTGGATTGTTATGGAGTAAATAAGAAAAGCAGAGAAAAAAATAGAACAGAATCTTGCAGCGGAACGATAAAATATAATAATCAGTATACAGTTCATAAACTGTTTTACAAAACATTTGATTTTTCTTATACAATAAATAACATAGTTGACATACCAAAGGATAATAACAATGCAGTGGAATAAAATGGTGTAGTGGAATAATGTAGTAGATAATAGTAATATAAATCTTCTTCGTCGTCCTCCAGAGCTAAAGTCTTCGAATCCTGAAATGCTCAGGCTGACCCGAGCGAATTGAAAAGACAAAACACTCAAGTCTGAACTAAAATATCTTATGTGAGTTAAATTAACAGAAATAAATATGAGTGCAGTAACTTAAGAGAAGCTCGGGATTCACATCTCCTAAGGATCCGTTAAAATATTTACTATGTAGTAATATTTTGCTATTATAATAATGTCTAATAGTAAAATAAACTTACTTTTTTCTTAGCATTAAGGGGTTACCCATATAGCCCTTAACACGTAATAGTCCCAGTAGTCCATCCAATATCATGGTCCCTCCTGATTGGGAAGCCACCAGAGGATACCACACGGGCTACGGGAGAAATCCAAACTCGTACAAGCCACGATAGGGTAGGTGACACGGCACAACTAGACAATGCCAGGGTAGATATACCAATTACGCGTCCGGGTCGGTGGTAACGTGTAGCGCGCAGCTACCGCCCACCTCAAGCCGCACCCCCAAATAAAAAAAATCAAAAGTGGCCACCAATTCAATCCAAAAGTCGAAGTATAACAACGAAGGGATGTGTCCGATCAAAGGTGCTACCTCATTAACCCGTCAATCGCTCCTGTTTGAGCCACCTTATGCTAACTCACGGGAGTCGGGTCCATGTATTTACCTCAAAGGAAACGCCGCTGCCATCCTACTTCATTCTGGAATCTCCACCACGTACACGGTTGTTAAAGTGGTTTTCAGAGTTGGCAGAGACTATGACAACTTCCGATCCCGGTCTCTTCAACAACCAATCGTTATTATAACACCGCGGTCTTTTCAAAATAGTTTATACTTTAAAACCAAAATATAATATCCATTTCAAAGCCATATAAATATGATATCATTTCTATTTTAAAACCCAAATCTACATGATATCATTTGATTTCAAATATATCCTTTTTTCAAGAAATCATAGCACTATCAATTTATATACCTTGGAACCAACATTCGAAATTATACACTTTTAAGACGTCATACTTTGAAATTCATAACTTAGAAACATTTCAATTTCGATAAAACATTTCAATTTCGATATATTTCAAGGCTTAAATATTCCAAAATTCCAAAACTAAATTTGATAATCTAGATTCAAAATCAAATCTTCTATTATTTAGTTTGAAATAATTCACATAATAAATCCATTTTCATTTTAAACAAAACTCAAATTTCAAATACTAAATATTTTCTTCGATTCATTTATACTTGAAATAATCATTTTATTCACCTAGACCCAAAAACCCAGTTATAATGATTATACCTTTTAAAATTTTCAATTTATTAAATTTCACATCAACCTTTTAGAGTTTAATTCTTAAATAAATTCAGTTCCAAATAAATCTCCAATTTATCTGCCGACCTTAATTTATTTAAACCATTATACACTCTATGTTAAAAAAAAATACTTACTCACATTTATTTTAATAAAAATCATACTCTATTATTAAACTTCATTTTTATTTAAAAAACTTATACATAACTTAAACTCAAGCATTTTACTATATATAAAAATAATATTTATATAATATCAAAAATCAATATTCATTAAATCATATTATATAAAATAATCAAACTTATTATTGGTCTTATTTTTATATTGCAAAGCATATTTATATATAGCTAAAATGAATAATAAATTTGAAGTTTACATAACACCTAAAACAATATTTATATAATCCGTATATTTCTTTACAAAACCATAGAAATCATTTCAACATATTTTTTTTATATAGACCGCGGTGTCTGTATATAATTTTCTACTCTTTGGTCAAGTGATACGGATATTTATCATTTCAATCCGTAATTTAAAAAAATTATGATTTTATATCATTTCATACCGCAATCCCGAATGAAATAAGAATGCATACTAACTTGCAGTTTATAACGATGTAAAATACAACATCCATTCATCCAATATCAACCATCAACCATTAATCACAATCATTATCCAATTAAATCAATAGCATCAATATATAATGGATAATAAACAACGGGTATCAACTAGCAGTTTATATTCAATAATAAATCAAATGAAAATTTAACTGGCAATTTATATGCAATAAATAAATTAAATAACCATTTAATTCAAATAAATTAAATTTAACTGGGATGATGATTAAAAATAAGTCAAACAGTCATAAATCAATTTCTAATCACATCCTAAATCAATTTAACAAACATAAGAAATTTTAGAAGTTATGAGTGGGTTAAAACACTAACCTTTTGAATTTAAATTGAATTTTAAATCCAATTTCAACCCAAAATTCAAATAGTCTCCGAATCCGTCCAAACCTGCGTCAAAACATCAGAAATTTTATTATGATTCCATTGGATCCAACCGCGCGAAAATCTGAGTCCGAATGCAAAAGCTATTATCATTAGAAGTTCAACAAATCTAAACTATGAAAAAAAGAAGAAGCCAAACCACTAAGATCGAGCCACGTCAATAGCAAAGGCTACAACAACCCAAACCTATTTTTCTACTGCTCGTACGTGATACTCTGGCCGTCGATTATCGAGAAACTAACGCCAACAATCTGCACATCAACAACTACATCAGGAACCACCACCGTCCATGCCAACTCCAACCGCCCAATAGCCCCACGTGCGGGACCCTCCGGTTGCGCCTAGCGTCGTTGTCGCCGCTGCTGTTCTTGGTCAAAATTTGTCGAATTCGAAGCACTAAAGTACAAGCGGATGACATGGATGACTACTGCTCGACGAGCTCTACGCGATGGTGCACCTTGATTATCGCCAGGATAAAGATCCACCGTTAAACAATTAAAATCCTAATACGGACGGTCTGAATTGATTTGCGATTTAAGGACAAATCATTATCTGAATCGAAGAATGAACCACAGCTGCGAATTACGCTCGTTGAAAGCTTCGAACTGATATAAAATTTGATATAGTTTGAGGATTTTAATTTTTTTTGAATTGAATTTGAAATTGATTGAGAAGCTTGTTTGGTTTGTCTGCCATTGAGGAGGTGTAAGAAATTGTACGCACAAACAATTGAGAATGAGGGAAAATTAGGATTTATAATAGAGTATTTATAGTGTTTGTGTCAAAATTGGGCACAACACTCTTCGGGAGTCGTTGAAGAGATAATAGTCAAGAATGTAAATTCAAAACAGATATTATCTAACAAAAACTCCAATCAACAGTAAAGTAAATGGGTAGACAAGCGATTTATAGTGGTTCGGCGTGTTGCCTACGTCCACTGTGAAGTTTTTTGATGTTTTATTGATTCTCTTTCAATGATTACAAGTTGTTGCAGCAATCAACAGCAAGTTACAACTGGGAATTCGAAATCAACAATAAAACTATGATGTAGGATGATGGAGATCTCGATCCGGCAGAGTCTGGGCGCTTGAGAGTCGAAAAGATCCTTTTTCTGTTGGCTCTGAGGCTCTATTTATAGGCGTAGGCTGCTGATATTTCGCCGAAAACTCGGGAGACCACTTATGGCACGTGAGGGGGCCCACACGCCCGGTCTTAGGAAGTTTGGGCCCAATTTGGCATCGGTTCGAACTCCATTCGAACCGATCAAGAATTCATCCAATCGGGTTGAAATTTGGTGTGGACATTCTTCGACATGAATGCAAGCTTCTGTGAAAATTTCATGGCATTTTGACCAGTGGATTAAGAGATATAATGGGTTCGAAATGGGGTTCACTGTGTGGCTGTTTGGTTCGAAACCATCCATTCGAACCGATGGTTTCGAACCGATGGTGGCGCGCGCCTTCGTGGTGACGTGGAGCGCAAACTTCGAATTGATCCGGTCTTTACGCCGAGCTGACCGCTTCGACTCCATATATCTCGCTGTATTCGAACCGAAAAAAGACACATCATCATGGTTAGTTGACCCAGTGGGTTCGAATGAAGCTTCATAGGTGGGTTCGAACGAAGCTTCATAGGTGGGTTCGAACAAGGCTTCCGCGATGGTTCGAACAAGGCTTCTGTGATGGGTTCGAACAATCGAAGCTTGGTGGATTCGAACAAGGATTCTCTGGATGGACATGAGCTTTGCAACCCCTCCACGAGGTCCACAGATACGAACTTAGATGGGTTCGAGTTTGATGGATTCGAACCGAGACACTCCGATGGGTTCGAAGTCCATCGATTCGAAGATGATCGTTTCGAATGATGTTTGTCGATGGGTTCGAAGACGCCTAGCTCGGGGGGTTCGAAACCAGTGCTTCCCCCCTCAAGTTGAACCAATCATAACTTGTGCTTATGAACTCGGATTGACTCGAAATTTGAGATAAAGGCTTCTATGGTCTTTCTTGTCGTGTCCTATCAATTGTAGCTCAATCTGGATTCGGACAAAATTCAGCGATATCCATAGCGAAGTGAAATATGACCAATCTCTTAGTCAAACTATTCTCCGTTTTTCGATCGATCTTTTGGTATCACGGCTTTGCAAAAAAGCGGGATAACATTTTGCCCCCCAAAGTACGTCTTGTGGGAACATGACGTGCTTTGAATAGCTACAACTTCTCTCCGAACAATCATTGCTCTCTTTTTGTTGAGACTCGTACTCTGTATTGCTGCAACCCTGCGTTGACATGATTAATTGCCATATGATAGCGCTTAGCCGTTGGCTATTGCATTTGTAACAAGGTAGGTGTTTGATCCTTGCAAATGTTTGGAATCGAATGTTAGATCGATATATATGCACATATGCTAGTATGATCTTCGTTAGCGTCGTGCGTCCAGAAGTCGTTGTTAGCTTTGTTTGCTATTGAATTTTTTATCGATTCTCTCCTGAACCGATTTTGAAATTTGAATTGAGACAACGTTTGATGGTTGTTTTGGAAGGTTCCTTCGTATCGATCCTCTCCTGAACCGATGTAGAAGGTTGAAGGAAACGACTCTACGTTGCGTGAATGTGATATTTCGAACCATTGCGTTGGAGATTGATGGGTTTGAAATCTACATTCGTATGGATGGAGTATACTTGTGTTGTGATGGGTTCGAAGCTGACATTCGAACCGATGTGAAAGGATGGATTCCAACTAGTAGTTCGTTTCGGTAGGTTGTGGATGGAGTCGCGAACAGTGGCTTCGAAATGATGTGCCCACTGCGCGTTTTGCATCGATGCAACTTGTTGTCCTGCTGCATACTTCGTATCGATGAAGTACGAGGTTAACTGCGAATCCACAAGGCATTAGTTGAATGGTTTCGAATGGAGACTTCGAAACCATCAGTGGATTGACTGGTTGCGACCGGTCGCGTTTACCGAAAGGGGAATCGTCTCGGTCAAAATCAAAACCCCATATAAATAGCAGTGGGCCTGCCACTTTTTCACTTTTCACTTTTTACTCTCGCCTTGTTTTACTGTGCACTGTATCGTTTCAAAACTTCAGAGAAGAAGGCTCTCTGTTTTCGTATTCGAGACATTCGAGATCCAAGCCTTGAATCCATCACTCAAATTAGGTAATTAACTTCGAATCCAAATGGCAAAGCTATTTCGAATCCATCTCTTCATCGATTGCTCACTTCAGTGATTGGCAAAACCAGATCTAGTTTGGGAAGGCTTCGAACCGATACGTGGATTCGAGTTCGAATCGATGATGGCGGCGTCATTTTTCTTGGATTTCGTTTCGATCTCTTGGATGACCTTATGGGGGAGACGCAGTTCGCACCGATTGATGGATTCGATGGGTTCATTCGAATCGATGGATTCGAATCCATTGGCTATCGGTTCGAACTTGACATTCGAATCTCAACTTTGCATCGATACGTAGGTATCGATTCGAACGTGGTCGATGTTAAGTTAGGGGTTTCCTTATCGGTTCGAACAAGGTAACCAAGGATCGGTTCGAAGTCGTCCTTCATTAATCGATTCGAACTTGACACCTGATCATCGATTCGAAGCGTGCCTTTCTGCCTCGATTCGAAGTGCGCCTTTTTGCATCGGTTCGAAGGGAAGTTAGGATGGGTTCAAATGAATTCCTTGTGATCGGTTCGAACCCTCTATGATGGATACCAAAGTTTGACATTTTCTGAGCATAACTCCGACGAGCTTCATTCCTGCATATTTGGACATATTAGACTGCATACTTGACCACCCTTCGAAGCTCGTTGATGGAACCATAACAACTTCTATCCAAATCAAATTTCCATCATACAAACAGTTCAACGATGACGGTCAGCGATGACGGTCATTATAACTGGACTCCGTAGCTTTGTCGTTTGTATATTTCTTTTAGCTTTGCGATATTTATTCAAGTAATGCATGGCACTGCACAACATACATTCATACACTTTACACTGGGGAACGCACGGGTCCTTTGTCGTCTAACAATGGTTTCTCATGACTTAGCTAGTTATGGAACCGTCAAGTTCGCAACAACAGAAGGTTCAAAGTACAGCTGCTCCGAGACTAGAGGTTCCAGATATTGAACCTGAGATCATTGGTCCGGCCCCGGATGAACTTCCCAATGCGTCTTTCATCGCCAATCCGTCGGATTCCGTTCAATCGAATATTTCTGAAGACATGTTAGGGAGAATATCCTTGAGGCACGGTCTATCACTGGATGACGTGCTATTGCCAGGGCCGAATGATAGACCACACAACCCGCCGGAGGGATATATAGTGTTTAACCGCCACGCGTGCGCGGCCGGGACACTTCCTTCGTTCAACGAGTATATAAGGGAAGTGTTGTCTTTTTTGAGGATCGCTCCGTCTCAATTACACCCAAACGGATATGCGTCCGTGAACAGTTTATTCATCGTCTTCATGGAGTACCTTCATAGACCATCGATCCCGATCGAGATTAGATATCTATTTAATTTCAAGACCCGAGGTGATTATCCTTCCTTCACATTTCTGGAAGCAGTGAGGAATTGTCAAGTGGTCACTGGGTCCTGGACCAGGTTGAGCTACTATAGGACGGAATGGTTTATGTCAGATGTCCTCCGGGGTTTGCCCGGCGATGGTTATTCTGACGTGAGTGTATCTGAGTTATCAAGTAATTTCTAAGGCAATTGCGGTCAAAGCGAAACTTATGTTTTTTATCTTTTTCACAGCGACGATTCAGCGACCTGATGGCGAGCGCTTTAAAGAGATGGTGCGAGTATTTCGAGAAGTCCCGAGTGGAGATAGGGATATTGAGCTGCTCTTGATGGATAGGAATCTCCGAACTTACAGGTTGATTGAACGAGGGCAGAGCATATTGTTTGACGGGGCCCTGAGGATTGTCTCTAAAAAACGAGTCAAGCACAAGAAGCCCAAAGCTACTATAGCCGAGGAGGCTGACTTTGAAAGAACTCATACTGACGACGAGCAATTGTTGGAGCCTACAAACGTGGCTCAGGATGTTGAAGAGCAAAGAAAAGGCAAGGCAGCCGCCGTCACGTCAACTAAGAAGGGGAGATGGAAATCGGTTGTCACGGCCCGATCCTCTCCTGGAGTTAGAATTTACGAGATGTCTCCTCCGCGAACCGAAAGTCTTTACGAAGGGCTTACCGACCTTCCAATCCCGGATGATGTGTCTTTTCAGCATGACATCGGGTTGGAGGAGTTTCATTGTACCCTAGAATTGAGCGAGCCTTTTATTACTAGCTCATTCGACACTTCTGGTTGGTCGGGGGAAATACATATTCATACACATTTGACGACACCACATAGCCCTGAGTCCTAGGTCATAAGTTTCGAGAAACCACTAACTTTATTCTCATTTCGCTTTGCAGATATTATGACTGGGCGCGGTTCGATGCTAGGGAGCCTACGACATGTTCGCAAATCTTCCTCATTTTACGAGTCACAACGGAGAGAGAAAGATAGGGATTACGATCGCAGGTACTCCGGGTATTCTAGCCAAGAACGGAGAGATATGGATTATAGACGTCGGTCTCAAACGCGCACTCCTCCTCCAAGAGCTCCTATACAACCTCATGTCCATGTTTCTCGTCCTTCTGATTCCTCGCACTACCAGTCGGCTTCTCAATCTTCTAATTATGAATCTCGCCACCCCAGATCTGAGGCAATGCCTCCAGTAGTTGCGGAACAACCTCCTACTGGAATTTCGGGAGAAGGAGCAATCAGGCTTGCTCAACTGAAGAAGGACTGTCCAAATATTTGCTTTGATAATTACATTTTTCCTCTTCACTTGAAAAGAATTCCGCCGGAGGCCGAGCAGACGGTGCACGATTATGTGCACGAGTTTTATGCCCAATATAGGGCGTGGTACAAGGCGGCCGAGAAAGTGTCGTCACTGGCCTTTGAGCGTGGGGCCACCATCAAGAAAATGCTGGCTGAGTTGGTTCAAAAGAGCCGTATTATTGATGTGCTAAATACTGAGGCTGAATCTTCTCGGAAGTCTGAAATGGAGGCTATCAAAAAAGCCGATGAAGCCCAAGCAACAATGGATAGGATGAAATGTGAGCACTATGCCACGGTAGAGGACATGGGCCATCGAAACACACTGGTTACTGCCGAGAGGGACGCGGCCCTAAAGGAGTTGAACGAGCTTAAGTCTAAATTCGCCAAAATCGCCAAGGACAGGGATGATGCGAATAATGCAGCCCAGGAGGCGTGTGAACAGGCCGTGATTCTCCGGACAGAACGAGATGCAGCAGTAGCTAAGGTCCAGGCGGTTGAGATGGAGGTTGAGGAGAAAGTTCATCAAGCGGAGGCCAGGCTGGAGGCCGATATCGAAGATTTGCTTATCACTTACAACGCCAACGTGTTGAGACACCGAAATTTGGCCTGGCTCCAGGATTACCCGATACACCTCCACAGCGTTTGGGGTCGATTGGTCGAGGAAGAAGAGGAAGCATGTCCGAGTGAATCGGTCGATCGATTCGAACTTGAAAACCGGCTGCTGACAGACGATGAGAAGTAGGTCCTTCACGACGCTATTATCGCTCATGAGGAGGAGATGATTGGTGGCCGATCTCTGGAGGTTGGAGAGGGATCAGGTGTTGAGCACCATTCTGCTGTCACTAAAGTCACCGCACCACCTTCGTCAGTGCCTGTACCCGCAGTCGGTTCGCAATCTGTTCCTGCTTACGACCCGGAACAGCCACGGTTATCTCCTATTCATGAGCATACTTCCGAGGCCGCTCAGTCGTCCGCAAGCCAAACTGGGGAAGGTATTCCGAATTTATCTCAAGTGTTTTCTAAATAGAGAGTTTGCTTCGAAGCAGTTACTGATAACCTCTTCTTATCTTTGTTTAGTGATTGGAGTTGCTCCGATTGTCGCGACCCAAGAGTCAAGCAAAGGGAATAAGGCCATCACCACCGAGACTACTGTTGTAACTGCGGTATCAACCGAGGCGGCGCAGGGGAGTGGATTATCTCTTGAGGACCAAATGGTGAGCGAGCTGCTCGGTGAGCAGGGTGGCTTCTCCACAGACCTTCCGTTCATCATTAGTGACCTTCCGCCAACCTCTAGCTCTTCAATGCAGGGTGCGGATGCCCCCAACCAAGCCCAGACGATTGGCGATGAAGAGATTCTGGCCGATATTCAGGCAGAATTAGAAGCTGCGGGGCAAAGTGGTAGTGTTGGCGGTGGCACGGCGACGCAGAGCCCAGCACCTGCGAGGATAGTATCATCGGGTGGCACTATCGCATCTTCCGTTACGGGTCCGATCCCTCCTACTCCTCCGGCGGGGAGCCTTCATTTAGATTCAAGTTCTGAGGAGGACGTAGATATTATGCCCCCGGCCGAAGAGCAACCACCGGAGAGGAGGTCGTCCAAACGAAGGATTTCCGTTCCTAGCGATTCTGACGACGAACCGCTGATAAGGAAACCAAGAAAGAAGGAATAGATCGACCTCCCAAGCAGATTTTTTGGTAGATAGGAACTTGTTTTCGTTTTTTGTTAGTAGGCCGTGTATAGATGCAGGTTCGGCCCCTGCTAGTAGGGATTCTTTTTTGGAAAAACTTATTTGCATGTAAGCCCTTGTCTTCAGTTAGTTGAAATAAAATTTAGTTTCTTTGTTTCAACTCTCATTTCTTTTGTGCTTAAGTGTTTGTAGTGTCTTGTTTTCAGTCCGGTGCACTTGTGGTGTTTCTACTGCCAAGTAGAATTCATTTTTATTCGCCAAGTCTGAGAATCTTGATCGCAGTTGTGATCGATGAACAATCGAACTTCGGACACCGTATCACTTTGGTTAGCGATTAACAATTAGCTTTTTTGCCCCCTAGTCTCGGGGAATAACATTTATGCTTTGGTGGTTGAGTGCGTTAATTGCAAACTTTAAGCACATGTCCACATTCTGGGGACTTAAGATAATTTGAGATCGATAATCCGGTTCGCACTCCGGGAACTCGAGAGTTATCGATGTTTGTAACACGGTTCGCGCTCCGGGAACCCGGAATTGATGTTCACATTCTAACTCACACTCTGCGAATCTCGGAGTTAGTATTAACATTTCAGTTCGCACTACGGGAACTTTTACTTGGTGTTTGTGCTCCAATTCACACTCCTGGAACTTGGAGAAAACATGCATGTTTGGGTTCGCACTTAGGGAACCTAGAATTGATGCTTGTACTCCAACTCGCGCTTCGGGAATCTGGAGTTAGCCGCTGGAAGGTCAGTCACACCTATTTGGGCTTTTTAGGAATTTGTTCACACTCTGGGAACTTAAGATAATTTGTAATCGATAACTTGGTTCGCACTATGGGAATTTGAGAGTTATCGACATTTGTAATACGGTTCACGCTCCAGGAACCTGTGATTGATGTTTATACTCCATTCACATTCTGTGAAGTTGGAGTTCGCACAGATGCTTCGGTTCGCGCTCCGGGAACCTGTAATCCACATTTATGCTCCGATTCACGCTCTGGGAAGTCGGAGTTCGTTCGCATTCTAGGAACAAATTGTTGAATGTTTATACTCCGATTCACGCTCTGGGAAGTTGGAGTCCGTTCGCACTCTGGGAACGAATTATTGAATGTTTATACTCCAATTCACACTCTGGGAAGTTGGAGTCCGTTCGCGCTCTGGGAACGAATTATTGAATGTTTATACTCCAATTTACACTCTGGGAAGTTGGAGTCCGTTCGCGCTCTGGGAACGAATTATTGAATGTTTATACTCCAATTCACGCTCTGGGAAATTGGAGTCCGTTCGCGCTCTGGGAACGAATTGTTGAATGTTTATACTCCAATTCACGCTCTGGGAAGTTGAGTCCGTTCACGCTCTGGCAACGAATTATTGAATGGACAGTCGTGTGTTGGTCCAATTCAGCCTTTGACGTGATTGCTTGCCCCCGAGCTGGGGTTTCACTTAGTGAGTGGCCGGTCGTATCGCAGTCACTCGCTATTTGAATAAATTCCATTGTTTGGTGGAACTTAGCTCTTCGTGTGTCGTGATTGTTGAACGTTGCATTCGGTGAATCACAGCTCTAGCTTGAAGAGATAATATTTTATTGCTGAAATAAGAAAATATGGCAAAGTCAGTGCCTTATTACAAATTCAAATTTCAGAATGCAAAGGAAACTGCAAAGTATTCATAGATTGAAGGAGCCTGTCATGTGTGACAGTGACGAGGATCTTCGTCGTTCCAGGCTTCTGAGTAAGTAAGTCCGCCACTGATGGCGTTTATCACCAATCTTCCACGGGGACAAGTCGAGTCCTCCTGTCTCGGTCGACTGGGTCCATTGTTTTGGATTGATGGGCCCGCTTCTTTGGGCTGCGGTGTCCGCACAAACTGTTCCAGCTTCCTTTCTCTGATCAGTTTTTCGACAAGATCCTGTAAGTGATGACACTCGTTCGTATCATGCCCGTAGCATTCGTGGAATCTGCAAAACTTTCCCGTCTGGATTTGTCTCTCTGACGACGGTCTGGGTGCAGGTTTTTGATATTGAATTGTATTGCAGGTTTGTAAGTACAAGTCCTCTAGTGATGTATTTAGAGGAGTGTAACTGTCGAACATTGGATTCTTGCGCTGCGGGCCACAGTTTTGATCTTGTTTTTTAATTTGATTCACGCTTTCTCTTCGCCGAGATTGTTTATTTTTAATGTTTAACTGAACTTTTCCGGCGCTCTCACCGGACTGTTTTATTGCAACATTGCTTTTGATCTCTTCCGCATTTGATCCTGTGTCAGTTTGTTTCCTAGACTGTTTCTCATCTTCCCGTCTCAGGAATTGAGCTGCTTTGGCATGGAAACGGTCTAATGATGCAGGTGGTTTCCCAGCTAGCCAATTGCCAAATTCAGAATCGGGGTCGATCCCCTTAGTCAACGCCATAAGGATGGAGTTGTCGTTTGGATTACTAATCTCCGCACATGTAGTATGGAATCTCTCTAAGTAGTGTCTGAGTGTCTCTCCAGGAGCTTGTGTGACACTAGATAGAGTGTTGACATCTTTTGGCCTTCTGACGTGCATGCAGAATTGCTCGAAAAATTTTGTGGCTAACTGATCGAAGGAAGAGATGGATCGAGGTGGCAACCGAGTGAACCACATGGTAGAGATGCCCCCCAAAGATATGGGGAAACTACGACACTTCACTGCATCGTCGGCTCTGGCAGCGGTCATCGACCATTCATATTTTAGAATATGTTCGTTGGGGTCGGAGTTTCCCTCGTACATGGGTAGAGTGGGCATTCGGAATCACCGTGGGGGTTCGGCAGTAAGAATATCGTCCGTAAAGGGAGTGTGACTTCGGGAAACTCCCCAATCGTCGTTTGTGAATCCCTGACTCTCACGGATCATCTGACGTATCATAGTTGAAAGATCCGGCATTTGCGCCGAAGTATGACCATGTTCCATACTTTGAGTTTGAACCGGATATCGTCGACGGTCCAAGTCTCGCCTTCTCGGCTCATAGTCCTCTGGGACGTACGGTTCGGGAGTACGCCCGCTATGACGACGGTCCAGGTCCGACTGATCTTGGGCGTCGACCCCTGGCTCAGCCGCAACGTTAGTGGCGCGGTATTCTGCGGCGTGGTGAGGAACGGCACCTCCTCGGGAGAAAGGTCCGGTTTGGAAACTGGCTGACGGACCAACTCTAAGTTGTCCAACGGTCAAGGTCGGTTGATTTCCAACGGGTGGCATACGACTCCCATCTAGCCGGGGTCGTGGAGGCCGGTTATGATAATCAGAGGATGAAGAACTTTCGCTGGATGAGCGAGAGGCATGGTCTCTCACGGACCTCTTTCGTTTTTGGCGATCCAGCTTGTTGATTAGCTCAGCGTTAGCGCGTAGCTGTTCCTAGTTGTCGCCAACTCTGGGTCAGCTCTTGGAGTAGCAACTGGAACTCTTGTCGAGTAACCGGACCCGACGGTTCAGAGTGCCCAGTAGCATTCTGATTAGATGGAGGTGGGGGCACAGGATTTTGTCTATCCTGTTCTTCTTGATTGACAGCGTTTGAGGTGGTTCTTGTGCTAACCATCTTGATAGTTGAATTCCTTTCCTAGACTTTATGCAAATCTGAATAGAAGGGAAGGAAGTTGGATTTGATGATCTGGATCTCTCTCTTAGATTTATTCAATCCGGTATCGATGACAGATCCAATGAGCAGGAGAAAAGCTGGGTTTTCTCAGTGAAAGCACCAAAGTGTTTGTGTCAAAATTGGGCTCAACACTCTTCGGGAGTCGTTGAAGAGATAATAGTCAAGAATGTAAGTTCAAAACAGATATTATCTAACAAAAACTCCAATCAACAGTAAAGTAAATGCATAGACAAGCGATTTATAGTGGTTCGGCGTGTTGCCTACGTCCACTTTGAAGTGTTTTGATGTTTTATTGATTCTCTTTCAATGATTACAAGTTGTTGCAGCAATAAACAGCAAGTTACAACTGGGAATTCGAAATCAACAATAAAATTACGATGTAGGATGATGGAGATCTCGATCCGGCAGAGTTTGGGCGCTTGAGAGTCGAAAAGATCCTTTTTCTGTTGGCTCTGAGGCTCTATTTATAGGCGTAGGCTGCTGATATTTCGCCGAATACTCGGGAGACCACTTCTGGCACGTGAGGGGGCCCACACGCCCGGTCTTAGGAAGTTTGGGCCCACTTTGGCATCGGTTCGAACTCCATTCGAACCGATCAAGAATTCATCCAATCGAGGTGAAATTTGGCGTAGACACTCTTCGACATGAATGCAAGCTTCTGTGAAAATTTCATGGCATTTTGACCAGTGGATTAAGAGATATAATGGGTTCGAAATGGGGTTCACTGTGTGGCTGTTTGGTTCGAAACCATCCATTCGAACCGATGGTTTCGAACCGATGGTGGCGCGCGCCTTCGTGTTGATGTGGAGCACAAACTTCGAATCGATCCGGTCTTTACGCCGAGCTGACCGCTTCGACTCCATATGTCTTGCTGTATTCGAACCGAACAAAGACACGTCATCATGGTTAGTTGACCCAGTGGGTTCGAATGAAGCTTCATAGGTGGGTTCGAACAAGGCCTCTGTGATGGGTTCGAACAAGGCTTCCGCGATGGGTTCGAACAAGGCTTCTGTGATGGGTTCGAACAATCGAAGCTTGGTGGATTCGAACAAGGATTCTCTGGATGGACATGAGCTTTGAAACCCCTCCACGAGGTCCACAGATACGAACTTAGATGGGTTCGAATTTGATGGATTTGAACTGAGACACTCCGATGGGTTCGAAGTCCATCGATTCGAAGATGATCGTTTCGAATGATGTTTGTCGATGGGTTCGAAGACGCCTAGCTCGAGGGGTTCGAAACCAGTGCTTCCCCCCTCAAGTTGAACCGATCATAACTTGTGCGTATGAACTCGGATTGACTCGAAATTTGAGATGAAGGCTTCTATAGTCTTTCTTGTCATGTCCTATCAATTGTAGCTCAATCTGGATTCGGACAAAATTCAGTGATATCCATAGCGAAGTGAAATATGACCAATCTCTGAGTCGAACTATTCTCCGTTTTTCGATCGATCTTTTGGTATCACGACTTTGCCAAAAAGCGGGATAACATATAGACAAGGTTGAAAAATAATAGATGGATCAGATTGGTGTACGCGTTAAATGATAAAGTAGCCCGAAAAGCCCGTTTCGACTCCGGAACGAAATTGCTTCAACCTGTATATCAAAATAGATGTTTTAAATTATTTTAAATGCAATGGAAAAGGTTTCAAGTCCAAACTCTATTGTATGAAGAAGTTATGCTAAAATCAATATTTTTCAAATTGATTTCAATTTCATTTATTTCAACGCGTTTTGAGTCCGTACGATCAAACGACAAGCCTGATCGCTATGAAACTTGAAATCTTACAATAATTCACTATTACGGATCCGATGAAACTGGTTTCGTTGAAATACGAGTGAGTGGCCAAAATGGCTATTTTTACACTAATGAAATAAATTTATAATTAATTAATTAATTAAATCCAATTTTAAATTTCAATTCTAAAATTGAAAATTTTTATCACTTTTATATTTCTCAAACATTTACAATGATTTAAACAAAGTAAAAAGTCAATTCAAAGTTGATAAATTTATCAATTCCAGTATTAATCTCAATTCCTTTTAATTCAGAAATTATAAATTTAATTCCCAAAATTTCTATTTAATTTACTTTTCATTGTACTATTCAATTCATTATTAACAAACGGATGAAATAAATATTGGAATCAAAATCCATCACATTAACATTCTCACCTTTCATCTAAATTCTCATTTATGTAATATTTTAATATTATATTCCACTTATTTGCAATTAATCCACTTATTAAATTTCAAATTTCAAATAAATTAATAAATTTTGGTTTTCACTCCTTAAATCAACCAATCTTCATATTATAAATAAAATTAACATTTATTACATCTTATAGAATTAACCATTTTCAATGGCAAATCAAACCTACCCTAACTGCACAAATTAAGACAATTAGTTGCAATTTGATTTCACATTAAACTTCATTAATTATCAACTGAAATCTAAATAAAACTGTTTATTTATTTAAAATCCTGCTATTCAATAAATTGAAATTTTATGGGTATAATTAACATTGATTCCGATTATTATTTAAATTTACATCACAAAACGTTAAATTTAGATTCATTACAATTGATTACCAAAAATTAATTTAATGCAAACAATTATGACCTTTCCAATTTTAATTCATTCATTAATTGTCAATTACCATTCAATTTTTCCTTATTATGAATCAATTATAACTTACCATCTTAAATGTGATGTCAACATGGGTACTTATCTATTACACTATTATATGCCATTTACATCTTATAGTTGTATAAATGTTACATTTAATTTATTCAAATTTCTAACTCCTTTGTTATTAACTATCCTAATTTCATTTATTATATCTTTGCCAAATATATACATTAATTACGGTTAAATATTCTCGATAAATTTATTTACTTGGTTTCAATCAATTTGGATTGCATTGAATTGGTTATTCATCAACTGCCATTAACATTACTACCTAAATTTTCATTTAGTTATTATTTATCAATATATTATTGCATTGGTTAATTAAATGCCCGCTCTCATTCATACTTTTATAAGTTTCCCTTTCCACACAAAATTATAACTTCTTACAAGACATTCAATTACTATTTATTATTATAACTTTATAATTTTAAATAAATTCATTGATTGATTTACTATTTTCCTTTGTTTTCTTATATTCAATTCTTAGCTTAGTATAACAATTTACGATACTTCATTTAGTCGACATTTCATTTTAATTGTTAATACTTAGCTTAAATTTCCACGGTTGCATTTCATTTGTAACATTTGCTTCATTATAAATTATAAAAAATTTATTTCTTTCCACATTTAATTACTAACATCCAAATCAGATCAATCAATTTATTTATTGAAATGTACGGGTCGTTACAATTGTAAAGATTTTAAAATCTAAGATTTTCATATTATTAAACTATTTTAACCTATTTTAAACCATTTAATTTAGTTTTAAAGCTAATTAACCCATTTTAACTTGTATCAAATCTAATAAATTTATTTTAAAGCTATTTAATCTATTTTAAATCTATTCAACTATTTTAAATCTACATTAACCATTCTAGAGTATTTTGACTATTAAAAATTTATTAAACTATTTATAACCATTTTAACTATTTATAACTATTTAAATCATTTCCTTAATTTCCAGACTAAGTAAAGTAGAAGTGTTTATATTCAATTCATTTGTTTAAAAGAGAATATAGTTAAATGATGTTATAACCAAAGTTGGGATTTAAATGTTATAGTTAATATTGAATATGACGATTTTGAAGTAAGGAGTTGACCTATTTTAGAAATATGATTTGTGAAGAAATTATGTGTCGGAAATGATATGATCTCAAATGTGATAAGAATTTGAAAGTGAATATAATTTCGAAAGTGATTTGGTTTTGAGGATTCGATATTTTGATATAATTTGTGAATTGACTTTTGAAATGTAAAAGAACCATCCGATGTGTAATAAGCAATTGGTTGTTAAAGATTCCGGGATCGAATATTGTCATACTCTCTACCAATACCTTTAAGACCACTTTAACAACTGTGTACGTGGTGGAGATTCCAGAATGAAGTAGGATGGTGGCGACGATTTCTATATGAGGTATGACATAACCCTGACTCCCGTGAGTTAACTTAGATGTGACTAAAATAGGAGCAATTGACGGGACAAGTGAGGACATTCCTCCGATCGGGCATATTCCTTCGATACTATATTCTGATTTTGTGATTTATTTGGTGGCCACCCTTGATTTTGATTTGGGAGTGTGTTTCGAGGTGGGCGGTAGTAGCTGCTATGTGTTACCACTAGCCTAGAAGTATAGTTGGTATATCTACCTTGGCATTGTCTAGTTGTGCCGTGTTCACTTGCCCAGCGCGCAATCTACGAGTTTGTTTTGTGTCATACCTATGGAGTGCCTTCTGGTAGCCTCCCGATCAGGAGGTATTACGGTACTGTATAGACTATGGCACTATAAAATGTGTTAAGAGGGATGTGGGTAACGCCTAAATGCTATTTTAATAGTTTATCTTACTGTAGACATATCACAATAGCGTATTGTATAACATAGTAGATAGTTTAATGGATCCTTAGGAGATGTGAATCTTGAACATCTTCTGAGTTACTATACTTACATTAGACACTAGATAGGAGATGTCAAATCTCGTAAACATCTCTGACGCCGTCACACACATATTTATCGTTGATTTAACTTACATAAGATCTTTTAGTTCTAACACACATATTTATCGTTGATTTAACTTACAAAAGCATTTCAGGATTTGAAGACATGTTTCTAAAGGATGAAGACGAAGATTGTATTATTATTTACCATATTATTCTACTGCATCATACTGTTCCGCTGCATTGTCATTTATTTATCCCTGATATATGTAACTCTGATTTTGTGTTGTATAAGTATAATCAATGTTTTGTAAACAGCTTCATGAACTATTATTTTGATTATTATATTTTGTCATTCCGCTGCGAGATTCTGTATTTGCTTTTATTTC
Source organism: Allium cepa (assembly GCA_030765085.1). Taxonomy (NCBI): domain Eukaryota; kingdom Viridiplantae; phylum Streptophyta; class Magnoliopsida; order Asparagales; family Amaryllidaceae; genus Allium; species Allium cepa. The sequence goes on from CM060935.1 coordinate 975,248,708, forward strand.
TTCTCTTTTTCTTATTTACCCCATAGCAATCTTCCATTTTGCATGGTTTGAGTTCGACGTGTGTGTCTGCTTAAAACGTCCAAAAAGACAGGTCGTTACAATAGTGTACTTGGAATTCTTTCAGATTTGCATATCATACCATATAGAGTCAACAATCTTAATGGTTTAATTGAACAGCCGAGGGTAATGTATATTTTCGACATTAATAAAAAAATCATAGTTTCTCTTCGATGTACGAGAATACTTATCAGACATTCTAATGTTATGCGTTCATTTAGGTTAGTTAATTTCACTTCATCTCATATAATCAGTTCTATCTTTGGATCGAAGACAATTTCATTTAACTACAAAAAATTTCTCAAAGAAATTCCTTCACAATGAAGTTGATATATCTTGGAACAACAATAGTTTCTTAGTGCAAATAGAATAGGGATTCATAAACATTTTATGACCCTTTTTATTTACAAAACTGATTTTAGTTTACAAAAATTATGTTGAAAACATAAATATGTCTTTTGATGACAGACTTTTCCAAAAAACTTTTTCGAGATTCATACAAGATCCCTCATGAACAATTATTACGTGTAATCTTTTGTCTCGCACAACCTACCAACTCCTTGGCCTAGGATATGTTGGTATTTCTTGCAAACCCTTATCTTGTATGATTTTGTAAATTGTTGTTTAGATGAAATAATATCAACCTTGTGCTCTTAAGTACATGACCTTACAGAAAGAAACTAACTTAACTTCACTCATAATTAATCGTAAATTGTCCAACAATGTCTGATTATTCCTTATCGATGCATCACTATGTATCACATGGAGGAGTGACTTATGAGACCGAATCTATATTCATTTTTAGGTACATTTGAAACTCTTTCCAATATACACACTTATTCGACCAAATCAAATCATTTCATTCTATTGCATGTTATTTATTTACTTTTCTTTAATATTATATGATTTTGTCATAAACTTACTACATGTGTATCTAATACACATGTTCATGTTGGCAATCAATCATCGGTGAATATAACAAAGTATATGGAACCCTTTTGGTATTAATAGACTTGTGATCGCACACATCAATATGTATTAATTCAATAAGTTCATCAACTCTTATGATGTTTCCACTGAATGGGTGCATAGCCATTGATTGTTTGAGATATAATCAACCTGCATCATATTTAGAATCATATAGTAAAATTATTTCTCAAAACTTCGGTTTAGTCTATAATTCCAAAACAACTGTAAATAATATTAGACACATATGTATTTTTGTTGCATCAGTTTTTCTATGAAAACAAATTCCGTAATATAGTTCTATTTCATAATGAATATTCATAATACTCATATTGAAGTATAGTTATATCTATTTTTCAGTCAATACTAAAAATAAATATTATTTCACAAATAATTTTCGGTGCATTTTATGAAAACAATTTTCGTAATTCGATGCGATCATTAGGTTCTATATGGCATGCTCCCACTATTTCCGCCATTACAATAATAGCATACTAAATTTAGATGTCCGCATTCACTTAATATTTTTAATATTATTTACTTATTTCATATGCTGCAACTAGTTTACAGTGGAGAGTTCTTCGATCAAATATCTTGAACTCAAAGAAATAAATGTTACAGAAAACAATTTCTATATGAAAAAACATTTTGAAATAAAAATCATATTTCATATTCCAATATTAAGTATCAACTAGTATTACAATTCTTGTTTCCAATGTTTCCCTATGAAGCAGAAGTGACTATTCATTCACTTCATTGCAACTTTACCTTAAATTATATATATTCTTATACATTCGTTTTTCTTTCAAATGGTCAAACTATTCAAAAAAAACCTTACTACAATATCATAACAAACATTTTACAAAAGCGCATTCGATTGTTCTTAACATTTAAGACTTCAAATATGTTTCACTTTGTGTAAACCGATCAAGATGACATTTCAACGATCGAGTTCTTAGATGTATCTCGCAGTTTATAGTCTTGTGTTACATTAACAAAATTTGATCCATTTGAAATCATTTAAGTTGAATACATGATCCTAAAATACTGTTTATTGGCTTACTTCGAATAAACTAATTTCATCGAAAGTATTGTACCAAACAAACTATGATTGTTCACCATATAACATTTATATGTGAAAGTACATGGATCAAATATCCGGTCTAAACCAAATAAACATATAAGCAATACACGGTCTAAACCAAATAAACATATAAGTGACCAATTTACAAATGTATTAAGTAGTTGAAATCAGGCACTTACATAGGTATAGAAGCATTATAAAACATGCAATTAGAATTATTAGTAAGTATATATTATATTTCTATCTGTCAACTTTCAATTAAGTTTGTTTATATATGTTAATTGACAAACGTTGTATCAATCATATTAAATGCACAGAATTATTGTTGTAGATAATTATAACATTATATAGAATATGTTCTTACAATTAGATCGGTTAAATGTTACCATTTCATTTTTCTAATAAGGCTCCCACTAGTCTTTTATATTTCTCCAAACCCTAAGGTGAAACATTAAAGTCTTACACTTCATTAGTCGGCGTTAGGACTCATTTATTTTGGTATTCTGACCTTGAGTTTGCTCAACAAATCATAGCCCCATAAACGATGGATAACTCCTTATCGGTTGTATCACATACAACTCCTAACCCATATTTCCTTGTTCTAATCTCATTTCGACCTTGAGCTTGCTCAACAAATCGAAAGAGATTATTCACTCATACCTACCATATCGTGATGGCCTAAGTATAGTATATATACCTTGAGTTTGCTCAACAAATATATATAATTATCTTACCTCATCTGTTCAATATATTAATAATACTATGCATAACATCCCTTGCTTGAGTTTGCTCAACAACTATGGAGTATGTAAGTAATTTATTAATTTATATATGGTAGAGGACAACATTATATTAAAGATTCATATTTTGCAATATATATATTGAGTGATATCGACTTATAGAATAATATATTTCTTATGAAATACTCCAACGTTTAAGTGTCAGACACAGCAGAAATCACGGTATATGTACATTTACATATGTATTTATTTCTCAAGTCTATTTGGGTTTCTTTAATGTTCCACATTTAGTTTATACACATATCATATAAGTTTTATTGTTATATAACTTTTATATTTCATATTACTTATATGATATTTTACGTATAACATACCATTAACTAAATCTTGTCCGATTAATTTTAATTAATCAACTCTTTATTTAATTTTAAATTTGTATTCCAATTTAACTTTTATATTGTACATATCTACTACAACATTTATAGTGTATACTATAACTTTTTTAGTGTAACACACATATAACATATATATGTGTATTTTATTTAATTGATTAACCTTTAATTAATTTATTCAATTAAACAATTATTATTAAAATTTATTAATTTCAAAATTTATCTTGTATACATACATTTATACTTATGTTATCTTAAACATTTTAAAATAACATAACATATATCAACATATATAATACATGCATATATGCACTAAATTATTAACATTTTTAATTAATTTATTTATTAATCTTATTAATAAATCTAAAATTTGAAATTATTATATGAATATTTTTAAATTTTTTGATAATATCATTATCCTTTCAAACATTTTGAAAACTTATGTAGTATTATAATTTTTATAATAAATATGTTTTGTTTTAAATTTAAATATTAAATTTAAAATCTTTAAAATAATTTTTTAAAACTATTTTGAAAATTAGCCCAAGGCCCAAATTAACTTGGAACTTTTCTATTAGGGGCAACCTTTGGGCTCACTTCACCTTTCGGGCCAGGCGTTAACCAAGTAGGACAGGATACTTGATTACCTAATTCCAATCCTAGATATTACCTTTCTAGACAACGTACTAAGTGGGCAAGCTTAATTAGTTATCCCTAATATGACTAATTTAGACTGCATATGCTATTGGGCTCTGATACCATTGTTGTTGAAACTAGACCAGCCCGCAGCGAAAGTAATATGTGAATTTCAAAAATTTACCCTATTGGACCTTTATTGGGCCTAAGAAGTCTAACTGAATTAGAACATTTCTAAATTTCATTTAAATAAAATTATTTATTTTATTTAAATTCAAATATATTAAGATATGAAATTAATTTTATTTGATTTAGTTTATACATAAATGTATCATATACATATGTGTGTGAGTGCGTATGTAACGTAATAATCCATGAAAGGTATAATATGCCCCTATATAGATATTGGAATTACATCACAACTGACATATTAGCTTATTTTGTATGTCGTATATGTTATCCAAATATGTGCATGTATATGTGTTAAAATATATAAATAAATAAATATATATATATGCATACACATATGTATGTATAAATATATTATAAATAATATATGAACATAAAACATTTATATATAGATCAATATATGTATATAAAGAGAGAGAACAATTATTTATAATTCAAAATTAACTTAGTTTTGCAAACAGAATAATTTTAGTATTAATTTGTATATATTATGAATAAAATAATGTTTTCATCCATAATAATTAACATAAAATAATCTATTGATGAAAATTCAATTTTCAATTTTCAAATATCTAGGATCATAAAATAGAGCTTAGAAAAAATCTGAAGATTTTTCAAAGTTGAAATATTATTTTTAAAAACAAATACATTGATTTCGACAATAATTATTTAATATAAGATAACATATTATTAAAAATTCAAATTTTTAAATTTTATAAATTCTAGGATCATGAGTGAAAGTTTAAGAAATTTTTAAAAAAAATTTCAATTAAATTATTATTTTTAATAAATCATAACAGTTTTTCCAAAATAATTTTAATTGTTAAAAATAATAAACTTTATTGAAAATATCCTAAATTTTTTATATACGTTTCTAGAATGATATAATATATTTTTTAAATATAAAATTGAATTTTTAATGGAAAAATTATTTTATATATAATAAACAATTCAAAATTCAATAAATGTTAATTTAAAAATATGAATATATGTATGATGATTAATTTTAGAATTTGTAAATTCTTATTATTTATAAATAAGTGTACTAAATTTTTTAAATCATATATATGTATATATATTTCTTATTTATGCATATATGCTATTATGAGAGAGAAATATACACTAATATATATATATATATGAATTTATTAATAAATATATATAAAGCAATTATTAATGACAAAAATAATTTTGTACAGTAACAACATTTGTCCATACATAAATCAAATAGTATAATAAATAAATTATGCACATAACCAAACTGATTTGTGACAACTACATCTACTTACAAAATTTCACATAACTAAACATATAGTAGCAATATATTTAAACAGATATGAAATTGCTCATTAGGATCATAGAATATATAGGGGTTTTTAGGCTCAAGGAAAAAGTTGAAGAAAACTTTAGCTTAAAGGACAAAATGTTTGTTTTTTAGGCTGAAGGGTAGCTTTTAGTTTAAATCATAGAATGACAGCTGTAACTATCATTTTCTACTTACATTAAAATGTGTCCTTCAAGCTAAAAAACAAACTTATTGTCGCTGAGACTAATTTTTTTTGTAACATCTTCCCCGTGTCTATTTTCCTGATTTAATTACTGTAATATTAATTAAAATTATGATTCCTTTGAATCCATGTTGAAGCAATGACTTCCCTTCCTTTTACTATTATTGATTCGTCAGATTGCAAGTCCGGAATCACCGACCTCTAACTATCGAATAGTATTGTTTCAATTTGAAATATATTTGTGAATTTTGAAGTGGATTGAGAGCAATGTTTTAACTAGAAATGCAGAAGGTAATGGCGGCCAAAAAAGGTTAGCCATTATTTTATATATATATATATATATATATATATATATATATGGTTGTATTAGAGAGAAACGAAGAAAACCTTTTTACCAATTCTCACTTGATCTCAACCCATTATCTCCAAGCCAATTCCTTATGTTTTAGCCACCACTAGGCCTTCCCAAAACTGAAATTTTGCAGCCCTAATGATGGGCCTTAAACTCATCTAAGCCCAAGCCAAAATACTATGCAATTAAATCTAATTTAATTGCTTGTCGATATTGTATATCGATCGATATATTTATAACTGTTATAAATATATATTACATTATTTATTTTCAAATCATATTCGAATTTTATAATTAATATTTCATAAATATTAATTAATTTAATTAGTTTATAATAATTATAAACTAACTAAACGTTCTATTTTAAGGGAATTCATCATTTCAGCTGTGTAACTCTTAAGTGTAAATTTGGTCAGCGATCAACATCGAACTATTCTAATGTTAAAGTTCACACATCACTTAGTAAGTGTTGTGACATTATGGCCAAATTTATCATTTACTCATTTTTGGTAAAATCCAATTTTAGTTTAACAAGCGTTACTGTGACGGTCCATGATTTTCGACATCAGAAAATCGACATCAATACGCACTGTATTACATACCGAACAATCGATTGCCGGAAATACCAAATCGGTAGGGAAAATAAGAAAGAGGTAGAAGAAGAAAATAGAAACAAAAACACAGAATCTCACAATCGCAGCGGAACAATATATAATAGATTATAGCTGGTCTTTATACACAAAGAACTATAACTGATATTTACAAATTACATCATCAGAGTACAATAAATCGACAATTCAATACTGGACAGTGATATAACTTGTCCTCCTAAGTGCTGGATATACAGCCTACAATACACAAATCAGATATATGAAATACGTCTCCGTCATCCAGCCCGTTCCTTGAGCTCCATAACATCCTATCCAGTATCTATAATCTCGGTCTGACCCAAGCATTATAATAAAATAACACCCGAGTCAATCTGGAAAATCAGTGTAAGAAAACACACTCAAATTGGATTATTAAAGTTATCAAACTCCTTTAAAAATCAAAGGTATCTCGTAAGACCTAGCCATAAATAAACACAATGGGTTTTTACCTTACGATAAACAAAATATTTCATATTAATTCCTCTGATATTATAATAGTGTCTAAGTAGAATACTTATTTAAATAGATGAAATTGTTACATTAATTAAATTCCAGCATACTAGGCTCTACAATCAAAACTGCATAGGCACATATTGGAGAATGGATTCCATACGAATGACTAGGCACTGGGGTATCACCTATTACAGTATACATCTAGAAACAGCGTAACGAGGACCACGCCGGGATCCCCTACAACACGAGATCGGATTACCCCTAACCTGGACAGACCGAATGTGCTATCACCCCGGGTGTTCCCACCCTTCCTGAGCTCCTTCCATGAATCATAGTAATAATATCGGAGTGTATCTAGAAAGGTGGTAAACATACCCTAATTGGGTGCGACCCACTTAGGCTTGCTGCATCTCCCCTACTTTTCAGTCATTCTCGGTTGATGAGGCTAGAGGCTACGATTTACTTTTAAGGAATTTTCACTTAGAATGCTCATTGTCCTCCAATGACAATGTACTAATAGCATTAATCCATACAAGTCCGTTTTGGGTCCGAATGGAACCGAAGGCACTATTCCTACTACATCCATTTTGGAATAATCCTCAGGATTAGTAGCGATTAGCCTTTGCATTTCACTGCTACATTTTTGACTCCATGCTCTTGTTTTCCTTTCGAAAAAGTAGTTTTTAAATCGAATTGATTTTCAGATAACTTATCCGATCCCGGTTTCTTCGAAACAACGTTCGATATTTCCGGAAAACTCAACCCCGGTTCTTTTTGAAATAAACAGACGAAATAAAATCGGAGATCACCTCCTAACCGTTAGTGGACGGTTTTCCTTATCATCTTCCTATAAGAACGAAGCGAGTTTATACGTACAATATAGCACCTCGAACTGTAACTGTACCATATAATTCCCGTATTTCTTCTAGATATTCCCAATGTTATTGTAACGACCCATAAATTTATAATGATTTTATTTGTTTTATTTATATATTTAACTGAAATTTTATGAAATTTTAAATAATAAAATTTTAAAATAAAAAATTTGATATTTGGAATACGTATATTTTAACATAGCAAAGGGTAAATTTTCAATATAGGATATGAAAGTTTATTTTCTTGTGTAATATGAAATATAGTTTATTTTGGAATTAAATAAAGGTGGATTTCTTTTGAATATAATAAATTGAAATCTACCATTTTAACAACAATAGAAGTTTATGACGGGATTTTGATATTTGCTATGCATCCATTTAGACATAGCAAATGGAAAATTTTCGTCGAATAATATAGATGTTCTATCAGTCGCTAGAAATTAAGTTTAAATCAGTTAATAACAGTTGAATTTAAAAGTGTTCTGAAACCTAAGTATGTCAACATGAGAAAATTTATTTAGAATACTATGAATAAGACTGCGTAATTCATTTCGCGAATTTCAAACGTTTCTAGCTCCGTTTAGATTTTCCCGTATGGAATAGCAACGTATATCAGTGTTTGTATCGACTTTTGATACGATGGTCGTACCACTGATATCTATATACAATTTTGATCGTCTCGTCGTGCTGATCTCAATGATATATTCACTTCTGTTAGTCCAAATCCCGATTCACCGTGAAATCTGTAAACGGTTAGCCATTGTGGTTCGCTAATTGAGCCTATTGATTTCCACATGACTTTTTATATATCCTCCGTGTTAGCCAACAGTCAAAACCAACAGCCTTTTGTCATTAATATTCTTTTTTGAATTTAACGATTGACTTTAACTATTCCCTATACCCTAAGAATCTTTTCATTATCTGTTCATTTGTTTATTTGGTTCATTTCTCTCCCCCTGTTTCTTTCTCTTCTCTAAATTTTCATCTATACTAATCAGAAAAAGGAAAAAAACGAAACACGGCCTCAAGTCGACATCCATCGTCACTTTCCGCCTCCACTGAGCCACACAACTCAACGGCGCGACCTCCTTTCACTTCTCCCAGATCCATGCGGCCAGCAACCGCCGTCGGCCACCACTACTTGGCTACCCGACTGTTTTTTACCATTGTTAACCCTTGCTCTTCACGCAACCACCACCTTGTCATCACCACCTCGGCACTGTCCTTTTCCGTCGTGCTTCGGCTCAACAGCCACCATCCTCTCACCGTCGACCCTTCCCACGTCCACAACTCGCCAGACCACGCCTTTTCCTGTCGACAGCCGCCTCCGAGCCATCTCCAGCAACCAAAGCCGTGCCTTCTTCCTCCAATCTCCGCCTCTTTTGTTTCCTCCTCTGTTGCTAGTGTGGGTAAGCATATATACTGTTATATATAGTACCTTATAATCTATGTATATTAAAACAGATTTGTAGTAATTATAACTTGTTTAAGTATTAATTTATATATAAGTTCTAGATAAATATTAGTGTACAGGCTGATGTGTTAGGGTATGTTGTAAGTTATATATATTTCGATTGGTTTAAAATGTTATTAAGTTTTGTTAACTGATTATATATGAGTGTGTGTGTGTATATATATATATTGGGTTTGTCTTGTTATACTATATGTTAGTTTACTTATTGTTGTATATAAGAATACTTAGATTCGAGTTTTAAGTTATATATGGATTTCGGAAAAGATATATATATATATATATATAATATTTATATTAATGTTATATAAATAATGTTTACAATACTTCATATTATATATCTACATAGGTATGAAGGTATATAGAATGAGATATGTGATGACCCTGCAACAGTGAACATTGTTTTGTTACATATATGTTGATGTTTATATTATTTATATTATTTATATATAGTATAAGTGATGGTATATATTTTATTTATAACAATATTATATATATGAAGAAGTTTATGATATGTTATATATTTATTTATATCTGCAAGTATATATTTCTATTATATATATACATATATTTTTGAATAGGTACAGCAGTCCTATATGTTTGAACAGTATATAGTTACAACAGTTTTATATGAGCTTGAGTTTTAGTTTATATATATATATATATGTATGTATGTATGTATCTAATTATATATATAGCTGTTTATATCAAGTGTGACAAGTTATCTATTTTGGAACCTGGTTTTATAGTATATCTGTTTACAGTTATACATTTTGTCAGTTTATGTTTATATTCAGTTTATATGTGTTTCGTTTCCATAAAAATGTAATACTGGGAAATATATATATATATATATATATATATAAGGTTTAGTCTGTACAAGTTTAAAACTATCTAGTTTATATTGAGTTTTTCTTTTGGAAGTTACACATGTACAAAGTGGTATTAGTATACAACTATACATATAAGATGTTAGTTTAAAGAATGATTTCATATATGTACACATATTTTAGTATATGAGAAATTTTATGATGATCTTGGGATACATAGATATTTTACTTTTGATATATATATATATATATATATATATATATATGTATGTATGTATGTATAAATTTAATATTGATTTAAATGTTTGTGTTTTAATTTAAGTATTGATTTTTCTATACTATATGGTTTATTTTATAAATATTACACATAAGTATACTTGGGTTTGATTTTAAATTTTATTTTATATGTGCTTAATTTAAACCAATGATTTTGAAATGTATAAATATTTAATTTAAAATGTGTTTGGACTTTGAATATGATTTTATATATAGTTATATATATATGTGTGTTCACTTATATTAATTATCTTCATCAATCGAGTCTGATTTGATTTCATCTATTCCTTGACATCGGCTTTGATCGTCGAATTCGTGCCAATATAGCTCTGCTTTGGATTCATAACTCATCTCGTTCTTGTCCATCTCTAACCTCGAAGGTGAGCAATCACTCACGATTAATGTTCTTATATTTATTAAATTTGATTTCAATTGGAACGACAACTAAAATATGTCGTTGTTAGTTATTTACATTGCTATATATATTATGTTATTCGTATCTGTTCACCTGCGATATCTGACACCATTATCTGTTATTTACATTGATGATATGTATATGCTATTTATATTGATGATATATGCCTGTCATATTATTATCATATCTATTATCACTCTGCAAGTTCCTTGATAGTATAGAATTCACTATGGTTTGAAATGATACATACCCGAACGATCTGTAGAATAGGAGAAAATCGTTATGGGTTGAAATGATAGACCCAAGCGATTTTCATTGAATTGAATTTGGGATTGCGGGTTGAAATGATATGTACCTATATTTTATTCAAATTACGGATTGAAATGATAAATATCCGTATCACTTGACCATAGGATAGAAAACTATATACAGACACCATGGTCTATATATATAAAAATATTTTGAAATGACTTCTATGGTTTTGGAAAGAAATATATAGTTTTATATAAATATTGATTTCAGATATTATTTTATATATAGTTAAATTCTTGAAGCTATGTATAAATTTTTTTAATGTAAAGTAAGTTTATAATAAAGTTTGATTTTATTAAAATATAATATGGTCAAGTATTTATTTAAATTATATTTTAATATAGAGTCTATAATGATTTAATAAATTAAGGTTGAGAAGATAGATTTGAAATTGATTTGAAATTGTATTTAATTAAGGATTTATTTAATTAATCGATTGGAAACTTATGGAATTTGAAATTTTAAAGGATATGACTGTATAACATGATTTTGGTTTAAGATGATTTAAAATGAATATTTCAAGTTTAATTAATTGAAGGAATATTTAGTGATTTGGTATTTGGGGTTTAATTAAAAATATTGGATTTGTTAAGTAAATATTTCAAAAACTAAATAATAATGAAGTAAATTAAGTCATATATGAAGTTATCAAATTCAGATTTCAAATTGTGGAATATTTAAAGCTTTAAAATATATGGAAATTGAAACGGTTTATTTGAGGTTCAAATCTGTATTTGAAATCGATATAAATTGAAATGGTTTATTGAAAACTGAATTGAGTTGAAATTTATGAATTGAGATTTGATTTAAATTGAATTTTTGGATTCAAGTTGATTTGAGTCAATTTGTGAAGTTGAGGAAATTATTTTATAAAGCAATTTTAAATTTAAAACTATTTTATTATATATACTATTTGAATATCTAAACTGTTTAAGTGGTGAAAGTTATGGTTTCGAAGCTATGAATTTCAAAGTATTATGTTTTGAAATGTTAAATTTTCAAGTGTTTGGTTTCGAAAATGTTATAACTTTGAAAGTGCTATGATTTTGAAATGATATCGTGTTTGGTTTTGAAATGGCAATGGTATTTTGGTTTTGAAGTATAAACTATTTTGAAATGACTGCGGTGTAATAATAACGTTTGTTCGTTAAAGAGGCCGGGATCAGAAGTTGTCATACTCTCTGCCGACTACTAAAACCACTTTAACAACCGTTTATGCGGTGGAGATTCCAGAATGAAGTAGGATGGTGGCGACGTCCTATTGAAGTATATACGTGGACCCGACTCCCGTGAGTTGGCATTAGGTAGCTAAAACAGGAGCAACTGACGGGCTAATGAGGTAGCTCCTCTGATCAGACATACTTCTTCGATACCATTCTATTACTTTGTGATTGGTTGGGTTCACCTTTGATTTTTGGGAGTATGGCTCGAGGTGGACGGTAGGAGCTGCTACGCGTTACCACCGGTCCGTAAATGCAATTGGTATATCTACCCGGCATTGCCTAGTTGTGTCGTGTCACCTACCCTAGCGCGCCTTGTACGAGTTTGTTTTGTGTCGTACCTATGGAGTATCCTTTGGTAGCCTCCCGATCTGGAGGTATTACGGTACTATATAGACTATTGACACTATATATGTGCTAAGGTGGAAAATGCAAAGCCTTAACGCTATTTTTAAGTAAGTTTATTTTACTATTAGACATTATTATAATAGCATATACTACTACATAGTAAATAGTTTAATGGATCCTTAGAGGATGGTTATCCCAAACATCCTTTGAATTACTTGTATTTTAGTTGTTATTTCACTTGAGTTGGATTTATTGATATAAGAATCTTAATCCTGACTCAAGTAATCTGTGTTTTGCCTTATGCTCGGGTCAGACTGAGTGATACAGCTTTTGAGACTCACCTATGGAGTTGGAGCTTCATTTGGAGATCCATCTGCATCATTTCAGCTTGGAGTTATTTAGTTGATTCCAGTAATGTGTTCTGATTTTGTATTCGACTATTGTATTCGAGAATTTTGTTGTTCTTGTTTGATTGTGTTATATATCAATAGTAGCTTCATGAACTACTATTCTCTTGTTTTCGCTGCATTATTGTTATATTACTCCGTGTTTGTGATTCTGTGATTATTTTATTTACTGTATATGCTGAGTTTTGCCAAATATAAATTAACAACTTGATATTTTGAGCAGTTCAATTCCGGCATGTGTGGATGCGAATAGCTGAAAATATCAGGTCGTTACAGTTATATTTTGGGTCCAGATTTGATAGTCGGTTATTTAATTATCAAGTAAACAATCATTCAACCAAATTTCCATTTCCCACTGAAAAACTCCAAATCTCCTTTTGATTTAATTTTAATAAATTAAATCTCTTTATCCAAAACATATGTACTTATCGTATTGAATTTAGTAAATTCACAAACTATCTTCCAAAAATATTTGAGACCCGTTTAAAAATAATGTGGAAAGTACCACTTCAGTATCAACCATGGGTTCACTGCTCAATGGTTACGTCTCTATCCCAGAGAAATCCAAAACTTAACTGGAGTCACTCACTGCCTCTGATTTCGCCGCGAAAGCATACCATTACTTTCCGAAAACTTTATTTAAAGATTTCAAAATAATATTTATAATGTTTATATAATAATTTTCCCAGTTTTAAGTTTAGGAAAATACTTTTTAAACAAAGGTTATTTTATAAAATATGAATATTGAAAACTTTATCCCTTTACAATAATAAGACCGATTTATTCTTAAATAATAATAACTTAATATCAACCATTTATGAAACTACTTAATTAATACTTAAATATAATTTAAACAATTTTAACAACTAAATAATTAATTTTCTAAAATATTCTTAAATACTTTTAAATTTTCTAGTTAATATTAAAAAGTCCCTTTTTTAAAATATACATAACTTATCAGAAAAACTATATATTTCAACTCCAATATAGCCTCGATTTATTTCCAATTTGATTTACGTCCAAATTCCGTAAATTCCCTTTTCCTCGTTTCTAAAATAAATCCACCCTTTATTTTCAAACCGATTTACCCATATCCTTATAAATCCTTACCGTGAATTTATAACTTCTATTTATCCACTGATAATCACTTTGCTTTATCTATAAACCTTGTTTATAAATTCCATTGTCTCATTTCCCCTTTAAGACGGTTTCACAATACTTAATCGATTTTAAATTGATTTCTAAATTAAATTCCTTTTTTAAATTAATTTCTCAAATAACCCAAATATTCGAAAACCCATCTAAATTCAGATTTCATTTTCTTTTCATAATTAAAAATCTTATTTAAAATCTAGTATAACAATTCCATATTTTATTTTCAAAATTTCTTTTTCATTCTTCCAACTATTTAAATCTCGATTTGAAATAAATCCTTTTATACTTAAAAAATATCGCTTAAGTTCTATTATTTAAATCCTTTTATTTACATTATTCAAAAACCACTATGTTTCCTATTCCAAAACCCCCAAGTACAATTTTAAAACCAAACTATTTATTTTACCCAAATTTATTTCTTTTAATTAAATCCTATTCTCGCTATAAATATTTTACCAACAATTTTCTTTTTATTTTCTTTCCAAACTCAAAACATTTATTATTTCTATTTAAAAACACCAAAATCCATGCCAAAACTACCATAGCATTCAATACATTCAAATTACACTATAATCTACCACAGATTATTCAAACAAATCATATCGCTGAATATGAAAATAATTTCATCATTTTTGAGGAATCCAGTTGGATCCCTCCAACCTGTTTTCCTTGCATCCACAAATGTTAGCACAATATAAAAATACCAATCCCACTTAGAGTGGGATATCGCGGTATATAGGGTTATCAGCTATTATGCGGGACGCATAGGGTCTCATCCGCTATATGTATATATATGCAGGAATATCAATTACTCCAATATATATACTATAATATCACATCAAGTGATAAAAATATATCAATTCGACCGATTAATCAATAATTGGTTTTACTATTTAAAATTGCCAGCAGTATTCCAAAATTGAGTGAGATTAACTCACCTTAATTTTTAAATTTTCCAAATGCTCGCTTTAGATTAAATCAACTCCAAACTATTTCCGTCACGTAAAGGATGATGATACAAGTCCAAAATGTTTTGTTACATTCAATTTGCACCTCACATAAGACTAAGTTAAAAAAAAAATTCTTTTCGGAGCTTCGAATTTTCATTTGTTTTTAGTGAAAGGGGAAAACATGGTTTCGTTTAAACTAAAGAGAGGAAGGAAAAAGGATTTTTGCTTTTAAATGGAAAGGAGGGAAGGATCACGTGTTTAGCCATTGTTTTCTTTTGAAGTTTTGAATCCCTTTCCACTCTATTGACTGCTTGCTTTTATAAAAGAGGTGGGGGGACAGACGTGATTTTTTTTGAATAAAAAGAGGTAATGTGCTTTTGACAGCTGCATGATGTTTTCAAAAGAAGGAGCATGATTTAAAAGAAGGTAAGTATGGATTGGAGAGGTAGGGACGGTTAGATAGGATGGGTTTTGACTACTCAATTCATATTATTTAAATTTCAAAACATCTCGTTTTTACGCAACTCAAAATTTCGAACCCCTGTCGAGGCATGCCGCTAGGTGTTTGTGATGTTATACCCCTATTCCAAACGCAATGGAAAAGGTTTCAATTCCTAATTCGATCGTATGGAGAAGATAGCCTTTTGACCCAATTATTATATTGAATTTTCGATATAAATTTTAGCGCTTTTACATACCATACGACCAAACGATAACTTCAAACGCTATGAAATATGAAATTTTATAATAATACACTATTACAGATCCAATGAAGTTTCGTCAAATTTTGAGACTGTGCCCTGGCAGGCTATTTTTATATTTAAATTTAAACGATATATTTTTAAAACTGAACAAATCACTTTTAAATTCAATTTAAAAAGTTTTATTATCTTTAGTATTATTAATATAAATTTAATAAGCTTTTAAATTATTTTTAACAAGCTTAAAACTCAAGATTCACTATTTTAACCAATTTTTAATTACTAATTCAATAATTAAATTATCAAAATTATGATTATATTTGAATTCAAGTTAAATAATAACTTTTAAATATTAAAAATCAATTAAATATTCCAATTTCAAATATCCAAAGTTCTGGGTCGTTACATTCCTCCCTCCTTATAAGAATTTAGTCCTCGAAATAGCTATGTAAAATGAATGGTCCAAACCCCAATAACTAATTCCCTAAACAACACGGTTTCAAACAACTCCCGGAAAACAATTTTCTTTTATTGAAACTACACTATTACTTCTACTAATTTTCCATATTAATCCATAGATTACACTAATATTATCCCCTTAATTATACAAATTATAATTTAAAACCAAATTTGAAATTATCAAAATTTTCTAACTCCCTAAATTTTCGAAAAATTTCGCCAATGTCTCATTTGCTCGGCTAGATCTGAACAACTACAAAATGCCACTACGGGCCCAAATCATCAAAAGAAAACAAAAGCCAAGTGACTTAATCAGAAAATCATCAATTTCATACAACAATTTAAACACATACCTTTTTGTCGAGCAATCAAATTTTACTTTTGAAATCGAAGACATCGATTTAGCTTTTTCTTTTAATTATCTACACCCTACTTACCAATAGTATCCAATCATACAATTCAAAATCAATTTATTTATTTCAAAATTTTCAATATTTGCTTCACCTAAGCCCGTACGATGTACATATATCACCCGTACACAATATCAACTCTGATCTCTTACTTGATCACACAATTCCACTTCTGAACTACTATCGTTCACACGATTATCTAGTGCGGACTCAGATCTGGTTTCTCGACTAGAAACCGTCATTCTCCTTACATAGCCGTATACTATGATAGAGAATTCCAGAAACAATATAAATCCATATTCAGGGTTCGCCGTCGAAAATCGAGTGAAAAATCCCAACTTGGATCAAATAACTATCTCGAAACTCTGTGCTCGCATCTGGATCAAATCGCTATGCGAATAAAATAATATACGTACAACTTGCGTATTAATTTCCAATTGATTTGTAGCTATATCAAATTCTTTAATTTACTTTTACTTTCATTTCCATCCTCTTATTCACTATACATTCACTTATTTATTTAGCACATTGTTCCAATACCACTTTTTTTCTTAAGAATTCCACCATTAATTTCTTAAGTCTGTTATAAACATTTTATACAAAACTCTTATGTTATTTCCACTTTATCACTTTGGTTTATATCCATTTCTATTTAGATTAAATTTTCAATACCATTTGAACTCAATTTACCTTCCAATTTTAAATATTGACTTTTATCAACCGTATCTCTACCCATATTTGATTCACTAATTTATTTCATATCTCAATCAAATTTTATTTCCAAACTTTTATTTTATTTAGTCTACTTAAACTAGTTCTTCAATTTCACTTTATTTAACATAATTCAAATTAAATATCATTCCATTATTAAATTTCAATTCCATTTACTTACAAATTAAATGAATTTGTTCATCCACTAATTTATTTCCAACTTAACAAATTTTATTTCAATAACTATTCCATTTAGCCTACTTAGGCTTAATTCCTCGAAATTCACTCTTACTAACTTAATTTAAGTTAATTTCACACCACAAAATCAAATTTCAAATTTTATAAGCTATCAAAATTATCTATATTCCATAAAACATTTCAGATTAAACTCTACGGTTTTTAAACAATTACTTAATATATCAAAATCATTTTTGAAATCAATCACATATACACAATCCGTTATTAAATTATAACGTTGCATTCCAAACCAAAACTGGTTTTTTTTCAAAACAGGACTCTAATTGTAAATCATTAAGATAGCAATTCCTCCCTTGGAAACTCGAAAATGAACACCGATGATGTCACGATCATCATCAAAATTATTTTCCGACGACCTAAGTGAGTTCAGTCGTTTTATTTCCTTTTAAAACCATTTTAAATATTTCTATTCCAAAAATATTCTCCAGATAACATCACTATTATTTTCCAAAACTTTGAAAAATACTTCCAAACTAACGGGAATTAAATTCCCAAATTTCCAACTTTTAAATCCTTTATAAATCGTTTATATAAAAATATCATATTTAAATATTCCTTTGGAATTTCATTCCATTTCAAATTATAAATCACATTTATAAACTCATATTTACAAATTCCATTTTGTTATATGAATTATTTCTTAACCGTTGACTAAAATATCAATTTTTATTCAATCACCATGACAACAAATGATAATAGTTTAATATTATCATTTCCTAACAACCAAGCACACCATATATAATAATTTCTGAAAATTATTCCTTTATATAAAAACAATTTGGGTAAAATTATTTCATTTACCTCATTTCAAGACAATACCGTGTTGAATTGCTCTGTTCAAGTGTTTAGAGATCCCTATCAATAATGTTAATTACTCCTATTGACCAGAATCCATAACCACTCAACAAACCAATCAACACAATATAAAACAATTTTATATCCACTAACAAATACGCGCTCATATCTATTAATACACTCAAACTCATTCTACGGTGCTACTGACCCTATCTCGAATGAGTAATCCCCACCAGAGCCAAGATTCCCGTTTAACCTTCAGCTTTGATACCCAATGTGATAGCCCGGGATTTTTGACCTTTGAAATTCGACATCAATACGTTAACTGTATTATATGCCGTGCAATTAAGTGTTGGAAATGATAGATCAGTAGAGAAAAGAAGAAAGAGGTAGAAGAAGAAAATAGAAATAACAACACAAAATCTCACAATCGCACCGGAACAATATATAACAGATACCAACTGGTCTTTATACAAAAAGAACTATAATTACGAGTGTTGCGGCACGTGCTTCGCACGTGATGATGGTACGCACTTCGTGCACAAATCGTTTTTTTACAAATTGTATATGTTTAACTTGTTTGGAAAAATATGATTTGCATAAATATTTAGTCATTTTTTGCATTGAAATGATATGCAGTTAGTTTTAACTGTTCTTTCTAAATTGAAACATCTAATTTTTTATTAGTTTGAATTTTCATTTTGTTGCTAATTGATAAAGAATAATTCAATTTTTAGTAGTTTGAATTTTATTTCTATTATTAATTAATGAAGAACAACTTTGAAAAGAAAGTTTGTTTGTTAGATCCTATTTTTAAATAATATTCAAATTTTAATAATATTAGCAGATGAGCGTTTTGAATTGGTAAAAGAAATTTATATGTTAGATCCAATTTTTAAGTGATATTAGTATTTAATAATGTTTATAAAAGGACATTTTTGGCAGTTCATGTTGATACCAAAAAAGTGTGACACCAAAGGTATTACAACTATTATTAAAGATGATCATCGGAGTAAAATAAATCAACAACTCAATACTGGACAGTTATATAACTTGTCCTCACAAGTGCTGAATATACAGCCTACAATACACAGCGGAATATAATCTGATACGTGAAATACGTCTCCATCATCCAACTCGTCTTCTGAGCTCCATAGCATCCTATCATGTATCTGTAATACTCAGTCTAACCCGAGCATTATAATAAAATAGCACCCGAGTCAGTCTGCAAAACCAGTGTGAGAAAACACACTCAAATTTGATTATTAAAGTTATCAAAATCTTTTGAAAATCAAAGGTATCTCGTAAGACCACACCACAAATAAACACGATGGGTTTTTACCTTACGATAACCAAAACATTTGATATCAAATCCTCTAATATTATAATAGTGTCTAAGTACAAATACTTATTCAAATAGCTGAAATTGTTTCATTAATTAAATTCCAACGTACTAGGCTCTACAATCAAAACCGTATAGGTACGTATTGGAGAATAGATTCCATACGAATGCCTAGGTACTAGGGTATCACCTGTCATAGTACACGTCTAGAAACAACGTACCGAGGACCACGTTGGGATCCCCTACAACATAAGACCGGACTACTCCTAACCTAGATAGACCAAATATGCTATCACCCCGGGTGTTCCCACCCTTTCCGAGCTCCTTTCATGAATCATGGTAGTAATATTTGAAGGTATCTAGAAAGGTGATAAACATACCCTAATTGGGTGCGACCCATTTAGCCTTGCTGCATCTCCCCTGCTTTTCAATCATTTTCGGTTGATGAGGCTAGAGGGTACGATTACCTTTTAAGAAATTTTCACTTAGAATGCTCATTGTCCTCCAATGACATTATACTAATAGCATTCATCCATACAAGTCCGTTCTGGATCCGAACGGAACCGAAGGCGCTATTCCTACTACATCCATTTTGGAATAATCCTTAGGATTAGTAGCGATTAGCCCTTGCACTTCAATGCTTTATGTCCGACTCCATGCTCCTGTTTTCCTTTCGAAAAAGTACTCATTGGTTTGAAGTGTTTTTCGGATAGCTTATCCGATCCCGGTCTCCTCGAAACAACGTTCGATATTTTCGCTAAACTCAACCCCGGTTCTTTAGGAAATAAACAGACGAAATAAGATCGGAGATCACCTCCTAACCGTTAGAGGACGTATTTCCTTAATATCTTCCTAGAAGAACGAAACGAGTTTATACGTATAATATAGCACCTCGAATGGTAACTGTACCATATAATTTCTGTATTTCTCCTAGGTATTCCCAAAGTTATATTTTGGGTCCAGTTTGATAGTCGATTATTTAACTATTAAATAAACAATCATTCAACCAAACATTCCATTTCCTACAGAAAAACTCCAAATCTCTTTTTAATTTAATTTTAATAAATTAAATCTCTTTATCTAAAATATATGTACTTATCTTATCGAATTTAGTAATTTCACAAATTATCTTTCAAAAATATTTGAAACCTACGTAAAAAAATGTGGAAAGTACCACTTTGGTATCAACTATGGGTTCATCGCTCAATGGTTACGTCTCTATCCCAGAGAAATCCAAAACATAACTGTACGCACTCATTGCCTCCGATTTCGCCATGAAAGCATAACACTACTCTCCGAAAATTTTATTTAAAGATTTCAAAATAATATTTATAATGTTTCTATAATAATTTTCCCAGTTTTAAGTTTAGGCAAATACTTTTTAAATAAAGGTTATTTCATAAAATATGAATATTGAATACTTTATCACTTTACAATAATAAGACCGATTTATTCTTAAATAATAATTAACTTAATATCAACCATTTATAAAACTACTTAATTAATAATTAAATATACTTTAAAAAATTTAAACAACTAAATAGTTAATTTTCTGAAATGTTCTTAAACACTTTTAAATTTTCTAGTTAATACTTAAAAATCCCCTTTTTAAAATATACTTAACTTCTCAGAAAAACTATATTTTTCAACCCCCATATAGCCGCGATTTACTTCCAATTTGATTTACGTCCAAATTTTGTAAATTCCCTTTTCCACATTTCTAAAATAAATCTACCCTTTATTTTCAAACTGATTTACCCATCTCCTTAATAAATCCTTACTGTAAGTTTATAACTTCCATTTGTCCACTGATAATCACTTTACTGTATTTATAAACCTTGTTTATAAATTCCATAGTCTCATTTCCAGTCTAAAACGGTTTCACAATACTTAATCGATTATAAATCGATTTCTAAATTAAATTCCATTTTTAAATAAATTTCTTAAATAACCCAAATATCCCAAAACCCGACTAAATTAAGATTTCACTTTCTTTTCATAAGTACAAATCTTATTAAAATCTAGTATAACAATTCCATTTTTTATTTTCAAAATTTCTTTTTCATTCTTCCAACTATTTAAATCTCGATTTGAAATAAATCCTTTTATACTTAAACAATATCGCTTAAGTTCTATTATTTAAATCCTTTTATTTACATTATTCAGAAACCACTATGTTTCCATATTCCAAAACTCCCAAGTACAATTTTAAAACAAAACTATTTATTTTACCCAAATTTATTTCTTTTAATTAAATCCTAATCTCGCCATAAATATTTTACCTACAATTTTCTTTTTATTTTCTTTCCAAATTCAAAACATTTATTATTTATATTTAAAAACACCAAAATCTAGGCGAAAACTACCATAGCATTCAATACATTAAAATTATCTATAATCTACCATGGATTATTCAAACAAATCATATAAACGAATATCATTTCAACATTTTTTAGAAATCCAGTTGGATCCCTCCAACCCCTTTTTTTGCATCCACAGATGTTAATACAATATAAAAATACCAATCCCACTTCAAGGGGGATATCGTCGTATGTATGGTCATCCGCTATTATGCAGGGTGCTAATGTTCTCATCCGCTATATATATGCGGGAATATCAATCACTCCATTATATGTATACTATAATATCACAACAACTGAAAAAATATATCAATTCAACTAATCAATCAATAATTAATTTTACTATTTAAAATCAATAGCAGTAATTCAAAATTGAGTGGGATTAACTCACCCTGATTTTTTAATTTTCCAAATGTTCACTTTAGATTAAGTCGACTCCAAACTAGTTCTGTCGCATAGAGGACGATGATACAAGTCCAAAATGTTTTGTTACATTCAATTTACACCTCGCATAAGAGTTTACAACATTTATAAGTTAACGACTTTTTGTTTAGAGCTTCAAATTTTCATTAATTTGAAGAGAAAGGGGAAAACATGGTTTCGTTTAAACTGAAGAGAGGAAGGAAAAAGGATTTGTGCTTTTAAAAGGAAAGGAGGGAAGGATCGCGTGTTCGGCTATTGTTTTTTTTATAGTTTTGGATTAAATCGCTATGCGAATAAAATAATATACAAAACAAATTAAGTAACTACTCATTCATGTGAAAATTATTAGAAATGAATAAGCATTTCATTGGGAAGTGTGAGGCATTAAATGCCTTGGAATATTAATACTCTCACATAATAGAATATATTAAACATATGTGTTTATATAGTAAGATGATGTCCCTATTAAAATTACTATGAGATAGCATGGTCATCTTAGCAGGTGGTGCCCGACCCCGAGTCCGCATCCGCGGCATAGGAGAATGGACTTTTGAGGCATATTAGAGGCACTTAGCACTTTGCTGTTGACTGTTGGTTTGGTTGTTCAAACCAGACGTTTTTCTTTTTTACTGTTCAAAAACTCTTTTTTAACAGCTATAACGACCCACTATTTTGCACCATTCAAATTAGTTAATAATTTAAAATATGTCAAACTTTAATAGTACAAAACAATAGATTGTGAATAAATTTGGAGCAAATGAAATCAAATCACAGAATCACAGACACAGAAATCGGAATACTCGCAGCGGAATTAAAAATAACTCAGTGGTTCAAGAAACCACTACCAATAGTCTCAAAATAAGTATAAATTACATTGTCTTTAAAACCAAATATAGTTTGAAATCGCCACAGAAACTCTTAATATTCAACTGTCTCGATTACAAAAGCAAAAATAGGAACTGAACAAAAACTTTGACAGCAGCTTGAAAGGATGATCGGCAGAAGTCCTAGCTCCGGGGATGAAGTCTGAACTAAAACTCAGGCTGACCCGAGCGTAAGAAATAAATACAAGCACTCGAGTTAGGACATACATACTTATACAGTGTAAGCTAATTCAAGTGAACTGTGATATAAAACAAGTAGCTTAAAGGATGCTTGGGACCACCCATCCTCTAAGGATCCGTTAAACTATTTACTATGTAGTAATATTTCGCTATTATAATAATGTCTATTAGTAAAATAAACTTACTTTTAAATAGCGTTAAGGCTTTACATTTTCCACCATAACACATAATATATACCCATAGTCTATACAGTACCGTAATCGCTCCTGTACTGGGCGTCGTAAGAGGGCGCTCCATAGGTATGGTACAAAACCAAAATCGTATAAGGCTCGCTATGGTAGGTGACACGGCACAACTAGGCAATGCCAGGGTAGATATACTAATTACGCTTCTGGACCGGTGGTAACGCGTAGCAGCTACTACCGCCCACCTCAAACAAACACTCCCGAATCAAAGGTGCGCACCAAACAATCACAAAGTAATAGAATGGCATACGAAGAAGTGCGTCCGATAAGAGGTGCTACCTCCTTAGCCCGTCGATCGCTCCTGTTTTAGCCACCTTATGCCAACTCACGGGAGTCGGGTCCACGTATTTACCTCAAAGGAAACGTCCCCACCATCCTACTTCATTCTGGAATCTCCACCGCGTACACAGTTGTCAAAGTGGTTTTCGGTATCGACATAGAGTATGTCCATATCTGATCCCGGTCTCTTTAACAACCAACGTTACTATTACCCGTGGTTATAAAGAATCCAAAATAGTTTCATATTTCAATCAAAATACTACTCTTTCAACTATTAAAAGGAAAGTTGTTATTCTTACAAAATCCAATATAAAATCTCAAATGTTTAGCCTTAGTCCATTGGTATCAACTACAGCACTTGCGCAGCGTGGTAATATCCTTTACAGCAGATTTGAGTAAATTAAATTTAGACTTCAATATAATTTTAACAAAAATTAAACCTTAAATTAAACCAATTAACTTATAAAAATCATATTTCCACCTTTTAAATAGCCACTTAAATTATTCAATAATTTATGATTTATATAAAGTAAATTTCACAAATATATATCTAATTTCTCTATACTTATAAAAAATCAAATGCAAATTTCTCTATAATTTTTTTTACTAAATAATTAAGTTCAATTTACCACTTCAATAATAAACTTAATCTCCAATCAATTTCTTAACTTACCTTTATTCTAAAACCACTTTACATTTCTAAATTTAATTATTTCAACTTCCATTTCAAGTATTCACTTTATTTAGCTATTTAATTCATAGACAACTTAACCCTTTATTTATTTACTTATATTCAAATTTATACCCAAAACATCATATTCTATTTCTTAACTTGAATCCCATTTTTATTTTACAAATCAAATTTTACAAAATAAATTTATACTTTATATTCTTAACATTTATTTATTTACATTTTTAACTTGTAAATATCAGTATACTTCAGAATCATTTTTAAATTAAAAAAAATATTATAACCTTTTAATTTAAAAATATTTAATATATCCAGAAAATATATATATATATATATAACCACGGGTCTGTATAATATTTTCTAACCTAGGTCAAGTGATACAGATGATATATCATTTCAATCCGTAATTTACAAAGAAAACTGGGTTCTATCATTTCAAACCCGCAATCCCAAGTTAAATAAATAACTAAATAAATAAATAAATATCGTTCAAGTCTATCATTTCAGCCCATAATAATTCTATTCTACAGGGAAACCGGCAGTGTGATAAACAGAAATAAATAAATAGTGTAACAGCATAAATAAAACAGTATATAATATAACTGATGATTTGTAGGTTTAATAACAGGATTTTTAACATCATCAATTTATATCACAGTCAAATAAAATGAAATAAAATCATTCTACAATTACACTTCTTATTAATTTACAGATATATAAGTACGTTTGTCAGGTGAGAATACTCACCTTTTTACTGCTGAAGATTAGACTCTAATCTAAGATAACCGCACTGGAAAGGCGTAGAAAGCATGATCAAATATTGGAAGATGAGACAAACTAATTTCGATCTTGAAATAAGATAAATAAATAAAACTGAGTACGCCAATTTCAGTTACGGACAAAGAAAATTTTTAAATAAAACAAAATTGGAACGAGCTAAAATAGAAGGAAAATTGACTCAATTTGTTCGACCACTCCACCCCACAACCCGACCAACATCTCCAAGGCTTGTCCCTGCCCACTTGTAATGAATTCAAACACGTAAGTCACAGTGTTAAATTTGTCAAATAGGCTGAGTTTTCATCTCTCTCTCCCCCTTTTTATATTAAGCCCGAAACACTCAAGGAATTAGGAAAAAATAAAAAAAATAGAAACTGTGCTTAAGAAAATGCAAGGTGGCGAAACTTTGTTTCAAAAGCTTGGACAAACGCATCAACCAAGATCGGCTTTGTAAGGCACATGCATACTGCCTTATTGGGTTCGTCAGTGGTGACGGTTTAAGTCTCGGTTACAAACATCAACGATGCTCGGCCTGCATATGTACGGCTTGACATGCATTCATGTGCACAAAGGTTGTGGGAGTTGGAAAAACAACAGTACTACACTCAAGTGCAAGGTTCCAAATTTATCTGGGCTCGGCAAGTCAAGAGGTTGGGTTAAGAGGTAATGGACAGTAAGTCAGATGTCATGTCAGGGAGTAGAGAGAGTCTGGAGGTGGTCGGTTGGTGGGAGATGAGTGTGCCAGCGCTTTGGTGGAGTGACACAAATGAGAAAACACAAAAAAAGAAGAAAAAAACGGCCATACCTGATGCTTTGTCACACGCAAGGGAAAGGAAGAGGAAACCAAAAGTGAGATGCAAGAAATATATGTGTCGTGCTTGAGTATTTATCAGGGAATAATGCGTTGATTTGGTATGAAAGATGGCAAGAAAGATTTTGAAAACGAATATTTGCAGTGGGTATTCATTTTTATCAGTGGAGGTTGCATGAATTAAGGGAAAGAAAACGGCAAGCAGTATATTTGCTTTGAAACTGTACTGGAATTTTGAAAAATTTATGCGAACGTGCTTATGTTTAAAAGGAAACTTGCATTTATTTTTGGGAAAGATGGCAAGAAAATTAATTGTGACGTGCATGAGTATTTAAATGAAAACTAGTAGTGATTGCTTGAAGAAACGTCAAGCACTAATTCACTTTGAAACTGTCGGGAGGAATTTTGCGCATGCATGAGTATATGAAGAGGTAAATGCGAATGGAAATATGGCAAGAAATTATTTTGCACTGGTCAGGGAATTTGCGTGATGTTTGAATTATGTAATTGCGTTTGTTAAAAAGCAAGAAATAAATATGTTTGAACGGCAAGGAAAACGCACGTGAGTAGCTTATTTATCAGTGATTGCGTTGATCAAGGGGAAGAAAAACGGTAAGCAATAAATTTTGAACGTTAGGGGAAATCAAAGATTTCATACTTATTAAACAAATTGAAGTAAAGGAAAGTGGGATATCTTTAAATGTAAATGGCAAGTCACGGTTGAATTCCCCCCTCCAAAATGCACGGAAATTTATTTTTCAAATAGCAAAGTTAAGGAAAGAATGAGTGCGTATTTATTTCAATTTTAGTCGTTTCTTATTCATTAAATAAATATGCAAAAGAAAATAACGTACTTTTATAGCGCCAAATAAATCATCCAAACGGATATGAATGTACACTTTAAACGCACAAATTAAAGGTGTAATTAAATAAATTATTTATACAATATAAATTTTAAAATTTATACTTAAATAAAATATGATTTGCTTACATCCTTTTTATTCATTTACCATTTACTAAGAAATTTATTGCTTAAACGGATGTATATAAGTAAAAATATTAATTTCTTAATTTTAAAAGGTATATCAACCATTTTTTTTAAAGAACAAAAATGAAATAAAACGTTGTTACGAATATATTCAGTTGTTATAAAAGATTAGGAAGTTAGAATCAAAGATTTAAAACTTCAATTAATGTTAGACTTTAACCAAAATAGCAATTATAGACATTTGCTTATATTTATAAAATTTGGGTGATTATTTATAGTTAAATTTTAAGAATTCAACCTTTTGTTTTAAAATAAAACCCCAAAGTTTAAAATAAAAGAATAAAATATTTGTAAAAAAAATTGGGCTGTTACACTCTCCCCCACTCGGAATTTTTCATCCTAAAAAAGGAACGAAAGAAGGAAACAAAGGAAGATAAGATAATAAAGCAAAGTACCTGAAACAAATAATTTCGGATTCGAGGCACGAATGCTCTCCTCGTCTCCCAGGTGCAATCTCGTTCATCAGTGCTCCATTGTACTTTGACCAGGCGAACAGATTTTCTTCTTAGCTGTTTCGTACCTCGATCGACAATACGGAGTGGCTTCCTCTCAATAGTCAGGTTAGGCTCGATGTCCAAACTATTAGGAGCAGAAGGCTGGATATTGAGAGATGGATCATGAAGACCGCGACGACGGTGGGATACATGGAATACATTGTGTATTCCAGCGAATTTCTTGGGCAAATCCAGTCGATAAGTAAGAGACCCAATCCTTTCCAAGATGCGGAATGGACCGATGAATTTAGGAGCAAGCTTTCCTCTATGCCCAAACCGAACCACGTTTCCTAAAGGAGTAACCTTAAGAAAAACTAAATTACCAACCGCAAACTCCAAACTTCTTCTTCGACGATCAGCGTACTGCTTCTGCCTATCCTGAGCAATCCTTAACCTTCTCTTAATCTCCTCAACCTTCTCCGAAGCTTCTAAAATAATATCAGGACCAAGGACCAACCGATTACCGGATTCAATCCAGCAGGATGGAGATCTACAGGGTCTCCCGTAAAGAGCAGCAAACGGGGACATCTAAAGACTAGCCTGAAAAAATAGAATGAGATAGATAGGGGATTAAGATAAGATAAGAACCGAGGATTGGAATTTATACCTGATAACTATTGTTATAGGTGAATTCCACAAGATGGAGATGATCTTCCCAAGATCCTCCGTAATCCAAAATACAAGCACGAAGAAGATCCTCTAGAATCTGATTCACCCTTTCTATTTGACCGTCGGTCTGTGGGTGGTAAGCAGTGCTCAGATTCAGACGAGTACCCAAAGATTCTTGGAAAACTTTCCAAAACTGGCTAGTGAAAATAGGGTCTCGATCGCAAACAATGCGAAGGGGAACACCATGGAGACAAACAATCTCCCTCAAATAGATCTTAGATAAACTCGAAGCTGAACGGGTAGACTTGACCGGAATAAAATGTGTGGACTTGGTCATTCTATTTACGATAACCCAGATGCTCTCATTTCCCCTCCTAGGTCTCGGTAAACCATCGATGAAATCCATAGAAACTTGCTCCCACTTCCAGTTGGGAATCTCCAGAGGCTGCAACAAACCTGGTGTCCTCTGATGATCCGCCTTGACTTGCTGACAAGTCGCACACCTACTAACAAGATAGAGACATCGCACTTCAAACCCCTCCACCAATAGAGCTTTTTCAAATCCTGGTACATCTTCGCCACACCAGGATGAATGGAAAGTCTGGATTGATGATGTTCCCTAAATAACTCCTGCCTTAAACCATCAACATTCGGGACACAAATCCGATTATTAATCCTTAAAATCCCTTTATCATCAATCTGGGCTCCACTACCATCAATACTACTACCACCAACCCTGCCGCGGACATTCTCCTTTATTAATCTAATGATCCTATCCTCATCCTGCTTAACCTTAATACGGTCCAAAAAGGGAGAAGAAACAATAATCCGACACAATAAGGACTTCTTTCTACTCAACGCTTCCGCCACAACATTTGCTTTCCCAGGGGTATAGTTTATGTCGAGATCATAAGAAGCAAGAAACTCGAGCCACCGAACTTGTCTCTGATTTAAATCCTTCTGGTTGAAGATATATTTCAAAGACTGATGATCGGTGAAGAGGTCAAACTTAGCACCTAAGAGATGATGTCTCCAAATCTTCAAAGCAAAGACAACTGCTAGCAATTCTAAATCGTG
Source organism: Allium cepa (assembly GCA_030765085.1). Classification (NCBI taxonomy): domain Eukaryota; kingdom Viridiplantae; phylum Streptophyta; class Magnoliopsida; order Asparagales; family Amaryllidaceae; genus Allium; species Allium cepa. Next base: position 975,278,551 of record CM060935.1, read on the forward strand.
AGCAACGTAATTAGCTTCATGGTTCTTCAACTGATGACTAGCATAGGAAATCACTCTCCCATCTTGCATCAATACTGCCCCCAAACCCTCGCGACACGGATCGGTGTATACCGTCAATCTCTCATTCCCATTCGGAACGGTAAGCACTGGTCCAGAAGTAAGCTTATTCTTTAACTCTTGGAATGCCGCTTTACACTTATCGCTCAAAATAAACTTAGTATTCTTTCGAGTTAGAGCAGTGAGGGGTGCAGAGATCCGAGCAAAGTTCTCAATAAACCTCCTATAGTAACCGGCGAGGCCTAGAAAATTGCGAATATCAGTTGGAGTCTTAGGTTCTTCCCAATCATTGATCATAGCGATCTTGACTGGATCAATAGAACTTCCATCCCTAGAAACAATATGTCCGAGAAATCGGACTTCCACTTCCCAAAAATGGCATTTAGAGAATTTAGCTTTCAACTGGTGACTCCTAAGGGTCCCCAACACAAAGCTCAAATGGGATTTGTGTTCTTCCTCAGTCTTAGAGAAAACAAGAATATCATCAATAAAGACTAGAATAAATTTATTGAGCACATCTCGAAAGACACGATTCATCAAGTTAACGAAGAAGGCAGGAGTGTTGGTCAGATCAAAAGGCATAACTAGCCATTCAAAGAAGCCATTCTCAATACGGAAAGCCATTTTAGGAATGCTCTTCTCAGCAACTCTGAATTGGTGAAAACCTGTGGCTAAATCAAGCTGAGAGAAAACAGTCGCGCCATAGAGCTGATCGAACATATCATTTATGCGAGGCATGGGGTATTTGTTCTTCATAGTGAGTTTATTCATCTCTCTGTAATCAAAACACATCCGTAGGGACCCATCAGACTTAGTGACGAAAACTACGGCTGCTCCCCATTCTGAAATGCTAGGTCTGATCAGACCTTTTGAGGACAAGTCCTCAATCCGCTTCCTTAATTCGATCTTCTCTCGGGGTGCCATTCTTCTGGGTGGAAGAACTACAGGTCGTGCTGCAGGAATGAGATCGATATGGAAATCAATTTCCCGCTTTGGAGGTAGAGAAACGACTTCACCAAATACGTCGGGAAATAGTCTGACCACAGGAGTGGACTCAGTATCACCAGGGAAAGTATCGAGAGAATAAATGAAGCTACCAGCGAACTCTTGAGGCAAACTACACCGAATCACTAAAGAATCACCCTTATCACCAACAAGTGAGACAGTTCGAGAACTACAAGAGATATGGGCATCATGCTTATCCAACCAATCACCTCCAAGCAGTAGATCGAAAGCGTCAAAACCCAGAACATAGAAGTCACCAGTGAATCGGTAATTATCGAGGAAGAGTTTCACATTCCTACAAACCTTGCTCAGGTTCGTAGGCCCACCAATGGGGTTTGAAACACATAAAGGCACAGAAGAAAACTCGGGAGAAAGAAGACTCTCAAATTTATTACACAGGTCAACAGAGATAAAGCTATGGGAAGCTTCGGTATCGAATAAAACACGAACGGGAGTTTTAAACAAAGTAAAAGAACCCTGAAGTGTACCTTGAGAATCATTAGGAGCGGGAGCTGGTGCAGGCTACAGAGCTGGGGTGGATGCAGAAGCAACAGCGAAAATCCCTGATGCCTTACCCTTCTTCTATGTAGGGCAGTCTCTCTTGAAGTGTCCTAGCTGAAGGCAGATGTGGCAGAGGTCTCGTCTAGCCAACTAAGAAGGAGGTGGAATGGCAGCACCTAAAGTAGGACAACCATTAGCGTAGTGTCCTTTCTGGTCGCATCGGTAGTAAGTAATGGTAGATAGATCCACAGGCTGCCTCTGGGATGACGAAGACGATCCCAACCCTGGAGTCCTATTCTTATTCTTCTGTCGATGCTGAAAATGGGGCTTCCTCTTTTTAGAACTTCCAAAATACTGAGATGGGGCAGGCTGGGTAGCTGGGGGAGCCCTGGAGGTAGGATTCTCGTACCGGATAGCCATGTCCATCAGAGCTGTAAACGTACCATGCACATGGGTAATGAGGCGATCGTAATACTCGGGGCGTGCCCCAGCGATAAATTTCTCGTTCTTCTTCAGCGAGGTGTCTATCAAATTAAGGCCATATTGCGATAGCTCATTAAACTTTCTCTCATACTCGGAAGGACATATTCCCCTGCTTCAAATCTATAAAGTCTCGATATAGTTGAGACTTACCCGCTTTGGGCATCCATTTCGCGAAGAAAGCATCCCTAAAGCACGATAAGAGATATAAGATAGATTTAAAAAGGGAGGAAACTGAACCATGCTTGGTCAACCGAAAAAGATACCTAAATTGTTCCCAAGTGATGTCAGTCTCAGCAGTGTGAGCTATAATGGACAGCCACCAATCCAAAGCTGCTCCCTTTAATTGCCAAGCTGCCAATTGTCGCTGCTGGGCATTAGTGATTTCGAGACCGGAGAAGTTCTCTCCAAGTCTCTCAACCACTGTTGAGCTTCTATGATACTTTCAGACCCTGTGAACTTGGTGCCATCAAGCTTGGTATATTCTTTGCAAAGCTTAGAGAACCTAACTGGGGCAGCGTGTGTAGGAGTTGGGTCAGCACCTCGTCCCCTACCTCTGGCATTTCCTCGATTCATCCTGAGAAATCAAGAATGAATTTTAAGGATAGAGGAAAAATAGAGGCAAATACATATTATATGGGATAAAGTTCATTAGAAAGGCATTAAACAAAGGACCTGATTATATAAGATGAAGAAAAGGAAAGAAGTAGTTAGAAAATTTTATTTTAAAATAAGAAAGTTTTTATATTAAAATACTTCTTTGAAAATCCTTATTAATTATATACTTTAAAATACGTTCTCTCACAAGAAAAGGATTCTAGGATTTGACTTTACTCATTCTAGGGTATTTCTACCCTATCTCTAATGAGTTTTTGCTCCTTAGGCTATGGTTTTCCTAAAAACCAAAGCTCTGATACCAACTGTAACGACCCACTATTTTGCACCATTCAAATTCGTCAATAATTTATAATATGTCAAACTTGAATAGTTCAAAACAATATATTGTGAATAAATTTGGAGCAAATGAAATCAAATCACAGAATCACAGACACAGAAATCAGAATACTCGCAGCGGAATTAAAAATAACTTAGTGGTTCAAGGAACCACTACCAAAAATCTCAAAATAAGTATAAATTACATTGTCTTTAAAACCAAATATAGTTTGAAATCACCACAGAAACTCTTAATATTCAATTGTCTCGATTACAAAAGTAAAAATAGGAACTGAACAGAAACTTTGACAGCAGCTTGAAAGGATGATCAGCACAAGTCCTAGCTTCGGGGATGAAGTCTGAACTAAAACTCAGGCTGACTCGAGCGTAAGAAATAAATACAAGCACTCGAGTCAGAACATACATACTTATACAGTGTAAGATAATTCAAGTGAACCGTAATATAAAACAAGTAACTTAAAGGATGCTTAGGACCACCCATCCTCTAAGGATCCGTTAAACTATTTACTATGTAGTAATATTTCGCTATTATAATAGTGTCTATTAGTAAAATAAACTTACTTTTAAATAGCGTTACGGCTTTACATTTTCCACCTTAACACATAATATATTCCCATAGTCTATACAATACCGTAATCTCCTCCGTACCGGGCGTCGTCAGAGGGAACTCCATAGGTATGTTACAAAACCAAAATCGTATAAGGCTCGCTATGGTAGGTGACATGGCAAAACTAGGCAATGCCAGGGTAGATATACCAATTACGCTTCCAGACCGGTGGTAGCGCGTAGCAGCTACTACCACCCACCTCGAACAAACACTCCCAAATCAAAGGTGCGCACCAAACAATCACAAAGTAATAGAATGGCATACGAAGAAGTGCGTTCGATAAGAGGTGCTACCTCCTTAGCCCGTCGATCGCTCCTGTTTTAGCCACCTTATGCCAACTCACGGGAGTCGGGTCCACGTATTTACCTCAAAGGAAACGTCACCACCATCTTACTTCATTCTGGAATCTCCACCGTGTACACGGTTGTCAAAGTGGTTTTCGATATCGACAGAGAGTATGCCCATATCTGATCCCGGTCTCTTTAACAACCAACGTTACTATTACCCGTGGTTATAAAGAATCCAAAATAGTTTTATATTTCAATCAAAATACTACTCTTTAAACTATTAAAAGTAAAGTTGTTATTCTTACAAAATCCAACATAAAATCTCAAAAGTTTAGCCTTAGTCCACTGGTATAAACTACAGCACTTGAGCAGTGTGGTATAATCCTTTACAGCAGATTTGAGTAAATTAAATTTTAGAATTCAATATAATTTTAACAAAAATTAAACCTTAAATTAAACCAATTTAACTTATAAAAATCATATTTCCACCTTTTAATAGTTACTTAAATTACTCAATAATTTATGATTTTTATAAAGTAAATTTTACAAATATATATCTAGTTTCTCTATACTTTACTTATAAAAAATCAAATGAAAAATTCTCTATAAATTTTTTTACTAAATAATTAAGTTCAATTTACCACTTCAACAATAAACTTAATCTCCAATCAATTTCTTAACTTACCTTTATTTAAAACCACTTTACATTTCTAAATTTAATTATTTCAACTTCCATTTCAAGTATTCACTTTATTTAGCTATTTAATTCATAGATAACTTAACCCTTTATTTGTTTACTTATATTAAAATTTATACCCAAAACATCATATTCTATTTCTTAATTTGAATCCTATTTTTATTTTACAAATCAAATTTTACAAAATAAATTTATACCTTATATTCTTAACATTTATTTATTTACATCTTTAACTTGTAAATATCATTATATTTCAGAATCATTTTTAAATTAAAAAAATATTATAACCTTTTAATTTAAAAATATTTAATATTTCCAGAATATATATATATAACCACTAGTCTGTATAATTTTTACTAACCTAGGTCAAGTGATACGGATGATATATCATTTCAATCCGTAATTTATAAAGAAAACCGGGTTCTATCATTTCAAACCCGCAATACCAAGTTAAATAAATTACAAAATAAATGAATAAATATCATTCATGCCTATCATTTCAGCCCATAACGATTCTATTCTACAGGGAAACTGGCAATGTGATAAACAGTAAATAAATAAACAGTGTAACAGCATAAATAAAACAGTATATAATATAACTGATGATGTGTAGGTTTAATAACAGGATTTTTAACATCATCAATTTATATCACAGTCAAATAAATGAAATAAAATCATTTTACAATTACACTTGTTATTAATTTACAGATATATAAGTACGTTTGTCAGGTGAGAATACTCACCTTTTCGCTGCTGAAGAATAGACTCAAAACTAACATAACCACATTGGAACGACAAAGAAAGCACGATCAAATGTTGGAAGATGAGACAAACTGATTTCGATCTTGAAACAAGATAAATAAATAAAACTGAGTATGCGATTTCAATTACGGACAAAGCAAATTTTTAAATAAAAAATTGTAACGACCTAAAATAAAAGGAAAATTGACTCAATTTGCTCGACCACTCCACCCCACAACCCGACCAACATCTCCAAGGCTTTTCCCTGCCCACTTGTAATGAATTCAAACACGTAAGTCACAGTGGTAAATTTTTCAAATAGGCTGAGTTTTCATCTCTCTCTCCCTTTTTTTATTAAGCCTGAAACACTATAGGCATTTGGAAAAAAAATAAAAATAAATAGAAACCGTGCTTTAGAAAATGCAAGTTGGCAAAACTTTGTTTCAAAAGCTTGGACAAACGCATCAATCAAGCTCGGCTGTGCAAGGCACATGCATGCCTTATTAGGTTTGTCAGTGGTGACGGTTCAAGGTTCGGTTACAAACATCAACGATGCTCGGCCTGCATATGTACGGCTTGACCAGCACTCGTACGCACAAAGGTTGTGGGACTTGGAAAAACAACAGTACAACACTCAAGTGCAAGGTTCCAAATTTATCAGGGATCGACAAGTCAAGAGGTTGGGTTAAGAGGTGATGGACAGTAAGTTAGATGTCATATCAGGGAGGAGAGAGAGTCTAGAGGTGGTCGGTTGGTGGGAGATGAGTGTGCCGAGCGCTTTGGTGGAGTGACACAAACGAGAAAACAAAAAAAAGAAAAAGAAAATAAAATAAGAAAAAACGGCCATACCTGATGCTTTGTCACACGCAAGGAAGAGGAAGAGGAAACCAAAAGTGAGATGCAAGAAATATATGCGCCGTACTTGAGTATTTATCAGGGAACAATGCGTTGATTTGGTATGAAAGATGGCAAGAAAGATTATGAAAACGAATATTTGCATTGGGTATTGATTTTTATCAGTGGAGGTTGCGTGAATTAAGGAAAAGAAAACGGCAAGCAATATATTTGCTTTGAAACTGTACAGGAATTTTGAAAAATTTATGCGAACGTGCTTAATTTTAAAAGGAACCTTGCGTTGATTTTTGGGAAAGATGGCAAGAAAAATAATTGTGACGTGCATGAGTATTTAAATAAAAACTAATAGTGATTGCTTGAAGAAACGTCAAGCACTAATTCACTTTGAAACTGTTAGGAGGAATTTTGCGCGTGCATGAGTATATGAAGAGGTAAATGCGAATGGACATATGGTGAGAAATTATTTCGCACTGGTCAGGGAATTTGCGTGATGTTTGAATTATGTAATTGCATTCATTAAAAAGCAAGAAATAAATATGTTTGAACGGCAAGGAACACACTCACGAGTAGCTTATTTATCGGTGGTTGCGTTGATCAAGGGGAAGAAAAATGGTAAGCAATAAATTTTGAACGTTAGGGGAAATCAAAGATTTCATACTTATTAAACAAATTGAAGTAAAGGAAAGTGGGATATCTTTAAATGTAAATGGCAAGTCACGATTGAACCCCCCCGAAATGCATGGAAATTTATTTTTCAAATAGCAAAGTTAAGGAAAGAATGAGCGCGTATTTATTTCAATTTTAGCCGTTTCTTATTCATTAAATAAATATGCAAAAGAAAATAACGTACTTTTATAGTGTCAAATAAATCAGCCAAACGGATATGAACGTACACTTTAAACGCACAAATTAAAGGTGTAATTAAATAGATTATTTATATACTATAACTTTTAAAATTTATACTTAAATAAAATATGGTTTGCTTACATCCTTTTTATTCATTTACCATTTACTAAGAAATTTATTACTTAAATGGATGTATATAAGTAAAAATATTAATTTCTTAATTTTAAAAGGTATATCATCCATTTTTTTAAAGAACAAAAATGAAATAAAACGTTGTTACGAATATATTCAGTTATTATAAAAGATTAGGAAGTTAGAATTAAAAATTTAAAACTTCAATTAATGTTAGACTTTAACCAAAATAGGAATTATAGACATTTTCTTATATTTATAAAATTTGGGTGATTATTTATAGTTAAATTTTAAAAATTCAACCTTTTGTTTTAAAATAAAACCACAAAGTTTAAAATAATAGAATAAATTATTTGTAAAAAAAAATTAGGCTGTTACAACAGCAGTAATAAAACTATCACTTCATTTAATAAATGATCACAACCTTTCCAACAATCACAATCGTTCGAACATGCACCTATTACCGAATAAGCACCTCCCGCACTTATATAGGAAATAGGCAATGGGAAAAAAACACTTAGCTTTTTCTTCAATGTGTGTTTGTTACAATTACTCGATATTCTTAAGCACCGTAGAAGAAGCAATATTATTTCAAGAAAATAGATTATTCTGAACTTGGTCGATCTATAACAGTACTATATTTTAGCACATACTCTATTCTCTGTAACTCCCTATTTACTACAACTCCATGCATAACAATTTGTACAACAAATGCATGGTATTATCCACGTATGATGATTTAATTATTGAATGGAAAGGTTATAAAATATTTTATTTTTCTTTGTACAAAATGATAAAAGAGTAATAAACTAAAAGGAATGAAAGGGATTACTTCTGTAAAGATTCTTCACAACCATTGTCACTGTTCAAAATTGCAATTTCTACCTTGTCAATTATAACGGTTCCGGTTAAAAGAGCAGATGTTGTCATCTATCTTCCCGTGCTATTATTGCTTACAAGTTCTGGATCTTGTAGGGAAGTCTGCATGCATGCCCAATACAATAGCTCAATCATAATCTCTTATGATGGAATATTATAAATAAAATAAAGAAGTAAAAAATACTCAAAAGTATAAACCCATCTCCAAAACCATTGTGCACTTCCTCGCGTCAAGTTTAAGGGGTATCATGTCCAAGTAATGGATGTTATTTTCTTGGTCAAACTGAAGCATTTAGAATAGAAGAATTAAAAAATAGTGTCACCTCAAAAAACAGAAAATATTGATCACTATGTGCTTGTTGATGATTTGATTCATGAGTCGAAATATCAAAATGCCTTGATAGTATTATGATGATATATTAATTGATTCTCCAAAGCAGGCAAGTTGAACCAGATGTGAAAATTTTAGCAAAATTAACTGTAAGTGGACACCTTGGTCTAATAAAAAGATTGATGGTTTAAAAAAAAGTACTCCAATTCTTAAATAATTATGTTCAGTCCATGCAATCAATTTTTATCAATAACACTAACAATTCAAAAAATCATTTCTAATGTACTTTCACTACAAAACAGGCTTCGTTTAGCGACCGTAGCTAGCGACGGCTAAATAAGGCGGTCGACGCTAGCCGTCGCTTAACGCGTATATACAGGCAACCCAAGAACAGTCCTTCTCTCCCCCAAACTCAATTCCCCCTTCCTCTCCTCCTCCACCGACGCTCTAGCCGTCGGCCCCCGACACGAGCCGCCAATCTCTCCATCGCGGAAGCTACAACTCTCCAAAGGTCGAAGGTATGTTATTGCTCTCCAATTTCTACTTAATCTAGATTTAATTAAGACATTAATTTTGAAAATTGGTTGATTATATGATAGAAATTGATGATTATGCGGTACTAGTTGTTGATAGTAGTGTATTGATTGATATGGGATATGTTGAGAACCCTAATTTGGCAAATTAGTTAATTATGAGTTTGTTATTGTGCATTAGTTAATGATGATATTGTATTTGTTGAGTTGGTGATATTAATTAGTGGTTTTATTGTTTAATTGGTAATTAAAAATTAGATTTTATAATTCGAAAATTAGTGTTTAATTACTGATTGATATGCTAATGGATATATAAGTTTACGTGAATATTTGCTATAGTTAATTAGAACAATGTTTGTTATATTTTGCGCAAAATTAGTGTACAATTATTAATTGATATGCTGCTAAATTGGTATGGTTAAACATAAGTAATGTTTTTATTTAATTAGCGTGTGTACATTATAGGTATTAGTTGTTAGTATAAAATAAAAATAATTTAGTTTATTACAAGTGCTAACATCTAATTTTCGCTTGTAAAATCGATAAAAAAATTAAATTGTTAACAGAATTTTAAAACACGTTTTGAAATTTCAAATGTATTAAATAAAATATTTAAATGGTTGAATGAATTATATAATTTTGAAATGAGCATCACAACAACAAATATTATATTCAAACTAATTTTTGTAAAAAATTAAGAAATGAATATAACAACAATAAATATTCTACAAATATCGATTTTGTAAAAAATGAAGTAATGAAAATAATAACATTAAATATTTTGCTGAAATCGATTTTCTAATAAAAATTAGGAAATGAATATAACAACAACTAATATTGTACTAAAATTGATGTTGTAAAAATAATTAAAAAACAAATATAACAACAACAAATATTCTACCTAAATCAATTTACTAAAAAAAATTTGAAATGAATATAATGTTGATTTGAAAATTAGCAATAAATTTTATTTCAACAAATAATTGATGCTAAAATATTAAAGGCTTTAGTCCCAAAATATTTTAGTTTAATTTAGAAAATACAACAACAAAAATACACCCCTTGGATGCAAAGTTATGCGTAGAAGAGAAGTGAACTTCTGTCGAAATTAGACAGAAATGTGGTGTGTGAAGCCTTTAGTCCTAAATGACTTTACTTTATTTTAGAAAATACAACAACAATATACCATTTGAATGCAAGTTATGCGTAGAAGAGAAGTGAACTGAAGTGCTGTTGAAATTACTAACATATATTTTTGAATTAGGAACAACGTTCGATTATTCTCTCACCTATTTGGATGTATGAAGTCAGAACTGGTATGAAAGGTTCGATGAAGAAACATTTCTACAATGGTGTACCCAAATTTATTAGATTTGCTAAATATAATAATCGAAAGAACGAAGAACTTCAATGCCCTTACAGTAAGTGCCAACATTTGAAGCATTGGAAACCAAACGCAGTTAAAATACATTTGTATAAATCTGGTTTTGTGCCAAATTATTATTTGTAGGATCGTCATGGACAGCATGCTACACCTACACCTAATTCTATAGCGTCAGAGAACGATAATGTTATGACGAACCCAATAGAAGATATGGTGGAAGACGTAGCACGATCGATGTTCCCTACCATCCAAGTTAAAAATCAAGACGTAAATACAGATGAAGAACTGAATGTGGGAGCGAAATTTTTTTATGATCTACTGGATGTTGCTAAGAGGCTGTTGTGGGATGGTTGAAGTGGAACCAAATTATCAGTAACCACTGAATACATTACTATGAAATCAAAATTCGAATTTACAAAAGCTGGATTTATAGCAGTTGTACAAGCTGCAAAACGACATATGTCGCCTAATAATCTGATGTGCGATAGTTATTATAAAGTGGAAACACTTATGTCTGCTTTCAGTCTTCCGTACCAAAAGATAGATACACGTATAAAAGGTTGTATGTTGAATTGGAAAGATGACATTAACCTTAGAAACTGTAAAATATGCAATGAAGAAAGATACAAAACAAGAAAAAATAAAGGAAAGGAAGTTCCATGTAAGAGAATGCATTATTTACCCATCACTCCTAGACTTCAAAGGTTATATGCGTCTTCAGCTACGACATATCTTATGCGATGGCACAGTATGAGAACACACGAAAACTGAACTTTAACATATCCATCTGATGGAGAAGCATGGAAACATTTCAATAAAAATACCATGTGTTTGCTGCAAAGGGTCGTAAAGTGAGACTTGGTTTATGTACAGATAGATTTTCACTATTCTCTCAGTTTGGTAGTAAATTTTCATCTTGGCCTATTATCATTACTCCGTATAATTTACCTCCATGGATGTGTATGAAAACTCCATATATGTTTCTGACTGTCGTCGTCCCTAGCCCTGATGATCCAACACAAGGAATCGATGTTTATTTACAACCATCGATAGAGGAGTTGAAAACACTATGACATGAAGGAGTTGAAACACACGACATTTCGAGAAAAAAGAATTTTCGTATGTTCATTTTTTTGTTATGGACTATTAGTGATTTCCTTGCATATGGGATGCTTTCAGGTTGGAGTACAGTCGGTCATCTAGCTTGTCCTTATTGCATAAAAGAAACACGAGAAATTTTTTGCGGTATGGAAAGAAAATTTCATGGTTTGATTGTCATCGGTGTTTTCTCTATCCCAATCATACATTTAGAAGAGATTAAAAATTTTAAAGCTAACAACGAAGATAATATACAACTACCCAAGGTTTGGTCAGGCGAAGAAATATATGAGATTGTGAAGGACTATCCAAAAATACATGAAACTGGAGTACAGACTGAAATTTCAGGTAAATCGGACATTCATAATTGGTGCAAACAAAGTATATTTTGGGAGTTATCATATTGGAAAGATCTCTTACTCTGACATAATATTGATGTGATGCACAATGAAAAAAATGTGTTTGATAATGTGTTTAATACTGTTATGAATATAAAAGGCAAAACTAAGGATGATTTGAATTCGAGATTTGATATAGCTCACTTTTGTAAACGTCCAGAACTTCATATGAAGCCCGATGACAATAAAAAACCCAAAGCATGTTATGAACTAGACAGCAAGCAAGTAAAACTCATGCTAAAGTGGGTGGAAGGCATAAGATGTCCTGATGGGATTTCTTCTAATCTCCGTAGATGTGTTGACTTTAAAAACAATAAACTTAGTGGGATGAAAGTCACGATTGCATATCATGATGGAATATTTATTACCTATGGTTTTAAAGAACCATTGCCCGTAAAATTATGGAGTTTATAACATAATTAAGTATGTTTTATAAACAGCATTGTTCGAAGACGTAAAAAATCGACTGTATACGAAAATTTGAAACTGAAATCGCTATACTTCTCTGCAAACTGGAGAAAATATTTCCACCAGGTTTTTTAATGTAATGGAGCATTTACCCGTTCATCTTCCATTTGAAGTACTTTTTCGAGGTCCTGTGCAATATGGATGGATGTATCCATTTAAGAGGTAATACTGACTATCCGTAATATTTATGTTATTCTAAATTGAATTGAATTAATTTTCTTATAGGTCTTCGTTTGAGAGGTGATTCAGATTTACGTAAGAAAATTTGAATTGAATTAATTTTCTAATAGGTACTTGAATCATCTGAAGAAAAAAGTTAGACAAAAAGTACGAGTTGATGGTTCGATTTGCAAATCATATCTTGAAGAAGAAGCTTCATTCTTTTCCTCTCATTACTTCAGTGACCATGTGAATTTATCAGTTGTAAGTGCTATTCGTAATGATGAAACTGTTGAACAAGATTCCTCTCAAACAATGTTATCTATTTTTAGACAACAAGGCAGACCTGTTAGAAAATGTGTAGAAATATGGTTAGACGATAGAGATTACTATACAGCGCACACATATATTCTTCTTAATTGTGCTGAAGTTGCACCATTTTTTAGGTAATAATAATTCATACTTATTTCAATTATACTACATGTTACTTATAATGGAACATATTACATATATGTTCGCGGTGTATATGAATCATAGTATCCATCTGGCAATCTCAGTAAAGACTTTGCAAAATGGTTTTCGGCTATGATTATGATCTAAGAAACAGTGTCGTTGATGAAGGATTACGACATCTTACACTGGAAAAAAATAAATGTCAAGACTTATTCAATATTCTTCATTAACGGATTTAAATTCAACACCATAGATTATGGTGCTGAAAAATTAACATATAACAGTGGTGTATTTGTCAAATGTAGTAATGATCCATATGAGCATATAAAAGATTTTTATGATGTCTTAACACAGGTTTTAGAATTAACATATTATATGCAAACCGTAGAAAAAGTTTTATATTCAAATGCAATTGTTCAGCAATGTTCCTAGTTCTGGAATCAACGTGCACAAGACTATAAGCTTATTGAAATAAAGCATACCTCACATTATTATAAATATGATCCTTTCGTATTAGTCAAGCAAGCATTACAAGTTTATTTTTCTCCGTATCCATCCTTAAAAAGAGATAAAGCAGATTGGTCGGCTGTTTTTAAAACAAAGGCAAGATTTACATTTGATGGAACTAATATTCCAAACGAAGCAGCGTACTAAGTGAATCTTGAGTCAAATGATGAAATAATAATAGCTGATGATATTGATGTAGGGTTGTTGAATGATGAATCAAATGAATTAATAGAAGCCTTTGAGAGCACAAAAGAAAACGACATAGAGTATGAGACTGATTCTGAATCAAAAAACGACGAAGACTGATAAATCTAAATGATGACTATGTTGTGAGCTATGTAACAGTTGTTGTATATTGTGTATTCTGAGTTTCCGATGTTATATGTAAATAGTGATGACTATGTTGTGAGCTATGTATCAGTTGTTGTATATTGTATATTATGAGTTGTCGATGTTATATGTTAATATTGATGAATACGTTGTGAGCTATGTATTGTTCTATTTTTTGAATTCTATGAAATGATATATTTTATTATTATATGAAATAATTTTTTTGTAGCAGATATGCCTTTTAGGAGACATGTCAGTAGATCTTAACCTTTGTAGCCTTCTCCTTCTCCTAGCGTCGGTGCCAGCGGCACAACGCCAGATGTACGTCCATTGGCAAAGATTGTTCCTAAGAGTGCAGAGTAAGTATCAAATTTATTGCTTGTTTTAATATTTAAAATATACTAATTAAATTCCTACATTAGAATTTACATTGGGTTTTTGAAGTTGAGGCTTGGGACTACATTCTACAAGTATCCAGAAAGGCCTATAAGAGTCGGATGTCCGAATGCTGGCTTTATTGGGATGACATCCCAAACCATGTTAAGAACAATATATGAACCAACTTGGTGGTAAGTATAAATTTATAATTTATTTGGAAAATAATATAATGTACATAATTCTAATTAATTTCAATATACAAGCCGCCATCCGTGTCGATCCGTAGGATATGGATGTATTTGCAAATCTCTAGAACCAGAGGATGCAGAAAAATTATATGGACACCCTCTCCAAAGAAAAGAACGCGAGAAAGAAACCGTCGTGGATGAGTACCAATGTTTGGACCGAATTTCTTCAGCCGTGGGAAACCCTTGAAATGAAAGTAAGTTATTTAATTTCATATTATTATTATTATTTGTTTAAACTTAATATATTGATTGCATTAAATTAGTTAAACATGTCTTTAAATTTATAGGAGCTATCAACACGAAACCGTGCAAATAGGAATAAAAATCGTACTTTGCACCGTTGTGGATCTAAATCCTTTCAGCAACATCACGCGGAGTTGGTAAGTTTAGCAATTGTGTTTATAAACAGATGTGACGTTATTTAATCATATTTGTAACAGCGTAGGAAGTTAAATCGTGAGCCTACAATTGTTGAGGTCTTCATAATGACACACGCCGTCGAGCAGCGAAACAGGCGTTACGATTTTCGAAATCAAGAGGTAAAATGCTTTATTAACTAATATATAAGCAATATTTAATATTGAGCATAAATTATAATCCACTATCAATAATTTATAGGCCATGATGATGCAGTCGTCCTACAGGAGATCTCAAGCTGAAGAAGATATAGCTCAATTGAAACAACAACTAGCGAAGATCAATGATTGGCGAAAGAGTGGGACGTTGGCGTAGCAGCTAGACAAGTATATTGCGGCATACTTAGCTGAGCATGAGATAATGCCAGAGGAGGACAGCAATGATGAGTATGTATGGTTGTGTTTCTGATGGATTTTGATCATTTTGTTTTGTATATATGTGACATGTGTTACATTTATGGATTTGGTACTTGTTTGTTGATTGGTTTGTTTGATGGAATAGTGGATGTTTTGTTTGATGTACATGAGTTGGTTGGGATGTTTTGTTTGATGAACTTGTTTGTAGGTATGGTTTTATAGTTTGATGAGATATTGGTGTTGATTGATGAAACAGTTGTGTAAATATTGATATTTGTGTTATATATTCGATTATGTGTAATATGTATGAGATTATACGATTCTTGCATTGGTAGTAGTTGTAAAAATGAGTACATATGTGTTGTAAATGAGGTGGATGGATATTTTTGCGTTTGAATGGCCAAAGGAGAAGGTTTGTGTAGAAAATAATTTCATGTTTAGCGATAGCTGTCTGTTTCCAGGTTAGCGTCGGCTGGCGATGGCTAGTGACGGCCGACTGGTTTCATGTTAGCGACGACGGGTGTCGATTTGCGGTAGCTCTTCAACTTCTAGGATTTTGCGACATGCCCACTTAGCTGTCACTAACCGTCGCTAATATGGCGATAGGGCCGTCGCTTTCTCTGCTGGACCTGAGGTAAATAGCGACGGCTTTTAGCGACGGCCGCCAATGCCATTTTGCCATCGATATGTATTGTTGTTCTTGTAGTATTTCGTGGAGGCTAAGATATTGACCTTTTTTCTGTACCGTGTGCAAGGTAATTGGCAATGTTTGTGTATGCGCTTAGCGCAGACACATACACTATAAAGTGTGTATTGCCTAAAGCATGCTTCCTAACCGACTTGAGCGTTTTTTAATTAACTACATTATTGGGATATGAAATTTATTAATTTGACTACATGGGATAAACAAGTGATGATAGTTGATGTATTTTGTATTATATCATTGGAGTCTCAGAAAAATTATACATGAAATTAACATATATTTTTACTATTGATGCCCAACGGTTGCATGATCTGAATTCCAACACAAAGAAAAAGGGGGTACGCAGAACTTTAATTTAATGAAATGTGAAATTGAAACTGAGATAGATGGTACAAGCACTCCATCAGAATCACTTTATGGTTCACATTCGTGAGAAGAAAGACGGAATTTAACTTGTACACACCAAAAACTGGAAGAAAAAAATTGAGATGTATAAACGTGCCAAATGATTAAACCCATCATCAAATTTATCATTTTTATTATTGCTTGTCCTAAGATGGATGATAAAAAATGATCATACCCTACAAATAAACCTGTACGGTGTAACTTTTCTAATAATAATAAATTTCATTATCTAACAACAAAAGTCTTAAAAAATATCCCCAAAAAAAATCCTTATACTACACTTTCATTAAACATAGGTTGTACTTATCTAAATATTATTGCATGATTCATATATTAACCCACCATTCATTGGAAAATGAGCAGTCAAAAAGAAAAATCGTTGATGTATCTATTTACCACTACCGCCATACTTGATCTCATCATTTTCAAGTACATCTTTCTATCAATTATTTGATTACAAATTGATTATTTAATTCTCATTTGCTGGAAGAGTTAACTTTGTATGGAAAACGTGTGTAATAATTTGAGAGCTACTCTATAAAATAGAAAGAGAAGATTAAAGGTGTAATAGTTATTTAAAATATGACATGGTTGAATATTAATAATTAAATATTAAACATTAGTATTAGTTATTAATTATAGTTCATTATTAAATATTAATTGTTAAATATTAATCATTAAATAATTAATTAATATTAAATATGTGAAATCATGAACTGCCTAAAAAATTTCATGTTACAAGTTGTCTTAAATCAGGAAAATAATGTTTTCAACCTTAACACTTATCAATTTCTATTATATATGGACCACTGGAAGATTGTAAAAAATTATTACATTTTAATTATATTTCTAATTTTATGAATTTTTTAAATTTACTTTAGAAAATTTTAAATTTTTTGAAATACTAAATATTATTATTAATTATAATTCTTAAATATCAAATACTAGAAATATTACTTCTTAAATTAAGTATTAATTACTTGTTAATTATTAGTTTCTAAATATTAGTCTTAATTATTATTAATTAATTATTAATTTATTTAGTAGAAATTATTTAAAAGTAATTATTAATTATTAAAAACTACTTATTTGTCAATTATTAATTATCAATTGTTACTTATTACTTTTTAATTATAATTGAATATTAATTATTAAATACAACTTATTATGTATATATTTTTAATTTTTAATTTTTATTAATAATTACTAATCATTACTTATTAATCATTGATTATTGAATATATTGTTAAATAGTAAATTAATTATTACTTAATTGTTAAACATTAAATATTAAATATTAAACTATAATGAATGATTAAATATTAGTAATTAAAATTGTATTAATTAAGTATTGAATGTTAAACATTAATTGTTTACAACTTAGGAGTAGGATAATGATTATAAATAAATATTTAGAACGGTCAAAATTAATTAGTTGTTATATATTTCTATTACAACTGGCTAAAACAAAAGGTTGTTAAAAATACGTTTATTGCAACTGGTGGAAAACCTAGTTGTTAAAAATACTTTTATTACAACTAGTAGGAAAACTCAGTTGTTAAAAATGCGTTTACTACAACCAACATAAAAACTCGATTGTTAAAAATACGTTTATTACAACCGGTAGGTAAACTCATTTGTTAAAAATACGTTTATTATAACCGAAAGAAAAACCAGTTATTAAAAACCATTTATTACAACTATCAATAAATACCAGTTATTAAAAACCCTTTATTACAACTATCATCCAGCGCCAGTTGTAAACAACTAGTTGTAACAAGGTCATTTTCTTGTAGTGGATGATCGAATCGAGGAATTTTAATGTGATTTGAGCTAGAATTAATTTTGGGTTTAAATGGGGTTTTGCCAATCGAAATTTACAGAGGGAGAAGAGAGAACAAATATAAAAATGAATGGTGTAGAAAGTGGCATATAAACAGGAAATCAAATGGAGAAAAAAATGGATTTTATCATTATCTCTCTTTATCAATTCCACTCTTTAAGCCATTCAAAAGCCACCCTCTTTTGCCAACATTTGACCGGCCTATCTGTAACACCCCTAATTTTAGAAAACATTATTCAGAAGATTTAATTAGATAAATTAAATAAAATAATGTAAAGAACAATGTGATTAAGAGATTGAGATTTGTATAATTATAAGGTAGTCATGCCTTAAGTAATGAATAAACAAATTAAAATTTAAAAGTAAGCAAAGGTAATAAGATAAGGGCAAAATAGGAATAGGTTATATTCTTATACCCTAAACACTTATCCCATTCAAACATTTGAAAACAAAACTAAACATAAAGTTTGGCCTGCTACCATCAAGAAAGCAAGTAGGAAGCTTAAGCAAATTAATTCAAGGGAAAATCTCAAACTCCTTAACAACAAGCTAAGATGAATAATAAATTACATCTTTTTATTGCTTTCGATTTCTAGATGAGATCCGAATTTATTTTGCAAGAATAAATGCCATGTTTTGTTTTTTTAACTGGTTATATATATGCTTGTTGATGATTTATGTTATTTCATATAGATTTTATGATAAGATTTGATTTAAAAAACCTATCAAATGACATCCAAATGGCTTTCTTTTTTGTTATAAAGTCAGAAACGTTATTTTAGACATGGGTTTCAAGTTTCATAATTTTCTAAGTTGTTGTGAATTCATTATGAATTTTCTAGTAAAGAATATGTTTAAATTGGGTTTAAATTATTTTTAGCTATTATATGTTAGCTTTGGTCAGAAATTTAAATATGTTAGAAAACATATTAAAAGTGATTTATTTTTAAAAAAAGTTAAAAATGATTTATGGAATTTTTGGAGAATTTTCCTAAGTATTTCATTAAAGATATAAAATTATTTAAGGTGTGCGACTTAAATGTTTTATATGTTTAGAAAGGGAGAATGGGCAACTTGTTAAATGTTTCAAAATTGTTAATTACTAAATTCGACAGCACTTTTAGAGAAAGGTTTGTAAAAGAATTTGCAACCTATTATATGTTGACAAATAAGGCAAGTTAGTTGGAAAGATATTACTTTAAAATTTTAAAAATCAGTTTTGTAAAGGATTACCGCTTCACCACTTATAAGAGCCACCTTTCGACACCATACATTCGCTCTCAACCAAGTTTAAACCAAAACACATGGTATTAATATCTTGGTACATGGTGGATTGGAGTTAGGCGGAAGGTATAGAGTCGAAACATGCTTTCAAAAGGGTAGAAGTAGCTCTTATAAACTTGGAACTATTTTGGTTACAAATAAGGCTTTCGAAGGGTAGAAGCTTTCGACTTAACCAACTTGCTTTCTATTTATATAAAGAAAGGGTTTTCGAATGGGTTGCCGCCTTTTGTTTTAAAAAAAAGCTTTTGAAGGGGCCGAAACTTCTTCTGTTGCATTCAACCCTTCGAATCAATGCTTTCGAAAGGGCACTTTTGCCTTTAAACTTTGAATCCGCTTCACCATGCTTTCGAAATGGTTGGTTTCAAAACCATCCACTTTCTTTTACTTAGGAATAATGAAAAGTAATGCTTTCACCCTAGTTCTTTTAAGACGCTTTGTTCCATTAAAAGCTAAACCCAAAGATTTCGAAAGGAACAGTTTTAAATGGTTTCAAAGCTATGTCCAATAAACTTTTACTTGAATCCAATGCTTTCAAAAGTTTATTTAAAGTAAGGTACTTTAATGCTTTCAAAAGGTATAAAATGAAGGTTTCAAAGGGGATATTCTCCAGTGTTCTCGAAATGTTTACTTTAGTCTTTAAATGAAAGGTTTCCAATGCTTTCGAAAGGCAAGTTTAAAGTATTTTGAAAAGAGGATGTTTAAAGTTTTATAAAGCCTTCGAAGGGATACTTTCATTGATTTCGAAAGGTCTTTTTTTAAATGTTTTGAAAGGTGTGTATTGGCCTTTCGACCTAGCGTTTCAAGATAAAGTAGTTAAACTATTTTGAAAGGGGTACTTTCAATGGATTTGAAAGGGGTACTTTCAATGGATTTGAATGAGGGTTTCGAAGGAGATATCTAGGATTTGAAACCTAATGTTCTCTAAGTTAAAGAAGGGCTTTTAACTTGTTTTAATGGGATACATAACCCTATTGATTTAGGTTTTTATCAACATTGTTTTGTGTAAAGCATATACCATGGAAAAGTTATTTAAGTAAAGCAAAAAGCATATATCAAATTTGATGGGGTAGTTGACCCTAAGTAAATGACTCAGATATTAGAATACCAGATGGAACTGGTATAGGATCGCGCCCTATACTTTAGCTAGTAGCCCCTAACTAATATAAGTCCAAAATTCTGGTGTGCAGGGCTTTGTCACAAGTACGACTAAAATGATGTTACACACAGAAATAAATATGTAGAGAAAGATAGGTTATTGGTCAGCCTATAAAACCATTAGGATCAGTTGACCCCGGAAGAAGTAAGTTAAGGACATACTGTCCAGGATTGTGACTAACAGAAGTTAGATTATTTATTTTTTCTGCTAGGCCCGAGTCAGCCAATGCCTAGTAGTTAGCCAAAAACTATATTGTTCAAACGGATAGTCCATTGATTACCTGATTTATAAGCATATATAGTATTACTATTCTTGCTTTAATCAGTTTGATTGCAAGATATGTTTTTAAAACAAATATTAGTGCGGGAAAACCCATTCCACTAAGTGGCATGGTCTCACTTAATATCTGATAACCAAGATGTAATAATATTATTCACACCATGCTTTATGTCTGACTCGAAGTTTATGTTTTCTCCTTAAACTCTCGAGTGCTCAAAATTAATTTAAGTAGATTGAGAGTTAAGGTTTTATAGGCTTAGTAGGTGGACGAATAAGCTTCCAAAGACGTGCAGGAGGCAAAGTTTGCTATATAGGAGTAATTATTTTTATTTCCGCTGTGATGTATTTAAGACTTATATGACTATTTAGTACTCTGAATATCGAAGGGGACATCTTCATATGTCGCTCTTGGCGTAGTTTGTAATAATTATATTTGATCAAAACCTAGATTTTTTTTGGGATTATGTATTTGAATATGAAATATTGATTTGAAATGTAATCAGAAAAGTTGATTTTAAATATGTGTTGATTTTTATTTCATATTCATGTGCTTCTGATATTATGGATATCATTAACATTACCAGATTTTTTCACTGAAAGTTAATACTATAGATGACTGCAACATCTGTAGCACTCAGCTTCGGGTCTCAAGGTAGGGGATGTTACACCTTGGTATCAGAGCATAGGTTTATGAAAAATTTAGAAGACATTTTAAACTTAAAATGATTTTGAAAACATTATCTTAAGGAATTAGAGAAAAGATTGGTGTATGGGATAATACTACAGTAACGTACTTGTATTTGATATATATAAGTATACGCTTTATCTATATTTTATATCTCCCTTAGGCTATTCTTCTGTTTCTTACAAAGACTCGAATGCAGATTTTACGGACTTAAGATATGGATGCTAGAAGTAAAAGAGCTAACATTGGTGGGGGAAGCACTACAACTAATGGGAATGCCAGACCAAACAATAGAAGGAATCCAGGTCAGGCACAAGCTACTAATGTGGGTGTTGGAATGCCGTAAGTAGATATGGGAGCTCTGTATCAATTCTTCGTTAACATGATGCAAGTTGGAGTTGCTGTGGGTTTAGCTGGAGGAAATGCTGAAGGAGGAAATCAGGGAGTTCCAGTGGTCAATAATATGATGCGTTGAGTAGAGATCATGCCAGGCTGGAAGGAAAACCGCTTATTAGGACTGAGGATGCAATTGAAGTGGAAAATTGGTTACTTCATTACGAGAGGATTTTTGCTGATTTGGAACTCAACGATGAGCAGAAAAGGAGGCTTGCTTCTAGGCAATTATAGGAAGCAACACTGTACTGGTGGAACAATGTTACGGTAGGAGTTAACAAGGAGACCATGACTTGGGCAGAGTTCAAAAGAAGGTTTGAGGAGAGGTTTATGTCGAAGATTGCAAAGTTAACTCTGCTTAGGAAGTTCCCTGAGTTGGAGTAGAGAAACGTGACAGTGTTTGAGTATGCAACTAGATTTGAGGAGCTATCAAGATGTATGCTATGGTTGATACAGTTATTAAAAGGAATGAGGAGTTCATTTGCAAGTTGAAGCCTGAGCTTGCTAAGGCCACATTATCGCATATTAGAGATCTGTGTGATGTAGTTGTTGAGATTGCTTTGAGGTAGGAAAAGATGCTTTCTTTCTTAAGGGTAACAAAGCAGGGGGTGCTCAAGTAGAGCAGAACCAGAAGAGTAAAATTTTCCATAAGAAGGGAGCTCGGAAGAGTGGAGCTACCAAGAAGGGAAAGACAGAAGTTATTTGTTATAAGTGTGATAAGAAGGGACATCGTGCTCATGAGTGCCGGGCTAGCAATGGGAAGAAAGCTGATGACAAGAAAAGACTGAGATGTTTCAATTGCAATCAAATTAGACATTATAAGAACCAGTGCAAGAAGCCAGGCAAGGATGGGAAAGGGAAAGTTTTTGCATTAGAGCCAGCTACCTCGAGACCAAAAGTAGAGGATAAGGGAAAAGCTGAGTTGGGAGGTAAGCTTTTGATTCATGCGTATCACTTTGAGTTCTATTTGACACTAGTGCATCGTATTTTTGTATATCTCATTGTTTGGTAGATAAGCTTTAACTAGAACCCTCGTACCTAGTTACTTTCTTAAGGTTTGCGAATCTAATAGGAGGATATGCGACTCTTGGGATGAGATGTGACCACCTAGAGTCTAAATTGTTAGTCATGTATTTGCTTGCGGTTTGCATGTGTTTGATTTCGTAAGGTTCGGAATTATTTTGGATATGGATTGGTTAAGTAAATACGACGCTAGGATATTTTTCCATGATAGGAAAACATTACTTAGACACCCTTACTGTAGCAATCGGATAATATACTCCGTAGAAAACCCTAGTTTTGAGGATAATGCTTTGTTGGGTATTGTGGAGGCAGAAGACGAGTTGAATCGAGTTTTCATTGTCAGAGAATTCGTAGATATCTTTGAGCTTGCAATAGGACTGCTGTCGAAACGAGCTATTGAGTTTTAGAAAGATTTAGTACCAGGAGCAGAACCGATGAGTAGACTGCTAAGCAGAATGACATATACCGAGATGAGGGAGCTAAAGGTGCAGTTGGTAGATTTGGAAAATAAGAACTTTATTAGACCAAGCAGTTTGCCATGAGGAGCAGCAGTAGTGTTTGCAAGGAAACCGAATGGATCGTTATGGTTATGTATCGATTATCATAAGTTGAATGAGAAGACGATAAAGAATCAATATCCACTACCTAGAATTATTGATTTTTTCAACCAGTTGAGTGGAGCCAAAGTATTTTCCTAGTTGGATTTAGAAACAGGGTTCCATCAACTTAGAGTAGCCAGGATAGTATTCCCTTGATGGCGTTTAGAACTCGATATGGATCATATGAATGGTTATAATGCCATTCGGACTAACTATTGCGCCAGCATTCTTTGTTGATTTAATGAACAGATTTTTCCTAGAGCACATGGATAGGTTCGTATTCGTATTCATAGATGACATTTTAATATACTCTAGAGATGAAAAAGAACATGAAGTTAATCTTAGAGTGGTGCTTGAGACATCGAGGCAGCATTAATTGAAAGTGCATTTTTCGAAGTGTCATTTCTGAAAGAAGGAAGTGAAGTTTCTTGGTCATGTAGTCTCAGAGAAAGGGTTGTCTATAGATCCAACAAAGATCAAGGCAGTGAATAGTTGGAGGAGACCCGAGATAATAACTGAGATAAAGAGCTTTCTTGGACTAGCTGGTTGCTATCGGAGATTCATCAAGGATTTTTCGCGGATAGTAGCACCGATGACAAAGCTAACTCGAAGATGTGAAGTTTGTCTGGACTGATAAGTATGAAGAGGCATTCCAGAAGATGAAACTCTTATTAACAAATACACCAATGCTAATTGTTCCAAAGGGGAATCAAGGCTTAGTGGTTTACACAGATGCATGTAGAATAGGGTTAGGAGCTATGTTAATGCAAAGAGGTAAAGTGATTGCCTATGCTTCTCGATAGCTACCGCATGAGGTTAGGTATCTAACTCATGATTTGGAATTAGCAGCTATAATTTTCATATTTAAGGTGTGGAGACATTACCTTCTGGGAGAGTGATTCGAGAGGTGGTTAGAGTTTCTAGCCGCTTTTGACTTCGGCATTGAGTACACATGGGAAAAGACAATAAGGCTGCAGATGCACATAGCAGGAAACATCAGAATACAATATTGGCAATGATAGCAGAGTGGAAAGATTTGGAAGCATTGACTACATGCAAAATATAGTGGAGATCTGAGGCTAGGTTTATTAAGGGAACTGCTATGTTGTCATGTTTAGAGGTTCGACCGGTGATGATTGAGAAGATCGCTTCTAAGCAAAGGGAGGATCCATTATTAACTAAATGGATCAGAAAGTTAAGGAATGGAACGGAAAGCGATGACTCAAAAGATTTCAGTCTTGACTAGAATAGGTGGTTAAGGAAGAAAGGAAGATTGTGTGTTCTGAATGTTGGAAACATTAGGAAGGAAGTTCTTAGAGAATGCCATCGTTTGAAGTTCACTATTCATCCGAGAGGAACTAAGATGTATCAGGACATGAAAAGAAGTTTCTTCTGGGAAGGCATGTAGAGGGATGTAGGCTTATGGGTGAAGCAGTGTTTGAACTGTCAACAGGTAAAAGCTGAACATCAGAAACCAAGTGGGTTGCTTCAGCCTTCAGATGTTCCTTTATGGAAATAGGATTCTATCTCAATGGATTTTATACATGGTTTGCCAAGGTTGAATCAAGGAAATGAAAGTATATAGGTTATAGTGGACAGCTTGACCAAGAGTGTCCATTTCATTCCAGTTAAGTGAAGCAGGACGCCACCTGTTTTGGCTAAATTATTCATGAAGAATATAGTTAGACTGCATGGAATTTCTAATAGTATAGTAAGAGATAGAGATTCCTTATTCACTAGCGAGTTCTAGAGGAGTCTACAATAGACTTTGGGTACCAAGCTCAAAATGAGTACCACTTACTATCCGCAGACAGATGGGCAAACAGAAAGAGTTAACAAAGTCTTAGAAGATTTGTTACGAGCTTGTGTACCAGATTTGGGGGATCATGGGAAGACCACCTACACTCAGTCGAGTTTTCATAGAACAATGTTTATCAGGCTAGTATAGGGACGACACTGTTTGATGCTTTGTATGGAAGGCCATGCAAATCTTCTGTTTGTTGGTTAGAGACCGGGGATAGGTTAGTTCTTGGTCTAGATTTGGTTAGGGAAGCTGCAGAAAAGATTGAGTCAATTCGAACTAGAATGAAGCAAGCTCGAACTAGGCAGAAAAGCTATGCTAATAGAAGATGGAAAGACTTAGTGTTCTTGGTTGGTGATCATTTTTTCATCAAGATATCACTAATGAAAGGTGTAACTCGATTTGGAAAATCAGGAATAATGGTACCGAGGTTCGCTGGGCCATTTCATATTATAGAATGGATTAGGAACCTCACGTATAGAGTGGAGTTACCAGCAAGTTTTGGCAGGAGTCCACAATGTTTTCCATATTTCTCATCTAAGGAAGTGTATTTGAGATTCAGAGACTATTATATCACTGATTGTGTTAGATGACTTAGTAGTGGAACTGAATTTGACTATAGTTAGAAAACCATTTCGTATAATCACGAGGGATGAGATGAGGTTAAGGAACAAGACAATCAGATTAGTTAAAGGCTAGTGGAGTGACAATGAGAGAGACTATACTTGGGAAACTGAGAGCAGGATTAGAGATACTTATCCTGACTTGTTTCATGGTATGTTTTACCTTTATGGTTGATTGTGATGAGTACCTTATCGTAATTTCGAGGACGAAATTCTTTAAGGATGGGAGTTGTAACACCCCTAATTTTAAACAACATTATTTAGGAGATCTAATTAGAAAAATTAAATAGAATAATGTAAAGATTAAAGTGGTTAAGAGAATGAGATTGGTATAATTAAAAGGCAACCGTGCCTTAAGTAATGAATAAACAAATGGAAATTTAAAATGAAGTAAGTAAAGGTAATAAGATAAGGGCAAAAATAGGAATATGTAATATTATTATAACCTATACCTTTATCTCATTCTCATTTCCAACATTTACAAACAAAACTAAACATAGATTTTGGTCGGCCACCATTAGAAGAAAACAAGAGGAAGATAAGCAAGAAAGCAAGTAGGAAGCTTAAGTGATTTAATTCAAGGGCATATCTCAAACTCTTTAACAACAAGCTAAGGTGAATAATAGATTACATCTTATTTTTATTGCTTTCAATTTCTAGAAGAGATCTGAATTTATTTTGCAAGAAAAAATTCCATGTTTTGATTGTTTAAATGGTTATATACGCTTCTTGATGATTTATATTGTTTTATATAGATTTTATAATAAGTGATTTCAAAAACCTAGTAAATGACATGCAAATGGCTTGTGTTTTTTATATAAGGTCAGACATATAATTTTAGAGATGAGTTTCAAGTTTCATAATTTTCTAAGCTGTTGTGGATTTATTATGAATTTTCTAGTAGAGAAAATGGTTAAATTGGGTTTAAATTATTTTTCAATATTAAATGTTAGCTTTGGGTCATAAATTTAAATACGTTATAAAACATTATAAAAGTGATTTGTGGGATTTTTTGGAGATTTTTTCTAAGTATTTTATTAAAGATATAAAATTATTCAAGTTATGAGACTTAAATGTTTTATATGTTTAGAAAAGGAGAAGGGGCAATTTTTTAATGTTTTAAAATTGTTGATTACTAAATTCACCAGCACTTTTTAGAAAAAGGTTTTGTAAAAGAATTGGAAACCTATTATATGTTGACAAATAAGGAAAGTTAGTTGGAAAAATATTTACTTTAAAAGGTCAAAAAATAGTTTTGTAAAGGATTACTGCTACGCCACTTATAGCGCCACCTTTCGACACCTTACATCCTTCCCCAATCAATTTGAAACCAATACACATAGTATCAATGCTTTAGTAGGTAGTGGATAGGAGTTAGACGAAAGGTATAGAGTCGAAACATGCTTTCGAAGGGGTAGTAGCTCTTATAAACTTGGAACTATTTTGTTACAAATAAGGCTTCCGAAGGGGTTGGAGCTTTCGACTTGACCAACTTGCTTATTTTTATATAAAGAAAGGGCTTTCGAATGGGTTGCCACCTTTTGTTTTTAAAAACAAGCCTTCGATATGGCCGAAACCCCTGCTGTCGCATTCAACCTTTCGAATCAATGCTTTTGAAAGGGTACTTTTTCCTTTAAACTTTGAAGCCGCTTCTTCTACTTTCGAAAGGGTTGGTTTCGAAACCATCAGCTTTCTTTTACTTAGAAATAATACTTTCGAAAGAAATGATTTCGTCCCAGTTCTTTTAAGACCCTTTGTTCCATTAAAAATAAACCCAAAGGTTTCAAAGGAATGGTTTTCAATGGTTTTGAAGCTATGTTCCATAAACTTTTACTTGAGCCCAATGCTTTCGATAGGGTTATTTTAAGTAAGGGACTTTAATGCTTTCGAAAGGTATAAAAGGAAGGTTTCAAAGGGGAGATTCCTAATGTTTTCGAAAAGTTTACTTAAATCTTTGAATGGAAGGTTTACAATGCTTTTGGAAGGCAAGCATAAAGTATTTTGAAAAGAGGATGTATGAGGTTTTATAAAGCCTTCGAACGAATACTTTCAATGATTTCGAAAAGGTCTATTTTTAAAGGTTTCGAACGCATGTTTTGGCCTTTCGGCCTAGTGTTTCAAGGTAAATTTGAAAAGGGAACTTCTAATGGATTTGAAAGGGGACTGTTTAAAGTTTTTAAACAAGGGTTTCAAAGGTGATATCGTGGATTTAAAACCTAGTATTTTCTAAGTTAAAGAAGGACTTTAACTTGTTTTAAAGGGATATATAACCCTATTGATTTAGGTTTTCATCGACATTGTTTTGTGTGAAGCATATACATGGATAATATATTTCAGTAAAGCAAAAGGTATATTTTCCTTGTTTAAGTATGATTTAAAGGGTTAAATCAATTTGAAAGAAATGTTTTCAAGGAAAATTTGATAGGGTGGTTAACCCTAAGTAAACGACTCAAATATTAGAATATCTTATAGGACTGGTAAAGGATCGCACCTTATACTTTAGCTAGTAGCTCCTAGTTAATACAAGTCCAAAATTTTGGTGTGCAGGGCTTTGTCATACGTAAAACTAAAATGATGTTACACATAGAAAGGAATATATAGAGAAAGATGCGTTATTGGTGAGCCCACAAAACCATCAAGATCATTTGACTCTGGGAGAAGTAAGTTAAGGACAAACCGTTCAGGAGGGTGTCTTACAGAAGTTGGATTATTTATTTTGTCTGGTAGGCCCAAGTGAGCCAATAATTAGTAGTTAGCCAAACAAAACTATATTTTTCGGACTGATAGTCCACTGATTACCTGATTTATATGCATGTATAATATTGCTATTCTTTCTTTAATCAGTTTGATTGCAGGATTTTGATTTACAAAAGATATGTTTTCAAAAGGCATATTAGTGAGGGAAAACCCATTCCGCTAAATGGCATGGTCACACTTAATATTGAATAACCGAGATGTAATAGTATTATTCACACCAGGCTTTATATCTGACTCAAAGTTTATGTTTTCTCCTTAAACTCTTGGCTGCTCAAAATTAATTGGAGTAGATTGAGAGTTAAGGTTTTACACTTCCCCTTAATTCCCCTAACGGTCATGAGTAATACATGCCTAACATTCAGAGAGCGTTATGTACTTTAGTCTCAACGGATGCATCGATATCCAGTCTTGATACATCTTGACTGGGAATATTTAAAACGATATGTTTATTTTATTATGGTAAATCACTAAAGGTTACAATGCATCGTACTACTATCACAAAACATTCCATTTATGGATTTTATATCAAAAATACTTTTAATCAAACTAACTAATTAGTATAACATATTATATGAAGTATATAATAGAAAGAAAACATCTTTTATTTCAAACAAGGTTGGTTATCAAATTAGATATATGTAATAAATTGCATAATTTCCCTTAGGTCGTACCCCTAATAATAATAGCATTTGCAAAATGCTCTGTATTGTTCATAATATTTTTAACTAATAAAGAATTTATGATAGCCATGAAAATTTTATTCAATTTAAAAAACATCAATATATATATATATATATATATATATATAACTTAAACCTGCTATATATTAAACATAGTCGAATTTATTCTAATTTCATGTATCAATTAGTTAATAGTCATATATAACATTTCATAGAAAATGTTTTTAGCATAATGATGGCAATATAAAGTTTTACAAAAGTGGTTGCTAATAAAGCAAATATGAATCATGGAGAATCCAACCTCACATTCTTCAAAAGTCCAATATCTTGTAAGTAAAAGAAAGAAGCTGGAACAAAAAGGAACTACTGATGTTACGTAATTAGTAATTCAAACTTAAGTAAGAATCTAAAACACCATTGAAAGCATATTTACCGATGAATAGTGCAAAAAAATTGCATTGTCCATGCCGATGAAGTCATGAATCAATCCAAACTAGAGTAATGAATAAAGAAAACTTCAAACTTAAGCCCAACATAAGAATAATAATTAGCTAGATGAGATTTGTTCATGATTGTTATCCAAATCGATTGCTCCCCCTAATATGATTATTTAATACAAAATTCAAAAATTAACAATATGTTCTTAAAGAAACATCATCAAATAGTTTAATTGTGAGGTTTACTTATATCCACGCTTCTTTAAGCATAGTTTGCTCTTGGATAAAATGAAATAACAATCGGGTAAATCAACATAAACTAGTTTTTTGAATTATTTTAACTTTTAGGTTGTTTGTTAGGGTCCCTACTTATGCATGAAATGAAGTTGCTATCTCCTTTTATGTTGACATCACAATTGACGCAGATTAGGTAAAATATGCTTTCAACTATTCTTTTTCACCTTTGTTTTCAATTATCTTAAGCGAGACAAAATTTTAAAAGGAAAAATGAAAAATGAAAATCATCGGGTTTTCTAGAGGTCCGAAATGGTACTAATGACCTCTAAATGAGTTACAATCTTAATTTTCTAGCATTCATAGCTTTTCATAGTCTCAATTACCATCCAAAATATTGTAAACAATGTTTAAGTTGCTTAAATTGTATAAGTTGTATATAATGTTTAAGGAAGCCCTATTTGTGTCAAATAAGAATGCACGAAAAATGTAGATATAAACAAATGAATTTAAACTATAGTTTGAACAATAGTTTATAAAATTGGCCGAATAACTTGTTACTTAAATGAAATAGCACCGTGGCTTATAAAGCCTTAGAAACTCCTAATAAAATTCATGAAAGAAGCTCACATTGTGAACTAAACATGCAACGTGATAAATACAAGTTGAAAAGTTCAAATAGTAGTAACATGAAGACCAAAGGTTATTTAAACAAAAAGACTAAGTAAACTTGGCAAACTAAACCGTCGAATTCAGCCATCGGTACTTTTAATCCCTTCTTTAAACTAACTACAGAAGGTATTTAGTTTACATCTTCCTTCTTGCAACTTCCTGCATTTTCGTATCCTTTTATGTTTTCATAAACTCCAAGCTTCTCTCTAATCTTATCAAATATCCTCTACTCAATGCCTTGGTCATCAAGTCAACAAGCTGTTCTTGAGTGCCATGGTGTACTAACTTGATCGTGCCTTCCTTTACGAGATCCCTTGGGAAATGAAATCTCGCATCGATGTATTTACTCCTTCCATGGATTACTGGATTCTTTGATAGCTTAAATGTGGAGTTGTTATCACACAACACAATGGTGCAGTTCTCTTGAGCATGACCAAGCTTTTCCAGCACCCTCATTATCCAAATAGCCTTGCTTGCACACCCCGCAATAGCCACAACTCTATCTCTATAGTAGGAAGAGTAACCATGGGTTGTTTCTTTGACAACAAAGAAACCACACCTGAAGTCGGCAAAAAATATAGCCTAAGATGCTCTGTCGATCCTCTATGTCACTGACTTGGTTGCTAGTTGTGTAAGCAAGTAGCTCTTTTGTCCCTCCCTTCTTGTATAAGATTCCATGGTTAACTATCCCTCTCAAGTACCTCAATATCCTCTTAGTAGCTTGATAACGCATCTCGGTAGGCTTAGACAAGAATCTACTAATCAAACTCACAGTATACATCAAATCCGGTCGAGTTGCTGTGAGATACATTGAGCTCTCAATAACATACTTATAATAGGCCTCATAAACCTGCACTCCATATTTAGCTCTATGCAACTTGAATCCTGGGATGATTGGACTACCAACGGGCTTACGTTCCTTCATACCAAAACGTTTCAGTATCTCCGTAGCATACTGCTTTTGGCATTTGAATATGCCATTAGACTGCTATGAAACTTCTATCCTAATAAAAAAAAATCTCAACTTACCCAAATCCCTTCATATAAAAACACTCATCATTGAGTTATTAAAATTAGTTATCATGCCTTCATCATCATCGGTAAAAATTAAATCATCAACGTAGATACTTACAATCAGCACCTTTCCAAGAGTACTTCTTTTGGTGAACAACATCTATTCGTCTGAGCACTTCTCAAAGCCTTTATTAATGAAATAAGTTCTATACGACTGACCCAAGCTCATGGTGCTTGTTTTAATCCATATAGAGCTTTTTGTAGTTTGTACACCTTTTCTTCACTACCCCTCTTCACATACCCCTTAAGTTGTTCAACGTACACATCCTCATTAAGCTCTCCATGCAAAAACGCTGACTTGGCATCTAACTGTCATATTTTCCAACTTCTTTGAGCTGCAAGTGCCATGATCATTCTCACTATCTCCAACCTTGCTACTAGAGCATATACCTCGGTGTAGTCCACTCCATGCTCTTAAGAACAACCCTTGGCCACCAAAAACGAGCTTTATGATTATCCGCCTCTCCTAGCCAACCAATTTAGTTTTGTACATCAACTTCAACCCAATCTTCTTACATCCAACATGTAAATCAGTGAGCTTCCAAGTCAAGTTCTTCTCTATTGAGTTGATTTCCAAATCCATGGACACTCCTCCATGTTTAGCTTATCACTGCCTCCTCATAACTTGTAAGGTCTGCATCTTGAACTATACTCATGTTAACCTCATTTTCTTCCTTAGATAGTCCTTCCCCACTAGTGTACACTACAACAAAAAGACACTATGATAGCGCCAAAAAACGCTATTAAAGCCTATAATAGCGGTTTAATAAACGCTGTATAAGATATGTTATTAAAAACAATGAACAATTTTAGCGCCTAATAAGCGCTATGAAAAGTATTAATATAATAGCGCAAACAATCCATTTTAAACATTTTTATAGCAGCAAATTATGTGTTATTGATTATTATAATAGCACTGTTTGTCTTCTATGAAATTCGTTATTAGCCACAAAATACTTTTTGTTTTTTCTAACAGCACTAATAATTTGCTATAAAAAATATCAACAGAAGATTATGAGCGTTGTATATGGACACGTTATTGTAGATGTTGACTTGTCAACACCAATATGCCGCTATAAAGATTCAGCTACAATAGCGCTTATACTTTGTTATGATATGTTCTTTTATAGCGCTTACTGACCTATTATTCATCATTCTTTATAGCGCTTTTTATAATACCTTAGCAATTTTTCTGTTGTGCATCTGCATCCTATTCATAAACTACAGTATTAAATACCAATATCAAAATGCACAATAATAATCATTTTAAATATAAAATCATTTAAATAACGCAAGAATCATAAAAGATAATAAATATAGAGATGTAACACATTACATTGAACATATCAAATATTCATACACATAATATCTTATAGCTTAAAACACATAAATCAAAACGTAGTACCAAATGTTTTAAACACACCCCAAAAAAGGAGTAGCAAAGTTCAACGGGAAAACAAGTACATATTTGGTTGTTTGCATTAAAAATAAGAACAAAACTTTCGCATCCTTTTTCTTTCACGCACCTACAATCTGATCCACAACATGCACTTCTTCATCATAAAGCTTATTTCCATTTTCATCCACAACATGAAAAACTACAAACCAAGCACAAAATAAATTCAGTAAATTAAGTAAATCGTCTCACACACAAATCAGTCAGTGAATAATTATAACTGAATTACATTACCGTCTATAAACCAGCTACCATCTTAAGAAATATATGCTCTTTCAATAGTAAGATTCAGATCAGACAAAACTTGCACAACCTCTAGCACACGTCCATACTTATTAGCACTATCCACCTACATACAAAAACATAAATGAATAAATTACTAATTAGAAAAGAAATTCATGACAGTGCTCATAATTAATCAGAATCAATTGACCTTTACTAAAGTAGAATTGTTGCATGTATCATTATCTATAGAAACCCTGTAACAGAAAAAACAAAACAAAAACGCTCGAACTTCTCATCAGGATTCAATTTTTATCACATGATTGAAGATAATAGACGATGCTAACAAAAACTCAAACTAAAATTTAGCAAAATCAAACCTTAGTGGATTCATTTTGATTATGAACTTTTCATACTCATTGTTGATATCAACTAGAGAGAAGTCACGGTTCATCATGGTTGGCTATGAGAAATGTAATGAAAAAAATTGAGCATTCTTCCTCCTCAACTTATGTGGATATATAAATCTTGTTCATCATTAATTCATAATGATACAATCTGTCTCTAAATGTTGATTTCTATTTGTCTCAATGTATCTCCAGATTCTCACAGTTGGATTAATATTATTATTACAAAACTTTGCTGTTAATAATAATAATAATAATTTTATATAAATATAATTAAAACTTAGTTATCTTGGTTAGTATTTCATAATTTATTATTAGTAGTAGTATTATTACTATTAGTATCCTAAATTTAGTTAACTATTATGAAACTTAGTTAATTTTTATAAACTTAGTTTATTTACTATATATTATTGTTGCTATTATGTTTATTGTTGTTGTTAGTATTATTATTAAAAATAATTAAGTTTCATATACATTAGTTATATTATTATTATTATAAACTTACTTAATTTTTATAAACTAACTTAACTTTTATAAAACTTAATTAATGAAGTTAATTTTTATAATCTCAGTTAATTTATTTTGATTTCGACTATTATTTTGTATATTAGTTAATTTTTATACACTTAGTTAACTTGGTTAATATTTTATAACTTATCATGATTGATCTTAGTTTAAGGAATTAATTTGATACCTAAAAATCTTTCTGGTTTTACGGTACTGTATGGTTAATTCTATTACAGACCTTGCAAGCTAAAGAGCGATATCCTACATCAAGTTCATAAATACTTTTAACGTCTTGCATATTGCAAATTCAAGTTCCTACATACTACTAAAACATAGCCTAGAAGTGATAACACGATTGGTAGTTGCAAGCTTGCTTGCCACTACAAACGAGAAGCTTGAAGTTGCAAGCTTGCTTGCAACATGCAACTTGCTTGCAAATGCAAGCTTATGACATGTAGTAATAACCGAGAATTAGTTCTTTTTTTTCTTATTCCAAGTAACATAGTTACTTAATCGATTTTTTTAGCTAGCAATTTATCAAATCAGCAATAAGTAGGTACAATTTCTTG
Source organism: Allium cepa (assembly GCA_030765085.1). Classification (NCBI taxonomy): domain Eukaryota; kingdom Viridiplantae; phylum Streptophyta; class Magnoliopsida; order Asparagales; family Amaryllidaceae; genus Allium; species Allium cepa. Next base: position 975,313,461 of record CM060935.1, read on the forward strand.
TTTATTCTGGATCGATCTTGGTATTATAAGAGCATTCTACAATAACTTCCTATTTTTATATTATATTTCACAATATTATTTATCACACAACTGCTAGCAACTAACCGCCGACACATATAATTCACTCTAAGTCTGCTATCCTCTGTTAACCATTTTCGAATATCAATGATCCACATCCATGGTTACGTACAAATATCGAATATCATTCTATATGCTAACCAACCGCATAGCTGTATAATTTGAGAAAAAATATTAAACCTCTTTTAGTTTCAACTGAATACATAAAAATAATATGTTTAACAAATTATTGTTTGATTTATTATTAACAAAAAATATATTTCAACTCTTATGAGGATAATATATTTATATTTAAAATAATAATACAACTGACGTTGCTTACTAGACCCATTGTGTAATGGCTTGTCTAACAACATGTTTGGCAATAAAGGTGATTACTCAACTACTCATGTATTTCAAACTTGAATTGAGGCCAACTACAATTTGAAGGTACAATAATGTGCGTCAGCCTAGGTATTTCCTTCAAGCATAAAAGAGAGAATCAAAAAGTCCATCTAATTTGCTCAGAGTTCACACTCATCATTTGATGGTGCAAATACTAGCATTCTAGTTCAAACATAAGTACTGGCAATTTGCATTACTAATTTCATCGTTCTATTTTCAACAAGAGCCTAACCTGAATAATATACAATTTACTTTGGATGGTAAGAGAATAAAAAAGAACACTTAACTTAAACATTCCCTAAAGAAACTGATCTACTTTTACTGGCAACTTTTAATAATAAGGAGAAGTTAACAACTATCAATGACCATTAGTAGAGTAGCAGGATTCTAAATTGTTGATCTAAAAGACCTAGCATCAAATCTCATTTTTAATAGTTTAGGTAATTAAATAACATGTTAAATTGCAGTCAAGTAAAAATCGTTTCACAAGCTCTTAATAACCGAATAAAGAAGATAATTCTAGGATGATGGAGTTCATCATGATGACTTGTGTATACATGGTTAAAATTAATACATGTTCAAAGCCATTGTATACTATTACCACTTGCAAATTGGTAGTATTTCATAATCGAATTTAGGTTTTGAGATGGCAATATCATGCATGAGCATGACTGAAACAGAGTATATCAAACACTATGTGCAGTACAAATTCATAGCAGAGTTTATCAAAGATCAAGAACAAAGTTGTGTACATGTATGCAAAAAATTCAGCCTCAAAATGTAATCAATTCACAATAAGGCAGTGCTAAGGATCATTCTATAGAGTTCTATTGACGGGATCGAGTGCTTCAGTCATGACAATACTATTCCCTCTCAACACGAGCATGTCATTTTTCGTAATTAGCACAGTCAATAAGCAGCATCTGTTTTAACTGGTACTTTTCGTAAATGTTTTCTGAGAAGAAGAGGAAGGTTGTGACTTACTAAACAAGTGCAATAAAGAAGTGGAAGGAGTGGCTCAAATAGATACTGATATTTTATCAAAAAATGATAACTTGCACTATGAAAAACAACTAATAATGACTCACTTCAAATGGAAGTCATCAAATAATGGAGTTCAAACATTAGCACACATAAATAGTAGAAAATCACTAAAATTAAATGTTCCCAGTCTAATTATATAGTGCAAACAATAAATGAACATTAAAAAGTGACATTGCTACAGTTGTAAATGAAAATTAGAAAGAATATTTAATAATTAGGATTAGTAAAATAAAAAATAATTTTTTTACAACATACATGTAAAGAATATGTAAATGAGCTAATTTTAGGTTGTGTAGTTCCAAAACAAGTTTATAGCATAAGCAACGCTTGCCATTACTTACAAGTACATCGTTTAGCACAAATTCCTTTTTAGCAATTACAACAAAATGAATGGAACCTAATTTATGGTAAATCTGTACAAAATCCATAACCTAATGTAGTTTTAACCAAGTTCTTCAATATTTGAAGGAGAAAGAATTTAAAAATGAGCATCATTCTATACATAAAATAAAATTCATGGTGAGCAATAAGGCTATTTAGACTTTAAAGAATTCAATATTTTTAGCTGTTTAAAGAATCCAACATTTCGTCAATGTATCAAAAATTAAGATACTAGACTTAAAAGCAAAGGGAAGCTTATATGTATGTCGTAATTCCCGTATTCACAAAAACAAAAGCAACCATCTCCAAAGAATGAAATAAAACATTCATATTAATTTAACTGCATCTTTATTCCTATTTGAACACCAATATAAACGCAAATAATAATAAAAGTTATGCTTTATTCATCATATTTGCTGGCATTAGATAAACATATTATTTGAATTGTACATTAGATTTAACCACCTCAAAATTTTGACCATCCTAAATTTGACGAAATGGGACAAAGATTAGATCTTACACTAAGACGAAGTTAGCTAAATAAGATTGGAACAATTCATATCGACAGTAGTAACCTATTGAAGCTGCTAACTTACATGTATATTTTATGCTAAGTGATTTTAGTACCTATAATTTTGACTACAGTAACCTTTTAAAGAATTAACTAACTTGCAGTAACTTATTAAAGATGCTAACTTACACATATATTACCCCTATTAAAGTTGAAAACCTGCATTTTTGACTTTTGTATTTAGCTGACCAACTTACAACGTCTTTGCATGGCTGGACGAAGAATGGTAAAACATGATACAATGTAGATCAACCGAAATTAAATGTCTTAGTTTTGTTATTGAGTAATCATAATCACTATTAAAAAATTAAGAAAACCGTAGATCAACAAAATTTGAAATATCGACAAAATAGAAGTTAAAAAAACCAAAATTTGAACAAAAACAGCAGATAAAAAAACCACAGTTCAAACCATTATTAATTACTGCCCAGTATTTATTATAACAAAATATATAAACTAAATATCACAATTTTCATCAAATCAAAGAGAAGTATAGCTTTTGTTTGCATAATAGTTTGCCCAGAATCTTTGAATTAATTTCTCAACAAAGACATGGTTTATCGTATAATCGTATGAACTAACAATCATTTAGTTATCATGTTTCATATAGAGAATGAACAACTAATCGAGTAATAATATACCTTATAAATTGTTTGTATGAATAAAGAAGAATCGTTCAGTTCGAAGATTGATGAAGAGCAAAATCGTTTATAAATTAACATGTTTGATAATATACCTTCGAATGTTTGTTCCGGTATTTTGAATCTAATAGATATTAACGAAGAGAAAAAACAAAGATCGGAGATTGGAGATTAAGGTTCTAGACGTCGTCGACTTCTCAACTGCTGAAGAGCGAACTGTTGAAGATCGGAGATGGAGTAGAACAGCTAAAGTTCGGTGATTGGAGATGGAGATGGAGTAGAACGTCAATTAGGGTTTTCTTCGATTTGGGAGGGAGATGAAAATTGTTAAGCATTATTTGGGAGGGAGACGAAATGGTTAAGTGTTTTTGGGAGCGAGTCAAAATTTTTGGGGCCAGCGTTACATACCTATAGTAATAAATAAATAAAACAGGAGAGAAAATAATTAAAGAAAATCAATAACGCTTAGAATAATGCGTTATTAAATTGCGTTATCAATAACATATTTTATTGTAGTGGTAATATTCAATCCATTTGGATTTCGTCTTGCTCTCCTTAGTCTTGCACTCGACTCTACTACATTTGATGTGTTATTCATGTCACCTAGCTCATCTTTAGTAGGTTGAATCGCCTCATCACCACTTCCAATTGATTCATCACTCTGTTCATTGATCTCAAATCCGATATTATTTATTTCTACATCCTCGTTCATCTCAGTTTTAGTGTCACCCCACTTCAAGTCTGGTAACACTTGCTCCTCATACTTGATGCTCCAATCCTAATGCTTTTCTTTCTAAAAAACAATGTCTCTACTAATCTAAATTCATTTTCGAATAGGATCATAAAATATGTATCTTTTGCTCTCCTCACTTGTTAAGGGAAATCCCTTCAGATGATTAGTATGAGGAAATAAAAAACCCAATGCAGCGGAAAACAACTGGATCGTGATTGTAGTGAGACGATACAAACAGAGATAAACACCAGAACAGACATTCGTAGATCCATTCAATGCAGAAAAATAAATAACACTTGTATTAATAGTGGTTCCACTACCACGAGGCAGTGCGCGTCCACTTGGGGAGAGGAGATTTTATTAATCACTGAAAGATTAGAGTTACAAGATTGAGTCACTTTTGCAGGCTATACATAAGAAGAATTTACAATACAGATAAAATTCGGCAGAATTTCAGCTCTTTAGGATGACTCTAAAATTGGTTAAAATTAGCTCTCAATTTCGGCTTCCATTGTTGTCCAGAAGCTCCACTATTTATAGAGTGAAGATATGAGGAGGGGTAGCTGCTATATGGATGCCGAGGATTTGGTTCAGCATCTTGGTTCAGCATGTTTGGTTTGGCATATGGCACTTGGCATTTGGCTCGATATAGTACACTTCAAGTCTGGACCGACATCTTTCAATTGTCGAATGAGAAATCTGGACCGGCCTTCCTCTTCACCTACTTGGTTCGGCAAATACTGAATGAAATATTTCGTTCGGCATCATTAGATCACCGAACGACAAATTTGGTTTGGTCTTCCTTTACCACTCCAAACCAATGCCGCTCCGCTTCTCTTCTTTACCAAACGAAGTTTCTCATTCGGTCTTCTACAATCATCGAACAAAGTCGCCACCGCTCCAGAACTCTAGAGAAGAAAATCCAAGCAACACCGGACCACTGATTTGGTTTGGCAAATTAGCTTTTTCCACCGAACCATTTTGATGGTTCGGTCTTTAGCTCCAACTCCTAGGGCTTCGGCTTCCTCCTCCATGAAATGGCCTCTTCTCGAATTCAGGTATCATCTCTAACAATCTCCACCTTGATATCGAATTCCATATAAGCCTTCAACTTCATCTACACCTTTATGCTCCAAGCAATGGATACTTACCCAATGAGCTTCGGCAATGCCATCACCCATTGCACTCTGTCAAAGAACTTTGGCAAGGCCACTACCTGTCAACAAAGTGTTCGAAGTACCCAGTCTGTGTAGAATCTATCAATCTCCACCATGAAAACAAACGTCTCCATGAACCATCTCAACTCTCCCCCCGTGCCACCCTGTGGCACCTAGCACTTCATTAAGCGAATCAAGTCCGAGCAATGCTCGAACTTAGCAACAAACAACGATTTGGTAAACATGCCTGCTGCATTCTCCTTTGTGTGGACTTTCTGAAGATGAACTAGCTCCTCTTCACTCATTGAGACAAGGAACGACTCTCTCACCTCAATATGCTTCATCCTCGAGCTGAATGTAAGATTTTCAACTAAGTGGATTTCACTCTGACTATCACAGTACACATTCACACCTTCGTATACGAACCCAAAATCACACAACAGTTGCCTCAAATAAAGTGCTTCCTTAGCTACTTCAGCCGCAGCTATGAGCTTTGCCTCTGTAGTAGACAAAGCCACAATCATCTGCAACCTCGCTCTCCAACTGATCGTTGTCCCACCAATGGTGAACACACATCCGGAGGTTGATTTCCTTCGATCTCTGTCACAGGCATAGTCGGAATCGCAAAATCCAACCGAGCTGAAATCTCTTTCTCTACCGCCAAAGACAAGTCTATGGTTTGGAGTTCCTCTAAGGTATCTGAAGATAAACTTCATTGCTTCCCAATGCATGTTTTCTAGATTTGCCATGAACTTACTTACCAATCCAACCGCTTGTGCAATATCAAGCCTAGTGCAGACCATGGCATACATCAATCTGTCAACTGCACTTGCATATGGGACCTTCATCATATAAGCCTTGTCCTTTTCCGAGATCGGAGAGATTTTACTAGAAAGTTGTATTAGCAAAGGCATGAGTGTGCTGATTGCCTTTGCTCCTTTCATGCTAAACTGAGCAAGCACCTTTAGAATGTACTCCTTTTAAGTAAGGCTCAAAAATCCTAGCTTTCTATCCCTTTGGATTTTCATATCCAAAATTATCTTTGCTTCTCCAAGGTCTTCCATTTCGAATTCCGCTTTTAGCTTTTGCTTTAAACTATCGATTTCAGCCTTCTCCTTGAAAGGAATCAACATATCATCCATGTATAAGAGTCGGTACACCCATCTACCATTCTTTAAATGCTTGAAGTACACACAAGCGTCTTTGATGCTATGATCAAAACCAAGTGAAAGCATAAAAGAGTTAAACCTCTTGTACCATTTGTTTAGGCGACTGCTTAAGTCCATACAATGACTTCTTCAATTTGTAAACCCAATTTTCTTTCCCATCTACAACAAATCCTTCTGGCTGCTTCATGCAGATGGTCTCATCCAAGTCTCTGTGCAAGAAAGCTATTTTCACGTCTAGTTGCTCTAGCTCCAAGTCATGAGCTGCAATGATAGCAAGCAAAATGCGAATGGACGTATGCCTCACTTCTGGAGAGAATATCTCATCGTACTCCAATCCTTTTCTTTGTTAAAATGCTTTAACAACTAGTCTAGCCTTGTATCTCCCTTCATTCTTCACCTTGAGCACCCACTTACAGCCTATGGCTCGGCTTCCTTCAGGAGGTGGTAACAAATCCCAAGTCTTGTTCTTCTTCAACGAATCTAACTCCTCATTCATGGCGCACATCCACTTTGAAATATCACATGACCTCAAAGCTTCATCAAGGTCAAGCGGATCCTTAAGAACCACATGTAGGGCATAGTCAAACTGATCACCAAGGCTAAGGTTTGCAAACTGCCAATCACCATACCTTTCGGGCGGCCTAGGGTAGGTACTGCTTCGCCTAAACTCCTTTCAGCTCCACCTTGAACTAAACTTCCTCTAGATTCATGCACATCACCAGTACTACTAGAAGGTACCTTTAGACTATCCTGTGATGTTTCATCAACTGCGTTTTCCTCGATAGCATCAACATCAAATCTACTATTTGGATGTAACATGGGAACTTCTTCCATCTCCTTAGGCCTATCAGAATCTTCTGATGTGGTAGGTAGCTTCTCCTTTGGATTGAACATAGAAGACTCATCAAAAGTAACATGTCTAAAATGAAAAATCTTACGATCAACAGGGTTCCAAATTCGATACCCTTTGATACCATTGGTGTATCCAATTAGTGTGCCCTTATATGCTGAAGCCTCCAAATTATCGTCATCTATATGGTGAACGTACACAGAACAACCAAAAATTCAAAAGTAACTAATATACATTGCTTTACCTCTCCACTTTTCCTTTGGAATCTTCCCATCTTTGGCTGAGCACAGAATTTGATTTATGATATGCACTGCAGTTGATAATGCCTCAGCCTGATGCCTCTAGAGAAGCCCACCGTCAATCTCAAGCAATGAGCCTTATCCAGTCGAGTCATGTTCATACTTTCTGCAACTCCATTGGATTGCGGATCTCCGGGTGTAGTGAAATGTCTTTGAATATCATGTTATCTTCAAAGTCGAGGAACTCCCTAGAGACAAATTCACCGCCATTATCAGATCTCAGCATCTTCAACCTAGAACTATAGTGGTTCTCAACAAGCGCTTTCCAGTCTTTGAACTTCTCAAAAATTTTTGCTTTGGCCTTCATCATATACACCCATACTTTTCGAGAAAAGTCATCAACAAAAGAGATAGAACACTTTGCTCCTCCAAGAGAAGGAATATCAACCAGTCCCCAAACATTGGCATGCATATACTCAAGTACTCGCCTCGATCTATGGAGTCTGACTCCAAAAGATACTTTAGTTTGCTTTCCTAACACATACTCCTGGCTAAATTCCATCTTGTCGAAGCTCTCTCCTTTGATCATCTTCCATCTTCGAAGTAACTCTAAGCTCTTCTCTGAAATATGACTCATCCTAAGATGCTAATGCTTTGTGGCATCTAAAGCATGAGAACTATCTACTCCAACACAAGACTCTCCAAGAACTGTGTTTCTTTTCAGCGAATACAGATTTCGAAACACATCTCCTTTCATAAGAACTAGTGCACCTCTCGAAACCTTCAAACTATCCTTCTTGATAGTTACCTTGCATCCTAAAGATGCTAATTGTCCTAAAGAAATTAAGGACTTTCGAAGACCTGGAACATACTGAACACCTGTCAAAGTGTGTATCACTCCGTCAAACATCCTGATCCTTATTGTACCTTCACCCATTTCTCTACAGCTAGCATCATTGCCCATAGGAATAGAGCTTTCCTCTCGTACAACGAAAGAACTGAAGTAATCCTTATTAGGCGTCACATAGAATGACGCCCCTAAGTGCAGCACACAATGGTCTAAGACATCCGATACTCTTGTAGACAACGCATCGTCAGATACAGACTTCTCCACCACAAATGATGAAGATCCGTCTTATTCCTCCTTCTTCAGATCTGAACAATCTTTTTCCAATGACTAGGTTTCTTGCAGATAAAGTACTCTCTCTAGAGTGCCAATTCTTCTTATGTTCTCTACCTCTTTCAACAAACAGGCCATGATTACTACTTCCATCTCCACTTCCTTCACTTTTCTCCTTCATCTGATCTCTCAAGCCCTCAGATAGAAGGCTTAACTTCACATCTTCCGCCGTCAATATGTCTCTAGCAAAGATAACACTGTTAGTGAAACCTATGTATCGCTTCAAAAGAGAACACCAAAAGAATCATTGTCATTTGCTCCTCATCCATCTTTAAGACAACAGTCTTCATCTTCATCACGAGATCATTAAAGAAATTAAGATATTCCTTCACCGATGTACCCTTTCTCATCCGTATGGTGAAAATGTTTTCAGTAATATCAGATGGTTAGTTAGACATTTCTTCAAGTATAGATTTTCTAACTTGGTCTGAATGCCCTTAGCAGTAGACTCACTGCTAATTTCTGATATAACATTCTCTCCCTTAACTAGTTGTAAAGTAGTAAACGTCCATTTTTCCATTTTCTTCCTTTCCGCGACTGAGATGTCAACCGTCAACTCCTTAGGGGCAAACACTACTAGATGGACGTCATTCCTTATTAGAACAATCTTCATCCTCTATTGCCACTTCTGGAAGTCTTTATCCCTATTCCATTTCTCTACTGCCAACTGTGATCCTGACGCGATATACATCCCTCTAGTATAGGGTCTTGTAACAAATGGAGTCGCTTCATCTCCCGCTATAACATCTAACACTCCTCAATCAACCTTGCAGCTTTGATATCAGACCGTTGAGGAAAATCTCTTCATATGATCAGTCTAAAGGAATAAAAGAACCCAACGTGGTGGAAAACAACCGAATCATGATTGTTGTGAGATGATACAAACTGTAACAACCCATAAACCTGTACCCCTTAAGTCAACACTATTTTCCAACACATCAACTCAAGGTACATGAAAATACGAACCGTTAGGGTTAAAGAAGAAAGAGGTAGAAGAAGAAAATAGAAAACAACATCAGAATCTAACCATCGCAGCGGAATAAAATATAATAGATAATAAATGATCTTTACACAAAAACAAACATGTTTATACATTACATCATCAGAGTATACATAACACATAGCTGGACAGTAATCATAACCTCTCCTCACAAGACTGAATGCATAGCTAATCAACACAGCGGAATATTTCATACAAGTACGGAAGTACGTATCGCCATCCAGCCCGTCTCCTGAGCTCCATAGCATCCTTTCCTTTATTCTATAATACTCGGTCTGACTCGAGCATTATAGTTAAATAACACTCGAGTCAGTCTGTAATACCAGCGTCAGAAAACCACACTCAAATTGATTATTAAAGTTTCAAAATCCATTGAAAACAAAAGCATCTCGTAAGACCACGCCACAAATAAACATGTCGGGTTTTTACCTTACGATAACCAAAACACTTTTTATCAAATCCGTCTGATATTATAATAGTGTCTATAGAAAGTAAATTAGAATCTAGCTGAAATGCTTTCATCTCACGTTTCAGCAATAGTTGGGCACAATCAAAACTGTAAGGCGCAAAGGGAGAATGGATTTTCAACTAATAACTAGGCACTGGGGTACCACCTGTCACAGTACGTGGCCTAGATCACCATATCGAGGATCCACCCTAAATCCCCTGCAACACAAGACCAGAATTACCCCTTACTGGATAATATCGAGTAAGATCACCCCGTGGATGGGATCAGCAACCGCCACATAGTCGAAATAAAAAGGGACATCTAGACAGGGATGACCTCACCCTAATGGGTGCTACCCACTTAGCCTTGCTGCATAACCCTTGATTTTCAGTCATTCTCGGTTGATGAGGCACGAGACTAAGTATTACCTTTTTAGAACATATCTCTTCGAATGCTCATCGCCCACCAGACGATGTTCTGAAAGCTTTCATCCATACAAGTCAGTCCCGGGTTCGAACGAAACCGAAGGCACTACTCCTACTACATCCTTTTTGGAATTATCTCAGGATTAGTAGCGACTAGCCCCTGCACTTCACTGCTCCACCTTCGAATCCAAACTCTTGTTTTCCACACGAAATCGTTCAAACCGGATCGAAGTTGTTTTCAGGAAACAAATCTCGATCCCGGTCTCTTCGAAACGATTAGCGCATTGGCCAATATTGATAGTCGGTTATTTAACTATCCAATAACATTCACAAACAACCATCAAACATAAATAATTTTACTAAATTATTTATTAATCTCAAATATCTTCACAAGATATATTTCCACTTTTCTACCCTTTGAAAACAGTTTTCAAACCACTCTTCTCATGGAATGAACTCCCAAATATTTATTTTCACTAAAAACACCAAGTACAATACTTTAGGTTTTTAAAATAATTTGAGTCACTTTATTATAAATTATACTTTAAAACATTTAAAATAAAAACTACCTTAATATTTTATTTAAAAATATACACTTTAAGAATATTTAAAATAAAGCTACTTTACAAAATATAAAACTAAATTTTTCTCTTTTAGAAACATAGTATCAAGCCACCTTTAAGTAATTACTACTAAGATAAATTTGAAAAATACTTACTTAAAAATTTAAACATTTGAAAATAATAAATTTTCTAAAACATACTTTTTAAAACAACTTTAAACTTTTAACTTATACTTAAAAATTTGCCTTGAAAACGTACTTGGCTGTCTAGAGAAATACACTTCTATTTCACATCCTTTACAAATAAATCACTATTTATTTTTAAACAAATTTACCTATTCCTTTAATAAATTCCCACCGTGAATTTATTCTTCCAAATTTCCACTGACATATTACTTCAATTTATAAACCCAGTTTATAAGTTTCATAGTCTCACTTCCTTTTAAAATCCCGGTTTCAAACACTTAATCAATTTTCAAATTGATTTTCAAATTATTCCATTTTGAAATAAATTCCTTTACTTACTCAATTTATTCTAAACCCATTAACTTCAGATTTTATTTCTTAATTATGATTTAAAATCTTTTAACTGAAAATACCAATTTCAGATTTCCCAAATTCCTTCTTTATCCTTAAATAAATTTAAACCTTGAATAATTCTTTATTCCTTTAAATAATATCACTTAAGTTTTAAAATTCATTATTTCTTTGTTTATTCAAAATCCCTTTTTCCATACTCGGAATTTATTAGAATTTTAAAACCACTTTTATTCTTTTCTAATTCATTCTTAAATTTGTTCAAATTCTCTATAATTATTTTACTTAAAAATTCACTGTTTTATTTTCTTTTCAAAAATCCAATTCTATAGATTTGATAACTCAGTATACCGAAATATATTAAATCAAACCATAGCATCCAATATTCCAATTATCAATAAAATTCATCGTAGGATATCAAATAATCATAATGCAGAATTATTAGAACAATCAAAATAATTTTGAGGAATCCAATTGGATCCCTCCAACCTGTTTCTGTGCATCCACAGATGTTAGTACAATACCAATTCCACTTTGAGGTGGAATATCATGGTATATGGTATTAATATAATATCATCCGTTATTATTCGGCGCATAGGGTCTCATCCGCTATATAATGCGGGAAATCAATCACTCCATATACATATATAATACCAATTCCACTTCGAGGTGGAATATCGCGGTATACGGGTTTAATATAATATCATCCGCTATTATGTGGCGCATAGGGTCACTACACCAAAACAGGGAAATTCTAATATTTATAAGTGTTACAAATAATTTCAGTAACACTTTTTAAGTGTTACTAATGGACTGTGAGGAATAGAGCCGCCAAATTTGTGACACTTATAAGTGTTACAAACATACGTATTGCTATCACTTATAAGTGTTGCTACCTAAACATACGGTAACGCTTATAAGTGTTGATAATGAAATATACGGTAACACTTATAAGTTTTGGTACAGAAATATACGGTAACGCTTATAAGTGTTGGTAACGAAATATACGGTAACACTTATAAGTGTTGGTACAGAAATATATGGTAACGCTTATAAGTGTTGGTACAGAAATATACGGTAACGCTTATAAGTGTTGGTAATGAAATATACGGTAACACTTATAAGTGTTGGTACAGAAATATATGATAACGCTTATAAGTGTTGGAAAATGATTATTTAGTAACACACACACATATATATACCAAAACTTAAACGCAAAGTTTAAATATAAACACTCTGCAAATAATGGTTTCCATATCACAGATAATTCATCATACATATTCAATGCAAAGTTTAAACGCTCCGCAAATGTAGTATAATATATCATAAACAATTATTTACATACCTAAAATACCACAATGTGGTATATTCGTATATTATTACAATATAAGCTTCAATTTTTTTTTCAAAATACGCTTAAAGTTTAACATGCGTTGTCTGGTAAAATAAATACAAGGTGCCAACTCCTTCCTTGTAGATATATCGAAACTTCCAACCTTAACATCGCGACCACAATCATCTAAGGACCCAAAAGAAGGTTTATAGCTTGAACACAACTTCCAGTCAATATTATTGCTTACCCTAACAATCACATATAAACTTATTCTTTCTCCTTATTCCTTCTTCCTTCTTCTCATCATATATCAAGATCAGTTTTCCCATCAAAATATGAATTTTTCCTTTGTTGTCCCACACCTTTTCCAGATCCATTCCTTTCAGCATATTTGGAAGTTTAATATTATACTTCAGTTCCCACCGACTTCTATGTAAATCGCATAATACATATATTTTGAGTTCATAATCTTTTACACATGCAACAGCTACCATTCCTGCAAATTCAACAAAAATAAACATCGACACATGAATCCCTTCTGTAACTGCTGGTGCATCTTCAATTTCTCCAACAGTTTCATTTTCAACATTAAAACAAATCATATGAAGTTGCTGGGTAGGAGGGCTTCTGCATATCCAAAACATGTTGCCATACACATAAATCGGTCCTCGACATGAAAAATATTCAAAGTTACATCTTACTCTCCATCTTCCATCATCCACACTCATTTCACGTACCATAATTCTGTTTATATTTTCGAAAGAAGCCTCGATTCCTGCTAGTTTATATTCGTTTTTTGCAAGACTAAATCCCAAGCCAACGGAAAAAAGGATGGAAAATAATTGGTACAAAATGGTATGGTACAGTAATAATTGGTCAGTAGTAAAATAGTTCAGGAATATTGTTCATGCAATATGGTTGTGTGTCAGAAATAAAAGGTATAAACCGTATACAGTTATATATAGGACAGAGTATGGAGGAAACCATAATAGTTAACTTAAAAAATTATTTGTTCCTTGGGCACTACACATATAAATTTACCTTCACTTTTGAAGCTGAAGGTCCTTCTACTGCAGCTGATTGCCCTTCCATCTGCTTATGGAACTCTATGTGCAATTCAGGTGCCTAACAGATTGAAGCAGGTCAAATGAACAAAAATAAGACCAATTTAAACATCATTACATAGCATCATTCACTGAGTTCCTTCTGATAGTCCTTTTCATAGTAATTTTATTGATATTTCCTCAATAGAAGTACCACATTGCTATATTTACTTGTCACTTTTAATAAATCTAAAAGAATATGTGGTTTTTGCTTCACTATATACGGGGAATTAGATAAATAATTAAATCTAAATAAATAAATCATTTGTTCTGGTTTGCTTTTCACAATTTAAAATGAATTAGCAAAGCAACCTAAATATAATTTATAGTGCTATTATTTAGACAAGAAAGCATATTATTAAAGCCCCCGAGGATAAAATCAACAAATACTATAAGAAATAACAGAATGTTTTTGAAACTTGGATAAAACCCAATTCAGATTGGATCCCTCTATTTACGATTCGATTTATATTCTAATTCAAACTCGGTTAAAACCACAATTGAAAACACATTCAACTCATACTAACATTTTAAATATACTTACTTAGATTCACAAATCTTCATTGTAATGTTTTTAAAACAAAATAAAAATGGAATTGGAGAGAAACCTAAGTCATAAGTTTAATTGTAGAAGTTCAAACATCAAAATAAATTTCAAAGTGCATACAACCCTTAAAATATGGATATTTCAAATCTACGATTTAAACCCCGTTTCGATTTAAAGTTTAAACTTAGTGATTTAAGATTTATATCGCATTTTAAAAACCTTGGGAATGTCGATAACAAGTATATTTCCAAGAAGGTTATAGATATTACAGCAAAATGTGCCTAATCAGCAACCAAAGATGTCAGAGAGAGCAATAGTTCATTAAGTATTATGAGGAAAAAAAGGTAAATACATATCTTATATGTTGTTGTTATTGAATTTAAATATATAGCATGTATCATTAAAGAACGTATATTAAAACCTAATGAGAACCAACAACTTTACTTGGGGAGCCTTTGATTTTTGGAAGCTGAACCTCTTAAAAAGATTACGAGTCTCCAAATGTCTGTCCAATAAAAACTTAGATATTTGTCTCATTATATAAATTCAGAACAAATTATCACACTAACACCGTACTCATCCACCATTAAATGTCCATCGCTTCCAAAAGGTTAGGTGTCTCCAAAAATGATGCTACATTTTTATATTATAGGCATGGTTCATAAATACTATATCCAAATTTTAGGTTCCCTTGTAATGTGTGATGTATGTGATAGATTCTGTATTTATAGTACATATTTTGTAAAACTCACAAGTTCACAATAACAACTTTAAGAAGTAATTAATAAATAACTATCACACCAGAAATTGAAGATGGGAAGCTGGTCACAGTGCTAAAAATGATTCAGCTTGCAAATGCAGCTTTTACGATTTGGATTAAACATATTTTAAATAACAATCTTGTAAAATATGAAGGCATAGATAAAACTTTCGGTATAACATAAACAAAATAATTACACACACAATGTCAGATGTATAAATAAAAATTGCATTTCAGCATTACAAAGTAGGTGGAAGATAAAACTTTTTTATTTTATTTTATTTTTTTACAAAAATGCGGTCATTAAAGGAAACAATTTTGAAAAGAAGATAGATAATCTCGCACATGTTCTTTAAACTGAGCAAAAGAAACCAATATTTTATGCTTATATATAAATACGTAGTAATTTGAAAAAACATAAAAAGTATAGTATTTTTATTTTTATTAAAGCATGTTACAATTTAACTTAAAGTCTTCTCATTGCTAATTCTCATTCTTCTCGCAGTTGTTCCGCTTCTAGATTTCTAAGATTAACGTCTAAAAATGAATGGTAAACTACACGGTCTAACCGAATTCTAAATTAGTACACAACTCTGATATAACTAAAAGTTTTCATTAAAAACTATACAAAGTTCAATTAATTGCTATTGATATTAATAACCATTAATGCCTACTGTTACTTAGGATCATATGGTTACATTGACCAACAATCATATGCTCATGAGTTCCCGAGACTACAAAAGAAGCAGAATTGCAAACCAGACAAAATTCATGCAGCTTCAGTAAGAATTTTCATGTATTCCCTTATCCACCAATTCTCAGTTTTGCAATTGCAAGACTAAACAAATTAGAATGCAATGCTTTAGAGCACATAATGAACAAGTTATGCTGCCAAATGTAACATGACATTGAGTTCGCTATAACTTGTTCCCCAAAAATATTTACTTACTGTTGAAAACATATCAAAATCATCTAAGTAATTATGGAAAACAAATGCTATGCTTTCTTAGTAGGTTCCTGCCGAATTTAGCAAAAACTAGCATAACAGTCATAGTGAAGACACATGTACATATGTAACAATAGATTTAGTATTTCTGGACAAAAATTACATTGGCTAAACTGAAATTCAGGGATTCTAGTGGGGTAAATTTGTCATTTTATATACTGTAGTGCAGACTCATTTTTCTCTGAACATGTAAACTATTATACATTCTATACACATACTACAGATGCTTTCATCGTTGTAGTTATGAAATATGAAAAACAATTAAGACAATTAATTAAGTTCAAAGCAGCAAGAGTTGATTAAATGAGATTTTTACCTTGATTGATAAATCTAAGTATTTCTGGTATAGTTCATTTGTTGGCTCCTGAGAAGCACAAGAATTGTGAGATTAGCAGTAAATATCAAATTCAGAACCTTCAAAATTAAACAAAGGAAACTGACCATAGTTGTTGCTTGTTGGAAATATTGAGTAGCTTTTGCAAAATATCCTACTGCAATCTCATGTTCTTTTGTGTAAAAGCTATGGGAAGTGTAGGCATTCCCTAAGCACCAAAGTGTTTCATGCCTCTCAGGATCAATTTGTAAGGCTTCCTCTAATTTAGATTTAGCAACTGCCAAATAACAAAAATATTAAATAAAAAATGCTAAAGTGTGGTTTCTGCCAAAGTAATCAAATTGTAAACATAGCAAACTTGGAACAAAAGGAAATGATAGCAGGAAAGTGAAGTTTGTTTAAAGTAGGTGCCGTGAGAGTTTCAAATGTTAATTTAGTTAATACAATAACTTTAAATTTAATTTAGTTAACTTTAAAATTTGACTTTAATTTAGTTAATTTAAACTTAAATTTAACTTTAAATTTAATTTACTTTAAAATAGTTATTTTTAACTTTAACTTTAAATTTAAACACATTTTTTTTACAATTGATTTCTATATTAAAGTTTCATACCTTGAAACAACAAAATCTCAGATATAAACTGTATAATATTTTCTTATTTAAATAGTACTATAGAGCTCACTTTATTATTATTATTACTACTACTATTTTACTGGAAGAAAGTCCATTTCTTCATAAAAGAATATAAAACACAAGTGGTTCTAGTGACAAAATCAAATACCTTGTATAACTAAACACATCAATCACAAACAAAGAACTAGATCACAAAAGCTATAGGAAACAATAATTAAAATTGAACAGCCCATGATTCCAGTCAACCATTTCATGCATTCCTAAGCCCATCAAGTATATCAGCAAATATACGAACCCAAAGATATAACACTTTAGCAACTAAAACATAAAAACAAGCACATATTATTATAAAAGTTCACATGAATTCACTCAATCTATCCGAACACGCTCAATGTAATATATAACAGCTCCCACTTTTGTATATGCATAGATGTACGCATTGACAGAGTAGTTGAGGTTGATATTATGTGAAACGTTGTAATGCCAAATCCCCTTTTCAAACATTAGCAAGCACAGAACTGGAGAAACTTATATATTTAGATGCAGACACACACACAGAGAGTTAAATGCTTGCAATATAAACACATGCATTAACCCATCACTCTTAGAACACACGCATAAATTCATGCACATGCACTGTTGCTCACATTTATATAATAAAAGTTGCACACGCCATCTACATACACACACGAATTCATAGAAACACACCCACTGCACACACGTACATTAAAACAAGCACAACTACTCACCCAAGAAAAACACATATATATAATTCAACATACTTATTATTAACTGAGTTCCATCCTAAATCAATTAGTTGACACCAAGAGTTGCTGTTTAATTTAAATTTGGATGTTGGTTTGGCCAAGGGTTTGGTGCCATATGTATATTTGTGGTGATACCTGATTCATAAAAAATTACAATGTGTACCTAATTCACAAAAAATTGCAGTGTATACATTCAAGATAACTATTTGGTGCCATATGTATATTTTGATGAAGTGTTCCATGTTTTTTTTAACTTAAATAAATGTGCCACGTGAATGGAATTTAGGCAATGACCAAAGATAAACATCTTGAAAAGTAATATCAGCACAGGAAAATAAGCACCATAAGCTTAAATATATGTACGCATATAAACATACACATATACATATTGCGTAGAACTAAACAACTAGGAAGCAGTAACATCCAATTAAAGTCATAGTTTGAGAATCACCATCATACCTTTCAGCGTAAATACAAAATAATTCATAAGCAGGTATGACAGATTGACATATCTGTTACATTAAACTTCTCTAAAATTTTAAGGGTATAAAACATATTAGAAAATTTGGTAAGGCGAAAATCAAACATCAAATGTGTTAAAACTACAAAGAAACCAAGAAACCAAATAAATATGTAAACATATGCATATGTAATCAAGGCATACGATGCATAATAAATGAAAGCACAACATATTTGATTTTTTATTGGAACTGGCTTTTCTTTGAAAAACACAATTACCTTTTAATCGGATTGCTTATGGACCAGAGTTTCTCCTCTACTTCTTTGATCATCATAGGGTGTTTTCTTCAGTACCAAGCCAAGTGAACACTATAGGAAGGGGCTAAATGAGCTGAACAACTGCTACAAATAATAATGCAAGGACTGAATAAAAATAACACTACTTACCATTTGATTCTTACGTTCGTGAAAAACTCTACATCTCTAGCAAAAATCTTGAAACCACACCATGTATCATGAATTCCTAGACTAGTAGGAAATGCAACAAGATGGAACCTTTCATTAGAAAATTTTGAGACCACTCCCTCGTTGCTATAGCCTGCTTCTGGAGACGAGATTGCAAACAAAATGCAACAATTGTCGATCCAACCACCTCGAGAACAACGGCCGCGAGATACTAATCTAACCCAATCAATCGATTCATTCAAGCTACCACTCGCGGTGAGATGTAGTCGATGTTGAAGCTGGCGTCAGCGATCTATTGAAGTGATGTCGGCAAGCTATTGAAGTCGGCATGATTTTGTGAGCATAGAAAACCCTAAATTAAATTAAAATTTGATGGCCAAAAAAATGGGGTAAGTGTTAGAAAAGAGAGCGTATGGATAATTACACAAGGCTCCACTTATTAACGGGTTATTTACGGGTTTGCCAATTGTTGTGACACTTATTTGTGTTGGAAATGATAATTAATATGTTGCAAAGTTTATACAAACGAATATTTATTTTTTCTAACATTTTTTCAGGTTTGCTAACACTTTTTTATAGTTGGAAGTTTGTAACATTTATAAATGTTAGAAATTGAGAACTGTAAAATGTCACAAAATCACTGATTTGGTGTAGTGGGTCTATTTAATTTTAACTAAAGATAATCATCATCCAAGCTAAACAACCAATAGTTCAAATTTAACTATTTAAATTTAAACACTATCCAGAAGAGTCAGATTGACTCACCTTTAAATTTGTTTGCAGTCTGCTTCAATTTCAACTTGGTTTCCTGGGTTATAACCTTGTATAAACATTTATAATTTTTATCAATATTTGAGTCAATTGAAAAATTAAAATTTTCATTTGATAATTTAATTTACCAGAGATTTCATTTTAAACAACTCAATTTAAATTTTAAACCGATTTCCATTTACAGAATATTTTAGCAACCAAACAATTAAATAAGTTAATTAAATAAATAAATTTCCAAAAATACACTATTTTTGTTAAAATCTATAGATTCAAAAGTCTAGCTTTTTATAAAATTCTTCGGTATTTAAAATCCTTATATACCTTTAATTAAACTAACTTTCCTAAATAAAAACATTTTTAGTTACCAAAATAATTAAATAAGTTTACTAATAGGTTAATCACTATAATACATATTGCTATATTTATTTTTATTTCTAAAATAAGCTAATAGGTTTTATATGTCAATCCCTCTTTCTTTCTTTTTTCTTACCTCATTTATAAAACTACACACATTAAAAATAACATGTACAGATTCAAAAATCTGTTTTCCTTTTCTGTAAAACACAACAGTAATTTACTTTACTACATATACATATACATATGCATATACATATACATATACATATACATATACATATACATATAAATATATATATATAAATTTATAAATTGCAAAAAATAGATTGTTTAATAAAATCTACTATTAAACTATTATTATCCTGTTTTTGTATATATCCATACGGTATTCCAAATTAAAACGAAAAGAACAGCATAAATACCTTACTGCCAAAAGCCAAAACCTTGCTCGAGCAAGAAACATCATCACGAAAGCCCCTTCACGATGCTCGAAGTCGAAACTTGTCCCACAACCTCGGTTCATTTACTTCCCTTTGCTAGACTTCGCCACCCGATAGCCACACATCGTTCCGAGCCCACCTTCGTTTTGCCGTCAGGATCTAACCCTTGCTCACGCAACCTATACCAAACCAATCTCCTCGTCCCAAACCTCGCACGAGCAGTAAGGCCACGCTACGATTCTGACCGCCCCTCACCGAGCTCAGACAACATCGGCCTCTCACTCGAGTTCTACCAACAACGAAAGCCACTCGAACCCTACCTTGAATCGCCGTCCTCACCTCGTCGGATCTTCGCCAACTCCGACACGCGCCATTGCTGTAGAACGAGGACGAACAGGAGCACGGTTCGCGATTTAATCCCCTCTTTTCTTTTTCTTTATAGCCGATTCGAAATTGAAAGAAATGGGGAATGTCGGTTCTGTTAATTTATTATACTTTCTTCTTCCCTTTTTTTTGTTATGGCTTCTTGATTTTGAATTGAGAATGAAGGAGGTGATTTTGCCTGCGTTCTATTTTTTTATACAGCGAACGATTTCGTTCTGCCATTTTCTGAAGAAAAAGAAAAGCTCGGGTTTTCTTTTTGTAAACGAGAAGGAATAGGGTAGCATGTTATGAACGATTTCGAACTGACTTTAGGAAGAGAATACTGCGTGATTTGAAGATGGAAGCGTGCTGGATGAGATGTGTATAGTGCTAGGTCTGCTTGCTAGGTTGGCTGATGGATGGAATGGCTGATGAAAGAGAAGGACAGTTGTGAAGGGAATTCGACTACTGACTAAGGCATAAAAATATATATTAATTAATTACAAATTGTCTCGATTTACTTAGCTTCAAATCACGAACCCTTATAAAAACGTGCCGCTAGGCGTTTATAATGTTATACCCTTAATTTGAACACAATGGAAAAGGTTTCGAGTCCTAATTCGATCGTATGGAGAAGATAGCTGTTGAACCCAGTTATTTAATATTAGATTTCGATATAAATTTCAGCGCGTTTACATATCGTACGCTCACACAACAACTCGAAATACTACGAAAATTGAAACCCGATAATAATACAATATTGCTGATCAAATGAAACTAGCTTTGTCAAAATCCGAGACCGTGCCTCGAAAGGCTATTTTTGAACATCAATTTAAACGATGTATTTTTAAAATTGAACAAACTACTATTAAATTCAATTTTACACCATCTATTACTTTCAGTATTATCAATATAAATTTATAAGCCTTTGAAATATTTTTAACAAGCTTATAACTCCATATTTTTATATTTTAACCAATTACCAATTATATAATTCAAAAGTCGAATTTTCCAATAAATCATTATAGCTTATATCCTGAATTTACTTTATAAATGAAAACCATACTTTCCATATTCAAAATCAATTCATAGTCCAAATCAAATATTTAAATCCATTTAAATATCTCAATTTAACCGTTCAAAAAAAATCCAGGTCGTTACATTCCTCTCCCCTTAAAAGAATTTCGTCCCCGAAATTACTAAGGCAGAAGAATGTCCCAAACCCCCAACTTACTAAAACATACTTAGTGAAAATCCCATATTCACCTTTCTAATCCTTTAGTTCCAACTAAACAATTAGTTTCAATTTCCATTCCAAAAATTCCTTATTCAATTCCAATTTGAAATCGTTTTGTCGCTAACAAAAATTTTCCCAAAAATTTATGGAAAATTTTGGCAGAGTATTCTTTGTAAAGAGGAGTTTTTGCAATTTGACAAGAGATATAAATATATATACATCGACCCACACGGTCGGAAAAATAAAAAAACAAACAACAGTTCATATTTCCTAACTTTTATTGCATAGGCGTACCTCTATTTAGCATTTTTAAGCAAGTGGCTTATTTATTTATCATTTTGCGCGTCCAAATCCAGCCATATGTCTTCTCTGTACCTGTACTTACTTAATTCAAACATGTAAGTATAAAATATACGCAACTCACTAACATTTATTTACTTTCAGTAGCTAGACACATGCACTTCATAAGCAATGTACACTAAACAATACCATATGCAATTTATAAGATTCCGACACCAATTTCAATTGCTTACAACTAATTCTTAAATTATTATTTTCAATTTTAAGTGATTTACACTCACCTTCATCCATTCAATTCATTCTAAGTAAAACAACTCATATTTATTTCAATTGATTCAAAAATCAATTTTATTTACTTCCAATGATTCATAGAATTTTATTTTCTTCCGTTTCGTCGAACGACCCATTTTCTTATGCACTTTGACGATATTCGTGTGAATAAATAAGTACTTAAGCTTTAACCATTTTAAATTGATCTCTACTCAATTTATATAAATTTCATCCCATTTTAAATTTATTCACAATCCATGCATTCTCATTTTCACTTCATTTTTAGTTTATCTATTTACTTACATTCCATTTCATCATTCAAACAGGTTCTGTTCAAACCCATTTCATAAAGCTAACTAACAACCATTTAACAATTTGCTTAAGTTAACAACTTAAGTTCATCTCCATTTCCGATGAAATTCCATTCTATTTAATTCAATTAGTATATTCATTCAATCCATTTAAATTTTATTTCACATTTTCACTTGACTTTCGAACTTATTTTATTAATAACAAGACCATTTCAATTTTATTTCCACTCCTTTGAATTTTATTTGCAATTCAAACCATTTCTGTTTTAATCCAACATCATTTCATTTCACCATATTTCAATCATATTCAATTCACTTAGCACTTCTAAGTTGAATTTATTTTATAACTCAAGTTTAACTTCACAAAAATCCATTTTTAACTCCTAGTTCAATTTTATCCAACCAATCAGAATTCCATTAACATACTCACATAACTAATTTGTTCAAATTAGTTCATTCCTCACTTTTAATTTAATATTTGATTTTTTTCCTTCAAAAATCACTTCATTTAATTTTCTTGAGTTCAAAATATTTTATAATTCAAGTTTTGGATTTTTATTCATTTCCCAAAATTCAAAACAATTTTATTTTGGCTTATGTATTCTACTTCTAAGCTTTGTAAGTCACAACTTATTTATATCCATACTTTCCTCCATTTACAATCAATCCCTTTCACATTTTACCCTTTAACTCGGGATTATATATTTAATTTAGCCAAATATATATATTTTTATTCAATGGGTTTTCAATTCTTTTATAAGTCATCGAAATCTATTTATTCCCATTCAATCTTAATTAACTAATCTCAGGTTAAATCTAACCTCCTACTATTCTTTTGACTTCACACCATTCATTCAAATTTTATTAAGTAAGAACTTAATTTCATTTAATGTATCCACCACGAGATACGATTCCATCTTAACTATATTTCAACTTTCATTCAAATCTAATCACAATATTATTAGACTTAGCTTGAGTTCATTTAATTCGACTTACTCTTCTAACTTATTAACATTTTACAAGTTAATTTCATTCCAGGAAATTTTCAAACTTCGTAAATTTCCAAACCTGCTTATAATCCATAACATTTTTAGTTAAACCTCTAGAGTTTAAACCATTACTTAGACACTCGAAACATTTTAAACCAATTCCAGAGCCTTCAATAATCACTTAAGTATTTCAAAAATCATTTGAAATCAATTATATCCAATATCCTTTGCATTTCTAAAATCAACCCAACTTTTGCAAACAATTTCAATTTTAAAACAATTTGGCAGCAATTCCTCTCTTGGAAACACGAAAATAAACATCGATGTGCTGCAGTCATCACCGAAGTTATTTTTCAACGACCGAAAGAGTTCAATGCTTTTATCTCTTTAAGAACACTTTCAAATATTCTTAATTTCAAATCTCACCAGATTTCAAATCCAATTCAAAATATTTCTCAAATACTATCACCATTATTTCTCCAAAGCTTTTGAAAACCATTTTCAAACTCAAAGGAATTAAATTTTTTCAAAATTTCATATTCCAAACCCCTTCAATTCACATTCAAATATTATTCTGGAAATTTCATCTCAATTTATTTTCAAATATTTTTTTGGAATTCTATTTCAAATTATAAATAATTTTTATAGTTTACATTTACAAATCCTATTTGTTTATGAATTTATTTCTTAGCTTTTAGTTATGATTTCAATTCCTTATTCAAATTTTTACACAGCAATAATAATAATTTAATATTATCATTCCCAACAAACAAGCAACCATATATTAGCTAAAATAGTTTACAAAAATTTTCCTTCTATATACAAAAATAATTTGGTAAAATTATTTCATTTACCCTATTTTAAAACCATACTGTGTCGGTTTATCTTGTTTAACAGTTTAGAGACTCCTATCGATGACATGGCGTCCCACACATCGACCAGAATCCATAAACACTCAACCGATAAGTCAACACAATATAAAACAATTTTTGTGCTCACTAAGAAATACGCGCTCATATCTATTATTACACTCAAACTCATTCTAGAGTACTACGGATTCTATTTTTGATGAGTAATCCCAAGCAGAGCCAAGGTTCTCGCTTAACCTTCAGCTCTGATACCAACTGTAACAACCCGCAAACCCGTACCCCTTAAGTCAGCACTATTTTCCAACACATCAACTCAAGGTGAATGAAAATACGAACCATTAGGGTTAAAGAAGAAAGAGATAGAAGAAGAAAATAGAAAACAACATCAGAATCTAACCATCGCAGCGGAATAAAATATAATAGATAATAAATGATCTTTGCATAAAAACAAATCTGTTTATACATTACATCATCAGAGTATACATAACACACAACTGGACAGTAATCATAACATGTCCTCACAAAACTGAATGCACAGCTAATCAACACAGCGGAATATTTCATACAAGTACAGAAGTACGTACCGCCATCCAGCCCATCTCCTGAGCTCCATAGCATCCTTTCCTGTATTCTATAATACTCGGTCTGACCCGAGCATTATAGTTAAATAACACCTGAGTCAGTCTGGAATACCAGCGTGAGAAAACCACACTCAAATTGATTATTAAATTTTCAAAATCCTTTGAAAACAAAAGCATCTCATAAGACCATGCCACAAATAAACATGTCAGGTTTTTCCTTACGATAGCCAAAATACTTTTTATCAAATTCGTCTGATATTATAATAGTGTTTATAGAAAGTAAAATAGAATCTAGCTGAAATTCTTGCATCTCACGTTTCAGCAATAGTTGGGCACAATCAAAACCGTAAGGTGCGTAGAAAGAATGGATTTCCAACTAATGACTAGGCACTGGGGTACCACCTGTCACAGTGTGTGGCCTAGATCACCGTACCAAGAATCCACCCTAAATCCCCTGCAACACAAAACCGGAACTACCTCTTACTGGATAATCCCGAGTAAGATCACCCCACGGTTGGGATCAGCAACCGCCACACAGCCGAAGTAAAAAGGGACATCTAGACAGGGATGACCTCACCCTAATGGGTGTTAGTAGCCTTGCTGCATAACCCTTGATTTTCATTCATTCCCGGTTGTTGAGGCACGAGACTAAGCGTTACCTTTTTGGAACACATCTCTCAGAATGCTCATCGCCCACCTGACGATGTTCTGAAAGCATTCATCCATACAAGTCCGTCCTGGGTTCGAACGGAACCGAAGACACTACTCCTACTACATCCTTTTTGGAATCATCTCAGGATGAGTAGCGACTAGCCCTTGCACTTCACTGCTCCACCTTTGAATCCAAACTCTTGTTTTCCACACGAAAACGTTCAAACCAGATCGAAGTGGTTTTCAAGAAATAAATCCCGATCCTGATCTCTTCGAAATGATCAGCGCATTGGCCAATATTGATAGTCGGTTATTTAACTATCAAATAACATTCATAAAGAACCATCAAACATAAATAGTTTCACCAAATTATTTATTAATCTCAAAATATCTTCATAAGATATATTTGCACTTTTCTACCCTTTGAAAATAGTTTTCAAACCACACTTCTCTTGGAATGAATTCCCAAATATTTATTTTCACTGAAAACATCAAGTACAATACTTTAGATTTCTAAAATAATTTGAATCACTTTATTATAAATTATACTTTAAAACATTTGAAATAAAAACTTCCTTAATATTTTATTTAAAAATATACACTTTAAGAATATTTAAAATAAAGCTACTTTATAAAATATAAAACTAAATTTTTCTCTTTTAGAAACATAGTATCAAGCCACCTTTAAGTAATTACTACTAAGATAAATTTGAAAAATAATTACTTTAAAATTTAAACATTTAAAATAATAAATTTTCTAAAACATACTTTTTAAAACAACTTTTGACTTTTAACTTATACTTAAAGATTTGCTTTGAAAACGTACTTGGCTATCCAGAGAAATACACTTCTATTTCACATCATTTACAAATAAATCACTATTTATTTTTAAACAAATTTACCTATTCCTTTAATAAATTCCCACCGTGAATTTATTCTTCCAAATATCCACTGATATATTACTTCAATTTATAAACCCAGTTTATAAGTTTCATAGTCTCAACTTCCTTTTAAAATTCCGGTTTCAAACACTTAATCAATTTTCAAATTGATTTCCAAATTATTCCATTTTGAAATAAATTCCTTTACTTACTCAATTTATTCAAAACCCATTAACTTCAGATTTTATTTCTTAATTATGATTTAAAATCTTTTAACTAAAAATACCAATTTCAGATTTTCCAAATTCCTTCTTTATCCTTTAAATAAATTTAAACCTTGAATTTTTAAATTTCTTTATTCCTTTAAATAATATCACTTAAGTTTTAAAATCATTATTTCTCTGTTTATTCAAAATCCCCTTTTCCATACCCGGAATTTATTAGAATCTTAAAATCACTTTTATTCTTTTCCAATTCATTCTTCAATTTATTCAAATTCTCTATAATTATTTTACTTAAAAATTCACTCTTTTATTTTCTTTTCAAAAATCCAATTCTATAGATTTGATAACTCAGTATACCGAAATATAATAATCAAAGCATAGCATTCAATACTCCAATTATCAATAAAATTCATCGCAGGATATCAAATAATCATAATGCAGAATTATTAGAACAATCAAACTAATTTTGAGGAATCTAGCTGGATTCCTCCAACCTGTTTCCCTGCATCCACAGATGTTAGTACAATACCAATTCAACTTCGAGGTGGAATATCGCGGTATATGAGATTAATATAATATCGTCCGCTATTATACGGCGCATAGGGTCTTATCCGCTATATAATGTGGGAAATCAATCACTCCAAATACATATATAATACCAATTCCATTTCGAGGTGGAATATCGTGGTATACGGATTTAATATAATACCATCCGCTATTATGCGGCGCGTTGGGTCTATTAAATTCTAACTAATGACAATCATCATCCAAGCAAAACAACCAATAATTCAAATTTAACTATTTAAATTTAAATACTATCCGGAAGAGTGAGATTAGTTCACCTTTAAATTTATTTGCAGTATGCTTCAATTTCAACTTGGTTTCCTGGGTTATAACCTTGTATAAACATTTATAATATTTATCAATATTCGAGTCAATTGAAAAATAAAAAATTTCATTTGATAATTTAATTAACCAGAGATTTCATTTTAAACAAATCAATTTAAATTTTAAACTGATTTCCATTTACAGAATATTTTAGCAACCAAACAATTAAATAAGTTAATTAAATAAATAAATTTTCAAAAATACACTATTTTTGTTAAAATTTATAGATTCAAAAATCTAGCTTTTTATAAACTTCTTCGGTATTTAAAATCGTTATATACCTTTAATTAAACTAACTTTCCTAAATAAAAACATTTTTAGTTACCAAAATAATTAAATAAGTTTTAATCACTATAATACATATTGTTATATTTATTTTTATTTCTAAAATAAGCTAATAAGTTTTATATGTAAATCACTCTTTCTTTCTTTTTTCTTACCTTATTTATAAAACTACACACATAAAAAATAACAAGTACAGATTTAAAAATATATTTTCCTCTTCTGTAAATCACAACAGCAATTTACTTTACTATGTAAATATATACATATATGTATATATATAAATTTATAAATTGCAAAAAATAGATTGTTTAATAAAATCTACTATTAAACTATTATTATCCTGTTTCTGTATATTCATACGGTATTCCAAATTAAAACGAAAAGAACGACACGAATACCTTACTACCAAAAGCCAAAACCTTGCTCGAGCAAGAAACATCATCACGAAAGCCCCTTCACTATGGTCGAAGTCGAAACTTGTCCCACAACCTCGGTTCGATTCCTGTCCTTTGCCAGACTTTGCCACCTGATCGCCACACATCGCGTCGAGCCCACCTTCGTTCTACCGTCACGATCTAACCCTTGCGCATGCAACCTAGACCAAACCAATATCCTCGTCCCAAACCTCGCGCGAGCAGTAAGGCCGCTCTACGATTCCGACCGCCCCTCACTGAGCTCAAGCGACTTCAGCCTCTCACTCGAGTTCTTCCAACAACGAAAGCCACTCGAACCCTAACTTCAATCGCCGTCCTCACCTCGCTGGATCTTCGCCAACTCCCACGCGCGTCATTGCTGTAGAACGAGGACGAACAGGAGCACGGCTCACGATTTAAACCCATCTTTTCTTTTTCTTTATAGCCGATTTGAAATTGAAAGAAAAGGGGAATCTCGGCTCTGTTAATTTATTATACTTTCTTCTTACCTTTTTTTGTTATGGCTTCTCGATTTTGAATTTAGAATGAAGTAGGCGATTTCGCCTACGTTCCCTTTTTTTTATACAGCGAATGATTTCGTTCTGCCATCTTTTCATTTAAATTTTCTAAAGAAAAAGAAAAGCTAAGGTTTTCTTTTTTATAAACGAGAAGGAATAGGGTAGCGTGTTATGAACGATTCTGAACTGAGTTTGGTAAGAGAATATTGCGTGATTTGAAGAGGGTAGCGTGCTGGATGAGATGTGTACAGTGTTAGGTCTGCTTGCTAGGGTGGCTGATGGACGGAATGGATGATGAAAGATAAGGACAGATGTGAAGGGAATTCGGCTGCTGACTAAGGTATAAAAATATATATTAATTAATTACAAATGTCTCGATTTACGTAGCTTCAAATCATGAACCCCTATCAAAACGTGCCGCTAGGCGTTTATAATGTTATACCCCTAATCCAAACACAATGGAAAAGGTTTTGAGTGCTAATTCGATCGTATGGAGAAGATAGCTTTTGGACTCCTTCGATATAAATTTCAGCGCGTTTACATATCGTACGCTCACACAAAACTCAAAATACTACGAAAATTGAAACCCGATAATAATACAATATTATGGATCCAATGAAACTTGTTGCGTCGAAATCCGAGACTGTGCCACGAAAGGCTGTTTTTGAACATCAATTTAAACTATGTATTTTTAAAATTGAACAAACTATTGTTAAATTCAATTATACCCCATCTATTACTTTCAGTATTATCAATATAAATTTTATAAGCCTTTGAAATATTTTTGATAAGCTTATAACTCCAGATTTTTCTATTTTACCCAATTACCAATTATATAATTCAAAAGTCGAATTTTCCAATAAATCATTATAGCTTAGATCCTGAATTTACTTTATAAATGAAAAACATACTTTCCGTATTCAAAATCAATTCATAATCCAAATCAAATATTTAAATCCATTTAAATATCTCAAATTAACCATTCAAAAAAATCTGGGTTCTTACATAAACAGAGATAAACACCAGAACAAACAATCATAGATCTATGCAATGTAGAAAAATAAATAACATCGGTATTGATAGTGGTTCCACTACCACGAGGCAGTGTACGTCCACTTGGAGAGATGAAATTTTATTAATCACTGAGAGAATATAGTTACAACATTGATTCACTTTTGAAGGTTATACATAAGAATAATTTACAATACAGACAAAATTTGCAGTGTTTCAGCTCTTTATGATGGTTCTGAAATTGGCTGAAAATAGCTCTCAATTACAGCTGTCATTATTGTCTAGAAGCTCCACTATTTATAGAGTACGAATATGAGGAGGGGTGACTGCTATATGGAAGCTTAGGATTTGGTTCAACATCTTGATTCGGCATGTTTGGTCCGACTTATGGCACTTGGAATTTGGTTCGGCGTGGTACACTTCAAGTCTGGACCGGCATCTCCCAATTGCCGAACGAGAAATCTGGATCCGTCTGCCTCTTCACCTACTTGGTTCGGCAAATACCAAACGAAATATTTCGTTCGGCATCACCAAATCACCGAACGACAAATTTGGTTGGGTCTTCCTTCACCGCTCCAAACCAATGCTGCTCCACTTTTCTTCTTTACCGAATGAAGTTTCTCATTTGGTCTTCTTCAATCACTGAACGAAGTCGCCACCGCTCCAGAACTCTAGAGCGGCAATCTAAACAACACCGGACCACTGGTTTGGTCCAGCAAATCAGCTTCGTCCACGAACCACTTTGCTAGTTTGGTTTTCAGCTCCTGCTCCTAGTGCTTTGGCTTCCTCCTCCATAAGCTTCTCCAATAGCCTCTTTTCGAATTCAGGTATCATCTTTAACATCACTAACACCAAAAAGCATGCAAATAAAACTCTTATCTTCAAGCTTGGCACACCTGGAATCTGGTACATGCATATGAGCCTAACATCCGAAAACTCTACAATGCTCAACTGAAGTCTTTGCACTGTCCATGCTTCTTCTGGGGTGATATTTCTGACCTTTAAGATAGGACATCGATTCAACACATACACGGTTCATTTTATTGCCCCAGGCTAGAATTGTTTTGGAATTTTCTTTTCCGATAGCATTGAACGTACCACGTTCATCACCATGCGGTTCTTCCTCTTGGCTACTCCATTTTCTTGTAGAGTATGAGCCGTTGTCAACTTCCTCTTGATCCCACTATATCTATAGAACTTATTAAACTTATCTGATGTGAACTCTCCCCCCTATCTGTGCGAAGAATTTTAATACATATACCAGTCTCTTTCTCTACCAACTTCTTAAAGCATTTAAATACATTCAAAGCTTTTGATTTTCCTACAAGAAATTAAACCCATGCTTTTCTACTAAAGTCATCAATAAAGCATAAGGAATATCTCTTTTAGCCATTTGAAAATAGGATTCACTGTTCCACAAACATCAGCATGAACAATTTGTAGCTTCATTGTAGCTCTCCACCTACCCTTTCTTGGTATACTATTTCGGTGTTGTTTCCTAACTAAACAACTAGTACACACCATTCTAGTTGGAGTGAGTTGAGGCGCATCGCACCATGTTCTTAGTCTGAAGTGTTTTCAAGCCCCTATAGGCTATAGCTTAGATGTCCATATCAACAATGCCACAGGTAAGTGAGATCATGTGAGCTTGTGTGGAAGCAAGTAGACTTTTGTTCTTGCATGTTTTCTAAGAGCATAAATATCTTATTGATAGATATACATGTTTGGATGATCAAACCCTTCCCTGAACGGTAGATTTTACACAATCCTGCATGAATTAGGATTGCAAGCTCTATTTCTTGTAGTTGCACAACACTTAACATATTATTCTTTAGTTGTGGGACATAAAACACTTCTATATCAACATGACTTGCACAATGGGAAACTAGCCTGACATTGCCTTTACCTTGCACTGTCATCCTAGTGTTATTGCCAAGCTTGACGTCCTGCCCAAAACCTTCGTCCAACTCATAAAACATTGTCACATCTTTGCTCATACGGTTTGAACATCCTAAATCAAAAAACCACATATCTCCATGCTTTGTTTCATTTATCTCCATATATGACACTAAGAGCATCTCATCATGTTCTTCTAGTTTAGCATAATTAGCTTCCCAAGTTCGGCACTCATACTAAAAATGTCTAAGCTCATGGCACCGATAACATTTAATTGTACATTTATTAAAGGACTAACGCTCCCTTCCTCTTCCTCTTCCTTTTCCTCATCCCGTGCAAGCACTCATGCCATGTCCTCTTCCACCTGACCTCTCTTCTATGGTTACCTTAAGAGCTTGCTACTTAATGCAGTTCTTATTGAATTTTTGCTCAGTACAATCAAGGAAATATGAAGTTCGTCGATTGGAAGTTTGTCTATGTCCTTATATTCTTCAATGGAACAAACTATATAGTTAGGTTTGTCCATCAACGACCTAAGAATCTTTTCAGCAAGGTAACATCTCACACAGACTCTCCATGACATCTCATTTTGTTGGCTATAGACATGACTCTGCAGAAGTAATCTGTAACACTCTCTTCTGCCTTTATCTCAAGGGTCTCAAACTCCTTTCTCAAATCTTGAAGGATGGAATGCTTCTGGAATTCCCTTCATATTATCTCCGCATCGAATCCCATATCTATTCCAATGTATCTTTCTCCAAGATGGTTTCAAGAATGGTCATGTCAATGGCTTGAGACAATTAGCTCTCGACCTTTAAGTCCTTTAGCTTGAGATCTGCAAGTTTTTGTCGATTCTTATCTATCACGACTACACCGACTGCTGGTTCCTCATATCCCGTCTCTACAATCCCTTAATACTTGTTGGATCTTAAGAAATTTTCCATAGGCATGCTCAAATGATCCTGATGACCATCGAACTATGGAAGGCTAGACAAAATTCCCATCATTCTTCATCTCTCTCAACCCTTGTGTTTTGCAAGTCAAAGAAAAGATTGCGACTCTTCCTTATCTTATGCCCAGTTATGGCTCTAATACCAATTTGTAAAAAACAAATGAATTTAAAATTGTAGTCTGATTAAGAGTTTATAAAATCTGTTGAATGCCTTGTTACTTTATTCAAATAGTACTATGGCTTATATAGCCTTAGAAACTCCTAATAGAATTCATGAAAGTAGCTCACGTTGTGCATTAAAAATGCCACATGACAAATACAAGTTGAAAAGTTCAAATAGCAGTAACCTAAAGATTAGGGATTATTTAAGCAAAAAGACTAAGTAAACTTGACAAACTAAACTGTCGAATTCATCTATCAGTAGTTTCAGAGAGAGTGACCAAATGATTTTGTACTTAAAATTCATATTTTTAAATTTAAATGTGGCCAATGCGATTTTTGTAGAATTGGCAAAAACTAGGAATCTAACACAAACAATCAATCACTAATAAAAACTTGAAAAAACTAAACATAATTATTTTTTAGCAAAATCATGCATAATGAACGAAGGTTCAAATTGGGGAACAAATTTGTGCTTGATGCGTACACGAAGCACTAAAAGTATCGCATGCTGTGGTGGAAGACACTGGCGTTAGGTGAAGTGTGGCTGCTTAAAAGGAGTGAGGCACAACTACTATGAGGCAGTGGAATATTGAGGCGTGGCTATGCTGTCATCGAGGTAAAGTTAGACTGCTATGTGGAGATGCGATGGAAGATATATTGGTAGGCTCCTTAGACAATTGGTTACTGATCTAGTGTTGGTCATAATGGAATAAGTGGTGATGGTGATTTTTAGGTGACTGGAATGGTTCAGGAGAGGGTGGGAATTAAAAAGAGGAAGGAGGTGAGCAATAGAGAATAGAAAGAAGGAGGATAAACAGTTCCAAAATATATAAGCAGTAGTAAAAGAAAGAATAACGAAGATAAGGAAAATTTGGTAATTTATTTTATTCATCAAAATCTTACTTATGTACATTGTTTAATTCCTATTTATATACATTTCCTATGTCTGACCCATTCAAACAAGCCGTTACTTATTAACAGCTCATCACAATCTTACATTATTTAAAGGAATTATGTGATAGAAATCAACATGAGTACAAGAGCATGTTCCAGGTTTGTGCACGTGCACAGGTCCACAACGTGCACAACATCAAATCTCTTCTTCTAAGTTCAATCTTGTGCTTCCACTTGTTTCATCTTACATCTGTATCTTCTCTAAACCCTCGGAAGCATGTTCAGTGATTCCAAATAAGCGGGATGAAGTGTGGAGCTCATCTTTCCAAACTGTTTGATGATATGCTTTCCCAAATTGTTGTTTCCTAAGTGTTTATTGAAATGTATGGCTAATACAACTCCCTCCCCTTTAAAAAGAGACATTGCCACAAGGTCTACAGTGGGAAACCTTTTAACAGTGTCCCAATAATCCTCCCAAGTAGAGTCTGATACCAGTTTATTTTTGCACTTGATTAATGCATGGCCACGTGCTTGTTGTCTCTGGGAATGAGTCTTATGTCAATAATACTTTCAGGTTCATCAATCAATTCTTCTACATATGATGTTAGATTTTGCTTTAAAACAACTTCTGGGCCCAGTTTCCTTTTTAATTGAGAAATATGGAAAACAGGGTGAATTTGAGCAGAGGAAGGAAGCTCAACTTCACTAATCCTTTAAATTATTTTAAAAGGGCCATAATATTTTGGAGAAAGCTTTGTTCTCTTTGTTATGCTAACTGAAATTTATCTATATGGATGTAACTATAAGTAGACGTAGTCTTTAGTAGAAAAATATCTTTCAGTCCTTCTAACATTTGCAAAATTTTGCGTTCTTTCTTAGTTATGTTTTAAGGTGTCTTTTAAAAGTTGCATTGTAATATCTCTAGAAAATAAATGTTGCTCCACTTGTTGAGCTTTTGCAATGTTAAGCACATAAGAAAGAAGTATTAGTCGATGTCTTCCATACAGAATTTCATATGGTGTGAGTTTGTAGACTCTTTCCACGAGGTATGGAATTAGAACTCTGCTGGAGTAAGCCAGTTTCTTCACTCATCAGGTTAATGAGAGACGCAACATCTCAGTTATGTTTCCAAGACTTTATATGCGACCTCAGTTTGACCACTTGTTTGAGGATGGTAAACTATGCTATACTTGAGTGTGCAACCTTGAAGAGTAAATAATTCCTTCCAGAAATTGCTTAAAAAGAATGAGTCTCTTTCTCTGATTATAGTTGTAGGCATACCATGTAATTTGAATACACCATCAAAAAAATACTTTTGCTACTTGCTTTGCCTTATAGGGATGTTGAAGGGAGAAGAAGTGTGCATATTTTGATAATCTATCTACCACCACATAATAACAGTAACATTGTTGCTTTTTGGTAAATGGATGATAAAATCCATTGTTAAATCCATCCACACATGCTTAGGAATCGGAAGTGGTTGTAGGAGACCTAGAGAAGCAATATTTTCTAACTTAGATCTTTGACAAATATCCCATTGCCTTACATATTCCTCCACTATTCTCTTCATGTGTTTCCCAAAAAAAATTACTTTTTTTTAATTTTTTTTCAATGTCTTCTTGACTTCAGCATGTCCAACTAGTGGTGAGTAATGGAATTCAAAACATATAATATTCAGAAGTGAAGCTTGTGCAGGGCCAAGCAAAATTCTTCCTTCATAAAAAATTAAATCATCAAGCAGCTGATATTTATTTGCGACGACCCAGAATTTCTAACAATTTAAATTTGAATAGTTAATAGATTTTAAAATATTTAAAGTTTAATTTTAACTTAAATTCAAAATATCAATATTTACTTGATAATTAAATCATTGAATTGTATAGTTTAAATATTGAATTTAATAATTGAAATTGGGTAAATTGTTGAATCTGAGATTCTAAGCCTGTTTAAAATAATATGAAGGCTTATAAAATCTATAATGATGATACTGAAGATAATAAAATGGTTGAAATTTAATTTAAAGGTAATTTGTTCGGTTTTGAAATTATATCGTTTAAATTGAATTTAAAAATAGCCTTCTGAGGCACCGTCTCAGAATTTGATGAAACTGGTTCCATTGGATCTGTAATAGTTAGTTATTATGGGATTTCAATTTTCATAGAAATCGGAGTTGTCATTTGTCCCTGGCAGCTCAAAACGCGTAGTGCTATTTTAATCGATTTAATTTAAAATTTGCCGTTTACTTCCGTAAATCACGCATACGATCAAATTAGTCTCCAAAACATGCTCCATTGTGTTCGGAGTGCGGGTAGAATCTTATAAAAGCCGGACGGCTAGTCTGATTCGGAGTCCGTTCGATCAGCTTGTAAAATAAAAATAAAAAAATTATATAATAATAAGCAACCTTCTTCAACACGCCAATCTATCCTCTTAAAAAGTCGAATCTCCTCTTTCAGCTGAAATCCATTCTCCTCCCTTCTAATTCTCTTCAAATCGCGTTCTCATTCTTTATTAAAAAAAGGGGGGGCAATCTTCGAAACCGAAAAATTACGGCAACGCGAAGTCAAACGTGCTCGACTCGGGAGCGCGAGCTATCATGGCGTACGCATGGCCTTTGATGCGCGCTAGGATGAAGCACAGGCCGATTCGCGTAGTGATTCGAGCGATCTCTTTTTGGGTCGCGATCTATCGTGGAAGGCTCCACGCCTCGTGCGCGCTCCGCGATGAGGGTGGCGGTGGGCGTCCAAGGGGTGTAGTGGTGGTTCGCGAGAAGAGGTGCAGCGATTTGGGGTTGGCGGCCTTGGGTTTGTGTCGCGACCGAATAGCAAGCTCGGCGACGGCATAGTGAGTTTTAAAACCCTTATTTATCTATGGTATTAGAATTCTGAGTTAATGGTTATTGAGCTTGTACCCGGTTTGTGTTGTGTAGCAAAAAAAAATGATGATACTGTTATTACAGTAAAGCATAGGTTGTTCTATTTTTGAAATTAAATCAAATAAATATAGAATGAAATATATATATATATATATATATATATATATGAATTTCAAGATGGAAAATTTCTTTTATATAAAAATAGTTTGGAAAATTATATATATATAGAAATTTTGAAGTGTAATGTAACGACCCGTAATTTTCGTTAGTTCAATTTAGTCATCTTAATAGGATTTAAATAATTTAAGTTAGAAAGAAATTAAGATCTGTGATTTTTTTAAGCAAATGACTAAATGAAATGAAACCATGGGAATTTAAGTCTAAGAATTTCCAGTTGGAACAAAATGACGAGAAATTTAAGTGCTGTAAATTGTTATTTATAGGCTAAGAAATTAATATAAGAAAACAAATGGGAAGATTTCATTTATTTCATGGTTTTAATTCGTTTTTCTTTAATAAGTTGTAATTGAATTTAGTAGAAAATAATATGTATTAAACCTACTTATAGAATTCGAAGCTAATTCAAATGAATTTAAGTAGTGAAAAGGCTTTACCTGTATATATATTTAATATGAGAAATAAATGGGAATATTAAATTAATTTAATGCAGTAAAGGAATGAAAACGGAAATTAGAATAAATTAAGGAATTCTGTAACGCAAGTAATAAATCTGTACCTTGAATGAACGTTCACTTTGATAAATTATTTAAATGAGATGACTTAATAAATAAATAATTAGGTCAATTGGTATGTGGTGAAATTTGATGTTGAAATATTTTGTAGATAAGGGTTTAGGTGGAATGGGTTAATTTATGAAATAATGGATAGAAATCATATAAAACGTTAAGCAAGTTGATTAATGTTGTAACGTAAGGTGTAAATGTAAATTCCAATGGAAACGTATCCTTATTTTAGGTAGAAATTTCAGGTATATTGATAAAGTGGAGTATATACACTTAGTAAGAAATTTAGTACAGGAAAAACGAAATGGAAATATTGATTTTATTTAATTCGTATATATATTACCTATTTATATGGCCTATTAAATTTAATCGGATATCAATGGCAATTAATTCCTTAAATTAGTGCAATCAATGTATGATTAATTGATAACGATGAAAAGGTTGATTATATTCAGTGTGAACAACGTAAAATATTATCATAGCATGATACTTGGTTTGAATAGAAGGGTGAAATGGGGAATCAAATTTTATTTAATGATAATAACGTTAGTATTGGTTAATAAATAGATTTCAATGCAGTAACCAAATAAATGGAATAAGATGAGTATATATTGCATAGAAATGAAATGTAAATTGTCACATTTGGTAGGAGCTAATTTTTAGAAACATATAAATGTTGAATCAGTAAATATTAAATTCCATTTAATATAAGAATTCAAAGATGGAAGATTTACATTTGGATTGGGAATTTGATAGTTATTAATTAAAAGTGACCATTGAATAAATTTATGCAAACGTGATATAATGTAAATAGATGGGGATCAACTTTTATTTATGTGGTTAAGGGAATTTAATTTCTATAGTATGATAATCGAAATTAATGGAAGATATAACCATGTCAATTATGCATATAAGGTAATAAGGTAATGAAACCGAGGTAAATTAATTAATTGAGACTTTAAGTAAAATTAACGTGTGGAATTGACCAAGGTTCAATAAAATGATAATTTGATTGGTTATATTTATTGGTTGAGAAATGTAAATGTGTATTTGGGGAATAAATTTAATCAGACTTAAATATTGAATTTAATTAATTTATATATATGATAAATGATGATTAAATAAAAACCCAATACTCTATATATATGTATAATATTTGAGTGAAAATAATAATACACTTATAAATGTGGAATTAAGAGTTTACAACAACTATTTTGAGTAAAGAAATTGTTCATTCAAGTAAATTTGGAACATCGCAATAGGTGTAGATTAAGTGTTGCGTTAAATAAATTATAAAGGAATAAATTTATAGAAGCGTAGGAACGGAAGAATGAACATTATAGTAACGTAAAACGTATTGTTGGATAATAATTAAGTATAGGCTTGTAAATTTGATGTATGACAATAAATTTTGTACGTAAATCTTTCTATTAGTTGATAAGTCTTATTTTGATCAATTTAAAGGAATACACTAAATTTTGTAGTTAGTACGGAATATTGATGAGTGAATGAATAAGATGAAACAAAGGTGGAATGTATTAGTTGAGGTTTTAAGTTTATTTATGTGATAAGTTACCAAAATTACAATTTTATCTAAATACAGTAATTTATGCAAACAAAAGATGAACAATTTGAAATATTACCACAGTGATATATAAAAGAAACGTTAACTATGTAGTTGGAGAAAAATTGATATATTTTGAGTTGGATAATAGAAATCAAGTTATTTATATAATTAGATTTAAGATGAGAGTATAAGTATATGATTTAATAATTGGGTTTTGCGAATAAAATTTATAATTCCCAAATAATAAGAAAACGCAGAGGTTAACACTGCGAAATTTATATACTTATAAATTTTAATTCACATTCAAGCTTGCTAAATTATTTGGAATTGATTGGATTATATAAGTAATGAAATTTGGCCAATATTTAAAGTTGAAAGAAAATTTGGATTTTATGATTTATTTTAATTTATTTAATAAATATTAAAAATAGCCATTTTTGTCACGGACTCGGATTTCGACGAAACCAGTTTCATCGGATCCGTAACGGTGAATTATAATAATGTTTCAAGTTTCGTTGCGATCGGACTTGTCGTTTGATCGTACGGACTCGAAACGCCTTGAAATTTACGCATTTTGAAATCAATGTGAAATTTTTGTTTTTTTAGCATAACTTCTTCATACGATCGAATTTGGTCGCGAAACTTTTTCCATCGCGTTCAGAATATTTTAAAACACCTATTTGGATATAT
This sequence comes from Allium cepa, assembly GCA_030765085.1. Taxonomy (NCBI): domain Eukaryota; kingdom Viridiplantae; phylum Streptophyta; class Magnoliopsida; order Asparagales; family Amaryllidaceae; genus Allium; species Allium cepa. The sequence goes on from CM060935.1 coordinate 975,353,406, forward strand.
AGTTTTAACAAATCCGACTCCGGAGGCATAGCGGGTTTTTTGGACCATGGTTTGTCACGCACGTTCGCGTATCCAGTCTAGCTACCCTACCTCTAGCCTATCTATAAATATACATCTATAAACCCTAGCTCCTTTCTTTTTCATTTGCTGTACGTTCATTTCTTCACTCTTTTCTCTTCCCCAAATGTATACATCTCAGATCCAATTCCAGATCCATTCACAGTTCAAAATCAAAAGTCAAAACTCAAAAATTTCAGAAAATTCCAGAAAAAATATATGTTGAAGTATTCGATACGCGTAAAATACTGGTGAAATTCGTTTTTCAATTGGAGCTGTCGTTCATCCAGAATAAATTCAAACAGCCCCAAATATCGTTCATCATCGTCGCGCAAAACTTCGTCGGATCGGAAAACGGTTTCTGGGTTTTGGAGAGGGAACCGAGGGGATCGCATCTATGTGGTTTGTTTCGAGTTTCAACGGTTGGATTGGCGGGAATTTTCGATTAGGGTTGATAAAGTATGGGTGCGGCTGTGCGTGTTGCTGCGTGCGTTACTATGCGCATGAACAAGATGATGACGTGTCAGTGAGTTAAATATGTGTCGTTTTGTCTATTTTTAATTTTGATTTCAATCATCATTTTTCGCCATAACTTTCTCATACGAAGTCGGATTCACACGAAATTTTTTTTGTTAGGATCGTAATTTAATTCCGGACTCGATGACGCTGGTTTGGACGAATTCTGAGACGGTCAAATTTTTGGGTTTAAATTGAATTTAAATTCGATTTAAATTCAAAAGGTGAGTGTTTTAACCCACTCACAACTAGTAGAAGCTTTTATGTTTGTTAAATAAATTTTAGAAATGAATAGAAATTTATTTATGAGCTTTTGGCATGTTATTTCATTCATATCTGTAGAATTGCATTTTTTTGAATTTAACTGTTAATTTAATTGATTTATTGCGTGTTAATTGGCTGTTAGAAATTATTGTTTGCATATGAACTGCTAGTTAACAGTTATGTCAATTATCACTGAATATAAATTGTTAGATTAATAGTTGATAAATATAATTTGAAATAAAACTGCCAATTATTACCTGTTGTATATTACCAAACATATATTGTTATTGATTGATATTGGTTGATGGTTGCGATTGGATGATGGATGTGTTGATGAATGGATGTTTATTGCATATCATTAAATTGAAAATTATCATGCATATTTCATTTTTCGGGATTGTGGTTTGAAATGATATATAACCGCAAATTTTTATTTTTAAATTGCGGATTGAAATGATAAATATCCGTATCACTTGTCCATAGGATAGAGAACTATATACAGGCACCGCGGTCTATATATAACTATTTTTAAAATGTGATTTCTATGGTTTGGATGAAATACGGTTTATAAAAATCTTAAATTTTATACTGAATAAATGTTTTCTTCCATATTTATATGCATATGAAGTTGAAATTTTGAAATTAAAAGGTGAATAAATTTCTTTATTAAAAATGGAAGAAAATTAAGAAAATGGAGTTTGATGATTTATATCCTATGTTTAAATATTAAGTTGGAAATTTTAAAGATATGATATTTATAATTGGATTTTTCCCCAAAATATTTTGAAATGAATATTCTAGTAAAAATTGAATTTGGAAATATATATATATATATATATATATATATATTTTACTAGAAATTGAAATCTTATTAATTATGGATTTTATGTGAATGGTCAAGATTAATTAATAGAATATTGATTTTGAAAGGATAAAAATCCAACTTTAGTTGAAATATTAATGCTCCAAAATGGATATAAATATATATAAAATTGAAATGGTTTTGGGACTTGAAGTAATATTTTGGATTTTGGTTTAACTTTAAAAGAAGAAATATTTGGAAAGCCATGTAATTTATTTCTTTATAAAGCAACAGTAAAGTTAAACTTTTTTAATTCGCATACCGTTGAATATCCAAACCATTTAGTTTTGAAAATAATGGTTTTAAAATACTATGGATTTTCGAAGAATTATGTTGAAAGTTACAAAACAGAATATTGGTTACATGGGATATTAAATAATAAAAAGTGACATAATTTTTGGAAAGGAATATTTTATTTGGGAAATGATATCATTGATTTGGGTTTAAAAAAATAATAATATCAAAATGAATCTTTTTGGGTTTTAAAGAAGAAATGATATAGTAATATTATGGTTTTGAAATGGATTATATTCTGGTTTTAAAAGTATAAACTATTTTTAAATAACCGCGGTGTTATAATAACGATTGGTTGGCAAAGAGACCGGGATCGGATATGGACATACTCTCTGTCGATACCGAAAACCACTTTGACTAACCGTGTACGCGGTGGAGATTCCAGAATGAAGTAGGTGGTGGCGACGTTTCCTGTAAGGTAAATACGTGGACCCAACTCCCGTGAGTTGGCATAAGGTGGCTAAAACAGGAGCGATTCTCAGGCCAATGAGGTCATTCCTCTGATCGGACGCTCCTCTTCGATATTATAATTTGACTTGGATTTGATTCAGTGGCCACTTCTATATTTTGATTTTGGGGAGTTAGTCCGAGGTGGGCGGTAACTGCGGCTACGCGTTTCCACCAGCCTGGATAGCAATTGGTATATCTACCCTGGCATTGCCTAGTTGTGCCGTGTCACCTACCATATCGCGCCTTGTACGAGTTTGGTTTTCTCCCGTAGCCCGTGTGGTATCCTCTAGTGGCTTCCCGATCAGGAGGGGCTATGATATTGGACGGACTACTGGGACTATTACGTGTTAAGGTGGAAAATGTAAAGCCTTAACGCTATTTAAAAGTAAGTTTATTTTATAAATAGACACTATTATAATAGCGCAATATACTACATAGTAAATAGTTTAACGGATCCTTAGGAGATGTAAATCCCGAACATCTCTTGAGTTACTGTACTCATATTTATATTCTGTTTATTTAACTCACATAAGATATTCTAGTCTGACTCGGGTGTTTTTGTCTATTCAAATTCGCTCGGGTCAGTCCGAGCATTTCAGGATAGCAGATTTTAGCTTTGGAGGACGAAGACGAAGAATAAGTATTATGTTATATATAGTATTACACCACACTCTTTCTATTCCGCTGCATTGCTTGTATTGGTATGTGTAACTCTGATATTTATTGTAAAAGAAGAATCAAGCTTTTGTAAACTGTTTATGAACTGTATATTTGTTATTATATTTTATCCTTCCGCTGTGAGATTCTGTTTTTGTTTTTATTTCTTCTCTGTTTTCCTTATTTACCCCATAACAATCCGCCCTTGCGTATGCTTTGAATTGGCACGTGTGTCGGTTTAAAGTGTGCAAAAAGGCGGGATGTTACAGTTGGTATCAGAGCTTTGGTTTAGCGATAAACCTTGGCTTTGTGGGGTTTGACTCTTTGTTAATAGGGTAGAAATATCCTATGGGAGTCGCTGAGTGTATATATATGAGAGAGCGTATTTGTTAGTATTAATGAAAAGATTTTTATATTGTGTTAATCTGTTCCGCTTTGTATTTATAAATTCTGGTTGATGCATGGGATGCTATGCCGTCAATAGGGATTTCTAAACACTTAATAGGACAGACCGACATAATATCCGTTTTTAATATAGGTAAATGAAATAATTTTGCCTATTAAATTTTATATATATAAAAATATTTTTATAAAGATATATATATTTGGTTGCTATAGATTGGGTGTTAGGCAATAAGAATATTTGTAATAAATTGAAGCTAAGTGAAATTTTGATAAATCAAATTGGAGATTTTAGAACTTAAGTCCGGGATTTTTTCCAAATCTGCTTTCAAAGAATTTGTGAAATTTATTGATTTGGGTTATAAGTATTTTCTTATATAAATATTTAGTATAATTCGGAATAATTATTTTAAAGAAGATTTTGGAGAATATAAGTTTTGTACCTTCCTCTCTGTCGCTGGAAAATAATTTCGGTGATGGCGGCCGCATCATCGACTTTCATTTTCGAGTTTCGAAGGGAAAAGGCCACTGTAGTAAATTCTACTGCAGATTTATTTTGAAATTTTCTAAAAATTTTCTTTTATTGTTCTAAATATAATTAGAGATATAAAAGTTGCAAGAAATTAATTATCTATTATTTTGAAATAAATTGAAATTTAACCCGGTATTTAATTCTAAATTTTTCCGTTAATTAATTGTTTAAAATTTGTTAGTGAAATAAAAGTTAAGTAATAAATGAATTGAAACCTCTAATTGAAATAAGAGAATAACTGCCAAGCTATAAAGAGGAATTTGCATACATATGAGACAAAGGGTAATATGAATAAACATTAAATTTAATTAAAAGAATGGAGATTTAACTTGTATAGGTTCAATTGCATTTTCTTTAACATAAATAACTTACCCATATATATAAAAGTTGAAATGTTGAATAAGAAACTGGAATTGAATATTTTACAAGTAGGAATTTAGAAAAAAATGAAGTATTCAATAAATTACTGTTATAATAAGAATTTAATGGTATAAACTTAGGTTATAATTGAAATTTTACTGAAAAAGGGTTAAGAATTATTAATAGATGATATGAATCTAAGTATATAAAATGAAATTCAAAATAAGAATTGATTGTATGATTATTGACTTAAGTATGTTTTAATCTTCCCTATTCCAATATAATGGAAAGTAGGAAAAATTGAAATGACTACAATTAATAGTTGATGAATAAATAAAAATAAAACTTCCACTTATAAGAATGAATGTTAGCAGATTTAGAATTTAAGGGAAATCTTACAAGTGAAGAGTAAGGAAATGAAGATATTCAAAATCTTTGTTGTTATTAATGAGAATTTATCCTATAAACTTAAGTAATAAAGGAAATACAAGTATAATGAATTTTGTGATAATTGGAAAATAAAACTTGTAAGAAAAAAAAAAAAAAAAAAAAAGAAATTCCTCCATAAATGAAGGAAAGAAAATCAAACCACTGAATTATGAAATAAATATATAATAAGCTATTGTGGTGTTGATTTGAATTGTTTGGTTGATGTATGGTTGTTGGGTAAGGAATTTTGGAGTTGTTGGAGGAACAATAATCTATCTCTATTCCATCTAAGACTGTTGAGTAACGGATGCACTTGATAGTTATTTCTCACTCCGTAAAATTTCAGAATTTGAACCCGAACAACTAATGGTTGTTGATTGAATGATTGTTGTTTGTGGTGTGTGCTGTTTGTTAAAATTTATGGTTGTTGCATTGGATTGGATATAAATGATTGAATCTACCCAAACATTTCACTGTAAAATAAATATTTAACCTTTTAGATTATAAAAGTGAATACAGGGGTTGGAAGCAACTGCTACTGCTTTTGGTTCCAAAATAATAAGCGTATTGCCCGACAAATAGGTACGTTTTCGGATTACGTTTAAAGCGCTATTTTATATATTTTCCCGTGTGGGATATTTTATTTTGGATATATATGTAATATATTTGTATATTTGGATATTATATTTTCTCCAGAGTCCCTCCGTACAAAGGAGACTCTGCCAAAATTTTTCGTAAATTTTGGACTTAGAATTTTGTTGAAATTGTTTTCCAACTTTAATAATTCAAGTATTAAAAGACATAATGATTATAAAACAAGTGTAATTCATTAAAGGAAATTAATTTAGTAAATTATTGTTATAAGTTAATATTTGAAATTAGATATACCGTTTATTCTTCCTTCTCCCTTCCTTTTCCTTTTCGGGGACGAAAAGTTTTGAGTGGGGGAGAGTGTAACGACCCGTAATTTTCGTTAGTTCAATTTAGTCATCTTAATAGGATTTAAATAATTTAAGTTAGAAAGAAATTAAGATCTGTGATTTTTTTAAGCAAATGACTAAATGAAATGAAACCATGGGAATTTAAGTCTAAGAATTTCCAGTTGGAACAAAATGACGAGAAATTTAAGTGCTGTAAATTGTTATTTATAGGCTAAGAAATTAATATAAGAAAACAAATGGGAAGATTTCATTTATTTCATGGTTTTAATTCGTTTTTCTTTAATAAGTTGTAATTGAATTTAGTAGAAAATAATATGTATTAAACCTACTTATAGAATTCGAAGCTAATTCAAATGAATTTAAGTAGTGAAAAGGCTTTACCTGTATATATATTTAATATGAGAAATAAATGGGAATATTAAATTAATTTAATGCAGTAAAGGAATGAAAACGGAAATTAGAATAAATTAAGGAATTCTGTAACGCAAGTAATAAATCTGTACCTTGAATGAACGTTCACTTTGATAAATTATTTAAATGAGATGACTTAATAAATAAATAATTAGGTCAATTGGTATGTGGTGAAATTTGATGTTGAAATATTTTGTAGATAAGGGTTTAGGTGGAATGGGTTAATTTATGAAATAATGGATAGAAATCATATAAAACGTTAAGCAAGTTGATTAATGTTGTAACGTAAGGTGTAAATGTAAATTCCAATGGAAACGTATCCTTATTTTAGGTAGAAATTTCAGGTATATTGATAAAGTGGAGTATATACACTTAGTAAGAAATTTAGTACAGGAAAAACGAAATGGAAATATTGATTTTATTTAATTCGTATATATATTACCTATTTATATGGCCTATTAAATTTAATCGGATATCAATGGCAATTAATTCCTTAAATTAGTGCAATCAATGTATGATTAATTGATAACGATGAAAAGGTTGATTATATTCAGTGTGAACAACGTAAAATATTATCATAGCATGATACTTGGTTTGAATAGAAGGGTGAAATGGGGAATCAAATTTTATTTAATGATAATAACGTTAGTATTGGTTAATAAATAGATTTCAATGCAGTAACCAAATAAATGGAATAAGATGAGTATATATTGCATAGAAATGAAATGTAAATTGTCACATTTGGTAGGAGCTAATTTTTAGAAACATATAAATGTTGAATCAGTAAATATTAAATTCCATTTAATATAAGAATTCAAAGATGGAAGATTTACATTTGGATTGGGAATTTGATAGTTATTAATTAAAAGTGACCATTGAATAAATTTATGCAAACGTGATATAATGTAAATAGATGGGGATCAACTTTTATTTATGTGGTTAAGGGAATTTAATTTCTATAGTATGATAATCGAAATTAATGGAAGATATAACCATGTCAATTATGCATATAAGGTAATAAGGTAATGAAACCGAGGTAAATTAATTAATTGAGACTTTAAGTAAAATTAACGTGTGGAATTGACCAAGGTTCAATAAAATGATAATTTGATTGGTTATATTTATTGGTTGAGAAATGTAAATGTGTATTTGGGGAATAAATTTAATCAGACTTAAATATTGAATTTAATTAATTTATATATATGATAAATGATGATTAAATAAAAACCCAATACTCTATATATATGTATAATATTTGAGTGAAAATAATAATACACTTATAAATGTGGAATTAAGAGTTTACAACAACTATTTTGAGTAAAGAAATTGTTCATTCAAGTAAATTTGGAACATCGCAATAGGTGTAGATTAAGTGTTGCGTTAAATAAATTATAAAGGAATAAATTTATAGAAGCGTAGGAACGGAAGAATGAACATTATAGTAACGTAAAACGTATTGTTGGATAATAATTAAGTATAGGCTTGTAAATTTGATGTATGACAATAAATTTTGTACGTAAATCTTTCTATTAGTTGATAAGTCTTATTTTGATCAATTTAAAGGAATACACTAAATTTTGTAGTTAGTACGGAATATTGATGAGTGAATGAATAAGATGAAACAAAGGTGGAATGTATTAGTTGAGGTTTTAAGTTTATTTATGTGATAAGTTACCAAAATTACAATTTTATCTAAATACAGTAATTTATGCAAACAAAAGATGAACAATTTGAAATATTACCACAGTGATATATAAAAGAAACGTTAACTATGTAGTTGGAGAAAAATTGATATATTTTGAGTTGGATAATAGAAATCAAGTTATTTATATAATTAGATTTAAGATGAGAGTATAAGTATATGATTTAATAATTGGGTTTTGCGAATAAAATTTATAATTCCCAAATAATAAGAAAACGCAGAGGTTAACACTGCGAAATTTATATACTTATAAATTTTAATTCACATTCAAGCTTGCTAAATTATTTGGAATTGATTGGATTATATAAGTAATGAAATTTGGCCAATATTTAAAGTTGAAAGAAAATTTGGATTTTATGATTTATTTTAATTTATTTAATAAATATTAAAAATAGCCATTTTTGTCACGGACTCGGATTTCGACGAAACCAGTTTCATCGGATCCGTAACGGTGAATTATAATAATGTTTCAAGTTTCGTTGCGATCGGACTTGTCGTTTGATCGTACGGACTCGAAACGCCTTGAAATCTACGCATTTTGAAATCAATGTGAAATTTTTGTTTTTTTAGCATAACTTCTTCATACGATCGAATTTGGTCGCGAAACTTTTTCCATCGCGTTCAGAATATTTTAAAACACCTATTTGGATATATAGTTTTAACAAATCCGACTCCGGAGGCATAGCGGGTTTTTTGGACCATGGTTTGTCACGCACGTTCGCGTATCCAGTCTAGCTACCCTACCTCTAGCCTATCTATAAATATACATCTATAAACCCTAGCTCCTTTCTTTTTCATTTGCTGTACGTTCATTTCTTCACTCTTTTCTCTTCCCCAAATGTATACATCTCAGATCCAATTCCAGATCCATTCACAGTTCAAAATCAAAAGTCAAAACTCAAAAATTTCAGAAAATTCCAGAAAAAATATATGTTGAAGTATTCGATACGCGTAAAATACTGGTGAAATTCGTTTTTCAATTGGAGCTGTCGTTCATCCAGAATAAATTCAAACAGCCCCAAATATCGTTCATCATCGTCGCGCAAAACTTCGTCGGATCGGAAAACGGTTTCTGGGTTTTGGAGAGGGAACCGAGGGGATCGCATCTATGTGGTTTGTTTCGAGTTTCAACGGTTGGATTGGCGGGAATTTTCGATTAGGGTTGATAAAGTATGGGTGCGGCTGTGCGTGTTGCTGCGTGCGTTACTATGCGCATGAACAAGATGATGACGTGTCAGTGAGTTAAATATGTGTCGTTTTGTCTATTTTTAATTTTGATTTCAATCATCATTTTTCGCCATAACTTTCTCATACGAAGTCGGATTCACACGAAATTTTTTTTGTTAGGATCGTAATTTAATTCCGGACTCGATGACGCTGGTTTGGACGAATTCTGAGACGGTCAAATTTTTGGGTTTAAATTGAATTTAAATTCGATTTAAATTCAAAAGGTGAGTGTTTTAACCCACTCACAACTAGTAGAAGCTTTTATGTTTGTTAAATAAATTTTAGAAATGAATAGAAATTTATTTATGAGCTTTTGGCATGTTATTTCATTCATATCTGTAGAATTGCATTTTTTTGAATTTAACTGTTAATTTAATTGATTTATTGCGTGTTAATTGGCTGTTAGAAATTATTGTTTGCATATGAACTGCTAGTTAACAGTTATGTCAATTATCACTGAATATAAATTGTTAGATTAATAGTTGATAAATATAATTTGAAATAAAACTGCCAATTATTACCTGTTGTATATTACCAAACATATATTGTTATTGATTGATATTGGTTGATGGTTGCGATTGGATGATGGATGTGTTGATGAATGGATGTTTATTGCATATCATTAAATTGAAAATTATCATGCATATTTCATTTTTCGGGATTGTGGTTTGAAATGATATATAACCGCAAATTTTTATTTTTAAATTGCGGATTGAAATGATAAATATCCGTATCACTTGTCCATAGGATAGAGAACTATATACAGGCACCGCGGTCTATATATAACTATTTTTAAAATGTGATTTCTATGGTTTGGATGAAATACGGTTTATAAAAATCTTAAATTTTATACTGAATAAATGTTTTCTTCCATATTTATATGCATATGAAGTTGAAATTTTGAAATTAAAAGGTGAATAAATTTCTTTATTAAAAATGGAAGAAAATTAAGAAAATGGAGTTTGATGATTTATATCCTATGTTTAAATATTAAGTTGGAAATTTTAAAGATATGATATTTATAATTGGATTTTTCCCCAAAATATTTTGAAATGAATATTCTAGTAAAAATTGAATTTGGAAATATATATATATATATATATATATATTTTACTAGAAATTGAAATCTTATTAATTATGGATTTTATGTGAATGGTCAAGATTAATTAATAGAATATTGATTTTGAAAGGATAAAAATCCAACTTTAGTTGAAATATTAATGCTCCAAAATGGATATAAATATATATAAAATTGAAATGGTTTTGGGACTTGAAGTAATATTTTGGATTTTGGTTTAACTTTAAAAGAAGAAATATTTGGAAAGCCATGTAATTTATTTCTTTATAAAGCAACAGTAAAGTTAAACTTTTTTAATTCGCATACCGTTGAATATCCAAACCATTTAGTTTTGAAAATAATGGTTTTAAAATACTATGGATTTTCGAAGAATTATGTTGAAAGTTACAAAACAGAATATTGGTTACATGGGATATTAAATAATAAAAAGTGACATAATTTTTGGAAAGGAATATTTTATTTGGGAAATGATATCATTGATTTGGGTTTAAAAAAATAATAATATCAAAATGAATCTTTTTGGGTTTTAAAGAAGAAATGATATAGTAATATTATGGTTTTGAAATGGATTATATTCTGGTTTTAAAAGTATAAACTATTTTTAAATAACCGCGGTGTTATAATAACGATTGGTTGGCAAAGAGACCGGGATCGGATATGGACATACTCTCTGTCGATACCGAAAACCACTTTGACTAACCGTGTACGCGGTGGAGATTCCAGAATGAAGTAGGTGGTGGCGACGTTTCCTGTAAGGTAAATACGTGGACCCAACTCCCGTGAGTTGGCATAAGGTGGCTAAAACAGGAGCGATTCTCATGCCAATGAGGTCATTCCTCTGATCGGACGCTCCTCTTCGATATTATAATTTGACTTGGATTTGATTCAGTGGCCACTTCTATATTTTGATTTTGGGGAGTTAGTCCGAGGTGGGCGGTAACTGCGGCTACGCGTTTCCACCAGCCTGGATAGCAATTGGTATATCTACCCTGGCATTGCCTAGTTGTGCCGTGTCACCTACCATATCGCGCCTTGTACGAGTTTGGTTTTCTCCCGTAGCCCGTGTGGTATCCTCTAGTGGCTTCCCGATCAGGAGGGGCTATGATATTGGACGGACTACTGGGACTATTACGTGTTAAGGTGGAAAATGTAAAGCCTTAACGCTATTTAAAAGTAAGTTTATTTTATAAATAGACACTATTATAATAGCGCAATATACTACATAGTAAATAGTTTAACGGATCCTTAGGAGATGTAAATCCCGAACATCTCTTGAGTTACTGTACTCATATTTATATTCTGTTTATTTAACTCACATAAGATATTCTAGTCTGACTCGGGTGTTTTTGTCTATTCAAATTCGCTCGGGTCAGTCCGAGCATTTCAGGATAGCAGATTTTAGCTTTGGAGGACGAAGACGAAGAATAAGTATTATGTTATATATAGTATTACACCACACTCTTTCTATTCCGCTGCATTGCTTGTATTGGTATGTGTAACTCTGATATTTATTGTAAAAGAAGAATCAAGCTTTTGTAAACTGTTTATGAACTGTATATTTGTTATTATATTTTATCCTTCCGCTGTGAGATTCTGTTTTTGTTTTTATTTCTTCTCTGTTTTCCTTATTTACCCCATAACAATCCGCCCTTGCGTATGCTTTGAATTGGCACGTGTGTCGGTTTAAAGTGTGCAAAAAGGCGGGATGTTACATGTAAGGTTATGTAAAATCAGTTTTTGCCCTGTGATTTATTTTAAGTATATGTGAATATAGATAACAATAGAAAATACTTTTAGCAGCCTGTTTAAAATCAACTTATTTAAATTATTCAGCTACTAAGGAATTATTTAAGAATTTTTTTTGTTAAATTGAATTAATGGATTGTTTGGTTATTTCAAATATTAATAAAACCATACAATGTTTATATAAGGTTCAAATCGGGTAGAGATGGCTCGGATGGAATTGGTTTGCCAAACAAAGATCAAAGGTGAGTAATCTCACACTCTGAAATTTATTTAAATTTAAATGGCTAAATTTAAATAAATGGATGAAATGATTGAATTGATTTGATATGCACTGTGAACTGATGTTTGGGTGACCTTGGTTTTTGATGATTCGTGCATTGATTGTTGTTTGACTCGAAATATTCAGGTTTTGAATAGTTTTAAACTCCAATCATTGAATTTAGTAATCAAAGGGTTGAATTAATTAATTTATGAAGTGCAAGTAATTCAGAATAATTATTGAATAGTTTGTTAAGTTAAGTAATTACTAAATGTAATTAATAAAAATATAATCACTTTGCTAAACTGATCAAGAGATTGATTAAGAGGACTAATTAAGGAATAATTGATTTATTTAATGGAATAAATAAAAGATAGTTAATTTTAGTTTGGGATTAATCGAAATGGTAAATACGGTGGTTTAAATTGAAGTAATTTAATCTGATTAGGATAAACTAAAATATAATTGGAATCCTCAGTTTATATAATTAATGATGAGATCAAAGATCGATTAATTCAGATTGATAAATCCATAATAAGTGACTTATGTGAAATGAGTTAATAAGTAATTAAGGATAAATGAAATTAATATTGTTAATTCAATTTATGAGGTAATTAAGATTATTTATTGATTTTAGTTACAAATAATTAATATTGTGAAGTTAATTAAAAATAATTACTTGAATGTAATTGGAGGATATTTAATCCATGGTAATTGATTAAGATGAACAAGCGAAGGATGATCGATTAATTGATTTGAAAATTTATCAATAACAACAAAAGAAATCTAAGAGATTGAGATTGGAGATTTAATTATAATTAGTTAAATTAATTTTCGTAGCAAATCGAGTTTTGTGTATGAATGATTGGATGGTATTTGATGTTTTGATGAGTTGATACTTCTGACATGAAATGTCGCGTTTTTCATTTGGATATTTTTGGTCAGGATGGCGTGAGTTTTCGAAAAGACCGGGGTCGGGTATTTGGGAATACCCGAAACCACTTCGAATTTTCTATAGATTGATATGTGGAATCTATAGTCTGGAAGGAAGTGATTTAAAGGAATTGGACTATTTTAATCTAAATCTTGGAATTTAGAAAATGGGTGAGTGGAATAAGTGTTGTCTATAGCAAAATTGTGAATTGAATAAATTGATATATGTTACCCCGGATTTATATAAGTTGATTGCTTTGGTATTCCATGTTAATTGGGTTTACTCACGCTGGTTTCCAGCCTGACCCGGGTGTTACTTTGGTGTAATGCTCGGGTCAGACCAAGTATTACAGATTTTCAGGTAGGTCGTTCTGGAGCTCAGGAGGCGAGCTGGATGGGAAGAACGCGTAGAATATTTCCGCTGTAATTATATTATTGTAATTCTGTGATAAATTGATTGTATATGACCAGCATTTGAATATATGTGAAACCCTAATGTATTGAAATGTAATCGACAGATATAGTGTTCTTTTGTAAGCTATTATTATTTATTATTATATCTTGTCCGCTGCGATTGTGAGATGTTTGGTGTTTCTGTTCTTCTTCTTCTTCTATCTCTTTCTTCTTTTTCATAACTATTTGGAATTTTTGGGTTAGAAAATTTCAGGTCGTTAAATTTGGTATCAGAGCAAGGTTAAGCGAGAACCTTGGCTCTGGTGGGGATTACTCATTGAATAGAGTCCGTAGTACTCTAGAATGAGTTGAGTATGTATGTGTGTGTATATATATATATATATATATATATATGAGAGCGTACTTGTTATTTGCTCATAAAGATTTTTAATGATTTTATATAAAAATATATTTTGATATATATAGTAACATTTCCTTCTAATGAATATTTAGGTGATTGGTTGTTAAATTATTGGAATTAAGTTAAGAAGTAATATAAAATACGACCAAATTGAAACTTATAACCAAAGTTGAAGGATAAACTTATATAAACAAATTTAATTTGGAAAAAAAAACAAAATTGTAAATGTAATTTATAAATTGAAATAAACTTCATAAATAAATGAGATTATAATTTGAAATAGACTTCCAGAGAATATTTGAAAATAAAGTAAGATGAAAATTTCAGGGTAATGTTTAATATGAATTGGATGGATTGGAAATTTAAACTTCCTTTGGATTTGAAAGTGGTTTCCAAAGGTTTTGGAGGAATAATAGCATTATTTCAAAAATATTTTTGTGTTGAATTTGTAATCTGGGAGATTTGAAATCAAAAATATTTGGAAGTGTTTTTAGAGAGATAGAAGCATTGAACTCTTTTGGTCACTAGAAAATAACGTCGGTGATGACTGCAGCATCATCGATGTTCATTTTCGAGTTTCTAGAAAAGAAAATGCTACCAAATTATTTTAAATTGGAATTTAACTTGGAAAGTTAAATGGTGATTTGAATTGGGAATTTGTGCGATCTTAAAACGGGTTTGAGATTTAAAAATTGAGAATGAATGGACGTTTAAAAATAAATTGGATGATACCATCCTATTGTTAATAAAAATATTTAAATTGAGAATGGTATAGTATAAATAAAATAAATTTGAGTAATTGAATTGTAAAATTAAACTTGTTTAAGATCCGGCTTCAAGCTGGAAGATAAAATTGAGTAATAAATTAAATTCTTAAAATAAAATAGTATTGAAGTAACAACCCCGGGTTTTGCATCATTTTCTATAATCGTCGTTAAACGATTAATTTGATAACTAATTGCTGTTGGGATTTCAATGGGTTGAAATTCGTTTGAAAAATGGTTAAAGAGTTTTGCGGGCTTTGAATCTTGGCCCATATTTTATTGGTGCCGTGTTATAGTGATTGTCGTTCCCCTCTCTCTCAATTCATTTTTTTTGCTCGATATCAAACCCTAAATTAAACATACGAAATAAAAGAAAAAAAATGGCCACCTCAAAATTTTCCTCGTTCACTCGTCTTCAAAGTAGGGTTTTGGTCAAATTGAAGATGCCGACTTTTGGTGGAAGATGGTTTCGTGCCAGCTCTGTCGATCGGCGTCTACTTCCTTTACTCAGGGCTCCATCAATTCGCTTCGGATAAGGTGAGTGACTATTATCACTCACGTCTATTGCAAGCTTTGGTGTTTTATGACTTGTTCAAACTCGCGACTTTTGCTGTTTGATATTACGATGTTGATATGGTTTGACTTACGATTCATGTGATGTTGTTCGACTTACGACTTTTGACCGTATTCAATTTTGTTTCTATGCTGATTTGAACTGTTCGTATTTCTTGGGCATCACTGTTTCGATTTAGATTTTGTTGACTTCGGACATCTGATGTTGTTGACTTTTGCTTGGTAACCATACTATGCTCGGCCATTCAATCTTCTTATGGGTGTTCGAGATGGTTACTGTCTTGTTCCAATTTTCGATGTTGCTTGTTATTGATTTCGCTTTTGGGACTTTGGCATGATATCGTGATAGTGGTTAGCCTCGGTAGGACCACAGTTTTGAGTTTGATTTGAAATTGCTACTTTAAATTCTTTGTTCAATATTGCCTTAACTGACCAAACATTTTAGTTGCTGTTCATCTCCAGTTTGCAATTTGACTCTTTTTGGTTGATGTTGTTTCTCACATGTATGTCGAGACTCTCATTTGTCTGTGATATTGCCTTTTCATGGTGATGTTCACACTGCTACGTTGACTTGGAATTGATGCATATTGAACTGTTGTAGATTTGTGCTCATGTATATTAGCTTCTTGCATCACTTGAGACTGCACTTGTATTGTCTCCGGCTTTAAGAATATACGCCTGGACCTTGATATGGGTACTTAGTATCACTTGTTGTTATGGTTTTGTTGCTTCACCATACTTATGCATCTTCAGTTAGTATTGGTTCTTGTAGACATGCTTAATACACACTCCAGCCTTCATGTACACTTGATGTGCTTGTCACTGCATTTGAGTAAGTCTTGGTCGACACTTACTGTTGGTCTTTGGTGCTTCTCTGTTACTTATTATTTGAACTGCTACACTATTGTGTGTTGCATTGTGTAGCGGTTGTTTCATTGCATCGAGTTCGGTCATTTCACCGTGACCTGGATTGCAGTCTCACTGCCCATACTGCTAGGATGTGTTTGCATTAGCTCCACGTAGAGACTGCACTTGGTATGACCACTGTCCATACTGTTATGTGGTATTTACATTTACTTCATGTAGCGGCTTCACCTGGTCATGCTATGATGTAGCTTGATCTTTGGTTAATATATATACATACTTAAGGTTGTAACTTGAATCCTATATATATATATATATATATATATATATATATATATATGCTATGCATTACATCATTTACCTGTTGCATCAATATCGGTTGCTATTGTGGAACCATGCGAGACAGTTGGCATTATGTTCCATGTATTCATTGAGAAGTTGAGTTGTATATATGCTGGTTGCCTAGTCTGGTTCAAGTTGCAGTGATACTACTTGTATTCTAGTTTCTCTGTACTTGGTCGCCTATAGTATGCATTATCACTTTGGGTAATAAAGATTGTTCATTCAAGTCTTATATGTGCTCTAGTAATGCATATAGCCAGTTTCACATGTATAACTTGTTATGGCATTTTGCTATCTACTTGGATATTTCAGTTGTACTTTGGAGTTTTAGTTGAGAATTGTGATTATCTTTAAGTGTTAAAATCAGTAGTACACATGTTGTCGTCCCTTTTGAGCAGTTCCATATATTTTGTCCATTGCATTGTTGCTGTTTCATTGGGTTTGGCCATCTATAAACTTCATGTGTAGTTTTGTCTACATCCATGCCTTGGTTTCACTTGCACTGTTATGTTGCTGCAGCTGAGTTGAGACGTGACTTGACCCCTGCAGTATTAATTTGCTGACAATAGTTGGAGTTATGATGACGTCTTGTACTGTAGTGGCAAGGCAGTGCACGCAAGCGTGTACTGCAGCCACACGGTATTGAGCTTTCTTGTGCATATTACATATGTCGTAGCGGCGAGGCAGTACACGCGTGCGTGTATTGCAGCCCTACTCGAATTGTCATTTTAATTGATATTTCAATTGGTTGACTGTTTCGTTTATTCAATTCAATATGTTTTGAATCATATTTTGATTTGGTTTAATTTAATGATTTTGTCGATATCTAATTATCTTTTGATAATTAGATTATGAGTTGCTAATTATTTATTTAATAACTGAATTTGTTAATTGTCGTTTTGGCAATTCTGATGTTTTCTAAATTATCTACATTGATATTCTTTTCATTTATCTTTGATGATGATTTGCATTTGCTGATCTATTGTTTAACACTGTTATGTGTTATATTTACCGTGATCCGATTTCTTTATTTAAGAATCGGATAGGTAAATTTATTGTGACTGTCGTCTATTGGTTACTTAATTAATATTGCTTCTGTGCACTAATAACTGAGTTTGAATTAGACTGACCCGTGTATTATTTTCATTTGAATGTAATACTCGGGTCAGACCGAGTATTTACAGGTTGTTGATATCTTACTTTGGGTTGCGGCTTGAGCTATGAAGTCACTTCATATCTTTTGGGGTAGTCATTTATAGTAGTCGGTTTATTTGTATAGGAAGATATGTATTCATGTATATTATATACGATAATGTACTTGTATATGTAACTTCCAGAGTTGACGATTGTAGTTGTATCATATGTACTATATCACATGTATTGTAACTGACTTCAGTTATTATATATATGAGACTTTTGTGTTATCTGTGTTCTTATTATATCTATTGTCCTAAACTATTATGAACCATCGTAGTTCGTTTTATACTAGAATTGGGTATGTCGATGAGAGTAAATAAATAAGAGATGAAAAAAAATAAAAATATATACCACTCTTATCGAGGTAACTAATATTAGTGTAAGGCCTAACTGCGGATGGCCGCTCCTATCCAGCCTTATTCTTCGTGATAACCGACAGTATTTCTTTTAATACTCTTTGTTATTGCGAGCATAGAGGTGGGGCGTCACAGTTGGTATCAGAGCTTGGGGTTTATGGACATAATATAAAATATAACTTAGATGGAACATGTGTTACAACTATATGTCGATGTTTTATTATGTTTTGATTCAAAACTAAAGTTTTGAAATTAGGATGGAATTTTTAAATATCTTTATTTAAAAATAAAAAGGGGAACTGTGTTTTGATGATTGATTGAGTGTGTTCTGTTTATCAGAGTGCGCAGCGGAAACAGTGACTGTCTTCGCTGAGTACGGCTGATAACCTTTTTGATTTAAAAATCAAATTATGAAATCGAAATAAATTTCATTTGTTGTTTACATAACTGTGTTTAATTTGTTGTCTTTGAAAATTTCGAATCCAATTTGAGAACTCGAAACGATTGCAGTTATGTGAATTTGTTGAGATTTTTGCTGTTTTAAATTATCTTCATTGAAGATAATAGAGTAATTTCTTTGTGTATATTGTAGTGTGCGTGCAAATATGAATTGCACGTTACTGCATTAATTTTACGTTGAACCGATGCTTAGTTATGTAACGTATTTTGTTGCCGTTAATTTTATAACGGGATTTTTACACCTATGCTAAATCTTTGAAGCACGGTGTTTTGTTGACATTTTAATGAATGAAAATTCACTGATATTATATTCGATGCAAATTATTTTGATGAGATTTTGACGTTTAAAAATTTCTGTCACTTTGACTTCAGTATCCGTCATATTTTAAAGTGGATTTTCAAGCGGTTATCCCGCAATGCTGATTTTGAGATTCGTTTCTACGTTGTTTTGAGAAGTACAATTTTCTTATTGAAATTGTTACTAATGTTGCTGTTTTTATCACGGATTGCAAATCGTTTTAAAAATAAAATTGTTTTTCAAATTTTTTATAGTTTATGCTTTCAAAAGAATGAGGAAGCGATTTAAACGATTCAGCAAAATCGAGGACTATGAACCCTTTCTTTTACTGATTCGCTTAATTCCGGACTTGTTCGTTTGAGAATGTAGATTATTTACTTTTATAAAATAAATAAAATTGTTTTCAGAATTTTTACAGTTTCGTTTTCAGAAGAATGAGAAAGTGACTTAAACGTTTCAGAAAAATCGAGGATTATGACCCCTTTCTTTTACTGATTCTGTAACACCCCACCCCGAGACCCACCTTAGTAAAGAGAATTAACAAGTAATTCCGTCTACTAAAACGGAGAATAGGGCTGGTTAAGGGCGACCATCTCTAATTTTGTCTTAAACATCTATTGAATACGTCGATAAATGCAATATAACTTTTTTTCAACTCAAGTGGATCGACATACCCAGTAAATGCTTAATCCAAAACTATAGGTGGTTAACGGATCTATCAGAACAAAGTACAATAACTGAATGTAAATCACATCACAGAACAGTAACCAACATCATATATATACATATACACTGATACATGTTTAGTACAATACAATATGAATACAATAAAGGTGGTACTCGACCACACCATAAATATCGAATGAAATATAACTACATCAGAGTATGCGGAAGAACAAAAACTACTCAACAGAAAGAAGAGCTGATATCCAACATCAACTTCAAGCTAAGTCTGATAGATGATACCTGAAACAACTCGGTCTGACCCGAGTGATAAACACATGGGTCAGGCAACTGAATCTTATCGTTAGAAAGGAATACGATAAGGTAAAGAGAAGAGCTTCGCAACGGGATAACATAAGTAGGTACGAACATCTAGGGTTGATATCAAGTAACTTCACTATGTCTTTATGGTGGTTTGCATATACATATACTTGGGTTAATCTGAAGGAATTCATGTATATGGTATAAGGGAAAACATTCAAACATTATCCATGAATGAATAAATCTCTCAAGTCGTACATAAACCCCAAGTATAAATCCATAAAATTCAAAATCACCAAAATCCTCAAAGAAATCATATTTGCCTTATTTACATCTATAAGGCCAGGTAAACACACCAAAAATGGTGAAATTGAAATCATCATAACTCATAAAAGAAATCTCATATTGGCCAATTATTACATGAAAAAGCATGTTGCACGTGCTATTTACCAGTACTTTTCACCATCATGGTACCATATCCATCTCTCGACCGAAATCCTCATCTCGAATTAATCCGGTCTATGACGTCATCTATATTCTCCCCGAACACCCGCCATCAAAAGTGATTGGAGCACCTCACTCCAATCGGTGTCCGCTGAGTCCCCGCCATCAAAAGTGATCGAGTCAAGTATTACTTAACCCGATCGGGACTCTAAGTACTGGTAGTTCTCTCAGAATGTGTCAACAACTCTGGGATAGTAACCCGGAAAGTGGTAACGTATGTCCCATACCATACGCTCTCACTTAGCGGTTTTCTAGCCGCTAGTTCGTGCCACACTAAGAAATCATCAACATCATCAAAAGAATCGCCTCATGTCATCGGCGTATGGTATAAGATGCTAAACCTGTCTCATCTCATCGACGAGTTGAAACTCCATAAAAACATCAAAATCATCAAATTCCATCAAAATCTTGCCTCATATCATTGGCAAGTATATCTCCATCAATATAGTCCTAATCTCGTATATACCCCTGAATAGGAGATCTCGGACTATACGTATTAGCCAAATGGACTAATATAATCTCAAACTCATACTACAATGTGGTTATCATCAAGGAGGAAATCAAACGATTCCTCAAAATCGTTTCGGTAGTACAAGTCCGAAATTAACCGATAAAGTAAATACTCAAGTCCCATACCTCGCGGATTTACTAAATCGTTTAATTTATTTCCTTATAGGTCCGAAAAAGCATAAAAGTAATTAAAGTAAATAAAATTAATTATAATATATTTTACTAGAGAAAACGGGATTTTAAACCAATTTATAGAAATTTACCTAAAGGATTTTGAGTGAAAACCCATCATTTAAAGAATTTTAATGATTTTTGAAAGCCTAGAAAATAAAGAATAATTGTTTAAAAACCTTTAAAAATGTATAAAAACATTTATTGCTCAAACCATGATTTTAGAAGATTTTATGCAATTTATTCGAATTTTTAAAACTCAGAAAAACATCAATTTGCAATTTAATCGGCAAAAACCGATATTCAAATTTTAAATCGAATTTAAAATCAATTTAAATTCAAGTCACATTCTAAATTTACTAGTCCATTTCTGGACAAAAGTATCAATGTTAGCATCAAATTTCGTAGTAAAATTCTTGCAAAAGCATGCAAATGAAATCATCAAAGTCGAACAATTACATCAATATTGGGGCAGTTCATAACAGACCAACATTGAAAACATCAATTTTCCACCATGCAAACTTCGAAATTCTACAAAACACAAAATACAAAAATTGTAGCCAACGGCCTCAGGTTTCCAAAATTTCATTAATTTTGATATTGCGATCAGTAACGAAGAAGTTATGATCGAAATACTACTAAGAAAGAAATTATTTGCGCTGCCTGTCAACACAGGACAGCGTTGAAAATGCCAATTTTCCACTATGTAGACCTCTAAATCAGTCAAAACCGAAAACATGAAAGTTGTGGCATATTTTACATGGATTTCAGAACATCCAAGAAATCAAAATTCCGATATGTAACACAAAAGTTATGGCGAAAACACTAACCAGCCACTAGAATATTCTGGGCTTAATCCCTCTCAGATTTACATTTTTGACAGCAACTAAGAAGGTTCCAACGGATTCAAAACCCAATGAAATTTAACATGAAAAAACTATAATCAGTCCTCTACAATATGAAAAAAGAGTGGCATCAATCCGAAACCGGACGAGCCAGATATGAGCAAAACAAGACATGACATTTTCAGCATCAATCAATATAGAATAGAGGTAAAATTCAACATATTTAACCAAATATTTCAAGCAAGAGATTATTTGCTGCTGAAATTTGTTCACTTACAGTTGCTATAAGCCTTAGCTTACCTATTAGCAGTAAAAAGATGATAATTTAGGCTTGAAGATGGAAATTTTCAACTCGAATTCGCCTTTGCCGGACCTATGATTGCTGAAAATAGGCATGCAAGAGAAGATAAATTACAAAACAAGAATTACAACAAAAAAATATGGATTTCTCCTCAAATTAAAGATAGAGAAGGATGGATATTACCTTCTTGTTGAATTAGATCCGAATTTCTATTGATTTAGCAAAGAATTTTATTAATTATGGCTAGGGTTTGAGAAGGCAGCCATTGTTTCTAATTTTTGAACTTCTACCATTCCTTTTCTCAAATGAGCTGAAGGAGGAAGAAGTGTACGTACTTCTTTCCTGGCTCCAGAAGTTTCTCTAGTGGATATTGGGTTTGGGCTTAACCCAATGACCCATATTAACTTTACTTAGGCAAAAATTTGTTTTAGTTTATTTACACTAATACAATACTTAAATCTTCATAACTTCTACATTTTCAATCCGTTTTTAATGATTTTGGATGCGTTGGATTCGTTATGTCATCTAGTTTCTAATAAAATTATCAAAACATAAGTTTTAACAATTTTGTTATTAAATTTTCATTTATTACTCAATTTATCCAATTTTCCCATAGTTGCAAAATAAATTGCAAATTTAATACTATTGGTTAAATTTTCTATTTGTTGCTGCTTTAGTGAGTATCTGTTTGTTACTCACGATCTTGAGATGCATTTGATTTGAGATGGATTGACTTATTTGAATTAAGTCCAATCCTTTGTTTTTTTTAGGATCCTATTGTATATTTAGGTTTCCTATTTTGACTGGTTTATTATTTCTATCACTTTGGAATGTTAATGATGATTCCGAAGTTTCTGAATTCACTCTTGAGTATCGAGATGTTGATGACATATCTCGAATTCCAGTCAAGGTGACTTTATTGAGTTTTGTGAGTCCTTTTGGATCTAACATCCAATCGAGCAATCGAGTGTTGAGGTAACCTTATTCCTGGCTCTTAGCTCTTCGGTTATCCTTCCACGAGGATATCCACTAAGGAATGAGGTGAGTTTCTAGATTGTTCAAGTTTGATTGAGTTTATCATTCAGTTTTTTTGAGTTATCCTTTTCATATACTCAATCGATGTTATTTTTTGTAGCATTACTTTGTTTGAAGTAATGATTTATTGTTTGTTTGCTTCATCTCGTTCAAGAAGAATATCTTGCTAGTCTTATATCTTGATGATTTTTGGGAGTGGCTCGTGACATCGTAAGATTGACGAACGCTCTATCTCCTTCTGTTGATTTCGAGAATCGAATATTCTGCGAATATCTCTATGCATTCTCTTAATGTTCTTTGGTTTGAGTTTTGAAGCTACATAAATATGAGCTTTAAAGAGAAATTTGAGCTTTGAGATATTTTTTTAAAAAAAAATCAAAGAATATTTTGAGAATAAATTTAGATGAGTAGTATTTCTTTTATAGAAATAATTTGAGAGTGTTGGGTTGTCCATCGAGTAGTTAAGAGTTCTGGTCGGTACGCCTGATCAACGTTATCGATAGGAATCTCCTAAATACTATGATGAGGCAATTAGACACGATGGTTTGTGTTTTTAAAAAAAAATTGAAAATTATATTTTGGATTTGTATATTAAATTTATTTTTGAATGGCAATTGCAGCCATTGATTTTAGAGACGAGTAACAGAGTGCGAGGCAGTTTTGATCGTTTGATCGACTCTGCAGCCAACAGATATATCTATTTATTAGAGATTCAATAGAGAGGCAATGATATTTATTTATTTATATATTTATTTTGAAATTATAAAGATGAGAATATGTGAGAAAATTATTGAGCTATACTTTATTTAAAGTATATTTTGAGATTTTAGAATTATATTATATACATTGGATGTTTTAAGAGAAGAGTTATAAGGGGATTTGAAGATCGTTTTAAACTATTTAAGGGGTTTAATAAAAAGACTAAAGAGAATTTAAACTCTTAATTTATTTTAAGGAATATTATTATGGATTTACAAAATCTTTTGAAAATTAATTTTGAAGTATGAGAAGAAATTTAGACTTTTAATTTGAGTTTTAAATTACTTACTAAGTAGTATAGTACGGAGTTTGAAATTTTTAAATGTTAAAAATTGATATTTAAAATTTAAAAGATTTTGGGATTTAAAAATTCTAGATATCTTGGATTGAAAAGTAATTTGAGCTTATATCCTTATTTCTTGAGTATATTCTATCCTTGAGTTAATATCAACGACATGCCTTATCGCGGTCGTTCGAGTTTGGTGGCCTTGCAAGAAGTCATTCCGTGATTTATTCATCTTGTCTATTGTGTTTATCTTGTTGTGAGGATGTTCTTTCCGCATTATTATGCAGAAAATCTTATTGATGATATTCTTTATTGCTTAGAGTTTGGGTTTAAGTGAGTTTGGTCCCGACTCAATTCGTAGAGTTTTGTGAAATCAATCATTTTTCATTGATTAATTGTTGAGCATCTTATTGAGTTTTTTTTCGAAGATGGGATATCTTTGAAATTCTTTCAAGTTACTTGGAAAATTCGATGGTTTGCTAATCGCTATATAAGCATTTGATGGGCCATTGGATTAACCAAGGAAGTTTTTCCTTGTTTCTCTCTACCATTCTATGTTGAGAATATGAATGGTTTGAGTTTCGAGCTTCTCTTTTATCCTTTGTCGATTGAATAAATTGTGTTGAATACAGATTTCTCCTAGAAATTGCGAGGACGCAATTTTTATAAGAGGGGGAGTCTGTAACAACCCTGGTTGGAGATTACCGTAAATATTAAATTATAATGAATATTATAATTTAATATTGGAATTAATTGAATTAATTGGAAGAAAATGATGAATTATATTGTTTATTTGGAATAAACAATATAATATGAATAAATTTTGGGAGAACAATATAAAATAAGGTTTATTTCAAATTAAATGATTGAAGCAAATTTAAGATGAAGGAAAGATGAAGTAAACAACTTAATTGTGATCTTTGAGTTGGAAATTGTCATTAATGGAATTTAGTAGGAGCATTAAAGGAATATTGGCAATTTATTCCAATATTCTCCTTTTATTGTAAAATAAAAGGGAAAATAAAAGTAGAAAGATTTTATTGTATTAATAGTAATAAACATATGTGTGAGATAAAGTTGTTACTTTATTTCATGAATTTTGAATATAGAGATGCAACTATATTCAATTAACATGTACGATTTGGCGATAATGTAATTTATTGTCAAATTGCATCTTTTCTTTGTTAAATACAAAGAAAATTGTTAAATAATTATTTAATCATCATATGCATAATGAATTTGAATTTTTGGGCTAATGAATTGTAACAAAATAAATTAATCACTCCATTTCGATGGTTGGAGTGGTTTGGAATAATTAATGGAATTTTGTTTGGATTGGGGAAATCATATTGGTAATTTTAAAACCAATAATACATTTTATTGTAAAATAAAATGTGGGGAATAAGAAGAAAAAATAATCTTCTTTGAGTATAAAAAAAAATGGTGGACATGAGTAAAATAAAGTTTCTACTTTATTTCATGAATTTGAATGTAGTTAATTGACTACATTTGATTAAATTGATAATTTGTACAATATTGTGCTTGTTTGCCAATATTGTCATTTTATTAATTAAATATATATATATAAGAATGAGTTAATAAAATAATTAATCATGATAACTATGATTAAAATGTGAGAAATAATTTAATAATGTCTAAACCTGTATTTGTTTTGTTACAATTCATTAGCCCAAAAATTCAAATTCATTATGCATATGATGATTAAACAATTATTTAACAATTTTCTTTGTATTTAACAAAGAAAAGATGCAATTTGACAATAAATTACATTATCGCCAAATCGTACATGTTAATTGAATATAGTTGCATCTCTATATTCAAAATTCATGAAATAAAGGAACAACTTTATCTCACACATATGTTTATTGCTATTAATACAATAAAATCTTTCTACTTTTATTTTCCCTTTTATTTTACAATAAAAGGAGAATATTGGAATAAATTGCCAATATTCCTTTAATGCTCCTACTAAATTTCATTAATGACAATTTCCAACTCAAAGATCACAATTAAGTTGTTTACTTCATCTTTCCTTCATCTTAAATTTGCTTCAATCATTTAATTTGAAATAAACCTTATTTTATATTGTTCTCCCAAAATTTATTCATATTATATTGTTTATTCCAAATAAACAATATAATTCATCATTTTCTTCCAATTAATTCAATTAATTCCAATATTAAATTATAATATTCATTATAATTTAATATTTACGGTAATCTCCAACCAGGGTTGTTACAGATTCGCTTAATTCCGGACTTGTCCGTTTGAGAATGTGAAATGTTATTTTTGGAATACACAATTTACACTTTCAAGGAAACGATGAAGAGATTTAAACGATGTAGCAAAAGTGCGGAGTATGGAATCACACTTTTACTATTTCGGTTAATTCCGGACTCGTTAATTGAAACATTTGTTGTTTGATGATTTTGATGATTTTACACGTTCAAGGAAACGATGAAGAGAATCAAACGATTTAGTAAAAACACATGGTATGGGACATGTGCGTTTGCTATTTCAGTTAATTTCAGACTCGTTAATTGAATATATGATGATTTTCGTGTGCTTTCGAGCCACTATGTTGGACCTACGGGTCATATGTTGGACCTTCGGGTCAATACCAGTACCAGACCTTCGGGTCATATGTTGGATCTTTGGGTCATTTGTTGGGCGCCAAAATTATGTTGGGTACTTGGTAGGCTTCGGCCATATGTTGATGCACGTGCGGCGTAGCTAAAACTCGCCATTTGTTGGGATCGATCCACCTTTTATGTTGATTTTCTAGATCATCTTAATTGATTTCTAGATATTTGTTGTTTCCAATTATCTGCAGGTAATTGGATATTTGTTGATATGAGTTCTAATTATCGTTTTTGATAATTAGATATTTGTTGATTTGATTATCGTTTTTGATAATCGAATATTTGTTGATTTGATTATCGTTTTTGATAATCGAATATATGTTGATTTGATTATCGTTTTTGATAATCGAATATTTGTTGATTTGAGATTTGATTATCGTTTTTGATAGTAGAATATATGTTGATTTGATTATCATTTTTGATAATCGAATAATTGTTGATTTGAGATTTGATTATCGTTTTTGATAATAGAATATATGTTGATTTGATTATCGTTTTTGATAATCGAATAATTGTTGATTTGAGAATTGATTATTGTTTTTGATAATCAAATATTTGTTGATTTGATTATCGTTTTTGATAATCGAATATTTGTTGATTTGAGATTTGATTATCGTTTTTGATAATCGAATATATGTTGATTTGATTATCGTTTTTGATAATCGAATAATTGTTGATTTGAGAACTGATTATTGTTTTTGATAATCGAATATTTGTTAATTTGATTATCGTTTTTGATAATCGAATAATTGTTGATTTGACATTTAATTATCGTTTTTGATAATCGAATATTTGTTGATTTGAGATTTGATTATCATTTTTGATAATCGAATAATTGTTGATTTGAGATTTGATTATCGTTTTTGATAATCGAATATATGTTGATTTGATTATCGTTTTTGATAATCGAATAATTGTTGATTTGAGATTTGATTATCGTTTTTGATAATCGAATATATGTTAATTTGATTATCGTTTTTGATAATCGAATAATTGTTGATTTGAGAATTGATTATTGTTTTTGATAATCGAATATTTGTTGATTTGATTATCGTTTTTGATAATCGAATAATTGTTGATTTGAGAATTGATTATTGTTTCTGATAATCGAATATTTGTTAATTTGATTATCGTTTTTGATAATCGAATAATTATTGATTTGAGATTTAATTATCGTTTTTGATAATCGAATATATGTTGATTTGATTATCGTTTTTGATAATCGAATAATTGTTGATTTGAGAATTTATTATCGTTTTTGATAATCGAATATATATTGATTTGATTATCGTTTTTGATAATCGAATAATTGTTGATTTGAGAATTGATTATTGTTTTTGATAATCGAATATTTGTTGATTTGATTATCGTTTTAATAAATGGATATTTGTTGAATTGAGATTTCTGATTGTCGTTTTGATAATTGGACCTTTGTTGTTTTCTGATTACCGTTTTGGTAACTGGATATTTGCAGTTTTGCGATTTCTGTTTTCTGAATTATCTATTGATAATTAAATTTTGTTGAGAATTTGTGAATTTCTTTTATGAAATTGAAAGATTTCTTTGACGTTTGAATTCTCTACCTTTATTTTCTAGCTTAACCAGTTTATGTTAGAAAATTTATTATTAGTAACGACCTTAATTATGAAAATTGCGGGGACGCAATTTTTATAAGGAGGGGAGTCTGTAACAACCCGGGGTTTTGCACCATTTTCTATAATCGTCGTTAAACGATTAATCTGATAACTAATTGCTGTTGGGATTTTAATGGGTTGAAATTCGTTTGAAAAATGGTCAAAGAGTTTTGCGGGCTTTGAATCATGGCCCATATTTTATTGGTGTCGTGTTATAGTGATTGTCGTTCCCCTCTCTCTCAATTCATTTTTTTTGCTCGATATCAAACCCTAAATTCAACATACGAAATAAAAGAAAAAAATGGCCGCCTCAAAATTTTCCTCGTTCACTCGTCTACAAAGTAGGGTTTTGGTCAAATTGAAGATGCCGACTTTTGGTGGAAGATGGTTTCGTGCTAGCTCTGTCGATCGGCGTCTACTTCCTTTACTCAGGGCTTCATCAATTCGCTTCAGATAAGGTGAGTGACTATTATCACTCACATCTATTGCAAGCTTTGGTGTTTTCTGACTTGTTCTAACTCGCGACTTTTGCTGTTTGATATTACGATGTTGATATGGTTCGACTTACGATTCATGTGATGTTGTTCGACTTACGACTTTTGACCGTATTCAATTTTGTTTCTATGCTGATTTGAACTGTTCGTATTTCTTGGGCATCACTGTTTCGATTTAGATTTTGTTGACTTCGGTCATCTGATGTTGTTGACTTTTGCTTGGTAACCATACTATGCTCGGCCATTCAATCTTCTTATGGGTGTTCGAGATGGTTACTGTCTTGTTCCAATTTTCGATGTTGCTTGTTATTGATTTTCGCTTTTGGGACTTTGGCATGATATCGTGATAGTGGTTAGCCTCGGCAGGACCACAGTTTTGAGTTTGATTTGAAATTGCTACTTTAAATTCTTTGTTCAATATTGCCTTAACTGACCAAACATTTTAGTTGCTGTTCATCTCCATTTTGCAATTTGATTCTTTTTGTTGATGTTGTTTCTCACATGTATGTCGAGACTCTCATTTGTCTGTGATATTGCCTTTTCATGGTGATGATCACACTACTACGTTAACTTGGAATTGATGCATATTGAACTGTTGTAGATTTGTGCTCATGTATATTAGCTTCTTGCATCACTTGAGACTGCACTTGTATTGTCTCCGGCTTCAAGTATATACGCCTGGACCTTGATATGGGTACTTAGTATCACTTGTTGTTATGGTTTTGTTGCTTCGCCATACGTATGCATCTTCAGTTAGTAATAGTTCTTGTAGACATGCTTAATACACACTCCAGCCTTCATGTACACTTGATGTGCTTGTCACTGCATTTGAGTAAGTCTTGGTCGACACTTACTGTTGGTCTTTGGTGCTTCTCTGTTACTTATTATTTGAACTGCTACAATATTGTGTGTTGCATTGTGTAGTGGCTGTTTCATTGCATCGAGTTCGGTCATTTCACCGTGACCTGGATTGCAGTCTCACTGCCCATACTGCAAGGATGTGTTTGCATTAGCTCCACGTAGAGACTGCACTTGGTATGACCACTGTCCATACTGTTATGTGGTATTTACATTTACTTCATGTAGCGGCTTCACCTGGTCATGTTATGATGTAGCTTGATCTTTGGTTAATATATATACATACTTAAGGTTGTAACTGGAATCCTATATATATATGCTATGCATTACATCATTTACCTGTTGCATCAATATCGGTTGCTATTGTGGAACCATGCGAGGCAGTTGGCATTATGTTCCATATATTCATTGAGAAGTTGAGTTGTATATATGCTGGTTGCCTAGTCTGGTTCAAGTTGCAGTGATACTACTTGTATTCTAGTTTCTCTGTACTTGGTGCCCTATAGTATGCATTGTCACTTTGGGTAATAAAGATTGTTCAATCAAGTCTTATATGTGCTCTAGTAATGCTTACAGCCTGTTTCACATGTATAACTTGTTATGGCATTTTGCTATCTGCTTGGATATTTCAGTTGTACTTTGGAGTTTTAGTTGAGAATTGTGACTATCTTTAAGTGTTAAAATCAGTAGTACACATGTTGTCGTCCCTTTTGAGAAGCTCCATATATTTTGGCCATTGCATTGTTGCTGTTTCATTGGGTTTGGCCATCCATAAACTTCATGTGTAGTTTTGTCTACATCCATGCCTTGGTTTCACTTGCACTGTTTTGTTGCTGCAGCTGAGTTGAGACGTGACTTGACCCGTGCAGTATTAATTTGCTGACAATAGTTGGAGTTATGATGACGTCTTGTACTGTAGTGGCAAGGCAGTGCATGCTAGCGTGTACTGCAGCCACACGGTATTGAGCTTTCTTGTGCATATTACATATGTCGTAGCGGCGAGGCAGTACACGCGTGCGTGTATTGCAGCCCTACTCGAATTGTCGTTTTTATTGATATTTCAATTGGTTGACTGTTTCGTTTATTCAATTCAATATGTTTTGAATCATATTTTGATTTGGTTTAATTTAATGATTTTGTCGATATCTAATTATCTTTTGATAATTAGATTATGAGTTGCTAAGTATTTATTTAATAATTGAATTTGTTAATTGTCGTTTTGGCAATTCTGATGTTTTCTAAATTATCTACATTGATATTCTTTTCATTTATCTTTGATGATGATTTGCATCTGCTGATCTGTTGTTTAACACTGTTATGTGTTATATTTACCGTGATCCGATTTCTTTATTTAAGAATCGGATAGGTAAATTTATTGTGACTGTCGTCTATTGGTTACTTAATTAATATTGCTTTTGTGCACTAATAACTGAGTTTGAATTAGACTGACCCATGTATTATTTTCATTTGAATGTAATACTCGGGTCAGACCGAGTATTTACAGGTTGTTGATATCTTACTTTGGGTTGCTGCTTGAGCTATGAAGTCACTTCATATCTTTTGGAGTAGTCATTTATAGTAGTCGGTTTATTTGTATAGGAAGATATGTATTCATGTATATTATATACGATAATGTACTTGTATATGTAACTTCCAGATTTGACGATTGTAGTTGTATCATGTGCACTGTATCACATGTATTGTAACTGACTTCAGTTATTATATATATGAGACTTTTGTTTTATCTGTGTTATTATTATATCTATTGTCCTAAACTATTATGAACCATCGTAGTTCTTTTTATACTGGAATTGGGTATGTTGATGGGAGTAAATAAATAAGAGATGAAAAAAAATAAAAATATATACCACTCCTATCGAGGTAACTAATATTAGTGTAAGGCCTAACTGCGGATGGCCGCTCCTATCCAGCCTTATTCTTCGTGATAACCGACAGTATTACTTTTAATACTCTTTGTTACTGCGAGCATAGAGGTGGGGCGTCACAATTGAACTCTTATTTGAACCTTGAAATACGTAAGTAAAGATAATATAAAATGATATTTTGAGAATTGGACTCAGAAAATTAAATTGTTTAAGAACTTTAAATAAAGGTTAGTTTGGTTTAAAGAGTTAAACCAACCTTGAGAAATCTAACTCGAATTTATATAATTCGAGGTGAGTTAAAGTTGAAATTTAAATTCCATTAGTATAAATGGAATTTGGTTTGAATTAAGTGGAATGTAAGTTGAATTGTTGGGGAAGTGAACAGTTGACTCTTGGCTATTTTCAATATAAATTGTTTTAATATAAACTTATTTTTTTTCTATGCTATTAAATATATACAACTTTTCTTTATTAAAGCCAAATTATGTTATACTGGTTTTACAATTATTTTTAGAGCTATTTAATCGGTTCTCAAATGTTTTCTAAACCAATTACTATTTTTCAACTATTTCACAAACTAATTTCTATTTTTACAACTATTTTGCAATTATTTGAAAATTTTGAAACTATTTAGCTATCTTTCAACTATTTTACAGTTAGTTACCTATTTTATAGCTATTTTGGAAACTAATATTTATTTTTCAACCACTTATCTATTTTTTTAAAATTTTCAAGCTATTTTCTAAATATAAACTGGTCGGAGTTCAAACTGTTATGAATTTAATACCCAACTGAGATAGGAATTGAAGTGATAATCCAAATGAGGATTAATGTAAAGGTGGATAAGTGAATGGAAAGGAAATTGATATTGAAAAGAGTAATCAAATTGGAATGTTTGATTTTGAATAAACAAAGTTATGCATCTCGGTTATATGTAAGATGAAACTTCCCTTGTTAAGTCTATTGCCGGAAGAAAGAATTTGTGAAGGTGTTTGAAGTATAAAAAGAGTTTTATACAAGATTGGAAAGATCCAAAGATTTAAAAATTTATATATCTGAATATATATATAAAGGATCTTATGAGGAATTTGGAAAGAGGTTGTGGGAACCTTTGGATTTGGAAAGGCTTTTGATTTTTGGGTAAAATCAATATTGAAATTTGGAAAGCCTAGTTTGAAAATTATCGACTTTTGGAATAATCGATTTTGTGTAAAGGAGCTTTGTATGATATCATTCTAGGTGTATGATTTGAAGATACTATATGTGTATAGTATAAAATGTTTTGATGATGGCTCTGGGGAAAAAGGCGCTCCGTTGAAATGAACTTCTCAGGAGTGCCACCGGGTGGTGCTGCCTTGAGCCCCAAGGGGGGTTTCTAAAGTTGATCCTGTGAGGAGTCCAGACAAAACTAGTTCCTGAGGATTATGAGTTGAGTATACCATAGAGAAAGTCGTATGTGCCGCTGAGAGCCAACAGTCTGCGTTTGATTTTATATCGGTAGACTGCGATCTATGTAGGAGTGGAGAAGTTACATTTCGACAGCGAAAATCAGAGGCCGCGGAGAGCCTGCAGTTACATGGACTTTTTCTGTGACGGCAACGTAACCCTGGATGTAACTGTGATCTGTTGTGTGGGTTCCACGGCGTAATCGAGAGGCTGCGGAGAGCCTGCAGTTACATGGACTTTTGCTGCGACGGCAACGTAACCCTGGAATGTAACTGTGACCATGGATGAGGATGATGATTTTCAGAGCATTGTCACCAAAGATATTTCTTCTATTTTCAACAAAACCGTTTTCAATATTTTCAATAAAATTATTTTCCAAGTATTTTCACTGGGTGTTGAAAACAGATTTACCACGTACTTATAGATTTTCAGTCCTACGCCTGATCAACGTATGACTGAATTTCTGTGAGAACAAGGATGGACCCACTGAGACATCGAGTTATAAGAAGTATTTTTGTAAAGAGCTATTTTATTATTAAGTATGAGGTGAATTTAAAAGCATTTTTAATTTTTTTTTAATAAAGATGTTGGAGCTTTGGAAAATAAATGAAATCCAAACTGGAATTTTAATGAAGTGAATTTGTAATTAAAATCGAACATTGATTTAGAAGTTGAAAGTAAGCTAATTGGCTAAATAATTATTTGGTTGAGTATATTAATAACATTTAACTTGGCTAAGCAGATGGATTGTAGGTTGATAATGGGTTTGGGGATGAATTTGAATTTTATATAGAATTCAATTTAGATTTAATAATGGATTAAATAAGAAGAAATGTTGTAAAATAAAAAAAAATTCAAATAGTCATGGTTTGAATGTGTTGGATTGAAAATGTGATGGATTGAATTACAAATAAAATTGAAATGTGATATGAATAATATTTAACGGAAGTTGCAAGAAAATTAGATATAAGAGAAGTGTCGTCATATGAAATTTATTTATAATAGTCGTGGTTTGAATTGCAACAAAACACAAGTGAATAATAATAGAAATGGTTGGGTTGCAAACAAAACACAAGTAAGTAGAAATAAATTAAGAATGGTTTTGTATAAATAAAATAAATTCGCAAATGAATTAAGAAAGTGAAATATAAAATGAGTTAATGGCATTAAATAATAAATGAATGAAGTCTGATAGAATAAAAAAACTAAATCAAAGTTGTGATTGGAATTGGATTATCAGACTGAACATAAGTTCGGTGGCATAATAATTTGAAGTATAAATGAGTTAAGTATGTGTTGGATATTATTTTGATAAATTGAGAGGGTGAATTAAAATTAAAATTAAAATTAAAGTAGATGGGCTAACTAAATTAATGGGATTTGATTAAATGAGAATCGAATGAAGTAAACTTAAGTTTGATGTTGGAATCAATTAAAGTATATTAACTTAAGCTTAAAAATTTATGGAAGCTTGGCTTCGAATAAGGATAAAAGCCCATTAAATAAAAGCTTGGATTGAATTAATTTAGGAATGGCTAGTAGTATACAAGAATGGAATGTGTTGAGCTAAATAAAAGGGGTTGAGAATAAATTAGAAATGAAATGGAATTAAATTCAGAAAGAGTGGAAAATTAATTTAAAGTAGTTATAAACTAAAATGAATCAAGCTGGTGAATTAAATGATGAATGGTTATGAATAAATTAAAATGGAATTTAATTAAACAAATGGAGTCGGAAATTAATTTAAAATGGTTATAAAATTTATGTAATTATCTATTCAAGTGGATATCATCAATTTGCGTAAAAATGATTGTTGTTTGGTGTAAACTAAAGTAATTAAATATGAGCTTGTTTGGATTAGAAACAAATTGAATATAAGCAATTGAGTTGTAACCCAATAAAATTGAATGAAATGGCTTATAAATTGGTTGAAAGCAATTGAATTAGCTTTAAGATTATATAAATCACGTATGGAAAGGTTTTAGTGCTTGTTGCTTATGATATTCATGCGTAGCTATTGAAAATAAGTGAAATGCTAATAGATTTTATTTATATGACACTTACATATTCAAATTGAGTAAGTACAGGTACCTAAAGGCCGTTTGGCTGGATTTGGATTGCACAAATTGCTAAAATTAATAAGCTGCTTGCTTAAAATGCTAAATAAGGTACGCCTACGCAATAAAAATAGGAAATATGAACTGTTTTTGCTTTTTCCGACCGGGTGGGTCGATGTATATATATTTATATCTCTTGTCAAATTGCAAAAGCTCCTCCGTACAAAGGAGACTCTGTCAAAATTTTCTGAAAATTTTGGGAGTTAGAAAATTTTCGGAAATTTTTGGAAATTTTTTTATTAACGACAAAACAATTTTAAATTTGAAACCAAAGTAAATTAGTAAGTGAAACTAATATGAATCAGTTATAAATGAAAGATGCAAAACAATATTCAAATTTTAAAGTAAGTTGAAATCGTATGAAGTGGAGAAAACTAGTTTGAATAGAAATGGATATGAAAACTTCTGTAAGGAAAAGTATGTAAAGATTTAAAAGGGCTATGATGGGATATTATTGCTAAGTAGGTCATGCAGGTATTAAGGGAAAGGAAATTGGATTTTGTTCCAAAAGATAAATGTGAATTGCCCGACAAAAAGGTATGTATTTTAATTTTTGTATGCATTGGATTGATTTTTTGATCTAGCCACTTGGCTTTCTGTTTTCTTTTTGAAATTTGGGAGCCCGTAGAGGCCTTTTGTAGTAGTACCGCGCTAGCCGCGCAAAGGAGACGCTGCCAAAATTTTTCGGAAATTTAGAGAGTTAGAAAAAATTTTGAGAAAATTTTGATAATTCAAAATTTGGTTTTAAATTGAAATTTAGATGATTGAGCAAAGGGATGTTGTTGAAAACTATAGAAGGTTTTGGGAAGTTGGTTAAGGTGATAGTGAGTCTTAAATATAAGATAGTTGGTAGGATGTTGAATTGTGGGTTTGGGAAAAAGTAAACGGGTTTTGGTCCATTCTTCCTAACTAGTAATTTCGGGGACGAAATTCTTTTAAAGGGGGAGGAATGTGACGACCCAGAATTTCTAACAATTTAAATTTGAATAGTTAATTGATTTTAAAATATTTAAAGGTTAATTTTAACTTGAATTCAAAATATCAATATTTACTTGATAATTAAATCATTGAATTGTATAGTTTAAATATTGAATTTAATAATTGAAATTGGGTAAATTGTTGAATCTGAGATTCTAAGCCTGTTTAAAATAATTTGAAGGCTTATAAAATCTACAATGATGATACTGAAGATAATAGAATGGTTGAAATTTAATGTAAAGGTAATTTTTTCGGTTTTGAAATTATATCGTTTAAATTGAATTTAAAAATAGCCTTCCGAGGCACCGTCTCAGAATTTGACGAAACCGGTTCCATTGGATCCGTAATAGTTAGTTGTTATGGGATTTCAATTTTCATAGAAATCGGAGTTGTCGTTTGTCCCTGGCAGCTCGAAATGCGTAGTACTATTTTAATCGATTTAATTTAAAATTTATCGTTTACTTCCGTAACTCGCGCATACAATCAAATTTGTCTCCGAAACACGCTCTATTGTGTTCGGAGTGCGGGTAGAATCTTATAAACGCCGGGCGGCTTGTCAGATTCGGAGTCCGTTCGATCAGCTTGTAAAATAAAAAAAAAATTACATAATAATGAGCAACCTTCTTCAACACGCCAATTTATCCTCTTAAAAAGTCGAATCTCCTCTTTCAGCTGAAATCCATTCTCCTCCCCTCTAATTCTCTTCAAATCGCGTTCTCATTCTTTATTAAAAAAAGGGGAGGGGGCAATCTTCGAAACCGAAAAATTACGGCAACGCGAAGTCAATCGTGCTCGACTCGGGAGCGTGAGCTATCATGGCGTACGCATGGCCTTCGATGCGTGCTAGGATGATGCACAGGCCGATTTGCAAAGTGATTCGAGCAATCTCGTTTTGGGGTCGCGATCTATCGTGGAAGGCTCCACGCCTCGTGCGTGCTCCGCGATGAGGGTGGCGGTGGGTGCCCAGGGGGTGTGGTGATGGTTCGCGAGAAGAGGGGCAGCGCTTTGGGGTTCGCGGCCTTGGGTTTGTGTCGCGACCGAATAGCAAGCTCAGCGACGGCATGGTGAGTTATAAAACCCTTATTTATCTATGGTATTAGAATCCCGAGTTAATGGTTATTGAGCTATCTCTCTCTTTTTTTTTTCTTTTTTTCCTTTTTTTTTTTTTTTTTTTTTCTTCTTTTTTTTTTTTTTTTTTTTTTTTGAGTTTTGCTATGTTTGAAATTAAATCAAATAAATATAGAATGAAATATATATGAATTTTAAGATGGAAAATTTCTTTTATATAAAAGGACTTTCGAAAATTAAATATATATAGAAATTTTGAAGTGTAAGGTTATGTAAAATCAGTTTTTGCCGTGTGATTTATTTTAAGTATATGTGAATATAGATAACAATAGAAAATACTTTTAGCAGCCTGTTTAAAATCAACTTATTTAAATTATTCAGCTACCAAGGAATTATTTAAGAATTTTTTTTGTTAAATTAAATTAATGGATTATTTGGTTATTACAAATATTAATAAAACCATACAATGTTTATATAAGGTTCAAATCGGGTAGAGATGGCTGGGATGGAATTGGTTTGCCAAACAAAGATCAAAGGTGAGTAATCTCACAATCTGGAATTTATTTAAATTTAAATGGCTAAATTTAAATAAATGGATGAAATGATTGAATTGATTTGATATGCACTGTGAACTGATGTTCGAGTGACCTTGGTTTTGGATGATTCGTGCATTGATTGTTGTTTGACTCGAAATATTCGGGTTTTGAATAGTTTTAAACTCCAATCATTGAATTTAGTAATCAAAGGGTTGAATTAATTAATTTATGAAGTTTAAGTAATACAGAATAATTATTGAATAGTTCGTTAAGTTAAGTAATTACTAAATGTAATTAGTAAAAATATAATCACTTTGCTAAACTGATCAAGAGATTGATTAAGAGGACTAATTAAGGAATAATTGATTTGTTTAACGGAATAAATAAAAGATAGTTAATTTTAGTTTGGGATTAATCGAAATGGTAAATACGGTGGTTTAAATTAAAGTAATTTAATCTGATTAGGATAAATTAAAATATAATTGGAATCCTCGGTTTATATAATTAATGATGAGATCAAAGATCGATTAATTCAGATTGATAAATCCATAATAAGTGACTTATGTGAAATGAATTAATAAGTAATTAAGGATAAACGAAATTAATATTGTTAATTCAATTTATGAGGTAATTAAGATTATTTATTGATTTTGGTTACAAATAATTAACATTGTGAAGTTAATTAAAAATAATTACTTGAATGTAATTGGAGGATATTTAATCCATGGTAATTGATTAAGATGAACAAGGGAAGGATGATCGATTAATTGATTTGAAAATTTATCAATAACAAGAAAAGAAATCTAAGAGATTGAGATTGGAGATTTAATTATAATTAATTAAATTAATTTTGGTAGCAAATCAAGTTTTGTTTATGAATGATTGGATGGTATTTGATGTTTTGATGAGTTGATACTTCTGACATGAAATGTCGTGTTTTTCAATTGGATATTTTGGGTCAGGATGGTGTGAGTTTTCGAAGAGACCGGGGTCGAGTATTTGGGAATACCCGAAACCACTTCGAATTTTCTATAGATTGATATATGGAATCTATAGTCTAGAAGGAAGTGATTTAAAGGAATTGGACTATTTTAATCTAAATCTTGGAATTTAGAAAATGGGGGAGTGGAATAAGTGTTGTCTATAGCAAAATTGTGAATTGAATAAATTGATATATGTTACCCCGGATTTATATAAGTTGATTGCTTTGGAATTCCATGCTAGTTGGGTTTACTCACGCTGGTTTCCAGCCTGACCCGAGTGTTACTTTGGTGTAATGCTCGGGTCAGACCGAGTATTACAGATTTTCAGGTAGTCGTTCTGGAGCTCAGGAGGCGAGCTGGATGGCAAGAACGCGTAGAATATTTCCGCTGTAATTATATGATTGTAATTCTGTGATAAATTGATTGTATATGACCAGCATTTGAATATATGTGAAACCCTGATGTATTGAAATGTAATCGACAGATATAGTGTTCTTTTGTAAGCTATTATTATTTATTATTATATTTTGTCCGCTGCGATTGTGAGATGTTTGGTGTTTCTGTTCTTCTTCTTCTATCTCTTTCTTCTTTTTCATAACTATCTGGAATTTTCGGGTTAGAAAATTTCGGGTCGTTACATTATTAGAGCCCAATCTTCCTTGTAAAATTTGATCTTTTTTATTGCATAAAATGGGACTTGATTAACCTCTTGTCTAAGCTCAGAAACCCAATCAGATTGCACTATTAAGATTGCTTTTATTTCTGGCTGATCATGTACTATGGATAGACTATCTGCAATAATATTTTCTTCCCCTATTTTGTATTCAACTTGATAATCATACCTTTGAAATTTGGCTAGCCGTTTCCCTTAAATTCCTGTTGTTAATTTCTAAGATAGTAAATGTTGTAGACTTTGATGACCAGTTCAAATTATAAACTTTATGCCTAGTAAATATTGAGGCCTTTTTCTATTGCATGAATCAAAGCCAGCAACTCTTTATCGTAAGTAGATAAGTGCAGATTTCCTTACAGTGCTTGACTAATATAAGCAAATGGCTTATTACCTTGAAGTGGTACTGCTCAAATACCAGACCTACATGCATCACACTCAACAATAAAATTCTTTGTTCAAATTAGGCTTAGCTAGAATTGGAGGGTTGATAATACAAGACTTTTGTTTGAAGAAGGCCTTTGTTGCTTCCTAAATCTAAAAGAAGGAATTCTTTTCTAGCATTGAAGTAAGAGGTTTAGCAATCAATCCATATCCTCTAAAAGATTTTCTATCGACCCTACAAGGAAAAGAAATCCTCTTAAAGCTTTGATATTTTGTGGTTGAGGCCATTTAAAAATTGCTTTTGTCTTTTCTTTATCCACTATAATCCTATTCTTTGAAATAATATTGCAACGACTTGCTTTTTTGGATGGTTTAAATCAATGATAAACCACACAGTCAGACCCAAACCATTCAAAAGGGAAGATTGTTATGGGGTAAGTAAGAAAAAATTAGAGAAAGAAAGAAAAAATTACAGAACCTCACAGCAGAATGACAAAATATAATAATCAAAAAAACAGTTCATGAATCTATTTACAAATAACATTGATTAGACCTTTATCATACAGATCATAGTTACATAAAACAAGAATAAATAATAAATAAATGCAGCAGAACAACATGATGCAATGGAATAAATACAATAAAAGATAATAGTAAAAAATCTTCATCTTCGTCCTCCAAAATGCAGTCTTCGATACACTGAAAAGCTCAGACTTACCCGAGCGTAATGAGAAGACAAAACACTCGACTCAGAACTAAAAGATCTTATGTAAGTTAAATCAACAGTAAGTAAATATGAGTGTAACAGTGTCAGAGATGTTTATGGTCTTTGACATCTCCTATCCAGTGCCTAACGTGAGTGCAATAACTTAAGAGATGTTCAGGATTTCCATCTCCTAATGATCCGTTAAACTATCTACTATGCAGTACAATACGCTATTATAAGTGTCTACAGTAAAGTAAAGTGTTAAATAGCGTTAAGGCATTACCCATATCCCTCTTAATAGATTTTATATATTCGCATAATTTATACAGTACCATAAGCTCCTCCGTGAGGTTTACCAAGAAGGCACTACATAGGTATGGCACAAAACAAAATCGTAGAAGGCGTGATAGGGAATGTTAACACGGCACTCGAGGCAACGAAAGTGTAGATATACCAATTGCACTCCTGGACGGGTGGTAACGCATAGCAGCTACTACCGCCCACCTCAGACACACTCCCATAATCAAAATCATGGGTGGCCACCAAATCAATCACAAAGTAATAGTATGATATCGAAGAAATATGCCCGATCGAAGGTGCGACCTCACTTGGCCCGGTATAGCTCCTGTTTTAGTCACATCTAAGCAAACTCTCGGGAGTCAGGGTCATGTAAATACCTCATACAGAATTGTTCGCCAAACCATCCCACTTCATTTTTGGAATTTCCACCACGTACACAGTTGTTAAAGTGGTTTTCGTTATTGGTAGAGAGTATGACAATATTCAATCCCGGTCTCTTTAACAACCAAACACTCATTACACACCGGATAGTTCTTTTACATTTCCAAAGCCATTTCATATTGATATCAAAATATCATATTCAATTCAAACCATATCACTTTCGAAATTATAATTACTTTCAAAATCATATTTACTTAAATATGCCGTTTTACCTGCAAATATCATTTCAAATTCAAACTTATGTTATAACATTTTAAACCTTATTCGCTTTAAAATCAGGGGCTTTAATTTTAAACATTTCAACTCTACACCGTCTGAAGTTTAGAAAATAACTGAGACAATTATAAATAGTTTAATTAGTTTGACATAGTTCTAAAATGGACATAAATTAGTTTAAATC
The DNA here is from genome assembly GCA_030765085.1 of Allium cepa. Lineage (NCBI taxonomy): Eukaryota > Viridiplantae > Streptophyta > Magnoliopsida > Asparagales > Amaryllidaceae > Allium > Allium cepa. The sequence goes on from CM060935.1 coordinate 975,395,152, forward strand.
GGTTTAAAATATATTAAATAAATTTAAAATAGATTTAAATAGATTTAAATATTTTTAATAGAATTTTAAAATAGTTTAAAAGGTTTAAAATAGATTAAATAAGTTTATTATGGATTAATTGGACTTAAAATAGATTAATTGAATTTACAATAGATTAAATAGAACTAGTTCTAGAATAAATTGTTTAAAATTGTTTAATATAGTTTAAACAAATTTTAAATGATTTAATATAGAGTAAAATATATTCAAATGCTTTAAAATAATTTAAAATAGATTAAGATAGATTAATTATGTTAATTAGTTTGAAACAGGTTAAATTAGATTAAAATAAATTACATAGTTTAAATTGATTAAGTTGGTTTAAAATAGATTAACTTATTTTAATAGTTGAAATCTAAAATTAGAATCTAAAAGAACACTTACCGTTTATATTGATAAAATTTAAAATTAACATCATATATAACCATTTTTTCCATTCCAACAAATCAGAACCATGTCTTGATTTCAAATCAAAAATCCAATTTCAAATCTTGAAATATCAAATTTAACTATTCTAATTTTGATCAGTTTTCAAGGTTACAGTTTCCAACATTTCAATAACTCAATTTCGATGAATGTTGTCCATACTTCAAATTTAACTTTAAAATTTCAATTTAAACCCTTTATATAATTACTTAAAACAACTCAATTTATGTCAATCAAATTCTATTTCAAATATCGTTTAACTGGATTCAAAGTTTAAAGAATTAAAATCATTAAATTTAACCAATCCGGCATCCGTGTCTAGTTCTCTACATACGGTCAAGTGATACAGATAACTATCATTTCAATCCATAATGTTTAAATTTTTACGGGTGTATTACTTCAACCCGCTGTCCCAAAATTTATTATTTCAATGAAAATCGCTTGGATGTATCATTTTAACTCATAGCGATTTTCCACTATTCTATATGATCGTTCGAGTATGTGACATTTCAACCCATATGGAACTTGAAGTGTTATAACAATATAAAATATGACATCTAGTCAACCAATATCAACAATCAAACATCTATCACAATCATCATCCAAATCAACCAATAAACATCAATAGATAACCGATTATCATTAACAGATATTAAATTGACAATTAAATTCAATATTAAATTAACGATGATTAAATGCAATAAAAGTTAAAAGAAATTACAATTTAAACATACCAAATATCAATCAATTAATTTCTAATCACATCATAAATTTAATTTAACTAACATAAGAAAATTTAATAATTGTGAGTGGGTTAAAACACTCACCTTTAATTTCAAATTGATATGAATCCAAAATAGGGCCCAAATTTGAGAAGTCTTAGAATTCGTCCAAATCGTGCCAAAATCTCTAGAATTTCGATACGATCCCAACGAAAAAAACGGGCGTGAATCGGATCTCATATGCAAAAGTTATTTAGATTAGAAGTTATTAAATTTAAATTCGAATTAAAATTAAAAAAAGGGCATAATGGTAAACAACACTTACCCTAACCGTACAGAGCGACTATGAACACGAGAACTAGCCCTAGCCGTCGGCGTTAACCAACGATCGCTGCTACCCCTCACCTCCTTGTCTTGATCAAACTACAGCACCGCGATCCCCATCTCCGACCGCCTCAACCCCTACCGTGCGACTTTGCCCGCCGCCCTCTGGCCATCGCTGCCGCCGCTTCGAAATTCGGCCCAAAATCACCAATTCCTGGCGAGTCACGATGCTTTGAGATGAATGACCACCATATGCGAACACTGCTCGATGGTCTCTACTATATTGCACCTTCTGATCATTGTTTTGACGAAGATACACTGTTGGATCACAAAGATCTAATACGGAAGGTCAAGGTTTATCCTCGATTTCTGGAACAATTGTACTTCGGTTGCAAAAACGGGTCACACCAATGAACTACACTCGTCGAGAGCTTCGAATCGGTACATAATATGTTAGGGTTTTGAGGAGTTTGATTTTCGATTAGATTTTGATTTGCGATTGAAATTGGAATTGATAATTATGTTTTGGTTTGTCTGCCATTGGAAAGAGGAAAGCAGATAGAATTGTACATACAGTAATGAGAAATAAAAAGGCTGCTAGGGTTTGGAGAGATCTATTTATTTTGACACAGTCCGATAAGAAAGTAAACACATATCGAATTTGTACGTACAACGAACCAAAAGCCCGTTTTGCTTCCAAAACGAAAGTGGGTCATTCCATAGATCAAAATAGATGTTTTTGATAGTTTTAAACTCAATGGAATAGGTGTCAGACCCTAATTCCATTGTATAAAGAAGTTAACTTAAAATCAGCTTATTTCAAATTGATTTCAATTAAATCGATGTCTACGCATTTCGAACCCATACGCTCAAATGACAATTCTGATCGCTACGAAAATTGAAGCCTTACAAATACTCACTATTACGGATCCGATGAAACTAGTTTCATCAAAATCCTAGTCAGTGGCCAAAATGGCTATTTTCACATTGATTAACTAAATTATTTTTAAATTTTTTAATCACTTTTTAATTCCACTTTTAATAACTAGCAAATTTTATCATTTTTGATAACTTAGACATTTATGGCAGTATAAAACAAATTTACATATCAATTCTGTGTTAAATATTACACTAACTTCCGTGTTCTATTTCAGTTGTAATTAAATCTAGTTAATTATAGTTTAATTCCAATAAATTTATCTAATTTCATTCCAATCTTTTTATTCAATCAATTACTCTATAGATATAGTTAACATTTGTTTATATCTTTACACTAATATTACACTAATATCATCTTTTACCATATTAGTTGCAATATTTCAATTGCATTGAATTTTTATCAATTTTATTAAAATTTTAAATCCCAATAAATTAACTTACCTTGGTTTCAATATTTTATTTAAATCAATTATTGCCTTATGATTATATTTGAAATTTTTGTACATTTTATTGCATTCTACTTTTACAGTTATTGTCTTAAGTCATTTAAAGTAACATTTAATTTAATTTAATTATGATTGATTAAATAAATTGGTAACAAATAACAATTGTCACCATTTCTATATTTAATCACATTTGTATGCTTGTAATCTACGCACAAATGTTATAACTACTGTCACAACACTACTTTTATGAAATTACAATTTATTACTTACTATTTCATTAAATCAATACAATATTTAAATTATCTATTTCTCTTTTAATCCAATTATCAATTAATGCAATTAATTTACAATCTATAACCAATTATAACTTTTTAATCATTTTAATTAATTGGAATTACATTTAAACCAACTATCAATTACCTTAAATTAATACTATTACATTTCATTTCAGTTATATTCTTACTATTAAATCTTAACTTTCTATTCCTTCTAACATTAAATCACAAACTTGATTAAATTAACTATTTTTAATTGTCGAAAGTTACGGGTTGTTTCAGTCTCCCACATTCAAAACTTTTCGTCCTCGAAATAGGGAAAGAAGGGAAAATAAATCAATATATCTAATTCAAAATATTAAATTTATAAATAATCAATTTACGTAACTAAATAATTTAAATAAAATATATCAATTTATAAATACTTAATTTCCTTCATATTTGAGTTAATAAAAGTTTGAAAACATTTTTACTTTCACAAAAATTTTCTAAGTCCAAAATTCATGAAAAATTTCGGCAGAGTCTCCTTTGTACGAAGAGGTCTGGAAGAAATAATAATATCAATAATAACAATATATATCACATATTTCAAAATAATATATCCCAAACCATGGGAAACAATATAATATCGCTATAAACCATAATCCAAGAATGTACCTATTTGTCGGGCAAATAACGCTTAATTTATGAAACCAAAAGCAGTAGCTATTGCATCCATAACCTGTATTTCACTTATATAATCCAAAGAAGTTAATAATTATATAAAAGAGAAATATTTAAGTTGTTTTTTAATTAATAACAAACAAAACATCACAATCTAACAGTAATTATTTGCAAACAAACATTACAAACATCATTCCAACCAAGAAATCAATCATCCATCCATAGCAACCAAATTAAATGGTTTGTTCGGGTTCAGAACTTCTAATCATATAAAATGATAAATAAATTAGGAAGTAAACCATACACTCAACAGTCGTAGATAATTTTTTATAGATTATTTATACATCTTCATACAAAATAGAAGTATCCTTTCCCAACCAATCCATAAGCCCATAACCAATAATTTCAAATAACATTTAAGTTTTATTCTTATTACTCTTTTTTTCACATTATTTACTGTTCATTTTCGTTTGTTCATATAATGCTTGTTCAGTTACTTGACATTTATCACTTGCAAAATTCATTTTCCATTCATTTATACAGTACCATTTTCTTTTCATTGCCTTACATTCATTGCTTACATAAGTTATTTTCTTTTCAATTATTTATTCATTACCATGTAAATCTCTTTACAAATTTAATTCACCATTACTGGATTATTTCCTTTTCACATTTATTCTTCCACATATAGTATTACTGAATATTAAATCCATTTCTAAATCATTTCAATGTTTTCTGAAGTTATAATCATTCAATTAATATAGTACTTCTTTTAATTATAAATGGATTCAATATTAAATTGAGTTTATAATTATTTACTTACGGTGTTCACCTTTATATTACTTAAACTAGTAGCATTCAAATTGTTTACTTCGGTTTGCAATACGCTTATACATCTTAATTCTCCCTTTAAAACATAATTACATTGAACATTTTCATTATTTAAGTTTTACTTGTATAATATTTCATTACATATTCTTATTAACATTACAACTTTATATTTGGTAAGTTATATGTATGTCATTTAGAATGCAGGCGAATATTACCCAGGTTCATCTTATTCCTTTAGTAACAAAATTGTTCAATAGTTATCATTTCTCATTTTCATATCCTTTGATTTACACTTTACAAAATTTTAGTTTCTTATATTTTTTATTAATCACTTAGCATCTAGTTTCTAATTACACATATTAAAATTTTTCAATTATTAAATTAGTCAAGATTCCATTTCATTATAATAATTGAAATTTCAAATTTGCAGAAAACTTAAGAACAAAATGCCAAGTTCCTTTTTAATTATTTTAAAACAATATATATATATATAATCATATCCTTTACATATATCCAATCATATTTGGAAAATAAAATTAAGATTGTTATCAAAAAAAATGTGTAGTCAAACTAGTACAGCAGCCTTTTCATGTTGAAACTCGAAAATGAGCGTCGATGGTGCGTGCACTCATCACCGAAATTATTTTCCAGCGACAGAGAGGGGAGTGCAAAACTTATTTCCTTTAAAACATCCTTTTAAAACTTCCTTTTCAAATCATATCGAAATATTTATATCTGAAAATACTTCTAAATAATACTAATATTATATTCCAAAATCTTTTGAAAGAAATTATCAAAATTCCTGGAACTTTAGTTCTAAATTTCCAATTTATATTTACTTTGTTTGTATATATATTATTTTTCAACTAATATTTATAAAATTTCACTACCTAACAAATAAATATATTACAACAACCTATATTATTTATAAAATTTATTATTTCATATACAAAATATATAATTGGCAAAATTATTTCATTTACCTATATTTCAAAACAATATTGTATTGGTCTGTCCTATTAAGTGATCGAAAATTTCTATCGATGCCATATCATCTTATGTACTGACCAGAATTTATAAATACTAAACATAACAAATTAACATGATACAAAACCTTTTATAACACTAACAAATACGCTCTCTCATATATATACACATAGCGACTCTGTAACATCCCGCCTTTTCGCACACTTTAAACAGACACACGTGCCAATTCAAACCATACGGAAGGGCGGATTGTTATAGGGTAATAAGAAAAACAGAGAAGAAAAAAAAAACAAAATAGAATCTCACAGCAGAAGGATAAAATATAATAATAAAATATACAGTTTATAAAACTGTTTTCAAAACATTTGATTCTTCTTTATACAATTAAATATCAGAGTTCACATAACAATAATATCAATGCAGCAGAATACTGTGTAGTGGAATAAAATAGTAGATAGTAATACTACAAATCTTCATCTTCGTCCTCCAGAGCTAAAACTTCAAATCCTGAAACGCTCGGACTGACCCGAGCGAATTGAAAAGACAACACACTCGAGTCAGAACTAAAAGATCTTATGTGAGTTAAATCAACAGGAGTAAATATGAGTGCAGTAACTCAAGAGATGCTCGGGATTTACATCTCCTAAGGATCCGTTAAACTATTTACTATGTAGTATATTGCGCTATTATAATAGTGTCTAATTGTAAAATAAATTTACTTTTTAATAGCGTTAAGGGGTTACCCATATAGCCCTTAACACAGAATATATTCCCATAGTCTATACAGTACCGTAATCTCCCCCGTACTGGGCGTCGTCAGAGGGCACTCCATAGGTATGGTACAAAACCAAAATCGTATAAAACGCGCTAGGGTAGGTGACACGGCACAACTAGGCAATGCCAAGGTAGATATACCAATTGCCATCCGGGCTGATGGTAACGCATAGTCGCAGCTACCGCCCACCTCGAACAAACACCCCCAAATCAAAGAAATCAATAGTGGCCACCGAAACAATCCAAAGTCAGAGTATAGTATCGAAGGAGTGCGTTCGATTAGAGGAATGACCTCATTGGCCCGAGAATCGCTCCTGTTTTAGCCACCTTATGCCAACTCACGGTAGTTGGGTCCACGTATTTACCTTACAAGAAACGTCGCCACTAACCTACTTCATTCTGGAATCTCCACCGCATACACGGTTAGTCAAAGTGGTTTTCGGTATCGACAGAGAGTATGTCCATATCCGATCCCGGTCTCTTTGCCAACCCATCGCTATTATAACACCGCGGTCATTTAAAGTAGTTTATACTTTAAAACCAGAATAAAATTTTCCATTTCAAAACTATGAATACGATATCAATTTAAACCCAAAACAATATGATATCATTTTATCTCAAATATAATTCTTTTCCAAAATCATGCTGGTTTAAAATTTAAAATATCTGGAAACCAAATATTTGAAATATACTTTCAAAGCATAATATTTCGAAATTCAAAATTTTAAAACCATAACTTCTAAAACTTGAATGGTTTGGATATTCAATGAACGTAAAATACATGGTTTAACTTTAAAGTTACTTTGTAAAGAAAATAATTTCCATGGCTTTTCAAATATATTTCTTTATTTAAAGTTTAAACCATAATTTAAATATCACTTCAAGTTCCAAAACCCCTTCAATTTCTATATATATCCATTTGGAGTATTAATATTTCAAAACTAAAGTTGGATTTTCTTCTTTCAACAATTAATATTCTATTATTTAGTCTTGAATATTCATATAAATTCCATAAATAAAACTCCAATTTCTAGCAATTAAATATTTTCTCAAATTTACTTTATACTAGAATTTTCATTTCTAATTCATCTTGGAAAATCCAGTTATAAATATCATACCTTAAAATTTCCAAACTTAAACATATAAGATAAATTTCCAAATTCCATTTTCTCAATATTTCATTTTTATTCAACAGGTTTATACACAACTTAATTTTAAATTTTTTAACTTCATATGTATATATATCGAAGAATAATATTTTATAAAATATCAAAATCAAATTTTTATAAACCGTATCCCATCCAAACCATAGAAATCACTTTAAAATAATTTATATATAGACCACGGTGCCTGCATATAATTTTTTATCCTATGGTCAAGTGATACGGATATTTATCATTTCAATCCACAATTTAAAAATAAAATTTTGTGGTTGTATATCATTTCAAACCACAATCCCGGATCAAACGAAAAATGCATTATAACTTGCAGTTTAATGATATAAAATAAAACATCCATTCATCAACATCATCCAATAATAATTCAATATCAATATATATCTGATAATATATATCAGGTAATAACTGGCGGTTATATTCAAAAATAAATTTAATCAACTATTAAACTAACAGTTTATATTTAGTAATAAATTTTATAACTGTTTACTAGCAGTTCCTATTGTAACGACCCAGAATTTTTAGAAATTAAAATTTGAATATTTAATTAATTTTAAATATTAATTAGTGAATTTATAAGTCAAATAAATTTTTATTTGAATTTTTGGATTTAATTGAATAATTAAATCGATAATTTAATATATGAAATAAATAGAAATAATTGAAAATCGAGTTAAATATGATTAGAAATAATTTGGAAAATTTTATTTAATCATACTGGAGTTATAGAGATATTTTAGAACTTTTAAAATCGAATTAAAAGTTAATTTGTGAAAATTGAATATTTTAATATTTAATTATCGACTGTAAAATAGTCAATTTTTGAACAGTCTCAGAATTGAACGAAACCAGTTCCATTGGATCCGTAATAGTTAGTTATTACCGGATTTCAATTTTCGTGTCAATCGGAGCTATCGTTTGATCGTGGCAGCTCGAAACGCATCGAATTATTTTTAATTTAAATTTGGCGAGTGAAAATAGCCATTTTTCAAAAAGTCTCGGAATTCGACGAAACCAGTTTCATCGGATCCGTAATGTGATATTATTGTAAGGTTTCAAATTTCAAGTCAATTGGATTTACCGTTTGTCCGGTACGAATTAAAACGCCTAGAAATCGATTTAAATCGGTTTAATTTAAATTGAGCGTTTATAGCCATAACTCGCACATACTTCCGAATTAGCTTCCGAAACCTGTTCCATTGTGTCCGGAACGCGGGATAAACCCTAGGTACGCTGGTTACGGCGCCTAAATCGGAGTTCGGAATTTCCGGGATGAATAGTGTCGCTCGTTCCTTATAAATAGCCCCTACCTTTCATAATTTTAGAAAAAAAATATCAAAACCTAAACCTAATTTGACCTAGCCGCCACTTTTAGATTCTAAGGCCAGAAATCATCCAATTTCAACCCTTAATCTCTTCCAATCCGTGAAGTTTTGGCCAAAGTTGTTAACTACAAAGATGAAGAGCACGAGATGAGCTTTAAATCCATACGGTTATGATCGGGAATGGAGCAACGATGAGGGAGCAAGAAGGGGCCGTATGCTTCAGTTTTCACACGCCATTCGAGGCTGTACATGGGGCCGAGTTCACTACTGTTGGGGCCGAGCATGGCTATGGTCATGAGCTTCAGGTTGGTGGTGGTTTGATCGTGTTTAGTTGAGCGAGGTGATCGAAATATGAAAACCTAATTTAGGCTAATGGGTTACTTTGTGCGGCTATCTCCTGTAACTTGCGTGTGTTAGGAAGAAGGGGGGGGGGTGCGGTGGAGATGAGTTGGCAGTGGATCTAGTGGCTAGGATTGCTTTGGGTATAAGATTTGTGGATTAATGTTGTTTTAATTATATTTAAGTCGTGTACAAACTTGTAAATTACATAACTTTTTCATACGAGGTCGAAACTGCGCGAAATCAGTTGCGTTGGAATCGTATCGACGAGCACTACGCGATGGAGTTGGTTTGGAGTCGTTTGGAGTTAGTGAGAATTTCGGGTGAAATTAAACGCGCGTTTAATTTTATTCGAAATAAAAGCTAAAACGGAATTTAAAACCAAGGTGAGAACTTCTCACTCAATCGAATCGGTTTCGATTTTATTTTAAATAGTTAGATTTAAAATATTTGAATGCATGTTTGAATGTTGATTGTATCTATTGATTGTTAAAATAGACATTATGCGCCGTTAGTAAGCGGATGTTATTTAGTAAAAACATATACCGCGAATATTTCATAAATAGTGAAATTGGTATTATATATAATATCAATATATATATATTGGCATATGTATATATTGCAGTTGTTGATTTCCCGCATTTTTTGTTTAGCGGATGAGACCCTATTACGCCGTTATTAAGCGGATAATATTTAATAAAAACATATACCGCGATAATTTCGTACTGGAGCGAAATTGGTATTGTGCTAATGTTTTTGGATGCAGGAAAACAGGTTGGAGGGATCCAACTGGATTCCTCAACAGTTTTATTTGATTTCAGATATTTTGATATTTGATTGATTATCATATACGATATATGATGGATCGTGTAGTCGTGATTGACTATTTGGTATGTAGCATCATTGGACCCAAATTTTGGGATTTTAAAATGATTTTAAAGTGATTTTTGAAAATATACTTTATTTTTGGAATTGATCCATTTTAAATAATTAAACGTTATAATTTTTAAAGTTATAAAAATTATGATTTTGTGAAATATAGTTAAAAAGCTGATTTTTAGAAATACGGTTAAAAGTTGATTTTTGAGAAATATGGATCAATGATTTTATAAAGTAGTTAAATTGGATTTTTGAATTTATTATAAAAGTTTGAATATAAGATTTATAAAATTTGATTATTTTATAAATCAGAATGGTGAAATTATAAAGGAAATTAAAGACATTTTGAAAAGAATAATATAAATTGATTTATATTAAGAGATTTATAAATGGATGTTTATAAATCGAAATATTGACATTATAAAACGAGTTTTTATAAGTGTTTGAATGAAGTGAAAATGAATTTCATAAATGAATGAAATTTATAGAATTATAAACTGTGAAGTTATAAATAAAATTTATAAATAGTAAGATTTATAAATTTGTGGAGTTAATTGAAGAATAGATTTGGTTAAATAAATGAATCTTATAAGTTATAAGATTTATAATTATGAGGTTAAAAAGAACGATTTTGTAAAATAATCGTTTATAAGTAGTTAACTTATAATATGAACTTTTAGTCTGTATTTTAGTTATAAACTGAAATATGTTAATAAAGGAATTTATAAAAAAAAGGAAGTTTTTATAAATAAATAGAAATAGAATTTATAAACGTTGTTTTATAAATTCGCAAACGACTTATTTTGATAAGTTAATTTTTGTAACTTATTTAATGGAGTTATATTCACGTTTTTGAATAGTGAATAACACGTTAAAGAAATTGTTTTGAATGTGATGTTTTAAATAGAATTAAAACAATCTAACGATGTTTTTAAACATGTTGAGATTCGAAACCATAGATTTCAACATTTATTGTTGAAATAGATGTTTCGAGAAATAAAAGGAAATGTGGACTATAACACTGTTGTTATAGTAAATGATTTCCGAAAGGAAATGTTTTGTATAGTATTGGGATTTATATATCTATTTAAATTCGAATCCCTATACTAGTGATTTTGGGTTGTCGTAACGATGTTTTACGCAACATTCGTTTTGACCCAAATAAATATGTTAAGAGAATGTTTTCCTTAATAGAATGAAATATATACTTAAGTCGATTTAAGTATATTGAATATTTTCCAAGGTTGAAAATAAAAAGATTTGTGAATTACTTATAATTGAATAAGTATGGAATTGTTTTTCCAATATGAAGTGAATAATTCGAATTTATCTTTTTGAAGATAAATTGAAATGAATAAATTGAAATCATATGCATGAATATTTTGAAATATAAATTCATTATGGAATTTATATGTGAAGTGGAATTTGTTTAAAAATAAATATTGATTTATTTTAAAGTGTGAAAATATATATCTTGTAAAGATATTTTGGAAAATAAATAATTTGGAAAATTATTTGGAAAACTGGTGATGTATGCATATCAATTGATAGTTCAATAACCGACTATCAATATTTCCCTTTGAATGGGTATTTGATGTGATTTGATTGAATTTGAATGCCACACTTATTTTTGAATAAGCGCTCACTATTCGGGTTAACCGGGAAAGGACCATGGGGTCGTATAACCCATTCCGAATATGTGATACGTCGTTGTGAATTGCATTGAAGATCGGTGTTGAAGACCCGGTATTTGCGAGAGCGATAGGATGACCTATCGATTGTTTCTGCACCGAGTCGCGCCGGTATAGAAACTCCCTAAGTGATGGGAAATCCGATCAGGATTGTGAATATCCGGATTGCAAGGACTTCTTTGTAAGTGCCTTCGGTTTTGTTCGATCCCGGAACAGACTTGTATGGATTGTATGTCTGACATTACAATTTGAGATATAAAGCCGATTTCTTTCAAATATATTTCTGTTGGTAGCGGAGAATTTATTCTTTGCTTAACACCCTTCTCTGAGACATACGAGCTCAGAGGTTATATAGTTGAAGTTATCAGCGATATATTCCCAATTTGGTAATGTGACATGCTGAGTGATGCTGAAATGATCATTGTGTTGATTATTTGTGATAGGATCATTTATTTGATCGTCTATCTTAGTGATCATTGTGTTGATCATTTGTTGACCCAAAGCATGGCTTTTGTATAAAGTATGTTTTGTGGACGTGAATTCGTCGAGCCTCACATCCCGGAAATGGTCAAAACAGGAAAGATGCAGCAAGGTTATGAGGGGTAGCGCCCTTTAGGATATGTGCATTTCCTTCTGGAAAAGGGTGGTATCATGGTATGGAGCCCAGATACTTACTCATGTTGAAAACACTTTATGATTGTGTGAATTGATTACGAGCGCTCGGTTGATAAAGGTCCCAAAGGACCGGGGGATGGCATATTCGGTCAGTTGTTACTCAGTTAGGAGTAACCCGGCCTTGTGTTGGTAGAGATCCGGTTTGGTTCTCGGGGATGTCCATCCAGAGGCATTCTCATGTGGCAATGGGAAGTTCCTTGGCCTGACCATTTGTTGGAAATCCAATTCTCAATACGAAACTGGTACGGTATTAGTTGTAGAACCTGCTATTCACTTATGGTGGTCACCACTGTTTGGATAGTAGCTATAGTAGGCATACGATAATGGTCTTATGTTGGCTAAGATTTATATTCTACTTTCGAAATGAATTTGTTATACACTATGCACTAATAATAATATCAAATGTTATTTTAAATGCGTATCAAGCATCTTTGACTATCATAAGGAGAAATCTCCTCCGATTCTGCGTTTGCATGTGTGTGTGTGCGGGAGGCCTTATGGTAGTCTCATTTTTAAAAGCATTGCGAATTGAATTTAAAAATATCTCTCTATTTTGATTTTAAAGATAAATAAACTGTTTTGAGTTCTCACACCAGTCACATGACTGACTCGGAGTTTATTGTTTTCCTTCCTAAACTCTGGGTGCCCACCAATTTCCACACGGGCAGTTAAGAGTTAGGTTTATCAGGATATTCTGGATATTCTGGAGTTGCTGGAGGCAAGCTGGATGGCATGGCGTATTACTAGCTATATAGTATTTCTTTTTCCGCTGCACTGTTTGTTGTTGATGTTGTATACTCTGATGATATGATGTAATGAAATGTATAATATGTAATAACTGATAGTTCTTTGTTTAAAGATTATTCATTTATCTATTATATGTTGTTCCGCTGCGAATTGTGAGATTCTGTTGTTGTTCTTTTTGTTTCCTTTCTGTCCGTTCTATTTTCAAATTCTCTTTTTCTATTTTAAAAATTCTCTGTGTTCTTTTGTCCATTCTGTTTTCTAAAAATTGTCTATCTTCTTTCCTCTCTATTTTCCATCTCTTCTCTCTTCTTTCTTTCTTTTTCTTAAATTCTTTCTAAAACCCATAACATCTCGGTTTTCGGCCTTCGATTTCTCGGCAGTCGATAAAGTGAGTATCGATGTCGAATTTTCGAAGAGTCGAAAATTTCGGGGCGTTACATTTGGTATCGGAGCTGATGGTTAAGCGACAACCATGGTTCTGTTGGGTATTATTCATTAGAGATAGAGTCAGTAGTACTCTAGAATGAATTTGAGTGTAATAATAGCTATGAGAGCGTATTTGTTAGTGAATATAAAAATTGTTTTATATTGTGATGATTGGTTTGTTGAGTGGCATATGAACTTTCGTCAGCACAGCCTCGAAACTGAGCCGAAGGGGTTTCTAAACACTTGAATAGAACAATTCGGCACAATATTGATTTTAAATTGGGTAAATGGAATGATTTTGCCTTGATTATATTTTATATGTAAAGGAATAATTTTTCAGAATTATTAAAGTGTATATAAGTTGATTGTTTGGTTATTTGAATAATCTAAATAAAAGAATAATTGTATAAGTAAAAGAATTATAAGAATATGAATTATAATTAAAGTGATTTACAATTGTGAAATAAAACTTATATATATAAGTTGATATTGATATCAAACTAAATTAATAAAGTTAAATGATAAATGTGAACTTGAGTATATGAATGAAATTCAACTTTAGAAATTGAATTAATGAAATTGGAAGCTATGAAATTGAATTCAAATTAGAAGTAAATAAGTTTGAATACAATTGAATGTGAATTGGATTTAAATTAGTAAATGATAACTAATTGAATTGAAAATGAATGTTGATAAAATCCAATGTTAATAAATCAAATATGATTTAGAGTGAAAACCAATTCATTAAATATGAATGAGAATATGAATGAATGTTGATTGGTTATGGATGTAATTGGTTGATGGTTGAATATATATTGCATTTGTTGTTTGGTTGCATTTGCTATGTGACATATATAGTTATTATGTTGCTATATGTTGTATATTGAGATTATTTGCATATGTGCATGTTCTCATGTTGTTTGTTGAGTGTTTAGTAGGTGCGGATCGCGTTTGCTTCGCATTTGGAGCTCGCTTTCGCGCTATATTAGCCGTATATGCTTGCTAATAAAATATAAGGTACATATCTCGGATTAAATATCGTACTTTTATACTTTTTCCCTTCGGGATGCCTCATTACTTGATGAGATGTATATTTGTGATATATATACTGTCATTTTTTTTCGGATCGAGCCGCGCAAAGGAGACTATGGCGAATTTTTTCGAAAATTTAAGGCGTTAGAAAAAATTTGAGAAAAATTGGAAAATTTTGAAAACTTTAAACTTTGTTTTGAAGTTGAAAGTTAAACAATAGTAGTTGTTTTTGAAAAGATAACTAAGTATGATTTGAAAACTTAGTAAAGTATTGTAAGAAGTTTAATTATGGATTTTCGAAAATTAATAGATTCTGTAACCTTTCTTACTTGTAATTTCGAGGACGAAATTCTTTTAAGTGGGGAAGATTGTAACGACCCAGAATTTTTAGAAATTAAAATTTGAATATTTAATTAATTTTAAATATTAATTAGTGAATTTATAAGTCAAATAAATTTGTATTTGAATTTTTGGATTTAATTGAATAATTAAATCGATAATTTAATATATGAAATAAATAGAAATAATTGAAAATCGAGTTAAATATGATTAGAAATAATTTGGAAAATTTTATTTAATCATACTGGAGTTATAGAGATATTTTAGAACTTTTAAAATCGAATTAAAAGTTAATTTGTGAAAATTGAATATTTTAATATTTAATTATCGACTGTAAAATAGTCAATTTTTGAACAGTCTCAGAATTGAACGAAACCAGTTCCATTGGATCCGTAATAGTTAGTTATTACCGGATTTCAATTTTCGTGTCAATCGGAGCTATCGTTTGATCGTGGCAGCTCGAAACGCATCGAATTATTTTTAATTTAAATTTGGCGAGTGAAAATAGCCATTTTTCAAAAAGTCTCGGAATTCGACGAAACCAGTTTCATCGGATCCGTAATGTGATATTATTGTAAGGTTTCAAATTTCAAGTCAATTGGATTTACCGTTTGTCCGGTACGAATTAAAACGCCTAGAAATCGATTTAAATCGGTTTAATTTAAATTGAGCGTTTATAGCCATAACTCGCACATACTTCCGAATTAGCTTCCGAAACCTGTTCCATTGTGTCCGGAACGCGGGATAAACCCTAGGTACGCTGGTTACGGCGCCTAAATCGGAGTTCGGAATTTCCGGGATGAATAGTGTCGCTCGTTCCTTATAAATAGCCCCTACCTTTCATAATTTTAGAAAAAAAATATCAAAACCTAAACCTAATTTGACCTAGCCGCCACTTTTAGATTCTAAGGCCAGAAATCATCCAATTTCAACCCTTAATCTCTTCCAATCCGTGAAGTTTTGGCCAAAGTTGTTAACTACAAAGATGAAGAGCACGAGATGAGCTTTAAATCCATACGGTTATGATCGGGAATGGAGCAACGATGAGGGAGAAAGAAGGGGCCGTATGCTTCAGTTTTCACACGCCATTCGAGGCTGTACATGGGGCCGAGTTCACTACTGTTGGGGCCGAGCATGGCTATGGTCATGAGCTTCAGGTTGGTGGTGGTTTGATCGTGTTTAGTTGAGCGAGGTGATCGAAATATGAAAACCTAATTTAGGCTAATGGGTTACTTTGTGCGGCTATCTCCTGTAACTTGCGTGTGTTAGGAAGAAGGGGGGGGGGGTGCGGTGGAGATGAGTTGGCAGTGGATCTAGTGGCTAGGATTGCTTTGGGTATAAGATTTGTGGATTAATGTTGTTTTAATTATATTTAAGTCGTGTACAAACTTGTAAATTACATAACTTTTTCATACGAGGTCGAAACTGCGCGAAATCAGTTGCGTTGGAATCGTATGGACGAGCACTACGCGATGGAGTTGGTTTGGAGTCGTTTGGAGTTAGTGAGAATTTCGGGTGAAATTAAACGCGCGTTTAATTTTATTCGAAATAAAAGCTAAAACGGAATTTAAAACCAAGGTGAGAACTTCTCACTCAATCGAATCGGTTTCGATTTTATTTTAAATAGTTAGATTTAAAATATTTGAATGCATGTTTGAATGTTGATTGTATCTATTGATTGTTAAAATAGACATTATGCGCCGTTAGTAAGCGGATGTTATTTAGTAAAAACATATACCGCGAATATTTCATAAATAGTGAAATTGGTATTATATATAATATCAATATATATATATTGGCATATGTATATATTGCAGTTGTTGATTTCCCGCATTTTTTGTTTAGCGGATGAGACCCTATTACGCCGTTATTAAGCGGATAATATTTAATAAAAACATATACCGCGATAATTTCGTACTGGAGCGAAATTGGTATTGTGCTAATGTTTTTGGATGCAGGAAAACAGGTTGGAGGGATCCAACTGGATTCCTCAACAGTTTTATTTGATTTCAGATATTTTGATATTTGATTGATTATCATATACGATATATGATGGATCGTGTAGTCGTGATTGACTATTTGGTATGTAGCATCATTGGACCCAAATTTTGGGATTTTAAAATGATTTTAAAGTGATTTTTGAAAATATACTTTATTTTTGGAATTGATCCATTTTAAATAATTAAACGTTATAATTTTTAAAGTTATAAAAATTATGATTTTGTGAAATATAGTTAAAAAGCTGATTTTTAGAAATACGGTTAAAAGTTGATTTTTGAGAAATATGGATCAATGATTTTATAAAGTAGTTAAATTGGATTTTTGAATTTATTATAAAAGTTTGAATATAAGATTTATAAAATTTGATTATTTTATAAATCAGAATGGTGAAATTATAAAGGAAATTAAAGACATTTTGAAAAGAATAATATAAATTGATTTATATTAAGAGATTTATAAATGGATGTTTATAAATCGAAATATTGACATTATAAAACGAGTTTTTATAAGTGTTTGAATGAAGTGAAAATGAATTTCATAAATGAATGAAATTTATAGAATTATAAACTGTGAAGTTATAAATAAAATTTATAAATAGTAAGATTTATAAATTTGTGGAGTTAATTGAAGAATAGATTTGGTTAAATAAATGAATCTTATAAGTTATAAGATTTATAATTATGAGGTTAAAAAGAACGATTTTGTAAAATAATCGTTTATAAGTAGTTAACTTATAATATGAACTTTTAGTCTGTATTTTAGTTATAAACTGAAATATGTTAATAAAGGAATTTATAAAAAAAAGGAAGTTTTTATAAATAAATAGAAATAGAATTTATAAACGTTGTTTTATAAATTCGCAAACGACTTATTTTGATAAGTTAATTTTTGTAACTTATTTAATGGAGTTATATTCACGTTTTTGAATAGTGAATAACACGTTAAAGAAATTGTTTTGAATGTGATGTTTTAAATAGAATTAAAACAATCTAACGATGTTTTTAAACATGTTGAGATTCGAAACCATAGATTTCAACATTTATTGTTGAAATAGATGTTTCGAGAAATAAAAGGAAATGTGGACTATAACACTGTTGTTATAGTAAATGATTTCCGAAAGGAAATGTTTTGTATAGTATTGGGATTTATATATCTATTTAAATTCGAATCCCTATACTAGTGATTTTGGGTTGTCGTAACGATGTTTTACGCAACATTCGTTTTGACCCAAATAAATATGTTAAGAGAATGTTTTCCTTAATAGAATGAAATATATACTTAATTCGATTTAAGTATATTGAATATTTTCCAAGGTTGAAAATAAAAAGATTTGTGAATTACTTATAATTGAATAAGTATGGAATTGTTTTTCCAATATGAAGTGAATAATTCGAATTTATCTTTTTGAAGATAAATTGAAATGAATAAATTGAAATCATATGCATGAATATTTTGAAATATAAATTCATTATGGAATTTATATGTGAAGTGGAATTTGTTTAAAAATAAATATTGATTTATTTTAAAGTGTGAAAATATATATCTTGTAAAGATATTTTGGAAAATAAATAATTTGGAAAATTATTTGGAAAACTGGTGATGTATGCATATCAATTGATAGTTCAATAACCGACTATCAATATTTCCCTTTGAATGGGTATTTGATGTGATTTGATTGAATTTGAATGCCACACTTATTTTTGAATAAGCGCTCACTATTCGGGTTAACCGGGAAAGGACCATGGGGTCGTATAACCCATTCCGAATATGTGATACGTCGTTGTGAATTGCATTGAAGATCGGTGTTGAAGACCCGGTATTTGCGAGAGCGATAGGATGACCTATCGATTGTTTCTGCACCGAGTCGCGCCGGTATAGAAACTCCCTAAGTGATGGGAAATCCGATCAGGATTGTGAATATCCGGATTGCAAGGACTTCTTTGTAAGTGCCTTCGGTTTTGTTCGATCCCGGAACAGACTTGTATGGATTGTATGTCTGACATTACAATTTGAGATATAAAGCCGATTTCTTTCAAATATATTTCTGTTGGTGGCGGAGAATTTATTCTTTGCTTAACACCCTTCTCTGAGACATACGAGCTCAGAGGTTATATAGTTGAAGTTATCAGCGATATATTCCCAATTTGGTAATGTGACATGCTGAGTGATGCTGAAATGATCATTGTGTTGATTATTTGTGATAGGATCATTTATTTGATCGTCTATCTTAGTGATCATTGTGTTGATCATTTGTTGACCCAAAGCATGGCTTTTGTATAAAGTATGTTTTGTGGACGTGAATTCGTCGAGCCTCACATCCCGGAAATGGTCAAAACAGGAAAGATGCAGCAAGGTTATGAGGGGTAGCGCCCTTTAGGATATGTGCATTTCCTTCTGGAAAAGGGTGGTATCATGGTATGGAGCCCAGATACTTACTCATGTTGAAAACACTTTATGATTGTGTGAATTGATTACGAGCGCTCGGTTGATAAAGGTCCCAAAGGACCGGGGGATGGCATATTCGGTCAGTTGTTACTCAGTTAGGAGTAACCCGGCCTTGTGTTGGTAGAGATCCGGTTTGGTTCTCGGGGATGTCCATCCAGAGGCATTCTCATGTGGCAATGGGAAGTTCCTTGGCCTGACCATTTGTTGGAAATCCAATTCTCAATACGAAACTGGTACGGTATTAGTTGTAGAACCTGCTATTCACTTATGGTGGTCACCACTGTTTGGATAGTAGCTATAGTAGGCATACGATAATGGTCGTATGTTGGCTAAGATTTATATTCTACTTTTGAAATGAATTTGTTATACACTATGCACTAATAATAATATCAAATGTTATTTTAAATGCGTATCAAGCATCTTTGACTATCATAAGGAGAAATCTCCTCCGATTCTGCGTTTGCATGTGTGTGTGTGCGGGAGGCCTTATGGTAGTCTCATTTTTAAAAGCATTGCGAATGGAATTTAAAAATATCTCTCTATTTTGATTTTAAAGATAAATAAACTGTTTTGAGTTCTCACACCAGTCACATGACTGACTCGGAGTTTATTGTTTTCCTTCCTAAACTCTGGGTGCCCACCAATTTCCACACGGACAGTTAAGAGTTAGGTTTATCAGGATATTCTGGATATTCTGGAGTTGCTGGAGGCAAGCTGGATGGCATGGCGTATTACTAGCTATATAGTATTTCTTTTTCCGCTGCACTGTTTGTTGTTGATGTTGTATACTCTGATGATATGATGTAATGAAATGTATAATATGTAATAACTGATAGTTCTTTGTTTAAAGATTATTCATTTATCTATTATATGTTGTTCCGCTGCGAATTGTGAGATTCTGTTGTTGTTCTTTTTGTTTCCTTTCTGTCCGTTCTATTTTCAAATTCTCTTTTTCTATTTTAAAAATTCTCTATGTTCTTTTGTCCATTCTGTTTTCTAAAAATTGTCTATCTTCTTTCCTCTCTATTTTCCATCTCTTCTCTCTTCTTTCTTTCTTTTTCTTAAATTCTTTCTAAAACCCATAACATCTCGGTTTTCGGCCTTCGATTTCTCGGCAGTCGATAAAGTGAGTATCGATGTCGAATTTTCGAAGAGTCGAAAATTTCGGGGCGTTACACCTATGCAAATAAATAAATTCTAACTGTCAATTAATATGCAATAAATAAAATAAATTAACAGTTAAATTAAATAACGCGATTTAGCAAATATGATGAACAAAACATGCCAAAAAGTAATAAATAAATTTCTACTCATATCTAAAATAAATTAAACAAACATAAAACTTTTAGAAGTTGTGAGTGGGTTAAAACACTCACCTTTTGAATTTAAATTGAATTTAAATTCAATTTAAACTCAAAAATTTGACGATCTCAGAATTTGTCCAAACCAGAGTCATCAGGTCCGGAATTTCAATACGATCCTAACAAAAAATATCGCGTGTAAAACGGATATCGTATGTGGAAGTTATAACGATAAATGTGATTGAATTTTAAATTAAAAAAAATAAAAATAAAGAACACTTTCACTCACTATTATAAGCCACTTAAGCAAAATGTGTTCCTGTACTTCACGCGCATACCCTTTTCCAGAAACGCATCACGCACGCAAAACATCCCACGACCGAACGTTTGACCAACGTGCACCACCCCTACGCGCCACCGTACGCCAAGATTTCACCACCGTTGCCACCACCATGCCGTCGCCTACCCCCATGCAAAGTCCGGTCGCCTAACTCTCCCCAGCCGCCGCCTCCTCTTAGGGTTTTGCCGAACCCTAATCGGTCAATTCCAGCCACCCCAAGTACTTTCCGACCATCAAACAACCACCAATCAACTCCCCTCGACAAGATCTACAATACCCATATTTCAATTTCTTCGATTGAAGCCTAAATCGAAAAGCCCCAAATCAACCATATGGGTTTCGAAAATCCAGGGTTTGACCGCGATTTCTGGTTGAACCGAGCATGAATTTCAGAAACAGAAGCCACCCTTAGATTCGTATTGATGCAAACTACAACATATATTTTTTTGAGAATTTTCTAGAGAGTTTGAATCTTCACTTTTGATTTTGAACTGTAGATAGATCTGGGTTTTGCAACCATTGAGGAAGAGAAAGAGATGAAGAAAATGAACGTATAGACAAATGATAGAAGATGGAGGCTAGGGTTTATCATTGTCTATTTATAGACAAACTGTAGTAGGCTAGGTGGGTACGATTTTCGAACGTGTTAAACGATAGTTTGCCCAAAAAGCCCGTTCTGACCCCGGAATGAAATTTATTAAACCCATATATCCAAATAGGTATTTTAAAATATTCTGAACGCGATGGAAAAAGTTTCGCGTCCAAATTCGATCGTATGAAGAAATTATGCCGAAAACAAAAATTTCAAATTGATTTCAAATTGATTTTTAATTAAATCGATTTCAAGGCGTTTCGCGTCCATACGATCAAACGACAAGTCCGATCGTTAAGAAACTTGAAACCCTACAATAATTCACCGATACGGATCCGAAGAAACTGGTTTCGTCGAAATCCGAGTCCGTGGCCAAAATGGCTATTTTTATAATAATTAAATAAATTAAAAATTAGTCAATTAAATCAAATTTCCCATTTCAATTTGATAATTGACGATTCTTATCATCATAAATCTTTCAATCATCTTTACTAACTTGAACAAAATTTAACTGTCTAAATAAAATCTATACATTCTCGAAATTCATTAAATTCACCAATTATAGATTAAATTTCCAAATAATTTAATTATTTTACCTTCCATATATTCTTGTCAAATAGATAAATTTATCATTGGATTCATACTTCATTACGTACATCTCTCCAATTTCATCTAAATTTATATTTGCATAATATCTAAATATTAAATTTCAAAGATTACTTCCATTATTGTTAATGTAATAAATAAAATTTTAATTATTGCAATGGATTATCCGTTATAACTTAATATACTAAATAGATGGCAAATCTTAAATACTTGTTCTCATTAACGTTTTATTTCTAATTACAAATTAATGCAATTATTTCATATCCTTCCCTTAGTTAAAAACCTTCCTATTTCCATCTTTATTTTCCAATTAACGTAAAATGTTATATCCAATTCCCATTAATTAACTAGAACATATTAACAAAACAAAATAAATAAATTTAGATTTATTTCAATCTATTTCGATTCTTAACTTAATACACTTAATGAATGGTTAACCTAAATAATTGTTACACTTTTACATTCAAAATCACTTACAACCATTAATAACAAAAATGTTGCCATAGATTTAGATTTAATTTAATAAATGAATGATTAAAAATTGGTAATTATCACAAATGCCCAATATATATGCATTAATTACTACCTATTATTAGAATTCATTTATAAATTTACTATTTGCCTTTGTCTTCTTATTTCCTATTTACTACCAAACTTCCTATTTAGTTATAGCTTATCAATATATAATCACCTAGGCAGTCAATTTATTACCATTTTAAGTACGTTTATTATCGACAACATTCATTAAAATTACTTATCTACCCTTATTGCATTGGTTTATTCAACGGTCACTTTTATTTAGTCACTATCTATTTTACAACCAAATGTACAATCACCACTATTGATTTTTATATTAATGAACCCCTTTCTAGTTAATATTTTTTATTAATATTCACAAATTCAACATTTATATTGGTTTCTTATATTTAACTTATAACTAAGTATGACAATTTACATTATTCAAATCTATTGCCATATAAATATTAAATTGTTTAACATTAAATTACAAATACTATATCTAATTCCTACATTTACTCAAATAAAATCTTAAGACTTTTATTTCATTCTAAATTAGATTAGAAATCATATTAAATTAACTCATTTAATATCATCGAATTTAACGGGTCGTTACACTCTCCCCCACTCAAAAACTTTTCGTCCCCGAAAAGGAAGAAGAAGGGAGAAGGAAGAATTCAATAAATAGTACATCTTATTTCAAATATTAACTTATAAACAATAATTTACTAAATTTATTAGCATAAATAAAATATACCCATTTTATAATCATTATATCCTTTTATACTTAAATAATTAAAGTTGGAAAACATTTTCAACAAAATTCTAAGTCCAAAATTTACGGAAAATTTTGGCAGAGTCTCCTTTTTACGGAGAGGGTTGGGAGAAAAATATAATATCAAAATATAACAAATATATTACATATATTATCCAAAATAAAATATCCCATCACGGGAAAATTATATAAAATAGCGCTACAAAACGTAATCTGGAAACGTACCTATTTGTCGGGCAATTAACGCTTATTATTATGGAACCAAAAGCAGTAGCCGTTGCTTCCATAACCTGCATTTCACTTATAAAAATCTAAAGGTTTAACAATTCCTCAAGTGAAATATTTAAGTGGTTTCAATCCCTAATATCCAATCAATACAACAACCATCAATTTCAAAAATCAGCATACCCAAAATGCAAAACAAAACAACCATTCGGTCAAACAAACAAATAGTTGTTCGGGTTCAAAACTTGAAATGGTACGGAATGAACAATAACTATCCAGTGCATCCTTTACTCAACAGTCTTAGATGGGATAAAATAGATTATTTATTCATCCAACCACTTCAAATTTCCTTACCCAACCAACCCTAAATCGCACAATAACAATTCAATCCAGCAAATCAAATTAACTTATAAAATTTCATTACATACTTAAGTTGTTTGCTTTCCTTTCTTTTATCCAACCCACCTAACCTTTCTTTTTATAATTTACATTTATTTCTAACTACTACAAATTTTATTTCTCATTCAATGGTTGTTTCCTTATTTCTACTTATTACTTGCCCTTATTCATGTTTTTATTTTC
Source organism: Allium cepa (assembly GCA_030765085.1). NCBI lineage: Eukaryota > Viridiplantae > Streptophyta > Magnoliopsida > Asparagales > Amaryllidaceae > Allium > Allium cepa. Next base: position 975,419,589 of record CM060935.1, read on the forward strand.
CAGGTTATGTAAGTTTCTTTTATTTGTATTACATTTAATGCACTTCTCAATTTCAATCATTTATTAAATGCTTACATTCTATTATATTTAATTACAGTAACCCTTTTTTAATTACACTTAAATTCTTAACCTTATAACCTCCATTCTTATAAATACAGGATTTTATTAATTTATAACCTAGGGTTTACAGTCATTTATTTATTACCTACTTTCCATTTTATCCAACCAGTAGCATTTAAATCATACTAAAGTCATTAACCCTACACATCAATCCTTATTTATTAAAGAATTTTATTTTATTTACTTAAGTTTAAAATCACCTATTTATAATACTTACCTTTAATTTTAGTAAAATCTCAAATATAACTTAAGTTTATACCATTAAATTCTTATTTATAATAGCAATTCATTGAATACTTCATTATTTTCAAAATTTCTACCTGTATAATATTCTATTCCAATCTTCTTATTTAACATTTCAACTTTTCATATTTGGTAAGTTATATATGTTAAAGAAAATGCAATTGAACTTATACAAGTTATGTCAATTCTTTAATTCATTCACTGTTCAATAGATCTTTACCATTTTCTTATAAGTTAAAATTTAACTTCCTTTATAACTTAGCATTTAAGTCTCTTATTTTATTTAGGGTTTCAATTATTAATTAAATTCTGTTTCACTCCCATAATTGAAACAATTAATTAATGGAAATTAAGAATTAAATACCGGGTTAAATTTTAATAGATAAATATATTCTTATAATTTATATACCTCTAGTTTTATTTAAAACAATTAAAAATTTAGATATTTTCAAAATAAAGCTGCAGTAGAATTACTACAGTGGCCTTTCCCCTTCGAAACTCGAAAATAGAAGTCGATGATGCAGCCGCCATTACCGAAATTATTTTCCAACGACAGAGAGGAAAGTACATAACTTATTTTCTCCAAAATCTTCTTTAAAACAATTCTTCCGAATTATAATGAAAAATTTATATCGGAAAATATTTATAAACAATATTATTATATTTCAAAATTCTCTGAAAGAAAATTTTCAAAATCCCGGACTTAAGTCCTAAAATTTCCAAATTTCATTGATTCTAATTTCAATCTTATTTTACCTATTATTTATAAATTTTATTCCTAACAACCAATCTATTGCAACCAAATATAGATATTATTTGAAAATTTTATTTTATATATAGAAAATATAATAGGCAAAGTTATTTCACATATATTAAAACAGATATTATGTCGGTCTGTCCTATTAAGTATTTAGAAATCCCTAATGATGTCATAGCGTCCCATGCACCAACCAGAATTTATAAATACAAAACGGAACAGATTAACACAATATCAAAATCTTTTTATAACACTAACAAATACGCTCTCTCATATATATATACTCAGCGACTCCCATAGGGTATTACTACCCTATTAACAAAGAGTCAAACCCCACAAAGCCAAGGTTTATCGCTAAACCAAAGCTCTAATACCAACTGTAACATCCCGCCTTTTCGCACACTTTAAACAGACACACGTGCCAATTCAAACCATACGGAAGGGTGGATTGTTATGGGGTAATAAGAAAAACAGAGAAGAAAAAAAAACAAAATAGAATCTCACAGCGGAAGGATAAAATATAATAATAAAATATACAGTTTATAAAACTGTTTTCAAAACATTTGATTCTTCTTTATACAATTAAATATCAGAGTTCACATACCAATAATATCAATGCAGCGGAATACAGTGTAGTGGAATAAAATAGTAGATAGTAATACTACAAATCTTCATCTTCGTCCTCCAGAGCTAAAACTTCAAATCCTGAAACGCACGGACTGACCCGAGCGAATTGAAAAGACAACGCACTCGAGTCAGAACTAAAAGATCTTATGTGAGTTACATCAACAGGAGTAAATATGAGTGCAGTAACTCAAGAGATGCTCGGGATTTACATCTCCTAAGGATCCGTTAAACTATTTACTATGTAGTATATTGTGCTATTATAATAGTGTCTAATTGTAAAATAAACTTACTTTTTAATAGCGTTAAGGGGTTACCCATATAGCCCTTGACACAGAATATATTCCCATAGTCTATACAGTACCGTAATCTCCCCCGTACTGGGCGTCGTCAGAGGGCACTCCATAGGTATGGTACAAAACCAAAATCGTATAAGTCGCGCTAGGGTAGGTGACACGGCACAACTAGGCAATGCCAGGGTAGATATACCAATTGCTATTCGGGCTGATGGTAACGCATAGCCGCAGCTACCGCCCACCTCGAACAAACACCCCCAAATCAAAGAAATCAATAGTGGCCACCGAAACAATCCAAAGTCGGAGTATAGTATCGAAGGAGTGCGTTCGATCAGAGGAATGACCTCATTGGCCTGAGAATCGCTCCTGTTTTAGCCACCTTATGCCAACTCACGGGAGTTGGGTCCACGTATTTACCTTACAGGAAACGTCGCCACCAACCTACTTCATTCTGGAATCTCCACCGCGTACACGGTTAGTCAAAGTGGTTTTCGGTATAGACAGAGAGTATATCCATATCCAATCCCAGTCTCTTTGCCAACCCATCGTTATTATAACACCGCGGTCATCTAAAATAGTTTATACTTTAAAACCAGAATAAAATTTTCCATTTCAAAACTATGAATACGATATCAATTTAAACCCAAAACAATATGATATCATTTTATCTCAAATATAATTCTTTTCCAAAATCATGCTGGTTTAAAATTTAAAATATCTGGAAACCAAATATTTGAAATATACTTTCAAAGCATAATATTTCAAAATTCAAAATTTTAAAACCATAACTTCTAAAACTTGAATGGTTTGGATATTCAACGAATGTAAAATACATGGTTTAACTTTAAAGTTACTTTGTAAAGAAAATAATTTCCATTGCTTTTCAAATATATTTCTTTATTTAAAGCTTAAACCATAATTTAAATATCACTTCAAGTTCCAAAACCCCTTCAATTTCTATATATATATATATATCCATTTGGAGTATTAATATTTCAAAACTAAAGTTGGATTTTCTTCTTTCAACAATTAATATTCTATTATTTAGTCTTGAATATTCATATAAATTCCATAAATAAAACTCCAATTTCTAGCAATTAAATATTTTCTCAAATTTACTTTATACTAGAATTTTCATTTTTAATTCATCTTGGAAAATCCAGTTATAAATATCATACCTTAAAATTTCCAAACTTAAACATATAAGATAAATTTCCAAATTCCATTTTCTCAATTTTTCATTTTTATTCAACAGGTTTATACACAACTTAATTTTAAAAATTTTAACTTCATATGTATATATATCGAAGAATAATATTTTATAAAATATCAAAATCAAATTTTTATAAACCGTATCCCATCCAAACCGTAGAAATCACTTTAAAATAATTTATATATAGACCACGGTGCCTGTATATAATTTTCTATCCTATGGTCAAGTGATACGGATATTTATCATTTCAATCCGTAATTTAAAAATAAAATTTTGCGGTTGTATATCATTTCAAACCACAATCCCGGATCAAATGAAAAATGCATTATAACTTGCAGTTTAATGATATAAAATAAAACATCCATTCATCAACATCATCCATCATCCAAATAACAATCATCATCCAATAATAATTCAATATCAATATATATCTGATAATATATATCAGGTAATAACTGGCGGTTATATTCAAAAATAAATTTAATTAACTATTAAACTAACAGTTTATATTTAGTAATAAATTTTATAACTGTTTACTAGCAGTTCCTATGCAAATAAATAAATTCTAACTGTCAATTAATATGCAATAAATAAAATAAATTAACAGTTAAATTAAATAACGCGATTTAGCAAATATGATGAACAAAACATGCCAAATAGTTATAAATAAATTTCTACTCATACCTAAAATAAATTTAACAAACATAAAACTTTTAGAAGTTGTGAGTGGGTTAAAACACTCACCTTTTGAATTTAAATTCAATTTAAACTCAAAATTTTGACGATCTCAGAATTTGTCCAAACCATCGTCATCAGGTCCGGAATTTCAATACGGTCCTAACAAAAAAAATCGCGTGTAAAACGGATATCGTATGTGGAAGTTATAACGATAAATGTGATTGAATTTTAAATTAAAAAAAATAAAAATAAAGAACACTTTCACTCACTATTATAAGCTACGTAAGCAAAATGTGTTCCTGTACTTCACGCGCATACCCTTTTCTAGAAACGCATCTCGCACGCAAAACGTCCCATGACCGAACGTTTGACCAACGTGCACCACCCCTACGCGCCACCGTACGCCAAGATTTCACCACCGTTGCCACCACCATGCCGTCGCCTACCCCCATGCAAAGTCTGGTCGCCTAACTCTCCCCAGCCGCCGCCTCCTCTTAGGGTTTTGTCGAACCCTAATCGGTCAATTCCAGCCACCTCCAAGTACTTTCCGACCATCAAACAACCACCAATCAACTCCCCTCGACAAGATCTACAATACCCATATTTCAATTTCTTCGATTGAAGCCTAAATCGAAAAGCCCCAAATCAACCATATGGGTTTCGAAAATCCAGGGTTTGACCGCGATTTCTAGTTGAACCGAGCATCAATTTCAGAAACAGAAGCCACCCGTAGATTCGTATTGATGCAAACTACAACATATATTTTTTGAGAATTTTCTAGAGAGTTTGAATCTTCACTTTTGATTTTGAACTGTAGATAGATCTGGGTTTTGCAACCATTGAGGAAGAGAAAGAGATGAAGAAAATGAACGTATAGACAAATGATAGAAGATGGAGGCTAGGGTTTATCATTGTCTATTTATAGACAAACTGTAGTAGGCTAGGTGGGTACGAATTTTCGAACGTGTTAAACGGTAGTTTGCCCAAAAAGCCCGTTCTGACCCCGGAATAAAATTTATTAAACCCATATATCCAAATAGGTATTTTAAAATATTATGAACGCGATGGAAAAAGTTTCGCGTCCAAATTCGATCGTACGAAGAAGTTATGCCGAAAACAAAATTTCCAAATTGATTTCAAATTGATTTTTAATTAAATCGATTTCAAGGCGTTTCCCGTCCATACGATCAAACGACAAGTCCGATCGTTACGAAACTTGAAACCCTACAATAATTCACCGATACGGATCCGATGAAACTGGTTTCGTCGAAATCCGAGTCCGTGGCCAAAATGGCTATTTTTATAATAATTAAATAAATTAAAAATTAGTCAATTAAATCAAATTTCCCATTTCAATTTGATAATTGACGATTCTTATCATCATAAATCTTTCAATCATCTTAACTAACTTGAACAAAATTTAACTGTCTAAGTAAAATCTATACATTCTCGAAATTCATTAAATTCACCAATTATAGATTAAATTTCCAAATAATTTAATTATTTTACCTTCCATATATTCTTGTCAAATAGATAAATTTATCATTGGATTCATACTTCATTACGTACATCTCTCCAATTTCGTCTAAATTTATATTTGCATAATATCTAAATATTAAATTTCAAAGATTACTTCCATTATTGTTAATGTAGTAAATAAAATTTTAATTATTGCAATGGATTATCCGTTATAACTTAATATACTAAATAGATGGCAAATCTTAAATACTTGTTCTCATTAACGTTTTATTTCTAATTACAAATTAATGCAATTATTTCATATCCTTCCCTTAGTTAAAAACCTTCCTATTTCCATCTTTATTTTCCAATTAACGTAAAATGTTATATCCAATTCCCATTAATTAACTAGAACATATTAACAAAACAAAATAAATAAATTTAGATTTATTTCAATCTATTTCGATTCTTAACTTAATACACTTAATGAATGGTTAACCTAAATAATTGTTACACTTTTACATTCAAAATCACTTACAACCATTAATAACAAAAATGTTGCCATAGATTTAGATTTAATTTAATAAATGAATGATTAAAAATTGGTAATTATCACAAATGCCCAATATATATGCATTAATTACTACCTATTATTAGAATTCATTTATAAATTTACTATTTGCCTTTGTCTTCTTATTTCCTATTTACTACCAAACTTCCTATTTAGTTATAGCTTATCAATATATAATCACCTAGGCAGTCAATTTATTACCATTTTAAGTACGTTTATTATCGACAACATTCATTAAAATTACTTATCTACCCTTATTGCATTGGTTTATTCAACGGTCACTTTTATTTAGTCACTATCTATTTTACAACCAAATGTACAATCACCACTATTGATTTTTATATTAATGAATCCGTTTCTAGTTAATATTTTTATTAATATTCACAAATTCAACATTTATATTGGTTTCTTATATTTAACTTATAACTAAGTATGACAATTTACATTATTCAAATCTATTGCCATATAAATATTAAATTGTTTAACATTAAATTACAAATACTATATCTAATTCCTACATTTACTCAAATAAAATCTTAAGACTTTTATTTCATTCTAAATTGGATTAGAAATCATATTAAATTAACTCATTTAATATCATCGAATTTAACGGGTCGTTACAGACTCATTCTAGGGTATTACTACCCTATTTAATATGAGTCAGACCTTACAAAGCTAAGGTTATCACTAAGCCAAAGCTCTGATACCAACTGTAATGACCTACCTTTTTGGACGGTTTAAATCAACGATAAACCACACATGTCAGACTCAAACCATTCAAAAGGGCACATTGTTATGAGGTAAATAAAAAAACAGAGAAAGAAAGGAAAAAATACAGAATCTCGCAGTTGAATGAGAAAATATAATAATAAAATAAACAGTTCATGAAGTTGTTTACAAATAACATTAATTAAACCTTTATAATACAGATTGGAGTAACATAAAACAAGAATAAATAATAAATAAATGCAGCAGAACAACATGCTGCATTGGAATAAATACAACAAAAGATAATAGTACAAAATCTTCGTCTTCATCCTCCAAAAAGCGGTCTTCGATACACCAAAAAGCTAAGACTGACCCGAGTGTAATGAAAAGACAAAACACTCGAGTCAGAACTAAAAGATTTTATGTATGTTAAATTAATAGTAAATAAATACGAGTATAGTGGCGTTAGAGAGTTTACAGGGTTTGACATCTCTTGTCCAATGTCTAACGTGAGTGCAATAACTTAAGAGATGTTCGGGATTTCCATCTCCTAAGGGTCCTTTAAACTATCAACTATGTAGTACAATATGCTATTATAATAGTATCTACATTAAAGCAAAGTATTACAATAGCATTAAGGCTTTACTTATATCCCCTGTAACACATTTTATATATTCCCATAGTCTATACAGTACCGTAAGCTCCTCCATGAGGTTTACCCAGAGGGGACTCCACAGGTATGGTACAAAACAAACTCGTAGAAGGCGCGATAGGGCATATGAACACGGCACTCGAGGCAATGCCATGGAAGATATACCAATTGCACTCCCGGACTGGTGGTAAGGCATAGTAGCTACTACCGCCCACCTTGGACACACTCCCATAATCAAAATCAAGAGTGGCCACCAAATCAATCATAAAATAATAGTATGATATCGAAGAAATGTGCCTGATCGGAGGTGTGACCCCACTTGGCCCGGTATAGCTCATGTTTTAGTAACATCTAAGCTGACTCACGTGAGTCAGGGTCACGTAAATACCTCATATAGAATCGTTCACCAAACAATCTTACTTCATTTCTGAAATCTCCACCATATGCATAGTTGTTATAACATTTTAAACCTTATTCGCTTTAAAATCAGGGCTTTAAATTTAAACATTTCAACTCTACACCATCTGAAATTTAGAAAATAATTGAGATAGTTATAAATAGTTTAATTAGTTTAACATAGTTTTAGAATAGATATAAATTAGGTTAAATAGGTTTAAAATAAATTAAATATATTTAAAATATATTTAAATAGATTAAAATACTTTTAATAGATTTTTAAAATAGTTTAAATGGTTGAAAATAGATTAAATAGGTTTATTAAGGATTAATTGGATTTAAAATAGATTAATTGAATTTAAAATGGATTAAATAGAATTAAAATAGAATAAATAGTTTAAAATAAATTAAAATAGTTTAACATAATTTAAATAAAGTTAAAATGATTTAAAATAGATTAAAATATATTAAAATGGTTTAAAATAAATTAAAACGGTTTAAAATAAATTAAAATAGATTAAGTTAGATTAATTAGGTTAATTAGTTTAAAATAGGTTAATTAGATTAAAATAAATCAAATAGTTTAAATTTATTAAGTTGGTTTAAAATAGATTAACTTATTTTAATAGTTGAAAATCTAAAATTAGAATCTAAAAGAACATTTACAGTTTATATTGATAAAATTTGAAATTAACATCATATTTAACCATTTCTTCCATTCCAACAAATCTGAACCATGTCCAGATTTCAAATCAAAAATCTAACATCAAATCTTGAAATATCAAATTTAACTATTCCAATTTTGATAGATTTTCAAAGTTAAGTTTCCAACATTGTAATAACTCAATTTCGTTGAAAGTCGTCTATACTTCAAATTTAACTTTAAAATTTCAATTTAAATCCTTTATATAATTACTTAAAATATTTCAATTTATACCATTCAAATTTTATTTCAAATATCGTTTAACTGGATTCAAAGTTTAAAGATTTAAAATCATTAATTTAACTAATTGGGTATTCATATATAATTCTTTACCCTTTTGTCAAGTGATACGGATATTTATCATTTCAATCCGCAATATTTAAATTTTTATGGGTATATCACTTCAATCCGCCGTCCCAAAATTTATTTTAATGAAAATCGCTTGGGTTTATCATTTCAACCATAGCGATTTTCCCTTATTATATATGATCTTTTGGGTATGTACCATTTCAACCCATAGGGAACTTGTAGTGTTATAACAATGTAAAATATAACATCCAGTCAGTCAATATCAACAATCAAACATCCACCACAATCATCATCCAAATAATCAACAAACATCAATAGATAATTGATTATCATTAACAGATATTAAATTGACAAATAAATTCAATATTAAATTAATGACGGTTAAATGCAATAAGTCAAATTTAACTATAAATGACAATTCAAATATACCAAACATCAGTTAATTAAATTTTAATCACATCATAAATTTAATTTAACTAACATAATAAAATTTAGTAGTTGTGAGTGGGTTAAAACACTCACTTTTGATTTCAAATCGATTTGAAATCCAAAATAGGGCCCAAATTTGAACATTCTCGGAATTCATCCAAACTTGCGCCAAAATGTCTAGAATTTTGATATGATCCCAAAGAAACAAACCGCGTGTGAATCGGATGCCGTATGCAAAAGTTATTTAGATTAGAAGTAATAAATTTTAAATTTGAACTAAAATAAAACAAAAGGGAATAATGGTAAATAACTCTTACCCTAACCGTACAAATCAACTACGAACACAAGAACTAGCCCTAGCCGCTAGTGTTGACCACCGATCACCGCTACCCCTCACCTTCTTGTCTCGATCAGACTGCAGCACCGCGATCCCTATCTCCAACCGCCCTAATACCTACCGTGCGACCTCGCCCTCCGCCCTCTGGCGATCACTGCCGCCGCTTCGAAATTCGGCCCAAAATCAACAATAACCGACAAATCTCGGCGCCTTGAGACGATTGACTACCATATGCGAACACTGCTCGATGGTCTCTACTATACTGCACGCTCTAATTGTTGTTTCGACGAAGATCCACCTTTGGATCGCGAAGATCTAATACTGACGGCCGAGGTTCATCCTCGATTTCTGGACAAACGGTATTTCGATTGCAAAAACAAATCACACCAGTAAATTACGCTCATCGAGAGCTTCGAATGGTGTATAATATATTAGGGTTTCATGGAGTTTGTTTTCGATTTCATTTTGATCTGCGATTGAAATTGGAATTGGGAATTATGTTTTGGTTTGTCTGCCATTGGAAAGAGAGAAACTGATAGAATTGTATGTACGGTAATGAAGAATAAAAAGGCTGCTAGTGTTTGGAAAGATCTATTTATTTTGACACAGCCTGATAAGAAAGTAGAGTTTTGAGAAATCTATCTTATTTGATAGATTATTTGTTGGGCTTTTTATTGAATATTGATTCGAAGATGAGACATCTTCGAAATTCTTTCGAGTTGCTTGGAAAATTCAATGGTTTGCTAATCACTATATTAGCATATGATGGACCATTGGATTAACCAAAGGAGTTTTTCCTTATTTCTCTCTACCATTCTATGATGAAAGTATGAATGATTTGAGTTTCAAGCTTGTCTATCTTTTGTTGATTGAATATTTGTGTTGTTTACAACTCTTTTCCTAGAAAATTGCGGGGACGCAATTTTTGTAGAGGGGGAGTCTGTAACATCCCTGATTTTAGCGATTACCTGAGAATATTAAATTTTAACGGCAGTTATAATTTAATAGTGTAAATTAATAATTAAAGAGGAATTTAAATTGGTTATTGGGAATAAACAATATATTTAAGGATAAAATGATAAAAATAGAGTTTTATAAACTTTATTAAGAAGGTTTGATTTAAAAGATTGAGGAAATATGTTTTACTTAGAGTTAATGCAATAATTTTGTAAATTATTGCTATTTACTTCTTTTAATGATTTTTAAAAGAAGTAATTAAATTTTAAAATAAGATGTATTTAAAATAATGATGGAATTGGATTTAAAAATATAATTTTAGTGTTAAATTACATTTTAAATGGGTTATAAAATTTTATTACACAAAAATGTGATTTTTGTTTAATTTATAATGTTAATTACGATGAGTTTTGTAATTAAAGAAGTAAATTTGCTATTTTATTTAAAATTGAGAAGATGATAATAAAATATTTTAAATATATAAATAATCTTTTATTTTGAGTATAAAACATTTTTATTATCATGAGTATTGAGTTTCAAAAGTTTTAAAGAAGTAAAACTTGAAATAGTGTTAATTCCATTTGTTAATATGCATTGTAACATGAAATAAGAGATTAAGTAATTAACTTAAGTTAACTTCTTTTATTAATTTGGGCTAAATCCCATTACCACTATCATTAGCCTATTACTAGAGATGAGTAATGAGAAAGAAAAATTACAGCACGTATATTTTTCTCTTTTCTTCCTCAAAATTCCAAAGCTTGTTAATGGCTGAAACCCTTTCAATCTATGCTTAAATTTGTCAAATGAAACGAAAATTGGTGATTTTAAATGTCAATTCTAGAGCTAAACTCAGGTAATCTTCAATCTAAAACCAATCTTCATATCAAAATCTATTTTTACAGTGATTTTTTTTATTTGCCTCTCTCTTTGTTTGCATGCATCTATTACTAGTTTCTACAGGTTTATTTGGTTTATACTTGGGAGAAATTGCAATCTTTGGCTCTAAATCATTGCTTAATCATCTATGGTAGCAAGGTGAGTTAATAAACCCACAAACCTAGCTGAAGCAAAGCTTCAAATGCAAAAATATATGCAAATAGCTTGATAATATTGATTTTAGGTTGATGTTTTATTTCTGTAAAAAACTGAATTTTGTCCATCTAGATGCTGAAACAAATTCAGTCATAACTTTCTTGTTTTTGATCGAAATTTGATAATTTCAGATGTTTAGGAAAGCTCAAATCATATGAAACAACTTTTGTGTTTTGTATTTTCTTTAATTTTGAGGTTAGCTATGTCAAAATTTGATTTTTCTACTGCTAACCCGAGAGCAAAGTCTATATTTGCTCTGTGCTTGAAGCTGAAACTAAATTAGACATAACTTTCTCGTTTTTCGTTGGATTTTGATAATTTTAGATGTTCCAGAAAGCTTAGATTTTTTTCTAAAACTTTTATGTTTTAAGTTTTTTAAAGTTTTGAAGTTATCTTGGTCAAAAATGTGATTGTTTGTTGTTATCCCGAGAGCAAAACGAGAGCGACAATGATCAGTGACCTAAGAACGTTTTTGGCCGTATCTTTTGATCCGTAAGTCGGTTTTTGGTGATTATTTTTCTGACTTCAAGATAATAAAATCACCTTCAACTTTTATGTTTTGAGTTTTCTTAAATTTCGAAGTTATCTTGGCCAGAAGTGTGATTGTTTGTCGCTGTCCCAAGACAAAATGACAGAAGTTGTGAAATTCAAATCTCAGAATTGTTTTATCTATAACTTTTACATTTCTTATCGAAATTCGGTAATTTTAAATGTTCTGGAAAGATTAGGATGTTTTCTACAACTTTTATCTTTTGTGTTCTTTCAAATTGTGTGCTTAAAAGAGGAAAACTGAACAAGCAAAATACAGGCCTGGGCAAAACACTAATGTTTATTCATGTGTATCTTGAATTGTTGCACCCGCTTTTGGTGCTTTCTCTTATGTTTTCCGAACACGGTTTTGATGCTTTTTTCAGTGCAAATACTGAGAGCTTTATATCACATATGCTCTGGTATCAAATCATGTATTTTCTTAGAATGTTCGAGCAAGTCTTTGATGATGAATTTTAATATAGATCTTGAGTGTTTTATTACCTTATTCAAGGGATAAACCATGCGTCTTGTGATTATTTTTGGGTTGCTTCTACTATATAGAACCATGGATTTTCACGAATCCGTCATTGAGATTTTAATTAATTTTAATGATTCATTATGTAATGTTTTCATTATGATTTCGAGCGCATGTGCACGTATTTTCAAACTATTTTCCAACAGTGTTCATATTCTAGCTATTGTTCTAAGAAATATATTTTACCAAGTGATTGCATAAAAAATGATACAATTAATATTTCTAAATTATAAAGAGATTTCCAAAGTTGATTTCTTAAATATTTTCTGAAATTTATTTCAAAACCCGATTTAGCAAAAATATATTTCTATTTAAAGATACACGTTTTTGCACTTTTCGGACGTATGAGAAAGAGAATTAAATGATTTAGTAAAACATGTGGTATGGGACACATGAGTTTGCTTTTTCGGTTAATTCCGGACTTGTATGATCGAAACCTCTTGAGTATTGTATCTTGAGTTAGTATTTAAGATTTTCAATTCCTATTATAGGAATTACCCAAGTAGCCAATATTTGGCGAGTTGAGGTGTTCGAGATCTCCTATTATAGGAGTAAAAATCGATGAGAACCACTTAAAGATGTTGTTTTACTTGCCGATGAGATGAGTGAGTCTTGAGATGAGATTTCCCTTTTCGGGGATTATGGTTTATGGAAAACCATTATGAGATTTAATTGCATTTGCCGATGATATGAGGTAAGTCTATTTATGAAGTATTCATGAAGTTAAGATGTTTATGATGATTTATGAAGTTAAGATGGTTTTGATGATTTTTACTTGTCGATGAAATGAGACAAGTCGCGATGGAAGCATTACTCGTCGATGAGAAGAGATGAGTGTGGTATTATATTAACTCGCCGATGAGATGAGGCAGAGTGAGTTTTATGATGGTTCTGATGTTTTATGATGTTTTCTAATGTGGAACCAACTAACGATTAGTAAAACATTAGGGGAGAACGTATAGTATGGGATATACGTTCTCGCCTTTTGGGTTCCTATTCGAATAGTTGAGACACATTCAAGATGTTACTAGTACTAGACCGAGTACGATTGGAGTCACCACGATGTTCACGATGTTATTATTCAACTCCAATCATCATGATATTTTTACTCGGATTTGTGACTAGGTGTCATCAAGATGTTCCGACTAGTCAACCACGATGTTATGATGTTATGTGACCCCAAGTCATCACGATGTATGGTACCAAATTACTAGTGCTAGTCAAGATGTAAAGCACGTGGTGTTTTCCATGAAGTTTAGATGTTTCGTTTTCACTGTTTGATGATGATGCTTTATTATAGCCGTATGTAAGAAAAGGGCTTATTTATATACATGGTTTTATGGTGATTTCGAATATGATGTTTTGGATTCTTTCCGGGCTCTATCGAGATGGATTTGAGACATTATATATATTTATACCAATGAGATGAGGTATAAATTATGGTAATGCTTTTATGATGAGTGTTGATAATAGATTTAAGATAGATTTATATTTATACCAATGATATGAGGTATAAATGATTATAGAGATTCCTTTATAATGAGGTTAATGATGGGTTTGAGATGTATTTATATTTATATCGATGAGATGAGGTATAATAATTAAGACGTTTCTATTAGATGGTTTTATTTATAATGGATTCTTGAAGTTTAATTATCTTATGAAGATTTACTTTATAGTCCAAATCCTCACCCATTTCATTCGGTTATATATATATATAATTAGATAAACCATGTCTATCTAATATACATATTGTAACCCTCTATGCAATCATGATGAACCATTGATGTATCACTCTAGAGATAACTTAATGACCTATATCATTCCATTGGTAATGATGGAATGGTTTTCCCCTTATCTCTTATCATCACCTTTACTAATGATAAGTTCTAGCTAGCCTGACCCGTGTGTTTTCACTCGGGTCAGACCGAGTTGTTTCAGCTATCATCTATTGGGCCTAGCTTGAAGTTGATGTTGGATATCGGCTCTTCTTTCTCTTGAGTAGTTTATTTCTTCCGCATACTCTGATGTTTTTACATTTGATTCGATGTATATGGTGTGGTCGTGTACCACCTTTATTTTATTCATATTGTATTGTACTGAACGTGTATCAGTGTATATGTATATATATGATGTTGTTTACTGTTCTGTGATGTGGTTTACATTCAGTTATTGTATTTTGTTCTGATAGATCCGTTAGCCACCTATAGTTTTGGATTAAGCATTTACTGGGTATGTCGATCCACTTGAGTTGAAAAAAAATTATAATGCATTTATCGACGTATTCAATGGATGTTTAAGACAAATTTATAGATGGTCGTCCTTAACCAGCCCTATTCTCCGCTTTAGTAGACGGAATTACTTGTTAATTCTCTTTGCTAAGGTGGGTCTCGAGGTGGGGCGTTACATATACAATACATATCAGAGTTGCACATACCAGTGAATAATAATCAAAGCAGCGGAATACAGTGTGTAGTGGAACAATATAATATATAATAATAATGAAATCTTCGTCTCGTCCTCCAGAAATAAAGTCTTCGATTCCTGAAATGCTTGGACTGACCCGAGCGAATTGAAAATAAAAAACACTCGAGTCAGAACTAAAAGATCTTATGTAAGTTAAATTAACTGAAATAAATACGAGTGTAACGGCATCGGAGATGTTTACGGGGTTTGACATCTCCTATCCAGTGTCTAACATGAGTGCAGTAACTCAAGAGATGCTCGGGATTCACTTCTCCTAAGGATCCGTTAAACTATCTACTATGTAGTAATATACGCTATTACAATAATGTCTACAGTAAAGTAAACATACTGAAAATAGCGTTAAGGGGTTTCCCATATAGCCCTTAACACATTTTTATATTCCCATAGTCTATACAGTACCGTAATCTCCCCCGTATTGAGCATCGTCAGAGGGCACTCTATAGGTATGGTACAAAACAAAATCGTATAAGGCGCGCTAGGGTAGGTGACACAGCACAAATAGGCAATGCCAGGGTAGATATATCAATTACGCTTCCGGGTCGGTGGTAACGCATAGCCGCAGCTACCGCCCACCTCGAGCCACACCCCCAAATCAAAGAAATCAAAAGTGGCCACCGAATAAATCCAAAAGTCAGAGTATAATATCGAAGGGATGCGTCCGATCAAAGGTGCTACCTCATTAACCCGTCAATCGCTCCTGTTTTAGCCACCTTATGCCAACTCACGAGAGTTGGGTCCACGTATTTACCTCAAAGGAAACGCCGCCGCCATCCTACTTCATTTTGGAATCTCCACCATGTACACGGTTGTTAAAGTGGTTTTCGGAGTTGACAGAGAGTATGACAACTTCCGCTTCCGGTCTCTTCAACAACCAACCGTTATTATAACACTGCTGTCTTTTCAAAATAGTTTATACTTTAAAACCAGAATAAAATATCCATTTCAAAACCCTATAATTACGATATCACTTCTATTTTGAAACCCAAATCAATATGCTATGATTTTATTTCACATATATCCTTTTCAAGAAATCTATATACCTTGAAATCTATGGCTTTGAAATATAACTTAATATACTTTAATGGTTTGAATACTTAATTACTTTATATAATAAAATCGCTTCTTTAATTTTACAAATAAATTCCAAATACCGATTTGAATCTCTCAATAAACCATTTTAATTCATATATTTCGAAGCTTTAAATATTCCACCATTTCAAAACTAATTCTTTGATAATTCCATATATATCAATTTTAATTACTATTATTTAGATTTGAAATGTTTACTAAATAAATCTAATATCATTTAAGCAAAGCCATAAACTTCAAACAAACAGGATATACTTTCTATTTGAGTTAACTTGATAATATTCATTTAATGTGGTTGATATTCATTTAAATCCTCTAAACTAGAATCAAGTTATACAAGTCATACCTGTTAAAATCTCAAATTTCTTTAAATTTCAAATCAATCTTACTCGAAGATAATTCTTAAATACTTTAGTTCAAATCAAATTCATATTTATCTTCTAACCTTAAATTTATTTAAGTCATTATAATTCTATAAATAAATTTAAATAAATGCTTAACCGTATTATATCTTGATAGACTCAAACATTTATTTTAACTCGTTTTATACTTAAACAAGTTTATACATAGCTTAAACCAAGAAATAAATTATATATACAAATTTAATATTTATAAAATATTAGAAATTAATATTTATTAAACTGTATATTTCTTTCCAAACCATAGAAAAATCATTTCAAAATGTTTATATACATAGACCACGGTGTCTGTTTATAATTTTCTATCCTATGGTCAAGTGATACAAATATTTATCATTTCAATCCGTAATTTAAAATAAAATTTTTTGGTTATATATCATTTCAAACCGCAATCCCGAATGAAATAAAATGCATAATAACTCACAGATTATGATGATATAAACAAAACATCCATTCATCCATCATAGAAATCATACATCCATCACAATCATCATCCAAAATAGTCAATCAATATCAATATATAACTGATAATATATAACAGGTAATTAACTAGCGGTTATATTCAAAAATAAATTAAATAACGAAATAAATGCAATTAACTGAGATGATGATTGAATATATGCCAAACAGTTATAAATAAATATCAAATGTAACAACCCGCATATTTATCGATTTTATATTTAAATATTTTATCGTTAATCGGATATTGGTCCGAAAAGCTAATTTTTGCAAACGGTCAAATTAGGACTCGAGACCACTTCCATTGAGTTCGAAATGTCGTTTACAACTTTTTTAAGTATAAACATTGATAGGTTTGGAGTTAGTGGAATTTCACTAACTTTTCCCGCTTTGGACTTTGGGTTAGTTTAGCCTATTAAGCCCAAGTTCCAACCCCCTTCTCCTCACTCTTCATAAATTCCTAACTAACTTGAAATTTGCATTAATGGTGAAGAGAATGGGAAATTAAAACTCCAAGCTCAAATTTAATTGCTAATCCAACATTCAACTCCAAATTCAAGTAGAAGATATTGGATTCAAGCTTTGGATTGCTTCTCCATTGGCTTCAAGCTTCATCTTCATCCATTTTAGTGAAAAGGTGAGATTTTTATCTCACACTCTTGCTTATAACTATCTTAGATTGTTGGCAATGGTTCCCTATCACTTTAACATGCACATTTGCATTTGGTTTGGATTGGATTGGCGAAAAACTCCACTTTTTAGTGTTTTGGTGAATTTCCAGCCTTAGGTCGTTTTGGACCCTTAGGTCGCTCGGGTTCGTGGCTTGCGCACGTGGAAAAGTCGCCTGGACGTTAGGTCGTAGGTTGCTCGCGAGTTAAGCCTTAAGCCGAAGGTCGTTCGCGAGTTAAGCCTTAGGTCGTTTGGCCTTTATAACGTTAGGTCGCTCGCGTGTTAAAACT
Source organism: Allium cepa (assembly GCA_030765085.1). Lineage (NCBI taxonomy): Eukaryota > Viridiplantae > Streptophyta > Magnoliopsida > Asparagales > Amaryllidaceae > Allium > Allium cepa. Next base: position 975,437,614 of record CM060935.1, read on the forward strand.
TTAGGTCACGCTGGCCTTAAGTCGTAGGTCATCTCCGACCTAATATTGCCTCTGCTATTTCACTAGGTCACGCGGGCCTTAGGTCGTAGGTTGTAGGTCGTGAGTCTCCTAGGTCGTAGGTCGCTCGGTCCTACTTCTGTCCCTAAGTCGCGTAACCCTATCACCTTTAGGTCGTTAGGCCTTTATGTCGTTAGGTCGTTACACCTATAACCCGTTAAGTCGCGAATACCTTTAGGTCGTGAACCCCATTAGGTCGCAAACCTCTTTAGGTCGTCTGTCCCTTAAGCAGTTAGGTCGTTCGACCTGTGATTCCTTAGGTCGTTTGACCCGTGTTACGTTAGGTCGCGTAACCCCTTAGGTCGCTTGACCTTGTTTCCTGTTAGGTCGCGTGACCTTGTTTTTCTTAGGTCGTGAACCTTATTAGGTCGCTCATCCTTAGCTCGCGTACCTTCTTAGGTTGCGGACCCCCCTCCGTAGGGGATCTTATCTGAAAAACATTCAACAGAACTTGTTGAGCTGATTCCTTGGATTTTTATCACATCTTCGAATGTGATCTTTGTGATTGATTGTTTCTACAATCGCTTCTGTGATTTGTCACTTTAAAATATAAAGGTTTCAATACTAGTAGTAAATATCAAAACTCTTTCAACAAAATGATTTCAACTCTATTTTTAATAACAAAGCTCTTTTCTTAACCCGTTTTCCAATCTATTAGTATATACAAATCTTTACCTCACTCGGATGAGAAATCTAATTAAACGGCTTAGTAAAACAAGTGGTATGAAACGCTTGCGTTTGCTTCATCGGTTAATTCTTGGACTTGTTCGATTGAAGCTCTAGTGACAATTTTATTAATGAAGATTTACAGTATGTTCGTAAATATTTAAGTTAAGCTAGTGGTTATGGGCATGAAACTAAACTTTTATATTTACCAAATTAGTGTAATTGACACTTCTTGTTGATCATGATGATCATTTTTATGATTTAGACTAGCAATTGTGCGATGTCTCTTTGTTTGCAAGGTTAGACTAGACCTCATTGGTGCGATTCCGACTCACACATATCTCTTTGTCCGCAAGGTTGGTCTAGACACCATTTGTGTGATTCCACTCACACATACCTTTTTGTTGCGAGGTTAGGCTAGACAACATTTGTGTGATTCCACTCACACATACCTTTATGCTTTTTGGTTAGTCTAGACCTCATTTGGGTGATTCCGACTCACCCATATGGGGTAGCTCCCCATGGTCTTCGGACCGTTATGTGATAGGCCTCTTTCCCTTTTTCCGTGACTTCTGTATTTCTTGTGTTGATTTCTGGAATTTATGTCATTGACTTGTTATGAGTACAAGTTTAGGGTATGATGCCCTCTTTGGATCTTTGAGAAGATTCTTGTGATATCGATTTATCTCTTATTGATTGATCTTCTGTTGATCATCATTTGCATACTTATAGTAGTATGCCAGTATGGATATTTTATGTTTATGCCATATCTTTTATTTTATACCATGTCATTTGATATTTATAGCTAGACTGATCCGTTTATTATTTTCTTAAATAATACTCGGGTCTGACCGAGATGTTACAGGTGCTTCTGCTTGATTTCTTCCCGGGATTTGCTACTCTGACTTTTGGCTAACTATTTAGATTAGCAGTTTTTTGTTGTATACACTTGAGACATAGACTCATAGTTGTATTCTTTTGTATAGCACGTGTTGCTATTCTTTTGTATTATTGTGGATCTTTTTGACCACTACTCTGATGTACACTTTCATGTGCTAGTTATATATTCATATCTTCTTCCGCCTCTGTGATATGGATGTCTGTGACTGATTTGTGTTATGCTTATTTCTATGTTTGTTTCCGAAGATTATTTATAGCCACCGTGTGACAAGCAATCACATGGATGGTCGCTCCTCAACAGCCTTATTCTCCGTGCTAGTTGACAGCACTACACCGTAGTGTTCTTGGCTAGTATGGGTATAGAGGTGGGGCGTCACATCAAATCACATCATAAATAAATTTAACAAACACAAGAAATTTTAGAAATTGTGAGCGGGTTAAAACACTCACCTTTGGGATTTAAATTGAATTTAAATCCAATTTAAACCCAAAATTTGAACAATCTCCAAATCCATCCAAATTAGCGCCAAAATGTCCGGAATCCCAATACAAAGCTAGCGGAGAAAACTGCGCGTAATTTTGACCTCGTATGAAATAGTTATTAAGATTTGAACATTTGAAAATTAAATTAAATAAAAATAACAAAGCAAATAACAATTATTACCGCCACGTCACCATCCCCTCCTTCACGCGTTCCATCTACAGGCCAGTCAACATCGCACGCACGCATGCGAGAGAAAAAAAACCTACAGCCGAACGTTGACCACAAAATGCTCCACCTATGCCGCCTTCTACCTCGAATCGATCACCTCCCCATGCTCACCATCTCAGTCCGCCTCGACGTCGTGGTCGCGCGCCTCCCCTGTGCCGTCGCCGCCACCGGGTTTCAAAACCCTAATCCACAATTTTAGGCCACCATACTTCGCTATAGGCCAAGCGGCCACCACCAACCGACTCCCCTTGCTGCCCTCTTCAAAACCCAGAAACTAATTTGCCTATAGTCGCTCCAAATCAAAACGCCCAAATTGGCAATTAGGTTTTGCGTTTTAGGCCTTTTGACCGCGATTTCTGTTCGATTCATGCACTGTTATGAAAAACGAGCACTAGACGTAGGTTCCCTTTTTAGAGACCTCCCCAGCGATATAAAACTTGATGTTGTTTGAGGCGTTTGAAATTTTTGTTGATTTTTGAATTGAATTTTGAATTGGATAAATTAGGGTTTACAGCCATTGAGGAAGAGGAGCATAGAAGTTTCTGTACGTATAGAAATAGAGGCTGTTAGGGTTTATAGCAGGATATATATAGGCAAATTGAAATAGAATAGATGGATCGGGTTGAATATACGCGCTAACAACAAAGTGGCCTAAAAAGCCCGTTTCGACTCTGGAATGAAATTGGGTCAACCCATATATCAAAATAGATGTTTTAAAATATTTTAAACGCAATGGAAAAGGTTTCAAGTTCAAATTGCATTGTATGAAGAAGTTATGCTAAAATCATATTTTCCAAATTGATTTCAATTGATTTTAATTTAATTTATTTCAAGGCGTTTCAAGCCCATACGATCAAACGACAAGTCTGATCGATACGAAACTTGAAACCCTACAATAATTCACCGTTACAGATCCGATGAAACTGGTTTCGTCGAAATCCGAGTTAGTGGCCAAAATGGCTATTTTTTTTTGGCAAAGCCAGCGGGGTTGAAATGGACCCCTACCATTTATTGATATACCAAGAACGAAGAGCTACAAGGAAAAACATACCTACCGACGGTAGGCAAGGAAGAACTGAGATGTACAAGGAGAGACAGGCATATCAACAAGAAAGAAATAAAATGCAAAACACAACACTAAACAGAAACACTTAAAAAGAAGAAAGGGCCCGCAAGAACCCAGAATCAAATCGATGACTAGAGGCAGCAATCCCGAATTTCAGTTTCCCAATAATACTGTTTTTCATCTGTAATTGATTTTTCCTTTTGTCCTTGAAAATGACCGCGTTTCTCTCATCCCATATAGTCGCAACGAATATTTTAAGTGAAAATAGCAAAACATACGTAGATTCACCTCTCCATCTAGTAGCCTTATATATAATGTCCCATTCTTCTTCACTGTTATGAGCTACAGTCCGACTAGAGATAATGGTATTGAGCCAACACCATAAACTGTGGACAAACGAGCAATTGAAGAAGAGGTGTAGAGTGTCTTCATCATCAGCGTGGCAGAAGCTACAAGTAGCATCAATGCTAAGACCACACTGCCTCAGCTTTATTTTAGTCTTTAAAGCATTACCAAATATCTTCCATAACATCAAATTCTGGCTTTCCGAATTGTGATTCAACCATATTCTTTTGTACCAACAGAGGAGGGGAGTATTGGACTGGCAATTTAATTTATTGTACATAGCTCCAATCATGAAGGCGTTATTGCATCCAGTCCAAGATATTCCATCATCCGGATAAATATTAACTTTAATTCCACTCAACTGATTCCATAGGTTTCTAACTGTCAGATTGCTAGAGAAAGGAAGATCAACATAACCATCGGTGATACAAACCGTAGCCAAGGCAGAAGAATTAATGCCAGTTTGAATTTGATGGTTGAAAGATAGACACTGACTAAGAATGGTTCCTTCCTTAACCCAAGGGTCATGCCAGAAAGATAGGCGGCCATTAATTCCAATTAAACTTCTAGCATATGGGAGAATGTCAGGTCTGATTTTGAGTAAGCTACGCCATGTCCAACTACATGATTGAGGAATGTCCATCGTCCAGAAGTTTTTGTTTCGTATGATGTATTTGTAAGACCAATTCACCCATAAGCTATTTTTATGGTTCAAAAGGTTGTCGATGTGCTTCACCATAGCAGCGCGATTCCAATGCAGCAGATTTTTAATACCAAGACCTCCTCTCGATTTAGGTCTTTCAAGTTTGGAAAAAGCACATGGGGAGAGCTTCCTATCAGAAATTGACCCGTGCCAGAAAAAGTTTGACATAGCAGACCTTATCATTTTGAGTAGCTTGGAGGGAAGAATGAATGACCGAGACCAATACACTGACATGGAGAAGATAATGGAATTGATTAGAGTGAGCCTTCCTGCTTGGCTAAGCATTCTGTTAGTCCAGTTAGATAGCCTGGCAGTTATTCTGTCATAGAGAGGAATGCACTGCGCTAAAGTGATCTTCGATGTTGCTAAAGGCATTCCAAGGTACATGGTTGTTTCAGTTCTATGCGGGATGGCAGTGAATGAAGTGATACGGGTAATTAATTCAGCGTCCACCCCGGCTATCATTAAATCAGATTTAGATAAATTAATAGCTAAACCAGATATTTTGTAGAATCTATCGAGACCATCCATGATAGAATTAACTGTCATCATATTAGGCTTGAAGAATATAACCAAATCGTCAGCAAACATCAATGATGTGACAAGTGGGTTCTTACATTTTGGGTGAGTTATGAACCTTCCATCATGAACAAGATGAATAAGAATTTGGGTGAGAATTTCCATCACAAGAATAAATAAGTAAGGAGAGAGCGGGTCTCCCTGACGTAAACCCTGTTTCCCTTTAAAGAATCCAATATTACTGTTGTTGACCATCAATGAATACCTAGGTGTAGAAATACAGCAGAGTATCCAAGCAACAAAGTGTTTTGGGAAATTCATTAATCCCATAATTCTAACTATTGAGTCCCATTGGACCGAGTCAAAAGCTTTCGATATATCAAGTTTGAAGGTAGCTCTGGGAGAGACATGAGAGTTGTTATAACCTCTCAACAATTCATGTGACATCATAACGTTGTCAAGAATACTTCTACCTTGAAGAAAAGCAGCTTGGTTGGAAGAAATGACCTTTTCAAGAACCAGTTTGAGTCTATTTGCTATTATTTTCGAGATGCACTTATAAATAGTATTACAGCATGATATTGGCCTAAAGTCAGAGACTCTACAGGCATTCTTCACCTTAGGGATTAGGGCGATGTTAGTTGCATTGATGGATCCAATCATTTTGCACTTGTTGAAAAAATTATGAATTGCCTTCAAGAAAGTTTGGCCCACTATTTCCCAGGATGTGGTAAAAAAATAAGAATTGAATCCATCAGGTCCTCCAGTGGAGTTGGCATTCAGGGAGAAGAGAGCAGATTTGATTTCACTGTCAGAGATAGCAAAGCAAAGGGATTCATTGTCTTCTGCAGAAATTCTTGGGATATTTATCGATTCCAGTAGCTCAAGTGAAGGTTTGAATTGATTATGGTTTCCAAGAATATTACTGAAATGATCAAGGAACATGTTATCAATCTGTTCAGGGTCCACAATGTACTCACCGTCAAAGTTAATAAGGGAGCTAATTAACTCGCTAGACTGCTTGGCCTTGAGAGAAGAGTGGTAGAAAGCAGAGTTTCTATCACCATCCGTAAACCACTTAATCCTCGATTTCTGTTTGACCATATCAGCTTCAATACTAAGCGCGTCAAAAAGTTGGGCGGATACTTCTGCCTCTTTTGCTGCCAGCTCGCAGTTATTTGTGTCATTCAACATAGCCTCCTGAATTAGCTGCAGTTCCCTCGTTAGAGAAGAGGAAGCCCGATTACCACGACCAAATATGTTCAGAGCCCACGCTTTCAATTCGGTTTTAACAGCCTTCAGTTTACTCTGCAAAATAAACATGGGGTTACCAAAATGGCTATTTTTACATTAATAAAACAAATTAATAATCAATTAATTAAATCCAATTTTTAAATTTCAATTTTATAATTGACAATTTTATCACTTTTATATTTCTTAATCATTTACAAAAATCTAAACAAGTATAGATATAAATTAAAAGTTGATAAATCTATCAATTGCGGCGTTAATTTCTCCACTTCATTATATTTAGAAATTATAAATTTAATTCTCAAAAACCCATTTATTAAATTTTTAAACTTCTTATTAGCATCTTTTACCAAAATTAGGATGCCACTAACATTGGTTCATGATTTATTAAATTATTATCCTCAAATTTCATTTTAATTTGAATAGCCTAATACTTAAACGTTTAATTCCATTTTATTCTGCAATAAATACAATTATTGAATTTTATACTTTAATTAAATTAACAAATCTTGCTTTCTATACTTTAAATCAACCAATAGTCGTATTATAAATAGAGTTGACATTATTTTCAATTTCATCTAAATTCTCATTTACCGTAGTATCTAATTTCAATTTCTAACAGTAAACCCATTTATTATAGGTGAATATCAATTTATTAGTCCCAAATAAATTGATTGATTTCCTATTTTGATTTAGTAAACCAATTTGTTATAACAGACGTTACCATTAACTTTACAATACACTAAGGTTTATTATTTTCAACCAACTACCATAGTTGCCTACATAATATCAATTTATAACTCTTAAGGTTTATTATAACATTTATAACATAATATCAATTTACAATACACTAAGGTATATTATAACATTTATAACTCTTAATGTTTGTCTTCGTTTTCTTACATTAATAAGCTTTCATTACTTACAATTAATGTTGTCATTTATTCTCATCCTATTGATTTCATTCACTTACGTTCAATTTATAACCAAACATAACATTTAGATTTATTGCAATAGATTCCAAATTCAATTTTTATTTCTTAATATATTCTAATTTAACAACTTCCAACATTGTATTACATTTTACATTAATGTAATATTTATTGAAATATATTTTCATACTACTAATTTCATTTTATATTCCACTTATTCGCTTAAGTTCGATTTATAGTCAAGTATAACATAATTTTTATTCATTGTCATTTCATTAGATCCATTAATTATAAATTTTAATTAGAATTTTTTATCTTGCATTCTCGTTATTATTTCATAAATATGGTTCCCAATTATTACTTAAATTTATACTAACATTGATTATATCTAATTTGCACTTTATTACTTATCATTCCAACAATTTAACATTGAATCTATTTTCCTACTTACAAATTACAATCAAATAAAGCTTTACAAATCTGTTTCAATTAATTGAGATGGCGTTGAATTAATATATTTATTATCTTACATCAACATTTTTATATTTTATTCCCGTTATAAATTCGTTAACAAGTTTCAAATTTCTTTTATTTATACAACACTTACCTTAATATACTTATTTCAAACTTTATACCCAGGGGCAACAAATTTCCCTATTTCATTTAAAATGTGATTTCACTTCAATAATCAAAATTTAATTTTTTAATAACTATTGCTACATTCCATTCTTAACATTTACTTCGATATAAATTAAAAAAATTATTTCTTCTAAATTTAATCACATAATTTTTATTAAATAACCAAATTAAATTGAAAATTTACGGGTCGTTACAATATTAGTTGCAATATTTCAATTGCGTTGAGTTTTTATCAATTTTATTTAAATTTTAAATCCTAATAAATTAATTACCTTGGTTTCAATCTTTTATTCAAATCAATTATTGCCTTATGACTATAATTGAAATTTCTGTGCATTTTACTGCATTCCACTTTTATAGTTATCATCTTAACTCATGTTATGTAACATTTAATTTCATTTAATTATGATTGATAAAATAAATTGGTAACAAATAACAATTTTCACCATTTCTATATTTAATCATATTTTTATTCTTGTTATCTACACACAAATGTTATAACTACTGTCACAACACTACTTTTATGCAATTGCAATTTAATACTTACTATTTCATTAAATCAATACAATATTTGAATTATCAATTTCTCTTTTAATCCAATTATCAATTAATACACACATTATTACAATTAATTTACAATTTATAACCAATTTTAACTTTTTAATGATTTCAATTAATTAGAATTACATTTAAAGTAGTTATCAATTACCTTAAATTAATACTATTACATTTCATTTCAGTTGTATTCTTATTATTAAATCATAAATTTTTATTTCCTCTAACATTAAATCACAAACATTATTAAATTAACTATTTTTAGTTGTCGAAAATTATGGGCCGTTACAAATGTGACCTAAATATTGTATCTTATCTCCAGCAGATGAACACTTGTGTAACTTGATAATTAGCTTGTTATCTCTAAGAATTTGTAGTGTAATCCTTAAACTCTTTAAGTGATCATTCCAACACCAACTATAAATTAAGGTATCATTAAAGAAAATAAGCATAAATTGCCTCAATTTTTTTTTAAAATATTGTTCATTGAGAGATTGAAATGTAGATGGTGCACTTTTTAAACCAAAAGGCATAACTAAGAATTCATAGTGACCATCATGTGTTCTAAAAGTTGTTTTATGAATATCACTCTCATGCATCCTTATTTGATGATAGTCAGATTTTAAATCTAATTTAGTAAAAAACTGGAACCATAAAGTTCATCTAGCAGGTCATCAATTAAAGGCATGATGAATTTGTTTTTGATAGTTTGTTTATTTAATCCCCTATAATCTACACATGTCCTCTAAGATCAATCATTTTTCCTTACCATAACAACTGGAGCAGAAAAGGTACTAGAACTATTTCTAATAATACCAGAATTAAGCATACCAGTAATAAGTTTTTGTAGCTCATTTTTAATATAATGAGAATATCTGTAAGGTTTAAGACAAACTGGTTTGATCCTTGTAACAATGGGATTTTATGATCACATTCACATGTAGGTGGAGGAGAATAAGTTGAAGAAGTAACAGCAGGAAACTCATTAAGCAAGAGTCAGATCTCTGGATGTATTTGCGGTATAGAAGGTGTTGTTGTTGCTGATGAAAGGAACATAAACTTCAGGTAAGCAGAGTTGAATTCCTTGTTAGATTGTTTATCATCAAGTGTTTGAAAATCTGATTGAGTTAAGCCTTGCCACTTAAACTCCTTTCCGTTATTGTAAAATTTGACCTGAAGCTTTTCAAAATTAAAGTATATTTCATCTAACTTCTTCATCCATTGTGCACCTAGAACTATTTGACATCCTTCAATAGGTAGCACTAACAAATCAATTGGCATTTTGCACCCTAGACATTTAAGTCAAACTTAAGTACAAATTTCATTTCCTTGTAATTTCTAACCATTTGCTGCCTATACCTCTAAAGTTCTTGCTTGACTCTTTGGTAATGCTAAAGAGGTGTGAACAAAACCATGAATTAAACCAGAGTCAGTCAGAAATATAACAAATTTATTATTTATCATACCCTTATTTTTGATTGTGTGTAAAGTAGGGTTACCCAATAATGCATTTCTAGAAATTGATAAAAGGGTATGTTCTGTATTTTGGTTGGAATTAGGATCAGAAGGTTCCAAGTAATCTTCAGTATTATCATCTTGAGATGATAAATCCTCCAGATTCATAATTCCATCAGTAATATGAATTTTTCTTGTTTTGCAATTATGATTATAATGTTATTTTTCATTGCAACCAAAATACAAGTTTTTCTTTCTTTTTTTAACATTTCCTTAGGGGTAAGGCCTTTAATTATAGATGGTATATCAGAAGATTTTGAAGCAAGTGATTTAGAAAAAGAAGTTCGATTATTTCTAGAAATTTTTTGAAATTAGAAGATTTGTTTTTAAAATAATCATGTTTGATATGTTTATTGCCCAAAAGCCATTTTGCCTCAAATACTTTTGCTAAAGAAATTGCCTCATCAAAATCATTTTGTTTTGCAGCAATAACATCATACTTGATTTCTTCTCGTAAATCATTGTAAAAGGTAAATAGGTGTGAAGTGTTCAATCGTCCCTTCAAGTTGTTCATGTTGGTTAACATATTCCATAATTGTTGTGGATTGCTATAAAGAAGAAAAAAGTATCATAAGGCCTATCTAATTCAATAGGTCTAAAGCGTAACTTGATGGCCTATTAAAAGTTTCTCAATGATCATAATCTTGAACATTGCGAGAAAAACGATAAAACCATTGGAAATCTACTTTTTAGATGAAATGAGGAAATGTGAACCCATTGAACATTCGTGCTATGGTATTAAAAGTTTCTAGTCGACTTAGCCATTCTATCACCCTATCTTCCCACGAGAATGTTGGAAAGTCGAGTTTTAAATTAACTTAGCTGTGTCTCTTGATTGATTTGCAGGAGGATCAGAATTTACTGAAGGAGAATGGTGATCATGGTTGATAATTTCTGGTCTATTCAAAACACGAGGTCTGTTATTTGGTGGCACATACATGTTTGATCTTTGTAGTTGAGCCAAAGTTTAAGGAAGGGAAATTATTATGTTGGTGTTAGTTCTTGGTGTTCCTTCATGGTATTTTCGGCTCTTGACCTCCTTCAATTGTAGAAAAAATTGATGCCATTCTAGTTGTTTTCTCATTGACTTTTTAGGCGCTTCTTGTCAAGTTTTGGATAGTAGCCGTTGAATCTTAGTTTTTTCCTCTAACTTCTTTATGGAGCATTCCTATTATTGATCAGAGCTTGTCTTTTCCATAATTTAGATAAGCCTTCAGTATTTGTAGAATCCAAAGAAGAAGAAGTCTCTTTGCTTGCATCCAGATTTATACTTAATAGAGGATCTGTCTATGAGGGTCTAACCTTGCTCACTATTAAGCTCTGATACCAAAATGGTAGGCTTCTTAGACTAATTGGTTTGTGATCTAGTGTTGGTTATGATGGAATGGGTGGTGACAGTGATTTTCAGGTGACTGGAATGGTTCAAGAAAGGGCAGGAATGATAAGGAGGAAGGAGGTGAGTAGTAGAGAATAGAAAGGAGGAGGTGAAATAGTTTTGAAATATATAAGCAATAGTAAAAGAAGAAAACAAAGAGACAAGGAAAATCTGATAATTTATTATATTCATCAAAATCTTACATATGTTCATAGTTCAATTCATATATATATATATATATATATATATATATATATATATATTTCTTATGTCAAACCCATTAAAATTAGCCGTTACTTATTAAAAGCTCATCACATTCTTAATTCAAAGGAACTGTATGATAAAAATCAGCATGATGCAAGGGCATGTTCTAGGTGTGCATGTGCACATGAGCACAACATTAAATCTCATCTTCTATGTTCAATCTTGTGCTTCCACTTGTTTCATCTTGTATCTGTAATTTCTTTGTATCCTTGGAAGCTTTTTCATTGATTCTAGATAACTGAGATGAAGTGTAGAGCTAGTCTTTCCAAATTGTTTGATGAAACGGTTTCTAAAATTTTTACTTCCCTAGTGTATATTTAAATGTCTGGGTGTAACATATGTCGATGGAGAAAGTGATGAGGGGAAAGTAATGTGAGGTTGTCGAGTAACAACATGGGTAAAGTGTAGAGAAGGGGAATTAGGTTTAGAATTAGTGGTAAATGAAAATATTAGGAGAAGTGAGATTGAAATTTGTAAGAAGGGTTCAGATAAAGGACCATGTCATGCAATAAAAACGGCAGTTTATTTATATTTCTTTATGTATTCAAATATAGAAAATGACATAAAAAACTACAATTAATAATTGTAAAAAGTAAGTTTTTTGTAGTTTCTTATATGTTTTTCAAATGCTAATAATATTCCAAACACAATAAATCAAGTTTTGGGTCATAATTACATCGTCTTCATATATTCGACTTTCATGACCAAGTCACTCTTAACTCAATTAAACCCATTTTAAACATTAAAACAATTTAAATCAATTCATTACTCTTCTCTGAACAAAAACTGGGTCGTTACATCTATGGCCTTGAACAAGTATCCCGAAGTTGTAACAAATGTTCTAATAAAGTAATCAAATAGTCTAGTTTGGTTCAAAACAAAGAGGAAGTATGTGCCTATGAGAAGGAAGAGAAAGGTGCTATAATATATATAGTGTTATATGTAGGTGACCTATTATTGGTTGGCAATGATACTTTAATGTTGCAATCAGTAAAAGCATGGTTATCCATATAATTTTCAATGAAGGACTTAGGTGAGAAATTCTATATACTTAGTATAAGGTCTATAGAGATAGTTCTTATAGGACGTTGGGATTGTCCCAGTCAATGCACATTGATACCATATTAAAAAGGTTTGGTATGGAAAATTCTAAGCGAGGAAATATTCTCGCATGACATGGAATTATCCTTTCTAGAAAGGACTCTACATATATTGTTGTGGAGATAGCAAATGAAAAGGACTCCCTATGTGTAAGCGATGAGATCCATTATGTATGCTATACTATGTACATAAACTAATATTTCATATGCCCTTGGCATGGTTAGCAGATATCAGTCTAACTCCGGCAGAAACCATTAGAAAGTAGTAAGGAGTATTCTTAAGTATTTACAAAATGCAAAAGACTGGTTTCTTATATATGTGTGCAATGGGCTTCTTATGAAGGGTTACTATGACTTGAGCTTCCAAAGCGACATCAATGATAGAAAGTCGGTTTTGGGGTTTGTCTTCATCTTCAATGGAGGGGCCGTCGGTTGGAAAAAGTTCAAAGTAAGAGGTCATAATAGATTTGTAAAACCCTATATTTTTGGTGACATTATTTAGGATATTTAGTTAGTTAAATTAAATAAAATAATGTATTGATTAGGGGATTGGGATTTGATTTTATTAAGGGTAGCCATACCACCTAACCAATGAATTAAAATAAGGTTTAAAATGAAATAGAGAAGGGGTAAAATAGGAAAGAGGCCATTCTTATACCCTAAACCCTTGGCCGTGTATCTCCATACACGTTCATTTCTCTTTTGTCAACCATTTTCAAACTTAAGGTCGGACACCATTAACAAGAGCAAGAGGAAAAACGCTAAGGAAGAACCTTAATCAAATCAAATCCGTTCACATCTCAATCTCTTTAATCTCTAAAGCTAAGATGAATAATGTTCACATCTAATATTTCTTATTTTTTTGTTTTCAAGACGAATCTGAATTTATTTACAATGTCTAGTCATGTTTTTGAATGATGGAATGATGATATATACTTGTTGATGAATTATGGTTGTTCATATAGATTTTATGGCATGTTTTGATATGAAAACCCTATTAAATTACATCCAAATGCCTTGCATTTTTTATATAGAACAGAAATAATATTTTAGAGATGAGTTTCAATTTTCTTAACTTATGGATTTTATATGAATTTTCTTGTAAGAGAAGGTTATTTTGGGATAAAAAATTATTTATGGTTAAATAATTAATGGTTTAGGTCTGAAATTTATATATGTTAGAAAAGATATAAAAAGTAATTTTCTGGAATTTTTGTCCTAAGTGTTTTAATGGGTATATAAAATTATTTAAGGTATGGGACTTAAAGTTCTATATATGTATAAAAGGAGATGGGGCTTTTTGTAAATAAATTCCAATAGTTAATTCTGGAAAGTCGGCAGTACTTTTAGAAAAGAGAAACTTGCAACCATTCCCAATTTACCAAATAAGGCAGGTTAGGTACAAAACCGTGTAGTTAATGCCCCGCTATAACCCTGTTATATCTCATAACGGATTTCTACCGCTACAATTTTCCGTACAGCCCAAAATATAGCCTTTTCGCTTCAAGCTCCGCTATTTCCGCTATATCCCGTTATTCTCACTATATTCCGCTATTTTCGCTATATATGAATTGAAAAATGACATTTATACATTATAAAAATTTAAAAATTAATTTATTTAATTGAGTTTTTAATATATTTTTACAAATGAAAATACTTTTATATTCTACAAAATTTAATTATGTTATATAACAGTTACGTTTATTTGCAGCATATTCGCACATATTTTTATTTAATATTATTTATGTATTAATTATAATTCAATTGAATGTTAATTTTTCATTTAATTACCATTTATATATTTGTAAAAACATTAAGTACGAGTTTTATATGCAATTTTAGAGTCATCCGCTATATCCTGCTATATTCGTTGTATCCCCGCTATGACATTTTGCACCTCAACCACATTGAATCTGCCAAGCGCTTTAACTACATAGGTACAAAGAAATAGTTTAAAAATGACTAATCCACATGTTTTTTGAAAGTCTGTAGAATCATGCAATATGGATATAATAATGCAGAGTATAGTAATGTAGTAAATAATGCTAAATATAAAAGCGGTAACATAATAAAAATAACACCAGAGATTTTATACTGGTTCGGAGCACCATCCTACGTCCAGTCCCAGACTCCTTCTGGAATTTCACTAAAACAACAATCCTCACTTAACCTGGAGGAACATGTATACACGGTCTGAGCAGTAGAACAGACACTTGAGTAGCAGAATAGGATTTTCGCCTCAGCAGCAGAAGAGGACTTCACTAATACAAAAGTATATCTGACACCGTGTGTTCTTGATAACACTAATTTGTCTCTGATAGTACAAACCTTCTATAATCAAATCCTCAAGTATATGAAGTGTATGCGAAGATATGAAGAGAAGGTAATGCTAAGAATCAAAGATTATGAAAATTTATATGAAGATTCAAAGCAGTAAAATGCTTGTTTGTTGTTTGAATGTAAGTATGAGAGTACAAGAATATAAGAAAGTTAAAATGAATTTTTGGTGAATATGAAGTGTTAGAGAGTATCTATATATAGTAGTTGAAGAGTTGCTGCCATTGGTGAAGGGTTGTGATGAAGAGGAGCATCTATTTCCGTTCAGAGAAGGGTTGCATCCTTTCGGAGAAGAAGATGTCTTTTCGAAAATATGGCAGTTGGTTTCGGGTCAGTCGACTGGTCGTTCATGGTCAGTCGACAGACTATGCAAATGATTTAAAAAATAAACAGTGCATATGTATATGTACACAGTCAGTCGACTAAATGGTTATGGCCAGTCGACTGGCTGTGACATTTTTACATAGTATGCTTCTGTTTTGATTTTTATGTGAAATATGAAGTGCGGACTACTTGAGGATAGATTTTAACAAATTTATAAGACTCAATCATACATACTAGATAGTGAAAGCATAGATTAAAAGTCTTGACGTAGCCATAGTCCTTTGATTATCTCTTTTTATCGTGAATTCTCTTTTTCTTCTACATTGCTTTGTCATGAATCAAAATTAGTGATTTAACATTCTCCCCCTTTTTGATTGATGACAAACCTGTGTATAAAAGTCCTAGAGAACAAATATAAAAACTCCCCCTAAATATAGATACTTCTTGTACCTGCATAAAGATGATTAGGACAATTCTTCTCTCCCTTTGTCATTGACAAAAGGAGATATAGCAAAAATACTTGCAATATAAAGTGCAGAAATAAATATCAAAGTGAGACTATTTAGTACAAGTCTCAAAAGATAAATAATTAGCAAGTTTCAATATGTTTAAATTAACAATCAAGTTATAGATAAGCAAATAATTCATACCCAACTCACTCACCAAAAGACCTACTCATTAAGATCCCAATTGTATTCTCCCTTTGGTGCGGGATCCTTTCCTGGTGTAGAAGCACCTTGTGCACCACTGCCTGCTCCACTATGTCGCTACTAGTATGCTCCTCGGATGTTGACCATGTAAATCGAGGTGCGGGGCATTTTCCTTGGGCGACAGACGTGGCAGCAGTTGAAGAAGAACATGATAATGCATCCCATAATGTAGAAAAGAAACCTTTGATTTTATCGAGCTTCTTATCCATTTCTTGAGTCTAGAATCCAAAATAAGTTGATTGCGGGAGAGAATTTCTATGGTTCATGGGTGGTAGAGGAAATAGCTAAGAGAATATCGCATTCTTCTTGTTGCGCTACTGGTTCTCTAATTGTAGGACCTCTAAATTATTGTTGTTGAGCCTGTTGATGCTTCCAATCTTCAAATGAAGTAATAGGTGACGGACGTGTTGGAAGCTTCATAAGACTTATGGTCTTTATATTTATCATCCCGACAGTAGAGAATTCGGAATCCGACGAACACCTGCATCTAGAAGAAGTTGCATAATTTATTCTCCAAAATAGATAACATGCATATTCCCATGTGTGAAGGTGAGAAATTCATCCATAATACGACGCAACCAATTAACGTGTATATTTCCCATATGGCATAAAGAGCTTTGAAATTTTCTGGATATATTAATTCATATGATCCAGTTCGGAGGAGAATAGATCGCATAAGCGTCTTGTGTAAAATTCTTGCTTTAGGACGAAGAAGCTTAGAACGCAATTCAATCATGTCGTCACCCATGAACATATGACTTATTCTATCTCTTTTTCTTGGATTGCATTCGACATCATTTAAATCTATTCCTTCATTCGGAGATTGAAGTATATGTGCCATTCTATCAAGGGAAAAGAAAACTTGTTGTCCACATACCAATCTCCACACACAATTATTTGGATTCGATGGTTGTTGGTGACCAAGATTTAAATTTGCGAAGAAAAGTTTTACCATAAGATGATTAATATTGCGGTGATTTGCATTGTAGTCAAGGAGTGACTCTAAACCACATCTTCGCATTAATTCTTGAAGAGAGTAAGCACCAAAATCAGAATGAACCATGAAGGAGCCTTTAAAAATGCTAGACTTTTTCATCTTCTCCCATCGTTCAATTGTAGTTGCATCATATAGCCAATGAGCAACGTGAGTATCAAAAAAGGGTGAAGAGCCTTGTTTTAAGTGTTTAGATCTAGGTAGGGCCATTGATTTGGTGTTTTTTGAGAATTTCGTGAAAGAAAAAGGGGGGCTAGGGTTTTGGAGTTAGTGAAAACGAAGAAGGTAAAGTGAATGGATGGTGTAAAAGTGATTAAAAAGGAAACGATAGTAGATTTTTTTGTACAGCCAGTCGACTGGTCGGGGTAGGTCAGTCGACTGGTTACTAACCCGAGAGTTTTTTACTCTGTAATTAGTCGACTGACCTATATGACTCATTCGACTAGTTGACAACCCGAGAGGTTTTGCACCCTGTAAACACTTGACTAGTTATATATATCAGTCGACAGACTGTAGACAAGAAATGCAGCGAAGCTTTAAAAAAAAATTTATTCAAAAAGAATATACATAATCGTAATCCAAGTAAACATAGAACAATAAAATATAAGAAAAGCTGATTATTTAGGAGTTTTTGGAGAGCATTCATGTGGTTCAACCTTGGTGTTCTCAACATAAGGTTGCAAAGGAGACCAGTAATTTTGGCGTGCCCAAGAGTTTGGAGATGCCGAAGGTTGATGTGGAGTTTGCTCCCATTGATTCCAGCCAGATGAATTTGGTTGACGGGATGATGAAGGTTCAACAACGTCATGCTTAGATGTTTTTCCACAGAATTTAAGGGCAATAGATTCTATAAGGCTAAGGCGACTGGAATTCATCCGTTGTTTATATTACATTTCTCTTTGTAGATTGATTTGCTCTTTTTGATAATGGTGGATTTCATCAATTTTTTCTTTTGTTTTTAGAGAAACAAACAATGATCTTCGTGACTTCTTAGTTTTTGGAGAAAGTCCAGTGTGATATTGAGCTGTTTCATGTCTAGGAGTAGGAGTTGGCAAGGATGGAGTAGAGCTACTGGAAGAATGATAGCTACTAGAGGATGTTGGTGTAGCAAAAGATAATTTGGAGTTAGAGGAGTCGTGAGAGGCTATTGATAGAAAATGAGGAACTTGATGTTTAAAGTTTTGAAAAATAATTGTAAGGATGATTAAAAAATGAAAGGAATTCAGATTTATAGATTAATTTGAGCTGTGTTTGAGTATTTGAAACAGCAGAACATTAATAGGCAGAGAGGAGAAATAGATGCAAGGAATGGATGAAAATTGATTAAAAAATTGAATGGTTATGAGCCCACGAGATAAAAGAGTTAGTAGAAAATAACACTTAGCTCAACTGGTTAGACATTGGACTACCAATTAGGAGACCTGAGTTCGAGCTCCAGCAGCTACACATTTAATTTTTTTTGAACGAAAATTTCCAAAATAATTAAGATCAATCTTCTAGATTCAACAAGAAACATGCATAGCTCAAATTGTAAGGAGCAATTGAAATACTACAAAGGAGAGGTCATGGGTTCAAGTCTCATTGGAGTTATTTTTTTTTTAATTTTGATAAAAACTTTGAATGAATGTTTTTATATATTTTATCAAATTGTGTTATGAAAAATTACAAATATAAATAGTATATATATATATAAATTTATAAATCTTTAAAACAGACTATTCCAAGTTCTCGTCTTAATTTGATGAAAGTGTTTTCATTTAAAGGTTTTGTAAAAATATCTGCCAACTGTTTATCAGAGGAAACAAATTCTAGATTTATCAAATCCTTTTCAATATTATCACGAAGAAAATGATGACAAATGTCAATATGCTTTGTTTGTGAGTGATTAACAGGATTTTTAGATAAATTAATAGCACTAGAATTATCACAGTAAATAGTTGACTTGGATAAATTAAAATCAAATTCTTGTAGTGTTTGTTGCATATAGATAACTTGAGCACATGCCAGAGCTGCAGAAATATATTCTGCTTCACATGTCGATAATCAAACACAATTTTGTTTTTTTACTTAACCAAAATACAAGAGACCGTCCAATGAAGTGACAAGTCTCACTTGTACTTTTTCTATCTTTCCGGCTTCCTCCAAAATCAGCGTCACTATAGGACACTAATTCAAAAGGACATTCCTTTGGATAGAATAGTCCAAATTCCTTGGTTTTATTTAGATACCGTAGTACGCGTTTCACTGCTCGTAAATCTGATTCTTTGGGATCTGCTTGAAATCGTGCACACAAACAGACACTCTTCATTATGTCAGGTCTACTAGCTGTTAAATATAGTAACGATCCAATCATACTTCGATATAATTTTTGGTCAATACTTTTGCCACTTTCATCTTTATCAAGATGTATGGTTGTACTCATAGGAGTTGGTTTGGTAGAAGTATTTTCCATACCAAAGCGTTTAATTAAATTGTTACAATACTTTTCCTGATTAATAAAAATACCATTTTCTAGTTGTTTTATTTGTAAGCCAAGAAAATAATTTAACTCACCCATATGTGACATTTCAAATTCTTTAGCCATTATTTTAGAAAAATCTTGACAAAGTCTTTCATTTGTAGATCCAAAAATAATACCATCAACATATATTTGAACAATTAAAATATCATGTTTATTTCTTTTAATAAAAAGAGTTTGATCAACCTTTCCAATTTCAAAACCAGAATCTATTAAATATCTTTTAAGACGATCGTACCAAGCACGGGGTGCTTGTTTCAAACCGTATAAAGCTTTTTTAAGCTTATAAACATGGTTATGAAATTGTTCGTGTATGAATAACGGAGGATGTTTAACATAAACATTTTCTTTTATGAATCCATTTAAAAAAGCACTTTTGACATCCATTTGATATAATTTAAAGTGATGAAAACATGCAAATGCTAGTAAGATTCGTATTGCTTCTACTCTAGCGACTGGAGCAAACATTTCTTCATAGTTAATTCCTTCTTCTTGATTATATCCTTGAGCAACTAATCTAGCTTTATTTCTAGTAATATTTCCTTACTCATCTGCTTTATTTTTGAAAACCCATTTTGTACCAATAACTGATTGGTCACTAGGCCGTGGAACTAAATCCCAAACATCATTTCTTTCGAATTGGTTTAGCTCTTCTTGCATATCGATTAACCAATTTTCATTGGTAGATGCTACTTTAATATTTTTAGGTTCAATATTAGAAAGAAAAGCTACATGACCCATATGATTTAATTGACTTCTTGTTCTAACAGATGAATTGAGTTCTCCAATAACATTAACAGAAGGATGATCTCTTAATATTCTAGGTGGAGATCTTAATTCATTGTTATTGTGAACAATGTTTTCATTATTTTCAAGGATTGAAGTTTCTGTGTTTGTGATATTATCAGGGAATTCTTCATCATCTCTTATACTTAGGATTTGTTTAAAATTTTCGTCGAAAGATACATGAAGTGTTTCTTCAATGATATTTGTTCTTTTATTATAAATTCGATAAGCTTTGCTTCGATCTGAATATCCTAAAAAGATTCCTTCATCAGATTTTGGATCGAATTTACCAAGCTGATCATTTGTGTTTAAAACAAAACATTTTGAACCGAAAACTTTAAAATAAGAAATATTTGGTTTTCGTCCATTAAGAAGTTCATAAAGAGTATTCTTAGTTAGTGGTCGAATAGAAACATGATTCAAAACATAACAAGCTGTTGCAACTGCTTCAGCCCAGAAATGTTTGGTAACGTACTTCCATTTAAAAAAGTTCTTGCACATTCTTGTAAGGTTCTATTTTTGCGTTCTAAAACTCCATTTTGTTGTGGAGTTCTAGGAAATGAAAAAATTATGGAATATTCCCTTTCTCTTACAGAAATGTTCAAATGCTTCGTTTTCGAATTCT
Organism: Allium cepa; assembly: GCA_030765085.1. NCBI lineage: Eukaryota > Viridiplantae > Streptophyta > Magnoliopsida > Asparagales > Amaryllidaceae > Allium > Allium cepa. Next base: position 975,458,507 of record CM060935.1, read on the forward strand.
CCTCCATGATAACTTCTTATGTTTTATATTTTCAAACCTTTAAAATTTTGAATCCTTTTGAAAATAGTTTTGAAATTATCAAAGGTATCACTTTTATTTTTCATAAAATAATCCAAGTATATCTAGAAAAATCATCAACAATTACAAACATATCTACTATGATTAATGGATTGTACTTGTGTTGGTCCAAATAAATCCATGTGCAGTAATTCAAGTGGTTGTAAAGTTGAAATGAACTTTTTAGATTTAAAAGATGACTTAGTTAACTTTCCTAACTGATATACATCACAAACATGATCAATTTTAAAATTCACTTTTGATAGACCTTTCACTAAATCATTTTTAGAGAGCTCGTTTATAGTTTTGAAGTTAATATGACAGAATCGTTTGTGCCATAACCAAGGATCATTTTCTTTAGCTATTAAACACATATATGAATTATGATTTATTTTCATATTCAGAACATAGATATTTCTGTCTCTATTTTCTTCAAAGATAAGATTTTGATTTTGATCAAAAATACTACATTTGTTTTCAGAAAAAGTGATTTTGAATCCTTTGTCACACAATTGGCTGATACTAAGTAAATTATGTTTTAAATTTTTGACTAATAAAACATTTGAAATAAAAGGTAAATTTGAAATACCGTTGTTGCTCACATCGCCTTTGCCGACGATATAGCTTTCGGAGTTGTCTCCAAAAATGACGGAGCCTTCATCTGAGTAAGTAATATTTGATAGCATATCTTTGTCTCCTGTCATATGTTTTGAGCAACCACTATCAAGTATCCATTTTCCTCTTTTCTTAAGTGGGACCTACAAAAAATATGAGATAATATTGGTGCCCACTTTTGTCAATAGGGTCCTAAGAGTTAAATCTTAGGAAACCAAACTCAAGAGGGCTTAGTATCCCATTTAAAAATGTAGTCTTTATTTTTATGAACAGTTTCTAAAAAAGTGTTTATATATTTTTTCCTAATCAAACTGTTGTTTGTTTTAAGAATCCAGATTTTTATGCTTTTTGGGTTAGAATTCCTCTTTGTCTGTACAGTAGTAGGATTAATATTTCTCCTAATTTTCTTTCTAGGTGAAATTGTTGTTTTCTTAACATATCCTAATCCTTTTCTACTTGAAACAGATTGAGAGCTATCAATTATTTAGATAAAGTTTCTCTTTATTAAAGTTTGAAATATTTTTGGTGATGCTTTCTAAATTAGTTTTGAGACTAGTATTATCCAACTCTATCAATTTTACCTTAGTTTCTAGCTCATGAGTTTCAGAAACAAGAGCATCAATTTCTCTTTTTGAGTTTCAATTTTATGACTCAAAAGAGTGAGTTGAGAATTGATATTAGAGAACGATTCTTGTAATTTTTCAAGTTCTTCCTCTAGTTTTTTCTTCTCATCTTTAAGCTTATCTCTTTCGAATTCTTGTTTGTTCTGATGTTCACGAGTCTCCTTATATTTTCTTTTGAGATTTTTTAGAGCATCAACTAGTTCTGAATTTATCTCTATCATATCATCAAAAGTAAAATCACTAACCTCATTTTCAGTAGCCATGAAACAGACATTTGCTTTCTTATTTTCACTTTCACTACTGTTATCCGATGAAGAAGTATCTGAATCATCCAATGTTACAGAGAATGCTTTCTTTTTCTTATCTTTTCTGCCCTTGTTGAAGTATTTTTTCTTTAATTCTGGACATTCCTTCTGGATATGACCTTTCTTATGGAAATTAAAGCATTCTATAATTGAAGATGATAGTTTGTTTGGAAATTTCCTTTTTCCATTATTTCTGTCATTTTTCCTGAACTTCAAGAACTTTTTGAAATTTTTGGCAATAAATGCTAGATCTTCTTCATCCGAATCTTTACCTTTTTCTTCTTCAACATGGAAAGCTATGTTTTTTTGTCTTGTGCTTGTACTCGTTTTTCCTGTAAATTCACTTCATAGGACATTAGATTTCCTATTAACTCTTCAGGTTTTATGGTAGAGAGGTCATTAGCTTCTTCAATAGCCAAGACTTTTCTTTCCCATTCATCCGTTAAAGAGTTTAGGATTTTTGATACAATATCAAAATCAGTGTACTTTTCTCCTAATCCTAATAGTGAATGATGATATCTTGAAATCTAGAGTACATATCATTGATGGATTCATCTTGTTTCATTCTAAAGTTTGAAACTGATTTTTGAGCATGGAGATTTTGCTTTGTTTAACTTTGTTAGTTCCTTCATGAGTTAATTTAGGTGTTCTCCAAATTTCATAAGCAGTTTGACACATGCTAACACGATTAAATTCATTTCTATCTAGTGCACAGAATAACATGTTCATATCTTTAGCATTGGCAGTAGCATCTAATTTTTGTGTGTTTGACCAAGTGGAGTATTCTCCAGTAGGAAGAGTGTATTCATTTTGTGTAATATTCCATGATTCAAAGCTATTTGATTGCATATAGATTCTCATACGAGTAGAACAATAATTATAGTTCAAACCATTAAAAAATGGAGGTCGTGCAGTGGATTGATCTTCAATAAAACTAGTGTTATTGGTTGTGCTGGTGTTGTTTTCCATATTAGCAATATATCATATAACTTTGTAATGGTTATAAGATGTCTTGCTCTGGTACCAAATGAAAGTGTGTAGGATTGTGAAATATGGATATAATAATGCAGAGTATAGTAATGTAGTAAATAGTGCTAAATGTAAAAGCAGTAATATAATAAAAATAACACAAGAGATTTTATACTGGTTCGAAGAACCGTCCTACGTCCAGTCCCAGACTCCTTCTGGAATTTCACTAAAATAACAATCCTCACTTAACCCAGAGGAACAGGTATACACAGTCTGAGTAGTGGAACAGACACCTGAGCAGTAGAACAGGATTTTCGCCTCAGTAGCAGAAGAGGACTTCACTAATAGAAAAGTATATCTGACACAGTGTGTTCTTGACAACACTAATTTGTCCCTGATAGTACAAACCTCCTATAATCAAATCCTCAAGTATATGAAGTGTATATGAAGATATGAAGAGAAGGTAATGCTAAGAATCATAGATTATGAAAATTTATTTGAAGATTCAAAGCAGTAAAATGCTTGTTTGTTGTTTGAATGTAAGTAGAGAGCACAAGAAGAATATAAGAAAGTTAGAATGAATTTTTGGTGAATATGAAGTGTTTGGGAGTATCTATATATAGTAGTTGAAGAGTTACTGCCATTGGTGAAGTGTTGTGATGAAGAGGAGAATCTATTTCCATTCTGAGAAGGGTTGCATCCTTTCGGAGAAGAAGATGTCTTTTCGAAAATATGACATTTGGTCTCGGGTCAGTCGACTGGTCATTCATGGTCAGTCGATTGACTATGCAAAAGATTTAAAAAATAAACAGTGCATATGTATATGTACACAGTCAGTCGACTGGCTATGACATTTTTACATAGTATGCTTCTGTTTTGATTTTTATGTGAAATATGAAGTTCGGACTACTTGAGGATAGATTTTAACAAATTTCTAAGACTCAATCATACATACTAGACAGTGAAAGCATAGATTAAAAGTCTTGATCTAGCCATAGTCCTTTGATTTTCTTTTTTTTTCGTGAATTCTCTTTTTCTTTTACATTGCTTTGTCATGAATCAAAACTGGTGATTCAACATTTTTCACTATTTCGATGCTTTCGGCACCAGGTCCACGTCCATACCTTCACCTTTGACACTATCGAAACCAATGCACATGGTATCAGAGAACTGGTACGTAGTGAATTGTATGTAGGCGGTAGGCATAGGGTCGAAACCACGTGTTCTGAAGGGTTTGAGGCATTACTTTGCTTTTAAAAGAAAATGTGCTAGCTTGCTTTAGTTTACGTAGCTTTCGACCTAGTTAGCTTTCGACTAGTTCAAATGAGTTTAAAGAAATGGTTTCGATTGGGTTGCGCTCTTGTTTAAATGACTGCTTTCGACTAAGTCGAAACCTTTTGGCTGCCGCTTTCTACCTTTCGACTCAGATGTGGTTCGAAAGGGTTGTTTTGCTTTATTTTGCTTTTTAAACTTGACCACTTCTCCAATGCTTTCAAAGGGATGGTTTTGAAACCATTACTTCTTTACTTAGGAATGATTATGAGAGGAATGCTTTCGACTTTAATGGGTTTCTAATCCTTTTGCTCTAATTGAAGGCATAATCCAAATGGTTTCGACTGAAATGATCTTCAAAGGTTTCAAATGAGTAAATTTTGAATGGTTTCGAAAGGTTTCCGTATGTTATAAATTGAACCCAAAGGCTTCCGAATGGTTTAGTGTTTTAATGCATTCGAAAGGGTTTTAAATGAAGGTTTAGAAGGGGTGGTTCCCCAAAGATTTCAAAAGGTTTTAAAGAAGGGTTTTCAAATGGTTTTGAACGAGTTGAATGGGAAGATTTTTCTGCTTGTTTCGAAAGGATTAAAAGGAAAGGTTTTCCTAAGGTTTCGAAAGGCAACGTTTGAAGGTTTTAAAAGAAAGAGGTCTAAGATTCTTTAAAGCTTTCGAAAGGAAGGATTTCCAATGGTTTTGAAAGGGTTTTGGGAATGGTTTGAAAAGGAAGGTTTTTGCCTTTCGACGTCGATCAAATAAAGGGTTTTACTTGGTTTAGAAAGAGGAACTTTCAATGGCTTTGAAAGGGGTACTTTCAAAAGATTCGAAAGGAAGACTTTCATAGGTGTTACACCCCATATTTTTAGTGACATTATTTGGGATATTAAATAGTTAAATAAAATAAATAATGTGTTGATTAATGGATGGAGATTTTTGATTAAGATTAAGGGGTAGCCAAGCCATTTAAATGAATAGATAATGAATTAGTATGGAACTAAAGTGTTAGGAAACAAGGAAGGGAAAAATAGGAAAATGATTACAGTTATACCCTAAACCCTTAAGAAATCAGCACACGTTCATTTCATTATTCATAAACGAAAAATACTCTAAGGCTGGCCACCATTTTCAATCTTAAGAGAAGATAAAGCTAGGAATTTATAAAGGAAGAAGTAAACCAATTAATCAAGATCTAATCTCACATCCTAATCATAAAGCTATAATTTTCAACATCTCAAGTTTTCTAAATGGTTTCGGTTTTAAGATGTAAACTGAATTTATGTTGCATAATTTAGCCATGATTTTGAAGAGAAAAATGTTTATATACACATGTTGATTATTTATGCTTGTTCATATAGATTTTATGTTATGTTTGATGTGAAAACCCTATTTAATGACATCCAAATACCCTTCAATTTTAGATTTTGGACCAGAAATGATATTTTAAAGGACGTTTTTAATTTTTACAATTTTTTGAATTAATGTGAATTTTTTACTAATTTTCTAGTGAAGAAAATGATTTATTAGGTTATAAATTATTTACGGAAAAATAAATATTATTTGGGTTTGAAATTTATATATGTTAGAAAACATATTTAACTGGATTTTCTAGAATTTTTGTAGAATTTTTTAAAGGGTTTTCATGAATATATAAAATTATTTAAGGTATGCGACTTAAATGTTTTATATATTTAATTAAGGAGAAGGGGTATTTTTCAAATGATTTAAATTAATTAATTCTGAAATTATGGCAGTACTCTTAGAAAATAAAAAATTAGCAACCAATAAGAGTTTGACAAACAAGGCAGGTTAGTTAAAAAAATTTACTTAAAAAGGTTTAAAATCTGAAATTCGTGTTAAAAGTATGTTTCGCCTGTTTTTGTTCTGCCCATGTAACCTTTCGACTATGACCCTCTACCGCCTTCCTCAAACCAATGCACATAGTATCAACATGTTGGTACATAGTGAATTGGACAAAGGTGGAAGGTAAGAGTCGAAAGCAAGGGGTTCCGAAGGGTTTGAAGCGCCATTTTGTTTTAAAAGAGAAAAGCACCTGCTTTGCTTTCGACTAAGATGCTTTTGACTTAGTTGACTTCCGACTAAGTCAATTGATTTAAAGAACAGTTTTAAGGTTGCGCCTTTATTGTAAGTACTAGCTTTCGGATAAGTCTGCTTTCGACTAAGTTAATGGTTTTAAAGGTTGGTTTTGAAATAGTTGTACCTTTGTTTTTAAATGATAGCTTCTGACTATGTCGAAGCCTTCACTGTTGCTTTCTACCTTTAAAAACAGAGATTTCGAAGGGGATTTTTTTCGTTTTATAAAAACCTTCTCGCTTCTCCAGTGCTTTCGAAAGGGATGGTTTCGACACCATCACTTTCCTACTAAATTATAGCCTTCGAAAGAGTAGGCTTTCGACCCTGTTGCTTGTGACCCTTGGTAATTTTTAAAGAATAACCCAATAGTTTTGAAAGTGAACGGTTTCGAAGGAGAATGGTTTCGACTTAAATGGTTTCGAAAGGTGTTTTTCTACATGTTATAAATTAAACCCAAGTGCTTTTGAAATGTTTGAGTTTCTAAAGGTTTAATGCTTTCGAAAGGTTTTGAAAATGGTATCGAAGGGGTGGTTCCCCAGAAGGTTTTGAAGGAGTCGAAAGGTACTATTTTGTAGTGGTTTTGAAACGACTAACGGGAAGGTTTTTCCAATAGTTTTGAATATGTTCAAAAGAACAGTTTTCCCTAGGGTTTCAAAAGGCGATGTTTAATGGTTTTAAAGAGAGATGTCTAAGGTTTTTAGCTTTCGAATGAAAAGGGATTTCAATGGTTTCGAAAGGAAGGTTTGGCCTTTCGGCCTAGATAAGAGAAAGGGTTTTATATGGTTTCAAAAAGGGTACTTTCAATAGGATTGAAAGGGTTACTTTCAATTGTTTAAAGGTTTTCATCAACAAAGATTTGAGTAAATTATATATATATATATATATATATATATATATATATATATATATAGCGTGGCAAGGTGATTTTGAGTAAAGCATAGAGTATAAATGTTTTCCTTGTTTAAGTTTGGTTTAAAAGGTTTTAAATCAATTTCAGATGAAAAGGTTTTCAAGGAAAATTATGGGAAGGTATCTGTTAGCGCCAAAATGGGTCACTAGCACCTAAATGTCGTTGAAAGTACCAAATTGCAGTTACAGACCACAGAAAGAATGTGTGTAGGAAGTATAGATATGAAGAACAATTAAAATTAAAAAGAAAGTAGTAATAACATAGGATTTATAGTGGTTCTGCTGACTCTGGCCTAAGTCCACTCTTGAAATTTCCATTTCATTGATATCAAAATCAATTGCAATTACAATCCGGAGTTTTTAAAGCAAGAATGCAAAGTAGCCTTAATGAAGAAGATGAAGAGAAACAGAATGAAGATATCTTTTCTGAAGCCCTGCCTGCTGTATTTATAGGCAAAACTCGAGTAACTAGGCTTCCTGAGTAGTCCGGGCCCATTAAGGCCATATCCGAACCCGACTTCATCATTAGGACCGACCCCAAGCTCCGATCATGCCGACCCAACATTGTCATGGGATTGACTCGAAGCGAACATACGTAGGACTTTAAGTAACATTATACCGACCCCTTGCTTTCAAACACCGATCCCAAATTTGTACTAGCCGATCCGGAATTGACCTGAAGCAGCCGACCCTGTATAATCCTATGCCGGCCCTAAGTCCAACATGCTGATCCACTCCGTCCTACCGACCCACACCATCCTGTCGATCCGCACCATCATGCCGAGCCACTTCAACATGCCGATCCATACTATCCTACCGATCCACACCATCCTGTCGAGCTACCCAAATGCTGATCCAATCTCACAGACCCCAAAACCGAGCTACCAACACGAGTATGAGACTCACTGACCTGGAGTAAACCAAGGACGTTGAACCCCTAGAATGATCAAATTTCCAAATGCCAACTCGAGTAATATTGAGTGTTGATCCGGTGCTACGAACACTTCGACCTGAAGCACTCCTCGAAGCCGACCCACCTTCTGCCAATCCGCTCCAACCAGACCGAACCATGCATGATCTCCTCTCCTTAACTAAGCCATGTACGATTGAGTCACCTTGATCAAGCGACCCTTACCGAACCATCCATGACTAATCGTCTATCCATCCAACTGGCTCAAACCCATCGTATTCCAGTCTCGACAAACAAGCTGTCGATTTAGTTAAATCCATCTGTTTATGGCCTTATCAAAAGGCGGGTTAAAATTTGCCCCCAAAACATGCTATGCTACTGAAAGGTATGTTTTGAATAGTCTCAAATCCGATATCCGAAGTTCGTGTTAAATCCATTACCAAGCAATTCCATCCAAATCCGATAGTCTACTCTGCGACCATTCCAAGCCGTTATCCAATTCCGAATCCATCCAAAATCCATTAACCGAATCCAATATCTCTCTGGATCGTTTTATCCAAGCCCGGGACCTCTTCGGGTCGCATAGTCCAAATCGAGGACCTTGCCGAGTCCAAATCCTAAACCAAAATCCGAATCCGATAACCGAGCTTTAATCCATCCATATCCAATAACCAATAACTGAAGCCATGACCTCTTCGGATCGATATCTAAATCTGAGACCGCTCCGGGTCCATGCTCAAACCCTTAGCTGTTCATAGCCAATATCCAAATTCATAACCTCTACGGGTTCTTTCCAAGCACAACCTGCACATGACAACCTGTGTCAGGTTATATCATGATGCTCCTGGTTCAGTGTCCCAGAATGCTGAGTAATGCCATGACTTAAGTCCTAAGCTGAAGCCTGGTCGCTTTGGACCCTTGCCGAGCATAGTCCACATACGAAGGCCTGATATTGTAACCGATAGATAATATGGGGCCTAAGTCCTAGGCCGAATCCTAGTCTCTCCGAACTCTTATTGAGCATAGTCCATGTTCGACGACCATTTAGCTAAAAACTAGACAAAAAATCAATCAAAATCTACTCCAAAATCCAAACCAAACCAGAAAACCAAAAATCCGTATCAAAAGTCCGAACCAAAAGTAAAATGTCCAAACCAGAATCAAAATTTGAAAACAAACAAAACTGGGAGTTCAAACAAAACTCCAAAACCAAACCAGAAAAAGCAAGTGTCCAAGCCAAAAAGAAAAACAGATTTCACAAACCAAAGCATCACGGTTAATCATCGTCTTAAAGCATGCCTATGGGTTATCTCCATCCCCTTACATGAGTAAGCGACTTAGTCGTTGGCCTAAAGTTTTTTACTTTTTCCAAACCATCACGATTAGTTGATAACCAACCGACCACCATTCCTAGGCCTCATGCCATCGTCGTTCAAGGTAGGTGGTGGCCGCTCCTGTTCCACCGCCCTATTTCGAGTTTCGACATATTTCCGCAACTGACCATTCCTTACATGCTCCTCGATTATATCCTTTAGATGCCTACAGCCATTAGTATCATACCCATCCAGGTTATGAAAGAGACAGTGACTTCCCGATCCCCTTTCGCATTTTGAGGGTTCCCTCCTCACCGGCTATCGACAAGGAAGGCGATCCCGAGTGTCCAAGTATATCCGTTCCAATGTCTTATTCAGTCCTATGTAAGTGGAGAATTTTAATTCTCCCCAACGATTCCTCTTCCCTTTATCCTTATCTTTACCCAAGCTTTCACCGGACGGTTCTCCATCCATAACAATGTTTACTTCCTTTGACTTCATATCCATGCATGCATCCTCTTATCGAAGAAACCTCTCAGCTTCGTGGAAGAATTCCCCGAGAAACATTGGTGGATCCCGTATCAATGATACTTTGAAATCTGAATTATCCTTGACTGCTAATACTGCTGCCATCAGAACCATTGATGGATCTGGACGATCTACCGAAGCAACTGCTGCATTAAACCGAGTTAAAAAAGTCTTGAGCGATTCATCCGCCCTCTGCTTAACTGACGTCAGTGTCATCGCACTCTTCGGCCTTTTTATGTGAACTTGAAACCGCTTCAACAACCTATCTACCGGTTCTATCTATGTTCCAATAGATCCATCTTCTAGTTGTCTGAACCACAAAGCAGCTATATCGGTCAAGTATAGAAGGAAATACCGAGCCATAACCTTCTCTGATACCTCTAGCACCTCCATCTGTCTTGTGTACTTCATCTAGTGGTCAGTGGAAGCCGTCTTACCGCTGTATATTTCCAGAGCAAGCAGCTTGAAATAGGGTGCATTCCTAGCCATCCTAATGTTACGGGTAAACAGACTTTTGTTTACTCCCTCCAAATCCCTATTTGTCAGACCTCCATGGATAGTTTGCCTGATGATGTTAGCCAATCTAGTGTTACCCGCCAAGGGCTGCCCACTATCCGCATATCCTAACCGCCCTCCAAGTCCTCGAGGGAATTCCGGTAAATACTCCTCATCACGCACTCCTGTATCCCTGTTGGCGCCAGGTTGCGATGTGTAATTTGATATCCCTCCATGGATTGGTCCTGCATTACCTGGCAGTATGCCCTTATGTGTAGGTTCATCTGGGTTGATAGTTGTTTGCCAATCAGAAGCTACCCCCTGCTGAACCACTCCATCTGCTTGTCAGTTGAGTTCTTCTAATCAAGCTCCATAGTTCTAAGCTCCTGCAGCTCCCGCTTGCCTAAATTTTCTGAGAAGGGTTTGTACCATTTCATCTTGCCTTTTCATCAACTGCTCTTGCATAGAATTCATCTGAACCTGCATCTCGTCCATAGTGATATAGATCAAGGCTTGATTAGCTCCAAAGGAAGCCTCCTGACTTCCCTCTTGCTTACTTCTTTTCATCCTTTGCCTCTTGGTTTATTGCCTTTCCATAGTTTCTATAATCCATGTTCCTAGGCCCTTAAAATCCAAAATCCAAGCTTCTGAATCCCTGAGTACTAGTTTCTCAGTGAAAGCACCAAAATGTTAGCACCTAAATTGGTCACTAACACCCAAACGTCGTTGAAAGCACTAAATTGCAGTTACAGATTACTGAAAGAATGTATGTAGGGAGTATAAATATGATGAACAGTTAAAATTAAAAGAAAGCAGTGATAACAGAGGATTTATAGTGGTTTGGCTCACTCTGGCCTACGTCCACTCCAGAAATTTCCTTTTATTGATACCGGAATCAATTACAGTTACCATCCGGAGTTTTCAAAGCAATAATGGCAGAGTAGCATTATTGAAAAAGATGAAGAGAAATAGATTGAAGATCCCTTTTCTAAACCCTCGCCTGCTATATTTATAGACAAAACCCGATTTACTGGGCTTCCTGAGTAGTCCGGGCCAATCAAGGCCATAGCAGAACCCTACTTCATCTTTACGACCAACCCAAGCTCTAAGCATGCCAACCCAACATTGTCCTGGGAGTGACTCAAAGCAAACATACGTAGGACTCGAAGTAACATTGTACCGACCCATTGCCTTGAAATACCGACCCTAAATTTGTACTATGCTGACCCAGAATTGAAAGCTCAATGACCCGAAGCAGCCGATCCCGAGCCACTCTAACATGCCGATCTACTCCGTCCTACCGACCCACACCATATTGCCGATCTGCACCATCATACCGAGCCACTTCAACGTGCTGATCCACACTATCCTATGGATCCACACCATCCTGCCAGCAACTCAAATGCCGAACCAATCCCACCGATCCCCAAAACCGAGCTACCAACCCAAGTATGAGACTCACCGACCCAGAGTAAACCAAGGACACCAATCCCTAAAATGCCGATCCAATTTTCAAATGCCAATTCGAGTAAAATGGAGTGCTGAACTGGAGCTACGAATGTGTCGACTTGAAGCACTCCTCGAAGACGACCCACCTTGTGCCAATCCACTCCAACCAGACCAAATGCATGATCTCCTCTCCTTGACCGAGCCATGTGCGACCGAGCCACCTTGATCGAGTGACCCTCACTGAACCATTTATGACTGATCATCTATCCATCCAAGTAGCTCAGACCCATCGTATTCCATTCTTGAAAAATGAGTAGTCAATTTAGTTAAATCCACATGTTTACGGCCTTACCAAAAGGCTAGTTAACAGTATCCCTAAGTGATATGCCTCGGATACCAGATGGGACTGGTATAGGGTCACGCCCTATACATTAGCTATTGGCCCTAACTAATTTTAGTCCAAGATTCCAGTGTGTAGGGCTTTGTCACAGGTAAGACTAAAATTATGATTACACATAAAAAGGAATACATATTTGTATACATATAGGTTATTGGTGATCCCCCAAAACTATTAGGACCAGGTGACTCTGGGAGATATTAAGTTAAGGACAAATCGTCCAGAAGAGGAGTATATAACAGATAGTTAAAGGCAGACTGGCCAGAAGAGGTGTCTTACAGTTGTTAGATTATTTTGTTATTTTGTCTATTAGGCTCGAGTCAGCCAAAGCTTAATAATAAGCCAAACATTTGGACAGATAATCCATTTGTTACCAGATATATATATATGACTATATAATGATGCTTTACCGTTTTAACCAGTTTTGGTTGCAGGATAAATGTTTGCGAAAATATGTATTAAAAGGAGTTAGTGAAGGCCAACCCGTTTCTCTAAGCGGCGTGGTGTCACTTAACATTAATAACCGAGATGTATAGTATTATTCACACCAGGATTTATGCTTGACTCGAATTTTATATTTTCCCCTTAAACTCTCAGGTGCTTATAATTGATTTGATTAGGCTGAGGGTTAAGGTTCTTACATATTTAGTAAGCTGACGAATAAAGCTACCAGAGGCGAGCAGAAGGCTAACAGATAGTTATTAGGAGTTGTAGTTCTTTGTATTATATTTATTTCCGCTATGTATGTACTAAGTCAATTATAACTATATGATTCTGATCATCCAAGAGGGCATCTTCATATGTCACTCTTGGCATATTTTGCAATAAGTATATTTTATCATTGCTTGGGAAACGTTTGGGATTATGTAATCTGAATATGGAACATCTGTTTTGAAATGTAATAGAAAAATGTTGCTTTTAAATTTGTGATTTTTTTCATATTCAAGTGCTTCTGATATTATAAATACCATTAACATAGCCGTATTTAGTTGCCGAAAGTTAACACTATAGATAACTACAACATCTGTAGCGCTTAGCTTTTGCCTCTAAATAGGGGATGTTATAGCTTGGTATCAGAGCATAGGTTTATGAAATACTTTAACCAAAAATGATTTTTGAAAACATAATCATTTGGACTTTGAGTTAGGATCGAGGTATGGGATAACGCTATAGTAACGTACTTGTATTTGCTATAAATAAATATGCTCTTTATCTCTAGACTCCTATCTTTATTAGGATATTCTTCTGTATTTCATGAGGCTTGAATACCGATATGGAAGGAAGAAGAGGCAGAGTTAATTTTGGTGGAGACAACACCACAACAAATGAAAATGCCCGACCCAATGCTAGAAGAAGTCAAGGTCAGGCCCAGGCTGAGAATGTTGGTACTGAGGTCCCACAAGTGGATATGGGAGCCATGTATTAGTTTTTTGAAAACTGATGCAAGCTGGGATTGCTGCTGAGGCTGTTGGAGGAAATGCTGTAGGAGAAGTCCAAGAAGCTCCAGTGGTCAATCAGTATGCTAAATTGAGTAGAGACTATGCTTGGCTTGGAGGAAAGCCGTTTATTGGGGCTGAGGATGTCATCGAGGTAGAAAACTGACTGTAACACTATCAAATGATATTTGCTGACTTAGGGCTCAATGAAGAGCAAAAGAGGAGGCTTGCCTCGAGACAGCTTCAAGGGGCAGCTTTGTTTTAGTGGAGTGGTGTGACAACTAGGGTAAACGAAGAGGACATGACGTGGGCTGAGTTTAGGAGAAGGTTCCAGGAAGGGTTCATGTCAATAATGGAGCAGTCTGTCTTGATTAGGAAGTTCGCTGAGTTGGAATAAGGAGAAATGTCATATTTGCAGTATGCTAGCAGGCTTGAAGAAATGGCTAGGTATGGGTATGCCACTGTTGATACAGTGATGAAAACGAATGAAAAGTTTATTAGAGGTTTGAATTTAGAGTTGGCGAGGGATACTTTGTCGTACATCAGAGATCCATGTGATGTGGTAGTAGAGATGGCATTGAGAAAAGAGGAAATGTTAGTTTGTTTGGAGAAGAAGAAGGAGGCCCAGGTTAGACAGGGCCAAAACAGAAAGTTTTTCCATAAGAAGAATGCTAAGGAGGGAGGAGCAGCGAAGAAAGGAAAGTCTGAGGTGGTCTGTTATAAGTGTGACAAGAAATGCCATTATGCTCAGGAGTGTCGGACGGGAAAAGGAAACAGAAAGGAGTTAGATTATTTAACTGTGATCAGATCGGGCATTACAAGAACCAGTGCAAAGAGCCAGCTAAAGGAGAAAAAGGCCAGGTATTTGCATTGTAGCCTGCTACTTCAAAGCCAACAGTGAGAAGAAAGGAAAAGCAGTATTGGGAGGTACGCTTCAGATTCATGATATGTCTATTAGCGTTTTGTTTAATACTGGTGCATCGCACTCTTTTATGTCACGATATTTGGTAGATAAGCTTAACCTAGAACCCACATATTTAGTTACTTCCTTAAGAGTTGCAAATCTGATAGGGGGGTATGCGACACTTGGGATGAAGTGTGACCACTTAGAGTTTGATTTGCTAGGTTACACCTTTGTTTGCAGTTTGCATGTATTTGACTTTGTAGGGTTCGGTATTATATTGGGTATGGATTGGTTAAGTGAGTACGATGCTCGGATATTTTGTAAGGATAGGAAAATATCTCTTAGACACCCTGATCATAGTGATCGGATAGTTTATACCGTAGAAAATCCTAGTTGTAAAGTGAATGCCTTATTGGGTGTTCGGAGCTAGAAAATGAGTTGAATCACGTTTTCATGGTTAGAGAATTCACGGATGTCTTCGAGCGGTAGTTGGATTGCCGTCGAAATGAACCATTGAGTTTCGAATTGATTTGGTGCCTGGAGCAGAAATAGTAAGTAGCCCCAAGTAGGATGACTGCTATAGAAATGAGGGAGTTGAAGGTGTAGTTGGTGGACATGGAAGGCAAGAGTTTTATTAGACCGAGTAGCTCATCTTAGGGAGCAGGTGCAATGTTTGCTAAGAAGGCGAACGGATCATTAAGGTTATGTATCGATTATCGTAAGCTGAATGAGAAGCCGATAAAGAATCGATATCCATTGCCGAGAATTGACAATTTGTTCGTTCAGTTGAGTGGAGCAAAGGTATTTTCTCAGTTGGATTGGGCTACCGTTTTCCACCAGCTTAAGGTGGCAGAAGATAGTATACCTTTGACGACATTTAGGACTAGATAGGATCGTTCGAATGGTTAATTGTGCCATTCGGACTAACTAATACGCCAAAATTCTTTGTTGACTTGGTGAACTGAATTTTCAAATAGCACTTGGATCGATTCATGTTGGTGTTCATAGATGATATTCTGATATACTCTAAGCATGAGAAAGAGCATGAAGTTTATCTTGGAGTGGTTCTCGAGACTTTGAGAGAACATCAGGTGAAAGAGAAATTTTCAAAGTGTCATTTTTGGAAGAAGGAAGTGAAGTTTCTTGGTCATGTAGTTTGAGAGAAAAGATTGGCAGTAGATCAAACTATGATCAAAGTAGTGAATAGTTGGAAGAGGCCAGAAACAGTGACTGAGATAAGAAGTTTTCTTGGATTGGATGGATATTATAGGAGGTTCATAAAGGATTTTTCGCTGATAGCAGCAGCGATGATTAGGATAATGCAAAAGGATGTGAAGTTTGTGTTGACTGATAAGTGTGAGGTAGCAGTTCGAAGCTTGAAACACTTATTGACCCATGCACCGGTGTTTGTGGTTCCAAAGGGGAATTGGGATTTAGTTGTTTATACTGCTGCATGTGGAATAGGATTAGGAGCTGTGCTGATGCAAAGAGGTAAAGTGATTACTTATGCTTCTAGAAAGCTTAGGTCTCATGAGGTTAGGTATCCGACGCATGACTTGGAGTTAACTGCATTTATTTTTGCTTTGAAGGTATGGAGGCATTATCTTTTAGGATAAAGGTTGGAGCTTTATACGGATCATTAGTCATTGAAGTACTTGTTTTCTCAAAAGGAGCTGAACATGAGACATCAAAAGTGGTTAGAGGTTTTAGCTGCTTATGATTTTGGAATAGAGTACACACTAGGGAAAGGCAACAAGGTTGCAGATGCACTTAGCAGGAAACCTCAAAATGCATGGTAGCGATGATTGCCGAGTGGAAAGATTTGGAAGCATTAGCAGATTGCAAGGTGCAATGGAGATCCGAGGTCAGGTCTAGTGCAGGATCTGCTATATTGTCTTGTTAAGAAGTCTGACCAGTATTGATTGAGAAGATTGCTTATAAACTGGAAGATGATCCAGTGTTAGCTGAAAGGATCGGGAAATTAAAAGATGGAATGGAGAGCGATGACTTGAAGGATTTCAGTCTTGACCAGAACGGATGGTTGAGAAAGAAGGGTAGGTTATGTGTTCCAAATATGGGAGACATAAGGAAAGAAGTTTTGGAGGAATGCCATCGTTTGAAATTTGCTATTCATCCAGGAGGAATGAAGATGTATCAGAATATGAAGAGAAGTTTCTTCTGGGAAGGAATGAAGAGGGATGTTGGCTTATGGGTGAAACAGTGTTTGAACTGTCAGCAGGTAAAAGCCAAACATCAAAAGCCGAGTGGATTGCTTCAGCCATTGGATATTCCACTGTGGAAGTGGGATTCTATCTCTATGTATTTTATAGATGGGTTTCCGAGATCTAATAGAGGGATTGAAAGTATATGGGTCATAGTGGACAGATTGACCAAGAGTGCCCATTTCATTCCAGTTAAGTCAACTAGGATGACACCTATATTGGCGAAGTTGTTTATGAAGAATGTAGTTAGACCACGCATAATTCCTAGTAGTATAGTAAGCAATAGAGATTCCTTATTTACTAGTCATTTCTAGAAGAGTCTACAGGAAAGTTTAGGAACCAAGCTCAAGATGAGTACCGCTTACCATCCACAGGTTGATGGGCAATCAGAAAGAGTTAATAAGATCTTTGAAGACTTGTTACGATCTTGTGTATTAATAATTGAAATGTGTAGTATTATTCACACCAGGCTTTATGTCCGACTCGATGTTTATGATTTCCCCTTAAACTCTCGAGTGCTCAAAATGATATGAGTAGGCTGAGGGTTGAGGTTCTTACAGGTTTTAGTGGGATGACGAACAAAGCTATCGGAGGTGAGCAGGAGGTGAATAGGATGACTATATGACTTTGACCCAAGGGACATCTTCATATGTCACTCTTGGCGTGTTTTGTAATAAGTATATTTTATCATTGCCTGGGAAACGTTTGGGATTATATACTATGAATGTGGAACATCTGTTTTGAAATGTAATGGAAAAATGTTGTTTTGAAATCTGTAATTTGTTTCATATTCAAGTGCTTTCGATATTATAGATACCATTAACATAGCCGTATTTAGTCGCTGAAAGTTAATACTATAGATGACTGCAGCATCTGTAGCGCTTAGCTTTGGGCCTCTAAATAGGGGATGTAATAAAAGGTTTAAATGTTTTCATCAACTAAGATTTGAGTAAAGTGTGTGTGTGTGTATAACATGGCAAAGTAATTTTGAGCGAAGCATAGAATATATATATATATATATATATATATATATATATATATATATATTCCTGTTTGAGTTTGATTTAAAGATTTTAAATCATTTTGAAAAGGTTTTCAAGTAAAATTATGGGAAGGGATCCCTGAGTAAAATGATTCAGATATTAGAATACCAGATAGGACTGGTATGGGGTCACGCCCTACACATTAGCTATTAGCCCCAACTAATTTTGTCCAAAATTCCAGTGTGTAGGGCTTTGTTATAGGTAAGACTAAAATTATGATTACACATAGAAAGGAATATATGTTTTTATACAGATAAGTTATTGGTGAGTATGCAAAACCATTAGGATTGGGTGACCGTAGGAGATGTTAAGTTAGGGACACAACGTCCAAAAGAGAAGTATTTAACAAATAGTTAAGGACTGACCGTCCAGAAGAGAAGTGTCTGACAGATGTTAGATAAAATTTTATATTTTTTGGTAGGCCGGAGTCAGCCAAATGTTAGTGGTTAGCCAAACAAAACTACAGTTTTCGGATGGATTGTCCATTTATTACCCGATATGTTTGTTTATATGATAATGCTTTATAGGTTTTAACCAGTTTTGGTAAAAAATTGCAAAAGATATGTTTTTTAAAGAATGTTAGTGAGGGGAAACCAGTTCCTCTAAGCGGCATGGTCTCACTTAACTTAAAGTAACAAAGATGTATAGTATTATTCCTACTATGCTTTATGTCTGACTCGAAGTTTTGTTTCCTCTCTTAAACTCTCGGGTGCTCAAAATTTATTTAAGTAGGCTGAGGGTTGATATTTTCAGCTTTTAGTTGTATTGGCGAATTAATCTTTCGAAGACGAGTAGGTGACTAACATATAGCTAACAAGGTGAGTTTATTATGTTGTTTCCGTTGTGTGTATTAAGTCAAATATGACTATATTGACTCTGGTCAACCAAGGGGGCATCGTCATATATCGCTCTTGGCGTATCTTGAAATTGATATATTTAATCATTACATGGGAAACGTTAAATGATTTTGTAACTTGGGTATGAATTATTGTATTGAAATATAATCAGTAAAATGTTGTTTTTGAAATCTGTGATTTGTTCATATTCAAGTGCTTCTGATATTATGGATACCATTAGCAGTACCGTATTTCATCACCAGAAGTTAATACTATAAATGACTGCAACATCTATAGTGCTTAGCTTTTAGCCTCCAGATATGGGATGTTACAACTTGGTATCAAATCATAGGTTTGTGAAAAACTTTAAACTAAAAAGTGATTTTTGAAAACATAATCGTTATGAATTAGAGTAAGCTTGGCGTATGGGATAATGTTATAGTAACGTACTTGTAATTGCTATATATAGGTATATGCTTTATCTCCAATCTCCTATCTTTGTTAGGTTATTTTTTTGTATCTCATGAAGTTTGAATACAGATATGGATGGTAGAAGAGGAAGGGTTAACCCAAAAGGGGAAGACACCGATGAGAATGCCAGACCTAATGTAAGAAGGACCCAAGGTCAAGCATAAGCAGAGATTGTAGGTGCTATAGTTTTGCAGATGGACATAGGAGCTATGTATCGGTTTTTTGTGAATATGATGCAAGCTGGAATTGCACTTGGAATGGTAGGCGAAGATGTTGCAGGAGCAAGAGTTTTGGAAGTTTCGATAGTTAACAATTAGGCTAAGTTGAGCAGCGATTATACTAAGCTTGGAGAGAATCCATTTATCAGAACAGATGATGCTATAGAGATGGAGAATTAGTTGCTGCACTATGAGAGGATCTTTGCAGACTTGGGGCTCAATGATGAGAAGAAGAGGAGGCTTGCTTCCAGGTAGTTTCAAGGGGCAACCTTATTTTGGCGGAATAGTGTGATTACTGGTATAAATGAGGAGACAATGACATGGGAAGAGTTTAAAAGGAGGTTCCAAGAGAGGTTCAAGTCGGGGATGGCACAGTTTGTTTTGATCCGAAAGTTTGCTGAGCTAGAACAGGGAGAGATGACTGTTCTGGAGCATGCTAACCGGTTGAAGAGTTACCCAGATATGGTTATGATGCTGTGGAAACAATGATGGAAAGGAACGAGAAGTTTATTAGGGGATTGAAGCCTGAGTTGGCTAGGCCTACCTTACCATACATTAGAGATCCCTGTGATGTGGTTGTGTAGATGGCTTTGAGACGTTAGGATATGCTTACTTATCATGAGAAGAATAAGGTGAAAGAAGTCTAGGTTGGGCAAGGTCAGAAGAGAAAGCTCTTTCATAAGAAGGGTGCTCAAAAAGGTGGAGCAACCAAGAAGAGGAAGTTTGAGGTGGTCTGTTTCAAGTGCAACAAAAAGGGTCATTTCTCTAATGAGTGTCGTACTGGAAATGCAAAGGAAGTGGCTGGGAAGACGAATGTCAGATGCTTCAAC
Organism: Allium cepa; assembly: GCA_030765085.1. Classification (NCBI taxonomy): domain Eukaryota; kingdom Viridiplantae; phylum Streptophyta; class Magnoliopsida; order Asparagales; family Amaryllidaceae; genus Allium; species Allium cepa. The sequence continues at coordinate 975,478,397 of CM060935.1, forward strand.
TGCGATTAGATAGGCCACTGTAAGAATCAATGTAAAGAGCCCGCTAAGGATAAAAAAGGCAAGGCGTATGCATTGGAGCCTGTTGCTTCGAAGCCAACAACTCAGGAGAAAGGAAAGGTAGTTCTAGGAGGTACGCTTTAGATTCATGATATGTATGTTAGCGTTCTATTTGATACTGGTGCATCACATTTCTTTATATCTAGATGTTTGATAGATAAGCTTAACCTAGAACCCACATATTTGGTTACTTCCTTATGGGTTGTGAATCCAATAGGAGGGTATACAACTCTAGGGTTGAGATGTGACCAGTTAGAGTTTGACTTGTTAGGTCATACTTTTTTTTGCAGTTTGCACGTGTTTGATTTTTTGGGGTTCGAGATTATTCTCAAGATAGTTTGGTTAAGCGAATACGATGCTAAGATATTTTGCTACGATAGGAAAATATCACTTAGACACCCTGATTGTAGTGATCGGATAGTTTATACCATATAAACTGCACGCGATGAAGTGAACGCATTATTGGGTGTTATGGAGTTGGAAGATGAGTTGAGTCGATTTTTCTTGGCTAGAGAATTCATAGATGTTTTTGAACCTGTAGTTGGATTGCCACTAAAATGATTCATTGAGTTTCGGATAGGTTTAGTTCCAGGAGCAGAACTAGTAAGTAGGCCGCCAAGCAGAATGACCCGTACAGAGATGAGGGAGTCAAAGGTGCAATTAGTGGATCATGAAAGCAAGAGTTTTATCAGACTGAGTAGTTCACCTTGGGGAGCAGCTATAGTGTTTGCTTAGAAGCCAGATGGATCGTTAAGGATATGTATCGATTATCGTAAGTTGAATGGAAAGACGATAAAGAATCAATATCCATTGCCTAGAATTGACGATTAGTTTGACCAGTTGAGTGGAGCCCATATATTTTCTCAAAAAGATTTGGCAACGGGTTTCCATCAACTAAGAGTAGCAGAGGATAATATACCTTTGACGGTGTTTAGGACCAGATATGGATCGTACGAATGGTTAGTTATGTTGTTCGAACTGACTAATGCACCGACATTCTTTGTGGGTTTGATGAACTGAGTTTTTCGATAGCACTTGGATAGGTTCGTAGTTTTTTTCATGAACGATATCTTGATATAATCTAAGGACGAGAGGGAGAAAGAAGTTCATCTTAGAATGGTGCTTGAGACACTGAGGCAACATCAGCTGAAGGCGAAGTTTTCGATATGTCATTTCTGGAAGAAGAAATGAAGTTTCTTGGTCATGTAGTCTTAGAGAAAGGGTTGTCAATGATCCGACTAAGATTGAAGCGGTGAATAATTGTAAAAGACCCGAGAAAATGACTGAGATAAAGAGTTTCCTTGGATTAGCTGGTTATTATCGGAGGTTCACTAAGGATTTTTCACAGATAGCAGCACCGATGACCAAGCTAATAAGAAAGTATGTGAAGTTTGTGTGGACCGATAAGTGTGAGAAAGCATTCCAGAGTTTGAAACACTTATTGATCCAGGTACTGGTGTTGGTTATTCTGAAAGGGAACCAAGATTTGGTTGTTTATATAGGATCGTGTGAAACAGGGTTAGGACCTGTGCTGATGCGGAGAGGAAAAGTGATTGTCCATGCTTCTAGACAGGTTAGACCGCATGAGGGCTGATATCCGACACATGATTTGGAATTGGCTGTAGTGATTTTGCATTGAAGGTGTGGAGACATTACCTTTTGGGAGAGAGATTTGAGCTATATATAGATCATAGGTCGCTGAAATATTTGTTCTCTCGGAAGGAGCTAAACATGCGACAGCAAAGGTGGTTAGAGTTTATTGCCGCTTATGATTTTTGGATTGAGTACACAGTGGGAAATAGCAACAAAGTTGCCGATGCACTTAGCAGAAAGCATCAGAATGTAGTGTTGGCAATGATTGCTAAGTGGAAAGATTTGGAAGCATTCGCAGATTGTAGAGTGCAGTGGAGATCTGAGGCTTGGTCTAGCAGAGAAACCATTGTGTTATCTTGTTTGGAAGTTCAACCAGTGATGGTCGAAAGGATTGATTCTAAACAGGAGGAAGATCTGGTATTAGTTGAATGTATCAGGAAGTTAAGAGATGGAACCGAGAGCAATGACTTGAAAGATTTTAGTCTTGACAAGAATGGGTGGTTGAGAAAGAAAGGAAGATTATGTGTTCCGAATGTAGGAAACATAAGGAAAGAAGTCTTGGAGAAAAGCCATCGTTCAAAGTTCACTATTCATTTGGAAGGAACTAAAATGTATTAAGATATGAAGAGAAGTTTCTTCTGGGAATGTATGAAGCGGGATATTGGCTTATGGGTAAAGCAGTGCTTGATTTGCCAACAGGCAAAGGCTGAACACCAAAAGCCAAGTGGGTTGCTTTAGCCATTAAATATTCCGGTATGAATATGAGATTCTATTTCTATGGATTTTATTGAAAGGTTTCCAAGTTCGAACAGAGAAAATTAAATATATGGGTCATAGTAGACAGACTGACCAAGAGTGCCCATTTCATCCCAATTAAGTCAACCAAAATGACACCTATTTTAGCGAAGTTTTTTATGAAGAATGTAGTTAGACTGCACGGAATTCCTAGTATTATAGTTAGTGACAAGATTCCTTATTCACTAGAAAGTTCTGGAAGAGTCTATAGAAAGTTTTGGGAACCAAGCTCAAGATGAGTACCGCTTACCATCCGTAGACAGATGGGCAAACGGAAAGAGAGTCAACAAAATCTTGGATGATTTGTTAAGAGCATGTGTATTAGATTTCGGGGATCATGGAAAGACCATCTGCATTTAGTTGAGTTTTCATATAACTACAGTTATCAGGCTAGTGATGGATAGCGCCGTTTGAAGCTTTGTATGGAAGGCCATGCAAATCTCCCATTTGTTAGTTAGAGACCGATGATAGGTTGGTTCTTGGTCCAGAGTTGGTTAGGGAAGCTGCAGAAAAGATTGAGGTCATTAGAGCTAGGAAGAAGGAAGCTCAGTCTAGGCAGAATAGTTATGCAGATAAAAGATGGAAAGATTTAGAGTTCTCAGTTGGAGATCGGGTTTTTGTAAAGGTGTCATCGATGAAGGGTGTGATCAGATTTGGAAGATCGGGAAAGTTGGCACCGAAATTTGTTAGACCTTTACGTATTATTGAGAGGATTGGGAAACTTGCATACAGAGTTGAGTAACCGAGTAGTTTGGCAGGATTCCACGGTGTTTTCCATGTTTCTCATCTCAGAAAGTGTGTTAGAGACCCGACGACTACTATTGCACCGACTGTGCTAGATGACTTAGTGGTAGAACCGGACTTGACTATAGTGAGAAAGTCGATTCGTATTGTTGTGAGAGATGAGAAGAGCCTTAGAAATAAGACAGTCGGATTAGCAAATGTCCAGGGAGTGCCGATGAGAGAGACAGTACTCAAGAGACTAAAAGCAGGATTAGAGATACTTATTCTGACTTGTTTGATGGTATGTTTTACCTCTTTGATTGATGTGTTGTGTACCTTATCGTAATTTCAAGGAAAAAATTCTTTAAGGAGGGGAGTTTGTAACACCCCATATTTTTGGTAAAATTAACTGGGATATTTAATTAGTTAAATAAGATAAAATAATGTGTTGATTAGGGATTGAGATTTGATTTTATAAAGGGGCAGCCGTGCTACCTAGCCAATGAATTAAAATAAGGGTTAAAATAAAATAGAGGAGGGGTAAAATAGGAAATAGGCTGTTTATATAGCCTAAACCCTTGGCCATGTATCTCCATAAACGTTCATTCCTCATTTGTCAAAAAATTTCAAACTTCAAGCCGGCCTAAGAAGAGCAAGAGAAAAAAGATTAAGACAAGATAAGGAAGAAGCTTACTCAAATCAAATCCATTTACATCTCAATCTCTTTAATCTCTAAAGCTAAGGTGAATAATGTTTACATCTTATATTTCTTATTGTTTTCGGTTTTAAGATGAATTCGAATTTACTTGCAATGTTTTTCCATGTTTTTGAATGATGGAATGATGATATATACTTGATGTATTATGGTTGTTCATATAGATTTTATGGCATGTTTTGATACGAAAACACTATTAAATGACATCCGAATGCCTTGCAACTTTTTATATAGACTAGAAATAATATTTTAGAGATGGGTTTTAATTTTCAGAATTCTCTGAATTTATGTGGATTTTATATGAATTTTCTAGTGAAGAAAATGTTATTTTGGGCTAAAAATTAGTTACGGTTAAATTATTAATGGTTTGGGACTGAAATTTATATCTGTTAGAAAATATATAAAAAGTGATTTTTATGGAATTCTTGAAGAATTTTCCTAAGTATTTTAATGGGTGTATAAAATTATTTAAGGTATAAGACTTAAACATTTTACATATTTATAAAAGGAGAAGGGGCTTTTTGTAAATAAATTCCAATTGTTAATTCTGGAAAGTCGGCAATACTTTTAAAAAAGAGAAACTTGCAACCAATCACAATTTGACAAACAAGGCAAGTTAGGTACAAAGAAATAGTTTAAATATGACTAATCTACATATTTTTCACTGTTTCGATGCTTTCGGCACCAAGTTCCGCCTCCTTACCTTTGCCTCTGACACTGTCAAAACCAATGCACATGGTATCAGGGAACTGGTACCTAGTGAATTGGATGTAGGCGAAAGGTATAGGGTCGAAACCAAGAGTTCCAAAGGGGTTGAGGCATTACTCTGCTTTTAAAAGAAAATGTGCCTACTTAATTTCGCCAAAGTAGCTTTCGACTTGGTTAGCTTTCGACTAAGTCAAATGAGTTTAAAGAAATGGTTCTGATTGGGTTGCACTTTTGTGCTAAATGACTGCTTTGGACTAAGTCAAAACCATTTGGATGTCGCTTTCTACCTTTCGACTCAGATGGGTTTCGAGAGGGTTGTTTTGCCTTTTAAACTTGACCACTTTTCCAATGCTTTTGAAGGGATGGTTTCGACACCATCACTTCTTTACTTAGGAATGATTATGAGAGGAATGCTTTTGACTTTAATGGGTTTCTAATCCTTTTTCTCTACTTGAAGGCATAATCCAAATGGTTTCAACCGAAATGGTCTTCAAAGGTTTCGAGGGAAATGGTTTCGAAAGGTTTCCATATGTTTTAAATTGAACCCAAAAGCTTTCGAATGAATTAGTGTTTTAATGCATTCAAAAGGGTTTAAATGAAGGTTTTGAAGGGGTTGTTCCCCAATAATTTCAGAAGGTTTTGAAAAAGGGTTTTCCAATGGTTTCAAAGGAGTTGAAAGGGAAGGTTTTTCTGGTCGTTTCGAAAGGATTAAAAGGAAAGGTTTTCCTAAGGTTTTGAAAGGCATTGTTTGAAGGTTTTGAAAGAAAGATGTCTAAGGTTTTTTTAAAGTTTTCGAAAGGAAGGATTTCCAATTGTTTCGAATGGGTTTTCGGAATGGTTTCGAAAGGAAGGTTTTGGCCTTTCGGCCTAGATTAAATAAGGGTTTTACTTGCTTTAGAAAGAGGTACTTTCAACGGATTCGAAAGGGGTACTTTCAACAGATTCGAAAGGGGGACTTTCAAGGGTTTAAATGTTTTCATCAACTAAGATTTAAGTAAAGTGTATGTGTGTGTATAACATTGCAAAGTGATTTTGAGTGAAGCATAGAATATATATAGATTTTCCTTGTTTGAGTTCGATTTAAATATTTTAAATCATTTTGAAAAGGTTTTCAAGGAAAATTATGGGAAGGGATCCTTAAGTAAAATGACTCAGATCTTAGAATATCAGATGGGACTGGTATAGGGTCGAACCCTATACATTAGCTATTAGCCCCAGCTAATTTTGTCTAAAATTCCAGTGTGTAGGGCTTTGTCATAGGTTAGACTAAAATTATGATTACACATAGAAAGGAATATAGGATTGTATACAGATAGGTTATTAGTGGGCCCACAAAACAATTAGGATCAGGTGACCTTGGGAGATCTTAAGTTAGGGACAGATCATCCAGAATAGAAGGATATAACAGATAGTTAAGGATAGACCGTCTAGAAGAGGAGTGTCTAACAAAATGATAGATAAATTTTGATATTGTTTGGTAGGCCCGAGTCAGCCAAAAGTTAGTTTTTAGCCAAACTAAACTACAATTTTCGAACGAATAGTTAATTTATTACCAGATATGTTTGTTTATACGATAATGCTTTATAGATTTTATCCAGTTTCGATTGCAGGAAAAGAATTACAAAAGATATGTTTTTTAAAGGATGTTAGTGAGGGGACACCCATTCCGCTAAGCTGCGTGGTCTCACTTAACATAAAGTAACAGAGATGTATAGTATTATTCATACCAAGCTTTATGTCTCACTCGAAGTTTTTGTTTCCCCTTAAACCCATGGGTGCTCAAAATTGATTTGAGTATGCTGAGGGTTGAGGTTTTTAGGGTTTAGTTGTTTTGGTGAATAAAGCTTTCGGAGATTAGAAGGTGGATGGCGGATAGCTAATTAGGAGTTATAGTTTATTATGTTCTTTCCGCTGTGTGTATTATGTCAAATATGACTATATTGACTCTGGTCAACCAAGGAGGCATCGTCATATGTCGCTCTTGGCATATCTTGTAATTGATATATTTGATCATTTCCTGGGAAACACTAAGGGATTTTGCAACCTAGGTATGAATTGTTCTTTTGAAACGTAATCTGTAAAATGTTGTTTTTGAAATCTGTGATTTGTTCGTATTTAAGTGCTTCTGATATTATGGATACCATTAGCATTACCGTATTCTGTCACCAGAAGTTAATACTATAGATAACTGTAGCATCTGTAGCGCTTAGCTTTTGGCCTCCAGATACGGGATGATACTTATGGAGGCGGGATACTTTGCCTTAAGTGATGCTGCTAAAGAGTCAAATGAATCATCAAATTTATTTGAGACCTAGGAGTCGTTCTAACTGAAAGTCCAATGCACTATATTATGACAATAATGCAGCAATACAGATTACAAAGGGACCAAGAACTCATAAGTAGTCATGACATATTCTTTAGATGCTTCATATGATAAAACGGTTCAACCGTGACAAATAATTAGTTATTAAAAGAATAGATACTAGGGATAACACTACAGACCCATTCACTATGGCACTCTTTCAATTTAGTTTAGAAAAAATGATCGAGGGCATGTGCGTGATGCACCATAATTGGCTCTAAGTGCAAGTGGGAAACTAATAAAGTTAGACGTACGCCTTAGGGGAAGTTATGTAACTTCAATTATATAATGTACACTTAACTCTTATAAAGGAATCTTATTTGGAATGAAACTATGTTATATGGTTTCTGCTTATACACCGTGCGTATATTTTTTTGATATAAATTAAATGTTAGTGATAACTGAGACGACCCAACTTTTTCTCCACGAAAAGTCGTATCATCCTTAAGAAAGAAAGGGATAGAAAAGAGAAGAGAAAGAAGAAACAACACAAGAATCTCAACAGCGGAACGAATAAATTATATTAATAACATAAGTATTACATAGTATACAACAATTGTCAGAGTTACACAGACAATACATCACATACTAGACAGTTATAAACACCTGTATAGTTATTACAACTCAATACACAATACAGAAACACTCAGAGATACCAACACAGCGGAAAACTATATAACTATACGCAGAAGCCTCCTGCTCCATATGCTCCTCCATAATTCGTCAAAGCTAACGTGAATCCTAACCTGAATTCCCTTGGCTACTCGTAAAAATTTGAGTACCCAAGAGTTAAAGAAAAACAGAAATAACTCCGGGTCAGACATGGGTCTGGTGTGAGTAACAGGTTAAAGTTGCTTAACTTTGAAAAATCTTTGAAAAGAAAAGGTATCACGTAAGACTTCCCACACATAAACATGGAAATTTTTTTACCTTACGCTAACCAAAACATTTGATAGGAAATCCAATGATATTATAATAGTGTATAGGGTTTTCAAGTAAATAAGAAATAGCCGAAATTCTTACATGATTAAATTCCAGCTATTAGCCATAAAAGTGGGTAATACAATCAAAACCGTTGGCACTTATTGGATTTTGGATTCCATACAATGGCTGGGATACTGGGGTACCGCCCGTCACAGTACGTGGCCTAGATCACCGTACCGAGGAGTACGCCCGCTCCCCTGCAACACAAAGCCGGAACCATTCCTTACTGAACAGTTCCGAACAAGACCACCCCGCAGTTGTGATCAGCAACCGCACCACTAAGCCGAAATAAAGGGACATCTAGACAGGGATAAATCTTGCTCTCAAGTGGGGGCTACCCACGAAGCCTTGCTGCACCTCCCCTATTTTAGCCATTCCCGGTTGATGAGGCTTGAGGCTACGATTACCTTTATAGGACATATCACTTAGAATGCTCATCGTCCACCTGACGATGTTCTGAAAGCATTCAATCCATACAAGTTCGTTCCAGGTTCGAACGAAACCGAAGGCATTATCTCGTTACACTCATTTTGGAATCACCCTCAGAGTTAACGACGATAACCCTTGCACTCTGAATCTTCATCTCGAATCTATAAGTACTATCCCGTCAACTCATTACGGAATCACCCATAGAGTTATACTGACGTATAGCCCTTACACCTCGAGTCTTCACTCGCTCCACTTGGATTAACGACCTAACGTTAATTTGGATCGATGTGGTTTTCGGATCCCAATTATGGAAACCCGATCCCGGTCTCATCGAAATCCAAAACGTGTCTTTTAAGACCAAGTTGTTCTAGATTTAAAACAATTTAATTCATTATCTATATACACACAGATAGATAATTCACAACACAATAGATAATCAACATTATCATTATCAACAGATAATTCATATCATAAACAGATAACCCATATTATCATCCAAAAGCAACCAATACATCCATGTCACATAACATTACTCATCTCATAACTGAGATTACAAACCATACATGGCAATTAATACCAATTATCAAACATAAGCAATGATCTAATGATCACACCATTTATAATTAATTTAAAATGAATTAAATCAATTAATCTCTAATAAATTAAATTAATTACTTCATCATTAATCCTGCTTATCCTAACCATTAATTGATTTCAAATCAATAAAATAAAACACCATCTCAATATTCATTTCGATTAATCATTACTGATTAATAATTCCCTAATTACAATAAGTAATTAGCCTTTAATATTAATTACACAAGTTAATTATATTAAACCCTTCGCAGATAATTAACTTGTAACCACCTAATTAATTACTTAATTACATTAATCATTTATTCATTATTAATTATACCTTAATTAATCAATTCTAAATTACATCATTAATTAATTAATTAATTAATGATTTCTGATCAAATTTAATTAATCTCTATACAAATTAATTACATAAGTAATTAATCTTCAATTTAAACCATATATATTAATCACCCATGATTAATAACCATTCAGTAATTAACTACTTTAATTACTCGTCCCATAAATTAATCACTCTTAATTCATTATCTAAATTAATCCCTTGATTAATTTAAAAGTAATTTAAATCCAAATTACTTCTATAATAAATATCCTTAATTACATTCGGTAATTATTAATTAATTACTTCCTTAAGTAATTACAAATCCATAAATTACATAAAGTAATTGTCAACAATCCACAAATGTTTAAATTAATTTAACTTAATTAATCTAAACTAATCACATAAATCAAATTAATTACACCAAGTAATTAATTCATTAATTATTTCATTAAGTAATTTAACATAAACAATTGATTATTATTAATTAATTAAATTAATTATCAAAAATTAATCACATTAATTAATTGTTAAATAATCTTAAGTTAATGACCTTCATTAACATCTCTTAATTACTTAATTAATTAAGAGTTAACTTATACAAATAATTTTTAATTACAATTAATTAATACTAAATTATAATTTAATTAATCTCCAATTATTAATTAATTAAGTGTTAATTAAAATCTTAATTTCTTTAATCACTTGATTAAATAAATCTTAATCATCAATTAAAATTTAATTAACTATCCTTAATTATAGATTAATTAACCTTAATTAATTAATCTCAAGTCTTAATTAATAAACTTAAAAATTATTAATTACTTAATTAAACATCCACATTATTCATTAATTAAATAATTAATATTCCATTTAAATCAATTTAATAATTTAAACGAAACCAATTTCTTAAGTTCAAAATTAAGAAACATTTTTCTTATATAAAGTATTTTAAACAATTTATTTCAAACAAATTCAATTTAAAAATTTCTTTTAAATTTCAAACTGAAGTGCAGTTAAATCTTTATTCCAATTTAATCTTAAAACTTTTAAAGCTTTACTTACATTTCTATCCTCATTTTTACATTCAAATTATTTAAAATTTCCTAAAATAGTTAAACAAATTTAAATTTAAAACCTTATTTTATTAAAAAAAAGACTAACATAAAAATCAAATCCCAGGTTTTAAAATTGAATTAAACCTATTATAAATTTTATTTCATAAATTAAAACTCATAGTTTTTAATTCAAATCAATGTTCTTTTATACTGTAAAAGTTTAAAATCTAAATTTAACTTCCCAGATTTAAATTAAATTTAAACTTAGATTCTTCTACCTGAGCTTCATATTTCTGTTCCCAGATTTTAAACTTTGTTTTAAATTTTCAATTGCATTTTAAAATTTTACTTCAAATTTAAAAAAAGAAAAACAGTTTTCTGTTTGGTTTAAAACATCTTAAACTTCCTGAATTCAAAATATTTCAAAATCTAAGATTTAAATTACTGAATTCATATTTAAATTTCAGGTTTAAGAATCCTAGTTGAACTTCATCTTACAATTTTAAACTTTACTTTTTTTAAATTTAATAAAAACAGAAACAGTTTTTGTTCTAGTTTAAAATCAAATTAGAATTTAAAAGAATTTCAAATTTATTTCAGAGATCCAAAATTTAAACTTGTTGAATTCAAATTCAATTCTAGGTTAAGGCTTATATCAGATTTTTGTTTGCATTTTACTTTCACCTCAATTTTTTTAAAAAAACTGGAAACAGGTTCTGCTCTTTCAAAACCTGAAACCCAAAAATTAACCCAGGCCTACCCCAGTTTACTTCGAGTCACAAGTACACTTGCTTCGAGTTACTACCTAAATCCCCTGAGACAATCCCGAGCAACAAAATCCTGAAAACCCAACATCACCATCATGTACACTACCGCAATGTACACCTGCCCATCCACTCCGGCCATCACTGGCCAAACCCACGACCATCCCACGGTCAACAATCCTTCCCTCAGGCCAACTCAACACCCACTTCTACATCTTGTGCTCGAATTCTAGTTTGAGACTCAAATTCCAAAACCTAGAACTGCTGACAGCAACCAATAACCCCAACCTGTCAACATTAATTCCTCCCATCTCCGACCACCGTCACCTTCCATACTCCAGTAAAGACTTCATCAATACATCATCTACCAACACGTCAATCATGGTTGAACTCGATCCATAGTTAAAGCCGCATTACTCAAATTTTTTAACCCAGTAAAAACTAGGGTTCATAACTGAAATTCCCAAATCTCATCATCAAAACTAAATTTTAATACGAACCAAAAATTTTCCTATAATCCCTGATAGCTACACCATCACCAGAAACAATCTCATCATTTCCAATTGCATGTAGCAATAGAGATGCCCCATAATTTAATTTACAGTTAAATCTAAACTTCACTTTGTTTCTAACATTATAAATGGTAATATTATTTTTAAAAAAATCTTAATTTTTAAGATGTTTTGAGTTGAAACCCTAAAACATTGATTTGCATTGTTTCATATTTTCACTTATAAAATTTGTATTGCTCTGTTACTTATTTTCCAGGTTACAGACAATTTTATTTAATTTATATAAAATTTAAACTTACTCTATTCTAAAACAAACAGGTTTAATTCAAAAGTTTAAGTCATAACAGTAAACAAGTCAAAGAAAAGAATTCAGGGATCAAACATGAGTTTGGAATTTTGAAGAACAGACATGCAACATTCATCATCATGTTTACAAGCATATATTACAGGTATAATATTCACAGCCATTTCATATATGTTCATTTCAAATTTTAAAAAAAGCATGAACATCTTTACCTATTTAATAAATTTATAAATGAGTTACTCACCTTAATTATGAAGACAGAGCATATCCCCTTTGATTATGCATGCAGAATATCCATTGCAAAAGTTTTGAATGCCCCTTTGAAACTTGCTTCAAATTTGATGCTTTTAATCCTTTTTTTTTAAATGCTTCCAGATTTGAAAATTCATTAATGCAGACATCTTGCTCTTCCAGATTCATTTGCATGTTCCATATAAAATGCAGGTTGCTTGAATGGTATGCAGATGCAAACTTGAAATTGCAGTTTCAACCCAGGTTGTTTTGAAAACATGCAGGCTTCATATTTGATTAATGTATGCTGATTTTGAAAATGGATAAGGGATTTGAGATGTATTTCTGGTTTGAGGAGTTACAGGGTAATGATTTGCATTTTGAGGAGTTTTTGTTTACTGATTTTCAATAGAATGAAGATTACTTTGGTGTAAAATGTTTCTTTAGTTAAGAAATGAAACTGAGAAAAATCAGGAATGAAAGAATGCAATGTTATAAAAACTAAATTTATGATTTATTAAAAACATAGAAAAATAAAAGATATAATTTGACACATGGCTTAAGCTATTAACACTTGTCATTTAAAAATGGTATTTAGTTTACATTTGTTAGTTTAAGCTTTAAGATATTTACACTTGTAAATCTAAGTAATTAGTATTTTAATTATATGTTAAAGAAAGTTTAACTTAATTAATTAGTTTTATAAATACTTAGTTATATATAGATAAATAATTTTTAAAGAATAAAACAAAGTATTATTATAAGTAAAAACAATATACAAATTAATCATTTGAAAAAAATACTTTAAATTACTTGAAATAAATTTATAAAGAGATTATAACTTATTTGAATACATGTTTCATATTTTAAATTTTATTTTAAATTTCAAATTAAATTAACAAATCACATTTTATAAATCAATATTTTAAAAAGAATAACACAAACATTTTTATAACTAATTTTAAATATTTAAACTTAAGTTAAAAATGATTTTAAACCAATAAAACATTTATCTCACATATTTAAAATCATTTAGTTATTTTATTAAATATTTTTAAAAAGCTTAAATCAAAAATAAATCACAATTCCTAATTTCAAAATATTAAAATTATGCTATACTAATTTAACAACTTATCTATTTAAAATATATATAAATACATATACATTATTAAATAGAAAATAGATTTATTAGTTTATTAAAAATAAATTCACCAATTAAATATTTAAATAAAGAAGATTATAGTATCAATTCAAATTTATTAACAAAAATTATCAATTCAATTTAAATTTAAACACAAATTATTAAATTTATATTGTCCAAAATTCTGGGATATTACAATCCTTTCCCCTTAAAAGAATTTCGTCCCCGAAATTTAAAACAAAGGTAATTTAATAATCTATTTACAGATTTTATTTTAAAACACAGCATATGTTAATCATATGCTAACAACCATAGCAATCCAATTCACACAATCAAAACAAATCTAATTATCCAAAAGAATTTTGGATAAAACTTCCACGAGTTTCCCTGGTATATATATATATATATATCGGGATACTCGCTCTATAAAATCCAATCAATCAATACTACTAAGCTATAGAACTCCTATGAACTATTCTATACAGAATATCAGACTACAAACGAGTCTGACTCAACAACCAATCCATCCTAAACTGCAGGTTTTACAACCAGAAATATCAAACACGTACTCCCTCAGAGATACGTGAAACATCCTGAATCCCAATTATCCAAACTGGCAATTCAACTCTAGAAAACCAAACACTGATCTTACCCAAAACACAGAAGAAATCCAAAATGTTTCGGAGCTAGCTCATAGACCCTCCAAATCTTATAGCTCTTTGGATCGGAGAAAAACTTATCCTAAACCCAATCTCCGACTCCAGAATCCAAATTTCTCCTTCTCTTATCCATAAAAACTTTTCAGACGATCCTAGGCTACCAACATCCATCCTGATCAGCTTAACTCTACGCCGATGCTTCTAGAAACAAACTGGATCAAAACAATCCAATGATCTCCTCAAGATCACTTAAAAACCAAGAACACAAACCCAGCTTCTCAACAACAGAAGACGGAACAACTTCTTCTTATCCGGAAAAGACAAAATAGAAACACCCCCAACTGCTTCCGCTGCACAACTCTGATCCGAAGTAGAATAAAATGCTGATGAAGAACACAAGCATAGAGTAGACCACCCAGCACAGAGTTATGGTTCCACATATCCATAAAAGAAAACTCAGAAGTTTCTCCGAAATCTGAGCTACTTCACCAACTTCTATCTGAAGGAACCATCTATCTACTAACTGAACCACCTGTTCCATTCCTGGAAAGAAAACTCGATCTCCAGATGCAGACAAACTCTGACTTCCTGGAAGAAATCCGAAAAATCTCCAACAACTCAAAAGAACATACTATCGCAAGTCACATTTGCGATCAACTCAGCCTAAATCCAAAGAAAACTTCTCTCTCTTTACTAATTAGAACAGCTTATGCTGGCCTAGCCAACTTACCAGAGAAATGAGTTCACTCTGCTGCTTTTGAACTCCACTTCAGAGAAACTACTCAGTCAGAAGACTTCCTATCAACTCATAACACTCTTCTAAACTCAGCCACATCACCGAGCAGACTCACTTCTTATTCTTGTTCCAAAGAAACATCTTCGTAAATATCCATAGTCACTGCATCTCATCACGCAGCTACTACTTCCTGAGATATGAAGATACTATCACTCACTTGCTTCAGCCTTATCGACATATCAAAACTCAATTCTCACTTCAAAGATGAACTCCGAATCCCAACAGATTTCCTTCAAAGATCGATGAAGTCCTTTATTACTACAGAACTCACTCGAGACGGTGTATCGACAAGTACACTTCCAACCTCATCCATCAAATTCGAACCAATGGAAGTCGTGTTACACACACTTCTACCTCATCTACCTTTATAACTTACATTGGAAAAACCTGAACAGGTAACCCAACAAATAGGTAGAAACAATTATATATATATTAAAAATACAAATACGCTCTCTCAAGATAGACACCACTACAGAGCCTAGGTATTCACTCAACCTAACGCTCTGATACCAACTGTGACGACCCAACTTTTTCTTCACAAAAAGTCGCATCATCCTTAAGAAAGAAAGAGATAGAAAAGAGAAAAGAAAGAAGAGAAAGAAGAAACAACAAAAGAATCTCAACAGCGGAACGAATAAATTATATTAATAACATAAGTATTACATAGTATACAACAATTATCAGAGTTACACAAACAATACATCACATACTAGACAGTTATAAACACTTGTCTAGTTATTACAACTCAATACACAATACAGAAACACTCAGAGAGACCAACACAGCGGAAAACTATATAACTATACGCAGAAGCCTCTTGCTCCATATGCTGCTCCATAATTCGTCAAAGCTAACCTGAATCCTAACCTGAATTCCCTTGGCTACTCATAAAAATTTGAATACCCAAGAGTTAAAGAAAAACAAAAATAACTCCGGGTCAGACATGGGTCTGGTGTGAGTAACAGGTTAAAGTTGCTTAACTTTGAAAAACCTTTGAAAAGAAAAGGTATCACGTATGACTTCCCACACATAAACATGGAAAAGTTTTTACCTTACGCTAACCAAAACATTTAAAAGGAAATCCGATGATATTATAATAGTGTCTAGGGTTTTCAAGTAAATAAGATATAGCCGAAATTGTTACATGATCAAATTCCAGCTACTAGCCACAAAAGTGGGTAATACAATCAAAACCGTTGGCACTTATTGGATTTTGGATTCCATACAATGGCTAGGCTACTAGGGTACCGCCCGCCACAATACGTGGCCTGGATCACCGTACCGAGGAGTACGCCCGCTCCCCTGCAACACAAAGTCGGAACCATTCCTTACTGAACAGTTCCGAACAAGACCACCCCGCAGTTGTGATCAGCAACCGCACCACTAAGCCGAAATAAAGGGACATCTAGACAGGGATAAATCTTGCTCTCAAGTGGGGGCTACCCACGAAGCCTTGCTGCACCTCCCCTATTTTATCCATTCCCGGTTGATGAGGCTTGAGGCTATGATCACCTTTATAGGACATATCACTTAGAATGCTCATCGTCCACCTGACGATGTTCTGAAAGCATTCAATCCATAAAAGTTCATTCCGGGTTCGAACGAAACCGAAGGCATTATCTCGTTACACTCATTTTGGAATCACCCTCAGAGTTAACGACGATAACCCCTGCACTCTGAATCTTCATCTCGAATCTATAAGTACTATTCCGTCAACTCATTACGGAATCACCCACAGAGTTATACTGACGTGTAACGACCCGTATTTTACGTGTCGATAAATCGTAGAATAGTTGCCATCAGGTCGTTAGCATTGTTTGAGTCAACCAGAGTTAGATCGTATCGTGCTTAGGTCGGAGGACCGACCTATGGAGTTTGGCCGACCTATAGGAAGGGAGAAACCTAGTAGTTATAGCGACTTAAGATATGGTCCGTTCTAAGAGTTTAGCCGACCTAAGGGGTAACGGCTTATAGGATTTGGCCGACTTAAGGTGGTTAGCGAGTTAGTGTTGGACCGACTTATAGAATGGAACGACCTAAGGGTTAGTGGCTTAGGGGAGTTAGCGGCTTAACATGATTAGTGGGGCAACAGCTTAGGAGTTAACGAGTTAGAAACCTAGTGGTCAACCTGTGTTGGAGTTAGGTCGTTGAACGACTTATGGTAGGTCGTTAGGTCGGCAAGTGTTAGGTCGTACCCAGTTTGGTTAAGTGTTAAGTCGCGTGCACGTGATAGGTCGTGTATGCTATAGGTCGCGTATAGGTTTGTGAGTGGTTGGTCCTAAGTCGTTAGGTAGTTTGGTAGGTTTGTGAGTGGTTGGTCCTAAGTCGTTAGGTAGTTTGGTCGGCTACATTTGTAAGTCGTTGGGCAGGCTATGTAGTTAAGTCGCTAGGTCGTCTCTAGCGTTAGGTCGGCAGCAGTGTTGAGTCGTTAGGTCGGCGTCTGGTTAGGTCGTTGGGTCGGCAGAGTGCGTTGAGTCGTTAGGTCGTGACCGACCTAGGAGCGACCGACCTAAGAGGAAATCTGCCTATAAATAGAAGTGCCTATCTTCATTTTTGGGATCCGAATTTTGAAGCGACGAAGTGCTGCCATTTTGAGAGCTCGACTACAACACTTCTTCACTTCTTTTCTCCATTCTAATCTAGTGCCCACATCCATCCAAGATCGAAGATCCAAGAGCCAAAGTTGAAGATCTACATCCAACAAAGAGAGATTTCATCGTTTGAGGGGAAATCTTGTCGGATCGAGCTAGATCCTTTGCTGTCCAGATCTGCAGTTAGTTGCTTTTGAAGTGTTTAGGTGATTCGGTGAGTGGTGGTTATCTCTCACACGGACCCAAAGGAGTATATTGGATCGGTGGTTTGTTTGTGTGTTAAAGATAATGATTTCATTTTCCTTAAGTCTGCATGTAGATCCATTGTTCATAAAGCTTTGATATCCATTTTACTATATGTTAACCTATGCTAGTTTATTCATCAAGATATTACTTAGAATTCATGCTTGTTAGATTTGGACCCTTTAATTACGAGATTTCCATTATTGTTATAACTATTTATTTAGATCTTATTTGAATGATTGATTACTTGGATGAATGATTGATTTGATTAGTTGATTGGTGATTGAATTTGGACAAGTTGGTCGAAGATGATTCAAAAGCTAAGTGGAAAGGCTCTTGAATAAGGAAAGCTGCTCGTGGCATATGAAGCGGATGATAAAGCTCATATGGATAGATTTGATCATGATGTTGAGATAGGACTTTGCTATGATGTGATGAGGCAAAGCATGATGTTGAGATGGGACTTTGCTATGATGCAATGAAGCAAAGTATGATATAAGATAGCCTTGGTTTAATCCAGACGCGATCATTCCAAGCATGTTGATAACTCGGTGATATGATTCGAGTTTGTTGATAATGGTTGGCTCGAGAGGCGCTTGAGCTAGTATGAAAATAGTCGTCGAGGAGGATGACTAGAAGGCTGAGATTTCATCGTTGTTGAAGGTTCTAGCATGCTCAAAGCAAGAGTACGTTGGGACGGATCACGACGACGTCCCAGGCATGGGTCACGATGACGTGTTAGTACTCTGGGCAGATTCGATAGTCCTAGGCACGGGTCACGACGACGTGCGGAGTTATGTCTACAACCGGGGTTACCATTAGCCTTTGGCGGACGGATGAAATAATGGGCCGGTCATTCAATTAACGGTGTAATCGAGGCAATGATAACAGTGATAGCCAGAGTCATGGATGTTTGGATGTTGGTTGAACCATCATTCGGTCTCAAGAGCGATGCTTTCTGGGTGCTTATCTGATCTTGGTTTAGGCCTTGGGGGTTTGTGCTTGGAAAACATCGACCTTGACCCGAGTGATAATTGCTTTACTTTAATTGTCTGCTTTGCTATGTTGTTTCTGCTTAGTGGGTCTGGGGGATATCACTGTAGAAAGAGGTGGAGTGAGATGGTTGGGTTCCTATTCCTTTTTACCCTTTATGATCTTTCGGTATGTTTGATAGTTGATTTACTGCTCACTAGGACTTTTGTCTGACTCAAGGTTTTATGTTCAACTCTTATTACCTTGGCCTGTTCATCCGTTTTGGGATGGGCAGACTAGGTAGCAGGTGACAGGTGCTGTTCTTAGTGACCAACGTTGTTGGTGACAAAGACGAGCTGAAGGCTTTTGCATATTGTTTTCTTACTATATATACTGGATGTTCCGTTGTTTATATGATTCTATGAGTGATATGTAGTGAGGCTTGATGTATTGACTTTTCAGATTGTTGTACCAAACTATTATGAGTTTATATGATGAGATTCTGTTCTATGGAGCTTCACTATGTATATTTTCTATTGTATTTTATCCATGCGCTGTGAGTAATACGATAGACTATTCTGTGTTTACCCTACCCTGATGATCTTCCATGGCGGCCTGGCACTCTTTTCAGCGCACTATTTCCTTGTTTGGTGCGGGAGTCATGGGCGGTCGTGATCAGCAACCGCACCACTAAGACGAAATAAAGGGACATCTAGACAGGGATAAATCTTGCTCTCAAGTGGGGGCTACCCACAAAGCCTTGCTGCACCTCCCCTGTTTTAGCCATTCCCGGTTGATGAGGCTTGAGGCTATGATCACCTTTATAGGACATATCACTTAGAATGCTCATCGTCCACCTGACGATGTTCTGAAAGCATTCAATCCATAAAAGTTCGTTCTGGGTTCAAACGAAACCGAAGGCATTATCTCGTTACACTCATTTTGGAATCACCCTCAGAGTTAACGACGATAACCCTTGCACTCTGAATCTTCATCTCGAATCTATAAGTACTATTCCGTCAACTCATTACGGAATCACCCACAGAGTTATACTGACGTATAACCCTTACACCTCGAGTCTTCACTCGCTCCACTTGGATTAACGACCTAACGTTAATTTGGATCGATGTGGTTTTCGGATCCCAGTTATGGAAACCCGATCCTGGTCTCATCGAAATCCAAAACGTGTCTTTTAAGGCCAAGTTGTTTTAGATTTAAAACAATTCAATTCATTATCTATATACACACAAATAGATAATTCATAACACAACATATAATTAGCATTATCATTATCAACAGATAATTCATATCATAAACAGATAACCCATATTATCATCCAAAAGCAACCAATACATCCATATCACATAACATTACTCATCTCATAACTGAGATTACAAACCATACATGGCAATTAATACCAATCATCAAACATAAGCAATGATCTAATGATCACACCATTTATAATTAATTTAAAATGAATCAAATTAATCAATCTCTAGTAAATTAAATTAATTACTTCATCATTAATCCTGCTTATCCTAACCATTAATTGATTTCAAATCAATAAAATAAAACACCATCTCAATATTCATTTCGATTAATCATTACTAATTAATAATTCCCTAATTACAATAAGTAATTAGCCTTTAATATTAATTACACAAGTTAATTATATTAAACCCTTTGCAGATAATTAACTTGTAACCACCTAATTAATTACTTAATTACATTAATCATTTATTCATTATTAATTATACCTTAATTAATCAATTCTAAATTACATCATTAATTAATTAATTAATTAATGATTTCTGATTAAATTTAATTAATCTCTATACAAATTAATTACATAAGTAATTAATCTTCAATTTAAACCGTATATATATTAATCACCCATGATTAATAACCATTCAGTAATTAACTACTTTAATTACTCATCCCATAAATTAATCACTCTTAATTCATTATCTAAATTAATCCCTTGATTAATTTCAAAATAATTTAAATCCAAATTACTTCTATAATAAATATCCTTAATTACATTCCGTAATTATTAATTAATTACTTCCTTAAGTAATTACAAATCCATAAATTACATAAAGTAATTATCAACAATCCACAAATGTTTAGATTAATTTAACTTAATTAATCTAAACTAATCACATAAATCAAATTAATTACACCAAGTAATTAATTCATTAATTACTTTCATTAAGTAATTAAAAATAAACAATTGATTATTATTAATTAATTAATTAAATTAATTATCAAAAATTAATCACATTAATTAATTATTAAATAATCTTAATTTAATGACCTTCATTAACATCTCTTAATTACTTAATTAATTAAGAGTTAACTTATACAAATCATTATTAATTACAATTAATTAATATTAAATTATAATTTAATTAATCTCTAATTATTAATTAATTAAGTGTTAATTAAAATCTTAATTTCTTTAATCACTTGATTAAATAAATCTTAATCATCAATTAAAATTTAATTAACCATCCTTAATTATAGATTAATTAACCTTAATTAATTAATCTCAAGTCCTGATTAATAAACTTAAAAATTATTAATTACTTAATTAAACATCCACATTATTCATTAATTAAATAATTAATATTCCATTTAAATTAATTTAATAATTTAAATGAAACCAATTTCTTAAGTTCAAAATTAAGAAACATTTTTCTTATATAAAGTATTTTAAACAATTTGTTTCAAACAAATTCAATTTAAAAATTTGTTTTAAATTTCAAACTGAAGTATAGTTAAATCTTTATTCCAATTTAATCTTAAAACTTTTAAAGCTTTACTTACATTTCTATCTTCATTTTTAAATTCAAATTATTTAAACTTTCCTAAAATAGTTAAACAAATTTAAATTTAAAAACTTATTTTATTAAAAAAAAAGACTAACATAAAAATCAAATTCCAGGTTTTAAAACTGAATTAAACCTATTATAAATTTTATTTCATAAATTAAAACTCATAGTTTTAAATTCAAATCAATGTTCCTTTATACAGTAAAAGTTTAAAATCTAAATTTAACGTCCCAGATTTAAATTAAATTTAAACTTAGATTCTTCAACCTGAGCTTCATATTTCTGTTCCCAGATTTTAAACTTTGTTTTAAATTTTCAATTGCATTTTAAAATTTTCCTTCAAATTTAAAAACAGAAAAACAGTTTTCTGTTTGGTTTAAAACATCTTAAACTTCCTGAATTCAAAATATTTCAAAATCCAAGATTTAAATTATTGAATTCATATTTAAATTTCAGGTTTAAGAATCCCAGTTGAACTTCATCTTACAATTTTAAACTTTACTTTTTTAAAATTTAATAAAAATGAAACAGTTTTTGTTCTAGTTTAAAATCAAATTAGAATTTAAAAGAATTTCAAATTTATTTCAGAGATCCAAAATTTAAACTTGTTGAATTCAAATTCAATTCCAGGTTCAAGCTTATTTCAGATTTTTGTTTGCATTTTACTTTCACCTCAAATTTAAAAAAAAAACAGGAAACAGGTTCTGCTTTTTCAAAACCTGAAACCCAAAAATTAACCCGAGCCTACCCCAGTTTACTTGAGTCACAAGTACACTTGCTTGGAGTTACTACCTAAATCCCCCGAGACAACCCCGAGCAATAAAATCCTGAAAACCCAACATCACCATCATGTACACTACTGCACTGTACACCTGCCCATCCACTCCGGCCATCACTGGCCAAACCCACGACCATCCTACGGTCAACAATCCTTCCCTCAGGCCAACTCAACACCCACTTCTACATCATGTGCTCGAATTCTAGTTTGAGACTAAAATTCCAAAACCTGGAACAGCAGACAGCAACCAACATCCCCAACCTGTCAACATCAATTCCTCCCATCTCCGACCACCATCACCTTCCATACTCCGGTGAAGACTTCATCAATACATCATCTACCAACACCCCAATCATGGTTGAACTCGATCCATAGTTAAAGCCGCATTACATAAATTCTTAAACCTAGTAAAAACTAGGGTTCATAACTGAAATTCCAAATCTCATCATCAAAACTAAATTTTAATACAAACCAGAAATTTTCCTATAATCCCTGATAGCTACACCATCACCAGAAACAATCTCGTCATTTCCAATTGCATGTAGCAACAGAGATGCCCCATAATTTAATTTACAGTTAAATCTAAACTGCACTTTGTTTCTAAAATTATAAATGGTAATTTTTTTTTAAAATCATAATTTTGTAAGATGTTTTGAGTTGAAACCCTGAAACATTGATTTGCATTGTTTCATTTTTTCACTTATAAAATTTCTATTGCTCTGTTACTTATTTTCCAAGTTACAGACAATTTTATTTAATTTATATAAAATTTAAACTTACTCTATTCTAAAACAAACAGGTTTAATTCAAAAGTTTAAGTCATGACAGTAAACAAGTCAAGGAAAAGAATTCAGGGATCAAACATGAGTTTGGAATTTTGAAGAACAGACATGCAACATTCATCATCATGTTTACAGGCATATATTACAGGTATAATATTCACAGCCATTTCATATAAGTTCATTTCAAATTTTAAAAAAAGCATGAACAACTTTACCTATTTAATAAATTTATAAATGAGTTACTCACCTTAATTATGAAGACAGAGCATTTCCCCTTTGATTATGCATGCAGAATATCCATTGCAAAAGTTTTGAATGCCCCTTTGAAACTTGTTTCAAATTTGATGCTTTTAATCTTTTTTTTTAAAAATGCTTCCAGATTTGAAAATTCATGAATGCAGACATCTTGCTTTTCCAGATTCATTTGCATGTTCCAGATAAAATGCAGGTTGCTTGAATGGTATGCAGATGCAAACTTGAAATTGCAGTTTCAACCCAGGTTGTTTTGAAAACATGCAGGCTTCATACTTGATTAATGTATGCAGATTTTGAAAATGGATAAGGGATTTGAGATGTATTTCTGGTTAGAGGAATTATAGGGTAATGATTTGCATTTTGAGGAGTTTTTGTTTACTAATTTTGAATAGAATGAAGATTACTTTGGTGTGAAATGTTTCTTTAGTTAAGAAATGAAACTGAGAAAAATCAGGAATGAAAGAATGCAATGTTATAAAAACTAAATTTATGATTTATTAAAAACAAAGAAAAATAAAAGATATAATTTGACACATGGCTTAAGCTATTAACACTTGTCATTAAAAATGGTATTTAGTTTACATTTGTTAGTTTAAGCTTTAAGATATTTACACTTGTAAATCTAAGTAATTAGTATTTTAATTATGTGTTGAAGAAAGTTTAACTTAATTAATTAGTTTTATAAATACTTAGTTACATATAGATAAATAATTTTTAAAGAATAAAACAAAGTATTATTATAAGTAAAAACAATACACAAATTAATCATTTGAAAAAAATACTTTAAATTACTTGAAATAAATTTATAAAGAGATTATAACTTATTTGAATACATGTTTCATATTTTAAATTGTATTTTAAATTTCAAATTAAATTAACAAATCACATTTTATAAATCAGTATTTTAAAAAGAATAACACAAACATTTTTATAACTTATTTTAAATATTCATACTTAAGTTAAAAATGAATTTTAAACCAATAAAACATTTATCTCACATATTTAAATCATTTAGTTATTTTATTAAATATTTTTGAAAAGCTTAAATCAAAAATAAATCACAATTCCTAATTTCAAAATATTAAAATTATGCTATACTAATTTAACAACTTATCTATTTAAAATATATATAAATACATATACATTACTAAATAGAAAATAGATTTATTAGTTTACTAAAAATTAATTCACCAATTAAATATTTAAATAAAGAAGATTATAGTATCAATTCAAATTTATTAACAAAAATTATCAGTTCAATTTAAATTTAAACATAGATTATTAAATTTATATTGTCCAAAATTCCGGGATATTACAATCACATTAATACATACAATATGAAATCCATAGGCTAAGTATTTAAATCAATTTTAATTATGAAAGATTTTGTAATCATGATACTAAACTGAAAAAATGTATAAATGAATGCATATCTTTAATGTTCCTAGTCAAGATGTTTCGGAAAAAGAATACCGATATACCCGTTAAGACTAGTGTAAGTAATGCTCTCCGAATGTTCGACGATGATTTACTCATAATCATCGGGGACATTGCAGATTTGTATACTTGTAGCTATTGTGGATCAACTACAGAATAACTTACTAAGAGTTTTCTATAGATTGAATATATCTAATTCAGAATAGAGGATCTCAAGTGACAATGTGCAACAGACTTTTTATGTGAGAATGCTTCAAATCTTTTACATGAATTGATTGTGGAGGTTTTGCTCGTTAAAGGTTCAAGCTATGATCATTTTTATATATGTGTTGAAACGTAAGAAGCGAAACATTACGCAAGTGAGAATTTGCCTCCTTGGATATAGAAGTATAGTGTCACAGTAATTGGATTTTGACTCGATCTATAGCTACTGTGAATTCGGTTGATGGATAAATGTTATCAATTAAATAAGTAACTCCAGAGATCAATTTCGTAATTGACTATAGATGATATTAGGTTTTTAACCAAGACCTAACCTTATATAACTAAGCGATATAATTTTCAATAAAATACAAAAATGTAAAATCCCTGGTTTCTACGTCGTATAAATAAATATATTTTTATTAAAATAAGAGCGACTGGATTTGGTTTGTGATAATAAATATTTTAGAAAAATTAATTAATTAAATTATATATAATAAAGGTTTCATTATGATAAATTGAATTAATTTAATAAATTCTTTTCGAATGATTTGTTGAAATCAAATAAGATGTTTTAATCGGTACGAAAATTTTTAAAGTGTAAATAATTTTAAATGTTTTGGAATAGTTGAAAAATAAATTTATTTTGCAATAGTGCGGTAAACTAATGTCAATAAGCGAGCGTTGAATTGAATAAAATTATTGGTTATCAAGATGTAATTTGTAAAATAATGCGTGAATAAATTTATACTAGATTGAAATTTATTCGAACATTAAAATTCAAATACATTAGGAATTAAATAAAATTAAATTAAATTGAAATCAGGCCCAAGACAATTATGGTCCAAACACATTTCCTTCTCTTCATACTTCTGAAAATTTCCTTTCTCTTCTCAACTACGCTCGAACCCATTTCCTTTTATCTGATTTAGCCCTAATTATCCTCAAATTCATGCATGATAAAATCAGAATTCATGAATATCAAAAAAAGTCACACATTATCGTTGAAGGCAAAAGACTTTGGAGGGTTTCAACCGGTGATGGGTAACAATGTTGATGGCGACTGAGGCATCACATTAGAGCAAAGGGCACAAGGCATGAGCTTAGGAGATCTCGACATGGTATAGATTTAGATCGAGCGATCAAAGGGAGGCTGGTACAAGCAACTTATGGCGATGATGCTAAAGTCAATAGTGATGGGTGTAGGTGGTTGTATGGGCAGAGCTGCACGTGGAGATGAGCGATTTAAGATGTTGTAGAAGTTTTGGTAGGCTCATTGTGGAAGGCGACTGATGGCTATGATGTTGAGGTCGATGGTGATGGGTGCAAGTGGTTGTGTGGTTGGAGCTACGCACGGAGATAAGCGACGTGAGGACTTGTAGCGTTTTTGGTAGGCTTAGTGAAAGGGTTGTGCAGTCAAGATTGGAGCAGTGACTATTGAGAGATAGAGACATGGCTATAGATAATGGTGATAGTGGCACACGACAATGAAGGGCAACAAATCCATTGTGGTCATTCTTATTTGGAATTCCAGTGAGTTATCTCACTTACAACATTGTCCGTAATCCTTGTATATTTACTTGATTTGCTTGGTTGATTGGATTTTTGATTCATAAGATGAATTTAGGTTTTTATTGATGATTGATGATTGATGTTGATTGAATTAGATAAAATTGTGTTGTGAACCATGGTTTAATTGTTGTGTCGATGATTATTGTTAGATGGTTGATTTGTGATGTTTGAGTAGTAATTAAAGGTTCGCAAATAATTAAATGATATTGTAAATTGTTTGAAAAAGAGAAAAATAAATTAAATGATGTAGATTTGAAACAAATAAACTATTTTGGTGATAACTAGCGAATTATAGAGAGATATTTTTATTTTTAATATTGAGAGTATTTAATCGGTAGAAAATTTGAAAGAGTAAGAATTTTGGAAAAATATTTATAAGTTCAATAATTTTTAGGATATTCAATTGGAAACCATTTTGGAATATGATGACTTTTGGGAAGAGAATTTTGAATATTTATATAGTCGTTAATTTATCGATGATTTTAAAGATATTTAGAGGATATTTATGAATTCATATTTGAAATTTATATGATTAAAGTAAAAAGTAATTTGAATTTAATTTGGGGAAATTTATAAAATAATATTTTAATGTCATTGCTAGCTGAGTGCAATTTATTTGAAATACGGAATGGAAATTTTCTTTTATGGGGATTTTATATAATAACGAGAAGTGAATATTTGTAAGTAATATATTATTTTTGAAATAGATTTCAGTTTGACGATTGATAGCTTTAAAAGATGCGTTTGAAAATAAATGAGGATTTTAAATAATGATTTTGAAGTTGTAGATTTAGAGTTGCAAATATTTTTTTGATTGGGGATATTTTTTGGATTTGAGTAATTAAAGGTATTTGGAAAATATAAATTTCTTTAAAGTATTTTTATATTATAAAAGAAGAAACTGGAAGTAAAGTATTTTTTGGGTTTTAAGATTTATTGATGAGTTTGTATGAAGGTTCTTTTGAAACCAAATAAATTATTTTGAAATATGGAGTTTTGAAATTATATATGAGAATCAATAAGTATTGTTTTAAAAGAAAATGGAATAAATAAAGGAGATGTTTGTTAAATTAAAATCGAAGTATTTCAATAAAAAGAGGACAATAAGATAAAGTGAAATGGCTTTAAATAAAAATCCTCATCTCGTTAAATACTAACTAAATAATATATTATTGTGTAGATGACTGTTGATTTTTTTGATATGAACTAGATGAAGTAAAATTACCCATTGTGTTGAATAGTAAAGTGATAATATTAAAGAATAATGAATTGAAGAACGATTTAAGCGAGAGTGAATTAATAAGTAAAGTGGAACTTTATTTAATATTGATTAATTATGAGTGTTGTGTACATAATTGCATTTTATCGGGCACTATGGGACGTCCGTGTAGGGTATATTTATTTACTCAACACAAGTATAATGTCGGGCACTTCATTGAAGGCCAAATATTCAATATTTGATATTGATGAATTATTCCATATTATACACAAATATTGATCGATATTATTTGGATTTCTGACTTGATGTGCTAGGTAAATTATATTATTCCTTATTTTATTTTAAAGCGGGAATTTGATTATCTCTGCTTATGAGTACGTGGAGTAAAAAGTCCCTTACATGGTTGTGATAGCTAGATGTTTTTTTAGCCCTATCCTAGCTTGATCGACAATAGTCAAGCTCCCCGACGGTTGCGGTGACATGGTACGCTCGTCGCATGGTCCCAATCTGCTGCATGGATCAATGGGACGAATTTAGAACGAGGCGAGATGGTGGACGATGTAAGCGAGGAATGAGGAAGCTAGGAAGCGACTTTAACATCCCTCTACTTGGAGGCCCAGAACTAACGGCTACGGATGAAATAGTCGTCCATAACTATTATTCCTTGGTGAAAAAATATGGCGGTGTTATACATTGATACACAGATCACAAGAATATGGAAAAAATTTAACAAATTAAAAAAAAAAATTCCACATTCCATTCAAAACATTTCATGTTCATTACATAATCCCACAAACGTTAATCACGTTCAGAAAAATCTAATTATTACGTATACGCTAAAAGCAACATATGAAGATGCCCCTTAATTGATCAGAGTATATAGCAAGGCTAATAAGTCTGCCTTTACATCCAAAATACACGGTGGAAAAAAAGATAACTCTAAATAACTAATTGCCTCCTGCACGCCTCCGGAAGATTTATTTGTCTAAGAAGAGAACCTGAAAACCTTAAGTTTCAAACTACTCAAAATCAATTGAGTACCTAAGAGTTTAAGGGGAAAACTTAAACTTCGAGTAAGACATAAAGCCTGGTATGAATAATAACCTAACATCTCAATCCTTTTAGATATCTATTGAGACCATGCCGCTTAGCAGGACAGGTTTTCCCCTCACTGGTACCCTAAAACCTTTATAAAACCATATATACTATGCTCTTGCATCCACAATGGTTAAAACATATCATTTCAGAATATTATGATGATATACATATATAAATATTGTGGATTTCCCATCCCCGTTTTAGTTGACTTCCTATCATATTTATAGTTTCTAGGGTCATTGTTAACCTATTAGTTTTCATGGGTTTACTAATAACCTTTCTATAATTAGTGGACACCTTGTCCTATTACAGAGCTTTTATGGGATCACTAAGAATCTATAGGCCCTACCAATTAACTTCAGTAATTCATGGGTTCCCCTGAACCTATTAGTCATTTCAATAACTCATCTTATATCGTATTTTTCATGGATTGACTAAGAATCTATGGATTACTCCAGTAACTCCCCTCTTAGCCTAGTTTTCATGGGTTGACTAGCTAGGAACCTACTAATACCTTCATTAACTTCTTTCATATCCTAGTTTTCATGGGTTGACTATGAACCTTTTAACCGATGTTAATTCTTAATCCGAATATAGTATTCATGGGTTCACTACAAACAAAATTGGCCCCTGCCATTTCATCAGTTGACTAAGAAGATTTTGACCGATGTCAATTCTTAATCCGGATATAGTTTTCATGCGTTCACTACTAACCAAATTGCCCCTTGCCAACCATCCTTAATACGTAGTTTTCATGGGTTTACTATGAACCTGTTGGTTACCCCCAATAACTTCCTAATCATAGTTTTCATGGGTTAACTATGAACCTATCTCACGGACAACTTCAAAGTTTAGGCATCCTATATTCTGCTCTCCCTGACTCTCTAGATGCAATTCTACTCATTTAGGAGTTTAATCAATTTATAATCATACTAGGTTAACCTAGCTGGTTCTTCTACTCTGTTCCCCCAAAATACAGTTATGGGTTCTTTATCATGTGAATATATTCGTATTTGAAGAAGCAAACATAACAAATTAACAATACCACTCTTGTGGACTTAATATCTTTGAACATATTTACATATATAACATGGTTAACCCCTTTTACCTATACTTTTATCAAGAAATACTTCTTCGAATTTGCATGCTTGAAATCCTTTAAAAACTCCTTTATTTTTCCATGGGTTTTTCCTTAAAAATTAGTTTGGGTTATAAAACCTTTCGACACCTTCGAAACCTAGCTTTCACCTCATAGGATGACCTCATTCGAAAGCATAAAAATCTATCTTCAATACCATAGGCTCCTGCCTGTCGAATACTTTAAAACCTTTCCTATGAAACCTTTCGACCGAGTTAAAGTATTATCATATAAGTATAGAAGCATAGCTTCGAAACCATTTGAAAGTCCCTTTTGAAATCATTGAGGGTTACCCTTCGAAACCAATACCTTTCGAAGCCATTGGGTTTATACTTAAAATAACATGTTTGGGTCAAATTGAACATAAGCGAAAGCATATCTTTCGAAACCATTCTTTATTTCAGAAAGTATTAGGGAAGCTTGATGGTGTCGAAACCATCCTTTCGAAAGCATTAAAACATTTGGGTAAAACAATTGAAGGTTGGCTTCGAAACCCCTTCCGAAACCATTGCCTTCGAAACCCTTAACCCTTTCAAAAGCAGTAGGAAGTGGCTTATATTTATAAAACAACTAGTACCTTTCGAAAACATTGATGTCTTCAATACCATAGAAAGGCATCAAATCACAGAAGGGTTTCAACTTGGTCGAAACTACCAATTCCGAAAGCTTCAAATAAAAACTAAGTAACTTCTTCGAAAGCTACTACTTGAAAAAAAGGCAGCATCTTTTCTTCAAAAGCTTCTTTAGAAATGCCCTTTCGAAACCATTAGTTTCGACTACTTTGAAACGCTTTTTGTAAACAGGCAAGCACTTTTCTTTTAAAATAAAACAAAGGAACCAACCCCTTCGGAAGCTACATTTCGACACCTACCTTTCGCCTTTCTCCAATCCAATACGTACCGGCTAAATGATACCATGTGTATTGATTTACTTGTTTCAACCTATAAGGTTTCGAGTAGGTTGGAGGCGGAAGCTCTGGGTCGAAAGCTCCTTCCAAAGGAGGCGGAACCTACTTTTATGAGTAAAATGTTGCTTTTACCAAATAAAGTAAACTTTTTGTAACAAACTTGCCCACTTGTAAACACATAATTGGCTATCATAAACTTTCAAATAATTTGGCTAATATTTACCGCATTTTCCAGGAATTCACTTTAATCATGTTATCTAACATATCAGAATTCTAGACCCAAAATCCTAATATATTTTCCAAAATAAATTTATAAACCCAAATAACCCTATTTTCCTTTGAAAATTCATAATTGATTCTCCATGGCTTAGAAAATTTTAAAAATTTAAACCTAACTCCAAAATCATGTTTCTGATAACATGAAATTTTCCCGTGGCGGTTTTACCCTAAAACCATACATATCCCTTTTTAAACAATAATGTTTAAACTAAACAAATCATATATCAATAATATCATCATCCAATATATCATAAAAACGATTTACCCTTAAATCATAAAATCATTGATCATAAAATAGAGATGTTGTGATTATTATTCATCTTGGTTTAGATAAGGATATTGGAGATTGATTGAGATTGATTTCTTCTAGGTCGATCCTAAGCTTTAGATTTGATTTCTCTTTTCTTCTTTCTCCATAATGGCCGGCTCCTTTTTTCTTTCTTACGTTTAAAAGTTTGCTTATGGTAAAATGAACATGTATGGTATAGGAACAATAGTATAAGGGAGGACGTAGGCGGCAATTTACCCTAATTCCCTTACGTTTAATTAATTAACACATAACCATTTATAAACATATTCATTTTAACTAAGCACGACTACTAATATTCATTTACCAATCTCAATCCTCTTATCACGTTACATTATTTGTTTAATTTATTCTAATTATATCTCTAAAATAATGTTATTAAAATTTAGGAGAGTTATAGCGACACTCACAAAAATTTGTGAGTAGGGGCTTTCTTTTCATCTGAGAAGCCACGAGGCTTGGGTGTAGACTCGGCTTCTAGCCGTAACAATAATAACATCACATATACTATCAATAGTAGTAATGAAAATAAAAATCAAGAATAAAATAAATAAATTAAATAATGCTAAATAAATATAAATGAAATGATGTTTGTGGTGTACTGTTTGTGACGTATATTGTGCGTGATGTGTGTTATGTGTGATGTGTGAGGTGTGCAATGTGTGTGATATGTGATGTGTGAGTTATATGTTGTTTGTGATGTATGGCGATGGATGCTTGATGTGTGCGATGTGTTGTCTATAATGGATGTTTTGATGTCTGATGTGTTATGGATCTTGTTCGATGTGTTGTGGATGTTTGATTATTCCTTTGATGATTGGATTATGTTATCCATAAAATATTCATAAGAGTGAAAGTATGAAAGAAGGAGCAAAAGTGTTGATGAAGATCAGAAGACATTAGGATGGTCTATTTAAACATTAAATAAAACTTTCAACAAGAATATGAAAGCATTAGTTGCACCTTTTGAAGAGGTCAAGAGGACGTTTCAATATGAGTAAGTAGAAAGATTTTGACGAGGACAAATGCTACCTTCCAAAGTCAATAAGCAAAGAGCTTTTGACGAGGTCGAAGGCTACCTTCCGAAGTTAATAGGTAGAGAGCCTTCAATAAGGTCGAAGGCTACCTTTCGAAGTCAATAAGTAGCATACCTTTTATACATGCACTAAACCATTCGAAATGGATGGTTTCATCTTTGTCTATGTTCATCAGAAGAATATTCGATGAGAGCAACCCTTTCGAAAGCATTTGATAGCCTTTCGAATTGGTTAAGGTTGTTATCGTCTTTGAAGGAAAGACTAGGCATACATTGTTAGAAAATCCAATCTACGGTTTCGATGACAACAACTATACAATGGAAATCAAACATACATATATGTTTAGATATACAGGTACTTGCGAGAACAAAATAACTAAAAAGACAAGAATAAGGCTCAAAGGACACTACAAGAGACAAAAAGTCGATAGGTACAAAGAAGAAAAAGAAAAGATGCACAAAACAGACATGCACTGGTATCAAACATCTGGGTTCACAAGCCAGACGTCTGGAAAAGTCCTCTGGCACAATAAACAGGCTAAACCAGACGTTTGGTAATAAAACTTAGACATTTGAAAATCTACAATATACAAAAAATATAGTATCAGACGTCTGATACAAATACCAGTCGTCTGAATTCAAACTCGAATTTCAGATATGAACTTCAACTGCCACATACGAATGGACATCTTTGCTTCTTTTCACCGCAGCTCTTCACCATCAACAGAAGTAACTTCAGAGTGTTCGTTAATGGATGCGACTACTCAAGATACCTATCTACAATTATATATAGCATCATGAATCAAGAGAACAAACTCATCTTACTTACTTACACTTTCTAATTCCATAATCTATAGTATATTCTTGATCCCTGAACTCTAGCAATCTTTACTTGTATTCACTCTTCCATATATTCAGTTCTTCATTGACAATATTCTTTAGATATATATTGGAAACAATTGTACTAATTAGTCAACATCCATGTTATACTAGAACATACACTTGATAAGAACAACTTATTGTAACCAAGCTTATTCCTCTGGGCTAAGCGAGGGTTTTTGATAGTCGAATTCCGAAGGTAAGCTTTGGGACTGGACGTAGGATGGGAGGTTCGAACCAGTATAAAATCCTGGTGTGCTTGTTTTATATTTACTTAGATTAATACTATTTTAGTTGCATCATATAATTTGTCACATATACTTACATATACACTACACGATCCACTCTATGGACTTTCAATTGCTATCAGAGCAAGGTTTAATCAAAGTACAGTAATACGTATTTGAATCACTTTAATATGGCAAGTATTTTTCAAGAAGGACAATTCGCAGCACGTCTCCCACTTTTTAATGGTTCTATTTATGCATGTTGGTCAATATGTATGAGAATGTTTATGGAAGCTAATGGATTAGAAATTTTGTCAGCCACTCAAAATAAATATAAAGCACCTGAAATTTCTATGAACACATGGAATGATGCAAAAAAAACCGCAGCTTCTAATAATGCCAAATCTATGAATGTTTTATTTTGTTCATTAGATAAGAATGAATTTTCGTGTGTCATATTATGTAACACTGCATATGATATTTGGCCTACCTTATAAGTTGCACACGAAGGCACAAACAAAGTTAAGCAAATAAAAATTTCAAATTTATAAAATCAATTTTCACCATTTAAAATGAAACAAAATGAATCTATAGTGGACATGTATTCTAGATTCCAAACTATTCAACATGATCTAATGGCACTTGGAGTTAAATTCACAAATTTTGACTTAGTATCTAGAATACTCAATTCTTTAACTCCAAAGTGGGATAGATAAGTATTAGCTATCGAAGAAGCTAATGACCTCTCCACACTCTTAGTTGAAGAATTTATAGGAAATTTAATGTCATATGAAGCTAATCTACAGGCAAGAAAAGAACAAAATTCGAAAAAGAAAAACATAACATTTCCAGCAACAAATGAAGACTCCGACTTAGGTGAAGAAGAAATTATATTTATTGCCAAAAACTACAACAAACTCAAGAAGTTTAGGAAAATGGCAAGATTTCAAAAAGGAGGAAAATCAAGCTCAACAAATCAATCATCAATCAAATGCTATGAATGTGATCAATTTGGACATATGAAGAAAGATTGTCCCAAGCTCAACAATGATAAAAAGAAGAACAAATTTGAAAAATTCAAAAAGAAGAAAGCTTTATAAGTAACATGGGATGACTTGGATTCTTCAACATCATCAAACAGTGACAGCGATGGTGATGGAGAACAAGCTAATGCATGTTTTATGAGACAAACTAATGAGGTATGTCCCAAACTTAGCTATGATGAATTAATAGAGCATAGCATGGAATTAGATGATAAATTTAGATAATTTAAAAAATTGAATAAAGAAAACTTATCCAAAATAAATAGATTAAAACTTGAAATAGGAACGCTAAAAGATGAAAAAATTATTTTAGAGGAGGAATTAGAATTATCTCAAGAAAAAAACAAAAATTGGTTTAGTCGAAAATGAAACTATATCTATTGATTTTAAAAAATTAAACTAGAAATGGATAATTTGTTAAAAGAAAATATCAACTTGAAAAGTAATATAGAAAAATTGAAAACTGAAAATTTTGAATTAAAATAATAATTAGATAAAATTACAAATAATGTTTCAAAGTTTAATAAATGAAACAAGATTTTATCAAAACTTCAAAACCATCAGGTAGTAGAAATGAAATAGGATTTAAAAATATTCCTAAACAAAAGAGAATAATATTAAGAAATATAGTTTCATTTATCAAATGACCAAAAGGTCACCTAAGTCTAATATGAATACCCAAAATATAAAAATTTGGATTCCTAAGACAAATAATAATTTGATTAGACAAAAACATATTAACAATTTCTTACATAATGTAGTCTATAATAAAAATTATGTTCATAAAGGTACCAAACCTTCTTGGATATGGCTACCTGCTCCTCCTAACATCTAGGACCCTAACAAGTATATAGGTACCCATTAAATCATTTTTTATTCTACAGGTACCCAAAATAAAAAATAAGGAGAAATGATTACTTGATAGTGGATGCTCCAAGCATATGACTGGAAACTCAAAAATGTTATTAAATACAACATACATCGATGGTGGAACGATAACTTTTGAAGATAACTCAAAAGGATACATCTTGGCATCGGAGAAGTCATCAAATTTGGTATTTCTTACTCTCCTATTATTACAAATGATTTGTTCGTAGAAAATTTAAAACACAACCTACTTAGCATTAGTCAATTATGCGATAAAGGTTTTCAAATAAATCTCGAAAAAGATAGATGCAATATTTTTGACAATAACAAACAACTTATCTTTGAGGGTTTTAGAAACAAAAATATTTATGTTTTAAATATGAATATAAATCGAAATTCGAACTTATGCTTAACAGCAAAACATGACGATCCATGGTTGTGGCATAAACGATTCTGTCATAATAATTTTAAATATATTAATAAATTAGCAAAATATTAGCTAGTTAGAGGTTTACCTAAAATAAATTATAAAGTAGAAAATTTATATGACGATTGTTAAATCGGAAAACTAAAGAAAAGCTCTTTTAAATCTAAAAATAATATTTCTACAAAAAAACCATTAGAATTATAACATTTAGATTTATTTGGCCCAACTCAAGTACGATCTGTAAATCACAACAAATATATTTTCGTAATAGTGGATGATTTTTCAAGATATACATGGACTTTATTTCTAACACATAAAAGTGACACCTTTGGTATGTTTAAAATTTTTGCTAAAAGAATTAAAACTCAAATGGATTAAATATTAAGAATATTCGAAGTGATCATGGTGGAGAATTCAAAAAAAAAATTTGATAATTTTTGAAATAAAAAGGGCATATGTAACGACCCGTAAAATTCGATGATTAAAATGGGTTAAATTAATAATATTTTTAATTAAATTTATAAAGAAATACAAATCTTATAATTTATATTTGGAACGAATGTTAGAAATTAGAGGTAGCAATTGAAATTAAAATTAACATTTTAAAATTTATATTGCAATTAATTGGAAATAATGGAAATTGGCATACTGGGTTGTAAGTTTAATATAAAAAACAAATGAGAATGTTGAATTTGTGAATTATTAATAAAAATTATTAACTAGAATGAAATTCAAATCAATATAATAATGGAATAATTGTTGCACTTGAGTAAGATTTAGAAATAAAAGTGATTAAAGTTTACTTTAATGATGATTAAAATAATAACGGAATGGTGAATGTAAATTGATTAGAAACAGAAGTTTATTTATAAGGCAGTAATTGATGAATAAAAAGTTTGAAACCTAGTAAATAGATTTATTGAGAACGGTTAATATTAATTTATGTATATATTTGGCAATTGATAATTTATGAATTTGTTAAGATTGTAAATTTATAATCTAATATTACGTAATGTTAACTAAGGTAACTTAACTAAGGTAACTATTAATAAATTGAACGAAATGCAAATCAATGGAATTAATGAAGACGTATACGTAGCTACAAATTGAATATATGAAAACAAAATGTAAGCATTGGATTAAATTAAGGAAGTGAAATATTAATAAATGGTCATTTAATAAAATCAATGTTCTGGGAGTAATTATAATAGTTGTTTGAAATATGTATAAACTTTGATTTGGAAATCAATTGGATTTAAGATGGAATTTGGTATTTACATTGATGAGTTTAAATGTTATTTTATTTTGTAAAGTAATAAATGGTGTAATAAAAGAATGGAACTAAGGTTTGGTTTTAAAACCATAATTTATGTGTGTAATTAATAAGATTTCACATTTAAACATAGCCATTAATACAAATAAAGAAAAAGGGGTAATAGTATAAAACTTTAATCATTTACCCATTCATGTAATGCATTGAATTAGATCTAAATCAAATTTGAACATTTGGCTGTTAATAATAGCTTATGAGTGAAATAAACGTTAAAGGGTAACAAGTATTTTAAGTTAACCTTTTAGACAAGTATATTAAATTATAACTCGTAATCAATTGCAATATATATAAACAAATTTTTACATTAACGTTAATTTAAGTAATTTTTGAAAATAATGACAATTCCATTTATAATATGACTATTGGTTGAGGTAATGGTTGTAAACCAAGATTTATTGATTTATTTAAATGAATTTAAAGTATTAAACTAAGTAAATAATTAATGGAGAATATAAATAATAATTAATGTACGTATTTGGAAAATACAGTAAAATTGGAATAAAATGATATGCAATTGAATAATAATTGATTAGATAAAAAGGATTTGGAGTTAAATCAAGTTAATTTATTGAAATAAATTATAATTAATTGAATTTATTGTGAATGAAATTAATTACTACATTATTTGAAATTAAGATAAAATAAGGATATTAATGCACTATGGTATAAACCATGATAATTATATCGTAAAATGAAATCAGATGAATAACTAGATGGGTTAAGAATATGGATTTGATTATAGGGAAATTGAATACTGCAATAAGTGTTATAACCAACATTGAATTGTCATAAAAACTTATATTAAGTCATGGTAAAAGTCCAAGTGATTAAAAAGGATGAATTGGTTAGTTTATAAATATTGAATAAAAAGGTGATTTGTTAATTTAATATTAATATATTTAATTGATAGGAAGTAATTGTTCTTCTTCTCATTACACTCATTTAGCCCATTTTGAAATTTAATCAACTGAAATTAATGTAATTGAAAATTTTCAAATAATAGGAGAGAGAATACTAATTGTAATTGGTGCAATTAAAAGCAGCTTATGTTTTGTGAAAACATAGGAAAAGTTTTGATTCAATGAAAAAAAAACATTTGCATCAAATAAAATGAATGTAGTTTTAATTTCATTAAAATAAAGAATAGAATGATTGATTTTAAAGAAAGAAATATATGTTTATTTGAACAGTGTTTTAGCTTACAGATTGATTACAAGAATAGAAAAATAATCTATTTATTACTCTTGTGCATAAACAATAAATTTATAAACGTGTTTAAATAAACAATTGTTCTATTTTTTTTCCATTTTAGTTGTCCGTTTTAAAATTTAACTTTGTAAGTAACTACAATTAATGTAATTAAAATGTTTCAATTAAAAGGAAAGGAAACGTTGATTGCAATTAATATATTTAATAAAAGAAACGCACGTTTTGTGTTAAACAAAAAGGGCGTTTTAATGGAAATAAAAGATCATTTTAAGAAACAAAATTGAACGTTTTCATTTTTAAGTTAAGTATAAATATTTTATTATGCGTAGATAAAAACCTAAATGCGTACAAAAATTCTACTTTCGTTTGCAAACTTTTCCATTCCTACGTATATTTCCTTATGTATTATTGATATCTGAAGATTTAATAATAAAACGTGACATTTATTTTTGTCCCTCCACATTCATTTCCTAATTATAAATAACCTACATCTTATTTCTTCTTTCTCATAACACCTCATATTCAAAAGCTCTTATTCTTGCAAATCCAAAAGCATTCTTTTATAAAAATGATTTTTTTTCATTTTCGTACACTTCCTATCCTCATCTTAGTTCTTCAATCTTTTCCTAAAGCCTCATCTTGAGAAAACGTAAGTATTAAAAATTTTTTATTTATATATATTTTAACGCGTACTAATTTTTATTTTAATAATATTTCTTGTAACATGAATATCTTTTACATATAAACTTAGATGCACGCGCTATGTCTTCTGTTGGATTCAAATTTATATTTCGGACAACATGAAATTGATTTAGTTGAATTTGGAGATTGTTAAGTTTTGCGCTCATGTTCGGATTTTTATGGGCTAAAATCAAAGGTGAGTGTTTTAACCCAGTCACAACTTCTAAAATTTCTTATGTTTGTTAAATTGATATATGATGTGATTTAAAATTTATTTATGGTTGTTTGGCATATTTTTAATCATCATCTCATTTATTTAAATTAAATTGCTATTTAATTTATTCATTGCATTTAAACTGACAGTTAAATTTGTAAATTAATTATTCATTGCATATAAATTGCCAATTAAATTTGTAAATTAATTATTCATTGCATATAAACAGCTAGTTAAACAGTTATTAATTTATTATTGAATTAAACTGCTATTTAATACTTGTTCTTTATTGTCCGTTATATATTGATGCTATTGATTTAATTGGATGATGATTGTGATAAAATGGTTGATGGTTGATATTGGATGAATGAATGTTGTATTTATATTGTTATAAACTGCAAGTTATTATGCATTTTCATTTCATTCGGGATTGTGGTTTGAAATGATACACAACTGCATTTTTTATTTTTAAATTGCGGATTGAAATGATAAATATCCGTATCACTTGACCATAGGATAGAAAATTATATACAGGCACCGCGGTATATATATAAAATATATTTTTAATGATTTTATATGGTTTTGGAAAGAAATATACGGTTTAATAAATTTAATTTTGATATTATATAAATATTAGTTTATATATACGGTTAATTTCTTAAATTCAAACTATGTATAAATTTGTGTAATAACAATAAGTTTATTTGTGGAGTTAGATTGTTTATATTATATGGTTAAGTACCTGTTCAAAATATTATATATATAAAGTTTTAATGACTAAAATAAAAATTTAAGTTGGAAGAAAAATGTAACGACCCGTTAAGTTCGACCATTTAAAATTGTTTGTTTAATAGGATTTTGTAATTTATTTTAGTTGAAAGAATAAAGGTGGTAGATAAGTATTAAAATGAAGGCTAGAATAAATTATATAGAAGTGACTTAGAAACCTATTTAAAGACATTTGAATAAAATTCAAATGAATTAAGTAGAGAAAGAAAGAAAAATTCTTACCTGTACATAAAATTTAATATGGGAATATTAAACCAATTTAATGCAATAAAAGATTATGAACGATAAATTGAATAGATTAAGAAACCCTGTTATTGCAAGTCAATAAATTTGTAAACCCTAATGAACATCTCAAAATTTATAAATTTATTGAAATTTAAGACATAACATAAGCGTAGAACTATAGGTATGATGACAAACTTTTATAAATTGTCTAATTAAGGGTCAGCAAATTTATTTGGAAATCAAACTCAATTAAGGGTAAGTAATTATGATGGATTGATGGCATAAACGTTACTAATTTTTATCATAGTAACGGAAGTGCAGATGGAAGGCAACTGTAGAAATTTAAGTACGTATTAACAATTGAAAGGGACTGTCGATTGAGTGGAGTACTTTAGGTTGTCTTACTAAATTTAGAATTTAACATAAGACAAATAGAAATAAATCAATAAACGTATAGATTTTAAGTTTATTATGATGAATTATTTTAGTGATATGACTTAGAATAAATGAAATAATTTGGGTTAATTGGTATTTAATGGAATTAAAGGTTGCAATATTCATAGGTAAGGATTTAGATGAAATAGATTGATGTATGAAAAATTTAATTTGATAAATGGCAATTAATTCCTTTAATTTGTGCAATTAATGTATGTTTAATTGATAACGATAAAAAGTTGATTTTTTTTCAGTGTAACCAACGTAAAATATTATCATAGCATGATACTTGGTTTGAATAGAAGGATTTGATTTAATGTGAAAATTTTTGTTCTAAGTATTGAATAAAATTGGGAATCAAATTTTTTTTTATGATAATAACGTTAGTATTGGTTAATAAATAGATTTCAATGCAGTAACCAAATAAATGGAATAAGATGAGTATATATTGCATAGAAATGAAATGATAAATTATTGATGTAATGGAAGATATAACCATGTCAATTATGCATATAAGGTAATAAGGTAATGAAACCGAGGTAAATTAATTAATTGAGACTTTAAGTAAAATTAACGTGTGGAATTGACCAAGGTTCAATAAAATGAGAATTTGATTGGTTATATTTATTGGTTGAGAAATGTAAATGTGTATTTGGGGAATAAATTTAGTCAGACTTAAGTATTGAATTTAATTAATTAATATATATGATAAATGATGATTAAATAAAAACCCAATACTCTATATATATGTATAATATTTGAGTGAAAATAATAATACACTTATAAATGTGGAATTAAGAGTTTACAACAACTATTTTAAGTAAAGAAATTGTTCATTCAAGTAAATTTGAAACATCGCAATAGGTGTAGATTAAGTGTTGCGTTAAATAAATTATAAAGGAATAAATTTATAGAAACGTAGGAACGGAAGAATGAACATTATAGTAACGTAAAACGTATTGTAGGATAATAATTAAGTATAGGCTTGTAAATTAGATGTATGACAATAAATTTTGTACGTAAATCTTTCTATTAGTTGATAAGTCTTATTTTGATCAATTTAAAGGAATACACTAAATTTTGTAGTTAGTACGGAATATTGATGAGTGAATGAATAAGATGAAACAAAGGTGGAATGTATTAGTTGAGGTTTTAAGTTATTTATGTGATAAGTTACCAAAATTACAATTTTATCTAAATACAGTAATTTATGCAAACAAAAGATGAACATTTTGAAATATTACCACAGTGATATATAAAAGAAACGTTAACTATGTAGTTGGAGAATAATTGATATATTTTGAGTTGGATAATAGAAATCAAGTTATTTATATAATTAGATTTAAGATGAGAGTATAAGTATATGATTAAATAATTGGGTTTTGCGAATAAAATTTATAATTCCCAAATAATAAGAAAACGCAGAGGTTAACACTGCGAAATTTATATACTTATAAATTTTAATTCACATCCAAGCTTGCTAAATTATTGGGAATTGATTGGATTATATAAGTAATGAAATTTGGCCAATATTTAAAGTTGAAAGAAAATTTGGATTTTATGATTTATTTTAATTTATTTAATAAATATTAAAAATAGTCATTTTTGTCACGGACTCGGATTTCGACGAAACTAGTTTCATCGGATCCGTAACGGTGAATTATAATAATGTTTCAAGTTTCGTTGCGATCGGACTTGTCGTTTGATCGTACGGACTCGAAACGCCTTGAAATTTACGCATTTTGAAATCAATTTGAAATTTTTATTTTTTTTAGCATAACTTCTTCATACGATCGAATTTGGTCGCGAAACTTTTTCCATCGCGTTCAGAATATTTTGAAACACCTATTTGGATATATAGTTTTAACAAATTCGACTCCGGAGGCAGAACGGGCTTTTTGGGCCAACTATCGTTTAGCACGTTCGTTATCCGTACCCACCTAGCCTTCTTTTATCTGTCTATATATTTGCGATTATAAACCCTAGCCACTCCTTATTTTCATTTTTCTATACGTACATCTCCTTCTCAACTCCTCATTCCAATGGCAGAAAAAAACCTAATTCCCAAATTCCAAAATTTTATTTCAAAAAAAAAAAAAAAAAAAAAAAAAAATTTTGTGGATCTGCAGCAGCTTCTGGTCGCGCTTCGGGTTTCAGAGGAGAAAACCCTAGAGCAACTTCGGGTCAGGAAGAAAATGACTCGGGTCGCTCCGGGTCGTTTTGGCGAAAACTCCAAGCAAGCATCGGGGAAATGAGGCGGCGCCCCGAAGTCGAACCCGAAGTTGACCCAGGACCAGAATTTTTCATTTTTCAAATTTTCATAACTTTTGCATACGAGCTCGGATTCACGCGCGGTTTGTTTTGCTGGGATCGTATCGGAATTTCTGACGTTTTGGCACTGGTTTGGATGAATTTGGAGACTGTCCAATTTTTGGGTTTAAATTGGATTTGAATTCAATTTAAATTCAAAAGGTGAGTGTTTTAACCCACTCACAACTACTAGAAGCTTTTATGTTTGTTAAATAAATTTTAGAAATGAATAGAAATTTATTTATGAGCTTTTGGCATGTTATTTCATTCATATCTGTTGAATTGCATTTTATTGAATGTAACTGTTAATTTAATTGATTTATTGCGTGTTAATTGGCTGTTAGAAATTTTTGGTTGCATATGAACTGCTAGTTAACAGTTATGTCAATTATCACTGAATATAAATTGTTAGATTAATAGTTGAAAAATTTAATTTGAATAAACTGCCAGTTATCACCTGTTATATATGATCATATATATAATTGTTATTGATTGATATTGCTTGATGTTTGTGACTGGATGATGGATGTTTTGTTGAATGGATGTTTTATTTGATATCATTAAACTGCAAGTTAGCATACATTTTACATTTCATTCGGGATTGTGGTTTGAAATGATAAAACCGCAAAGTTTTATTTTTTTAAATTGCGGATTGAAATGATAAATATCCGTATCACTTGACCATAGGATAGAAAATTATATACAGGCACCGCGGTCTATATATAACTATTTTAATGTGATTTCTATGGTTTGGATTGAATACGGTCTATAAATCTTAAATTTATATTGTATAAATATTTTATTTCATATTTATATACCTATGAAGTTGAAATTTTGAAATTAAAAGGAATATAAATTTCTTTATTGAAAATGGAAGAAATTAAGAAAATGGAGTTTGATGATTTATATCCTAGGTTTAAATATTAAGTTGGAAATTTTAAAGATATGATATTTATAATTGGATTTTTCCCAAAATATTTTGAAATGAATATTCTAGTAAAAATTGAATTTGGAAATATATATATATATATTTTACTAGAAATTGAAGTCTTATTAATTATGGATTTTATGTGAATGGTCAAGATTAATTAATAGAATATTGATTTTGAAAGGATAAAAATCCAACTTTAGTTGAAATATTAATGCTCAAAAATGGATATAAATATATATAAAATTGAAATGGTTTTGGGACTTGAAGTAATATTTTGGATTTTGGTTTAACTTTAAAAGAAGAAATATTTGGAAAGCCATGTAATTTATTTCTTTGTAAAGCAACAGTAAAGTTAAACCTTTTTAATTCGCATACCGTTGAATATCCAAACCATTTAGTTTTGAAAATAATGGTTTTAAAATACTATGGATTTTCGAAGAATTATGTTGAAAGTTACAAACAGAATATTGGTTACATGGGATATTAAATAATAAAAAGTGACATAATTTTTTTGGAAAGGAATAATTTTATTTGGGATAAACGATATCATATTGTTTTGGGTTTTAAAAGAAGAAATGATATCGTAATATTACGGTTTGAAATGGATTATATTCTGGTTTTAAAAGTATAAACTATTTTTAAATGACCGCGGTGTTATAATAACGATTGGTTGGCAAAGAGACCGGGATCGGATATGGACATACTCTCTGTCGATACCGAAAACCACTTTGACTAACCGTGTACGCGGTGGAGATTCCA
Organism: Allium cepa; assembly: GCA_030765085.1. Lineage (NCBI taxonomy): Eukaryota > Viridiplantae > Streptophyta > Magnoliopsida > Asparagales > Amaryllidaceae > Allium > Allium cepa. Next base: position 975,523,122 of record CM060935.1, read on the forward strand.
GAATGAAGTAGGTGGTGGCGACGTTTCCTGTAAGGTAAATACGTGGACCCAACTCCCATGAGTTGGCATAAGGTGGCTAAAACAGGAGCGATTCTCAGGCCAATGAGGTCATTCCTCTGATCGGACGCTCCTCTTCGATATTATAATTTGACTTGGATTTGATTCAGTGGCCACTTCTATATTTTGATTTTGGGGAGTTAGTCCAAGGTGGGCGGTAACTGCGGCTACGCGTTTCCACCAGCCTGGATAGCAATTGGTATATCTACCCTGGCATTGCCTAGTTGTGCCGTGTCACCTACCATATCGCGCCTTGTACGAGTTTGGTTTTCTCCCGTAGCCCGTGTGGTATCCTCTAGTGGCTTCCCGATCAGGAGGGGCTATGATATTGGACGGACTACTGGGACTATTACGTGTTAAGGTGGAAAATGTAAAGCCTTAACGCTATTTAAAAGTAAGTTTATTTTATAAATAGACACTATTATAATAGCGCAATATACTACATAGTAAATAGTTTAACGGATCCTTAGGAGATGTAAATCCCGAACATCTCTTGAGTTACTGTACTCATATTTATATTCTGTTTATTTAACTCACATAAGATATTCTAGTCTGACTCGGGTGTTTTTGTCTATTCAAATTCGCTCGGGTCAGTCCGAGCATTTCAGGATAGCAGATTTTAGCTTTGGAGGACGAAGACGAAGAATAAGTATTATGTTATATATAGTATTACACCACACTCTTTCTATTCCGCTGCATTGCTTGTATTGGTATGTGTAACTCTGATATTTATTGTAAAAGAAGGATCAAGCTTTTGTAAACTGTTTATGAACTGTATATTTGTTATTATATTTTATCCTTCCGCTGTGAGATTCTGTTTTTGTTTTATTTCTTCTCTGTTTTCTTATTTACCCCATAACAATCCGCCCTTGCGTATGCTTTGAATTGGCACGTGTGTCGGTTTAAAGTGTGCAAAAAGGCGGGATGTTACAGTTGGTATCAGAGCTTTGGTTTAGCGATAAACCTTGGCTTTGTGGGGTTTGACTCTTTGTTAATAGGGTAGAAATATCCTATGGGAGTCGCTGAGTGTATATATAAGAGAGAGCGTACTTGTTAGTATTAATAAAAAGATTTTAATATTGTGTTAATCTGTTCCGCTTTGTATTTATAAATTCTGGTTGATGCATGGGACGCTATGTCATCAATAGGGATTTCTAAACACTTAATAGGACAGACCGACATAATATTTGTTTTTAATATAGGTGAATGAAATAATTTTGCCTATTATATTTCTATATATAAAAATAGTTTTATAAAGATATATATATATATATTTGGTTGCTATAGATTGGATGTTAGGCAATAAAAATAATTATAATAACTGAAGCTAAGTGAAATTATAATAAACCAAATTTGGAGATTTAGAACTTAAGTCCGGGATTTTTGAAAATTTGCTTTCAAAGAATTTGTGAAATTTATTGATTTGGTTTATAAGTATTTTCTTATATAAATATTTCGTATAAATTGGAAGAATTGTTTTAAAGAAGATTTTGGAAAAGAATTAAATTCTGTACTTTCCTCTCTGTCGCTGGAAAATAAATTCGGTGATGACGGCCGCATCATCGACTTTCATTTTCGAGTTTCGAAGGGGAAAGGCCACTGTAGTAAATTCTACTGCAGATTTATTTTTGAAATTTTCTAAAAATTTTCTTTTATTGTTCTAAATATAATTAGAGATATAAAAGTTGTAAGAACTTATTTATCTATTATTTTGAAATAGATTAAAATTTGACCCGGTATTTAATTCTAAATTTTTCCGTTAATTAATTGTTTAAACTTTGTTAGTGAAATATTAAGTAAGAAAGTTAATGCTAGGGATAAGGGAAGTAAAAGTTTTTAACTGATAAATAATGGAAAAGATTTATTGAAGAATGAATGAATTGAAACCTCTAATTGGAATAAGAGAATAACTGCAAAGCTATAAAGAGGAATTTGCATACATATGAGACAAAGGGTAATATGAATAAACATTAAATTTAATTAAAAGAATGGAGATTAAACTTGTATAAGTTCAATTGCAATTTCCTTAACATAAATAACTTACCCAAATATAAAAGTTGAAGTGTTAAATGAGAAACTGGAATTGAATATTTTACAAGTAGGAATTTAGGAAATAATGAAAGAATTTATTGGTATAAACTTAAGTGATAATTGAAATTTTACCCAAATTAAAGGTGAGTATTATTAATAGGTGATTTTAACTTAAGTAAATAAAATGAAATTCTTTAATATTGATGTGTAGGGTTATAAACTTAAGTATGATTTAAAATGCTACTAGTAATATAATAAAAAGTAGGTAATATAAATAAATGTCTGTAAACCCTAGATAATGAATTAATAAAATCCTTTATTTATAAAAATGGAGGTTTTAAGGTTAATAATTTAAGTGTAAGTAGAGGGTTACTGTAATTAAATATAATAAAACATAAACATTAAATAAAGGAATGAAATTAAGGGTAAGTTGAAATTGTAATTTATAAAACGAATATATATTTATTGAACCGTTAATAAATAAAAAGGAATTGAGAAGAAACTTGTAAATTTTCACTTGCATTCTTAAATATACATAACTTACCATATAATAAAAGTTGCAAATGTTAGTAAGAAAATGTAAGGGGAAATCTTACAAGTGAAGCTTGAGGTAATTAAGGTATTCAATAAATTTGCTGTTATAAATGAGAATTAACTGTATAAACTTAAGTTAAATTGGAAATTTTACTATATAAGAAAGGGTAAGTAGTATAAATAGATGATATAAACCTTAGTCAATAAATTGGAATACAATATAATGAATTTTGTAACAAATGGAAAATGAAAATTGTAAGAAACAAAGAAATCCCTCCATAAATGAAAGAAAGAAAATCAAACCACCGAAGCATGAAATAAATGTATAATAAGTTAATTTGGCTGTTAGTTTGAATTGTTATTGTTTGATTTATGTTTGTTGGGTAAGGAATTTGAAGTTGTTGGGGAATAAATAATCTATCCTTGTTCCATCTAAGACTGTTGAGTAAAGGATGCACTTGATAGTTAATTTCATTTCATACAAATTTCAAATTTGAACCCAGACAACTAATTGTTTGATGGTTTAAATGGTTGCTTCACTTTGTGTATGTATGTTATTTGTAAGATTGATAATTGTTGTATTGATTGGGTGATTAATGGTTGAAACCACCTAAACATTTCACTTTAATATAAATATTTAACCTTTTAGATTATATAAGTGAATGCAGGTGATGGAAGCAACTGCTTTTGGTTCCATAATAATAAGCGTATTGCCCGACAAATAGGTACGTTTTCGGATTACGTTTAAAGCGCTATTTTATATAGTTGCCCGTGTTGGGATATAATATTTTGATAATATTTGTAATATATTTGTTATATTTTGATATTTTATTTTCTCCCGAGCCTCTCCGTACAAAGGAGACTCTGCCAAAATTTTCCGTAAATTTTGGACTTAGAATTTTGTTGAAAATGTTTTTCCAACTTTAATTATTTAAGTATAAAAGTTTATAATGGCTATAAAACGGGTATATTTCATTAAAGGAAATTAATCCAGTAAATTATTATTTATAAGCTAATATTGAATTGAGATGTACTGTTTTATTCTTCCTTCTCCCTTCTTTTTCCTTTTCGGGGACGAAAAGTTTTGAGTGGGGGAGAGTGTAACGACCCGTTAAGTTCGACCATTTAAAATTGTTTGTTTAATAGGATTTTGTAATTTATTTTAGTTGAAAGAATAAAGGTGGTAGATAAGTATTAAAATGAAGGCTAGAATAAATTATATAGAAGTGACTTAGAAACCTATTTAAAGACATTTGAATAAAATTCAAATGAATTAAGTAGAGAAAGAAAGAAAAATTCTTACCTGTACATAAAATTTAATATGGGAATATTAAACCAATTTAATGCAATAAAAGATTATGAACGATAAATTGAATAGATTAAGAAACCCTGTTATTGCAAGTCAATAAATTTGTAAACCCTAATGAACATCTCAAAATTTATAAATTTATTGAAATTTAAGACATAACATAAGCGTAGAACTATAGGTATGATGACAAACTTTTATAAATTGTCTAATTAAGGGTCAGCAAATTTATTTGGAAATCAAACTCAATTAAGGGTAAGTAATTATGATGGATTGATGGCATAAACGTTACTAATTTTTATCATAGTAACGGAAGTGCAGATGGAAGGCAACTGTAGAAATTTAAGTACGTATTAACAATTGAAAGGGACTGTCGATTGAGTGGAGTACTTTAGGTTGTCTTACTAAATTTAGAATTTAACATAAGACAAATAGAAATAAATCAATAAACGTATAGATTTTAAGTTTATTATGATGAATTATTTTAGTGATATGACTTAGAATAAATGAAATAATTTGGGTTAATTGGTATTTAATGGAATTAAAGGTTGCAATATTCATAGGTAAGGATTTAGATGAAATAGATTGATGTATGAAAAATTTAATTTGATAAATGGCAATTAATTCCTTTAATTTGTGCAATTAATGTATGTTTAATTGATAACGATAAAAAGTTGATTTTTTTTCAGTGTAACCAACGTAAAATATTATCATAGCATGATACTTGGTTTGAATAGAAGGATTTGATTTAATGTGAAAATTTTTGTTCTAAGTATTGAATAAAATTGGGAATCAAATTTTTTTTTATGATAATAACGTTAGTATTGGTTAATAAATAGATTTCAATGCAGTAACCAAATAAATGGAATAAGATGAGTATATATTGCATAGAAATGAAATGATAAATTATTGATGTAATGGAAGATATAACCATGTCAATTATGCATATAAGGTAATAAGGTAATGAAACCGAGGTAAATTAATTAATTGAGACTTTAAGTAAAATTAACGTGTGGAATTGACCAAGGTTCAATAAAATGAGAATTTGATTGGTTATATTTATTGGTTGAGAAATGTAAATGTGTATTTGGGGAATAAATTTAGTCAGACTTAAGTATTGAATTTAATTAATTAATATAATGATAAATGATGATTAAATAAAAACCCAATACTCTATATATATGTATAATATTTGAGTGAAAATAATAATACACTTATAAATGTGGAATTAAGAGTTTACAACAACTATTTTAAGTAAAGAAATTGTTCATTCAAGTAAATTTGAAACATCGCAATAGGTGTAGATTAAGTGTTGCGTTAAATAAATTATAAAGGAATAAATTTATAGAAACGTAGGAACGGAAGAATGAACATTATAGTAACGTAAAACGTATTGTAGGATAATAATTAAGTATAGGCTTGTAAATTAGATGTATGACAATAAATTTTGTACGTAAATCTTTCTATTAGTTGATAAGTCTTATTTTGATCAATTTAAAGGAATACACTAAATTTTGTAGTTAGTACGGAATATTGATGAGTGAATGAATAAGATGAAACAAAGGTGGAATGTATTAGTTGAGGTTTTAAGTTATTTATGTGATAAGTTACCAAAATTACAATTTTATCTAAATACAGTAATTTATGCAAACAAAAGATGAACATTTTGAAATATTACCACAGTGATATATAAAAGAAACGTTAACTATGTAGTTGGAGAATAATTGATATATTTTGAGTTGGATAATAGAAATCAAGTTATTTATATAATTAGATTTAAGATGAGAGTATAAGTATATGATTAAATAATTGGGTTTTGCGAATAAAATTTATAATTCCCAAATAATAAGAAAACGCAGAGGTTAACACTGCGAAATTTATATACTTATAAATTTTAATTCACATCCAAGCTTGCTAAATTATTGGGAATTGATTGGATTATATAAGTAATGAAATTTGGCCAATATTTAAAGTTGAAAGAAAATTTGGATTTTATGATTTATTTTAATTTATTTAATAAATATTAAAAATAGTCATTTTTGTCACGGACTCGGATTTCGACGAAACTAGTTTCATCGGATCCGTAACGGTGAATTATAATAATGTTTCAAGTTTCGTTGCGATCGGACTTGTCGTTTGATCGTACGGACTCGAAACGCCTTGAAATTTACGCATTTTGAAATCAATTTGAAATTTTTATTTTTTTTAGCATAACTTCTTCATACGATCGAATTTGGTCGCGAAACTTTTTCCATCGCGTTCAGAATATTTTGAAACACCTATTTGGATATATAGTTTTAACAAATTCGACTCCGGAGGCAGAACGGGCTTTTTGGGCCAACTATCGTTTAGCACGTTCGTTATCCGTACCCACCTAGCCTTCTTTTATCTGTCTATATATTTGCGATTATAAACCCTAGCCACTCCTTATTTTCATTTTTCTATACGTACATCTCCTTCTCAACTCCTCATTCCAATGGCAGAAAAAAACCTAATTCCCAAATTCCAAAATTTTATTTCAAAAAAAAAAAAAAAAAAAAAAAAAAATTTTGTGGATCTGCAGCAGCTTCTGGTCGCGCTTCGGGTTTCAGAGGAGAAAACCCTAGAGCAACTTCGGGTCAGGAAGAAAATGACTCGGGTCGCTCCGGGTCGTTTTGGCGAAAACTCCAAGCAAGCATCGGGGAAATGAGGCGGCGCCCCGAAGTCGAACCCGAAGTTGACCCAGGACCAGAATTTTTCATTTTTCAAATTTTCATAACTTTTGCATACGAGCTCGGATTCACGCGCGGTTTGTTTTGCTAGGATCGTATCGGAATTTCTGACGTTTTGGCACTGGTTTGGATGAATTTGGAGACTGTCCAATTTTTGGGTTTAAATTGGATTTGAATTCAATTTAAATTCAAAAGGTGAGTGTTTTAACCCACTCACAACTACTAGAAGCTTTTATGTTTGTTAAATAAATTTTAGAAATGAATAGAAATTTATTTATGAGCTTTTGGCATGTTATTTCATTCATATCTGTTGAATTGCATTTTATTGAATGTAACTGTTAATTTAATTGATTTATTGCGTGTTAATTGGCTGTTAGAAATTTTTGGTTGCATATGAACTGCTAGTTAACAGTTATGTCAATTATCACTGAATATAAATTGTTAGATTAATAGTTGAAAAATTTAATTTGAATAAACTGCCAGTTATCACCTGTTATATATGATCATATATATAATTGTTATTGATTGATATTGCTTGATGTTTGTGACTGGATGATGGATGTTTTGTTGAATGGATGTTTTATTTGATATCATTAAACTGCAAGTTAGCATACATTTTACATTTCATTCGGGATTGTGGTTTGAAATGATAAAACCGCAAAGTTTTATTTTTTTAAATTGCGGATTGAAATGATAAATATCCGTATCACTTGACCATAGGATAGAAAATTATATACAGGCACCGCGGTCTATATATAACTATTTTAATGTGATTTCTATGGTTTGGATTGAATACGGTCTATAAATCTTAAATTTATATTGTATAAATATTTTATTTCATATTTATATACCTATGAAGTTGAAATTTTGAAATTAAAAGGAATATAAATTTCTTTATTGAAAATGGAAGAAATTAAGAAAATGGAGTTTGATGATTTATATCCTAGGTTTAAATATTAAGTTGGAAATTTTAAAGATATGATATTTATAATTGGATTTTTCCCAAAATATTTTGAAATGAATATTCTAGTAAAAATTGAATTTGGAAATATATATATATATATTTTACTAGAAATTGAAGTCTTATTAATTATGGATTTTATGTGAATGGTCAAGATTAATTAATAGAATATTGATTTTGAAAGGATAAAAATCCAACTTTAGTTGAAATATTAATGCTCAAAAATGGATATAAATATATATAAAATTGAAATGGTTTTGGGACTTGAAGTAATATTTTGGATTTTGGTTTAACTTTAAAAGAAGAAATATTTGGAAAGCCATGTAATTTATTTCTTTGTAAAGCAACAGTAAAGTTAAACCTTTTTAATTCGCATACCGTTGAATATCCAAACCATTTAGTTTTGAAAATAATGGTTTTAAAATACTATGGATTTTCGAAGAATTATGTTGAAAGTTACAAACAGAATATTGGTTACATGGGATATTAAATAATAAAAAGTGACATAATTTTTTTGGAAAGGAATAATTTTATTTGGGATAAACGATATCATATTGTTTTGGGTTTTAAAAGAAGAAATGATATCGTAATATTACGGTTTGAAATGGATTATATTCTGGTTTTAAAAGTATAAACTATTTTTAAATGACCGCGGTGTTATAATAACGATTGGTTGGCAAAGAGACCGGGATCGGATATGGACATACTCTCTGTCGATACCGAAAACCACTTTGACTAACCGTGTACGCGGTGGAGATTCCAGAATGAAGTAGGTGGTGGCGACGTTTCCTGTAAGGTAAATACGTGGACCCAACTCCCATGAGTTGGCATAAGGTGGCTAAAACAGGAGCGATTCTCAGGCCAATGAGGTCATTCCTCTGATCGGACGCTCCTCTTCGATATTATAATTTGACTTGGATTTGATTCAGTGGCCACTTCTATATTTTGATTTTGGGGAGTTAGTCCAAGGTGGGCGGTAACTGCGGCTACGCGTTTCCACCAGCCTGGATAGCAATTGGTATATCTACCCTGGCATTGCCTAGTTGTGCCGTGTCACCTACCATATCGCGCCTTGTACGAGTTTGGTTTTCTCCCGTAGCCCGTGTGGTATCCTCTAGTGGCTTCCCGATCAGGAGGGGCTATGATATTGGACGGACTACTGGGACTATTACGTGTTAAGGTGGAAAATGTAAAGCCTTAACGCTATTTAAAAGTAAGTTTATTTTATAAATAGACACTATTATAATAGCGCAATATACTACATAGTAAATAGTTTAACGGATCCTTAGGAGATGTAAATCCCGAACATCTCTTGAGTTACTGTACTCATATTTATATTCTGTTTATTTAACTCACATAAGATATTCTAGTCTGACTCGGGTGTTTTTGTCTATTCAAATTCGCTCGGGTCAGTCCGAGCATTTCAGGATAGCAGATTTTAGCTTTGGAGGACGAAGACGAAGAATAAGTATTATGTTATATATAGTATTACACCACACTCTTTCTATTCCGCTGCATTGCTTGTATTGGTATGTGTAACTCTGATATTTATTGTAAAAGAAGGATCAAGCTTTTGTAAACTGTTTATGAACTGTATATTTGTTATTATATTTTATCCTTCCGCTGTGAGATTCTGTTTTTGTTTTATTTCTTCTCTGTTTTCTTATTTACCCCATAACAATCCGCCCTTGCGTATGCTTTGAATTGGCACGTGTGTCGGTTTAAAGTGTGCAAAAAGGCGGGATGTTACAAAAAATATAAAACTGGTTTGAATTGAATTATTTAAGAATTATACTCGAATAAATTTGATTTGAAACTTAAATAAAATTGAGATTTTAAAGGGTATGATTCTTATAACTAACTTTGGTTTAGAGGGATTTAAATGAATATAAAGTTGACATGCCAAGTTAATAAATTGAAAGAATATTAGTTAGGTGAAGTAAAAGTTTTACTTAAATTAAATTGTATTTATTAAGTAAGTATTTCAAATCGAAATAATAGAAATGGAAATTGGGTATATACGAAATTATCAAAGAATACATTTTGAAATGATGTAATATTTGAAGATTTGAAATACATGGAAATTTAAATGATTTATTTGGAAATTTGAAATCTATAATTGGAATTGAATTGTGATGGTGAAGAAACTATTTTATTATAAAAGTAATTATATTTAACCCATTTAAGTGGCGGGGTTACATTCCGAAGTTATGAAATTCAAAGTTTATATTTTTGAAAGGCTATATTTCAAGCGTTGGGTTTAGAAATATTATAACTTTGAAATTATTATGGGTTTAGAAAGGGATATATATTTGAAAAGGATATCTAATTGATTTGGGTTTTTAAAAGAGGAAAAGATATCGTATTTATATGGGTTTGAAATGGATATTATATTCTAGTTTTAAAGTATAAATTATTTTGAAAAGACCGCGGTGTTATAATAACGTTTGGTTATTGAAGAGGCCGGGATCAGAAGTTGTCATACTCTCTGCCAACTCCGAAAACCACTTTAACAACCGTGTATGCAGTGGAGATTCCAGAATGAAGTAGGATGGCGGCGGCGTTTCCTTTGAGGTAAATACGTGCCCCTAACTCCCGTGAGTTGGCATAAGGTGGCTAAAACAGGAGCGATTGACGGGTTAATTGAGGTAGCACCTTTGATCGGACACATCCCTTCAATATTCTACTTTGACTTTTGGATTGATTCGGTGGACACTCTTGATTTCTTTGATTTGGGGGTGTTGTTCGAGGTGGGTGGTAGTAGCAGCTACGCGTTACCACCGACCCGGAAGCGTAATTGGTATATCTACCCTGGCATTGCCTAGTCGTGCCGTGTCACCTACCGTAGCGCGCCTTGTACGAGTTTGGTTTTCTCCCGTAGCCCATGGAGTATTTAGGGTAGTCTCCCGATCTGGAGATGCGCTGTTACTGGAAGGACTACTGGGACTATTACTGTGTTAAGGGGAATATTGGGTCACTCCTTAACGCTATTTAAAAGTAAGTTTATTTTACTATAGACGTTATTATAATAGCGAATTATACTACATAGTAAATGGTTTAACGGATCCTTAGGAGATGTAAATCCCGAGCATCTCTTGAGTTACTGCACTCATATTTATTTCTGTTAATTTAACTCATATAAGATATTTTAGTTCTGACTCGAGTGTTTTGTCTTTTCAATTCGCTGGAGTCAGTCCGAGCATTTCAGGATTGAAGACTTTATTTCTAGAGGATGAAGACGAAGATTTCATTATTATTATTGTATTATATTATTCAACTACACACTGTATTCCGCTGCATCGATTTTTATTCATTGGTATGTGCAACTCTGATATATATTGTATAAGTAAAATTAAATATTTTGTAATAGCTTCATGAACTGTATATTTGATTATTATATTTTATCCTTCCACTATGAGATTCTATTTTGTTTTATTTCTTTCTTATTTTTCTTATTTACCGCATAACAATCCGCCCTTCCGTATGGTTTGAATTGACACGTGTGTCTATTTAAAGCGTGCGAAAAGGCGGGATGTTGCAACATAAGTCATAATTATTATTTTTCCCGCATATCTCAACAAAATGATGTAGTAGAAAGAAAAAATCGTACATTACAAGAAGGTGCATGAACACTATTAGATAATAGTGATTTACTAAAATATTTTTGGGCTGAAGCTATTGCTACGGCTTGTTATGTTTTGAATCGAGTAACCATACGACCTATGACTAAACATACTTGTTTTGAAATATTTTTTGAAAGAAAACCTAAAGTATCATACTTTAAAACTTTCAGACCAAAATGTTTTATACAAAATACAAAAGATATTTTGAGAAAATTCGACCCGAAGGCCACTGAAGGAATCTTTGTTGGATATTCGGATCATAGCAAGACGTATAGAATTTTAATAAACGTACTAACACAATTGAAGAAAGTTTACATGTTTCATTTGATGAAAATTTTCTTAACCATCATACTAAAGATGATGAAGAAATTATTCCAATAAAAAATACAGAAAAACTCATCTAATAATGAGGCAAATGCACAAAATAATATTTTAGTGTCATCCCCTAGAATTCTAAAAGATCATCCAAAAGATAATATCATTGGGGATCTTAACTCCAAAGTAATTAGAAATCAACTTAACCAAATAAGTCATATAGCATTTGTTTCAAATTTTGAACCAAAAAATTATAATGAAGCTTCAAACGATAATTTTTGGATAATATCCATGCAAGAAGAATTAAATTAATTTGAATGTAATAATGTTTGGGAATTAGTACCAAGACCAGAAAATCAATCAGTTATTGGAACAAAATGGGTATTTAAAAACAAAGCAGATGAAAACGGAAATATTGCTAGGAATAAAGCACGTTTAGTAGCTCAGGATTATAATCAAGAAGAAGGTATCGACTATAACAAAACTTTTGTTCCATTAGCAAGACTCGAGGCCATGCGTACATTACTTGCTTTTGCAAGTCATCACATTTTTAAATTATTTAAAATGGATGTCAAAAGTGCTTTTTTAAATGGTTTTATTAAAGAAAACGTATATGTTGAACAACCTCCATTGTTTCTTCACGAAAAATATCCCGATCATGTTTTTAAATTACACAAAGCATTATATGATTTAAAGCAAGCCCCTCGTGCCTAGTATGAATGTCTTAAGAATCATTTAATTACATCTGATTTTCAAATAGGTAAAATAGATACGACTTTATTTATTAAATGAGAAAATGATGACATCTTAGCTGTACAAATTTACGTAGATGATATTATTTTTGGTTCAACTAACAAAAATCTTTGTACTCGATTTTCAAATATTATGAAAAACAAATTTGAAATGTCTCAAATGCGTAAATTGAATTTATTTTTTGGGTTTACAAATAAAACAACTTGAAAATGGTATTTTTATTCATCAAGAAAAATATTGTAATGATCTATTACGTCGTTTTGTAATGGATAAAGCTTCAAGCAAACTAACACCAATGAGTACTAGTGTTCACTTGGAAAAAGGTGATAACGGAAAATATTTTGATGGAAAATAGTATGATTGGCTCCTTGCTTTATTTGACGGCCAGTCGACACGACATTTTGATGAGCGTATGTCTTTATGCTCGATTTCAAGAAAAACCAAAAGAGTCTCACCAAAGAGCTGCTAAATGTATCTTACGTTATTTATCTAGTACTAGAGATTACGGTTTATATTATCCTAAGGGAACATCGTTTAAACTTGTTTCATATAGTGACACAGATTTTGGTGGATGTAAAACATATCGTAAGAGTACTAGCGGAACGTGTCATTTTATCGGACAATCATTGGTTTCATGGTTTAGCAAAGAGCAAAAATGTGTCTCCTTACTCACTTGCGAAGCCGAATATATTTCAGCGGCCTTAGCATGTGCACAAGTGATTTACATGCAACAAACGCTTAAAGATTTTGGAAAATTTATCGATAAATCACAAATATATTGTGATAATACGAGTGCAATAAATCTATCAAAAAACCCTGTAAATCACTCACGTACTAAACACATAGATATACGACGTCATTTTTACGCAACAATGTAGAAAAAGAAATTATTACATTATAATACGTAAGTACCGAGAATCAAATAGTAGATATTTTCACAAAACCGCTAAATTAACAAACGTTTGTTAAACTATGATGCGATTAAGGAATATGTTCTCTTAATGATCTTATCAGCTAATTCTACATTTCATTCGTTCTATTTATGGTTAATGATTTTTTATCCACAAATCAAATTTTTAACAGTAACCAACAATTTTTTAGAAATTCGTTTTATGAAATTAACTATATTTAACCTTTTAAAAACATGCAATAATGGCCTCTCTTTTTATCAAACATAGATCTTTTAAAAACCAATGAAAATAAAAACATGTCTTCCGATAATTCTCATCTCTCCTTCCCAACACCAACATCGGATAGTTCAGCAGATACCCTTCATCGACTACCTACTCGTACACGAAGTCAAGCGCCAACCTATAAGTGGTCCTCCTACCACACGGGATTCACTCCCGATAAAAAATGGTCCAAACGATCTCTGTTTGTCTCTCCTAACACAAAGGAGAAAATCGATGAGATACATCATTATCAAAAGCAACAAATGGATTTACAACGAGAACTATATTTTGTACAAAAAGTCACTGCGCGACCACTAAGTTTTCTAGAGCAAGTAGCGATCAAATTTGGCAATTCACGAAAAAAGATGTACATGAGCCACTACCTATTCCTTGCATTTCTCAGGATCCTTCTGCATCTTATCGTACACCTTGGGATCCTCCACCTAGGCAATTTTCTGTTTCCCCAAGAACCAACGAACATGAAAATATTTGGTCTCCACTCAAGCCGTGGAAGGATAACACCTCTGAAGATCGCAACACTCTATACTCATCTCAATAAATTTCTTTATTGTATTTTTATATATACTTATTTTTTTCACAAATAATAATATTATGTTTCACTAAAATCAATCTTATGAAAAATAAGCAACGCCCTTCGAAATAAGGCTATATTAAGACAAACTGGATATTTCAGACGTCTAAACAATGTCATTAGACGTCTAACACCAATGTAATTTCAATACTGTGCATATATTAGACGTCTGATATAACCATCCAGACGTCTGAAAAGAGTTTCTGCCTAACAAAAAAACACAATGGCCTATTTCAAACGTCTAAAAATTATTCCCAGACGTTTGAACAAAGTATCTGCCTTCTTGACATAACAACAAGGCCAATTTCAGACGTCTAAAAATTATTCCCAGACGTTTGACCAAAGTATCTGCCTTCTTGACGTCACAACAAGGCCAATTTCAGACGTCTGATTTTATACGTCTATCTAAACTCTCTGCTTTACAACTCTATCGATTCCAGAAGTCTACCACCAACAACTAGAAGTTTGAACATATTTACTGTCTTCGTATTAGGTTAAATCAGATGTCTAATTCACCTTCCATACGTCCAATCGACACTCTTAAGTCACCTTATAGCGACTATTTTTTCAACTTTTCTCACTTTCATTTCATTTCGTTTCTATTTCAAATTCATTACCCTAATTCGCCAAATCGCTTTCTACTCCAAAATGCTCAAATCTCATGGCACCAAAAACGGAAAACCCTAAAATCTCTAAATGCAAGCAAGACCAAGCTACTTCATCCAACCAGTAAGTATGTTCTGATGATCAAATTGAGAGATGGATGAATCACGTACCACATTCAATCAAAAGATACGAAGACATTCAAAGGAAGAAGCAACATACAGGTCCTTTTTATAATTTGCTTAAGTTCCCAATGTATGATTTGGATGAAATATGTGAAAGTGTTGGGTTTCATCATCTGATTTCCTTCAATTCAAATAATATCCAAATTGACCAACTTGGGATATTCCTTTTCTTTAGATAGCACTGCCATTTAGAACACCGACAATGATGATAATTGGCTATGGTCAAGTGTTTACGGCAACACAATTAGACTTATGTCGGGGATTATATGCCGTACTCTAAGTTGTTCCGACTCCGGAGAAGACTTGTATAACATCCTAGATATGCACCTTAAACCTAGAGATAATATTACACATCAGATATGGGAAGATGAAATGCCTAGATTTGCATCAAAATACATAAGACCTAAGGCGAAACTTCTCACTAGAATGAATATCAACACTATCATTCCTTGCCTTGGTAGCCATGAGCAAATCACAGAGTTAGAGCACAAGGCTCTATATGCTATCTTCAGTGGAACAAGGGTTAATTGGGCAAAATTTATATTTGACGAGCTCAAATATTATTGGACTCGATCACGCCCATCCATCATCTACCCTACTTACGTCATGCGTCTTCTGCGAGCTCACAATATTCCCTCTTATTTATCAACTTTTGAAGTAATATCTCCCAAATACGCCTCCACAAAATTCTTCTCCCTAATGCACTTACCAGAAAATCCTTTGGATTTTATATCATTTGAAGAGTGGACGAAACTTCATCAACAAGCCGGACAAGCTAGGCCTCAAACTCATCAACAACCACTACAACCTTCATAAGAAGAAGAACAACAACACGAACAAACTCCTCCTCTAGAGCCTTTTGATTATCCCGGCCAAGATGACATTTTGGAGACTAGCACTAAGACCAATCGAATTGAAAGTATTCAAGACTTAACTCTCCAAAATCAACATATCTTATCAAGAAATCAAAAATTATTGGCTAAGCATATTGATGGCTTTGAAACAATGTTTGCATCTCGTCTAGCCACAGTTGAAACATTGGTTTCAAAAACTCTATCCGTTCTAAAAGAGGTTCTTCAACGAGTACGTGGTCCTACACCATCTTTGGAAGATTGGCCTACTCCGGTGCCTTCTCCTCCTCCTTCAAAACACTCTAAAACTTTTGAAGAGGAAAAAGTACCTCTCGAACATACTCCAACATCTCCTAAAAAACAAGCTACTTCTTCAAAGAATGAAGATGAAGGAGATGATCAAGATCGACCCTCCCCAAAAGATTCTTAGATATCTTTTATGTTTCATATTTTTTATTGAAATCAAGAATCTATGTATGTAATTACTATGTTTAATGATTATAAAAAGTGCTTTTGGGTTTGTTACTTCTACGTCATTATAGAACATTGTTATAATTTTGCAACAATTAGTTAAAATTCCAGAATAACAGTGTATACATGATTATAGATGTTAATACTTTTGTACAATGCCAAAGAGGGAGAAATAATGGTAAGTACATATTCAGGAGGAGATTTATAAAATTATATCTAATTACATTGTATAGTTGTCATCATCAAAAAGGGGGAGAATGTTAGAAAATCCAATCTACGGTTTCAATGACAACAACTATACAATGGAAATCAAATATACATATATATTTATATATACAGGTATTTGCTAGAACAACATCACTAGAAAGACAAAAACAGGCTCAAAGGACACTACAAGAGACTACAAGTCGATAGATAAAAGAAGCAAAAGAAAAGATGCACAAAACAGACACGCATCAGTATCAGACGTCTGGGTGCACAAGCCAGACATCTGGAAAAGTCCTCTGGCACAACAAATAGGCTAAACCAGACGTCTGGTAATAGCACTCAGATGTCTGAAAATCTACTATGTACAAAAAATATATAGTATCAGACATCTGATACAAATACCAGACATCTGAATTCAAACTCGAATTTCGGATATGAACTTCAACTGCCACATACGACTGGACATCTTTGCTTCTCTTCGCCGCAACTCTTTACCATCAACAGAAGCAACTTCAGAGTGTTCGTTAATGGATGCAACTACTCAAGATACCTATTTACAGCTATATATAGCATCAAGAATCAAGATAAAAACTCACTTACTTAATTACGCTTTCTAATTCCATATTCTATACTATATTTTTGATCTATACACTCTAGCAATATATACTTGTATTCACTCTTCCATATATTCAGTTCTTCGTAGACAATACACTTTAGATATATATTGGAAGAAATTGTACTAATTAGTCAACATCCGTGTTATACTAGAACACACATTTGACAAGAACAACTTATTGTAACAAGCCTATTCCTCCGGGCGAAGCGAGGTTTTTTGATAGTCGAATTCCGAAGGGGAGCTTCGGGACTGGATGTAGGATGGGAGGTCCGAACCAGTATAAAATCCTGATGCACTTATTCTATATTTACTTAGATTAATATTATTTAGTTGCATCATATAATTTGTCACATATACTTGCATATACACTACACAATCCACCCTATAGACTTTCATACACCAACACCAAAAGATGAGGTTTCGCACTAGGAAGGTGAGATACTTATAATAAAAGGTGTTTTGACTCATTTGAAACCATAAGACGACATGTTTCGACAGCATCGAAGGCCAGCACCCAGGCCAGCTTACACAATACATCAACATTCAAGTGAAAAGTGCACCAATGGACCATTCGATGAGGTCAAAGACTATCGGGAAATACCTTTCCATGAAGTCGAAAGGAAATAAAGAAAGATAGAGAGAAGTTCATCTTCGGAAGTAGTAGAAAGGCGGTCATATAACCCTTTCAACAAGGTCGAAAGCTATGGCTTAAAAGATGTGCACGAAAGTTGAAAAGCAAACCTTCCGGCCATTTCAAAAGCACTTGATCGAAAGATGCTGACCCGCACCTATAAATAAGACCCTTGGGGTCATGTTTAAGGGAGGCAATTCTTTCACTTCTGACTTGCAAGTTCTAAAAGCTTGTAAACCCTAATTCTTAAAGAGAATTAGGGATTTGATCAATTTTTACAATTGAGTTAAATTAAAAGAGGATTGTGATAATTTTGATTACTTAACAACCCAAATTTTCCTATTTTTCATAAATGTGTCAACATGCTATCAAAATGATCAAAAGATCCCCCTTCGACCGAATTAAAATCTTTAGTTCTCATATTTCCTGGTAGACTTAGCTCAAAACTGCAAGGTAGAAAGTGTTACCCCTTTCGACATAGTCGAAACCCTTCCAGCTCTGCTATTTCTAGAAATCATTAAGTCCCCAACCTAAACTACCTTGTCTATGTAGAAAGGTGGGTCAAAAAGAGATCAAATTCACCCTATTCAAAAGGTTTTTCTAAAAGAAGAGTCATCCTTTCAGCTGTGTCGAAAGGTACCATTATCATATTTTTGATCATCTTTACTGGCTTGAAAAGTGTTAGCTACCTCCACTCATTCGAAAGGAGGTATCAAAAGCATCATTCATACTCCAAGCTTCAATTCGAGGTGTTGACAGGTTTTCTTGTCAACATTTTTGGCACTAGAAGGAGAGCTCGAACCTCTAATCCCCGATAACGTTCATCATAGATTGACTATATAGGGTCATCATTCAAAAAAAGAAGATGGTAAGAGTAAGTAATATTAACGAAGAAGCTGCTTCACAATCAACTTTGATAGACAACATAGTCCCAAACTCTAATTTAGGGAATATAGGAGTAGGGAAACCTTCGACCCTATCGAGATTGGAAAACAATGAGATCAAAGCCCAGAATCAATGATCACAAATGATAACACTGCGAGGATTTCTTGAAAGAGCTCCATCTCAAGAATCGTTAAGGATTATGGAAGTAGAAGATGAAGTGCAACCTCCAAATGAGATAGGGGATCAAGAGTTAAGCCAAGAAAGTCAAGCAAAAAGGTCCCTCGAGGAGTCAAATAGTCTAGTCTAGGGAAAAAGCAAAGGTTGCCACAGAATCAAGGTTGTCCAAGATGGAAATCAATACCAAATAATAATGAATACTCTTAAGGAAAAGGGAATTGTTAACCCAGAGGAATATGTTACCCTGCAAAAGACTCCTTTTTTAGAAGAAATAATAGCGGTTAGTCTCCCTCCTCACGTCCAAATTCTTTCACTGAAATATGATGGGATAACTGACCTAAATGATCATCTTGTAGCTTTTGAAAACTGGATGAACTTATATAATGCTCCCTAGGAATTCCCTTGCAAACTTTTCCTATTACTTTTCAAAGAGCAGCTATAAAATGGTATAGGGGTTACCGAATGAAAACCACCTATTCTTGGAAACAATTTACTTGCGACTTCTTGTCCCAATTTTCTATATTTAGAGATACAACTATGGACTTTAGCTTATTGGCAATAATCAGACAAAAACCAAGAGAACTGCTTGGCAAATACTTGAACATATTTTGGTCAAAAGCATTAAAAGCAGAAAGTACAACTGATAGAGAAAAGCTTATGGCAGTTCGGTCAGGGTTAATTACAAACCCTATTTTGGAGAGACCTTTATGTTAATGGATGTAAAGATCTATAACATTTCTTTCTCCAAGCTGAAAAGTTTACTCCAATGGATGAAATTCATCATGCTATAAAGGATTTTCATCGAGAATGTAAAGAAGACATATCTGACTCTAGGCATCTCGACAAGAGAACAAGGGAAAGTGAAAACCTTAAGGGAAGTCGAAGAAAGATTTCCAAATTAAATTATGCAGTCCTAAACAAACCCTTCTCCTACATACTTGCCATGGTGAAGGAAAAAGAGAATTTTAATGCTTCTTCTAAGATGTGAAGTGCTCCGAAACCAAATGAAGGAGGTGATTACTACAATTACCATAAAGAAAACGGACATAAAAATGACGACTTCCGTATTTTAGCATAAGCAATTCAACGCATGATTAGGTTAAGATTCCTAAAGGAATTCATTAAAGAAACTTAAAAGACATCATATTCAAGCTAAGAAGAAAGCAGCTTAGTGAATTCTGAATGCAGATCCCAATCAAATCACGAAGTCTCATAGCATTAGTTCAACTATGAACTCTCTCCCATTTCATATCTTTTAAACTCAATTTGTACATTGTTTTGTACTTAGATTTGCATTGTGCATTGACCATGTACTGATTAAAATTCAAGTGTCATTACAGGTAAAACAAAATCAGTCCACTATATACAACGTACTCTTGAAGCACAATGAACTTTTAGCTACTTAAAAGATAAATTAGATGCTAGATATGAGATGACTATCAATATTTCAATCATCGCCTTGTTTCTACGAGATATCAGATCACTGCCAATCCTTCATTAATTTAAAAGAAAGTCTATATGTACCAACTCTATTTTTGGAAAATTGTTTTAGAAGAAATTTCTCAAACATATTTTCATAACAAAACTATTTTCAATTACCCCAAAACCTAGGGAAAACAAATACCTATCTATTTCAAAAATTAATTTGTATAATCTATTACATTGCCTTAATGAATGCACATAAAAGATTTGAAACTAAGTAATCCTAGTATTTCAAAGTTTTCCAAAGCTACAAGAAAAGAGAAGCCTGTTCATACTTTTTCAAGAAAAGTTTTAAAGCCATCAAAAGTTTATTGAAACTCGGATTAGAGAATCTTATTTTCAACTAAAAGACTATTGGTTCATCAATCATGACCTCCCAGTTTCCTATTTGAAATTTTGTATCTATTATGAGAACAGCAAGAAAGTTCTTACAAAAGGAAACATTAAGAAAAATTACTTTTATCGAAAAGATGCATGTTTCTAAACTCTTTTAAAAGATAACCCCTCGATATACTAGAAGGGTTCAATTATAAAATTCTTTCTCTCAAAAGAGACCATATTTTAATTGACCAAAAATGATATTCATATACAAGTACTTAAGCTTACGATCTTTCATAGCACCTCCTAGAGGGAGGGACATAAGCTTATAATGTTATTCCATAGAACCTCCTAGAGGAAGTAACCTAAGCCTAAGACGCTATTCCGTAGCACATCTTAGAGGGAGGACCAAAAGCCTGCGACAAACTTCCATAGCATCTCCTATAGGGAGAAACAAAACCCCTAACATTCAACTCACCTCTTAAAGGAAGGATTAGGATAAGCACCCATCAGCAACCTTCTGAAGGGAGGTCAACTAATCATACACTACATCCCTTAGAGCCAAGGGAAGCCTAGAAGAGGCACCGAACAATGAAGAAAGACAAAGATGTCTACAGCTCAAAACAAAAGTCAAAACCCATGTGAATAAAGGGTTAAAGAAAGAAATTTGCTACTATCTAAGACAAAGTCAAAACCCAAGAGAATAAAGGGTTAAAGAAAGAAATCCATCCACCATCCAACACAGAGATGAAACCCAAGAGAGGGAAACTATCAAAGGAAAAAGGACAAAGATGTCCAATCCTATAATCTGAAATAGACAAAGTGTCTAAAATCATGATCAGAAATGACAAAATATCCACTAACGATCTTCAAAATATATTATGCTTGGAAAAATGGTTTCCACATCAAAGGATTAAGAAACTTTCATACTATAAG
This sequence comes from Allium cepa, assembly GCA_030765085.1. NCBI lineage: Eukaryota > Viridiplantae > Streptophyta > Magnoliopsida > Asparagales > Amaryllidaceae > Allium > Allium cepa. The sequence goes on from CM060935.1 coordinate 975,544,539, forward strand.
AAGGCATGAGACAAGGAAATGGATAAAGAAATCCACAACATGGTATCGAAAGCAAAGACTTATACAAAAGCTAAAGGAGTGGAATAGATAACAAGTTCTTACATCATAGATAAAAGTAACTTTATTTGGAGATAAGATCGAGTAAACCACTCTTGAATCCTCAAAAATAAGATGACCCCATAAGGTGGAGGAGTCTATATATTATATATGTGAAAATGAGCTATTTAGGCCCCTGTACAGCTAAACGGCCAAGCGATAATATGGAGCCACTATTTCAAATGATTGCATGACTTTACAAAACTACTCACTGCTAACTTATAGGTCTAGGAATCATTTGCTTAAGCTTACTAAGTTTTCTTTTACTGGATAGATTTTCGATTGGTGCTTATATTAAATGAATTTCTAATAATTTATTTTTCATATGGGATCTAGAAAAGATTTTTGGTTAATTTCCTGATTTTGTGAACTTTTAGTTTCTTTTCATGAAGATTTCATCTTGGATTTTGTCAATCCTAAACTTCAATATTGGTTTCAATGATGATTTATGGGTTTCATAATTTCAGTTTCATTGGTGAATTTCCATAATGATTTCTTGCTGAATTCCTGGTTTCATGAATTCTTAATTTCCTTATTAATTTTGGATGGATTGTATATATTGCGTTCTTCCATTGGATTTTCATGATGATTTTCTATTTGATCACTTGTTTTCATGAATTCTTGATTTTTAGACTCCTTTATCGAGTTTCCATGATGATTTATTAATTTCCTATCGATTTTTCAACATTGAATTAGAATGAGTTTTGAGTAAACTGTTTGGCGGATGTGATCTCAACGGGCTTCTGATTACATTCTTGAATTCCTAAAATTTTCAGTTTCTTCTTATAATGATCTTCTGTTTTGGTGAAATTTAATTTTCCTTGTTGATTTTTGTATTGATTTATGAATTTCACAATTCTAATTTCCTTATTAGATGTTTGATGATTCCTTCAGATTTATGATTCAGTGAATTCTACGTTTCCTTGTGAATTTTCATAATGATTTATGAATTTCGAATTCCAAATTCCCTTGTGAGATTTTCTGACGGTCTCTTGTGAATTTTCTGGTTTGATGAATTCTGGACTCCCTTGTTGATTTTGATGATAACTTGTGGATTTCATATTCTTGGTTTCCTACAGGGATTTCACGTTCTGATGATCTCTTGTGATGGCTTCTTATTGAACTTCTAGTTTATGAATTTTCTTTTGATCTCTTTATCGAATTTTCATGATGATTTGCGACCTTCCGATTGAATTTTTGAATTTGAATTCTATACAAGATTTTATCAACATTAGATGCAATTCCGTTAGAGAATGGGGAAAAAGGGAAAGAGAGACTCCAAATTTTTATTAATAAATGACACCAGTACCAAATTACTTACCGACTTTTCACTTAATAGAAATTACTAATGAATAGTGTAAAGATAAAAATGAAACTAGATCAAAGGGGCGAGAAAAGGCCATCAAAAGCATGAAATTAATACCTATTGGATGAAAGAAACATCTAGAGTATAAGGTAGAATTTTTCTCTAAAAGGTTCCTTTACTTGAACCGATGCCTGCTAACCAGGTGATATTGTTCCAAAAATTTAATAAAAGAGGTTTGATCATATAATATTCAGAATACTTTATCCAAAGATGCTGCCAAATAACAGTTGGAACATTGCCTTCACATTTAAGATTATCCATTAAGATCTCATAGTAAGATTACGATTCTAATGAAAGTTATAAACTTTTGTACATGAAATGAGGAAAAAAGATCAAGGGAATTTTCGTCCTAAAGAAAAAAGTTTCTTTCATACTGAGTGGCTAAATGTTATCCATAAAATATTCACAAGAGTGAAAGTATGAAAGAAGGAGCAAAAGTATTGATGAAGATCAGAAGACATTAGGATGGTCTAATTAAACATTTAATTAAGCTTTCAACAAGAAGATGAAAGCGCTAGCAGCACCTTTCGAAGAGGTCAAGAGGACGTTTTAATAAGAGTAAGGAGAGAGCTTTCGATGAGGGCGAATGCTACCTTTCAAAGTCAATAAGCAGAGAGGTTTCGACGAGGTCGAAGGCTAACATCCGAAGTCAATAACCATAGAGCTTTAGATGAGGTCGAAGGCTACGTTCCGAAGTCAATAAGTAGCATACTTTTTACACATGCACTAAACCATTCGAAAAAAATGGTTTTTTCTTCATCAATTTTCATTAGAAGAATTTCCAGGGAGAGCAAACCTTTCGAAAGCTTTTGACAGCCTTATGAATTGGTTAAGGTTGCTATCATCTTTGAAGGAAAGACTAGGCATACACCAACACCAAAGGATGAGGTTTTGCATTAACAAGTGGAAAAACTTGCAACAAAAGGTGCTTTGACTCATTCGAAACCATAGGACGACATGTTTCGACAGCATCGAAGGCCAGCACCCATGCCAACTTACACAACACATTAGCATCCAAGTGAAAAGTGCAGACCTTTCGATGAGGTTGAATGCTATCAGGCAATACCTTCTGACGAAGTTGAAAGGAAATAAAGCAAGATGGATAGAAGTTCATCTTTGGCAGCAGAAGAAAGGCGATCATATAACCCTTTTGACTAGGTCGAAAGCTGTGGCTCAAGATATGCGCACGAAAGTAGAAAAACGAACCTTGCGACCGTTTTGAAAGCACTTGGTCGAAAGGTGTTGACCTGCACCTATAAATACGACCCCAAGGGTTATGTTTAAGAGAGGCTATTTCTTTCACTTCTGACTTGTAATTTCTAAAAGCTTGTAAACCCTAATTCCTAAATCGAATTAGGGATTTGATCAATTTGTACAATTGAGTTCAATAAAAGGACGATTGTGGTATTATTACTTAGCAACTCTGGTTTATCTATTTTTCATAAATGTGTCAACCTGCTGTCAAACTGATCGAAAGGACCCCCTTCGACCAAATCGAAACCTTTAGTTCACATATTTCCTAGTAGACTTTGCTCAAACGTACAAGGTAGCAAGTGCTACCCCTTTCGACATAGTCGAAACCCGTTCGGCTCTTCTGTTTCGAGAAATCATTATGTCCCCAACCTAAGCTACCTTGTCTATGTCGAAAGGTGGTTTCGACAGAGATCAAATTCAACCTATTCGAAAGGATTTTTTGAAAGAAGATTCATCCTTTCGGTTGTGTCAAAAGGTACCAAAATCATGTTTTTGATCAACTTTACTAGCCTGAAAAGTGTTAGCAACCTCCACTTGTTTGGAAGGAGGTCTTAAAAGCTTCAATTTGAGGTGTTGACAAGTTTTATTGTCAACAGATTACTTTATTATGATGTGTATATGTTATACCTTTGGATGTCACTTATATTCTCACATTTGAATCTAGACAAATTCTGACCCGTTTATTATTTATATAATACTCCGACCAATCCGAGACATTTCAGGTTCAAGGACAATGTGACTAGATTTCCTTATTAGGCTTAGTTAGAGGCAATATTACTAGATGTATTGTATTTTTGTTTTTTGGACTCGCGAATGTATATGTTGTTGGATCATACGTATTGGATGTATCTTGTATGTATAATTGAGATTTAATGAAAATTTAACTTTTTGTATCCTACTCAGACTTATGTGATGTATTATATTTTTATCACTACGTTGATGAATTTGTGTTCTCCATGATTATTTATGTTATGTACCATTCTATCCTCCTGCACCACACTTGTTTATTGCTTTGTACCGAGATTTTTTACATTAAGGTGAGTGACTTTATAATATGTGACATATTTAGTGTTGGTCCAATGGAATATTCATTTGTGTCTTACTCACTTCGCCTCATTCTTTGTGTTACTCGATAGTATTACTCAGTAATAATCTTGGGTAATATGGGCATGGAGGTGTGGTGTCATATTTTTGGTACTAGGGCAAGGTTTAGAACAATACAGAGTATAAAAGATATGAGTCCTTACCTTAGATGAGACTTACAGTCCCTGTCCCTATGGATGAGTGGTAGATTATTGTTTTTACTTAAGTGATAATAGGACTATATAATGATTACTGGGATAATCATCTAGCGATGTATTTGTATATCTTTCTATATAATCATATATTCTTTCTATTTTTTTCGAGTATAAATTTTTATATCATATATATTGGAATAGATGGAGGTTGAAGGGGTAGAAGTAGTCGATCCAGCCAGTAGCATCAGTATTTAAGGTGAAGGTTAGAACTTTGTGTAGCTATAAAGTGAGAAGGAAGTGGTTTTCTTAGGGAAGCTGTGAAAGAGCCTAATTTGAATATATTATTGAATACTTTATGATTTTAAACTATGATGAAGCGACATGAGTAAAAAAAATCCAGAGTGGCACAATAGAAGTACACAGATTTCTTTCTGCTAATTATTTTTATTGTTTGGCTGTTCTGAATGGATGATTGGTGTTCGAATGTCTTCGAGTGATTACATTAATTAATGATGCTTTGTTTGTGGACACATCTTGTGTAACGATCTAGAATTTTAGTTATTTAAATTTGAAATAAATAATAGGTTTTAAATATTGAAAAGTTAGTTTTATAAGTTAAACACTTTAGATTTTGAATACAATGGTTATTTGAATTTATGGAATTGTTTAAATAATTAAAGCTTGAATTTAACATGAATAAAAATAATTTAAAAAATTAATTTAAATAAGAATGAAGATAGTAAACTTTTAAATTTGAATTAAAAATGATTAAACTAGTTTTAATAATAACCGTTTTAATTAACATGTGAAAATAGCCTTCCAGGGACTGTCTTGGATTTTGATGAAACTAGTGTCATTGGATTCTTAATAGTGGGTTGTTATACGCCGTCGAATTTCATGATGATTGGACGTATTATTTGGTCATGCGAGCTCAAAACGCATAGAGATAAATTAAAGGGATTTAAATTAATATAAAATGATTTTGAATAGTTAACTTATGTATACGATGGAATTGGCTCCTAATGCTAGTTCTGTTATATTCGAAATAGGGGTATAACATATAAAACACTAGTCGGCACACCTTATTTGGTGTTTGGAAATTTAGAGCGTGAATAGTGTTTTGAAAACTTCTAAATAAGGACTTGAAATGCACATTATTTGCAAATCCTAAAACTAAACTCAATAGCCGCCATTGTTTGCCCTCTATTCAACACTCCACAATAATCGGAGCTACCACGGTCACTTTTAGGGTTAGATCCAACTAGAGTAATGTAGAGCTCAACTAGATGTAGCTAACCAATGTTGGAGATTCGATATGGAGGAGAACGGCAGCGACTAGGGCCCTTTGTTCATAGTAGCTATTATTGTCATTTTTTGGCAATCAGCGGCGAGCTTGGCTTCGACGAAGGTGGCGCAGGAATGGGCGAAGCATAAGGCGGCGATGGTCGATGTCACATGGCCTGGAACGAAACCGCCCGCGATGACTCGGGTGATTTTGAACAAAAGGGGTTAGGGTTTTTAAAGCGGTAATTAACTAGTTAATGATGTAAATAATTACATTGTATAAAATCGAATGTTTATAGATGTATAACTTATTCATATGAGGTCGGAATCGAGCGTGATGATTTGCATTGCATTCGTATCAGCGAAATCTACGTTATGGAGTCGGATTGAATGGATTTGGAGCTAGTAGGAATTTTGGTTAAAACTAAACAACAGTTTAATTTTAATTCAAAGCAGAGCGTTTTGACGAAACTAGAATCAAAGTGAGTTAACTCACCTCTCTTGCCCACTTATTTTTAAATGTGGATAATTTTATTATTGATTGTTTATTGATTGTTTGGATGATTTACTATTTTATTAGTTGGTATGGATATATTACCACCCTAGAGTGGATGACACCCTATTAAGTTCCCGTGTAAGAGTGGATGACCCTTTGTATACCATCCCACCTCGAAGCAGTTGATTTGTATTATTTGGTTATATACTATATGTGATGCAGTGGGACAGGTTAGAGGGATCCAACTGGATTCCTCACACTTTTAATTTTTCTTTTCGTATATTTTGATATATGATGTGTTGGATGCTATATTTGATGACATAGATGATTTTTCCCTATTTAGTGTTATAGTAACAATGGGCCATATTTTTTAATATTTTGAAACAATATAAAATAAAGATTTTGTTTTTAAAAGGATTTCAAAAATTTACATGTTTTAATAATTATTCTTGAAATTTATTTAAAGAAGGAATTTATTTTAAAATGAAATTGAAATTATGATTTTGGATATTATAAATTAATATTTTTATGAAATATTTTAAATAGAGATTTTTGAACTATATAATAAAGATTTTTAAAATCTTAACAATAAGTCCTTCTTTTATAATAACGGAATACAGATTTTAAAAAGAAGATAGAAATATTTTGGTATAAACATTTATTAACCTTTTTATATAAAATGATATATATATGTATGTATGTATTTATACATATATTAAGATTTATTTATAAATGTGAAAGTTTATAAATGTGAGGATGTATAAATGTGGCATTGACAGATAAAGTGAAGATTTGTAAAATCTTATTTTATTGATAAAAGAATAGATTAAAAATAATGTTTTTTATAAACAAAAGGGAAACTTTTATCATTGGATAGATTAGGAAAATTAAATCACATTATGGATTTAAAATAGACGTGGAATGTTGTTTTAGAAAAATAGTTGATTCTATTTTGGAAACTAAACGTGAGGATAGATTTGGAGATGTTAAACGATATGTTATCAAATAAAGTTTTATAAATATGGAAGTTATTATGTTGAAATTTAAGTATGGATTTTCATCAAGGAAGTATATTTATGTTTTAAAGGTTGTTTATTTATATTAATATTTTGAAAGGTTAATTATTTAAATTATTATGATGGGTTGAAATTAATTATAATTATTTATCAATAAAGTTTCAAAGATTAATCATTAATATTTATAATAACACTGAAAGAAAATTATTATTATTTTATTAAGACTGTTTTGAAATTATTAATTATTATTTTAAGATGTTTTGAAGTCAATAAATATTTATTTATACCGTTTATTATTATATAATAGTGTTTTAAAGTAAATTATTACAATTTATTTATAAATGTTTTCGAGATTTATAAATAGGGTTTTAGAATTAGGTGTGGGTTTTATAAGACAAATCTTATAACATGGTTTGGAAAACTTAATGGAAGATTTGAAAAAGGGTAAAACGAGTTTTATAAATGGTCTTCGTTATGTTTGAAATGAGTTTATAGATTTATAAAAGGAGCTTTATAAATGGTCTTATGAATTTCTAAAGGGTTTATAAATGATTTAGGAATGTACAAAAGGGAGTTAGAATTGTGTAAAAAGGAAATGAGGTTATAAACGGGTTTTAGAAATTTATAAAGGAATTTATAAATCTATTATAGAATTATGTAAAAAGGAAATCTTTCTCTATTTTTTTGAATATACTTATACCATTGAGATAAGTATATGGATATTTCCCAAGTATTGAAACTATAAGGGTTTGTGAATGAATCTTTGTAAAATTAGTTTGGTACAAATACTTACAAAGTGATTTTAGTTAATGAAAAGATTTAGTAAAAGAGACTTGTGGTTGCTTATGTGCTTAACCAATGTTGGTTTTACCTATGGAATAAATCCTTAATTTGGATGTTTGTTTATGGATAGTTAAATAACCGACTATCAAATAAGGATCCAAAAGGTAACTTTGGAAATATCAAGGAGAAATACGTGAGTTATATGGCACAGTCATATCTGATGATTTTGTACTGTGCATATAAATCTCGTTTCATTCTCCTAGGACAGACGATAATGGAATCTATCCACTAATGGTTAGGAGGTGATCTTTAGTCTTATCTTTGACTATTTATTTCCTAAAGAACCGGGGTTGAGTTTACCGGAAATTATCAAATGTTGTTTCGGAAAGACTGAGATCAGACATGTTGTCCGAGAACCAATTCGAACTTCCACAAGCGTTTTGAATTGGAATTTCCTGAAGAAAATAAAAATGGAGCTTTTGAAGTGCAAGGGCTACTTATTACTAATCCTAAGAGTGATTCGAAAATAGATGTGATAGAAATGGTGCATTTAGTTTCGTTCGGTCCCAGAACGAACTTGTATGGATGAATGATGGCATTGCATTGTTGCTTGGAGGGCAGTTTTAGCATTCCAAGTGGGAAATGCTATGTAGAGATAAAGCATAGCCTGAAGCCTCACCAACCGAGAAATGACAAAAATCGAAAATGCAACTGGACCAAGTAGATCGCTCCCATCAAGGCATGGTCATTCCAAATCTAGATCGATTAATATCTACTCATGTATGCTTCGGGGACCAATAACGAAAGGAGTGATGATATTAGGTACTACTAGTCAAGTGGCAGGCTAGTCCTATGTTGCGAGGGTACAAGATCTTCTTGTCAAACCCCAGTGCATTTTATCTTGAGATGTACGATCGGTGTGACAACCCGAAAATTTTGAACGTTTGAATTTGAAATATTTAATTGATTTTAAATATTTGAAATTTAATTTAATTCAAATATCAGGATTTTTTTGGCAATTAAATTATTAAACTTAAGGGAAAGTTAATTTAAAGGACAAAGATTTGTATATTTTTTGCCTTAAGGACACAACCTCAATATTTTTACCGCAAGGACAAATATTCTTCTAAAAATTATTCATAAGGACAAACATTTTCCAAAAATATTCATAAGGACAACAAAACTGCTACCGAGCTAAGAACTGATACCTAAAAACTACTACCGATAACTACAAACTGATACCTAAAAACTGCTATGAATAACTAAAAACTGATACCTGCAGAAAGTGTCCTTCAGGATAAAATATTGAAGGTCTGTCCTTGAGGCTAAAAAGCTGTGAAATTTTGTCCTTAACAATAATTTCTTGTAAACTTAATTATTGAAGTTGGGTAAAATGTTGAATCTTGATTATTAAGCTGATTAAAAATATTTCAAAGGCTTAGAAAATTTATATTGATAACACTGAAGATAATGGAAGCTTCAGAATTGAATTTGAAAATGATTTGTTCAGTTTTGAATTTATATCGTTTAAATCGATATTTAAAAATAGCCTTCCGAGGGACAGTCTCCTCAGAATTCGACGAAACTAATTCCATTGGATCTGTAATAATGAATTATTATCGGATTTCATTTTTCGTAGCATTTGGAGTTGTTGTGTGAGCGTATGATAGATAAATGCGCTGAAAATCTATATTGAAATTCAATTCAATAAAAGTCCAAAAAGGCTATCTTCTCCATACGATCAAATTTAGCCTCTAAACCTTTTCCATTACGTTCAGAATATGGTTTAACCTTATAAACGCCTAGTGGCACGCCTCGATTGGAGATCAAGTTTTTGAGTTGCATTTGTAGGGATGATTTAAATTTGGATATTTAAATTAAAATTATAAATAATAATTGTGCAAGCCCTTATTCTGCTTCTCAACACGTATATGCCTTTTCAAACACGTGTTCTTATTTGTGAACACGCATCATCTTTTTTTTATTATTCATTTCAGCCGAGCATTTGTTTTAAAAAAAAGAAAAAACAAACGAAACTTTATTTTATCGTTCGTTTAAATAAAAAAATGGCCGAGCTTTCATCTTTACATTCTTCGATCCCCTCTCCTCTTTCATTATCTATCGCGAGAGAAAAAATAATAGAATTCGAGAAAAACAGAAGCCGATCATCTTCAAAAAAATTAATGGTCGTATATGAGGGAAATCGAGCCTAGGCTCGAGCGAAATTAATTGAGAGAGGGTTGCGCGATTAAATCACGACGGCAAAAGCGTGAAAGACGGAGGGCTACGCTCGACGGCGGCATGGCGAGATCGGCGTCAGGAGAGGAACGAGATCGAAATCGATTTGTACATCAACGAATTGATTCGCGTGTCGTGGTTCGCCGTGGCCTTGGATTCATGCGCGAACAATGGGGGAAAAGGTCTCACAAGGGATTGTCTGGTGTTTGTGCCATGGTCGATGGATTTAGGGTCGCGATGACGGTGATGTACAGGCGAGTGCGTTACCACGAGTTCGAGACAATGCTGGGCAGTGTAGGTATTTTATTTTAATTTTTTTAGTTAAATTTTATATATGTATACGCACAATATTAAAAAAAAAATACATAAATAATTTTTAAATTTACAGCACAACAATTTTTAATTTACAATAAAACAATTTGTATTAATATATTTTGATTTATTCGATTATGTTAAAAATAATTTATTAAGGTAATAAATTTGTTCAATACACTTAGCTAATTTATTTAGTTACTAAAGAAGAAATTGGTTTAAATTAAAATATCAGTTGATTAAACTATTAAACAGTAATTGATTACTTGATTTGTTCGAATATTAATAAAAATCAACTAATGTTTATACAAGGTCAAAAACGTGAAGAAAACAAGTCGAAATGGAAATGGATTGCGAAACAAAGCAAGGTGAGATCTTCTCACTCAATTGAAATAATTGGAATTTCAGTTATTGATTAATTGTTTGGTTGTGATAGTATATATGATAGCGTGTGTGTGTGTGTGTATTGGAGTGATTGATTTCCCGCATTGTATAGCGAATGAGACCCTATGTGCCGTATAATAGTGGATGATGTTATTTAATCCCATATACTGCGATATTCCACCTCGAAGTGGAATTGGTATTTAATTGTTATGCTAACATCTGTTTATGCGGGGAAACATATTGGAGATCCAACTGGATTCTCAAATATTTGAATCTGTTTCAATATTGTTTGTTGATTTATTTATAATATGTGTATGATTATATTTGTGATTGAAATCGTTGAAGGCTATGGTTTAGCCGAATATATTTTTGGTATCGTAGGATACCAGAAATAAATAAAATTGGACTTCTGAAATTTAAGTAGAAAGTTTATAGTTAAATTTATTTTTGAGAATTGGATAAATTTAAAAGAAGGAATTTTAAAAGGATAAGGTTTTATTTTTGAAATCCCGTTGAATAAATTCAAAAAATATGGGAAAGGATTTTAATCAATGGATTTGAGTAATATTATTCGAAAGTTAAAGAATTTATTTAAAATCCGAATTTTAAATAGTTTGGAAGAGATAAAAGAATTTATTTTAAAAGGAAATAAATATAGAAATCCAATTTGGTATTTAATTTGGTGTTTGAAATGATTTTGGAAATCAATTTGAAAATTGATTTGGTGTTTGAAAATTAATCCTTTGGAAATCAATTTGGAATTTGATTTGGTGTTTGAAATAAATTTGGAAATCCATTTGGAAATTGATTTGGTGTTTAAAAATAAATCTTTGAGAAATCAATTTGGAAAATTGATTTGGTGTTTGAAATAAATTTGAAATCAATTTGAAAATTGATTTGGTGTTTGAAAGTGAATATTTGGAAATCAATTTTTAAAATTGTGCATCAGTGGACATTTAGAAATTTAAATTCACAATAGGAATTTATAAAGGGAAGGGAAATTTGTTTTTAAAAATAAATATTTGGTTATTTTTAAAAGCGTGGAAAGAAATTTACGGATTTGGAATGTAGATTGAGCCGAGAAGAATTTATTAATTGATTTGAATGGAATATTTTGAAATGGAAAGCGTATGTTCCCTGGAAAGTCAAGTATGTTTTTAAAAGCAGCTTTCGGACGTAAATTAAAAGTTCTAGAGTTGGTTTTAAAAGAATATTTTGGAGAAATTATTTTCTTAAGTTATTTTGAAAATATTTAAACTAAATATTTAATTAATTAATTATAGATTTGATTATTAAAAGATTTAATTGATATTTGTTTTAGAAAATGGTTATTTAAATAGTTATATCCTATCTACTAATTTTATTATAAAATTAGTTTGGACTTGAAGTTTTATATTAGATACTGGTATAATGTTTTCATAGCTAATATTTAAATAAGTGTTTAGAAATAGTTTATATTCTACATGTTTCCATGTATATTTTGGATAAGTCATTTAAATTATTTTAGAAGTATTTGAACTCGGCAAAAAATTTCAGTGGAAATAAATATTTGGAAATATATTCCGCGTGAGGAAAGTGAAATTTGTTTTCAAAGGGTTGAAATGTGAAACTATATCTTGCAATGATATTTTGAAAATAAATAATTGGGGGTAATTTATTTAAATCTTGGTGAATGTTGTGAATATTATTTGATAGTCAAATAACCGACTATCAATATTGGCCTTTAAATGGCGTTTGAATTTCGATGCGACCGAGGGTCGAATTCCAAATGGATATTCGAAAACCACATCGAATCTTTGTGATGGATCTTTTTTTTAAAAGATCAAAGTGGAAATTTGTTGTGATTTACTTGAAATCTGAATGTAACACTTATTTTTAAAATAAGCGCTCGTTATTCGGATTAGCCGGGAGAGGACTTTGTGTCATAAAACCCATTCCAAATAATGGTACGACGAAATGGTATTCCATTTGAAGATGTTGTTGAAGACTGTGTATTTTCGAAAATGAAAGGATTACCTGTCGAATGTCTCTACACTGAGTTGCTTCGGTATAGAGATTTTATCACCCTTTGTGATGGGGAGTCCAGACGTAATTAGTGAATATTCGGATTTGCAAGGGCTTCTTTGAAGTGCCTTCGGTCCCTTTCGATCCCAGAATGGACTTGTATGGATGTGTGTCTGACGTTACACTTTGAGATGTAAAGATGGTTTCTATCAAATACATTTCTGTTGGTGGTGAAGAATTTATTCTCTCAGCTTAACACCCTTCTCTGAGATGTACGAGCTCAGAAGTTATGTAATTGATGGTTACTAGTGATACATTCCCAATTTGGTAATGTGGCATACGATGTGTTGTTGATCAAAGCATGGCATGTGTGTAAAGCGTAGCTTTGTGGACGAGACTTTGTCAAACCTCACAACCCGGAAATGGTCGAAACAGGAAGGATGTAGCAAGGTTATTTGGGGGTAGCGCCCCTTGAGGGTATGTACATTTTCTTTTGGAAAATGGTTGTATCATGGTATGGAGCCTGGATATTTAACCTATGTGGTTGCTGCAAATTTATTAATTTGTGGTTGTTGCTTTATGGTTGAGGATCCTCGGATAAAGGTCGATAACGACCGGGGGATGGCATACTCGTGTAGTAATTACCAAGTTACAGAGATAACCTAGCCTTGTGTTGGCAGAGATCCGGTTAGGTTCTCGGGGCATCCCTCCAGAGGCGTTCCCATGTTGCATAGGAAGTTCCTTAGCCTGACCATTTGTTGGAAATCCAAAAAAACAATATGCGACCTGTACGGTTTTAGTTGTATAACCTGCCATGGAATGTGGCGGTAACCTGCTATTGAACATGGTAGCTATAGTAGGTATACAATAATGGTTATATGCTGGCTAAGATTAATATTATACTTTCGAAATGTTTTCCACACTATGCACTAATAATAATAATAATAATATCAAAGGGATTTGCGTATCAAGCATGTTTGACTATCATAAGGAGAAATCTCCTCCAATTCTGCGTTTGCATTGTGTGTGCGGTGGAAGGCCTTATGGTAGTTTCATTTTCCAAAAGCATAGCAGATTTCTTTTTATTTTCTTTGTGAAAATAATTGCTTTTAAGATATCACACCAGTCCCTTGACTGACCTGGAGTTCATCGTTCCCTTTCTAAACTCTAGGTGCCCACAATTTTCCACACGGGCAGCCTACAGTCAGATTATCAGTTATGTTGGAGCGAAATTAGAAAAGACGCTGTGGAGATCAGGAACAAGCTGGATGGCGAAGCGTATCAATAATATATAATATTCCTTTTCCCTTGTTTTGTTGTGTCGTTGTAAACTCTGATAGTGTGATGTATAAACTGATATAGTGCTTTTGTTTTAAAGATTATTAATTTATCTTTATATATTGTTCCGCTGCGAAATGTAAGATTCTGTTATTGTTTCTGTTTCTTCTTCTATCTTCTTCTTCTTTAACCCTAATGGATCAGTTTTTCGGCATTCGATTTTTCGGCATTCGATTTTTCGGCATTGGAGACAGTGGGCGTATTGATGTCGACTTTCGTACGTCGAAAAATCAGGTCGTTACAGAGTGGTATCAGAGCATTTGGTTAAGCGACAACCTTGGCTTTGGAGGGGATTACTCATTAGAGATAGAGTCAGTAGTACTCTTGAATGAGTTTGAGTGTAATAATAGACATGAACGTGTATTTGTTAGTGAATTTAAATTTTCTTTTGTATTGTGTTGACTTATCGGTTGATTGTTTATAGATTCTGGTCGGTGTAGTTTGGCCAACTGTAACGATAGGGGTTTCTAAACTCTTAAACGAGATAAACCAACACGGTATTGTTTTTAAATCGGGTGAATGAGATAATCTTACCCAAACTATATTTATAGAAAAGAGATCATTTTCCGTAAATTATTATAGTATATGGTTGCTTGATTGTTAGGAAGTGATAATATTAAATTATTATCATTGATTATTGAATATTGAATTGAAATCATAACGAAGAACTAAGAAAATAAATTCATATACAAGTGGGATTTGTAAATATAAATTTTAAATGTAATTTATATTTTGAAATAGAAATCCAGAGAAATATTTGAAAGAATTTGAAAGGATATGAAAATTTTGAAATTTGGAAAAGACTAAATTCCCTTCGAGTTTGAAAATGGTTTACAAAGGTATTGGAAAAATGTTTTTGAAGGGATGAAAGCACTAAACTCTATTTAGTCGTTGGAAAATAATTCCGATGATGATCGCGACATCATCGGTGTTCATTTTCGAGTTTCCAAGAGAGGAATTGCTGCCAAAATATTTTGAAATCGTTGGCAAAATTGGGGTTTGGTTCTGGGAATTCAAAAGATAATTTGAACTGATTTCAAAAATGATTTTGAAATGTTGGAAAAACTCTAGAATCTGATAAAAACAGTAATGGAATAAAATTTATTAAGGTGGAAAATAAAATTGTGAATGAATAAATAAATTTACAAATGCAAGTAAATGAAATCGAAACTGAATGTTGAAATTCATTTCGAATTTGTAAGTAAATGGAATTATAATTGGAATTGAATTTGATTTGTGATAAACAAAGTGAAATGGAAAATTTGTCAAACTAAAACAAATGAAGCAAAGTATTGAGATAAAATTAGTAAGTGAAACTAATTGAAGGAACGACAAATTTAATATGGTTTGGAATGAATTGAATTCAATAATTATAAATGAAAGGTAAATTGAATTCATATGGAATTTGAAATCTAGTTTAAATATAAGTAGATATTAACCGAAGTGGCAAATTGAAAATAAATATAGGAAGTATGTAAAATACTTATATCAAACTTAAAAAGACAAATGGTATAATTCTTAAGTAAATTTGATATACACAAAGTTGATAAGTGAATGAAGGATAAACTGGAAATTGTGATATGGTAATTAAGAATAAGCAAATGAAAATCAATGTGGATAAAAGAAAATAAAAATTGATATAGCTAATAATTAATTAAAATAAATACGTAGGATATATGTATATCACTTTATTCACATAGCGATTTGATCCTGAATTCGAGCACAGAATTTTGAGGTAGTTATATCAATCCGATTTGGAAATTTTCACTCGATTTTCGACAATGAACCTGGATTTGGATTTTTGGTTGATTCTGGAATTTCTTTATCACAGTTTATGGCTATGCAAGGAGAATGATGGTTTCTGATCAAGAAACCATATTTGAGTCCGTACAAGGAAATCGGGTGGACGATACTAGTTCGGAAGTGAAATTGTGCGATCGGGTGAGCGATCGAATTTGATATTACGTACGAATGATATACAGACATCGTACGGGTTTGAATGAAATGAATATTGGAATTTCATAAAAGAAATGTATAAAATGGTTTTGAATGTTGTGATTAGACATTATTATTAAGAAAGATATATAGGTGTTAAAAGAAAAAGGGAATTGGGATTTTGATTTCAAAGATAAATTGAATTGCTCGAAAAAGGTATGTAATTAAATTTCAGTATGAAATTTGATGATTTTATTGTCTAGCCGCTTGGCATTTCATTTTCTTTTTGAAATCTGAGGGGCCGTTGTGGCATTTTGTAGTCATACTGAGCTAGCCGCGCAAAGGAGACACTGGCGAAATTTTTCAAAAAAATTTAAGGAGATAGAAAAATTTTGAGAAAATTTTAAAAGTTTAAATTTTGAATTTAAATTTCATATTAAATTGTTGAGAAAACAATATTGTTTGGAAATAGTGGAAGATTTTGAAAAGTTAGTTAAAATGATAATGGGTCTTTAATAAAAAAGATTTGTTTTGACAAGTTGATAAAACTGTTTAGTTTTGGGAAAAAGATAATCGGGTTAAGGATCATTCTTCTTAATTTGCAATTTCGGGACGAAATTCTTCAAAGGGGGAAGAATGTAACGACCTGGAAATTTTAGATGTTTGAAATTGAAATATTTAATTAAATATTTGAAAGTTAGTTTAACTTGAATTTCAAATATTAGGATTTATTTGGCAATTAAATTATTAAATTTAATTATTGAAGTTGGGTAAAATGTTGAATCTTGATTTTTAAGCCGATTAAAAATATTTCAAAGGCTTAGAAAATTTATATTGATAATACTGAAGATAATGGAAGCTTCAGAATTGAATTTGAAAATGATTTGTTCAGTTTTGAATTTATATCGTTTAAATCGATATTTAAAAATAGCCTTCCAAAGGACAGTCTCGGAATTCGATGAAACTAGTTCCGTTGGATCCGTAATAATGAATTATTATCGGATTTCATTTTTCATTGCGTTTGGAGTTGTTGTGTGAGCGTACATAGATAAACGTGCTGAAAATCTATATTGAAATTCAATTCAATAAAAGGTCCAAAAAGCTATCTTCTCCATATGATCAAATTTGACCTCGAAACATTTTCCATTGCGTTCGGAATAGGGCTTTAACCTTATAAATGCTTAGTGGCATGCCTCGATTGGAGATCAAGTTTTTGAGTTGCATTTGTCAAGTTGATTTAAATTTGAATTTGAAATTTAAAATTATAAATAATAATTGTGCAAGCCCTTATTATGCTTCTCAACACGTACATGCCTTTTCAAACACGTGTTCTTCTTTGTGAACACGCGTCATCTTTTTTATTATTATTATTCATTTCAGTCGAGCATTTGTTTTAGAAGAAAGAAAAAACGAACGAAACTTTTTTTATCGTTCGTTTAAATAAAAAAAAGGCCAAGCTTTCATCTTTACATTCGGCGATACCCTCTCCTCTTTCATTTTCAATCGCGAGAGAGAAAAAATAATCGAATTCGAGAAAAATAGAAAATGATCCTCTTCGAAAGCAATAATGGCCACGTAGGGGGGAAATCGAGCCTGGGCTCGAGCGAAATCAATTGAGAGAGGGTTGCGCAATTAAATCGCAATGGCGAAAGCGTGAAAGACGGAGGGCTGTGCTCGGCGGCGGCATGGCGAGTTCGGCGTCAGGAGAGGAACGAGATCGAAATAGATTTCATACATCCACGAATTGATTCGCGTGTCGCCGTGGCCTTGGATTCATGCACAAATAATGGGGAGAAAGGTCTCATAAGGGATTGTATAGTGTTCGTGCGATGGTCGATGGATTTAGGGTCGCGATGATAGTGAGTTACAAGCGAGTGGGATGCCGCGAGTTCGAGACAATGCTGGGCTGTGTAGGTATTTTATTTTAATTTTTTTAGTTAAATTTTATATATGTATACGCACAACAGTAAAAAAAAATATATACATAAACAATTTTGAAATTTACAGTACAACAATTTTTAATTTACAGTAAAACAATTTGTATTAATATATTTTGATTTATTAAGATATGTTAAAAATAATTTATAAAGGTAATAAATTTGTTCAATATACTTGGCTAATTTATTTAGTAACTAAAGGATAAATTGGTTTAAATAAAAATGTCAGTTGATTAAACTATTAAACAGTAATTGATTACTCGATCTGTTCGAATATTAATAAAAATCATCTAATGTTTATTCAAGGTCAAAAACATGAAGAAAACAAGTCGAAATGGAAATGGATTGCGAAACAAAAGCAAGGTGAGATCTTCTCACTCAATTGAAATAATTGGAATTTCAGTTATTGATTGATTGTTTGGTTGTGATAGTGTATATATATATATATATATATATATATATATATATATATATTGGAGCGATTAATTTCCCGCATTATATAGCGGTTGAGACCCTATGTGCCGCATAATAGTGGATGATATTATTTAAGCCCTATACCGCAATATTCCACTGAAGTGGAATTGGTATTTAATCGTTGTGCTAACATCTGTGGATGCAGGGAAACAAGTTGGAGGGATCCAACTGGATTCCTCGAATATTTGAATTTGTTTCAATATTGTGTGTTGATTTATTTATAATCTTTGTATGATTATATTTGTGACTGAATCGTTGAAGCCTATGGTTAGCCGAATATACTTTTGGTATCGTAGGATACCAGAAATAAATAAAATTGGAGTTTTGAAATTTAAATAGAAAGTTTATAGTAAAATTTATTTTTGAGAATTGGATAAATTTAAAAGAAGGAATTTTAAAAGGATAAAGTTTTATTTTTGAAATCCTATTGAATAAATTCCAAAAATATGGGGAAGGATTTTAATAAATGAATTTGAGTAACATTATTCAAAAGTTGAAGAATTTATTTAAAATTCGGATTTTAAATAGTTTGGAAGAGATAAAGGAATTTATTTTAAAAGAAAATAAATTTAGAAATCAAATTTGGAATTTAATTTGGTGTTTAAAATGATTTTGGAAATCAATTTGAAAATTGATTTGGTGTTTGAAAATAAATCCTTTGGAAATCAATTTGGAATTTGATTTGGTGTTTAAAATAAATTTGGAAATCCATTTGGAAATTAATCTGATGTTTAAAAATAAATCTTTGGGAAATCAATTTGGAAAATTGATTTGGTGTTTGAAATAAAATTGATTTGGTGTTTGAAAGTGAATATTTGAAAATTGATTTTTAAAATCGTGTATCAGTGGATATTTGGAAATTAAATTCACAACGAGAATTTTTAAAGGGAAGGGAAATTCTTTTTAAAAAATAAAAATTTGGTTATTTTTAAAAGTGTGGAAAGAAATTTACGGATTTGGAATGTAAATTGAAATAAATCGAGAACGATTTATTAATTGATTTAAATGGACCATTTTGAAATGGAAAGTGTATGTTCCCTAGAAAGTCGAGTATGTTTCTAAAAGCAGCTTTCGGATATAAATTAAAAGTTCTAGAGTTGGTTTTAAAAGAATATTTCGGTGAAATTATTTTCTTAAATTATTTTGAAAATCTTTAAAGTAAAGATTTATTTAATTAAATATAAAAGTGATTATTTAAATATTTAATTGATATTTTTTTAGAAAATGGTTATTTAAATAGTTATACCCTATCTACTAATTTTATTTTAAAATTAGTTTAGACTTGAAATTTTATATTAGATAGTGGTATAATGCTTTCATAGCTAATATTTAAAAAATGTTTAGAAATCGTTTTTATTCTAAATGTTTCCAAATATATTTTGGATTAATGATTTAAATTATTTTAAAAGTATTTGAACTCGGCAAAAAATTTCAGTGGAAATAAATATTTGGAAATATATTTCACATGAGGAAAGTGATTTGAAATTTGTTTTCAAAGGGTTGAAATGTGAAATTATATCTTGCGAAGATATTTTGAAAATAAATAATTGGAGGTAAATTATTTAAATCTTGGTGATTATTGTGAATATTGTTTAATAGTTAAATAACTGACTATCAATATTGGCCTTTAAACGGCGTTTGAATTCCGATGCGACCGAGGGTCGGATTCCAAATGGATATTCGAAAACCACATCGAATCTTTGCGATGGATCTTTTGTTTAAAAGATCAAAGTGGAAATTTGTTGTGATTTACTTGAAATCTGAATGTAACACTTATTTCTAAAATAAGCGCTCATTGTTCGGATTAGCCAGAAGAGGACTTTGTGTCATAAAACCCATTTCGAATAATGATACGATGAAGCGGGATTGCATTGGAAGTTGGCGTTGAAGACCGAGTATTTTCAAAAATGAAAGGATTACCTGTCAAATGTCTCTACACTGAGTTGCTTCCGTATAGAGATTTTATCACCCTTTGTGATGGGGAGTCTAGACGTGATTAATGAATATTCGGATTTGCAAGGGCTTCTTTGAAGTGTCTTCGGTTCTGTTCGATCCCGGAACGGACTTATATGGATGTGTGTATGACGTTACACTTTTAGATGTAAAGTTGGTTTCTATCAAATACATTTCTATTGGCGGCGGAGAATTTATTCTCTTAGCTTAACACCCTTCACTGAGACGTATGAGCACAGAGGTTATATGGTTGATGGTTACTAATGAATTGAGAAATTTAATATTTTAGGTCATAATTGGTGGGAATGTAAATTTAATAGAAACCTAAATTTATATTTTAGGTCGTAATTGGTGAATTGAGAAATAAGTTCAAAAGAGGTATTTGATGGAATTGTTTAATAAATAAGAATTGTTTTTTTAGTATTATAAACTTAGGTATAATTGAAATTGCTTCTAACAGAATATAATAGAAAGGGAAATATTATAAATAAATGGTTAGAAACTTAAGTAAACAATTATGAGGCTAAGAAATATGATTTAAGCATAATTACTATAAATAAATGAATGATAATAAATGAGGGTGTGTAATAATAAAGGAATGAATAAATATATAATGCAATAAAAGAAGAAACTGACATGACAATTATAAATGAAAATGAATATTTGGAAGTAATAAATGAAAATTGAAATAAACATTGAACCAATAAATAAAAGTAAAAGTTGTAAAATAAGTAAATGTAAATTTTATGAATCCTTAGATGAATAGAAAGAGGAATGAAGCAATAAATGTTATGAGATGAAATTTATAAGAATGAGACTGAACTAGGCAAATTGGTGATTATCATCAATTGTTTACCCATTTGTTTCATCTATTGAATTAGTTTTAAATCCATTAGAATAAAACGTAACTAAAAACCACGTCGATGAAAATTTAGAGGAAATTTGAGAATATTAATGCAATAACTACAAACCAATGTAAATTGCATCCTTTTGATAATAATACACTGAACAATATAACTATTGGTTGATTTAAAGTATAGAAAGCAAGATTTATTAATTTAATTGAAGTATAAAATTCAAATAATTGAATTTATTGCAAAATAAATGGAAAGAAAAATATATAACACTACAATTGATAAATTTATCAATTTTTAATTTACATCTAGACTTGTTTAAATTTTTGTAAATGGTTAAGAAAGATAAAAGTGATAAAATTGTCAATTATAAAATTGGAATTAAAAAATTGATTTAGTTAATCGATTTTATTTATTTATTTAATTAGTGTAAAAGTAGCCATTTTGGCCACTGACTCGGATTTCGATTTAACCAGTTTCATCGGATCCATAACAGTGAATTATTGTAGGATTTCAAGTTTCGTAGCAATCGGACTTGTCGTTTGATCGTACGGACTCGAAACGCCTTGAAATTAATGAAATTGAAATCAATTTGAAATAGTTTGATTTTTTCATAACTTCTTCATACGATGGAATTTGGACGTGAAACTTTTTCCATCGCGTTTAAAATATTTTAAAATGCCTATTTTGATATATTGGTTTACCCAATTTCGCTCCGGGGTCAGAACGGGCTTTTTGGGCCACTTTGTCGTTAGCGCGTATTCAACCCGATCTATTTATTCTATTTCAACTTTCTCTATAAATATCCTACTATAAACCCTAGCTGCCCTAAATTCTCATTTGTCTGTACGCAAATTCATTCTATTCCTCCTCTTCCTCAATGGTAGACAAAATTCTATATTTCCAGATCAAATTGAAAATAAAATCCAAAGCATAAATTTCAAAATCCTCAGAAAAATATAAAAAATATATTTGTTGAAGCTCTTGAAGTGCGTAATCTCCCGATGCAATTCGTTTTTCGATTCGAGTTTCGATGTGGCCAGAAATCGACGAAGTAATCTCGGTCGTTCGTTTGTCGTTGTCGGATTGTGCGGTGGATCTACGTCGATGTGTCGATCGGAGATTGCTGGCGTGTAGAGGACATCGGCCAGCTTCAATCCATGCCATTCGCTGGTCGAAAGGGTCTTCGAGTTCTTCAGAAATTTCGTTTAAACGTGCGGCATCAGTTGGCGATCTGAGAAGCCGGAACGGCTGCGCCTCTGGCCGTGGGAGCGACGTCAGGTGGCGAGTGAGATGCCACGTCCTGATGTGGGTGAAACGCGTACTGGTGGCGGCAATAATTGCGAATGGAGGTGGCGGCTTCTAGGGTTTTGTTTGATCGCGGGCGTACTGGGAGGAAGAAGGGGCCTGCTGATTTGTCGCGTGCATTACTTCCTGATGACGTGGCTTTCTTTATTTTGGGGTGAGTGGTTTTCTTTTGTTTTGTTTTAATTTAAATTTCAATCGTTCAAACGCGTATAACTTCCACATACGATATCCGTTTTACGCGCGATTTTTTTTGCTAGGATCATATTGGAATTTCGGATTTTATGACCTTGGTTTGGGCAAATTTGGAGACTGTGAAATTTTGGGTTTAAATTCAATTTAAATTCAAAAGGTGAGTGTTTTAACTCACTCACAACTTCAAAAATTCTTATGTTTGTTAAATTAAATTTGAATGTGACTAGAAATTTATTTATGACTGTTTGGCATATTTTTAATCATCGTCTCAGCTAAATTGCATTTATTTAATTTAAATTGTCGTTTACTTATTCACTACATATAAACTGCCAGTTAAATTGTTATTTATTTATTATTGCATATAAACTGCCAGTTAAACAGTTATTAATTTATCATTGAATATAAACTGCTAATTAATTCCTGATGATTATTATCCTTCTATAATGATGCTATTGTTTGAATTGGATGATGATTGTGATAAATGGTTGATGGTTGATATTGGATGAATGAATGTTGTATTTTATATTGTTATAAACCGCAAGTTATTACGCATTTTCATTTCATTCGGGATTGCGGTTTGAAATGATATAACAACCGCATTTTTATTTTAAATTGCGGATTGAAATGATAAATATCCGTATCACTTGACCGTAGGATAGAAAATTATATACAGGCACTGCGGTGTGTATATATATATAAAATATATTGAAATGTTTTCTATGGTTTTGGCAAAGAATATACGGTTTAATAAATATTAATTTTTGATATTATATAAATATTATTTTATATATATAGTTAAATTCTTGAATTTAAGCTATGTATAATTGGTTTAACAAAAATAAGTTGAATAACGGAGTTTGATTGTTTTATTAATATATGGGTAAGTACCTATTTAAGATATTGTATATATAGAGTTTTGATGACTTAAATAAAAATTTAGCTGGAAGATAATTATGAAATTGGTTTAAATTGAAGGATTTAAGAACTTGACTTGAAAAAAATGGATGTGAAATTTTAATCAAAATTGAGATTTTTATAGGGTATGATTTTATAACTTGATTTTGGGTTAAAGTGATTTAGAGAAATATCGAGTTGATTTAAATGAATATATCAAGTTAATAAATTTAAAGAACATCCAGTTATTTGAAGTTTAAAGGTTTCTACTTAAATGATGTTGATTTATTAAGTAAACATTTCAAACCTAAATAATAAAAAAAAATTGAATTTGATATATATGGAATTATCAAAAGAATTAGTTTTGAATTGGTGGAATATTTAAAGCTTTGAAATATATGAATTGAAATGGTTTATTTGGAGTTTAAATCGATATTTGGAAAATATTATGAAATTTAAAGAAGCTATTTTATTATATAAAGTAATATAGTATTTAAACCATTTAAGTATTATAAGTCATGTTTTCAAAGCTACGGGTTTCAAGGTATATAGATTTGAAAGTGTTATGATTTTGGAAAAAAGGATATATTTTGAAATAAAATGATATCATATTAATTTGGGTTTTTAAAAAGGAAATGATATCGTATTTACATGGTTTTGAAATGAATATTTATTCTGGTTTAAAATATAAACTATTTTTAAAATGACCACGGTGTTGTAATAACGTTTGGTTGTTGAAGAGACCGGCATCGGAAGTTTTCATACTCTCTGCCAACTCCGAAAACCACTTTAACAACCGTGTACGCGGTGGAGATTCCAGAATGAAGTAGGATAGTGGCGGCGTTTCATTTGAGGTAAATACGTGGACCCAACTCCCGTGAGTTGGCATAAGGTGGCTAAAACAAGAGCGATCGACGGGTTAAGAAGGCAGCCCCTTTTATCAGACACATCCCTTCGATATTCTACTCTGACTTTGGATTTATTTGATGGCCACTTTTGATTTCTTTGATTTGGAGGTGTGGCTTGAGGTGGGCGGTAGCTGCGGCTATGCGTTACCACCGACCCGGAAGCGTAGTTGGTATATTTACCCTGGTATTGCCTCGTTGTGCCGTGTCAGCTACCCTAGCGCGCCTTATACGATTTTGGTTTTGTACCATACCTATGGAGTGCCCTCTGACGACGCCCAGTACGGGGGAGATTACGGTATAGTATAGACTATGAGAATATATAAATGTGTTAAGGTGGAAAATGTAAAGCCTTAACGCTATTTAAAAGTAAATTTATTTTATAATTAGACACTATTATAATAGCGGAATATACTACATATGTTTGCGCAAATAATGGGCAAACACCTCCAAGTCGTATGATTTAGTTGATCATATGTTGTTCTTAGTGATTTGGGTTATTTATACAAATATATAAAATAGATGGACTAAACTGTAAAAGACACACAGATTTATAGTGGTTCGGCCAGAATGTGCCTACGTCCACTTTATATGTTATTCTCCTTTTCTGTTCAGATTACAAGTACAAAGCTTTGATTACAAGTATCTGAAAGTTGTTTGAAAGTTCTATCCGTGCTTGAGCTCTCGAACTTGTCTGCCATTGTTGTACCCCTGCCCCTCTATTTATAGAGTGAGGCTGGAGGCAGGGGTCCTGGATGTATATAGCAGCTGGTGGGCCTGGGCTGATGCAATCTGGCCTGGCAAAGTTGGTCCGGAACGCCTTGATTTGGTGGGACTTGGTCCGGTGGTGAGTGATCCGGTGATGGTTGGTTGGAGTTTGATTCGGCTATGTATAGGAAGTGTGTTTTACCGGTTAGTGCTTGGGAAAGGAGTTGGTTCGGTAGTGAGGGCGTAGCTTGGTCCGGTGGTGAGTGCGTAGCTTGGTTCGGTGGTGAGTGGTTCGGCAGTGCCTAGAGGTGAGTTGGTTTGGCAGTGCCTAGAGGTGAGTTGGTTCGGCAGTGCCTAGAGGTGAGTTGGTTCGGTGGTTGGAGAGGCTTTGGTCCGGTAGTTGGCTGGTTCGGTAGGGACAGGGAAAGGAGATGGTTCGGTGGTAGGTGAGTTGGGATTTGGTATTGATCCGGTGATCTCGGTCCGGTGACGAATTGGTTCGGTGGGGCCTTGGATCGGTGGTGTGAATTCGCCCAACATTTGCCCCCCAAAGTGGGGGCACATGCCTGCATGTGTCGCGCTTTGTTTTCTTGCAGTTGGGATAGCCTTATTTGGTTCTAAGTGTCGAACCGTTTGGTCCGGTTATCCCGTGCTCGCCTATAAGTAGGGGCATCATGCCACTGTTATTCCTTTACCGTTTGAGATAGCCGAATCAATTGAGTGCCGAATCAAACTTGACTGTTCGAAACAGCCGAATCAACCAAGCACCGAACCACACTTAACTGCCGAACCAGGTGAGCGTTCTTCTGTCGAATGAACTTTTATGGCTGGACTACCGAATGGGATAGGGGAGTTCGAATACCGAATGAACTTAAACATTTGAATTACCGGATGAACTTGGGGAGTATAAGGCCGAATGGACTTTTTCCTTGCTTTACCGAATGAATTCGGGAGTTTGGGTGCAGAATGACTTTTTGGCCTTGAACTGCCGAATGTTCTTTTATGTTTTGAATTACGAGTGAAATTCCGGACTACATACACTTGCTCGTTTATATCTTCTGTTTTAACGATGTACTTTCTTGTGTTGCAGATAAATGTCTCATGAAGTGGAAACTCGATCAGATAAGAGTTTCCACTTACAGAAAGAAGAGACTCCCACGTTGTGCCCCCAGCCCAGCCAGGACCGGGACGACAGGGACCCACCCCGAGATCACTAGTGGATGGATATGGCCCTCAGGAGCTCTTGAACTCTCCTCCTGACTGCTTTTCTAGCTCCCTCAAAGAGGAGCAGCTTGATGTTATATCTCGTTCTTTCGGGATTGATAGAGAACACATGGTGCTGCGAGGGAATGGAGTTATGCCGCATGACCCTCCTGAAGGATATTTTGCTTACAGCAGGTACCATTGTATGTGTGGAGCCATTCCCCCGATCAATGCTTGGATAGTCAGCTTCATCACCTACCTAAAGGTGGCCCCTTTCCAGCTTCAGCCCAACTCTTACGTTATCTTGGTGAGCCTATTCATCATTTTCCAGAGAAAATACGGGCGTCCCCCTTCCAACCGAAAGATCCAATATTTGTATAACTTGAGAGGCTACAAGAAGGGGTCTCCATACATCAGCTTGGAATCGGCCGTGTCCTTCAAGCCGGTCCTGGACTTATATTCGAAGTTCAGCATGTTCAAGAAAGAATGGTTTTTTGTCAAGGATGACTCTGTTTCTATCCGTCGCTTCACCTACGGCTGTAAGTTGAAGCTTATTTATAACTTCCGTTCTGATTGCAATGCTTCTTCTTATGTGTTTTTATTTCTTGCTAGCTATAGGTGGCTGTGCGGTCGTGGAGAACGATCGCCTGGTTCAGATGGCTGTTGAAATAGAAGCCATTTCGGGAAGGGAAAGGTCAGCTTCTTACCTGATCAGGAATGCTACTCTTCTGCAGCACAACTTGATTTTACCACGTCAGTCTGTGGTCAAGCAGAGAGACACAACCGAGGAGAGGGCTGCCAAAGCTAAAGGAGGGGCCACGACGAAGAGCGGCAAGAGGAAACCCTTCTTGATACCGCCAGTCGCCGGGGGGAAGAAGCTCAAGAAATCCGATGGACCCTCCCCTAGCACATATCCAGATGTTCCGGAGGAGGAAAACGTGGAGGAGGAGAGAGGCGGGGATGAGAGCGGAGGTGATGGAGAAGGTGATGATGGTGATGGTGGCGAAGGACAGAGCGGTGATGGAGCCGGGGCTTTGTCTTCTGGGCAAGCAGGGGAGATCCAAGAGTGGAAAGATGATGCTTTCCGCCATGCTTTTGAGGGGTTGGAGGAAGGATCGGCCTTGGTGGAGAAGCCAAAGAAAACTGATAGGGCCGGGACTGGTGCCGATCCATCTTCCAAGATCATTTCAGCTAGGGCAACTTCGGCGATTCAAGGTGAATTTTTGACTCCTCTTTTAACTCCACATGTTTCTTGGATTATAGTCCCGTGCATGCTTGTGACACTTGGTTTTTGTTCCAGGAACGGGTAAGGTGGCCAAGACATCAGACATTCGGCACCGTCTCGAACAATTCAAACTCCTCAAAGCTTCCGCTAAACCAAAGCCTCCGACAAGCCGTTCTGGGGACGTAGTCGGCTACCGTCCTCTTCTCGGAGTTATTGAAGAGGATATTCAAAAGAAAAAGAGGAGTCACTCCTTATTCGAACCTTCACCTAGTCCTTAGCCCCCAACCCAGCCTATTCATGATATCACGGGGGAGGTTACTGAGTTCATACCCTCTCCGCATCCGTCTGAGAATCCTACCGTTACTCAGATTGATCGTCCCGGCTTGGCTCGTAATCCATTTGCGGGTCATCCAGATCTAGATCCGGGTTCTCATGATATTTCCTTTGATGAGCTTACCGGTGAGCACCTTCTCCCTCGCAATCCTATGGTAAGGGTGCTTGATGAGGCCAAGTCTCTGGACCTTGATTTGCTTACTACTCGGATTGTAACTATGGGGGATGAAGCTAAGGCAAATATCGACCGGGTTGCTGAGGAGACTAGGAAGTTGATGGGGCATCATGCCCGGCTGGTCAAGGCTGGGGAGGAAATTGGGAGTGCCAACATAAGATTGCGGTTAGTGGTTGCCGACCAGGCCAAGCAACTCGCCGATCAGGCCATTCAGATCTCTCAGCACGAGGCTGCCTCCAGACGACTAAAGAAAACCATGGAAGAGGCTAGCAGAGCCGAGCTGCGGAAAATGGAGGCCATCTGCAAGGAACGGATCGATATAGCCATTGCAACGGTGGATGAGGTTCGAAAAGCGGATCTCGAGCGGGTAGAGGAGTTATTTGGAAAGCTTGAAGCCGCGGAGCTTGCTCAAGCCAAGCTGAAGGAGGAGATGGAGGCGATGAGGAAATCCCATCAGGCTGACCGCTCGCGATACCGATCGGAGAGGGATGCTGCCGTTGCAAAGCTGTTAGCCTCTGAGGTCCGAATGATGGAGTTTGAGGAGAACGAGGGATGATGGATGAGATGCTCCAAGATATGTATTTCCGTACTTGGAAGCAGGGCAACTTATCCTGAATGGATGATTATCCCCGGATCATGGCCAGGATTTATCTCCGGGCTCTGGAGGAGGCCAAGGCTGATGCGGATAAGGAGGGTGGTATGGCCTTTCGAATGGATGTGATTACGGCCCAATTCACTAAGGAGGAGAAAGTGGCGGTGGAGGAGGGCATGCAGATGCTCGCTGCTGAGGAGGCAGGTGTGCAGTTGGGGGATGACGATCAAGGAACAGATGCTGGTAAGTCTTCCCTTTTAGCATTTTCATAGCTTGGTTGCTTATTGTTTATTCAATGAATTCTTCTCCTGAATTGGACAGGCGGGACCTCCGAAGCGCCAACCACCTCTGGTCAGCATGTTGGGAGTTCTGATCCGGTGGTTAAGTAGACCTCGGAGGGCCAGCAGGATAGAGGCGAAGCCCCGATGCAGTAGGCTCCTTGGCTTGATCTGGACATTTTTCAGCTTACTTGACATTGCTATCTATGTTAGTATTAAAACATTAATGTAATTTTCAGGCTGTACTTATGTAACAAACAACTTGATTTTTGGCATGAAACTTTATAACATAAGCTGATTTTGTCATGTTTGAATGCTGTCGTTATTTTAAAGTGTTGCATAAAATATAGCTGTGCATGTGTTAATGATTCAATTGTGTTTGACGCTAAGTTCTTGCTTAAAATATAATTTCATGTATTGCAATGTTAGTGTGATGTGCGAATAAATTATAGTTACATATTTATGTACAAGAGAAGAAAGTACCGCCCTTCAAGTTTTAGCTGTAGACGATAGCTTTGAATGCCTTATGTAATCGAATATGGAATGCAGCTGAATGACCTGCCATCCATCTGTGAGTTCTTATTCCCATTAGTGAGTGTCTCCTATTTTGTGTCATGTACTTGAGTGATCGTTATAGAGGATAGGAGGAAAGTTTTTATAAATAAAATGGAAATATAAGAAATAGCAAAACTTCCAATTACGGAAGGCCTTTGACGCGCTTAAGTTCGTGGAAAACGGGCTTTGTAGTCACTTTCCATAGCTGTAGGTCTTGGAGACATTTGTCACCCATCTTACGCCTCCGCGGGGAGTTTTTCTTTTTTACCACAGCCGTACTTAAGACACATCAGAGTCGGGATCGCGCACGATAACTACCCGGGCCATTATGGCCCGTAATCGTGGGTATTATTCGATTTACCGTGGCCGGCTAGCGCGGGTGCCGATCGTCAACTGTGAACTGCCCTTGGCTGGCCACACCTTATGTTGGGGCTTATAATCGGTTCACGGTTACCGGCGAGCCGAACGCCGTAATGAGCTGCCTAGGCCATGACAGGCCTTCTCGGCGGCTTATAATCGGCTCATTACAGTTGGCTTTGAGGGCCGTCACGAGCAATGAGTTAACCCGCAGCAGAGGGATGCTGGAGCAAAAGTGTCTCATTGGCGAGGGCATAGATTCGTATAATACCTGTTAGGTTTTGTCCAGGTGAAGTTGTGCTGAGATGTCCTGAATGGAGATGTCGTCTACACAGGATTTTGTTCAACATAAAAGGATAAAGATCAGCAAGTAGCCAAGATATAAAGGAACAAGTTAAAAAAGAGACAACTTTTTAAAGTGGTTCGGCACGAAAATGCCTACGTCCACTGATTCTCTTTGTTAATTAACTTTATATGAGTGGTACAAGTTAAGAAAAGTATCGAGGAAGGTGTTAGAAGTTCCATGCCCTCTGGAACACCTCTCCATCCACTGTTCAAAAAATATAAGCTCCGTTGTGGAGATCTTTATGAATTACATATGGTCCGTCCCAGATTGGATCTAGCGCTCCGGGGCGCGGGAAGATTCGCTTGAGGACGAGATCTCCTTCTTGCAAGCTGCGATGCTTGACTTTGGAGTTGTATTGTGCTGCCACTTTTTGCTTGTGAGCTGCTGCTTTAAGTGTTGCATCATTTCTTCTTTCTTCGATTAGATCCAAAGACATGTGGAGGAGTTCTTCGTTCTCTTCTAGGTTGTAGTGGATCCTACGGTGGGATGGCACTACAGTTTCAACTGGGAGTATGGCCTCCGATCCGTATGCCAAAGAGAAAGGAGTATGCCCTGTTGATGTTCTGAAAGACGTGCGGTAGGCCCAAAGTGCCGTAGGAAGTTCATCCACCCAAGCGCCTTTTGACTTTTCAAGCTTCTTCTTGATTAGGGTTTTAAGAATTTTGTTGACAGCTTCGACTTGCCCATTTGCCTGGGGATAAGCCACAGATGAGAAGCTTTTGTGAATTCCGTGCTCTTGGCACCAGTTGGCGAACTCCTCGCTGTCAAACTGAAGTCCATTGTCCGATATGATTTTGAGTGGAACCCCGTACCTGCATAGAACATTTTTGATCAAGAAGTTAATAACTTTTGCCGAAGATATTTTATTTAGAGGTTCCGCTTCCACCCATTTGGTGAAATAGTCGACTGCCACTATAGCATATTTAGCTCCGCCTCAGCCCATCGGCAGTTCGCCAATCAAGTCAATTCCCCATACTGTAAAGGGCCAAGGGCTGGTCATTTGAGTAATCTCATTTGTGGGTAGTCGAGGAATCTTAGCAAATTTCTGACATATGTCGCATCTTTTGACGAAGTCTAAGGCGTATTTGTTTAAAGTGGGCCAGTAATATCCATATCGAAGCGTCTTCTTTGCCAGAGTCTGTCCACCAGTGTGATCTCCGCAACTTCCTTGATGGATGTTGGATAAGATTTCCTTGGCTTCCCTTCCAGCGACACATCTTAATAAGGGGTTAGAGAAGCCGCGCCGATAGAGGATGCCTTCTTGTATTGTGTAGCGGGAAGCTTTCCTCAAGATTTTCTTAATTTCGTTATGCCCGTTGGGCAGTGTGCCATCTTGTAAGTATTTTCGGATAGGAGTCATCCAAATTTCTTCTTCGATTGCAGCTATCAGATCTTCTTGCTCGAAACTTGGGGCTAGTTGTTTCGAGATGGTTACTGTTCCGAAAGTGGTGCTGTTCTTCATGCTAGCTTGCTTTTCCAGTTCGTCGGCCTCTCGATTCTCTTCTCGAGGAATGTGTTTGATTAAATAGTGATCCAATTGATCGAGCAGCAGCTTGGTCTTCTTTAGATATGCTGTGGGTCGTTCTCCTCGAGTCTGAAACTCTCCTAGTACTTGGTTTACGATAAGTTGAGAATCACTATGAAGACATAAAGAACCGACTCCAATTTCTAAGGCAAGTTCTAATCCTGCTATTACTGCTTCATATTCTGCATCGTTGTTGGTGGCAGCGAATTCCAACCTTAGGGCATAGTGCAGCTTCCTTCCCTTAGGGTTGATTGTCACAATACCTGCCCCCGAGCCTTGTTCGTTTGATGCTCCATCTACAAAGAGATTCCACTTGATATCTTTTGTTATTTCAGATTGATCCTTACCTTCGTTGGTAGTGAATTCGGCAATGAAATCGGCCATGGCTTGTCCTTGATAGCGGTGCGAGGATGGTAGGTGATATCATATTGACTCAGTTCATTACACCATTTATGTAGTCGCCCAGAAGTGTCGGGGCGATGGAGTACCTGCCTTAGCGGTTGATCGGTTAAAACTCTGATGGAATGAGATTGGAAATAGTGTCGCAGTTTCCGTGACATGATTAGCAAACGGTATGCTAGCTTCTCAAGTTTAGGGTACCTGGCTTCTGCCCCCGTAAATCTCTTGCTTACAAAGTATACGGGCCGCTGCGCGCGGTTGTCTTCTCTCACCAAAGCGGCGCTTTGAGCATGGGACGATACAGTAAGGTATAATTATAGTTCTTCGCCTTCATTTGGAGTTGAGAGTACTGGTGGTCTCTGGAGGTGTTCGATTAGGTTAAGGAAGGCTGTCGAGCATTCGTCAGTCCATTCGAACTTTCCTTTGTCTTTCTTTAGGGCTTCGAAGAAAGGGATGCATTTTGTCGGTTGCTTTAGAGATGAATCTGCTTAGGACGGCCACCTTCCCATTTAGGCTTTGCATTTCTTTTCGAGTGGAAGGTATCCTGATATCTTTCAGGGCTTAGACTTATTCGGGGTTTGCTTCAATCCCCCTGGCATGGACGATGAATCCCAAGAACTTTCCCGACGATACTCCGAAGGAGCACTTTAGAGGATTCAGCTTCATTCCATATTGGCGAAGTACTTGAAACATCTCGTTCAGGTGGCTTACATGATCGTTGGCTTTCCTCGATTTTACTAGCATGTCATCCACATAAACTTCCACAGTTCGTCCTATTACTTCCGCAAACGTATTGTTGACGAGGCGCTGATAAGTAGCTCCGGCGTTTTTAAGTCCAAAAGGCATTACTCTGTAGCAGTACAATCCCCGGTCAGTGATGAAAATAGTGTGGTCTTGATTGGGGGTGTGCATAGGAATTTGGTTATATCCTGAGTCTGCGTCCATAAAAGATAAGAGTTCGTGCCCGGCTGTATTGTCCACGAGTTGATCGATTCGGGGGAGTGGGAAACAATCCTTCGGGCAAGCGTCATTTAAGTTGAAGAAGTCAATGCATGTTCGCCACTTCCCATTAGCCTTCTTTACCAGTATAGGGTTGGCGATCTATTCTGGGTAGATGGCTTCTCGTATGAAGTTATTGGCAAGTAGGTTCTTTACTTCTTCCTTGAGGGCTGCTGATCGTTCTGCCCCCATGCTTCTCTTTTTCTGCTTTACTGGCACCTTGATGGGATCGATGCTCAGTACGTGTCATGCTACGTCTGGGGAGATTCCAGTCATGTCAGCGTGCGTCCATGAAAATACATCTAAGTTGTGGCGAAGAAAATCGACGAGTTGATCCTTCAACTCTGCTCTTAACTGAGACCCGACTCTCAGCAATCTACTTGGGTCGTGTTTGTCTACAGATACAAATTCCATAGCCTCTGCAGGCTCGGCGGTGTCCTCCTCCTCTTTGTCCCTGGGGTCTAACTCATTGAAAGGATCACTGGTATATCGAAGAGGAAGGGCTTTCTTTAGTTGTTATGCTTCCAGGTTTTTCTTACAGAGAGTAGTCTCTACATCCTTCCCTTTATCCTTCCTGCAGTTATTGCCAAGTTCAGTTATATAGCAATCTCGAGCGGCATCTTGATTTCCTTCTACTTCCCCTATCCCATTATTTGTCGGAAATTTCATCTTCAGGCACCAAGGGGCCAGGACAATCTGGAAGTCGGACAAGGCTGGTCTTCCTAAAAAGGCGTTGTAGGACGAGTGGTTATCTATTAGCACAAAGTTTGATTCCACACAACGGAGCGGGGATGACTTCCTATTTCAACAAAGAGGTCCAATTGCCCGAGGGGCATCTTCGCATCTCCAGTGAAACCGTGTAGTGGTTTGTTGCAGGGAGACACATCCTTCATTGACAGCTTCATTTTATCGAAAGCATGCTTGAATAGAATGTTTACGGAGCTTCCAGTATCTACCAGAATTCGAAAAACTTTGGCTGGGCCGAACCAGGCAGAGATGACCATAGGATCCACGTGAGGATACTGCCTTCCTTCTAGGTCTTGCCTACTGAATGTGATGTCATTATCCTCTTTCCGATTCGGGCGGCGTTCTTCAATGACGGAATTGATGCAGTCTTCATTGTTTCTAAGTGACTTTCCATATCTTTCCATTTCTACCCAGCTTCTATCGGCGATGTGTGGTCCTTCCGATATTGTATGGACCACTATCTTCTCTTCAGTGGAACCGCTAGTGTTGCGATTTCTTCCGCCTGTCTCTGCGTGGAGTTGTCCTGGGTTTTCCTTGGCAGGAGCTGGAGTCCTGTCCTGACCTTTTACATAGTGTTCCAATCTCTTCCTTCTGATGTGTTCTTCAATCAGGTCCCGGAGATGACGACATTCATTGGTATCATGCCCATGGGATTCGTGAAAACGGTAGAACTTTCCAGACTTGATTGCATGATCTGATTCCTTCTTGTACGGGGGAAGTTTGTATTTAAGCTCGTCTTGGGTGGCCAGGAAGATGTTTCCGATTGTTTCATTCAAAGGAGTGTAAGCGTCAAATCTTGGTCCTGGCCGATATAGGCGTTTTTCTCCCTTCCAGCCCCCAGGATTGTCTCGAGAGTCATTTCTTCTGACGTCCTTTGCTGCAGCGGGTGCGTTGCCATGAGCTGCCTTGGCTTGTTGCCCTGTCTGCCTTTCAGTGGCAGTGTCTTCAAGTCTCATATACTTTCCGGCTTCATGGAAGAAATCGGGTAAGGTAGCTGGTTTTTCTTTCGTTAATCTTCTAGAAAACTTGGTATCCGGGTGTATGCCACTACAAAGAGCCATTAGAATAAGTTTCTCATCGGCATCTTGGACTGTGGCCGCTGCGGCGTTGAATCGGGTTAGATATTGTTGCACTGTTTCTCCGGGCTTCTGTTTGATATTAGATAGGGAGTAAGCGTCCTTTGGTTGTTCCACATGAATGCGGAACTGGCTGATGAACTTTTCTTTCAGCATTTCCCATGAGCTGATGGATCCTTGGGGTAGATGGCAGAACCAGGAGGTAGCTAGATCTGCCAAGAATAGTGGGAAGCATTTACACAACACTCCCTCTGTTGCTCCGCTCATGAGCATATGTTGTGTGTATCTCTGCAAGTGTACAACGGGGTCAAAGGTTCCCTTGTAAGGTTCCATTGTTGGCATTTTCCATTCCCGGGGGGTGATGGCAGTTTCGATATTGCGGGTGAAGGGGCTGGTTACCCTAGCACCTATCCCCCGATCTCTTTGGTCCCGTTGGACGCACTTTCTGAACAATCGCGTCATCCTTTCATCAGAAGTTGGAGCGGATAGAAATGAGTTTGGTTCTTCTCTGTGGGATTGATTCCGTCCAGATGACCTGTAGGGATGGTATCGTCTATTACTCCTAACATTCTCCGGTGGCGGTCTTCGGTCTTCTGGGAGCATGCTGGGGTCAGCCACAGCTGGCCCTTGCCTCGATCTTCCCTTACTGGGCTCTGTCCTAAGCATTCCCTCGGGTCCAACTTCGGGCTGGACTCCAGCTCGGCCCCGTCCATTGGTGTTCCCATGGTTAGGTAGCATGACAGGCTCAACCATATCCGACCCCTGCCTGGTACCTCCCCCGTTGGGTTCGGTTCCAAGTGTTTCCTCGGGTCGGAATTCGGGCCGAGTCTGGGCTTGGCTCCTACCATTGCTGTTTCTGTTGTTAGCCTCTTCGAAGAAGAAAGATCTTTGTCGCCTCCTAGATCCTCCAGATTGAGACTCACCCTATGATTCGGTGTTGCGGTTGGATTCTTCAGCATCCCTTAAGTGTGACATGAATTGGTCCACCAAGGCTTCTTGTTGAGATGCGAAGCGGTTAGTTACTTCAGCCACAACCCTGTCCAGATCTGTAATTGGTTGTTCCGTAGCAGGGGCTGTCGGATTTGCCTGATTTCCATTTGCCGTTGGAACAGGACGATTCTCTTGATCTCTGATCACTGGATCTGGGATACTGCTAGTTGCGATGTTCTTTCCTTTGCTAGCATCTTTCCTCTGCCTGAGAGGCATGTTTTCCAAGCAATGAGCGATGCTGTTGGAAAGAAGGTTGAGTGGGAGATGCTGAAGCTTCTAGCTCGAGTTCTCAGTGAAAGCACTAAAAATGTTTGCGCAAAAAATGGGCAAACACCTCCAAGTCGTATGATTTAGTTGATTATATGTTGTTCTTAATGATTTGGGTGATTTATACAAATATATAAAATAGATGGACTAAACTGTAAAAGACACACAGATTATAGTGGTTCGGCCAGAATGTGCCTACGTCCACTTTGTATGTTATTCTCCTTTTCTGTTCAGATTACAAGTACAAAGCTTTGATTACAAGTATCTGAAAGTTGTTTGAAAGTTCTATCCGTGCTTGATCTCTCAAACTTGTCTGTCATTGTTGTACCCCTGCCCCTCTGTTTATAGAGTGAGGCTGGGGACAGGGGTCCTGAATGTATATAGCAGCTGGTGGGCCTGGGCTGATGCAATCTGGCCTGGCAAAGTTGGTCCGGAACGCTTTGATTCGGTGGGACTTGGTCTGGTGGTGAGTGATCCGGTGATGGTTGGTTGGAGTTTGATTCGGCTATGTATAGGAAGTGTGTTGGACCGGTTAGTGCTTGGGAAAGGAGTTGGTTCGGTGGTCAGGGCGTAGCTTGGTCCGGTGGTGAGTGCGTAGCTTGGTCCGGTGGTGAGTGGTTCGGCAGTGCCTAGAGGTGAGTTGGTTCGGCAGTGCCTAGAGGTTAGTTGGTTCGGTGGTTGTTGGAGAGGCTTTGGTCCGATAGTTGGCTGGTTCGGTAGGGACGGGGAAAGGAGATGGTTCGGTGGTAGATGAGTTGGGATTTGGTATGGATTCGGTGATCTCGGTCCGGTGACGAATTGGTTCGGTGGGGCCTTGGATCGGTGGTGTGAATTCGCCCAACAACATAGTAAATAGTTTAACGGATCCTTAAGAGATGTAAATCCAGAGCATCTCTTGAGTTACGGCACTCATATTTATTTCTGTTTATTTAACTTACATAAGATCTTTTAGTTCTGACTCGGGTGTTTTGTCTTTTCAATTCGCTCGGGTCAGTCCGAGCGTTTCAGGATTTGAAGATTTATTCTGGAGGACAAAGACGAATATTTGTAGTACTATTATCTACTATACTATTCCATTACACCATTTAATTTCGCTGCATTATTTATTTCTCTGGTATGTGTAACTCTGATATGGATTGTATAAGTATAATCGAATATTTTGTAAATCGGCTTCATGAACTGTATATTTGATGATTATATTTTATCCTTCCGCTGTAAGATTCTATTTTGTTTTATTTCTTTCTCGTTTTTCTTATTTACCTCATAACAATCCGCCCTTCCGTATGGTTTGAATTGGCACGTGTGTCGAATTAAAGCGTGCGAAAAGGCGGGACGTTACATCTGGTATGAGAGCTTTGGTTTAGCGATAAACCTTAGCTTTGTGGGGTCTGACTCTTTACTAATAGGGTAGTAATAACCTATGGGAGTCGCTGAGTGTATATATATGAGAGAGCGTATTTGTTAGTGTTATAAAAAGATTTTAATATTGTGTTAATTTGTTCCGTTTTGTATTTATAAATTCCGGTTGATGCATGGGACGCTATGACATCAATAGGGATTTCTAAACACTTAATAGGACAGACCGACATAATATTTGTTTTAATATAGGTGAATGAAATAATTTTGCCTATTATATTTTCTCTATATAAAATAAGTTTTATAAATGATATATATATTTGGTTGTAATATATTGGTTGTTAGGTAATGAAATTTTAAATAATAGTGGAAATAAGATTGAAAATAAAATAAATAAGAATTGGAAATTTTAGAACTTATGTTCCGGGGTTTTAAAAATTTCTTTCAAATGATTTGGAATATAATAATAATATTTTAGAAGTATTTTTTGATATAAATTTTTCAATATAATTTGAAAGAAATGTTTTAAAAGAAATTTGGAAAAGAAATAAGTTCTGTATCGCTGAAAAATAATTTCGGTGAAGAGTGCACGCATCATCGACATTCATTTTCGAGTTTCGAAGTGGGAAGGCCACTGTAGTAGTTTACTGCAGATTTGTTTTGATAAACAAATATAAATTTTAAATTATTTTAAATATAATTGGATATAAATTGTAAGTATATATTTATTTATTATTTTAAAATGATTTGAAATTAAACCTGGTATTTAATTCTTAAGTTTTCATTAATTAATAGTTTCAATTACTTTAGTGAAATGGAATTTGCCTAATAATTGAAATCTCTAAATGAAATAAGAGACTAAATGCTAAGTTATGAATGAAACTATGAGAAAGTTGAAATTTTAATCTATAAAACAAATGATATGATTATTGAAAAGTAAATTAATTAAAAGAAATGAAAAAACTTGTATAACTTTCAATAACATTCTTAAAAAGCATATATATATATAACTTACCAAATATTATAAGTTGAAATGTTAAAGATTTGTAACGGAAAATTGTACAAGTAAACTTATGTAATGAAATTTGTTCAATAAATTGCTTTTATTAATAAAATTGGTGTTAGAGTTGTTATGAACTTAAGAAAGAATTGAAAGGCTATTTATTAAAATAGAAAGGTAGGTATTATAAATGGAATTTAGAAATAAATGAAAGATGATAAACTTAAGTAAATGGTTGAAGCTTTTTATAAATAAAATAAGCAGGAAAAATGAATATTGTAAATAAGAGAAATTTAGCAGTGACTAAATGAATGTAATTTAATAAAAAGGAAAATTCTGTGATATGAATAAGTGGAAATGAATTTTTTTTAGAAATGAATAAAAGTAAATGAAAACTGTAAGAAATAAAACGTGAATTAAAAAGATTATAAACCTAAGTTAATGAAATTGCCATGCCAAGTGACTGAATTAAGCATGAGTATTATTAATATATGAATGTGAATTAATGAAATCAAGTAATGAATGAATATATAATACAATAAAAAGAGAACTGAGATGATGTGAATAAATTAAATGAAGGTAAGTATATGAAAGAAAAAGAAATCAAACAACTAATGTATGAAATGAAATTAATAATAAGTCAATTTGATTTGTTGTTTGGAATTGTGTTTTTCTGGTTTATGGTAGTTCGGGCAAGGATACTTTAAATTTGTTTGGAAGGTATGAATAATCTATTTAGTTTCACCTCAGACTGTTGAGTGAAGGGTACGCTTAGTAGTTTATTTCTTTCTCCATACAATTTAAAGTTTTTGAACCCGAACAACTATTTGTTTTGTTTGATATGAATGAATGATTGATTTATATTGATTCCATGTGATGGTTGTATATTTTGTTGCAAGTGATAGATGTTGTATTGATTTGGTTGTTGATGGTTGAGACCACTTTAAAGATTTCATTTTATATAATTATTAACTCTTCTAGATTATATAAGTGAAATGCAGGTTATGGAAGCAATTGCTACTGCTTTTGGTTCCATAAAAATAAGCGTAAATTGCTCGACAAATAGGTACATTTTCCGGATTACAATTTATAGCGTTATTATATTATTTTCTTCCCGGGTTGGGATATATATTATTTTGGAAAATATATGTTATATATTGTTATTTTTGATATTATATATTCTCCCGAGCCTCTCCGTATAAAGGAGACTCTGTCGAAATTTTCTGCAAAAATTTGGACTTAGAAAAATTTACTTTAATAATTTAAGTATAAAAAGATTTAATGGTTATAAATTGATATATTTTATCTAAATTAATTAATTTTGTAAATTTATTTTCTTATAAAGTTAATGTTTTGAATAAGATATATTGATTTCTTAATTCTTCTTTTCCCTTCTTTTTCCTTTTCGGGGACGAAAATTTTTGAGTGGGGGAGAGTGTAACGACCCGTAAAACTCGGTAATTAAATTTCTTAATTTAAGAAGATTTTGGTAACTTAATATTGAAGAAAATAAAAAAAATTTAGTAAATTATTAATGGAAATAATAACTTGGATAAGATGGGTAAGTTAATTTTTAATAACTTGAACGTAACACTATAAAGGTAATTTGATTTTAATAGCTCGGATGTAATTCCAATAAGTGAAACAATGTAAATATTAATTATCTTCTTACTGTAATTAAAATTTACAAGTTGAAATTTATATTGCAATTTATTTAAATAATGTAAGATTGTTATACTTGGTTATAAGTTTAATATAAGAAACAAATGGGAATGTTGAATTTGTGAATTATCAATAAAAATATTAACTAGAATGGAATTCAAATTAATATAATAATGGAACGTGTAAATTGTTGCATTTGGGTATAAAATTAAAATATAAGTAAATAAAAGTAGGCATTTAATTTACCAATGGAATAATACGTCGATTAATAGTAACTGTATGTAAATTTAGGTAGTAATGTTAATGGCAGTTAATGAATAGCCAATTTAGTGCAATTCCAATTAAACTGCAAAAATGGTGAGGTTGTAATTGATTGCAGTTAGAAAATTCAGAACAAATGTCAATAAATATAATTAAATAGTAGTTGTGCGAAGAATAAACATACCAGTATTATAAAGAGTATATTGGTGATAAATGGTTATTACAAATAAAGGAATTAAATATTACGTTAATGAAAATATTTGTAGTAAGGGAAGTGGTAATGTAAATTTAATAGAAACCTAAATTTATATTTTAGGTCGTAATTGGTGAATTGAGAAATAAGTTCAAAAGAGGTATTTGATGAATTCTTTAAAAAATAAGAATTGTTGTTCTAGTATTATAAACTTATGTATAATTGAAATTGCTTCTAATAGAATATAATAGAAAGGGAAGTATTATAAATAAATGGTTAGAAACTTAAGAAAACAATTAGGAAGCTAAGAAATTTGATTTAAGCATAATTACTATAAATAAATGAATGATAATAAATGAGGGTATGCAATAATGAAGGAATGAATAAATATATAATGCAATAAAAGAAGAAACTGACATGACAATTATAAATGAAAACGAATATTTGGAAGTAATAAATAAAAATTGAAATAAACATTGAACCAATAAATAAAAGTAAAAGTTGTAAAATAAGTAAATGTAAATTTTATGAATCCTTATATGAATAGAAAAGGGAATGAAGCAATAAATGTTATGAGATGAAATTTATAAGAATGAGACTGAATTAGGCAAATTGGTGATTATCATCAATTATTTACCTATTTGTTTCATCTATTGAATTAGTTTTAAATCCATTGGAATAAAACGTAATTAAAAACTACGTTCATGAAAATTTAGAGGAAATTTGAGAATATTAATGCAATAACTACAAACCAATGTAAATTGCATCCTTTTGATAGTAATAGACTGAACAATATGACTATTGGTTGATTTAAAGTACAGAAAGCAAGATTTATTAATTTAATTGAAGTATAAAATTCAATAATTGAATTTATTGCAAAATAAATGGAAAGAAAAATATATAACACTGCAATTGTTAAATTTATCAACTTTTAATTTACATCTAGACTTTTTTAAATTTTTTTAAATGGTTAAGAAAGATAAAAGTGATAAAATTGTCAATTATAAAATTGGAATTAAAAATTTGATTTAATTAATCGATTTTTTTATTTATTTAATTAGTGTAAAAGTAGCCATTTTGGCTACTGACTCGGATTTCGATTTAACTAGTTTCATCGGATCCGTAACAGTTAATTATTGTAGGATTTCAAGTTTCGTAGCGATCGGACTTGTCGTTTGATCGTACGGACTTGAAACGCCTTGAAATTAATGAAATTGAAATTAATTGAAATCAATTTGATTTTTTCATAACTTCTCCATACGATGGAATTTGGACGTGAAACTTTTTCCATCGCGTTTAAAATATTTTAACACGGCTATTTTGATATATGGGTTTACCCAATTTCGCTCCGGGGTCAGAACGGGCTTTTTGGGCCACTTTGTCGTTAGCGCGTATTCAACCCGATCTATTTATTCTATTTCAACTTTCTTTATAAATATCCTGCTATAAGCCTAACCTCCCTAGATTCTCATTTGTCTGTATGCAAATTCATTTTATTCCTCCTCTTCCTCAATGGCAGACAAAATTCTATATTTCCAGATCAAATTGAAAATAAAATCCAAAGCATAAATTTCAAAGTCCTCATAAAAATCTGAAAAAAATATATGTTGAAGCTCTCGAAGTGCGTAATCTCCTGGTGCAATTCGTTTTTCAATTCGAGTTTCGATGTGGCCAGAAATCGATGAAGCAGTCTCGGCCATTCGTTTGTCGTTGTCGGATTGTGCGGTGGATCAACATTGATGGGTCGATCGGAGGTTGCTGGCGTGTAGAGGACATCGGCCAGCTTCAATCCATGTCGTTCACTGGTCGAAAGGGTCTTCGAGTTCGTCAGAAATTTTGTATAAATGTGCGGCATCGGTTGGCGATCTGAGAAGCCGGAACGACTGCGCCTCTGGCCGTGGGCGCGACGTCAGGTGGCGAGTGGGATGCCACGTCCTAATGTGGGTGAAACGCATACTGGTGGCGGCAATTGCGAATGGAGGTGGTGGGTTCTAGGGTTTTGTTCGATCGCTTGCGTACTGGGGGAAGAAGGGGCCTGCTAGTTTGTCGCATGCGTTACTTCCTGATGACGTGGCTTTCTTTATTTTGGGGTGAGTGGTTTTCTTTTATTTTATTTTAATTTAAATTTCAATCGTTCAAACGCGTATAACTTCCACATACGATATCCGTTTTACACGCGATTTTTTTGCTAAAATCACGCCGGTTTGTGCGAATTTGGAGACTGTGCAATTTTGTGTTTAAATTGAATTTAAATTCGATTTAAATTCAAAAGGTGAGTGTTTTAACTCACTCACAACTTCTAAAATTTCTTATGTTTGTTAAATTAAATTTGGATGTGATTAGAAATTTATTTATGACTGTTTGGCATATTTTTAATCATCATCTTAGCTAAATTGCATTTATTTAATTTAAATTGTCATTTACTTATCCACTACATATAATTGCCAGTTAAATTGTTATTTATTTATTATTGCATATAAACTGCCAGTTAAACAGTTATTAATTTATCATTGAATATAAACTGCTAGTTAATTCCTGATGATTATTATCCGTTGTATATTGATGTTATTGTTTGAATTGGATGATGATTGTGATAAATGGTTGATGGTTGATATTGGATGAATAAATATTGTATTTTATATTGTTATAAACCGCAAGTTATTATGCATTTCCATTTCATTCGAGATTGCGGTTTAAAATGATATACAACCGCATTTTTATTTTAAATTGCGGATTGAAATGATAAATATCCGTATCACTTGACCATAGGATAGAAAATTATATACAGGCACCGCGGTGTGTGTGTGTATATATATATATATATATATATATATATATATATATAATATTTTGAAATGTTTTCTATGGTTTTGGAAAAGAATATACGGTTTAATAAATATTAATTTTTGATATTATATAAATATTATTTTATATATATAGTTAAATTCTTGAATTTAAGCTATGTATAAATTGGTTTAATAAAAATAAGTTGAATAACGGAGTTTGATTGTTTTATTATTATATGGGTAAGTACCTATTTAAGATATTGTATATATAGAGTTTTGATGACTTAAATAAAAATTTAGCTGGAAGATAATTATGAAATTGGTTTAAATTGAAGGATTTAAGAGCTTGACTTGAAAAAAATGGATGTGAAATTTTAATCAAAATTGAGATTTTTAAAGGGTATGATTTTATAACTTGATTTTGGGTTAAAGTGATTTAGAGAAAAATAGAGTTGATTTAAATGAATATATCAAGTTAATAAATTTAAAGAACATCCAGTTATTTGAAGTTTAAAGGTTTCTACTTGAATGATGTTGATTTATTAAGTAAACATTTCAAATCTAAATAAAAAAAAAATTGAATTTGATATATATGGAATTATCAAAAGAATTATTTTGAAATGGTGGAATATTTAAAGCTTTGAAATATATGAATTGAAATGGTTTATTTGGAGGATTCAATCGATATTTGGCATTTATTGTGAAATTTAAAGAAGCTATTTTATTATATAAAGTAATATAGTATTTAAACCATTTAAGTATTATAAGTCATGTTGTCAAAGCTACGGGTTTCAAGGTATATAGATTTGAAAGTGTTATGATTTTGGAAAAAGGATATATTTGGAAATAAAATGATATCATATTGATTTGGGTTTTTAAAAAGGAAATGATATCGTATTTGTATGATTTTGAAATGAATATTCATTCTGCTTTAAAGTATAAACTATTTTAAAATGACCACGGTGTTATAATAACGTTTGGTTGTTGAAGAGACTGGGATTGGAAGTTGTCATACTCTCTGCCAACTCCGAAAACCACTTTAACAACCGTATGCACGGTGGAGATTCCAGAATGAAGTAGGATGGTGGCGGCGTTTACTTTGAGGTAAATACGTGGACCCAACTCCCGTGAGTTGGCATAAGGTAGATAAAACAGGAGCGATCGACGGGTTAAGAAGGTAGCCCCTTTTATCGGACACATCCCTTCGATATTCTACTCTGACTTTGGATTTATT
Source organism: Allium cepa (assembly GCA_030765085.1). NCBI lineage: Eukaryota > Viridiplantae > Streptophyta > Magnoliopsida > Asparagales > Amaryllidaceae > Allium > Allium cepa. The sequence goes on from CM060935.1 coordinate 975,589,067, forward strand.
CGATGGCCACTGTTGATTTCTTTGATTTAGGGGTGTGGCTCGAGGTGGGCGGTAGCTGCGACTATGCGTTACCACCGACCCGGAAGCGTAATTGGTATATCTACCCTGGCATTGCCTAGTTGTGCCGTGTCACCTACCCTAGCGCGTCTTATACGATTTTGATTTTGTACCATACCTATAGAGTGCCCTCTGACGATGTCCAGCACGGGGGAGATTACGGTACTGTATAGACTATGGGAATATATAAATGATTTAAGGTGGAAAATGTAAAGCCTTAGCGCTATTTAAAAGTAAGTTTATTTTACAATTAGACACTATTACAATAGCGAAATATACTACATAGTAAATAGTTTAACAGATCCTTAAGAGATGTAAATCCCGAGCATCTCTTGAGTTACGGCACTCATATTTATTTCTGTTTATTTAACTTACATAAGATCTTTTAGTTCTGACTCGGATGTTTTGTCTTTTCAATTCGCTCGGGTCAGTCCGAGCATTTCAGGATTTGAAGATTTTATTCTAGAGGACGAAGACGAAAATTTTTAGTACTATTATCTACTATATTATTCCACTACACCACTTAATTCCGCTGCATTAATTATTTCTCTGGTATGTGTAACTCTGATATGGATTGTATAAGTATAATCGAATATTTTGTAAATCAGCTTCATGAACTGTATATTTGATTATTATATTTTATCCTTCCACCGAGAGATTCTATTTTGTTTTATTTCTTTCTCATTTTTCTTATTTACCACTTAACAATCCGTCCTTCCGTATGGTTTGAATTGGCACGTGTGTCGATTTAAAGCGTGCAAAAAGGTGGGACGTTACAAAAAACAATTGTAAAATGAGTTATATAAGAAAGTGAATCTATAAATATGAGTCGTAGAGTATTGGTTATAATTAAAATAATCAACATTTGTGAAATGATATTACATAAGAAGTGAGATTATATAAATATGATTTATAAATGGAAAGGAAATGAGATTATATAAGTATATGTATGAATATGATTCGTAAATAAAAATAGATTTTAAAAAAAATTGAGAATTTAAATCCCGTTGATTTTGAAAATCATTTTTCAAAGGTTCAGGAATAATAATAATAGTATAATTTTGAAAATATTTTAACTAGAAATATTTTTGAATGGAATTTAAAAGAGATAGAAAGCACCGAACGCACTTCAATCACTAGAAAATGATTCTGGTAATGACTGCAGCATCATCGACTTTCATTTTCAAGTTTCTAAGTGAGGGATTGCTACCACTGAAGTTGTGTTTGGTACAACAAGCTTTGATATTTAAAATCCTGAGTATGATTTTATAAATATATGAAATAAAAATTTGAACTTATAATTTGTAAATGGTATAGATAAGAAAAGAAAATTTGGAATTGAGATATGAAATTAAAATATAGTTTAAGTAAAGTTAAATAAATTGAGTTTATGGAATGAATTGAAGTTTAATATAAGAAAGGCTAAATGAAATTGAATTGGATTGGAAATGAATTAGATGAATTAATAAAATGAATTAATGAAATGAATAATGGAATGAATATGAATTTGAGTTATAAAATGAAATTCAATTTAAATTGCAAAATTAACCGAATATTTTTGGAATGTTGTTTGATAGAAATGAATATGAACTTTAGTATTAAAGTGAATGTTGATAGTTGAATGTAAGTGAAATTGAATGTAAATCAGATTGAATGGGAATAAACCGAATGTAAATTAATTAAATGTAGATAAATTGAAATTGAATCAATTGAATGTCAATAAGAAATGAAAGTGTATAAATATAATGTTGACATTTGAAAATGCAAATTGATATGATAATAAATTAATTGGATGAATATTATTTGTTTGATGATTTCTCTTATTACTATTACAACATTTGCATATATTTATTTTATATTCTATATTGTATAGTGATACATTCTACACACATGTTCTCAATGGTAGTTGAGTAATAAGTAAGTGCAGATAGCGCATGCTTCGCATTTGGAGCTCGCTTTCACATTTTAATTGGTAGTATATACTTCTTGATACTAATAAAAGGTACATATCTCGGATTACACATTGCATTTTTATCTATTTTTTTCTCTACGGGATGCCACATCTTTGAAGGTGAGATGTATATTTATGATTTTATATATGTGTATATATGTATGTATGTATATATATATGTGTGTGTGTGTGTGTGTATATTGTAAAATAAATCGACCAAACCGCGCAAAGGAGACGTTGGCAAAAATTTCCTTAAATTTAAGGTGTTAGAATAAATTAGAGAATTTTGAAAGGAAACTTTTGATACCTAAAATTTAATTTTGAGTTATAACTCGAAATGAATGAGTAGGTGAAAACTAGTTGGCATACGTGGGTGAATCTAAAAGACTTAAGAGCTTTTCATAGCAAAGTTTAAACTAAACGGGTTTGGGGCATTTTTCTTACATGCTAATTTCGAGGATGAAATTATTTTAAGGGGGAAGAATGTAATGACCCAGAATAGTCTTTGAATTTGAAATATTCAATTGATTTTTAATATTAAAAAATTAATTTTATAAGTTAAACAATTTAACTTTTAAATATAATGGTTATTTGAATTTATGGAATTGGTTAAATAATTAAATCTTGAATTTAATGTGAATAAAAATGATTTCAAAAGTTGATTTAAATGTTGTTTGATCGGAATGAAGATAGTAAACTTTCAAATTTGAATTAAAATTGATTAAACTAGTTTTGATAATAATCGTTTTAATTAATGTGTTAAAATAGCTTTCCAAGGAACTGCCTTGGATTTTGACAAAACCAGTGTCGTTGGATCCATAATGGTGAATTGTTATATGCCGTCGAATTTCGTAATGATTGGATGTACCCGTTGGTCATGCGAGCTTGAAACACGTAGAAATAAATTAAAGGAATTTGAACTAATATAAAATTGATTTTGAAAAGTGAACTTCTGTATATGATAGAATTGGTTCTCGATACTAGTTCCATTGTGTTCGGAATAGGGGTATAACATATAGAACGCTAGCAGGCACGCCTTAATTGGAGTTTATAAATTTAGAGCGTGAATAGTGTTTTGAAAACTTCTATATAAGGACTTGAAATGTATATTATTTGCAAACCCAAAAATTGAACTCCACAGCCGCCATTGTTTGCCCTCCATCCAATGCTCCACAATGATCGGAGCCATCACGGTCACTTTCAAGGTTCGACCCCGACCAGAGAATCGTAGAGCTCGACTAGATGTAGCTAATCAACGGTGGAGATCTGATATGGAGGAGCACGGCGGCGACTATGGCCCTCCATTCATGGCAGCTATTATCGTTATTTTCTAGCAATCAGCGGTGAGCTTGGCTTCGGCGATGGTGCGTAGGCATGGGTGAAGCGTAGGTGGCAATGGTTGATGTCGCGTGGCCTAGACTGAAGTCGCACATGATGCCTTGGGTAATTTTGAGCAAAAGGGGTTAGGGTTTTTAAACACGGTAATTAATTTGTTAATGATGTAAATAATTATATTATATGAAATCGAATGTTTATAAATGTATAACTTTTTCGTATGAGGTCGGAATCGAGCCCGACAAGTTGCATTATACTTGTATCAATGAATTATACGTTATGGATTTGGATTGGATGGATTTGGAGCTAGTAGGAATTTAGGTTAAAACTGAACACCTGTTCAATTTTAATTCAAATCAGAACGTTTTGACGAAAATTGGAACCAAATTGAGTTAACTCACCACTCTGGCCCACTAATATTTTTATATAAGTGTGGATAATTTTATTATTGATTGTTTGTTGACTATTTGGATGACTTACTATTTTATTAGTTGGTATGGATATATTCCCACCCCTAGAGTGGATGAGACCCTATTAGATTCCCGTGTAAGGGCGCATGACCTTTGTATACGATCCCCGCTCGAAGCGGTTGATTTATCTTATTTGGTTATATACTGTGTGTGATGCAAGGGGACTGTTTGAAGGGATCCAACTGGATTTCTCACACTGTTATTTTACTTTTCATATATTTTGATATATGATGTGTTGCCGTATTTGATGACATATATGATTTTTCCCTATTTAGTTCTATAGTAGCAGTGATCCACATTTTTTAGTACTTTGAAATGCTATAAAATGAAGATTTAGTTTTTAAAAGGATTTTGAGTGATTTTGAAAATTTACATGTTTTATTAATTACTCTTGAAATTTATTTAAAGAAGAAATTTATTTTGAAATAAAATTAAAGGTATGATTTTGGATATTATAAATTAATAGTTTTATGTAATATTTTAAATAGAGATTTTGGACTATATAATAAATATTTTTAAAATCTGAAAAATAAGACCGTATTTTAAAGTAAAGGAATACGGTTTTTGTAAAGAAGATAGAAATATTTTAGTATAAATATTTATTAACCGTTTTATATAAAGTGACACACACACATATACATATTAAGATTTATTTGTGAATGTGGAAGTTTATAAATGTGAGGATGTATAATGTGGCATTTTACAAATAAAGTGAAGATTTGTAAAATCCTATTTTATTGATAAAAGAATAAATTATAAATGGTATTTTTTTTATAAACAAAGGGGACACTTTTATCATTACAGAAATTTGGAAAAATAAATCATAATTGTGGATTTAAAATAAGATGTGGAATGTTGTTATAGAAATATAGTTGATTCTATTTTAGAAATTGAATGTGAGGAGAGATTTGGAGATGTTAAATGATATGTTACCAAATAGAAAGAGATTTGTAACCATAGTTTTGTAAATATGGAAATGATTACGTTGAAATTTAAGTATGGATTTTTATCAAGGAAGTATATTTATGTTTTAAAGGTTGTTTATTTATATTAATATTATTTTAAAGGTGTTTATCGATATTAGAATATTTTGAAAGATTACTTATTTAAATTATTACGATGAGTTGAAATTAATTATAGTTATTTATCAATAAAGTTTTGGAGATTAATAATTATTACTTATAATAATGTTGGAGATAAATTATTACCGTTTTATTAAGAATGCTTCAAAATTATTAGTTGTTGTTTTCAAGATGTTTTGAAGTTAATTACTATTTATTTATGCAATTTATTGTTATTAAATAGTGTTTTAAAGTAAATGATTAGAATTTTTTATAAATGTCTTCGAGATTTATAAATAGGGTTTTATAAAAAGACGTGGGTTTATAAGAGGAATCTTATAACATGGTTTGGAAAACTTAAAGGAAGATTTGAAAACAGGTAAAAAGAGTTTTATTAGTGGTCTTATTTATTTTTAAAAGAATTTTAGAAATGGGTTTATAGATTTATAAAAGGAGCTTTATAAGTGGTCTTATTGATTTATAAAGGGTTTATAAATGATTTAGGAATATATAAAAAAAGGAGTTTGTAAAGGATTTTATAGATTATTAAATGGGTTTATAAACGGGTTTTAGAGATTTATAGAGGAATTTATTAGTTTGTTCTAGAATTGTGTAAAAGGAAATATTTCTCTATTTTGTGAATATACTTATACCATTGAGATAAATATATGGATATTGTAACAACCCGCATATTTATCGAGTTTGTATTTAAATATTTTATTTAAATATTAACTCGTTAATCGGATTTTGGTCCGAAAAGCTACTTTTTGCAAACGGTCAAATTAGGACTCGAGACCACTTCCATTGAGTTCGAAATGTCGTTTACAATTTTTTAAGTATAAACATCGATAGGTTTGGAGTTAGTGAAATTTCACTAACTTTTCCCGCTTTGGACTTTGGGTTAGTTTAGCCTATTAAGCCCAAGTTCCAACCCTCTTCTCCTCACTCTTCATAAATTTCCTAACTAATCAAGCTTTGGCATTAATGGTGGAGGGAATGGGAAATTAAAACTCCAAGCACAAATTCAATTGCAAATCCAACATTCAACTCCAAATTCAAGTAGAAGATATTGGATTCAAGCTTTGGATTGCTTCTCCTTGCTTTCAAGCTTCATCTTCATAAACTTTAGTGCAAAGGTGAGATTTTTATCTCACAATTCTAGTCTATAACTATATTGGACTGTTGGGAATGATTCCCTATCACTTTAGCATGCATATTTGCTTTTGGTTTGGATTGGATTGGCGAAAAACTCCGATTTTTGGTGTTTGGGAGAAATTTCTGCATTTAGGTCGTTCTGGCCGTTTTTAGCTCGCTCGGAGTTAGGTCGTGTGGACCTTAGGTCGTAGGTCGCGTACGAGTTAACCCCTAGGTCGTTCTGGCCATTTTCGTGTTTTCGGAGTTAGGTCGCTCAGGACCTTAGGTCGTAGGTCGTATGGCCGTTAGGTCGCTCTGCTTTGGCTCTGGCCATTTTTGCTCACTCGCAGTTAGGTCGCTCACGACCTAGGACTTAGGTCGCTTGGAGTTAGGTCGTAGGTCGGCAGGTCTTCAGCTCGCACGCGTTGAAAAGGCACGTCTGGAGTTAGGTCGTTCGCGAGTTAACGTTAGGTCGTTTGCGAGTTAGAGCCCTAGGTCACTCGCGTATAGCTCGTTCGGAGTTAGGTCGTTAGGCCTTAGCTCGTATGGCCTATGCAATTTGGTTAGGTCGTCCAACCTCAACACCTTAGGTCGTAAGACCTTAGGTCGTACCCCTTAGGTCGTTAGACCTTAAGCCTTCACTATTGGAACTCGTTAGGTCGTAGCAACCATAGGTCGTAGGTCGCTCACACGGAGTTAAGTCGTAGGTCGTCTCCGACCTTATATCGCTCAGCCAGGTTTCACTTTAAGTCGTTAGGTCGTTTGGACCTTGTTTCCAGTTAGGTCGCAAGACCCTTAAACCGTTAGGTCACTAGGTCGCGATGTTTTAGGTCGCTGCACCCTATGCCTCTATAGGTCGTTCGACCTTGCTAACTTTTAGGTCGCGAGTTTTATAGGTCGCTCGACCCTATTCCCCTTAGGTCGTTAGACCTCATTTTGTCTTCACTAGGTCGTACCGTTTTGGGCGGGGCGCTGCCCCGCACCCCGCCGGGGGCGCTGCCCCCTGGACCCCCGCGACCTGACCGGGCAGGTCGAACCCCGTAAGCGGTGGCGTTGCCCCCGCACCCCCACCTTGGGGGGTTGCCACCCCCCTGGACCCCCCCTCCGTAGGGGATCTTATCTGAAAAATATTGAGCTGATTTCCTTGGATTTTATTCGCATCTCCGTATGCGATCTTTGTGACTGATTGTTTCTACACTTGCTTATGTGTTTTGTCACTTTATAATATAAAGGTTTCAATACTAGTAGTAAATATCAAAACTCTTTTAACAAACAATTTCAACTCTATTTTTAATAACAAAGCTCTTTTCTTAAACCGTTTTCCAATCTATTAGTATATACAAGCCTTTACCTCACTCGGATGAGAAATCTAATTAAACGACTTAGTAAAACAAGTGGTATGAAACGCTTGCGTTCACTTCGTCGGTTAATTCTTGGACTTGTTCGATTGAACCTCTTGTGACAATTTTATTAGTGAAGATTTACAGTTTGTTCGTAAATATTTAAGTTAAGCAAGTGGTTATGGGACATGAAGCTAAACTTCTATATTTACTAGCTTAGTGTAATTGACACTTCTCGTTGATCTTGATGATCGCTTTATGAATTAGACTAGCAATTGCGCGATGTCTCTTTCATTGCAAGGTTAGACTAGACACCACTTGTGTGATTCCATTCACACATACCTTTCTGCTTTTTGGTTAGTCTTGACCTCATTCTGTGTGATTCCACTCACACATGTGGGGTAGCTCCCCATGGTCTTCGGACCGTCATGTGATAGGCCTCTTTCCCTTTTTATGATTTCTGGATTTCTCGTGTTGATTTCTGGAATTTATGTCATTGACTTGTTATGAGTACAAGTTTAGGGTATGATGCCCCCTTCGAATCTTTGAGAAGATTCTTGTGATATTGATTATCTCTTATTGATTGATCTTCTGTTGATCATTATTTACATACTTATAGTGGTATGTCGTTAAGGATGTTTATGTTTATGCCATATCTTTTATGTTATATCATGTCATCTGATATTTATAGCTAGACTGATCCGTTTATTATTTTCTTAAATAATACTCGGATCAGACCGAGATGTTACAGGTGCTTCTGCTTGACTTCTTCCCAGGGATTCATCACTCTGACTTTTGGCTAACTGTTTAGATTAGCAGTTTTTGTTGTATACACTTGAGATATAGACTCATAGTTGTATTCTTTTGTATAGCACGTGTTGCTATTCTTTTGTATTATCATGGATCTTATTGACCACTACTCTGATGTACACTTTCATGTGTTAGTTATATATTCATATCTTCTTCCGCCTTTGTGATATGGATATCTGTGACTGATTTGTGATATGATTATTTCTATGTTTGTTTCCGAAGATTATTTATAGCCACCGTGTGATAAGCAATTACATGGATGGTCGCTCCTCAACAGCCTTATTCTCCGTGCTAGTTGACAGCACTTCTCCGGAGTGTTCTTGGCTAGCGTGGGTATAGAGGTGGGGCGTCACAGATATTTTCCAACTATTGAAAATATAAAGGTTTGTGAATGAATCTTTGTAAAAGCATTCTAGTACAAATATTTACAAAGTGATTTTAGTTAATGAAAAGATTTATTAAAAGAGGCTAGTGGTTGCGTATATGCTTAACCGATGTTGGTATTCCATATGGAATAAATTCTTGATTTGGATGTGTGTTTATGGATAGCTAAAAAACCAACTATCAAATAAGAACCCAAAATGTAACTTTCGAAATATCCAAGAGAGACATATGAGTTATGTGGCACAATTACCTCCGATGATGTTATGCCATGCATATAAATCTCGTTTCGTTCTCCTGGAACAAATGATAAGGGAATCTATCCACTAACGGTTAGGAGGGGATCTTCACTCTTATCTTTGACTGTTTATTTTCTAAGGAACAGGGGTAGAGTTTACCAAAAATTAGCAAATATTATTTCGGAGAGACCGGGATCAGATATGTTATTCGAAAACTACTTCGAACTGACACAAGCATTTTAAGTTGAAATATCTTAAAGAAAATCAAAATAGAGATTTTGAAGTGCAAAGGATACTTTCTACTAATCCTGAGAATGATTCCAAAATGGATGTAGTAGAAGTGGTTCTTTCGGTTTTGTCTAGCCCTAGAACGAACTTGTATGGATGAATGCTGGCATTGCATTGTTGCCCGGAGGATAGTGTTAGCATTCCAAGTAGGTAGTGTTATATAAAGGTAAAATGTAGCCTCAAGCCTCATCTATCGGGGAATGACAAAAATCGGGAATACAACAAGGCCAAGTGGGTCATTCCCTTCAGGGTTTGGTCACTTCAAGTCTTGATCAATTACTATCTACTCATGTATGCTTTAGGGCCCAATAACGAATGGAGTGCTCATATTCAGTAATACTAGTGAAGTGGTAGGCCAGTCCTGTATGGCAAGGGTACAAGATGTTCTTGTCAGGCCCCGGTGCATGTTATCTAGAGATGTACATTTGAAAGGTAGTTCCTTACCTTGTCATAGTATGGAATCGATCTCCAACACAGACCTTTATGGTCTTAATTGTAGAACAGAGAATGTTGGAATTTAATTAATGTAACAATTTCGGCTATGATTAATAAGTATTTATACTCTTGACAAGATTGTAATATCACTAGATCTTCTATAGAAAATCTTTTGGTTATCGTAAGGTAAAAACATATTCGTGTTGATGTGTGGCGTGCTCTTACGTGATACTTTTTATTTCAAAGAGTTTTTATAACTTTAAAATCCATTTGGGTGTGCATTTCTCATGCTGGTTTACCAGACTGACTCGGGCGTTATTTTATTATACTACTCGGGTCAGACCGAGTATATTTACAGATTGCTTTGAATGCATTGGAGCTCAGGAGACAAGCCGAAGGCCTTTTTAACGTATTCCAGTATTTGTTCATTTTTCCCCTATATTGTTGTGAAATTGTCAGCATTTGTGGGGACAGCTTGTTTTAACTATCCAGGCTGATGATTGTGATTTTTGGTTGTACTATAATTGATGTATGTATATAACAATTTCCCTTTTGTAAAGATCATTGATATTAGATTATATCTTGTTCCGTTGTGATTATGAGATTTTCCATTGTTTCAAATTTTTTTTTCTCTTCTTCTTTCTTCTTTCTTCACCATAACCATCCGTCTTTCCATTCCATTTGGGTTAGACATGCATGGTTTATTATCAGCTTGAATTATGCGGATTTGCAGGTCGTTACATCTTGAATGTGGTATTCTTTACGAACTTTCACTCCAGTTAGTATCCCTTATGAGTTTAAATGATTTGAACGCAGTGGTGCCTTTTTTGCGAAGCTACCACAAGAGATAATGAGAATTACTTTCATATAAAATAAAACAGTATATTTTTTTATAAAATTAAAATGGGATTAAAACGAATAAGAAGATGAATGCTTTCTTGTTTATTTTTACATAGATGGATGATTAGTGATGTTTTGATTATTGGTAAGTCAAGTATTTTTCATATTACTCTTATAGATTATTTATATTTGTTTTAATACAAGCAAGTGTATATTTGATTGAAATCCTTTTGGGTTATGGTTTATATATATATATATATATATATATATATATATATATATATATATATATATATATATATGGTTTCGAGAGACGTTTTATTAGTAGTTACTAAATGTTTTTATAAAAGATAAATTGTTTTATAGGTTAATATTTAAAAGAATTTTAAATTAAAATTTCATGTTAATTTATCCTTTGAGTTTTTAAGCATTTTGGTCGATGCGTTTACTAATGTTATCGATAGGGATTCCTAAACACGAGAACGAGACTTATAGACACAAGATTTTGAAGAGTGGTAAGCTATTTTGAAGAGAGGAATGTGTTTTGAGTTATATTATAAACCAATATTTAAAATAATATTTCGAAGAAAGCTGTGATAAATTATTATTAATTTAGAAAAGATTATAGGGATATAGAGAATATTTTTGAAGCGAGCAAAATGTTTTAATGAATGAAGAGTTATTATTTTGAAAGAAATGTATAATTTGAGAAAATGTGCGATTAATAATTTAAAAAAAGATGTTTTGTAAAGAAATTGGTATTTTAAAGAAGTATTTGAGTTGAGTTTTGACAAGAAATAAATGAATAATATAAAATGATAATGGAGGATAATAATAAAGAAATAACATAATTTGAAATAATAACACAAACATAACGATTTATAGTGGTTCGACGGTGTTTGCCTATGTCCACTTTGAACAGATTTCTTTATTAATCACTTTTATAGACTGAGTACAATAGGGATCACACGAAAATCCTTAGTTACAAAAGAGTATAAAGCCACTAGCAACTTAAAAGTCTTGAAAATTAACAACCAAGCATGTATTTATAGACGAAAATGGTCAAATATCTCCCTGAAAATTTGGTAAAAGGACCTTCAGAACCATAGGGACCCACAAGAGGGATCGCATGGCCAAATTCTCAAAAAATGGGATCCGTATTGGAAGAATTTTGGGGTACGATCCCTATGGATGATGCTAAAATATGCTTAACCTCCAAACTTCATGCCAATTGGATCGGAAGAACTTGAGTTATTGCTTGATCTTTGCTTGAACATATGTTGCTTGCTAATTCGTGTCGATCCTTGCCAAGGGAAGCGTGTCGATCCTTCTGACTTCATCTTCTTGAGGTGTGATCCCTAGGGTAAGCTATCTTGCTCATAATATTTCATATGCATTGGACTTATGGATCTTGAGATATTAATTGTTTTCTATTGAAATGCACTTGCTCCCTGACCCATACCGATCCCTATGATGGAAGTTAATTTATGCCGATCCCTCCACTATATTGAACGATATTTCCAACTTCGAACATTCTACCTTGCATATCTATCAATTCCATTCAACCTCGACTTCATGTTATTATATGTACTTAACATCTAGACCCCACAATCATCACTCAGGATTCATCGGCCTTGATAGCAATCGAATCTAACTTGTGCAATCGGTTCAATATAACCAGATCAAAATGCTGGATAATACTTGCCCTCTAAAGTACTTCTTGTGCTGAACACGATGTGCTTTAAATCGAAAAAAGTTAGAGTCGTCAGAATGAAATGCATCTAGTTTTCTAAATAATCGCTATCCTTCTGTCTACTAATTTTCTCAAAGTGTTTATGTCTCTTTGATCGTCGTGATGCTTGGTCGATTTTTGATAGTATAAATTCAGAGTTATACTCCGTGTAACAACCCACCTTTTTGGATGGTTTAAAATCGACAATAAACCTCACATGTCAAAATAAAACTATTCAAAAGGAAGGATTGTTATGGGGTAAATAAGAAAAAGTAGGGAAAGAAAGAAAATAAATACAGAATCTCGTACCGGAAGGACAAAATATAATAATCAAATAAACAGTTCACGAAGCTTTTTACAAATAATATTTGATGATACTTTTATAATACTGAATCAGAGTTACATTCAACAGAAATAAATAACAATGCAGCGAAACAACATGATGTAGTGAAAATAGTATAATAAGTAATAATAGTATACAATTATTCGTCTGCATCTTCCAGAAAGCAGTCTTCGATATACTAAAAAGATTTGGCTAACTCGAGCGAATTGAAAAAGACAAAACACTCGAGTCCGAACTAAAAGATCTTATGTAAGTTAAATCAACAGTAAATAAATATGAGTGTAATGGCGTCAGAGATGTTTACGAGTTTTGACATCTCGTTCCAGTGTGTAGTGTGAGTAGAATAGTGTTAAGGTGTTATCCATATCCCCCTTAACACATTTTATATAATGTCATAGTCTATACAGATACTGTAAACTCCACCGTAAATTGGTGGGCTATCAGGGAGCACTCCATAGGTACGACATAAAACAAACTCGTAGAAGGCATGATAGGGATGTGAACACAGCACTCGAAGCAATGCCAGGATAGATATACCAATTGTGGATCCGGACTGGGGTAATGCATAGCAGCTACCATCGCCCATCTCGGAACACACTCCCATAATCAAAATCAAGAGGTGGCCACCCAATCATCACAAAGTCATAATATGGTATCCAAGAAATGTGTCCGATCGGAGGGATGACCTCACTTGGCCCGACATGGCTCCTGTTTTAGTCACATCTAAGCTGACTCACGGGAGTCAGGGTCACGTAAATACCTTATATTGAATCGTTCGCCAAACCATCCTACTTCATTTCCGAAATCTCCACCACATACACCGTTGTTAAAGTGGTTTTTAGTATTGACAAAGAGTATGACAATATCTGATCCCGGTCTCTTTAACAATCAACCACTTATTTCACACCAGATGGTTCTTTTACATTTCCAAAGCTGATTTATAATTTATATCAAACTATCATATTCTCAAAACCATATCATTTTCGAAATCATATTTACTTTGAAATTATATCACATTTGAAATCATATCGCTTTCGAATTTATTTCCAAAAATAGATTAAACCCTAATTTAAATCATCATATTCCTCAAATATGTCATTAAACCCCTACTTATGTTATAACATCATTTAATCGTTTTCTACTTAAAAATCAAGGATTTAAATATAAAATTTCCACTTTACAAAACCTAAAATTCAGAAAATAGTTTAGATAGTTTAAAATAGTTTTAAAAATAGTTTAAGACGGTTAAAATAGATTAAAATAGATTAATATAGTTTACAATACATTAAAATGGATTAATATAGTTTATATTGATTAAAATAAATCAATATAATTTTAAAATAGATTAAATTAGTTTAATATAATTTAAAAAATATTAAAATAGGTTAATTTAATTTAAAAAATATTAAATAGATTTCAAATAGATTAAAATGGGTTAAAATACTTTAAATAGATTTAAAAATAGATTAAAATACTTTAGAATTTTGATTTAAACTAATTTCCAATTCCAACCTTCAAACTTGGATTTTCAAAGTAATTCAATTTATATAAATCAATTTTGTTTAAAATATCGTTTAATCCAATTCATGATTTAAGGATTTTAAATCGTTTAATTTAACCAATCCGGTGTTCGTATATACTTTTCTACCCTTTGATCAAGTGATATGGATAATTATCATTTCAATCCATAAAAAATTCAATTTACAGGTATATATTGTTTCAACCAGCAATCCCAAATTCAAAATCAATGAAAATCGCTTGGGTTTATCATTTCAACCCATAAAGATTTTCTCCTATTCTATATGATCGTTCGGGTATGTATCATTTCAACCCATAGGGATTTCCTAGCAATAACTAAGGGAACTTGCGGTGTTATAAAAACATAATTATAACATTAAATCATCCAATATCAGCAATTAAGCATACATCACAATCATCACCCAAATCAAACAATAAACATTAATAGATAACCGATTATCATTAACAGGTATTAAATTGACAATTAAATTCAATATTAAATTAAATCATGATTAAATGCAATAAAAGTTAAATTTAACTAGAATGACAATTTATGTAACGACCCGTAATTTTCAATAATTAAGATGTTAATTTAATAAGAAATTGTGAATAATGTTGGAAGATATAAAAAACTTTGTAATTTATTTATCAAATAATAAATAAAGTGAAACGTAACAATGTTATTTATAGTTAATTATTTACAACTTGAATGAAATTCCAATTAGTTGAAATAAGAAAAATGTATACTTGGTAATAAATTTAATATAAGTAAACGAATGTAAATATTGAATTAATTAATGAATTAATAATAATAAATAGTAATTGAATAAAATCAATGTTCTGTAAGCAATTATAATATTGTTTAGGAATGATAACTTATAAAAGTACGATTAAGAGTTAGTGGCAACAATTATTATAAGTTACCGATATATTTTTAATCCATTAAATTGAATTGGAATCAATAGCAATAAATCTAAATAAATATTACCCTAATGTTAATTAAGGTAATATTTGGAAATAATGTTAATGTTATTCATAATAGGACAATTTGTTGAATTGTAAGAATGGAAATAAAGATTTATCAATTTATTGGGATTTGAACTATAATAATTGGATTTATTGAAATTAAATATCTAAATATTACGTTAATTGAAATTAAGATGGAATTATAGAATATTAATGTAATGGATCATGAATCCAATGTTAATTTCACCCATTTCACAACAATGAATTGAATAATAGAATGAAAATAAACTAAATGGAACTATTGGAAATTAAATTTATAAATTCTGAATTTAATGAAATTGAGGTTAACACTGAAATTCATAAATTAATCAACTCTATATTGACATCCAAATTTGTTTAAATTAGAGTAAATGATTAAGAAATTTAAAAATGATAAAAATTGTCAATTATAGAATTGAAAATGAAATTGAAATTTAATGAATTAATTATTAAATTGTTTTTGATTAATGTGAAAATAGCCATTTTGGCCACTGGCTCGGATTTCGACGAAACTAGTTTCATCGGATCCGTAATGGTGAATCATTGTAGGATTTCAAGTTTCTTAACGATTGGGCTTGTCGTTTGATCGTACGGGCTTGAAACGCCTTGAAATCAATTAAATTGAAATCAATTTGAAATAAACTGATTTTAGCATAACTTCTTCATATGATGGAATTTGGACCTGAAACTCATTCTAATGATTTTAAAATATTTTGAAACATCTATTTTGATATATGGGTTGACCAATTTTCATTCCGGAATCGAAACGGGCTTTTCGGGTCAATTATCGTTCAAAACCCAAACCAATCGTATCTGTTCCTCTATTTTCAGCTCTCCATATATATATATATATATCTGGTTATAAACCCTATCCTATTTCTTATGTTCATTATTCCGTACGTACAATTCCACTTGCTCCTCCTCATTCCAATGGCAGACGAAACTAAAATTCCAATTGCAATTTCAAATAAAATTCAAAGCCAAAATTTCAAACTCCACAAATAATATCGAATTATATATCGATCTGAAGCTCTCGACGAGTGCATCTCAGATCTGTAATTCATTTTCCAATTTGAACCTTTATTCATCCAAACATTGAAGATCAAATCATGACCGTTCATCGAGTCGCGATCAACTACGACCGATTGTCGTTTGAAGGGTATGGGGCTGTGGAGATCGTCGCAGCAACTCATCGATGTAATTGGTTCGTCGATTCAATGGTCGGATCGAGCAAAATAATTCAATTAGGTCAAAATTTTAACCGGCGGTGGATGTGTTTTCTTGCTCGATTGGCGACGTCGCAACGTTCGAGGATGCCAGGGAGATGGTCGATGGCCTTTGACCGTGGCCATGTGTGGTTGTGGCGAAGTGTAGAGGCTCGCGACGTGATCGAGGTGGCGGCTTCAGGATGGTGCGCGTGTGTTTAGGGTTACGGGGTGGAATGAGTACTGTGCTTTGTTCTATTCATTATTTATTTATTCCAATTTAAATCACATAACTCTCTAACTTATATAACTTTTACGTACGAGATCCTATTCATGCACGGTTTCTTGCGTTGGGATCGTATTGAAATTCCGAACATTTTAACGCTCGTTTGGACCAATTCTGACACTGTTCAAATTTTGGGTTTAAATTGGATTTAAATTCAATTTAAATTCAAAAGGTGAGTGTTTTAACCCACTCACAACTTCTAAAATTTCTTATGTCTGTTAAATTGATTTATGATGTGATTAGAAATTATTTATGACTGTTTGGCATATTCTGAATCATCATCTCAGTTTATTTGAATTTATTTGGATAAAATAGTTATTTAATTTGTTATTGAATATAAACTGCCAGTAAATACATGTTATTTATTATATGTTCTATATTGATGTTATTGATTGAATTGGATAATGATTGTGATAAATGTTTGATGATCGATATTGGATAAATGGATGTTGCATTTTATATTGTTATAAACTACAAGTTGTTATGGATTTTTATTTCATTCGGGATTGCGGTTTGAAATGATATATAACCGTATTTATATTTTAAATTGCGGATTGAAATGATAAATATCTGTATCACTTGACCATTGGATAGAAAATTATGTACAGACACCTTGGTCTATATATAAAAATATTTGGAAATGATTTCTATAGTTTTGTAATGAAATAAATGGTTTTATATAAATATTGATCTTAGATATTATATAAATGTTATTTTATTCTGTATTTTAACCTATGTATAAATTTGTTTTAATATAGAATAAGTGTTTGCATAAAAAATGGGCAAACACCTCCAAGTCGTATGATTTAGTTGATTATATGTTGTTCTGAATGGTTTGGGTGATTTATGCAAATATATGAAATAGATGGACTAAACTGTAAAAGACACACAGATTTATAGTGGTTCGGCTAGAACGTGCCTACGTCCACTTTATATGTTATTCTCCTTTTCTATTCAGATTACAAGTACAAAGCTTTGATTACAAGTAACTGAAAGTTGTTTGAAAGTTCTATCCGTGCTTGAGCTCTCAAACTTGTCTGCCATTGTTGTACCCCTGCCCCTCTATTTATAGAGTGAGGCTGGAGGCAGGGGTCCTGGATGTATATAGTTGCTGGTGGGCTTGGGCCGAGACAATCTGGCCTGGCAATGTTGGTTCGGCATCCTCTTGGTTCGGAGATGGTTGGAGTTGTTTTTTGGTCCGGTGGTGCCTTGGATCGGTGGTGTGGAATTGGAGAGGCTTCTGGTTCGGTAGAGGATGGAGAGGCCTCGGTTCGGTCGAGGGCGTAGCTCGGTCCGGTTAGGCTGGTTCGGTAGTGGTGTGGCTATGCGTTGGTTCGGTGGTGACTTGTGAGTGGGTTGGTCCGGTGTTGCTTCGGAGGTAGGTGGTTCGATGGTGACTCGTGAGTGGGTTGGTCCGGTGTTGCTTGGGAGGTAGGTGGTTCGGTGCTGACTCGTGAGTGGGTTGGTCCAATGTTGCTTGGGAGGTAGGTGGTTCGGTGCATAGTCCGGTCCGGTGACTATTTGGACCGGTGGTGTTGCCTTCTTTTCTTGGTTCGGTGGTAGGTGGAAACCTGCCCAACATTTGCCCCCCAAAGTAGGGCATATACCCGTATATGGCATGCTTTGTTTTAAGTTGGGTATTTTCGTCCGGCCCTATGCGCCGAACCATCCGGTCCGGTCATTGAGGTTTGCTTATAAATAGGGGCCACGTGCCTTCGTTATTCCTTACCAACCGAGCCAAACCTTTTGCCGAATCAAACTCTCATTTTCGTCGAACCAAAGCGTTAGCCGATCCAGGTGAGACCCCTTTACCGCCGAATGAACTTTTATATTGTACTACCGAATGAACTTGAGGGTTCGGTCACCGAATGAGTTTTGAAAGTTGGAATGCCAAATGAGATTTCATATCTGGAACGCCGAATGAGCTCTAGGTTGGGCCTTACCGAATGAACTCGAGGATTCTGAGTGTTGAATGAATCCCTTACCGGATGGACTTTTATACTTGAATTATCAGTGAAACTCTAGATTACATAGTTTATGTGTTTTAACGATATACTTTCTTGTGTCACAGATAAATGTCTCAAAGAGTGGAAACCCGATCAGATAAGAGGAAATCTATGGACAGGAGAGAGTCTCCCGCCGTGCCCCCAGTCCAGCCGGGACCAGTGCAACATGGACCTGCCCCGAGGTCATTAGTGGACGGATATGGCCATCAAGAGCTTCTGAAATCTCCTCCCGATTGCTTTTTCGAGCTCCCTTAAAGAGGGACAACTTGATGTCATCGCTCGTTCCTTTAGGATTGACAGAGCGAGTATGATATTGCCGGGAGACGGTGTGATGTCGTATGACCCTCCTGAAGGATATTTCGCCTATAGCCGATACCATTGCATGTGCGGGGCCATTCCCCCGATCAATGCCTGGATAGTCAGCTTCCTTACTTACTTGAAGGTGGCTCCATTCCAGCTTCAGCCCAACTCCTATGCTATCCTGGTGTGTTTGTTCATCATTTTCCAGAGGAAGTACGGGCGCCCCCTTCCAACCGGGAGATTCGGTACCTATATAATTTGAGAGGTTACAAGAAGGGGTCCCCATACATCAGTTTGGAATCAGCCGTGTCCTTCAAGCCGGTCTTGGACTTATACTCGAAGTTCACCATGTTTAAGAAGGAATGGTTCTTCGTCAAGGACGACTCCATTTCTTTTCGCCTTTTCACTTCTGGCTGTAAGTTGAATTTCATTTGTAATTTCTCTGTCCCGACTGCAATGCTTCTTCTTATATGCTTCTGTTTCTTGCTAGCGACAGGTGGCTTTGCGGTCGTGGAGAATGATCGCCTGATACAGATGGCTGCGAAGATAGAGGCCATCTCAGGAAGGGATAGGTCAGCTTCTTACCTGATCAGGAATGCCACTCTCCTAGAGCACAACTTGATTTTGCCACATCAATCTGTAGTTAAGCAGAGAGATACAACCGAGGAGAGGGCTGCCAAAGCTAAAGGCGGGGCCATGACGAAGAGCAGCAAGAGGAGACCCTTCTCGGTACCTCCAGTCGTCGAGGGAAAGGAGCTCAAGAAATCTGATGGACCCTCTCCCAGCACATGCCCAGATGCTCCGGAGGAGGAAAGTGGAGAGGAGGAAAGAGGCGAGGAGGAGAGCGGAGGTGATGGAGAAGGTGATGGTGGTAACGGTGGCGAAAGTCAGGGTGGTAGTGGCGTTGGTGCCCTGACCTCTGGGAAAGCGGGTGAGATTCAAGAGTGGACGGATGATGCTTTCCGCCAAGCCTTTGAGGTGTTAGAGGAAGGGTCGGCCTTGGTGGAGAAATCGAAGAAGTCTGATAAGGCCGGGACTGGTGCCAGTCTATCTTCTAAGAGTATTTCAGCTAAGGCAACTTCAGCGGTTCAAGGTGAATTCTTAACTCCTTTTTTAACTTCATATATTTCTTGAATCATAGTCTCATGCATGCTTGTAACACTTGGTTTTTATTTCAGGATCGGTTGAGGCGGCCAAGACATCAGACATTCGGCACCGCCTTGAGCAATTCAA
Source organism: Allium cepa (assembly GCA_030765085.1). Taxonomy (NCBI): domain Eukaryota; kingdom Viridiplantae; phylum Streptophyta; class Magnoliopsida; order Asparagales; family Amaryllidaceae; genus Allium; species Allium cepa. Next base: position 975,609,036 of record CM060935.1, read on the forward strand.
ACTCTTCAAGGCTTCTGCTAAACCGAAGCCCTTGACTGACCGTTCCGGGAGCGTAGTCAGTTACCGTCCTCTTCTTGGAGTTATCGAAGAGGATATTCAAAAGAGAAAGAGGAGGCGTTCCATGTTCGAACCTTCACTTGGATCTCGGCCCCCAACCCAGCCTATTCATGACATCACAGAGGAAGACACTGAGTCCATACCATCTCCGCATCCATCAGAAAATCCTTCCGTTACTCATATTGATCGTCCCCGCTTGGCTCGTTACCCATTTGCGGGTCATCCAAATCTGGACCTGAGTTCTCATGATATTTCTTCGATGAGGTTACCGGTGAGCACCTCCTACCCCGCAATCCTATGGTAAGGGTACTAGATGAGGCTAAGGCTTTGGATCTTGACTTGTTGACTACTCAGATTGTGACTATGGGGGATGAGGCCAAGGCAAACATCGATCGGGTGGCTGAAGAGACCAGGAAGTTAACGGAGCATCACGCCCGACTGGTCAAGGCTGGAGAGGAAATCGGAAGTGCTAACATTCAGCTGCGGCTAATGGTTTCCGATCAAGCCAAACAGCTTCCCGATCAGGCCATTCAGATCTCTCAGCATGAGGCGGCCTCCAGACGGCTAAAGAAAACTATGGAGGTGGCTAGTAGAGTCGAGTTGCGAAAAATGGAGGCCACCTGCAAGGAACGAATTGATATGGCCATTGCCACTGTGTATGAGGTTCGGAGAGCGGATCTTGAGCAGATAGAGGAGTTGTCTGGGAGGCTTGAGGCCGCAGAGCTTTCCCAGGCCAAGCTGAAGAAGGAGATGGAGGCGATGCGGAAATCCCTTCAGGCTGACTGCTCGAGATACCGATTGGAAAGAGATGCTGTCGTCACAAGGCTGTCGGTTTCCGAGGGCCGGACGAGGGAGTTTAAGGAAAACGAGGGGATGAAGGATGAGATGCTCCAGGACATGTACTTCCGTACTTGGAAGCAGGGCAACCTGTCCTGGATGGACAACTATCCCCGAGTTATGGCTAGGATGTGCCTTCGGGCTCTGGAGTAGGCTAAGGCTGATGCAGATAAGGAAGGTGGTGCGGCTTTCAGAATGGATGTGGTTACTGCTCAGTTCACCAAGGAGGAGAAGGTGGCGGTGAAGGAGGGCATGCGGCTGTTTACCGCCGATGAAGTGGGTGTGCAGTTGGAGGACAATGATCAGGGAGCAGGCGCTGGTAAGTCTTCCCTTTTAATCTTTCCTTAGCTTGATCGCCTATCGCTTGTCTAATAGATTCTTCTCCTGAATTGGACAGGTGGGATCTCTGGCCAGTATGCTGGGAGTTCTGATCCTGTGGTCAAGTAGATCCCGGAGGGTTAGCAGGATAGAGGCGGAGCCCTGCTGCAGCCGACTACTTTTTTTTTTGGCTTACTTGGCACTCCTGTATATACTAGTTCCAAAACATTAGTGTACTTTTGGGCTGTAATTATGAATGAACGGTTTTATGTTATTTTATAACATAAACTGATTCTGCTATATTTGAATGCTTTTGTTATTCTGATGTGTTGCATAAGAAATATAGCTGTGCACATGCCTGTGATTCAATTGTGTTTGATGTCAATTTCTTGCTTAAAATATGATTTCATATCTTGCAAAGTTTGTGTGATGTGCGAATAAATTATGGTTACATATTTATGTATAAGAGAAGAAAGTACCGCCCTTCAAGTTTTAGCTATAGACGGTAGCTTTGAACGCCTTGCATAATTGGATGTGGAATGCAGCTGAGTGTCATGTCATCCAGTTGTGAGTTCCTATTTCCATCGGCGGGCGTCTCCTATTTCGTGTCCTGTACTTTAGGGATCGTTATAGAGGATAGGAGGAAAGTTTTATAAATAAAATGAAAATATAAGAAATAGTAAAACTTCCAATCACGGAAGGCCTTCGATGTGCTTAAGTTCGTGGCAAACGGGTTTTGTAGTCACTTTCCCTAGCTGTGGGTCTTGGAGACATTCGTCACCCATCTTACGCCTCCGCGGGGAGTTTTCTTTTTTACCACAGCCGTACTTAAGACACATCGGAGCCGAGATCGCGAACAGTAACTACCCAGGTCATTATGGCCCGTAATCGTGGGTATTATTCGATTTACCGTGGCCGGCTAGCGTGGGTGCCGATCGTCAACTGTGAACTGCCCCTGGCTGGCCACACCTTATGTTGGGGCTTATAATCGGTTCACAGTCACTGGCGAGCCGAACGCCGTAATGAGCTGCCTCGGCTATAGTCGGCCTTCTCGGTGGCTTATGATCGGCTCATTACAGTTGGCTTTGAGGGCCGTCGCGAGCAATGAGTTAACCCGCAACAGAGGGATGCTGGAGCAAAAGTGTCTCATTGACGAGGGCATAGATTCGTATAGTACCTGTTAGGTCTTGTCCAGGTGAGGTTGTGCCGTGAATTGTCCAAAATGGAAATATCGTTATACAGGATTTTGTTCAACAGAAAAGGATAAAGCTTAACGGGCAGCCAAGATATAAAGGAACAAGTTAAAAAGAGACAAGATTTTTAAAGTGGTTTGGCACGAAAATGCCTACGTCCACTGATTCTCTTTGTTATTTCACTTCATATGGGCAGTACAAGTTAAGAAAAGTATCGACGGAGGTGTTGGATGTTCCATGCCCTCTGGAACACCTCTCCGTCCACTGTTGACAAAATATAAGCTCCGTTGCGGAGATCTTTATGAATTACATAGGGTCCGTCCCAGATTGGATCTAGCGCTCCGGGGCGCGGGAAGATCCGCTTGAGGACAAGATCTCCTTCTTGTAAGCTGCGGTGCTTGACTTTGGAGTTGTATTGTGCTGCCACTTTTTGCTTGTGAGCTGCTGCTTTGAGTGCTGCATCGTTTCTTCTCTCCTCAATTAGATCCAAAGACATGTGGAGGAGTTCTTCGTTCTCTTCTGGGTTGTAGTGGATCCTACGGTGGGAAGGCACTACAGTTTCAACTGGGAGCATGACCTCCGATCCGTATGCCAAAGAGAAAGGAGTATGCCCTGTTGATGTTCTGTAAGATGTGCGGTAGGCCTAAAGTGCCGTAGGAAGTTCATCCACCCAAGCGCCTTTTGACTTTTCAAGTTTCTTCTTGATTAGAGTTTTGAGGATTTTGTTGACAGCTTCGACTTGTCCGTTTGCCTAGGGATAAGCCACAGATGAGAAGCTTTTGTGAATTCCGTGCACTTGGCACCAGTCGGTGAATTCCTCGCTGTCAAATTGAAGTTCATTGTCCGATATGATTTTGAGTGGAACCCCGTACCTGCATAAAACATTTTTGATCAAGAAGTTAATAACTTTTGCCGAAGATATTTTATTTAGAGGCTCCACTTCCACCCATTTGGTGAAATAGTCAACTGCCACTATGGCATATTTGGCTCCGCCTCAGCCCACTGGCAGTTCGCCAATCAAGTCAATTCCCCATATTGCAAAGGGCCAAGGGCTGGTCATTTGAGTAATCTCATTTGTGGGTAGTCAAGGAATCTTAGCAAATTTCTGACATCTGTCACATTTTTTGACGAAGTCCAAGGCGTCTTTGTTTAAAGTGGGTCAGTAATACCCGTATCGGAATATTTTCATTGCTAGAGTCTGCTCTCCGGTGTGATCTCCGCAACTTCCTTGATGGATGTTGGACAAGACTTCCCTGGCTTCCCTTCCAGCGATACACCTTAATAAGGGATTAGAGAAGCCGCGCCGATAGAGGATGCCTTCTTGTAATGTGTAGCGGGAAGCTTTCCGTTAGATTTTCTTAGCTTCGTTACGCCCGTCGGGCAGTGTGCCACTTTGTAAGTACTTCCGGATGGGAGTCATCCAAGTTTCCTCTTCGATTGCAGCTATCATATCATTGGCTCGTTACTCGGGGCTAGTTGCTTTGAGATGGTTATTGTTCGGAAAGCGATGTCGTCCTTCATGCTAGCTTGCTTTGCCAGTTCGTGGGCCTCCTGATTCTCTTCTCGAGGAATGTGTTTAATTAAATAGTGATCCAATTGATTGAGCAGCAGCTTGGTCTTCTTTAGATATGCTGTGAGTCATTCTCCTCGAGTCTGGAATTCTCCCAGTATTTGATTTACAATAAGTTGAGAATCACTATGGAGACATAAAGAAACGACTCCAATCTCCAGGACAAGTTCTAATCCGACTATCACTGCTTCGTATTCTGCGTCATTGTTGGTGGCAGCGAATTCAAACCTTAGGGCGAGTGCACCTTCCTTCCCCTGGGGGTGATTATCACAACACCTGCCCCCGAGCCTTGTTCATTTGATGCTCCATCTACGAAGAGATTCCACTTAATATCTTCTGCTATTTCAGATTGCTCCTTACCTTCGTTAGTAGTGAATTCGGCAATGAAATCAGCTATGGCTTGCCCCTTGATAGCGGTGCGAGGATGGTAGGTGATATCATATTGACTCAATTCAATGCACCACTTAAGTAGTCGCCAGAAGTGTCGGGGCGATGGAGTACCTGCCTTAGCGGTTGATCGGTTAAAACTCTGATGGAATGAGATTGGAAATAGTGTCGCAGTTTCCGTGACGTGATTAGCAAACAGTATGCTAGCTTTTCAAGTTTAGGGTATCTGGCTTTTGCCCATGTAAATCTCTTGCTTACAAAGTATACGGGCCGCTGCACGCGGTTGTCTTCTCTCACCAAAGCGGCGCTTAAAGCATGGGACGATATAGCAAGGTATAGGTATAGTTCCTCGTCTTCATTTGGAGTTGAGAGTGCTGGTGGTTTCTGGAAGTGTTCGATTAAGTAAAGGAAGGCCGTCGAGCATTCGTCAGTCCATTCGAACTTTCCTTTGTCTTTCTTTAGAGCTTCAAAGAAAGGGATGCATTTGTCGGTTGCTTTAGAGAAGAACCTGCTTAGGGCGGACACTTTCCCGTTTAGGCTTTGCATCTCTCTTCGAGTGGATGGTATCTTGATATCTTACAAATCCCGAACTTGTTTGGGGTTTGCTTCAATCCCCCTGGCGGACGATGAATCCCAAGAACTTTCCTGATGATACTTCGAAGGAGCACTTTAGAGGGTTCATCTTCATTCCATATTGGCGAAGTACATGAAACATCCCGTCCAGGTGGTTTATATGATCGTTGGCTTTCCTCGATTTTACCAGCATGTCATCCACATAAACTTCCATAGTTCGTCCTATTAGTTCCACAAACATCTTGTTGACGAGGCGCTGATAAGTAGCTCCGGCTTTTTTAAGTCCAAAAGGCATTACTCTGTAGCAGTACAATCCCCGGTCAGTGATGAAACTAGTGTAGTCTTGATCGGGGGCGTGCATAGGGATCTGGTTATATCCTGAGTATGCGTCCATAAAAGATAAGAGTTCGTGTCCGGCGGTGCGGTCCACGAGCTGATCGATTTGGGGGAGTGGGAAGCAGTCCTTCGAACAAGCGTCATTTAAGTCGGAGAAGTCGATGCATGTTCGCCACTTCCCATTAGCCTTCTTTACCAGCACCAGGTTGGCGATCCATTCTGGGCAGATGGCTTCTCGTATGAAGTTATTGGCAAGTAGGTTCTTTACTTCTTCCTCTAGGGCTGCTGATCGTTCTGCCCCCATGCTTCTCTTTTTCTGCTTTACTGGCACCTTGGTGGGATCGATGTTCAGTACGTGGCATGCTATGTCTGGGGAGATTCCTGTCATGTCAGCATGCGCCCATGCAAATACATCCATGTTGTGGCGAAGAAAATCAATGAGTTGATCCTTTAATTCTTCTTTTAGTTGAGATCCAATTTTCAATAGTCTACTTGAGTTATGTTTGTCTACAGCTACGAATTCCATAGCCTCTGCAGGCTCGGCGGTGGCCTCCTCCTCTTTGTCCCTGGGGTCTAATTCAATGAAAGGATCACTGGTATATCGAAGAGGAGGGGCTTTCTTTAACTTCTATGCTTCCAAGTTTTTCATGCAGAGAGTAGTCTCTGCATTTTTCCTTTATCTTTTCTGCGGTTATTGCGAAGTTCGGTTACATAGCAGTCTCGAGCAGCGTCTTGATCTCCCTCTATTTCTCCTATTCTGTTATCTGTTAGAAATTTCAACTTCAGGCACCATGGGGCTAGGACAATTTGTGTAATGACCCGGCTTTTTCAACAGTTTATTTGTGATATTTAAAATAAATTTAAATAATTAATTTGAAATATAATTTGTTTTCAATATGAAAAGTTGGTTTGATTTAATGAAAATAACTCAGAATTTAAATATAATCATTAATTGAATAAATTAAATAGTAGTTGACAATTGGGTAAATTATTTAAAATCTGGAATTGTAAGCTTGTTGGAAATATTTTAACGGCTTATAAATTTATATTGATAATACTGGAAGTAATAGATGGGTTAAAATTGAATTTAACTGCCGTTTGTTCAATTTTTAAATTTACATCGTTTAAATTGACATCTAAAAATAACCTTCCGAGGCACAGTATCCGAATTCGGTGAAACCAGTTCCGTTGAATCCGTAATATTGAATTATTGCCGGATTTCAAATTTTGTAATTTTTGGAGTGACCGTGTGATTGTACGATAAGCAAACGCGCTATAATTGAATTCGAGAAGATTTTAAAATATAACGCTAAAATAAAATAATTAGCGTAGCTTCCTCAACACACCATCGTTCGTCTTCTTGAATACGCCTCCCATCTTCTTTATTATTTCGATGCTTCTCGTTTATATCTTCGTTCAGAAACCAAAAATCAATATTCATGGCCGCCTTCTCCTTTTAATCGCTTGCCTTTCTCTTCTCAGTAACCCTACCTCCTTGCTTATAAATCCCGAAACCCCTATCCTTTCCCTTTTCTCTTCAAGACCGAATTCACGGCATTTACATAAAAAAAATGAAGATAAAAACCTAAGTCTATTCGCGTTCGATTCGCGCGAGTGCAAATTAGAATCGCGACATGTCTTGTGATGGATTCCTGTGGAGAGCATCGCGAGGCGCGCGACGTGTGTGGGTCGATCTGGGGAGGAAGCGGCGACCTTGTTGAGTCGCGCGCGAGGGGACGAGGCGAGGGTTCGGAGCCGATCGTGGGTAGCTGCGACATGTTCGATGGTGGAGGTGAACCGCGAGGCGAAGTCGCGATGTCGTTGCTGTAGAGATGCTGAGGTCTCGTGCTGTTTTCGTTCGGTGGTGGGTGGGTTTCGATCCAAGTGTGCGCGAGAGTATAGGCTGGAAGCAGTTCCAGGTTGGAAGCTCGACTAGGGTTTCTCGAGCCTTATAGCAGTGAGGTACGATTATCTGCTATTTTAGTTTAATATGTATTTTACAGTAAGGTATTTAATATTCCTGTTTAATTTAATACATCTATAGGATATTTCAAAATATAAAATAATAATAAAATTTAAAGTTACTTTTAAGCAGTTTATTTAACAATATTAAGTTAACTCGATTTAATTTTAAATAATATATGTAGAAATGTTTAAAGATTATGAAAAATTAGATTTTTAAACCTACAGACTATTTAAATGAGCAGTTTGAAGAATACATAAAATATAAATTATTGGTTTAAAAATTTAAGTATTTGTTTAAATTGTATCACTTGTTGAAAAATAAATTATTAGATAAAAGAATAAATTTATTTAAACGGAAATAAATTGCTGCAAATATTAATAAATCATCAAATTGTTATTCAAGGTCAAAAATCAAGAAACCAAGGCAATATTGGAATGGATTGCAACTTAAAGGCAAAGGTGAGATTTTCTCACTCATTTGGATACCCTTAATTAAATGTTAAATTTAAATTATTGGATGTGTTTGGTTGATTGATAATAATTTATCCACTGGTTAATATCATAACCCATATGCTATAATATCCATTTGAAAGTGGATTGATATGTTACTGTGCTAACATTTGTGGATGCAGGGAAAACAGGTTGGAGGGATCCAACAGGATCCTCAAAACTATTTATTTTATTTCGTATATATGCTGTTCTGTGACAGGATGATATTGATTTGGGTGATTTTATAGATAATTGAATTATCAACGGTTGAATAACAGAGAAGTTGAAAATTTGAAATTTCTATTGCCGTTGATAAATTAATCTGAAGAAGTTAAATAAAACTCAAATAGAAAATATTTATTTGAAAATTTGAATCTACTTTAACTGAGAATGAAGGAAAGAAATAAAAGTATATTTTCTACCTAAGTTAAACCTTAATGTGATAAAGTTGAGTTTTGGAGAATTTAAATTATAAATTTATACTTGAAGGAATATTGTAATCGATAAGTGAGTTAAAGAAAATGGAATTATATTAAGAAATGGAAATGGAGGTCTATTAAGGAAATAAAAAGAAATATTAATAAGAAAAGAAAAGAAAATTTATTAGGAAATAAAGAAGATGCTATTAAGAATTACGAATAAGAAATTCTATTAAGAGTCAAAAGGAAATTTTATTTAATAATGAATGGAATTTATTAAATGGGACAATATGGAACTTTATAGAAAGAAATAAATTACAAAGATGAGATTTTTAAATCAAACTATCTTATAATAAATGAAATCCAAGGAGATTTTATAAATTCATGAATGGAATTTGTAAATGAGATATGAAATTGGTTGAATGGAAATAGCAGGATATTTCCAAAGGTGAATGTGGACAAGAGGCATTTATAAATGGATATTGGATTTTCTAAAATTATAATTTATTTTAAAAGGAATATTTTAAATTACTATACTATATAAATCTTTTTATAAACTATTATTTGAATGTAAAATATTTTCGAATTAGTTATTTTGAAGATTTAGCTATTATTTATTATAAACTCTAAGTTTTCTAAAACCAGCATTGGAAACTTATAAATAACTAGATATAAATTTTAATACTTAATATCACTTCTTATTTTATAAATCTATATGTTTTTTTTTTCAAAATGTTTTTAAAATCCAATTAAAATCCTATTGTGATGGTAAGCAAATTAATTTAAATGGGGTAAGATTTAGGAGAAATCTTATAAAGTGGAGAAACTGAGTATGTAAATTTATAAGCAAAGTATAAATTGAATTTGTGAGGAAGAAATGAGAAAATAGGAATATTTTCAAAGGATAAATCAATTGTGAGTGAGTATAAGAAATCAGTTAAATGATTTCATGGAAATAAAAGGACTTTGAAAATTTGTTTCAAATGGGTTAAATGGAAATTATATCTGAATGATATTTGAGATAAATAATTTGTGGAAATTATTTGATGGTTGCTTGTGTGTGATTAATTGATAGTTAAATAACCGACTATCAATATTGGACAACGCGCTGATCGTTTCGAAGAGTCCGGGATCGGATTAAATTATCCGAAAAACACTTCGATCCGGTTTGAACGATTACGAATGAAGGCCGTGAAGAGTTGAAGACGGTGATTCGGTTTGTCCAAACCCAGGGCAACTTGTATGGATTGAATGCTTTCAAAACATTGTCAGGTGGACGATGAGCATTCTAAGTGATGCGTTCTTAAAAAGGTATAACCTCAAGCATCATCAACCGGGAATGGCTAAAACAGGGGAGGTGCAGCAAGGTTAGGTGGGTCATTCCCAAGCAGGACAAGATATTTCCCCTGTCTAGATGTCCCTTTTTATTCGGCTTAGTGGGTGGTTAGTTGCGCCAACCACGTGGTTTATCTTGTTCGGGACTGTCAGTAAGGAATGGTTCCGGCCTTGTGTGCAGGGGATGAAGGGAGTAATCCTCGGTACTCTGATCTAGGCCAGGTACTGTGACGGGCGGTACCCCAGTAGCCCAGCCATTGATGGAAATCCATTCTCCCTACGAGCTTTGTACGAGTTTTGTTTGTATTACCCATTCTGTGGCTTGTAGCTGGAATTTAATGAATGTAACAATTTCGGCTATTTTATAAGTATTTGTATATAGACCCTATTATAATATCAGAGGATTTGTATAAAAAAATGTTTTAGCTATCGTAAGGTAAAAACCCGACATGTTTATTTGTGGCGTGGTCTTACGAGATGCTTTTGTTTTCAAAGGATTTTGAAAACCTTAATAATCCAATTGAGTGTGATTTTCTCACGCTGGTATTCCAGACTGACTCGGGTGTTGTTTTATATGATGCTCGGGTCAGACCGAGTTAAACAGGATTCAGGTTTTATACTGGAGCTCAGGAGACGAGCCGATGACAGAGCGTATCTACGTATTTGCCTATTATTTCCGCTGTGTATGATCTTATAGTAGTTGTCTCTGTATGATTGATTGATTGATGTACTCTGATGATGGTATGTATGTATATGTATATAGTACAGATTTCTTGTATTTAAAACAGTATTCTATATATTATATTTTATTCCACTGCGATGTGAGATTCTGATGTTGTTTTCTTTCCTTCTTCTTCTATCCCTTTCTTTTTTTTCATAACTATCTGGAGTTTTCGGGTTCGAAAATTTCCGGGTCGTTACACTTGGTATCAGAGCTGAAAGGTTAAGCGAGAACCTTGGCTCTGGTGGGGTATTACTCATTAGAAATAGAGCCAATGGTACTCTAGAATGAGTCTGAGCGTATTTATAGATATGAGTGCGTATTTGTTAGTGAATATAAAATGATTTTATATTGCGTTGATTGATTTATTGAGTGGTATATGAACCTTCGTCGGCACAGCCTCGAAAACTGTATCGAAGGGGTTTCTAAACACTTAAATAGAGCAATTCGACACAATATTGATTTTTCAAAAGTGGGTGAATGAAATAATTTCATCCAAAATATATTTTGATATAAAAGGAATATTTTTCTGAAATTATTATTATAACTTGGATGTTTGGATGCTAGTATTGTAGACAAATGAGATTTTTAAAATCCAAAATACCTTATATAACCTAGGAAATCATTAGATTTGAATTTTGGATTTTAAAATCAAGTGAAAAGTTAGAAATGAGAATTTAACTTGGATTTGTGATTAAATTTTTGAAATGTAAATAATGAATAAGAAAATTTTGTTTCGATTGAAGTCAGATGATGAAAATATAAAAAAATAAAAAAATATAAATAATGTGGAGAAGTAAATAAAAATTTAGAATGTGAATGAATTGAGAAGAGAAATAAAACTTAAAGTGGATTGAAATTAATTCAAGTTGTGTGAATGGAAGTAAATTGAATTAAACTGGAAAATAAATTCAATTGTATTTGATTTAAATTGTAATTAGAATTAAAAATGGAATTTAGTGATGAAACCTGAATTATAAATAGAAATTTCATTGAATGGTAAGTAAATTAAATATGAATTGAAATTGTTTTGGAATTGGACTAAAGTAAAGGTAATATGAAGTTACAAATAAAATCCAAATCAAGTATGGATGGAATAAATTGTCCTTGAATATTATCTTAACAAATTTAGATGGTAAATTAAATCACATGGGATTTGATCTAGATGAGTATCAAATCAATTGCAATGAATTTAAGTAAGAAGATTGCAATAATTAAATTAACTGAAGCTGTACAATTTATGGAAAGGTGATTTCGATGAAAGTGGAAGTTCATTGAATAAAATAAATGGGTAAAGTACCTTAAACATTGGTTGTGATTGGATAGTGAATAGAAAATTTAATTGGATTGAGAACTTTGATTGAACTGGAATTAACTTAAGCTAAGTTAATTTGTGAATTTGAATGAAGATGAATTAAATTGAAATATAGATAATTTTGTCATAAAAACTCTCACTTGGGTAAAGTTCATAATAATGAAATGAGGTTGAGTTTAATGTAAGCTGAGTTTAGTGAAATTTAAATTTGAATAAATAAGACCTTGATAGCTTATAAAAGAATTGAGAGGCGTTGAAGTAAAAATATATACTTGGCTAAGTAAAAATGTATAAACCCGAATTAAAATAAAATGGGAATGTGGTTAACTGTAAATAAATGGAAGTGTGAAGATAAATAAGAAGAGGACTTGCAAAATTATGATGGAATAAATAAGTCAAATAAAATTGTTTAAATCTGGAAAATGAATAGAAAATCTGAACCTGAATGACAGGATAAAATTGAACCAAAGAAATTTAAATGAAGAGATTTTTGAAGCTAAAAGTCAAATTTTGAATTTCAAATTGGGAATAAACTAATTTGGGATAAATTAGTAACCTGAATGTGTGAATAAACTTTGAATTGGTTAAATAAAGGTTGAATGTTAAATTAACAAAATTGGGTTGTGAATTTAAGTGGATGGTAGAAAGAGAACTTGAGCTATATATCTAAAATTCAACTTGGATTGGTTGGCAAATAAAATGAAATTGGATTAAATATAAATGGTTAGAAGTGCAAATAAAAAAAACCAATTGTGAATAAATAAAGTGAAATGGTCTTGTAATAAGTTAAATAAGTTCGAGAATGAATCGAACATGGGAATTGAATTTTTTTTTAATGAAATAATTAATTGAGTTAAGAAGTAAATGAAACAGATTTGATTCGAATAAAATCAAATTAAATTGGGAAAAGGATTTATGGGCAAACGAAATAAATTTAAGTTATGAAAATTAAATAATTTGAAGCAAATTAACTTAAGTTTAAAATTAAATGAAGCATGACTTATATAAATTTGGGACTTGAATATTGAATTTTAAGCGTTGAAGTTGTCAAGCATAATAATAAAAAAAAATGAGTTGAAAAAAAAATGATCTTGAAAATCATTCTGAATCGAATGTGATGTTATAAATTGAGTAAAAGCAATTTGAACTAGTTTGGAAACCTTATTACCTGCTTATAGAACTTGATTCGCATATAATTGCTTATAAAATATGGTTTTGAATTGATAAGAAGCAGAAATTGATTTTCGAATTTAATTAAATGGAAAATGGGTTTGTTTGGACATAATTATGAGTTGGAAATAAGTAAATGTGTTGTAACCCATTTTAAGTTGAATGAAAACGGTAGTTGTGTCAGTTATAAACAAATGGAACTAGTTTGGAAACTATATAAGTTTGTGATGAAGTGATTTATATTGCATTGCTTATGTTTTTGATGTGTTGTAGTTGTTTAAATGAATGAAATATTATAAATTTCATACATATGTTACTTATGAGTTTAAACTGAGTAAGTACAGGTACCAGAAGACTGTATAGCGGGATTTTGGGCGCGTAAATGCTAAATTAAATAAGCCGCTTGCTTAAATGCTAAATAAGGTACGCCTACGCAATACAAACTAGGAAATATGAACTGTTTTTGGTTTTTCCGACCGTGTGGGTCGATGTATATATATTTATATCTATTGTCAAATTGTAAAAGCTCCTCCGTACAAAGGGGACTCTGCCAAAAAATTTCAGAAATTTTGGGAGTTAGGAAATTTTTGAAAATTTTGTTAACGATAAATGTTTTCAAATTGGAAATTGAAATAAGTTAGTGAATGAAACTAATTTGAAATAATGACATGAATTTGATATAAAAAAAAAAGAAAAAAAATGAGAATTGTTAAAGATAAATTGAATTCATATAGAATGGAAGAATCAATTATATAAGAATGAATATAGTAGTAAGATGGAAATAAAGATAAGAAATACATAAAATGCTTACATTAACTTGAGTAAGGAATTATGCATTCTCATTGGGAATTGATATTGCATAAACAAATCTAAAATAATATTTGAATAAATAGATATTGACATTTGAAAGAATGTCGATAAAATGTTCTGTGTATTGTGATTGGATATATTGCTGTGTAAGGTTATGCAGGTAATATAAAGATTAAGAGAATTGAGATGGTTTCAAAGATAAAATTGAAATGCTCGACAAAAAGGTATGTGTTTGAATTTCTATATGGAAATTGATTGGGATTTTGATTGAGCCGCTTGGCCTTTTGTTTTCTTTGAGTTTTTGAGAGGCCGTAGAGCCATTTTGTAGTTGTACCGAGCTAGCCGCGCAAAGGAGATGCTGGCAAAAATTTTCGGGAATTTAGGGTGTTAGAAAAATTTTGAGAAAATTTTGATAAGTCAAAATTTGAGTTTAAATTGAAACTTGAATAGTTAAGCATATAGTATAGTTTGAAATTAGGGAAAAAGTTTAGAAAGCTATTAAGAAGGGTAATGCATCTTTTATTAAAAAGGTAGTTGGTAGGATGTTGAATTGTTGATTGTGAAGTAATAATAACGGGTATTGGACCATTCTTCCTAACTAGTAATTTCGGGGACGAAATTCTTTTAAGGGGGAAGGAATGTAACGACCCGGCTTTTTCAACAGTTAATTTGTGATATTTAAAATAAATTTAAATAATTAATTTGAAATATAATTTGTTTTCAATATGAAAAGTTGGTTTGATTTAATGAAAATAACTCAGAATTTAAATATAATCATTAATTGAATAAATTAAATAGTAGTTGACAATTGGGTAAATTATTTAAAATCTCGAATTGTAAGCTTGTTGGAAATATTTTAACAGCTTATAAAATTTATATTGATAATACTGGAAGTAATAGATGGGTTAAAATTGAATTTAACTGCCGTTTGTTCAATTTTTAAATTTACATCGTTTAAATTGACATTTAAAAATAACCTTCCGAGGCACAGTCTCGAAATTCGACGAAACCTGTTCCGTTGAATCCGTAATATTGAATTATTGCCGGATTTCAAATTTTGTAATTTTTGGAGTGACCGTGTGATTGTACGATAAGCAAACGCGCTATAATTGAATTCGAGAAGATTTTAAAATATAACGTTAAAATAAAATAATTAGCGTAGCTTCCTCAACACACCATCGTTCGTCTTCCTGAATACGCCTCCCATCTTCTTTATTATTTCGATGCTTCTCGTTTATATCTTCGTTCAGAAACCAAAAATCAATATTCATAGCCGCCTTCTCCTTTTAATCGCTTGCCTTTCTCTTCTCAGTAACCCTTCCTCCTTGCTTATAAATCCCGAAACCCCTATCCTTTCCCTTTTCTCTTCAAGACCGAATTCACGGCATTTATATAAAAAAAATGAAGATAAAAACCTAAGTCTTTTCGCGTTCGATTCGCGCGAGTGCAAATTAGAATCGCGACATGTCTTGTGATGGATTCCTGTGGTGAGCATCACGAGGCGCGCGACGTATGTGGGTCGATATGGGGAGGAAGCTGCGACCTTGTTGAGTCGCGCGCGAGGGGACGAGGCGAGGGTTCGGAGCCGATCGTGGGTAGCTGCGACGTGTTCGATGGTCGAGGTGAACGCGAGGCGAAGTCGCGATGTCGTTGCTGTGGAGATGATGAGGTCTCGTGCTGTTCTCGTTCGGTGGTGGGTGGGTTTCGATCCAAGTGTGCGCGAGAGTATAGGCTGGAAGCAGTTCCAGGTTGGAAGCTCGAATAGGGTTTCTTGAACCTTATAGCAGTGAGGTACGATTATCTGCTATTTTAGTTTAATATGTATTTTATCGTAAGGTATTTAATATTCCTGTTTAATTTAATACATCTATAGGATATTTCAAAATATAAAATAATAATAATAAAATTTAAAGTTACTTTTAAGCAGTTTATTTAACAATATTAAGGTAACTCGATTTAATTTTAAATAATATATATAGAAATATTTAAAGATTATGAAAAATTTTGATTTTTAAACCTACAGACTATTTAAATGTGCAGTTTGAAGAATATATAAAATATAAATTATTGGTTTAAAAATTTAAGTATTTGTTTAAATTGTATCACTTGTTGAAAAATAAATTATTAGATAAAAGAATAAATTTATTTAAACGGAAATAAATTGCTACAAATATTAATAAATCATCAAATTGTTATTCAAGGTCAAAAATCAAGAAACCAAGGCAATATCGGAATGGATTGCAACTTAAAGGCAAAGGTGAGATTTTCTCACTCATTTGGATACCCTTAATTAAATGTTAAATTTAAATTATTGGATGTGTTTGGTTGATTGATAATAATTTATCCACTGGTTAATATCATAACCCATATGCTATAATATCCATTTGAAAGTGGATTGATATGTTACTGTGCTAACATTTGTGGATGCAGGGAAAACAGCTTGGAGGGATCCAACAGGATTCCTCAAAACTATTTATTTTATTTCGTATATATGCTGTTCTGTGACAGGATGATATTGATTTAGGTGATTTTATAGATAATTGAATTATCAACTGTTGAATAACAGAGAAGTTGAAAATTTGAAATTTCTATTACCGTTGATAAATTAATCTGAAGAAGTTAAATAAAACTCAAATAGAAAATATTTATTTGAAAATTTGAATCTACTTTAATTGAGAATGAAGGAAAGAAATAAAAGTATATTTTCTACCTAAGTTAAACCTTAATGTGATAAAGTTGAGTTTTAGAGAATTTAAATTATAAATTTATACTTGAAGGAATATTGTAATCGATAAGTGAATTAAAGAAAATGGAATTATATTAAGAAATGGAAATGGAGGTCTATTAAGGAAATAAAAAGAAATATTAATAAGAAAAGAAAAGAAAATTTATTAGGAAATAAAGAAGATGCTATTAAGAATTACGAATAAGAAATTCTATTAAGAGTCAAAAGGAAATTTTATTTAATAATGAATGGAATTTATTAAATGGGACAATATGGAACTTTATAGAAAGAAATAAATTATAAAGATGAGATTTTTAAATCAAACTATCTTATTAATAAATGAAATCCAAGGAGATTTTATAAATTCATGAATGGAATTTATAAATGAGATATGAAATTGGTTGAATGGAAATAGCAGGATATTTCCAAAGGTGAATGTGGACAAGAGGCATTTATAAATGGATATTGGATTTTCTAAAATTATAATTTATTTTAAAAGGAATATTTTAAATTACTATACTATATAAATCTTTTTATAAACTATTATTTGAATGTAAAATATTTTCGAATTAGTTATTTTGAAGATTTAGCTATTATTTATTATAAACTCTAAGGTTTCTAAAACCAGCTTTGGAAACTTATAAATAACTAGATATAAATTTTAATATTTAATATCACTTCTTATTTTATAAATCTATATGTTTTTTTTTCAAAATGTTTTTAAAATCCAATTAAAATCCTCTTGTGATGGTAAGCAAATTAATTTAAATGGGGTAAGATTTAGGAGAAATCTTATAAAGTGGAGAAACTGAGTATGTAAATTTATAAGCAAAGTATAAATTGAATTTGTGAGGAATAAATGAGAAAATAGGAATATTTTCAAAGGATAAATCAATTGTGAGTGAGTATAAGAAATCAGTTAAATGATTTCACGGAAATAAAAGGACTTTGAAAATTTGTTTCAAATGGGTTAAATGGAAATTATATCTGAATGATATTTGAGATAAATAATTTGTGGAAATTATTTGATGGTTGCTTGTGTGTGATTAATTGATAGTTAAATAACCGACTATCAATATTGGACAACGCGCTGATCATTTCGAAGAGTCCGAGATCGGATTAAATTATCCGAAAAACACTTCGATCCGGTTTGAACGATTACGAATGAAGACCGTGAAGAGTTGAAGACGGTGATTCGGTTTGTCCAAACCCAGGGCAACTTGTATGGATTGAATGCTTTCAAAACATCGTCAGGTGGACGATGAGCATTCTAAGTGATGCGTTCTTAAAAAGGTAACGTTTAATCTCAAGCCTCATCAACCGGGAATGGCTAAAACAGGGGAGGTGCAGCAAGGTTACGTGGGTCATGCCCAAGCAGGACAAGATATTTCCCCTGTCTAGATGTCCCTTTTTATTCGGCTTAGTGGGTGGTTGGTCGCGCCAACCACGTGGTTTATCTTGTTCGGGACTGTTCAGTAAGGAATGGTTCCGGCCTTGTGTGCAGGGGATGAAGGGAGTAATCCTCGGTGCTCTGATCTAGGCCAGGTACTGTAACGGGAGGTACCCCAGTAGCCTAGCCATTGATGGAAATCCATTCTCCCTACGAGCTTTGTACGAGTTTTGTTTGTATTACCCATTCTGTGGCTAGTAGCTGGAATTTAATGAATGTAACAATTTCGGCTATTTTATATGTATTTGTATATAGACCCTATTATAATATCAGAGGATTTCTATAAAAAAATGTTTTAGCTATCGTAAGGTAAAAACCCGACATGTTTATTTGTGGCGTGGTCATACGAGATGCTTTTGTTTTCAAAATATTTTGAAAACCTTAATAATCCAATTGAGTGTGATTTTCTCACGCTGGTATTCCAGACTGACTCGGGTGTTGTTTTATATGATGCTCGGGTCAGACCGAGTTAAACAGAATTCAGGTTTTATACTGGAGCTCAGGAGGCGAGCCGACGACAGAGCGTATCTACGTATTTGCCTATTATTTCCGCTGTGTATGATCTTATAGTAGTTGTCTCTGTATGATTGATTGATGTACTCTGATGATGGTATGTATATGTATACAATACAGATTTCTTGTATTTAAAACTTTATTCTATATATTATATTTTATTCAACTGCGATGTGGGATTCTGATGTTGTTTTCTTTCCTTCTTCTTCTATCCCTTTCTTTTTTTTCATAACTATCTGGAGTTTTCGGGTTCGAAAATTTCCGGGTCGTTACAATTTCGAAGTCAAACAAGGCTGGTCTTCCCAAAAAGGCGTTGTAGGCCGAGTGGTTCTCTATTAGTACAAATGTTTGTTTTCGCACAACGGAGCGGGGATGACTTCCTATTTCAACAAAGAGGTCCAGTTGCCCTTGGGGCATCTTCGCATCTCCAGTGAAACCATGTAGTGGTTTGTTGCAGGGAGACACATCCTTCATTCACAGCTTCATTTTGTCGAAAGCATTCTTGAATAGGATATTTACTGAGCTTCCAGTGTCTACTAAAATTCGAAAAACTTTGGCTGGACCGAACAAGGCAGAGATGACCATAGGATCCATGTGTGGGTACTGCCTTCCCTCTAGATCACGCCTACTAAATGTGATGTCGTCGTTCTCTTTCTGTTACGGGTGGCGTTCTTCCATAACATAATTAACGTAGCCTTCATCGTTTCTAAGTGATTTACCGTATCTTTCCATCTCTACCCAGCTTCTGTCAGCGATGTGTGGTCCTCCTGATATGGTATGGACCACTATCTTCTCTTGACTAGAGCCGCTGGTGTTGCGATTTCCTCCACCTACTTCTGGGAGGGGTAGCCCTGGGTTTTCATTGGCGGGAGCTGGAGTCCTGTTCTGGCTTTTTACATAGCGTTCCAGTCTCTTCCTTCTAATGTGTTCTTCAATCAAGTCCCGGAGATGGTGGCATTCATTAGTGTCATGTCCATGGGATTTGTGGAAGCGGCAAAACTTTCCAGACTTGAGTGCGTTATCTGACTCCTTCTTGTGCAAGGGGCGCTTGTATCTAACTTCGTCTTAAGTGGCTAGGAAGATGTTTTCGATTGTTTCATTCAAACGAGTGTAAGAGTAAAATCTTGGTCCTGGTCGATATAAGCGCTTTTCTCCCTTCTTGCCCCCAGCATTGTCTCTAGAGTCATTTCTCCGACCATCCTTTGCTGTAGCGGGAACCCTGTCTGTAGTTGTCTTAGCCTGTTGCCCTGACTGCCTCTCAGTGGCAGCGTCTTCAAGTCTCATATATTTTCCAGCTTCATGGAAGAAATCAGGTAAAGTAGATGGTTTTTCCTTGGTTAGTCTTCTAGCAAATTTAGTATCCGGATGTACACCACTGCAGAGGGCCATTAGGATAAGTTTCTCGTCGGCATCTTGGACTGCGGCCGCTGCGGCGTTGAATCGGGTTAGATATTGTTGCACTGTCTCTCCGGGTTTCTATTTGATATTAGATAAGGAATAAGAGTCCTTGGGTTGTTCCACATGAATGCGGAACTGGCTGATGAACTTTTCTTTCAACATTTCCCATGAGCTGATGGACCCTTGGGGTAGGTGGAAGAACCAGGAGGTAGCTAGATCTGTTAAGAATAGCGGGAAGCATTTACACGACACTCCCTCTGTTGCTCCGCTCATGAGCATATGCTGGGTGTATCTTTGTAAGTGTACGATGGGGTCAGAGGTTCCATTGTAAGGTTCCATTGTTGGCATTTTCCATTCCCGGGGGGTGATGGAAGTTTCGATATTGCGGGTGAAGGGGCTGGTTACCCTAGCGCCTATCCCCCGATCCCTTTGGTCCCATTGGACGCATTCTCTGAACAATCGCGCCATCCTTTCATCAGAATTTGGGGCGGATAGAAATGAGTTTGGTTCTTCCCCGCGGGGTTGATTCCGTCCAGACGACTTGTAGGGATGGTATCGTCTCTCACTCCTAACATTCTCCAATGGCTGCCTCTGGTTTTACGGGGGCACGCTGGGGTCAGCCACAGTTGGTCCTTTCCATGATCTTCCCCTATTAGGTTCTGTTCTCAGCACTTCCTCGGGTCCAACTTCGGGCTGGACTCTAGCTCGGCCCCGTCTACTAGTGTTTCCATGGTTAGGTAGCATGACAGGCTCAGCTACATCCGACCCCTGCCTGGTACCTCCCCCGTTGGGTTCGGTTCCAAGTGTTTCCTCGGGTCGGAATTCGGTCTGAGTCCGGGCTCGGCTCCTACCATTGCTGTTTCTGTTGTTAACCTCTTCGAAGAAGAAAGACCTTTGTCGTCTACCAGATCCTCTAGACCGAGATTCATCGCATGATTCAGTGTTACGGTTGGATTCTTCAGCATCCCTTAAGCGTGACATGAGTTGGTCCACGAAGGCTTCTTGTTGAGATGCGAAGCGGTTAGTTACTTCAGCCACAACCCTGTCCAGATCCGTCCTTGTAATTGGTTGTTCCGTAGCAGGGGCTGTCGGATCTGCCTGATTTTCATTTGCTGTTGGAACCGGACGATTGTCTTGATTTCTGATTACTGGATCTGGGATACTGCTAGTTGCGATGTTCTTTCCTTTGTTAGCATCTTTCTTCCGTCCGGGAGGCATGTTTTCCAAGCAATGAACGATGTTGATAGTAAAAGGGTTGAGTGGGAGAAGCTGAAGCTTCGAGCTCCTGTTCTCAGTGAAAGCACCAAAAATGCTTGCACAAAAAATGGGCAAACATCTCCAAGTCGTATGATTTAGTTGATTATATGTTGTTCTGAATGGTTTTGGTGATTTATGCAAATATATGAAATAGATGGACTAAACTGTAAAAGACACACAGATTTATAGTGGTTCGGCCAGAACGTGCCTACGTCCACTTTATATGTTATTCTCCTTTTCTATTTAGATTACAAGTACAAAGCTTTGATTACAAGTAACTGAAAGTTGTTTGAAAGTTCTATCCGTGCTTGAGCTCTCAAACTTGTCTGCCATTGTTGTACCCCTGCCCCTCTATTTATAGAGTGAGGCTGGGGGCTGGGGTCCTGGATGTATATAGCTGCTGGTGGGCTTGGGCCGAGACAATCTGGCCTGGCAATGTTGGTTCGGCATCCTCTTGGTTCGGAGATGGTTGGAGTTGTTTTTCGGTCCGGTGGTGCCTTGGATCGGTGGTGTGGAATTGGAGAGGCTTCTGGTTCGGTAGAGGATGGAGAGGCCTCGGTTCGGTCGAGGGCGTAGCTCGGTCCGGTTAGGCTAGTTCGGTAGTGGTGTGGCTATGCGTTGGTTCGGTGGTGACTTGTGAGTGGGTTGGTCCCGTGTTGCTTGGGAGGTAGGTGGTTCGGTGGTGACTCGTGAGTGGGTTGGTCCGGTGTTGCTTGGGAGGTAGGTGGTTCGGTGGTGACTCGTGAGTGGGTTGGTCCGGTGTTGCTTGGGAGGTAGGTGGTTCGGTGGATAGTCCGGTCCGGTGACTGTTTGGACCGGTGGTGTTGCCTTCTTTTCTTGGTTCGGTGGTAGGTGGAAACCTGCCCAATAATAAGCTTAATAATAAGTTTGATTTTATTGAAGATAATATGGTTAAGTATTTAAATTATGTTTTAATATAGAGTTTATAATGATTTAAATAAAATTAAGGTTGGGAGATAAATTTGAGATTTATTTGAAATTGAATTTATTTAAGAATTAAATTCAAATAAGTAATGTGAAATTTATTAAATTTGAAATTTTAGAAGGTATGATTTTATTAACTTGATTTTGGTTTAAGGTGAATTAAATGAATTTTTAAAGTATAAATAAACGAGGAAAATATTTAGTTATTTGTAATTTAGGTTTTGTTTAAATGATAATGGATTTATTAAGTTAATTATTTCAAAAATAAATAATAGAAAATTGAATTTGATATACATATGTGTGTGTGTGTGTGTGTATGTATGTATGTATGTATGTATGTATGTATGTATGTATGCATGTATGTATGAAATTACCAAACTTAGTTTTGAAATTGTTGAATACTTAAAGTTTGGAATATTTTGAATTTGAAATGGTTTATTCTGTGGATCAAATCTGTTTTGAAATCGATATAATTTGGAATAGTTTATTTGAAAACTGAATCGAATTGAAATTTACAATTTGGGATTTGGTTTAATATATAAAATGTAGAAATTCGGGTTGTTTTGGAAATTGATATGTGAAATTGAAGAAGCTATTTTATTACATAAAGTATTTTAATATTTAAACCATTTAAGTGGTGAAGTTATGTTTCAAAGTTGTGTTTCAAAGTATTTTGATTTGAAAGTGTTATACTTTAAATCTTTGATTTCGAAGTGTTATAACGTTGAAAGTGCTATGATTTTGGAAAAAGGATATATTTGAAATAAAATGATATTATATCGATTTGGGTTTTTATAAAAATGATATCATATTGATTTGGTTTTTGAAATGGAATGATATCGTATTTATATGGTTTTGAAATAGATATTATATTTTGGTTTTGAAGTATAATTATTTTGAAATTACCGTGGTGTTATAATAACGTTTGGTTGTTAAAGAGACCGGGATCGGAAGTTGTCATATTCTCTGCCAACTCCGAAAACCACTTTAACGACCATGTATGCGGTGGAGATTACAGAATGAAGTAGGATGGTGGCGACATTTCCTTTAAGGTACATGCGTGGACCCGACTCCCGTGAGTTGGCATAAGGTGGCTAAAACAACAGTGATTGACGGGCTAAGAAGGTAGCACCTTTTATCGGTCACACTCCTTCGATACCATTCTATTTCTTTGTGATTGATTGGGGCCTTTTTGATTTTGGAGGTGTGGCTCGAGGTGGGCAGTAGTAGCTGCTACGTGTTACCGCTGGTCCGTAAGCATAATTGGTATATCTACCTTGGCATTGCCTAGTTGTGTCGTGCCACCTGCCCTAGCGTGCCTTGTACGAGTTTGATTTGTGTCATACCTATGGAGTATCCTCTGGTAGCCTCCCGATCAGGAGGTATTACAGTACTGTATAGACTACTGGAACTATTACGTGTTAAGGGCTATATGGGTAACCACTTAACGCTGTTTAAAAGTAAGTTTACTTTACTAATAGACATTATTATAATAGCCTATATTACTACATAGTAAATAGTTTAACGGCTGTTTAGGAGATGTGAATCCTGAGCATCTCTTAAGTTACTGCACTCACGTTAGACATAGATAGGAGATATCAAATCTCGTAAACATCTCTGACATCGTTCCACTCATATTTATGTCTGTTGATTTAACTCACATAAGATCTTTTAGTTCTGACTCGAGTGTTTTGTCTTTTCAACTCACTCGGGTCAGCCTGAGCATTTCAGGATTTGAAGACTTTATTTCTGGAGGACGAAGACGAAGATTTTATTACTATTATTTATTAAATTATTCCACTACATTCATACTGTTCCGTTGCATTGTTATTTATTATTCTCTGATATGTGTAACTTTGATTCTATATTGTATTAGTATAATCAAATGTTTTGTAAAACAGCTTCATGAACCGTTTATTTGATTATTATATTTTGTCGTTCCGTTGTAAGATTCTATTTTTTTTCCTTTCTCCGCTCTTTCTTATTCACCCCAATAACAATCCTCCCTTCTGTATGGTTTGAATCTGACATGTGTGGTTTATCGTCGATTTAAAGCATACAAAAGGCGGGATGTTACAATTTAAATATACCAAACATCAACCAATCAATTCCAAATCGCATCATAAATTCAATTTAACTAACATAAGATAATTTAGCAGCTATCAGTGGGTTAAAACACTCACTTTATGGATTTTCCTTTTCTAGTCAGATTTGGATCCGCTACTACTTCCTCCTTTTGATTTGTTTCCTTTCTATATTAGTCATATTTTTTTTATAAAGTTTGGGAAGAGATAGAGAAGTTTGTATATATTTGGATTTGTAGAAAAGGATTTGGAAAAAGAAGAATGTTTGGATAAGAAGAAGAAAATTTAAAGAAGATAAAGAATTGAAAAGGAAGCTTTGAAAAAGAAGAAGAAGATTTGAAGAATAAGAATAAGAAAAGGGATGCTTTGAAAGGAAAAAGAAGAAGAAGGAGATTTTAGGAAGAAGAAAAAATGGAAGAGGAGGAAAATGAAGAGAGAGAGAGAGAGAGAGAGAGAGAGAGAGAGAGATGAGATGGAAGTTTGCTTGGAGGAATGAAGCAACAGAAGATGAGATCTGAAAAATGAAATGAGGATACAGAGATGAAGATGGAAACAAATGAAAAGCTAATAAAGTATATGCAAACAAACTAGTAATTGAAATGAAGTAAGAATATGAACAGCCTTAAAATGGTCGCATTGAAAGAGGTAAAGTAATGGAATAAATATTTGAATAAAGATAAAAATAAATCTTCCGTTCTTTAATATGAAGCTTTAGAAGAAAGAGTTGGTAATGAAAGGAAACTACGAGAAATAATAACGCATAAATGAAATAAATTTCAGAAACGGAGAGTAGTAAATGCCAATTAGATGGCATGAAAATTAATTTGGATGTTCACATTAAAAATGTAAAAAGAAACAGGAAAAAAACTACAGGTAAAGCACTTGAAAGGAGCAAATGAACAAATGACAAACAAACGAAAAGAATGAGGCAATTATTAATTAATAGGAAATGAATGAGTAGTATAATAATTAAATGAATGCTCAAATGAAACGTATACGGATAACTTGAAAATGAAAAGAAAGAGAATGTGGATGTGATAATAAATGCAAAGTAAATGAAGGGAACACTTATATACTATAAACAAACCTTTGGGATCTAAATTCCAAAACTTGCTCCTATTAATTAACTTCAACAAACCCAAACACACATATTTATCATTTATTTTTTTTATTAAAACACTTGTTTTACATTAATATATATGCACACTCCATTAGCGCAATCAATCAACTGGCAATTAATCAATCAATTGATCTATTCATTTATTTATGTTACTCAAACCAATTTTATTAATTAATGAATATATATCTATCTATGCATTATAAAATGATTTTCTTTACTCTTTTTTTATTACTGTAACGGTCACATTAATGCAACAAATTTACAAGTTTTAACCATATATGAAATAGAAAAATAAATATAGGTGAAAATGCGTAATTAATGTACAATTGTTAATTTGGATATTAATGTGTGAGTAAATATATTATCCCAAAATTCAATTTTTTTTCCCAAATCGTACTTATTCAAAGTGAAATTTTTATTTTTATACATCTCAAAACATGCAATTATCTTAATTAAAATATTCATTCCACATTGACACAAAATGCAAGTTTCTATACTAACTCATTCATTACAATTTCATTTATGTTTCATTTTAATTGAAAACATTTCTATTAATCTAATTCCAATTCATTTCATTACTAATTTCAAAAAATTCTAATTACAAACACTGTTTTCTTTTCAATAATAATAATTCAAACATGTTTTATAAAATTTCATATATAATAAAATTTACACACTATTTACAAAGTAAATGCTTTTATCTTATTGAAAATAAATTTCTCCAAGATGCATTTCAAACAACAAATTATGTTATTCTTTCATTAAAACGTTCACTCCGTCTTTTATTCAACTTTTGTTATTCCGGTTGGAAGAAAACATGCAATTTATTCTTTTAAGTCAAAGCTTAAATTTCATTGAAATAATTTAATTTAAAATGTAAGTTCTTATGTTGAACTTATTAAGTACAATGCACTTATCTTTTCTTTTCAATTAAAGGATTCCAACAACTATTATTGCAGTTTATATTCAATAATAGATTTCAAACGAATTCTCATTATATCACAACTATTTACTGCTCATTTCATATTCCAACATTTATTTCTTAAATTATTCCATTCTTATATTAACATCCATTATTACAATCAATCATTACCATATAGGCATAGTTAGCGGATATTTATATCTTATTTCATTAATATTCCTTAATTTCATCTTAATTTACATTAACGTAATATTTAATTACATTTAGTCGTAATTTATTCCAAATTAAATCCAACAGATTGATTAAATATGTAACACATAAAAATTGTCACCTTTTCCTACTTTAATCACACTTATAAGTTTATTATCTTCAAATAAATGATATAACTACTTACACCACCCTGATTTCTCCCAATTACAATGAATGACATATTACTTCACCAATTAACTATAAGAGGTTTTTAGGCTCAAGGAAAAAGGTAGAGAAAAATTTAGTTTTAGGGACAAGAAGTTTGTTTGTTAGGCTGAAAGACACTTTTTAGTGTAAATCACAGAATGATAGTTGTAACTATCATTTTCAGTTTACACTAAAAAGTGTCCTTCATACTAAAAAGCAAACTTGTTGTCCTTGAGACTAAATTTTTTTGCAACTTCTTCCTTGTGCCTATTTACCTGTAACTATAATATTTAATGTTCCCTTATTTACAATTTAAAACTAGTCAAATATCTATGGATTAATTAACCATTGTTACAATTTGCCAATTTAAACGCATTTCCAAGTTTGTTGTTAACTAACAAAACAAATAACTTCATTGATTTTATGTTCTTATTTACAATTTCTAACCAATGTAACTTTACAATTTATTACAGTTGTAACGATCCTGACTCGACCTTCGAAAATCGGCACCGAATACGACACTCATATTCAAATGCCGCAGATCCAAACGTCGAATCTGGTTCACCGGAGCTTATAACACATTAAGTACAACCCAGCAGAAGAAATGAAATAATACATTTGATATACAACATTTGATACAAAATCAGATACAACAGAATACAATAGAATGGTACAATAGATATCAATTCTATCAGAGATACAAGGAATAACAGCGGAAAGATAATGTCTTCAATGCTAAACTCCAAGAACTCCATCTTCAATTCAAAGCTAGCTCGAACCATCATCACGTTGCACAAAGATAAGCAAGGTCTGGTCGCGAATGCTGAAGTGTAGCAAATGTGATCCACAAATCAAAAAGACTTCGACGGCTAACGAATCAATTCCTACTATAGATTATCTGAAAAACCCAACTCTAGACTGCTCATGTGGAAAATAGTGGTCACCCGGAGTTTAGGAAGGAATAATAAGCTCCAGGTCAGTCGTGGGACTGGTGTGAGAAAACAAAAACATTTTATCTTTTAAAAACAAACAAAATAATTTAGATTAAAATCCGTAATGCTTTTGTAAAATGAAACTACCATAAGGCCTCCCGCCACACACACAATGCAAACGCGGAATTGGAGGAGATTTCTCCTTATGATAGTCAAATATGCTTGATATGTGAAAATTTCTTTGATATTATTACTAGTGCATAGTGTAGAAAACCTTTCGAAAGTGTAATATTAATCCTAGCCAGCATACAACATTTCGTCGTATTCCTGCTATAGCTACCATGTTCAATAGCAGGTTACCGCCACATTCCATGAAAGGTTATACAACTAAAACCGTATAGGGCACGTATTGTTTTGATTGGATTTTCCAACAAATGGTCAGGCTAAGGAACTTCCTATTGCCACATGGGAACGCCTCTGGCGGGATGCCCCGAGAACCTACCGGGCTCTCTGCTAACACAAGGCCGGCTACCCCCTTCCCGGGGAATAAAACCTAAGATATGCCACCCCCGGTCCTTTGGGACCTTTATCCGAGGATCCTCTCCACCAACAACATCACACGGTAATAAATATACTACAGTGCCCACATGAGTAAGTATCTGGGCTCCATACCAAGTTACCACCCTTTTCCAAAAGGAATGGTCATACCCTAGGGGAGCTACCCCTGAAACCTTGCCGCATCTTTCCTGTTTCGACCATTACCGTTTTGTGAGGCTCGATGAGGTCTCGTCCACAAAGCTAGCTTTTTCACAAAGCCATGCTTTGATCAACAAATGATCAGTAGCACTTCGTATGCCATATTACCAAATTGGGAATGTATCACTAGTAACCATCAACTACATAACCTCTGAGCTCGTACATCTCAGAGAAGGGTGTTAAGCTAAGAGAATAAATCTCCGCCACCAAACAGAAATGTATTTGATAGAAACCGGTTTTACATCTCAAAGTGTAATGTCAGACACACATCCATACAAGTCTGTTCCGGGTTCGAACAGAACCGAAGGCACTTCTGAAGAAGCCCTTGCAAATCCGGGTATTCACAATCCGATCGAACTTCCCATCACTTAGGAAATCTCTATACCGGCGCGACTCAGTGCAGATACAATTGATGGGTTATCCTTTCGTTCTCGAAAATACCCAGTTTTCACCAACGGTCTTCAAATGCTATCCATAACGACGTATCATTATTCGAAATGGGTTATATGACACAAAGGCCCCCTCCCGGCTAAACCGAATAATGAGCGCAATATTTAAAAACATATGGATATGGGATTTTAGTTAAGTCACAACTTATTATCCAAAACCTTTCGTTAAATTGTTTAAAACAAATTATCATTTCCAAACTTTTTAAATAAAAAGATTCATTTCACAAAGTTTCACCAATTTTCCACAAATGTTCATTTACGGCTTTTCAAAACAATTTCATTTCAAATTGGATTAACTTGTTCAATCTTTAAGTTAAAGATTTAATTCATAACTTTTCAAACAATTTCCAATTCAATTCTTTAATATGAAAGTTATACCATTTAAAACTTGCTTAGATTTCAAAACAAGGTTTAATAATCTTTCACATAAGTTAAAGCCATTTAAGTAAAAACTTGGGTTTAAATTTAAGTTCCCAAAACAATGCTTTTTAAATGGTTCAAAAACCCATATAAACATCTTTATAACTTGTATAATCTTTTTAAACCATAATTTCCAAATCATTGAATTCAATTTTAAATACTGACTTCAAATTCAAATCAAATTATTTAAATTTCAAAACTTTATTAAGTTATTCAAAATAACTTTTATTTTTAAAACTCATTTTTAAAAGCTTTCAATTCCAATTTTAAAACTATTTTGGATTCAAAAATTCGATCTTTAAAATCATTAAAATCTGTGAGTTAACCGATTTCCTCGTGCAATCCATTTTTGTGTGTGTAAGGTGTAGTCCAAGGGTTTTACACAATAGTGCAACAACATCAATCATCACATATTTCAAACACAGCAATATCGATAAGCGGTATATTCCAATAACGCTTATCTATATACACAGATTTGCAGATAAAGTAAATTTATCAATCACAAAGATTCACCATAACGATTCGATGTGGGTTTCGGATAACCAACTGGAATCCGACTCCCTGTCGCATCGAATTCAAAATGCCATTCTATGGGCCAAAGGGTATTTACATAGAAACATATCACAGGTATCACAGATCAATACACAACAACTCACATCACAAAGCATCACATATGAGGAATATCAACCATTCAAACATTCAATGGAATTCAAACATTCATAAGTAAAATTTATTAATCAACTGATTAATTTAAATTAGATTAATTACTTACGAAAAATTTACTAATCCTGGTTAATTAATATTAATTAATTACAAATTAATTTGATTAATTACTCTTTAATCATTTATTAATTAAATTTTAATTTATAATTAATCCTTATTAATTATCCTTAATTAATTACAAAAAAATAATTAATCCATAATTAATAATTACTCCTTAATCACTTTCATTAATTAATTAACCTTTAATTATTTATCTTAATTAATAAATCATTTCATCTTTAATCATTACACAGTTAATCCCAAATTATATAATTATTCTTAATTAAAAACCCCTTAATTATTTCATAAATTAATTAATTTAAATTAATCACCACTTAATTAATTATAAAACAAATCACCCTCTAATTATTAATCATCAAGAAATCAATCCTTAATCATACTTAATTATTCTTTGATTACTTGATAAATTAAAATTAAATTATTAACAAATTTACCATAATAGATTTTTATTAAGTAATTAACTTCAAGTGATTAATTTCCTTTAACAAATAATTTAAATTAAACTTTAAAAAAATTAGTTAACCATTATAACATTCTTTATATTAATTTATTAACCTTTAATATTATTAAGCTTATATAAAATAAAAGTTTATGTATAATTTAAATCTCTCTTTTTTTTTATAAAACTTGGTTAATTTTAAATAATTTTATTTAAGAAACCTTTTTAAACAATTTAAAACTGGGATAGCATCGAATATTTAAAGAAAAATGGTATTAACAAAAATTTGTTTATAATAACTTGATTTTCTCTAAAATCTGAAAACTGTTTTTTTTCTTTTTTTTTACATCAGGTACCCGAGCCAACCCACGTTTTACCCGAGCTTGTTCCCTATTTTCTTAGAGTTGTAACGATCCAGAATTTTTAACTATTTAATTTGAGAATATTTAATTAATTTTAAATATTTGAATGATGGTTTGGATTGAATTTTCAATATAACTTTGAATTTGGCGATTAAATTTTAGAATTTAATCTATTGAAAGTTGAATAAAAATTTGAATCTTCAATTTTAATCCGATTAAAAATATTTCAAAGGCTTGTAAATTTCATATTGATAATATTGAAGATTTTAGAAGCTTCAGAATCGAATTTGAAACTGCTTTGTTCAGTTTTGAAAATTTAATCGTTCGAATCGATATTTAAAATAGCCGTCCGAGGCACAGTCTCGGAATTCGACGAAACCAGTTCCATTGGGTCCGTAATATTGAATTATTACCGGATTTCAAATTTCGTATTTTTCTGAGTTTATGTGTGAGCATATGACATGTAAACGCGTTGAACGTTTATATCGAAAAATTCAAATTTAAAATTTTATTTATATACCCTAATCTACTTCACCATACTTTCTTTCACCATCACAACTGTTCCCTATCTTTTCCACACTATTGCAAGTTGAGGCTGGCATGCTTCTAATCGTGTTCCCCCTTCCTCATTAAATACGTACCCTTTCCTAACAATTCAAAACCGAATTCAGTTCGTGAAAAAAAAAAGAAAAAAAAAGAAGAAGAAAAAAAGGGGGAAATGGCTGCGTGCGCGCGACTCGGCGGCGGCTCGCGTAGGGGTGGTGGCTAAAGGGATGAAGGCCGATGGCGATAGGGGTCACGACGTCGTGACGTAATGCTCGCGTGTCGATTTGAAATCGATCAAATCTAGGGCTGTTGTCGTGGGGGGGGGTGCGCGATTCGATGGTAGGGAGCTCACGATTGGTGATGGCAACGGCGACGCAGTCAAGCAGGGCGCGCGAGTCAGTGGAGGGAGTCGCGATTTCCAGTGGCGATTCGTGGAGATGGCGGCATCGGCTCGCGTGAGGTCAGGGGCTTGATTTGTACAGTGAGGTATTTTTTTTTTTCTTTTTATTATATATTCGATTTCTGAATTAATATATGTATATACAGGAAGAAAAAAAAAATATACAGTAAAGGAGAAAAATAATAATTAGCAGTAAGTTATAAATGATGTTATATATATATATATATATATATATATGTGCAGGTTTTAATATTTGCAGAAAGACGAATGTTACAATATGTATGTCGTTTTAAAATAAAAATCGAATAATACAAGTCATTTGTTTAAAATTTAAAAGCATTAGTTTGAAATTAAAATGTTTGGTTAAATAAATTTATTTAACAGAAATTTATAAAAGGATTAATTAGCTTGACAAAATTTATTTGTTTGTTTTAGTGACTAAAAGATATTTTATTTAAAGGAAAATTATTTAAATAAATAATTAGTTAACAGAAAATAATGAAAGTAGTTAAAGAAAAATGTTGGTGGTTAGTTTATTTTATTATCTGTTGAGTCAGTTTAAATCACTAGTTAGAAATTAAATTTATTTATTTGAATTAAAATCATTTGTTAATTTAAATATCAAATAGAAATTTGTTTAAAATTTAAGGTGTTATTTTAAAATTAAAAACTATGGGTTTAAAATTTAATTATTAGTTTAAATTAAACTTTTGGTTAATTAAATATAGCGAATGTAAATTAATTATGCGATTTGTCCAAATGTTATGTAAAATAAAGATTGGAAATTATAAAGGATAGTTTTGAATTTAAATTTTAGTTAAATAAATTATAAAAAGGAAAACTTGTTTTATACAAGGTATTTGTTTAAGAATTTATAAAGTTATATTAAAAGTAAATTTTAATTTTTAAAACCAAGATTTTAGTTAAACGAATTTATTAATGGATTGTTGGATTCGTTTAATTACTAAAAGAAATTTAAAATAAAAGGATACATTGTTAGAAATGATTAAAGAGAAAATTTGATTTTAGAAACTTATAAATTAGTTTAAAATAACTTTTTTTTTGTTAATTAAATTAAATTTATAAAATAGAAATTAACTTGTTCAATTATTTCTTTTACTAAAAATAATTTATTAAGACAACTTATGGGGTTAATAAGTTTATTTTAATTATTAGTGGCCAAATTTATTTTTTTAAGGGAAAATTAGTTAAAAATATAATTTTGGTAAGTAAAAGGAAATTTAATTTATTAAGTGAAACGATTTATTAAAGGAAATTTTGTTCAATTGGAAATTTCTAGTTAAAATTATTTTAAAAGTAAAATGATTAGTTAAAATAAATTATTAAATAAGAAACTGGTTTAAATAAAACTATCAGTTAAATTAAACTATTAAAGGAGAGTTTGGTTAATTAAATTTAAATTTTAGTTGAAATAAATTTATTAAAAGAAATTGTTTTAAGAATAAAAGGAATTTATCAGTTCAAATGGAAAATATTTTGCTAAAGAAAATTTGTTTGAAATTAAATCATTAGACAATTAAAATTATTAAACGAAAAATTAACAGTTCGATTAATTCAAATATTAACAAACTGTGTAAATATTTATACAAGGTATAAATCAAGAAAAATCGAGTCAAGATGGGAAGTGGATTGCAAACGGGAATAAAGGTGAGAACTTCTCACTCAAAAAGGAATTTCTGTTGTTTATTTAAATTTTAAATAGTTAGATTTAAAATTGATTGACCGTGATGATTGAATGATTGAATGATGATTGTTATATATATATTGGATGTGAATAGACCCTATACGCCGTTAGTAAGCGGAGGTTATTTATTACACACATATACCGCGATATTCCACCTCGAAGTGGAATTGGTATTATATTATATATAGCAATATATATATATTGGCATATGTATATATTGCAGTTGATTGATTTCCCGCATTTTCTTTTAGCGGATGAGACCCTATACGCCGTTAGTAAGCGGATATATTTTATAAAATCCCATATACCGCGATATTCCGTCTTGAAACGGAATTGGTATTGTGCTAATGTCTGTGGATGCAGGGAAACAGGTTGGAGGGATCCAACTGGATTCCTCACAATATTTATTTGATTTCATATATTGTGATATTTGATTGTTTATCATGGATGATATATGATGTTTGAAAATCGTGATTGACTATTGATGCGTTGCATCATCGGATCCAATTTTTGAAGTTTAAAAATAATGATTTTTATTTTAAGAGATTTCTAAAGTAATTTTGAAAATATATGCTTTATAAATATTTTTGGAATTGATTCATTCTAAATAAATAAACGTTATAATTTTAATGTTATAAAAATTTTATTTTTGAGAAATATAGTTAAAAGTTGATTTTTGAAAATATGAGATTAACGATTTTATAAAATTGGGATTTTTGAATAAATTATAAAAAGGTTTAAAAAATAGGATTTATGAAATTGGATTATTTCTAAATCAAAAGATGGATTTATAAAAGAATAAAAGACATTTTAAAAATAGTAAAATAAATTGATTCATATTAAAGGATTTATAAATGAATATTTGTAAATTAAAAATATTGTAATTATAAAACGAAGTTTTTATAAGAGTTAGAATGAATTGTGAATGAATTTCATAGATGAATGGAATTTATAGAATTATGAACGGTGAAGTTATAATTGGAATTTTATAAACAGTAGGTTTATAAATTTTGTGAAGTTATTTAAAAGAATAAGATTTTGGATAAATAAATGAATCTTATAAGTTATAAGATTTATAAAATTAGTGAAGTTTAAAGGAATGATTTTATAAACAAACAAATTATAAGTATTTAACTTATAATATGAATTTTTTTTTTTTATATATCATTGAGATATGAAATTGAATAGATTTATAAAGGAGATTTATAAAGAAAGTAGTTATAAAATAAATAGAAATGGAATTTATAAACATTGTTTTATAAATTCGCAAACTACTTATTTTGATAAGTAAATTGTTGCCATTTATTTATGGAGATATATTCATGTTTTAGACAGTGAATAATTCCTTAAACTAAAATGAATAGAAGTGATGAAATTTATTAACATAGTATATTCACGTTTTTGAATAGTGAATAATATGTTAAAGAAATTATTTAGAATGTGATGTTTTAAATAAAATTAAAACGATCTAACGATGTTTTAAAATATGTTGAGATTCGAAACCATGGATTTCAACGTTTATTGTTGAAATAGATGTTTTTCGAGAAATAGAAGGAAATGATAGACTATAACACTGTTGTTATAGTAAATAATTTCCGAAAGGAAATGTTTTGTATAGTATTGGGATTTATATATCTATTTTAATTTCGAATCCCTATACTAGTGATTTTGGGTTGTCGTAACGATGTTTTACGCAATATTCGTTTTGGCCCAAATAAATATGATTAAGTGAATGATTTCCTTAAAGAATGAAATATATACTTAATTTTGATTTAAGTATATTGAATATTTTCAAAAGGTTGAAAATAAATAAAATTTGTGAATTACTTATAAAATAAATAAGTATGGAAATTGTTTTTCCAAAGAGAAATGGAGAGTTTAGAGAATTTATCTTTTTGAAGATAAATTGAAAATGAATGTTTGAAATCGTATATTCATAAATATTTTGGAAATATAAATTCAAAATGGAATTTATAAATGGAATTTATAAATGGAATTGGGAAAATGGGTTTAAAAATAAATATTGATTTATTTTTGAAGTATGGAAAGTTTATATCTTCTAAAGATATTTTGGGGAAATAAATAATTTGGAAAATTATTTGGATTCTGGTGATGTTGGCATATCCATTGATAGTTCAATAACCGACTATCAATATTTACCTTTGAATGGTATTTGTTGTGATTGCTTGGAATTGAATGCCACACTTATTTTTAAAAATAAGCGCTCACTATTCGGGTTAACCGGGAAAGGACCTTGGGGTCGTATAACCCATTCCGAATACGTGATACGTCGTTATGAATTGCATTCGAAGACCGGTGTTGAA
The DNA here is from genome assembly GCA_030765085.1 of Allium cepa. Lineage (NCBI taxonomy): Eukaryota > Viridiplantae > Streptophyta > Magnoliopsida > Asparagales > Amaryllidaceae > Allium > Allium cepa. Next base: position 975,644,457 of record CM060935.1, read on the forward strand.
GACCGGATATTTTCGAAAACGTAAGGGTTTCTTGTCGAATGTCTTTGCATCGACTGGTCCCCGGTATAGAGACTCCATATGTGATGGGAAGTCCGAACGTGATTAGTGAATATCCGGATTGCAAGGACTTCTTTGTAAGTGCCTTCGGTTCTGTTCGAGCCCGGAACAGACTTGTATGGAATGTGTGTCTGACATTACAAGTTGAGATATAAAGCCGATTTCTTTCAAATATATTTCTGTGGTGGCGGAGAATTTATTCTTTTAGCTTAACACCCTTCTCTGAGACATACGTGCTCAGAGGTTATATAGTTGAATGTTATCAGCGATATATTCCCAATTTGGTAATGTGACATGCTGAGTGATGCTGAAATGATCATTGTGTTGATTATTTGTGATAGGATCGTTTATTTGATCGTCTATCCTTGTGATCATTGTGTTGATCATTTGTTGACCAAAGCATGGCTTTTGTATAAAGTATGTTTTTGTGGACGTGACTTCGTCGAGCCTCACACCCCGTGAATGGTCAGAACAGGAAAGAAGCAGCAAGGTTATGAGGGGTAGCACCCTTTAGGATGTGTCCATTTCCTTCTGGAAAAGGGTGGTATCATGGTATGGAGCCCAGATACTTACTCATGTTGAAAACACTTTATGATTGTGTGAATTGATTACGAGCGCTCGGTTTGAAAGGTCCCAAAGGACCGGGGGATGGCATATTCGGTCAGTTGTTACTCAGTTAGGGGTAACCCAGCCTTGTGTTGGTAGAGATCCGGTTTGGTTCTAGGGGATGTCCATCCAGAGGCATTCTCATGTGGCAATGGGAAGTTCCTTGGCCTGACCATTCGTTGGAAATCCAAAGAAACAATACGATCTTGTACGTTTTTAGTTGTAGAACCTGCCATCTAATATGGTAGCTATTAGTAGGCATAATATAATGGTACCTATGCTGGCTAAGATTTATATCTTTATTTTCGAAATAAATTTTCTACACTATGCACTAATAATAATATCAAAATTGATTTGATTTTTGCGTAGAAGCATCTTTGACTAACATAAGAAGAAATCTCCTCCAAGTCTGCGTTTGCATTGTGTGTGTGGTGGGAGGTCTTATGGTAGTTACATTTTCAAAAGCATTGCGAATTGATTTTTTAAATATTCTTCTATTTTTATTTTAAAGATAAATAAACTGTTTTTTTAGTTCTCGCACCAGTCACATGACTGACTCGGAGTTTATTGTTTTCCTTCCTAAACTCTGGGTGCCCACCAATTTTTCACACGGGCAGTCAAGAGTTAGGGTTTATCAGGATATTCTGGATATTCTGGAGTTGCTGGAGGCAAGCTGGATGGCATGGCGTATACTAGTATATAGTATTTCTTTTTTTTCCGCTGTTTAAAATTATTTGTTGTTGTACACTCTGATGATTTGATGTAATGTAATAAAATGTGATGTAATAACTGATATAGTTCTTTGTTTAAAGATTTTTCATTTATTATTATATGTTGTTCCGCTGCGAATTGTGAGATTCTGATGTGTTCTATTGTTTATTTCCGTTCTGTTTTTCTTTCTCTCTTTTTCTACCTCTTTCTTCTTTCTTAAAAACCCCTAAGGGTTCGTATTTTCGTTCATCTTGAGTTAATCAATGAAGATTAGTGTTTACTCGAGGAGTACGGATTTACGGGTCTTTACAGTTGGTATCAGAGCTGTTGGTTAAGCGACAACCATGGTTCTGATGGGTATTACTCGTTAGAGATAGAGTCAGCAGTACTCTAGAATGAGTTTGAGTGTAATAATAGATATGAGAGCGTATTTGTTAGTAAATATAAAATTGTTTTTGAATCGAGTAAATAAGATAATTTTGCCCAAAACTATTTTGAATAGAAAAGAAATGATTTTCTATGAATTATTATAGTATATGGTTGCATGATTGTTAGGAAGTGATAATATTGAATTATTATCATTAGTATATGGGAATAAAAAGAAAATGAATTGAATTCAAGTAAACTAACTTGATAAATTATTTATTCATGGACTAATGAATGGGAATTTGAATTGGTTAAATAAAAGTTTAGTCGTGAGCTAAATTTGAAAATAAATTTGAATTGTATATAAATTCAAGTAAGAAAAAAAAAGAAATAAATTGAAATTTCCTTTGTTAGTAATTAAGTAAATTCGTGATGAATTGAATATTGAAATGAATTAGTGGATGAAACTAATTGAAAGTAGTAATATGAATTACTAAATGGAAGTTAATCGTTAGAATTCAATATTTAGAATTGAGAATTGGATTCGAATGAAATTTAAATTGAGAATTGAATTCAAATTGAATTGAAATTGTGAATCGAAATTGAAGTGTAAAATTTAATGAAAATGGATATGCAACTTCAATAGTGAAGTAAAAATGTATAAGAAACATATGTTGAAAATTTTGTAATAGAAATGTGCAAAATGGTTTGAATGTTGGATTTGGATGCTACTATCAGCAGGTTATACAGGATTACAAAGGAATTGAAATTTTGATTTCGAAGATAAAATTGAATTGCTCGACAAAAAGGTACGTATTTCAATTTTAATATGAGATTTGATGACTTTCTTCTCTAGCCACTTGGCTTTTCTCTTTTCTTTTTGATTCTGAGGGGCCGTGGTGCCATTTTGTAGTCGTACCGATCGAGCCGCGCAAAGGAAACGCTGGCAAAATTTTTCGAAAATTTAGGGCGTTAGAAAATTTTTGAGAAAAATTTGAAAGTTTGAAATTTGAATTTAAATTTGAATTTTGAAGTAAACAATATTGTTTGAAACCTATAATTGGAGTTCGAAAGCTAGTTGAAATGATAGTGAATCTCTAGTAAAAAGATTTAGGTTGGTAAGTTGATAAAACTATTTGGATTGTGAAAAATAATGGACGGGATAAGGGCATTCTTCTTAACTTGTAATTTCGGGACGAAATTCTTTTAAGGGGGAAAGATTGTAACGATCCAGAATTTTTAACTATTTAATTTGAGAATATTTAATTAATTTTAAATATTTAAATGATGGTTTGGATTGAATTTTCAATATAACTTTGAATTTGGCGATTAAATTTTAGAATTTAATCTATTGAAAGTTGAATAAAAATTTGAATCTTCAATTTTAATCCGATTAAAAATATTTCAAAGGCTTGTAAATTTCATATTGATAATATTGAAGATTTTAGAAGCTTCAGAATCGAATTTGAAACTGCTTTGTTCAGTTTTGAAAATTTAATCGTTCGAATCGATATTTAAAATAGCCGTCCGAGGCACAGTCTCGGAATTCGACGAAACCAGTTCCATTGGGTCCGTAATATTGAATTATTACCGGATTTCAAATTTCGTATTTTTCTGAGTTTATGTGTGAGCATATGACATGTAAACGCGTTGAACGTTTATATCGAAAAATTCAAATTTAAAATTTTATTTATATACCCTAATCTACTTCACCATACTTTCTTTCACCATCACAACTGTTCCCTATCTTTTCCACACTATTGCAAGTTGAGGCTGGCACGCTTCTAATCGTGTTCCCCCTTCCTCATTAAATACATACCCTTTCCTAACAATTCAAAACCGAATTCAGTTCGTGAAAAAAAAAAGAAAAAAAAAAGAAGAAGAAAAAAAGGGGGAAATGGCCGCGTGCGCGCGACTCGGCGGCGGCTCGCGTAGGGGTGGTGGCTAAAGGGATGAAGGCCGATGGCGATAGGGGTCACGACGTCGTGACGTAATGCTCGCGTGTCGATTTGAAATCGATCAAATCTAGGGCTGTTGTCGTGGGGGGGGGGGGGTGCGCGATTCGATGGTAGGGAGCTCACGATTGGTGATGGCAACGGCGACGCAGTCAAGCAGGGCGCGCGAGTCAGTGGAGGGAGTCGCGATTTCCAGTGGCGATTCGTGGAGATGGCGGCATCGGCTCGCGTGAGGTCAGGGGCTTGATTTGTACAGTGAGGTATTTTTTTTTTCTTTTTATTATATATTCGATTTCTGAATTAATATATGTATATACAGGAAGAAGAAAAAAATATACAGTAAAGGAGAAAAAAAAATAATTAGCAGTAAGTTATAAATGTTGTTATATATATATATATATATATATATATATGTGCAGGTTTTAATATTTGCAGAAAGACGAATGTTACAATATGTATGTCGTTTTAAAATAAAAATCGAATAATACAAGTCATTTGTTTAAAATTTAAAAGCATTAGTTTGAAAATTAAAATGTTTGGTTAAATAAATTTATTTAACAGAAATTTATAAAAGGATTAATTAGCTTGACAAAATTTATTTGTTTGTTTTAGTGACTAAAAGATATTTTATTTAAAGGAAAATTATTTAAATAAATAATTAGTTAACAGAAAATAATGAAAGTAGTTAAAGAAAAATGTTGGTGGTTAGTTTATTTTATTATCTGTTGAGTCAGTTTAAATCACTAGTTAGAAATTAAATTTATTTATTTGAATTAAAATCATTTGTTAATTTAAATATCAAATAGAAATTTGTTTAAAATTTAAGGTGTTATTTTAAAATTAAAAACTATGGGTTTAAAATTTAATTATTAGTTTAAATTAAACTTTTGGTTAATTAAATATAGCGAATGTAAATTAATTATGCGATTTGTCCAAATGTTATGTAAAATAAAGATTGGAAATTATAAAGGATAGTTTTGAATTTAAATTTTAGTTAAATAAATTATAAAAAGGAAAACTTGTTTTATACAAGGTATTTGTTTAAGAATTTATAAAGTTATATTAAAAGTAAATTTTAATTTTTAAAACCAAGATTTTAGTTAAACGAATTTATTAATGGATTGTTGGATTCGTTTAATTACTAAAAGAAATTTAAAATAAAAGGATACATTGTTAGAAATGATTAAAGAGAAAATTTGATTTTAGAAACTTATAAATTAGTTTAAAATAACTTTTTTTTTTGTTAATTAAATTAAATTTATAAAATAGAAATTAACTTGTTCAATTATTTCTTTTACTAAAAATAATTTATTAAGACAACTTATGGGGTTAATAAGTTTATTTTAATTATTAGTGGCCAAATTTATTTTTTTAAGGGAAAATTAGTTAAAAATATAATTTTGGTAAGTAAAAGGAAATTTAATTTATTAAGTGAAACGATTTATTAAAGGAAATTTTGTTCAATTGGAAATTTCTAGTTAAAATTATTTTAAAAGTAAAATAATTAGTTAAAATAAATTATTAAATAAGAAACTGGTTTAAATAAAACTATCAGTTAAATTAAACTATTAAAGGAGAGTTTGGTTAATTAAATTTAAATTTTAGTTGAAATAAATTTATTAAAAGAAATTGTTTTAAGAATAAAAGGAATTTATCAGTTCAAATGGAAAATATTTTGCTAAAGAAAATTTGTTTGAAATTAAATCATTAGACAATTAAAATTATTAAACGAAAAATTAACAGTTCGATTAATTCAAATATTAACAAACTGTGTAAATATTTATACAAGGTATAAATCAAGAAAAATCGAGTCAAGATGGGAAGTGGATTGCAAACGGGAATAAAGGTGAGAACTTCTCACTCAAAAAGGAATTTCTGTTGTTTATTTAAATTTTAAATAGTTAGATTTAAAATTGATTGACCGTGATGATTGAATGATTGAATGATGATTGTTATATATATATTGGATGTGAATAGACCCTATACGCCGTTAGTAAGCGGAGGTTATTTATTACACACATATACCGCGATATTCCACCTCGAAGTGGAATTGGTATTATATTATATATAGCAATATATATATATTGGCATATGTATATATTGCAGTTGATTGATTTCCCGCATTTTCTTTTAGCGGATGAGACCCTATACGCCGTTAGTAAGCGGATATATTTTATAAAATCCCATATACCGCGATATTCCGTCTTGAAACGGAATTGGTATTGTGCTAATGTCTGTGGATGCAGGGAAACAGGTTGGAGGGATCCAACTGGATTCCTCACAATATTTATTTGATTTCATATATTGTGATATTTGATTGTTTATCATGGATGATATATGATGTTTGAAAATCGTGATTGACTATTGATGCGTTGCATCATCGGATCCAATTTTTGAAGTTTAAAAATAATGATTTTTATTTTAAGAGATTTCTAAAGTAATTTTGAAAATATATGCTTTATAAATATTTTTGGAATTGATTCATTCTAAATAAATAAACGTTATAATTTTAATGTTATAAAAATTTTATTTTTGAGAAATATAGTTAAAAGTTGATTTTTGAAAATATGAGATTAACGATTTTATAAAATTAGGATTTTTGAATAAATTATAAAAAGGTTTAAAAAATAGGATTTATGAAATTGGATTATTTCTAAATCAAAAGATGGATTTATAAAAGAATAAAAGACATTTTAAAAATAGTAAAATAAATTGATTCATATTAAAGGATTTATAAATGAATATTTGTAAATTAAAAATATTGTAATTATAAAACGAAGTTTTTATAAGAGTTAGAATGAATTGTGAATGAATTTCATAGATGAATGGAATTTATAGAATTATGAACGGTGAAGTTATAATTGGAATTTTATAAACAGTAGGTTTATAAATTTTGTGAAGTTATTTAAAAGAATAAGATTTTGGATAAATAAATGAATCTTATAAGTTATAAGATTTATAAAATTAGTGAAGTTTAAAGGAATGATTTTATAAACAAACAAATTATAAGTATTTAACTTATAATATGAAATTTTTTTTTTATATATCATTGAGATATGAAATTGAATAGATTTATAAAGGAGATTTATAAAGAAAGTAGTTATAAAATAAATAGAAATGGAATTTATAAACATTGTTTTATAAATTCGCAAACTACTTATTTTGATAAGTAAATTGTTGCCATTTATTTATGGAGATATATTCATGTTTTAGACAGTGAATAATTCCTTAAACTAAAATGAATAGAAGTGATGAAATTTATTAACATAGTATATTCACGTTTTTGAATAGTGAATCATATGTTAAAGAAATTATTTAGAATGTGATGTTTTAAATAAAATTAAAACGATCTAACGATGTTTTAAAATATGTTGAGATTCGAAACCATGGATTTCAACGTTTATTGTTGAAATAGATGTTTTTCGAGAAATAGAAGGAAATGATAGACTATAACACTGTTGTTATAGTAAATAATTTCCGAAAGGAAATGTTTTGTATAGTATTGGGATTTATATATCTATTTTAATTTCGAATCCCTATACTAGTGATTTTGGGTTGTCGTAACGATGTTTTACGCAATATTCGTTTTGGCCCAAATAAATATGATTAAGTGAATGATTTCCTTAAAGAATGAAATATATACTTAATTTTGATTTAAGTATATTGAATATTTTCAAAAGGTTGAAAATAAATAAAATTTGTGAATTACTTATAAAATAAATAAGTATGGAAATTGTTTTTCCAAAGAGAAATGGAGAGTTTAGAGAATTTATCTTTTTGAAGATAAATTGAAAATGAATATTTGAAATCGTATATTCATAAATATTTTGGAAATATAAATTCAAAATGGAATTTATAAATGGAATTTATAAATGGAATTGGGAAAATGGGTTTAAAAATAAATATTGATTTATTTTTGAAGTATGGAAAGTTTATATCTTCTAAAGATATTTTGGGGAAATAAATAATTTGGAAAATTATTTGGATTCTGGTGATGTTGGCATATCCATTGATAGTTCAATAACCGACTATCAATATTTACCTTTGAATGGTATTTGTTGTGATTGCTTGGAATTGAATGCCACACTTATTTTTAAAAATAAGCGCTCACTATTCGGGTTAACCGGGAAAGGACCTTGGGGTCGTATAACCCATTCCGAATACGTGATACGTCGTTATGAATTGCATTCGAAGACCGGTGTTGAAGACCGGATATTTTCGAAAACGTAAGGGTTTCTTGTCGAATGTCTTTGCATCGACTGGTCCCCGGTATAGAGACTCCATATGTGATGGGAAGTCCGAACGTGATTAGTGAATATCCGGATTGCAAGGACTTCTTTGTAAGTGCCTTCGGTTCTGTTCGAGCCCGGAACAGACTTGTATGGATTGTGTGTCTGACATTACAAGTTGAGATATAAAGCCGATTTCTTTCAAATATATTTCTGTGGTGGCGGAGAATTTATTCTTTTAGCTTAACACCCTTCTCTGAGACATACGTGCTCAGAGGTTATATAGTTGAATGTTATCAGCGATATATTCCCAATTTGGTAATGTGACATGCTGAGTGATGCTGAAATGATCATTGTGTTGATTATTTGTGATAGGATCGTTTATTTGATCGTCTATCCTTGTGATCATTGTGTTGATCATTTGTTGACCCAAAGCATGGCTTTTGTATAAAGTATGTTTTTGTGGACGTGACTTCGTCGAGCCTCACACCCCGTGAATGGTCAAAACAGGAAAGAAGCAGCAAGGTTATGAGGGGTAGCACCCTTTAGGATGTGTCCATTTCCTTCTGGAAAAGGGTGGTATCATGGTATGGAGCCCAGATACTTACTCATGTTGAAAACACTTTATGATTGTGTGAATTGATTACGAGCGCTCGGTTTGAAAGGTCCCAAAGGACCGGGGGATGGCATATTCGGTCAGTTGTTACTCAGTTAGGGGTAACCCGGCCTTGTGGTGGTAGAGATCCGGTTTGGTTCTCGGGGATGTCCATCCAGAGGCATTCTCATGTGGAAATGGGAAGTTCCTTGGCCTGACCATTCGTTGGAAATCCAAAGAAACAATACGATCTTATACGGTTTTAGTTGTAGAACCTGCCATCTAATATGGTAGCTATTAGTAGGCATAATATAATGGTACCTATGCTGGCTAAGATTTATATCTTTATTTTTGAAATAAATTTTCTACACTATGCACTAATAATAATATCAAAATTGATTTGATTTTTGCGTAGAAGCATCTTTGACTAACATAAGAAGAAATCTCCTCCAAGTCTGCGTTTGCATTGTGTGTGTGGTGGGAGGTCTTATGGTCGTTACATTTTCAAAAGCATTGCGAATTGATTTTTTAAATATTCTTCTATTTTTATTTTAAAGATAAATAAACTGTTTTTTTAGTTCTCGCACCAGTCACATGACTGACTCGGAGTTTATTGTTTTCCTTCCTAAACTCTGGGTGCCCACCAATTTTTCACACGGGCAGTCAAGAGTTAGGGTTTATCAGGATATTCTGGATATTCTGGAGTTGCTGGAGGCAAGCTGGATGGCATGGCGTATACTAGTATATAGTATTTCTTTTTTTTCCGCTGTTTAAAATTATTTGTTGTTGTACACTCTGATGATTTGATGTAATGTAATAAAATGTGATGTAATAACTGATATAGTTCTTTGTTTAAAGATTTTTCATTTATTATTATATGTTGTTCCGCTGCGAATTGTGAGATTCTGATGTGTTCTATTGTTTATTTCCGTTCTGTTTTTCTTTCTCTCTTTTTCTACCTCTTTCTTCTTTCTTAAAAACCCCTAAGGGTTCGTATTTTCGTTCATCTTGAGTTAATCAATGAAGATTAGTGTTTACTCAAGGAGTACGGATTTACGGGTCTTTACACGAGTTTCATTCGAATCCTCCCCGTGAAAATTTCCCACTCTTACCCCCTTTTTTTCTCTGTTATATTTTAAACTTTACTTCTGTTAAACGCTCGCGAATACTTCGAGTATGACTTCGAGTTTACGCGATTACAAACTCGAGACCACCCCGAGTTCCACCTTTCTTCCCCAAAATCTTCAATTACCCAGAAACATAAACTTACACGTATACGTGCACAAGCACGGCGCCTCTCGTCGATCGACGTTGATGCCACCAGCACATCACCCACGTCCACCCAAGCTAGTCTGAGCAACCCAAAAACCAAAATCACCCCCTAAACGAAATCGAGCTATTCTCGACTTCCTGGAATCGAAACCCAATCCCTACAATCATCTCGCATGCGCAACTCCATCCACCAGAGCATCGCCACCTCTGGCCACGTCTTTAACAACCCCCAAGCCAACACCTCCCTGAGTATCATCGAACTCGATCAACCACTGACTCCACACGAGCACGAGAACCATGCCGAACAAAAACTTCACGTTAAACCCTAAATCACTACCGCACCCTCTCCATTGCCATTTATAAATTCATCATATATTTTTCCTACAATCTACCACACTTCCTCTTCCTTTACATTCAAACTCGACGCTTAATTTCACCTTGATCATTTGGAATTGATGATCAAAGAAATTTTGCTCAACCTCCATAAGCTCGAGATTTCCTAGCTTAAAAATCATGAATTCACATTTAAAAATCATGTTTTATGGAAACGAACCAGATCATGAATTCAAAACTCAAGTTTTTATCAATTTAATTTTGCACAAAATTTGAATTTTCTGTGTTTTATAATTTCCCAATAAACCCCATTTTTTACTACCAAAAAAAATGTTTTAAATTTTAATCTTATCAATCCAAACTAGTTTCATTCAGACATCAAAGTATATAGATACTCATAGGCTGAGATGTTGAGCTTTTAATTTTTTTTTCTTTTTTTCTTTTTCTGAGCTCTGTAACTAAGAAAAGATATGAATGTATCTGTTCACATTCAACATTATATGTATACACAACATATCTGCACCTATTCAACCATCATTCACAACACCATTTCAGATTCAAACACACATACAAACCAGATTTACTTGTACAGGTTGAATAATTGCTCACATTCAAAGAGATTTAAATTTTAAAAATGGGTGTTTGCTCACCTGGCTTAAGAAGGAACAGAGAGTTTTAAACAAAAATCTGGAACCAACTTATGATTTATATTTTTGAACTAATGCTTTTGTCTATGATTTGCTTTGTTGTTTTCTTTGAAATGCTTCTTGATTTTTCACTCTGATTTGTACTGATTCCAGGATTTGAAAGCTTTTGATCTCAGGATTTCCTTTCCCATTTTTGAGTTGTATTAGATGATCTTTAGGTTGAAGTTGCTAGAATTGAATTTTGATTGTTGTTTTGAAATTTACACCTGAATGCTTTGATCCAGGTTGAAGGCATTGAATTGCTAGCCTCGGGTTTCCAGAATTAATCTAGCTCCCCTTTTCTGTTTTGAATTTATTTTCTTTTTGCTTTGACCTGATTTGAAGATTGTTTCAGACTTGTTATTGTTCGAATTGATTTTCATTGTTTTCCAGGTTTTGACATTTGAGGAGGATTTCCAAAAAAAAAATTGTTTACAAGCTTGGGAAATGAACAGCTTGGTTGTGTTTTATCATGTATCTTGAACAAAGAAACTTGATGCCATTTGTCTACCTTCTTATTGCATGTTTAACACTTGTCCAAATTTGTATTTTTATGTTTACACCCGTTGATTTAATTAGTTAAAATTTTAGTTTTAAACTCTCATTCTCTTATGTTTACATGTGTATACACTATTTTTTTTTCAACTCCTTTATTTCAAAAGATATATATATATATATAAGCTTTCATATTTAATTACATATATACTATTATATTTATCTTCAAGTATAAAAGGAAAGCATTTTAAAATTTTAATTAAATCTTACTTTATTCCAGATTTAAATTTTTTATTTTAAATCCTTAATCAATTTGTGAATTGATTTATCTTATGTGTATTTTACATTTGCATGCACACATTATATTTATACAACTTTTAAAATCCATTAAATTCAAATAGCTCTATATTATTTTCTATTTATATTTCTTTTTATAACTATTTATAAAACCATAAGAAAATGATTCTTATCTATCTAACATTTTTTTTAATTTATATATTGATATTTCAAAATAGTCAGTTTAATTTATATTCAGGTCCTTAGTTAGTTTTATATTTTCAAATTTTATTTTCTTATATTAACTATGTTTATTTACGTTTTCTACAAGTAAAAAATTCAAATCTTGTACTTATTACTCTTATATATTTATATACAACTATATTTATTTTCAAAATGTTTATAATTGAATCCCAATCCAAAATACTATTTTATAACACATGTTTTTAATTTATTTTGGAATCTTCATATTTATTCCAAAATAATCCAATTTGTTTTAAATATATCCATTTTTGTATTTTCACAACAATAGTCATTGTCAATATATTTATTAAATTTCAAAATTTAATTTCCCAATTATAATTCATTTGTTTAACTAATTGAACATATATCTTATTAATTTGATGAATTCAATTTTATTTTTATATTTCAAATGCAAATAAATTCTAAATGAATTCACAATTAAATCCAAAATTAAATTTGATTTCCAATTTTTTTCAAAATTTAATCTTAAATATTAAATCAGTTATCAAATTATTTTTAGCTAAGATTCAGGAATGTTACAACAGTTATTTGAGATTTCATTCAATTAGTCATTTATTACAGAAAATTTACATTATTAAACCCTATTTCTTTATTTACAACATATAACCAATTTTAACTTTATGAACATTTCAATTAATTAGACATACATTAAAGTAGTTATCAATTGTCTTGAATTAACATTTTAAACATTACATTCTAATCATTTCTTATTAATAAACCATAAATTTTATTTTCTTCCAATATTGAATTACAAAATTATTATTTAATTCAAAATTTTAATTATCAGAAAAACGTGGGTCATTGCACTCCCCCCACTCAAAACTTTTCGTCCTTAAAACGGAAAAGAAGGAGAATGAGGAATTAAGTAATCAATATATCTTATTCAAAATATTAAATATATGGACAATTAATTTACATAATTAAATAATTTAAATAAAATATATCAATTTATAAACAATTAAATCCTTTTATATTCAAGTTCAATAAAATTTGGAAAACATTTCTGTTTTTCACAAAAAAAAAAATAAGTCTAAAATTCACGGAAAATTTCGACAGAGTCTCCTTTGTATAGAGAGATCTAGAAGAAATAATAATACCAATAATAATAATATATAGCATATTTTTCAAAATAATATATCCCAAACCACGGAAAACAATATAATATCGCTAGAAAACCGTAACTCGAGAACGTACGTATTTGTCGAACAAACAACGCTTATTTTATGACACCAAAAGCAGTAGCTATTGCTTCCATAAACCTGTATTTCACTTATATAATCCAAAGAGGTTAATAATTGTATAAAAGTGAAATATTTAAGTTGTCCCAATTAATAACAAAAAAATTCAATATAAGATAACAACAATCACTTGCAACCAAAAGCATACAATCATCACATGAAATCAATGTAAACAATCATACATCCATAGCATCCAAACAAATTATTTGTTATGGTTTAGACACTTTTAATCCTATATAATTATAAACAACTACTAAGTATACCATACACTCAACAGTCTTAGATAAAGCTTAATAGATTATTTATACCGTAACGATCTCCTTTTTGAGTCAAATTTAAATTGGTAATTAATATAAATTATTTGATAAATTGTGAATTAATTTGAATATTTTCCAAAATAAATAAGATATGTGCTTTGTTTTATATGTTTATGTGTGTATATATATATATATATATATATATATATATATTGTAAATAGATTTTGATTGGAAATTCAAAAATAAAATTATTGAAAATAAATTAGATTTAAAATTCTATATTTTAACATTAATAAAAATTTGTTTTGTAATTATAATGTATATTTTTATAGGTGTATATATTAAGGAAGTTATATTTTGAATTTAATATGATAGTTTTCAAAATCTATTTTAAAGTTAAATTTTATATTTAAACAAAACTTATATATATAATATACATGTGTTTATTTATTAATGTATAATTAGTTTTAAAATCATTTTCGTTAAAATTTATACACGATATAAATATGGTTTGTAAATATAAATAAATATTAAAAACATAAGAATATATTTACATATTTGATTTTAACATATGTTAATATAAATTTAAAAATATAAAAACTTATATACGTATATAAACTAAAATAAAATAATATAAAATCATATTTAACTCTTTAAATGCATGCAAATGACAAGTGTAACCATTTTAAAATGAACTAAAACAAATGTAGCTATTTTAACATGAGATTAACAAGTGTAGTTAGATTTCAACATGCAACTAACGAATGTCATATTTTTGATTTTCCTTTCATTTTTAATAAAATGTAAACAAGTTATATATACCACTCTATATCCTTCCTTTCTCATTTTCTTTCATGATTCAAAAACATAATACAGGAAATTAAAAAAAACTGAGACAAACTAAAGAAATCAAAAACCAGTAAAATAAAAGCAAAGCAAGTATAAGGATTGAAATTCAAAATTCTGAAGTAAAGTTCAAAATCAAACCTGGAAAACAAATGCAAAAATTTCAAGCAAGCAAACAATTTTTAAACAAGTTCAACCTGAAAGCTTGAGGCAAGTATCAACTTCAATTTCAAGGATCATCAAATCATGTAGCAAATCAAAATCGAACTCCAGATCAAAGCATAAAAGCCCTGTTCTCTATTCTTTTAATCCAAGTAAGTAAACTCACTTAAATCTACTTCTATATCTTGATGTTGTGGTTAACACTTGAATATGTTACGAAAAATGTTGTTTAGTTGTTAAATATGCATGCATGTTCATATACATACATACACACACACGCATATATATATATATATATATATATATATATATATATGTATGTATGTATGTATGTATGTATGTATGTATGTATGTATGTATGTATGTATGTATGTATGTATGTATGTATATGTGTGTGTGTGTGTGTGTGTGTGTGTATATGTATGTATATGGTGTGCATGTTTGTATTCAGGCAACTTGTCTCTGTTTATAGGTAACAGGTTTCAAAACCTATTTAAAAGACAAATCAAAATCTCATCCCCTATACCTTTTTAAGCTATGATCTCTGAAAGGAAAATGATTATAACAATGTAATGTATTTTTTAGTTTCAAGTGGAAGTATCTGGCAAAATCTTCAGAAATATGAAATTACAGTGAAAATCAATAAAAGTCATAAAATCTATTTTATAAAATTTATGTTTTGAATATATACTTGGATTCGTTCTCAAAAATGTTGAATTTTGGTGATGATATCAAAAAATTTAAGCTTGAATTCGTGGAGAATTTATGGGTTGAACGGTTTTGAGTTTTTTGTCGATTATTGGTGATCGGCGGGTCTGGGTTGGCCGAGCTTGGGGATGGAGGAAGCTAGGATGGTGGGGTCTCGGGAAAAATGTTTGCAGGTTTTTCTGGCCACTGTAGCGACGGCGCAGCGACGTTGTAGGGTTTTATACCCAGTTTTGATCGAAGTAGTTCCTGGACGTTGATGGTTGATCGGAGGTGATCGCACCAAGGGGAAATGGTGCGGGAGACTTAGGGGGAGATTCTAGTGGATCGGCGTGGATTATGGCAATGGGTGGCGTCGAAGCGAGGTGTTTTTCGTCGAGCTGTTAGGTTCCAGGTTGAAGTCGAGATGGCTCGATCTTGA
The DNA here is from genome assembly GCA_030765085.1 of Allium cepa. NCBI lineage: Eukaryota > Viridiplantae > Streptophyta > Magnoliopsida > Asparagales > Amaryllidaceae > Allium > Allium cepa. The sequence goes on from CM060935.1 coordinate 975,659,932, forward strand.
TTTTCAGGTCAACTCGGGGTTCTAGGTGTTTGCTTGTGTTGAGATGATCGTTGATGACTCGTTAAAGGTTGCAGCATTGACCGGAGTTGCTCTGATCACCTGTGCATGTGTACAGGTGTTAGTAGCATGTCAGTAGGTTTGGGTTTTGAGAATAAAGATGTGCCTCGGGGATGATATTGGGAAAAATGGGTTTTGGCTCGAGTATTGTTCCGGGGTGTTCGTGTGGGTTGTAATAGTTTTTAAATTAAACAAAGTTAAAAAAAAGAAAAGGAAAAGAAGGAAGGATTGACTCGGGGGAAATACGGGTTGGACTCGGGAAAAATGGGAATTGTCTTAGGTATTTTTGATTTTGGCTCGGGTAAGGTTAAAGTGGTAACCAAGTTTTCAAAAAAATTTAAATAAATCAAGTTTTTCAAGTTTAAATTAAATCAAGATTAAACCCTTTTCTTTGATTAATTTTTGTAAAATAATAAATGTTTATTTTTAGTTTTGAATTAGTTAAGGGTTTTCAAAATATTCTAATTAATCAAGTTTGAAGTGTTTTAATACATATATATGTCCTTTATTTTAAATTAATTCTTAAAATTTATTTTAAATAAATATAATAGTATAATAAGAAGTTAATTTAGAAGATTGAATGTTTTTAAATCATAATTAACTTAAAGGTTTTAAGTTAGATTATATATTAATGATAATTTATTTCAAAAGGTTTATTTAATGAGATTTAAATGATAAAGTAATTAATTAAGATAAATGGATTATCTTAAATTAATAAAGGTCTTATGTGATTAAAGGATAATTAATTAGTAATTAAAGATTAATTGCTTATTGTAAGAAATTAAGGATAATTACTTGATTAAGGATAACCACTTATTGTAATTGATTAAGGATAATCAATTAGTGTAATTAATTAAGGGATAATTAATTAATGTAAGGATGATTTTTTAATGGAATTAATAAAAGGTTAATTAATTTATGATTAAAGGTTGATTAATTAATGTGTATAATTACTTAAAGAATGATTACTTAATATAAGCAATTACTTATAGAAATTAATTAGGGGTTAATTAATTGATAATTAAGGATAATTAATTAATGATTAAAGGTTAATTAGTCAAATTAAAAGATAATTACTCAATGTAAGTAATTAAAGGGTCAATTCATTAACTAATTAATCGAGGGTTAATTAATTAATGAGATTAATTAAAGGTTAGTTAATTAATAATCAAGGGTTATTTAATTAATGTAATTAATTAAGGGTTAATTAATTATGTAATTAACTTAAGGTTAATTTATTTATGTGATTAATTAAGGGATAATTAATTAGTTAAGGATAATTAATTAAGATGGATAATTAAGATGGATTAATTAATTTCATTAATTAATATCAAATGATTTGTAATTAATTAATGTTAATTAAGTAGGATTTAAAAGTGATTAAAGTAATCAATTTAATTTATTTGGAGATTAAATTGAACTAATTAGGAATTGAACAAGTAATCCTGATTTTGGATGATTGGATTATATTCAATGCCTTGAATTATTCGATATCTCTGATGTGTGATGTTCTGTGATATGAATTCTTTTGGATTAAGCCGTGGACTGTGATTTATATATCTGTGATAAATTTACTTGTTTATCTGTAAATGAAAGATAAGCGTTATAGGATTATACCGCTTATTGATACTGTCGTGCTTGGATTTATGATGGTTGTTTATTGTTGTATGCAAAACCCCCACACACAACACACACACAAATATGGATTTCATAGGAAATTGGTTAATTCATGGGTATTTTGAATTTAATATTATTTTATTTAAAAGTTAAATTTTAAATCCAAAATGCTTTGGAGGTGATTTGGGTTAAACTTTTGAAAAGGGAATTTTGGATTTAAAATTATTTTGAATATAATATGGTTTGTTAAAGTTTTGAAATTAAAACAATAATATGGTTTAAAAAGGGTTATAAAGGTTATAAAATGTATATATATGGATTTTAAACCATTTTTGATGTATTTTAAATGAAGTATTTTGAAATTTAAATATTAACCCAAATAGAACTTGTCGTGGATACGGCAGTTCGCAAATTTCCCAGTTCATACTTTGAAAGGCTATAACTTGAGCATACTAAATTAGATTTTCCCTAAACGAAAAACCTTTGTTTTCTAATGATAACGGCTTTCATATAAAGAAAGGATTTCCAGTTTTTGTTGAAAGGATTTCAAGTTATGGGTAAATCAAATTTGAAATGGAAATAGCTTTGAAAGCTATGAACGAATCTTTGTTAAAGATTTGGGTAAACCTTCTTTCAAATTGAAGTGGATTTTAAAGATGGATCTTTTGTTGAAATTTGTTTAAAACCATTCAAAAGGAAAGGTTATGAGGGGTTAAAAAGTTGTGACTGAACCAAGATCTGAATGTATCCATATGTTTTTTTTAAATAAGCGCTCATTATTCGGTTTAGCCGGGAGGGGACTTTATGTCATAAAACCCGTTCTGAATTAATGATACAACGAATTGGAAACATTTGAAGACGGCGGTTGAAGACCGGGTATTTTCGAAAACGAAAGAATTACTTGTCGAATGTCTCTGCACCGAGTGGCCCCGGTATAGAGATTTTGATTACCCTATGTGATGGGGAGTCCGGAATTGATTGGGGATATCCGGATTTGCAAGTACTTCTTTGAAGTGCGTTCGGTTCCATTCAGACCCAAGATGGACTTGTATGGATGTATGTGTGACGTTACACTTTTAGATGTAAAGCTGGTTTCTATCAAATACATTTCTGTTTGGTGGCGGAGAATTTATTCTCTGCATTTAACACCCTTCTCTGAGATGTACGAGCTCAGAGGTTATGTAGTTGATGGTTACTAGTGATATATTTCCAATTTGGTAATGTGGCATGCCAAGTGCTGATCATTGGTTGATCGAAGCATGGCTTTTGTGAAAAGTGTAGCTTTGTGGGACGAGACTTCATCGAACCTCACACCTCGAAAATAGTCAAAACAAGAAGGATGCGGCAAGGTTACGGGGGTCACCCCCTTAGGGTATGTGCATTTCGTTCTGGATAAAAAGTGGTATCATGATATGGAGCCCAGATATTTAACTTATGTGGTTGTTGGAATTTTGTTGTTGTGGCGCCTCGGTAATGGTCGGTGACGACTGAGGAATGGCATACACTTGATAGTTGTTACCTAGTTATAGAGGTAACCCGGCCTTGTGTTGGCAGATATGAGGTTAGGTTCTCGGCGTACCCTTTCGAAAAGGAAGTTTCTTAGCCTTGTCCATTTGTTGGAAATCTAATCACCCAATACGAGCCATGTACGGTTTTAGTTGTAGAGCCTACCGTCTAACATTGTAGCTATAGTAGGCATACTATAATGGTACGTATGGTGGCTACGATTAATATTATACTTGCAAATATTTTCCACACTATGCACTAATAATAATATCAAAAAGATTTTCATGTATCAAGCATGTTTGACTATCATAAGGAGAAATCTTCCCCAAGTGTGTGATTGCATTGTGTGTGAGGCGGGAGGCCTTATGGTAGTTTCATTTTCCAAAAAGCATAGCGGATTTCTTTTTCATTCTTTTTGTTCGTTTTTGTACCAAATAACTGTTTTTGTTTGCTCACACCAGTCTCATGACTGACCTGAAGTTTATTGTTCCCTTTCTAAACTCTGGGTGCCCATGATTTTCCAAACGGGCAGCCTAGAGTCAGGTCATCAGATAGTGATCTAGTAGGTGTAGCTTTTGGCAATCTTCGAAGTCCGTAGATTGGCGATCGCATTTGTTTTACTACATCATGATAGCTTGTGGTTCAAGCTTTTGGATTGGAGATTTGAAGCTTTGGCAATGAAGATGTTGTCTTTCCGCTACTGTTGTTGTTGTTTTTCCGCTGCTTTGTTTTTTTCGCTGTTGTATATCTTTGATAATGTTGATCACTTCATATTGTATCATTGTTGTAATCAATTGTGGTGTACCAACAAAATTCTTCTTTGTTTCCGCTGTGTTGTTTTTACCTAATGTGTTATAAGCTCTGGCGAACCAGACTCAATGTTTGAATCTCCGCATTCGAATACGGGTGATGTATTGGGTGCCAATTTTCGAACGTCGAGTCCGGGTCCTCGCATTTCGTATCAAAGATAAAGGTTGAGTAAGAAATTTAGCTTTGGAGTATAGCACATTAGGTAACTCATTAGAATAGGGTTTGAAATACCCTATAATGAGTATATTCCCTAAGATATCTTGTCTGTATGCCTCAGTCAATTCTCTTACTATTCACTGATAGTGAGAATGAGTGCAAGAAGAGGACGAGGTAGAGGATAGGGGAGTACCACTACAAATGGTCAATACCGTGCAGCAATAGCAATAATGGTTTGGAAACAACTTTTTCCATCAACTTTCTTTTATTCATCATCCAATTTCAATTCTTTGATTGCTTCCCGGCAGCTACAAGGATAAGCTTTGATATGGTGGTGGCCCTACGAGTCTTTGTGTAGAAAGGTTCCCATTTGATATTCTCGTCATCAGTTTCTTATCAGCTTTTCTTTTTTAACTTTAATGAATTTGATATTTTAGTTGAAATAGAATGGTTAACAAAATAATAAGTTAACTTTTAACGATAAATTTCTTTTGTCTAGAACCGAGCACCATCAGATCTAACCCAGGGATTCCATCAGTTGAGAATTACGGAAAATTGTATCCGTTTATCTATTTCTGGGATCTCGATATTTTCTAAAAATGGTTAGTTATTCCTTCGGACTAACCAATGCCCCTGCATATTTCGTGGGGCTGATGAACCGAGTATTTCGTAAAGTATTGAATAAGTTTGTCCTCGTATTTATTGATGATATTCTGATTTGGTAAGCCAAATATAGAATTGATATTCAGTTTGATCGGGTAATCCATTTCTCTATCTCTTTGATGTTTTCATATGTTCTTTGTTTGTCTCCCAGTCTAGCAAATTTCGGGGACGAAATTTTCTGAAGGGGGGAATCTATAACGATCCCGTTTTTGAGTCAAGTTTAAATTGGTAATTAATATAAATTTTTGGAATAAAATTGTGAATTAATTTGAATATTTTCCAAAATAAATAAGATATGTGCTTTGTTTTATATGTTTATATATATATATATATATTGTAAATAGAATTTTGATTGGAAATTCAAAAATAAAATTATTGAAAATAAATTGGATTTAAAATTCTATATTTTAAAGTTAATAAAAATTTGTTTTGTAATTATAATATATATATATATAGGTGTAATATTAAGGAAGTTATATTTTGGATTTAGTATGATAGTTTCAAAATCTATTTTAAAGTTAAATTCTATATTAAAAAAAAACTTTTATATATATAATATACATTTGTTTATTTATTAATGTATAATTAGTTTTAAAATCATTTTCTTTAAAATTTATATATGATATAAATATGGTTTGTAAATATAAATAAATATTAAAAACATAAGAATATATATAATTGATTTTAACATATGTTAATAGAAATTTAAATATATATATATATATATATATATGACTAAAATAAAATGGTATAAAATCATATTTAACCCTTTAAATGCATGCATATGACAAGTGTAACCATTTTAAAATGTATTAAAACAAATGTAGCTATTTTAACATGAGATTAACAAGTGTAGTTTGATTTCAACATGCAACTAACAAATGTCATATTTTTTATTTTCCTTTCATTTTTAATAAAATGTAAACAAGTTATATATACCACTTATATCCTTCCTTTCTCATTTTCTTTCATGATTCCAAAACATAAACCAGGAAATTAAAGAAAACAAACCTGAGACAAACTAAAGAAATCAAAATCCAGTAAAACAAAATCTAAGCAAATATAAGGGTCCAAATTCAAAATTCTAAAGTAAAGTTCAAAATCAAACCTGGAAAACAAAAGCAAAGATTTCAAGCAAGCAAATAGTCTTTAAACAAGTTCAACCTGAAAGCTTGAGGCAAGTATCAACTTCAGTTTCAAGGAACATCAAATAATGTAGCAAATAAAAATCAAACTTCATATCAAAATCCAATTCCAGATCAAAGCTTAAAAACTCCATTCTCTGTTCTTTTGATCCAGGTGAGTAAACTCACTTAAATCTGCTTTTATATCTTGATGTTGCGGTTAACACTTGAATATGTTATGAAAAATGTTGTTTAGTTGTTAAATATGCCTGCATGTTCATATATATATATATATATATATATATATTATATGGTGTGCATGTCTGTATTCAGGCAACTTGTCTCTGTTTATGGGTAATAGGTTTCAAAATCTGTTTAAAAGAAAAATCAAAATCTCATCCCCCAAACCTTTTAAACTATGATCTCTGAAAGGAAAATGATTATAACAATGTAATGTATTTTTTAAAAATAGTTTCAAGTGGAAATATTTGGAAAAAATTTCAGAAATAGGAAATTACAGTCAAAATCAATAAAAGTCAGAGAATCTATTTTCTAGAATTCATGTTTTGATTATATACTTTGATTCGTTCTCAAAAATGCTGAATTTTAGTGAAAATATCAAAAAATTTAAGCTTGAATTTGTGGAGAATTTATGGGTTGAATAGTTTTGGGTTTTCTATCGATTACTGGTGATCGGTGGGTCTGGGTTGGTCGAGCTTGGGACTGGAGGAAGCTAGGATGGTGGGATCTCAGGAAAAATGTTCATAGGTTTTTCTGGCCACGTAGCAAGGGCGCGGAGATGTTGTAGGGTTTTATACCCAGTTTTGGTCGAGGTGGTTCCTAAGGTGATTTCGACGTTGATGGTTGATCGGAGGTGATCGCACCAAGGGGAAATGGAGCGAGGGACTCAGGCGGTGTTTCTGGTGGATCGACGCGGATTCTGGTGATGGGTGGCGTCGGCGCGAGGTATTTTTCGTCGAGGTGTTAGGTTCCTGGTTGGAGTCGAGATGGCTCGATCTTGATTTTCAGGTCTACTCGGGGTTTTGGGTGTTTTCTTGCGTTGAGATGATTGTTGATGACTCGTTGAAGGTTGCAGCGTCGACCGCAGTTTCTCCGAATCACCTGTGCACGTGTACAGGTGTCGGTAGCATGTCAGTAGTTTTGGGTTTTGAGAAGCAAGATGTGCCTTGGGGATGGTATCGGGAAGAATGGGTTTTGGCTCGAGTATTGTTCTGGGGTGTTCGTGTGGGTTATAACAGTTTTTAAATCAAACAAAGTTAAAAAAAGTAAAGGAAAAGAAGGAGGGATTGACTCGGGGGAAATACAAGTTGGACTCGGGGAAAATGGGAATTGGCTCAGGTATTTTTGATTTTGGCTCGGGACAGGTTAAAGGGTAACCAAGTTTTCAAAAAAAATAAATAAACCAAGTTTTTCAAATTTAAATTAAATCAAGATTAAACCCATTTCTTTCATTAATTCCTGTAAAATAATAAATGTTTATTTTTAGTTTTGAATCAGTTAAGGGTTTTTAAAATATTTTAGTTAATCAAGTTTGAAGTGTTTTAATATATATATATATATATATATATATATATATATATATATTAAATGTGTGTGTGTATATATATCTTTATTTTAAATTAAGTATTAAAATTTATTTTAAATAAATATAATAGTATAATTAAGAAGTTAATTTAGAAGATTGAATGTTTTTAATAATTAACTTAAAGGTTTTAAGTTAGATTATATATTAATGATAATTTGTTTCAAAAGGTTTATTTAATGAGATTTAAATGATAAAGTAAGTAATTAAGATAAATGGATTATCTTAAATTAATAAAGTTCTTGAGCAATTAAAGATTAATTGCTTATTGTAAGAAATTAAGGATAATTACTTGATTAAGGATAATCACTTATTGTAATTGATTAAAGATAATCAATTAGTGTAATTAATTAAGGGATAATTAATTTAATGTAAGGATGATTTCTTAATGGAATTAATAAAAGGTTAATTAATTTATAATTAAAGGTTGATTAATTAATGTGAGTAATTACTTAAAGAATGATTACTTAATATAAGTAATTACTTATTGAACTTAATTAGGGGTTAATTAATTGATAATTAAGAATAATTAATTAATGATTAAAGGTTAGTTAATCAAGTGATTAAAAGATAATTACTTAATGTAAGTAATTAAAGGGTCAATTTGTTAATTAATTAATTGAGGGTTAATTAATTAATGAGATTAATTAAAGGTTAGTTAATTAATAATCAAGTGTTAATTAATTAATGTTATTAATTAAGGGTTAATTAATTATGTAATTAACTTAAGGTTAATTTATTATGTGATTAATTAAGGCATAATTAATTTATTAAGGATAATTAATTAAGATGGATAATTAAGGTTGATTAGTTAATTTCATTAATTAATATCAAATGATTTGTAATTAATTAATGTTAATTAAGCAGGATTTAAAAGTGATTAATGTAATTAATTTAACTTATTTGGAGATTTAATTGAACTAATTAGGAATTGAACAAGTAATCTTGATTTTGCATGATGGATTATATTGAATGCCTTGAATTATTTGATATCTCTGATGTGTATTGTTCTGTAATATGAATTGTTTTGGATTAAGCTATGGACTGTGATTTATTTATCTGTGATGAATTTACTTTTTTATCTGTAAATGAAAGATAAGCGTTGCAGGATTATACCGCTTATTGATATTATTTTGCTTGGATTTATGATCGTTGTTTATTGTTGTATGCAAAACCCCTACAAACAACACACACATAAATATGGATTTCATAGAAAATTGGTTAAGTCATGGGTATTTTGAATTTAATATTATTTTATTTAAAAATTAAATTTTAAATCCAAAATGGTTCGGAGGTGATTTTGGTTAAACTTTTGAAAAGGGAATTTTGGAATTAAAATTATTTTGAATATAATATGGTTTATTAAAGTTTTGAAATTAAAATAATAATAATAATATGGTTTAAAAAGGGTTACACTGGTTTTAAAATGTACATATATGGATTTTAAACCATTTTTGAAGTTTTTTAAATGAAGTATTTTAGAATTTAAATATTAACCCAAATAGAACTTGTCGAGGATGCACCAGTTCGCAAATTTGCCAATTTATACTTTAAAAGGCTATAACTTGAGCATATTTAATTAGATATTCCCGAAATGAAAAACCTTTATTTTCAAATAATAACGGCTTTCATATAAAGAAAGGATTTCTAGTTTTTTTTGAAAGGATTTCGAGTTATAGGTAAATCAAAATTTGAAATGGAAAAAGTTTTGAAAGTTATGAATGAATCTTTGTTAAAGATTTGGGTAAACCATGTTTCAAATTGAAGTGGATCTTAAAGATGGATCTTTTGTTTAAAAATGGAATTTTTTTAAAAACCATTCAAAAGGAAAGGTTTTGGGAGGTTAAAAAGTTGTGACTTAACTAAGATCCGAATGTATCTATATGTTTTTTTAAAAATAAGCGCTCATTATTCGGTTTAGCCGGGAGATGACATTATGTCATAAAACACGTTCTGAATTAATGATACGATGAATTGGATAACATTTGAAGATGATGGTTGAAGACCAGGTATTTTCGAAAACGAAAGGATTACCTGTCGAATGTCTCTACACCGAGTGGCCCCGGTATAGAGATTTTAATTACCCTATGTGATGGGAGTCCGGACATGATTGGGGATAACCAGAATTGCAAGGACTTATTTTGAAGTGCCTTCGGTTCCATTCAGACCTAAGATGGACTTGTACGGATGTATGTCTGACGTTACACTTTGAGATGTAAAGCTGTTTTCTATCGAATACATTTCTGTTTGGTGGCGGAGAATTTATTCTCTTAGCTTAACAGCCATCTTTGAAATGTACGAGCTCAGAGGTTATGTAGTTGATGGTTACTAGTGATATATTCCCAATTTGGTAATGTGGCATGCTAAGTGTTAATTATTGGTTGATCGAAGCACGGCTTTTGTGAAAAGCGTAGCTTTGTGGAACGAGACTTCATCGAACCTCACACCTCGATAATTGTCAAAACAGGAAGGATGCGGCATGGTTACGGGGGTCGTACCGCTTAGGGTATGTGCATTTCCTTCTGGATAAAAAGTGGTATCATGGTATGGAGCCCAGATATTTAACTTATGTGGTTGTTGGAATTTTGTTGTTGTTGGCGCCTCGGTAAAGGTCGGTAACGACCGAGGGATGGCATACTCGTGACAGTTAGTTACCTAGTTACATAGGTAACCCGGCCTTGTGTTGGCAGAGATCCGGTTAGGTTCTCAGGGCGTTCCTCCGTAGGCATACCCATTCGGAAAGGAAGTTCCTTAGCCTTGGCAATCTGTTGAAAATCCAATCACCCAATACGAGCCCTGTACGGTTTTAGTTGTAGAACCTGCCATCTAACATGGTAGCTATAGTAGCCATAGTATAATGGCATATATGCTGGCTAAGATCAATATTATATTTGCAAATGTTTTCCACAGTATGAACTAATAGTAGTATTAAAAAGATTTGCGCGTATCAAGCATGTTTGACTATCATAAGGAGAAATCTTCCCCAAGTGTGCGATTGCATTGTGTGTGTGGCAGGAGGCCTTGGTAGTTTCATTTTCCAAAAACCATAGCAGATTTCTTTTTAATTCTTTTTGTTTGTTTTTGTACCAAATACCTTTTTTTGTTTGCTCACACCTGTCCCATGACTGACCTGGAATTTATTGTTCCTTTTCTAAACTCTAGGTGCCCACAATTTTCCACATGGGCAGCCTAGAGTCAGGTCATCAGATAGTCAGCTATTAGGTGTAGCTTTTTGCAATCTTCGAAGTCTGTGGATTGGCGATCGCATTTGTTTCACTACAGCATGATAGCTTGTGGTTCATACTTTTGGATTGGAGCTTTGAAGCTTTGGCAATGAAGATGTTATCTTTCCGCTGTTGTTGCTTTTGTTTTTCCGCTGCTTTGTTTTTTCCCTATTGTATATCTCTGATAATGTTGATCACTTCATATTGTATCATTATTGTAATCAATTGTGGTGTATCAATAATTATTCTTTGTTTCCGCTGTATTGTTTTTACCTAATGTGTTATAAGCTCCGGCGAACAAGACTCAACATTTGAATCTCCGGCATTCGAATACGGGTGATGTATTGGGTGCCTATTTTCGAATGTCGAGTCTGGATCGTCACATATACATCCTAAACAATTTAAAGCATCACTTCCCAAACGTCCATAAGCCAAAACAAGCAATAATTTCAAATATTATTCAAGTTCATTCTTACTAGTTTCTTTTCATACCATTTACCATTCATCAATTTCATTTATCCATTACTTTATATTCACTTGCCTACATATTTCTTTCCATTCAACTATTTGATTATCCATTATTATGTAAATCTGTTTACAATTCAATTTACCATTAACAGGTTATTTCCTTTCACATCCATTCTTCCATATGTAGAATTACTGAATATTAAATCCATTTCCAAATCATTTCAATGTTTTCTGAAGTAATAATCGTTCTATTAATGTAGTATTCACATTTACTATTTACTACAATTATAATTGGCTTCAAACAATACTTAAGTTTATAACCATTTGCTTACAATATTCATGTTCAATTCAATTACTTAGCATATTAATTCATTAACTTAAGTTTATATCAATCTTATACATCTTAATTCTTTTTATAGAAAGAATTCCAACAGAGCATTTTCATTAATTAAGTTTGTATAATATTCTATTTCATATACATTTTAACAATTCAACTTTTAACATTATAGTAATTTATATGTCTTTTAGGATGCAATAAAAAGTTGCACAAGTTCCTCTTAGTTATTTAGTTAACAAATGTTCAATTGTAACTATTTCTTATTTTCATTTCCTTTTTATTTACAATTTACAAATTTTCAATTTCTTATATGTTCATTTATTGCTTAGCATCTAGTTTCTAATTACACATATTAAAAGTTTCTAATTTTTAAAATAGTCATGATTTCGTTTCATTACAATAAAATGTAGAAAACTTAAGAACTACATACCGGGTTCCCTTTTCAATCCATTTAAAATAATATCCATAATAATATCTTCTATATATCCAAATCATATTTAGAAAATTTTAAGATTCGTAATCAAAACAAATGTATAATAAAATTACTACAGCAGTCTTCCCACTTTGAAACTCGAAAATAACCATCGATGATGCATGCACTCATCGTGGGAATTATTTTCCAGCGATAGAGAGGGGTGTACAGAACTTACTTCTTTCCAAAATTCCTTTAAAACATTTCTTCCAAATCATCTTGAAATATTCATATTAGAAAATACTTCGAAATTCTAATAATATTATATTCCAAAACTTTTTGAAAGGAATTGTCAAAAAACCCGAACTTAAATTCTAAAATTTCAAATATTTTTTTTTTACAATCTCATTTTTCAACCAATATTTATAAATTTCACCACCTAACAAACAAATATATTACAACCAATTATATCATTTATAAAGTTATTCTTTAAATACAAAATATATACCAGGTAAAATTATTTCATTTACCTGTATTTCAAAACCAATATTGTGTCGGTTTTCCTTATTAAGTGTTTGGAAATCCCTATTGATGCCATAGCGTCCTATGTACCGACCAGAATTTATAAATACAAAATAGAACAAATTAACACAATACAAAATCCTTTTATACACTAACAAATAAGCTCTCTTATATATACACTCAAAGACTCATTCTAGGGTATTACCCTATTTATAATGAGCCAGACACCACAAAGCTAAGGTTATCGCTAAACCAAAGCTCTGATACCAAATGTAATGACCCACCATTTTATACGGTTTAAAATCAACAATAAACCTTACATGTCGAACTCAAACCATTCAAAAGGGAGGATTGTTATGGGGTAAATAAGAAAAAGCAGGAAAAAAAACACATATAGAATCTCGCGGCGGAATGGCAAAATATAATAATCAAATTAACAGTTCATGAAGCTATGTATAAATAACATTTGATGATACTTTTATAATATAGAATCAGAGTTACATTCAACAGAAATAAATAAAAATGCAGAGGAACAACATGATGCAGTGGAAATATTATAATAAGTAATATTAGTATACAAATCTTCGTCTTCGTCTTCCAGAAAACAGTCTTCGATATACTGACTCAGGCTGACCTAAGCGAATTAAAAAGACAAAACACTCAAGTCATAACTAAAAGATCTTATATAAGTCAAATCAACAGTAATTAAATATGAGTGTAATGGCGCCAGAGATGTTTACGGGTTTTGACATCTCCTATCCAGTGTTTAGCGTGAGTGCAATAACTTAAGAGATGTTCGGGATTACCATCTCCTAAGGATCCGTTGAACGATCTACTATGTAGTACAATACGCTATTATAATAGTGTGTACAGTAAAGTAAAGTATTAAAATAGTGTTAAAGCTTCACCTATATCCCCCTTAACACATTTCATATAATTCCATAGTCTATACAGATACTGTAAACTCCACCGTAAACTGGTGGGCTATCAGGGAGCACTCCATAGGTACGACACAAAACAAACTCGTAGAAGGTGCGATAAGGCATGTGAACACGGCACTCGAGGTATTGCCAGGGAAGATATACTAATTGCGGATCGGTACTGGTAGTAACGCATAGTAGCTACTACTGCTCACCTCGAAACACACTCCCATAATCAAAATCAAGGGTTTTCCACCAATTCATCAAAAAGTCATAATATGGTATCAAAGAAATGTGTATGATTAGAGGAATGACCTCACTTGTCTTGGCATGGCTCCTATTTTATTTACATTTAAGCTGACTCACAGGAGTCAGGGTCACGTATATACTTCATACAGAATCATTCGCTAAACCATCCTACTGCATTACTGGAATCTCCACCACGTACATAGTTGTTAAAGTGGTTTTCGGTATTGGCAGAGAGTATGACACTTTTAATCGTATAGAATTATAAACAACTACTAAGTATACCACACACTCAACAGTCTTAGATAAAGCTTAATAGATTATCTATACATCCTAAACAATTTAAAGCATCACTTCCCAAACATCCATAAGCCAAAACAAACAATAATTTCAAATATTATTCAAGTTCATTCTTACTAATTTCTTTTCATACCATTTAACGTTTATCAATTTCTTCATCGATTACTTTATATTCATTTTCTTACATATGTTCTTTCCATTCAACTATTTGATTATCCATTATGTAACGACCCTGAATTTTGAATAATTTAACTTGAAAATATTTAATTTATTTTAAATATTTGAAGGATGGTTTGAATTGAATTTTCAATATAACTTTGAATTTGGCGACTAAATTATAGAATTTAATCTATTGAAAGCTGAATAAAAATTTGAAACATCAATTCTAAGCGAATTAAAAATATTTCAAAGGCTTGTAAAATTCATATTGATAATACTGAAGATAATAGAAGCTTCAGAATTGAATTTGAAAGTGAATTGTTCAGTTTCGAAATTTAATCGTTCGAATCGATATTTAAAAATAGCCGTCCGAGGCGCAGTCTCGGAATTCGATGAAACCAGTTCCATTGGGTCCGGAATATTGAATTATTGCCGGATTTCAAATTTCGTATTTTTCGGATTTGATATGTGAGCGTACGGTGAGTAAACGCATTGAAATCGAATCGAATTCAATTTAAATTTAAATTTAAACTTAGTCAAAATACGCACGTTTTCATCCCTAAATTCGTGCCAAAAATTTCGTAGAGAATCACGAAGAGATCAGGCAAGCACGACCTTTTCTATGCAGAGACACGATCTCTTGTCTCCTCCCCATTTCTCCTTAAATAATCACGCAAGCAGGCAAATAATGAAAGCAGATTCAAACGAAAAATTAAAAGAAGAAAAAAAAATGGCCGCCTTCATTTCCTTCTCCCAAATTAATTCTCGCGTTCGAATAATTAATCGCGACCTCTCTTCCTTTCTCCCTCCTCAGATTCATTCACAAATCAATGGCAGCAGAGACTAAAAAAAAAGAAAAAAAAGAAAAAGAAAAAGGGTGCTGGGAACTCGTGAAGTTCGCGAGATGTAATCAAGTCGCGTCGATGTAGTGGCGCGGTGGCAACAGCGTGGAGGCGAGGCGTAGGCGAGGGGAAATCGCGTATGGGGGCGGCACGAGGAAATGGGTGGCATCGCGATTTGGTTGTCGCGATTCAAGGCGTGGCGCGCGATCGACACGAGGCTGCGGCGGCATCGGGGTTGGCAAGTGGTAGCAGAGACGGCGACAACTTGATGATGGTGGTTGCGCAAGCGCGAGGGCACGCGGCGGCGTGCGATTCAAAGGATGGGAGGGGTAGCCGTGGTTCTTCGATTACAGTCAGGTAATTTTATTTTTTTATTTTTTTTTGTTTTCTTTTTATGCTCTGATATGAACTGATAAAAAAAATAATATATATATATATAAAGTTTACACAGATAAGTTTAAACAGAAGGAAAAAAAAAGGAGAAGTATGAAAACATTTACAGTAAAGTGATAAAAAATAAAATAATATATATATATATATATATTAGTATAAATCTATATTAGTGATAAAAAAATTAATTATTTGAGTTAAATCAAATCGGTATAAATAAAGAAAATGCAGTTCGAATTTTTATAAATATATATAGATTTGAAATAAATAATAATAAGAATTTTAAAACTTGAAGAAAATTTAGTTTAAAACAAAATTATCAGTTAAATATAAGTTTAGTTTCAAATGAAAATATTTTTGTAAAAGAAAAATTTGTTAAGAATTCAAATCAATTGATAAAATAATTTATTAAAGGAAATTTGATTTTTAAACTATTCAAATTAAGTCATTAGTTTGAAAATTAAAATAATGGATTTGGTAGGAATTAAAATAAAAGATATTTGTTTTACACTATTAAAATGAAATCACCGATGAATTAAAATTATCAAATGGAAATTCAATTTATTAAGTGAAAGATTTATTTAAAAAGAATTTAGTTTAAATTTAAATTTTTTTTAGTTAAACAAATTTATTAAAAGAAATTGATATAAGGATATTAATTTTAAGTAAAATGATTAGTTGAGTTGTTATAAAATAAATAGTTACGATAATAAATTTGTTTTATCTATTATAGTTACTAAAAAGAAAATTTTTAGTTAAAAATTGAATTTATAATTGATTAAGTCATTAAAGGAGAGTTTGATTAATTTAATTTAATTTTTAGTTAAAATAAATTTATTTAAGAAGAAATTGGTTTAAATAAAACTATTGATTAATTAAACAATCAAGAACGAAAATTAGTTTAAATAAATTTATTAAAGAAAGTTGATATAAAATAAAGATTGGAATTTATAAAGAATAGTTTTGAATTTAATTTTTGTTAAATCAAAGTATTAAAAAGAAATTGTTTGAAAGCCAAAAACAATTTATTAAAAAGGGATTTAGTTTTAAAATTAAATTATAATTGGATAAATTTATTAAAGGAATTCTAGTTTAAGATTTAATTCTTCGATTAGATAATTTTAAGGAGAAAATTGGTTTAAAATTTAATCATTGGAAAATTTAAATTTATTAAAAGGAAAATTTGTTCAAAATAAAACCATTGGGAAATTTACACTTATCAAATGAAATCACCGATAAATCGAAATTATCAAATGAAAATTTAATTTATTCGATTGATTCGAATATTAATAAATTGTGTATAATATTTATACAAGGTATAAATGAAGAAAACAAGTTGAATTGGAAGTGGATTGCAAACGGGAATAAAGGTGAGAACTTCTCACTCAAAAGGAATTTCTATTGTTTATTTAAAATTTTAAATAGTTAGATTTAAAATTTGTTGATTGAATGATTGAATGATTGAATGCTTGAATGATGATTGTTATATATAGTTATTGGATGTGAATAGACCCTATACGCCGTTAGTAAGCGGAGGTTATTTATTACACACATATACCGCGATATTCCACCTCGAAGTGGAGTTGGTATTATATTATATATATAGCAATATATATATATATTGGCATATGTATATATTGCAGTTGATTGATTTCCCGCATTTTCTTTTAGCGGATGAGACCCTATTGCGCCGTTAGTAAGCGGATATATATTTATAAAATCCCATGTACCGCGATATTCCGTCTTGAAACGGAATGGTATTGTGCTAATGTCTGTGGATGCAGGGAAACAGGTTGGAGGGATCCAACTGGATTCCTCACAAATATTCATTTGATTTCATATATTGTGATATTTGATTGTTTATCATGGATGATATATAATGTTTGAAAGTCGTGATTGAATATTTGATGTGTTGCATCATCGGATCCAATTTTTGAAGTTTAAAAATAACGATTTTGATTTCTAAAGGGATTCTGGGAAATATACGTTTATAAAATATTTTTGGAATTGATTCATCTTAAATAAATAAACGTTATAATTTTAATATTTTAACAATTATGATTTTTGAGAAATACAGTTAAAAGTTCATTTTTGAAAATATGGGATTAGTGATTTTATAAAATAGTTTGAACTGGGAATTCTGAATTTATTATAAGAAGTTTAAAAATAGGATTTATAAAAATTTTATTTTATAAATCAGAATGATGAAATTATTAAAGATTTTAAAGACGTTTTAAAAATAGTAATATAAATTGTTTTATATTAAAAGATTTATAAATTGATATATATAAATTAAAAATATTGGAATTATAAAACGAGCTTTTACAAGTATTAGAATGAATTGTAAATGAATTTCATAAATTGGAATTATAGAATTTTAAACAATGAAGTTATAAATGGAATTTTATAAACAGTAGGTTTATAAAATTTATAAAGTTATTGAAAGAACGAATTTGGAATAAATAAACAATCTTATAAGTTATAAGATTTATGAAAAGTTATGAAGTTTAAAGAAACGATTTTGTAAATAAATAAATTATAAGTATTTGACTTATAATATGAATTTTAATATATCATTGTGATATAAATTTAATAGATTTATAAAGGAAATTTATAAAAGGAAGTTGTTATAAAATAAATAGAAATAGAATTTATAAACGTTGTTTTATAAATCCGCAACGACTTATTTTGATAAGGAATTGTTGTAATTTATTTATGGAATTATATTCATGTTTTAGACAGTGAATAATTCTTTAAAATAAAATGAATAGAAGTGATGAAATTTATTAACAAGTATATTCACGTTTTTGAATAGTGAATATTTTGTTAAAGAAATTATTTTAGATGTGGTGTTTTAAATAGAATTAAAACGATCTAATGATGTTTTAAAATGTATTGAGATTCGAAACCATAGATTTCAACATTCATTGTTGAAATAGACGTTTTCGAGAAATAGAAGGAAATGGTAGATTATAACACTGTTGTTATAATAGATGATTTTCCGAAAGGAAATGTTTTGTACAGTATTGGGGTTTATATATCTATTTTAATTTTGAATCCCTATACTAGTGATTTTGGGTTGTCGTAACGATGTTTTACGCAACATTCGTTTTGGCCCAAATAAATATGGTTAAGTGAATGATTTCCTTAAAGAATGAAATATATACTTAATTTCAATTAGAGTATATTAAATATTTTCTAAGCGTAGAAAATAAAAAGGCTTGTGAATTACTTATAAATAAATAAATATAGAAATGCTTTTCCAATATTAAGTGAATATTTGGAATTTATCTTTTTGAAGATAAATTGAAAATGAATATTAGAATTCGAATGGAAATCGTATACTCATGGAAACATTTTTTGGAAATATAAATTCAATATGGAATTTATAAATGGAATTTGGAAAATGAGTTTAAAAATAAATATTGATTTATTTTTAAAGAATGAAAATTATGTTATATCTTCTAAAGATATTTTTGGAAAATAAATGATTTGGAAAATTATTTGGAATCTGGTGATGTTGGCATATATATTGATAGTTCAATAACCGACTATCAATATTTACCTTTAAATAGGTATTTGATGTGATTTGTTTGAAATTGAATGCCACACTTATTTTTTTTAAAAATAAGCGCTCACTATTCGGGTTAACCGGGAAAGGACCTTGGGGTCGTATAACCCATTCCGAATATGTGATACGTCGTTATAAATTGCATTCGAAGATCGGTGTTGAAGACCGGATATTTTCGAAAGCGAAAGGGTTTCTTGTTGATTGTCTCTGCACTGGCTGATCCCTGGTATTGAGATCTCCATATGTGATGGGAAATCCGAACGTGATTAGAGATTATTCGGATTGCAAGGACTTCTTTGTAAGTGCCTTCGGTTCTGTTCGAGCCCGGAACAGACTTGCATGGATTGTGTGTCTGACATTACAAGTTGAGATGTAAAGCCGATTTCTTTCAAATATATTTCTGTGGTGGCGGAGAATTTATTCTTTTAGCTTAACACCCTTCTCTGAGACGTACGAGCTCAGAGGTTATATAGTTGAAGTTATCAGCGATATATTCCCAATTTGGTAATGTGACATGCTGAGTGTAGCTGTAAATGATCATTGTGTTGATTATTTATGATAGGATCATTTATTTGATCGTCTATCTTGGTGATCATTGTGTTGATCATTTGTTGACCCAAAGCACGGCTTTTTGTATAAAGTGTGTTTTTTGTGGACGTGACTTCGTCGAACCTCACACCCCGGAATGGTCAAAACAGCAAAGAAGCAGCAAGGTTATGAGGGGTAGCTCCCTTTGGGGTATGTACATTTCCTTCTGGATAGAGGTGGTATCATGGTATGGAGCCCAGATATTTAACCTATGTGGTTACTGCGAATTTATTACTTTGTGGTTGTTGGCTATCGGGATCCCGTGAGAAAGGTCGTTTACGATCGGGGAATGGCGTGCTCGTGTCAGTAGTTACCCAGTTAGGGGTAACCCGGCCTTGTGTTGGTAGAGTTCCGGTTTGGTTCTCGGGGATGTCTTTCCAGAGGCATTCTCATGTGGCAATGGGAAGTTCCTTGGCCTGACCATTCGTTGGAAATCCAAAGAAACAATACGATCTTGTACGGTTTTAGTTGTAGAACCTGCTTCCTCAGGAAGTAGCTATAGTAGGCATAATATAATGGTACCTATGCTGGCTAAGATTTATATTCTACTTTCGAAATATTCTATACACTATGCACTAATAATAATATCAAAATTGATTTGATTTTAATGCGTATCAAGCATCTTTGACTAACATAAGAAGAAATCTTCCCCAAGTCTGCGTTTGCATTGTGTGTGTGGCGGGAGGTCTTATGGTAGTCTCATTTTTAAAAGCATTGCGAATTGAATTTAAAAATATCTCTCTATTTTGATTTTAAAGTTAAATAAACTGTTTTGAGTTCTCGCACCAGTCACATGACTGACTTGGAGTTTATTGTTTTGCTTCCTAAACTCTGGGTGCCCACCAATTTCCACACGGGCAGTCAAGAGTTAAGGTTTATCAGGATATTCTGGATATTCTGGAGTTGCTGGAGGCAAGATGGATGGCATGGCGTATTACTAGTACTTAGTATTTCTTTTCCGGTGCATTGTTTGTTGTTGTACACTCTGATGATGATATGATGTAAAGTATAAAATGTAATAACTGATATAGTTCTTTGTTTAAAGATTATTCATTTATTATTATATGTTGTTCCGCTGCGAATTGTGAGATTCTGTTATTGTTCTGTTGTTTTCTGTTCTGTTTCTGTTTTGTTTTCTGTTTTTCTCTTCCCTCTATTTTTCTATTCTTTCTTCTCTCCATCTTCTACCTTCTTCTCTTCTTCTTCCTTTCTTCTTTCTTAAACCCATAACATTTCGGTTTTTCGGCAACGAAAAATCGCGTACGTTACAATTTGGTATCAGAGCTTATGGTTAAGCGACAACCATGGTTCTGTTGGGTATTACTCGTTAGAGATAGAGTCAGCAGTACTCTAGAATGAGTTTGAGTGTAATAATAGATATGAGCGCGTATATGTTAGTGAATATAAAATTGTTTTTGAATCGGGTAAATAAGATAATTTTGCCCAAAACTATTTTTGTATAGAAAAGAAATGGTTTTCTATGAATTATTATAGTATATGGTTGCATGATTGTTAGGAAGGGATAATATTGAATTATTATCATTAGTACGTGGAATTAAATAAAATTGAATGAAATTGGTAATAAAATAAGATGGATTGAATTCAAAGAAAATTAACTTGATAATTTATTCATTTGTGAAATAATTTCAAATGGAATGAATTGAATATTAAAATGAATTAGCAAATGAAAGTAAATCGATAGAATTCAATATTTAGAATTGAGAATTGAATTCAAATGAAATTTAAATTGTAAATTGAATTGAAGAGTAAAATTGAATGAAATGAATATGTAACTGCAATAGTGAAGTTAAAGTATATAAGAAACATATATCGAAATTTTGCAATAGAATTGGCAAATTGGTTTGAATATTGTATTTGGATTTGTATGCTACTACTACTAGCAGGTTATACAGGTATATAAAGGAATTGAGATTTTGATTTCAAAGTTAAAATTAAATGGCTCGACAAAAAGGTACGTATTTCAATTTCAGTATGAGATTTGATGACCTTCTTCTCTAGCCACTTGGCTTTCTCTTTTCTTTTTTTGATTCTGAGGGGCCGTGGTGCCATTTTGTAGTCGTACCGAGCTAGCCGCGCAAAGGAGACGCAGGCGAAATTTTTCGAAAATTTAGGGTGTTAGAAAAATTTTGAGAAATTTTGAAAGTTTGAAATTTGAATTTGAATTTAAATTTGAATTGTTAGGAAAACAATGTTGTTAGGAACTTATAATTGAAGTTGGAAAGCTAGTTGAAATGATAATGAATCTCTAGTAAAAAGATTTAGGTTGGTAAGTCGATAAACTATTTGGATTGTGAAAAATGATAGACGGGATAAGGGCATTCTTCTTAACTTGTAATTTCGGGACGAAATTCTTTTAAGGAGGGAAGATTGTAATGACCCTGAATTTTGAATAATTTAACTTGAAAATATTTAATTTATTTTAAATATTTGAAGGATGGTTTGAATTGAATTTTCAATATAACTTTGAATTTGGCGATTAAATTATAGAATTTAATCTATTGAAAGCTGAATAAAAATTTGAAACATCAATTCTAAGCGAATTAAAAATATTTCAAAGGCTTGTAAAATTCATATTGATAATACTGAAGATAATAGAAGCTTCAGAATTGAATTTGAAAGTGAATTGTTCAGTTTCGAAATTTAATCGTTCGAATCAATATTTAAAAATAGCCGTCCGAGGCGCAGTCTCGGAATTCGACGAAACCAGTTCCATTGGGTCCGGAATATTGAATTATTGCCGGATTTCAAATTTCGTATTTTTCGGATTTGATATGTGAGCGTACGGTGAGTAAACGCATTGAAATCGAATTGAATTCAATTTAAATTTAAATTTAAACTTAGTCAAAATACGCACGTTTTCATCCCTAAATTCGTGCCAAAAATTTCGTAGAGAATCACGAAGAGATCAGGCAAGCACGACCTTTTCTATGCAGAGACACGATCTCTTGTCTCCTCCCCATTTCTCCTTAAATAATCACGCAAGCAGGCAAATAATGAAAGCAGATTCAAACGAAAAATTAAAAGAAGAAAAAAAAAATGGCCGCCTTCATTTCCTTCTCCCAAATTAATTCTCGCGTTCGAATAATTAATCGCGACCTCTCTTCCTTTCTCCCTCCTCGGATTCATTCACAAATCAATGGCAGCAGAGACTAAAAAAAAAAAAGAAAAAAAAAGAAAAAGGGTGCTCGGAACTCGTGAAGTTCGCGAGATGTAATCAAGTCGCGTCGATGTAGTGGCGCGGTGGCAACAGCGTGGAGGCGAGGCGTAGGCGAGGGGAAATCGCGTATGGGGGCGGCACGAGGAAATGGGTGGCATCGCGATTTGGTTGTCGCGATTCAAGGCATGGCGCGCGATCGACATGAGGCTGCGGCGGCATCGGGGTTGGCAAGTGGTAGCAGAGACGGTGACAACTTGATGATGGTGGTTGCGCGAGCGCGAGGGCACGCGGCGGCGTGCGATTCAAAGGATGGGAGGGGTAGCCGTGATTCAAAGGATGTTAGTGAATATAAAATTGTTTTATATTGTGATGATTGGTTTATTGAGTGGCATATGAACTTTCGTCAGCGTGGTCCGCAAGACTATGCCGAAGGGGTTTCTAAACACTTGAATAGAACAATTCGGCACAGTATTGTTTTAATTGGGTAAATGAAATGATTTTGCCTTGATTATATTTTATATATAAAGGAATAATTTTTCAGAATTATTAAAGTGTATATAAGTTGATTGTTAGGTTGTTTGGATAATCTAAATAAAAGAGTAATTGTATAAGCAAATGAATTATAATTAAAGTGATTTACAATTGTGAAATAAACTTATATATATAAGAAGTGAAATTATATGAATATTTAAAGTTTAAATGGAATATAACTTAAGTGTTGTTGAATGGAATTGATTTTGGTATCGAAGTAAATAAATCAAGTGGATTAAATGGAATATGACTTAGGAGTTATATAAATGAAATTCAACTTTGGTAATTGAATTGAATGAATGGATTGAATGTTAAAACAATTGAATGTAATTTAAGTTGATAAGGAATAATTAATGAAAGTGTTAATTCATTAAAATCTAATTTTATTAGAAGTTGAATAAATTGGAATGGAAATCAATTTAATGTTAAACCAAATTGAATGAATATAAGTGAAAAGAATTTGGTTGTAATTAATATAAATTGGTTGTTATATGATTGTTATATGATTGTATAAAAGTCATTAAGAGTTAATGAAATTGAAAGCTAAAGTAATTGAATTCAAATTAGAAGTAAATAAATTTGAATAGAATTGAATTTAAATTGGAAGTGAACCAACTCGAATATGAATTAGTAAATATAAACTAATTAAAATTGAGAATGAATGTTAGTAAGAACATCCAATGTAAATGAATCAAATGTGATTTAAATTGAAAACCATTTCATTGTATATAAATGAGAATATGAATGAACATTCATTGATTATGAGTGATAGTTGGTTGATGGTTGAATATATATTGCTATTGTTGCATTTGCTATGTGACTTATATAGTTATTATGTTGCTATATGTTGTATATCGATACTATTGTCATATATGCATGTTTCTCATGTTGTTTGTTGAGTGTTTAGTAGGTGCGGATCGCGTTGCTTCGCATTTGGAGTTCGCTTTAGCGCTATATTAGCCGTATATGTTTGCTAATAAAATATAAGGTACATATCTCGGATTAAATATCGTACTTTTACACTTTTTCCCTTCGGGATGCCTCATTACTTGATGAGATGTATATTTGTGATATATATACTGTCATTTTTTTTTTCGGATCGAGCCGCGCAAAGGAGACTATGGCGAATTTTTCCGGAAATTTAAGGCGTTAGAAAAAATTTGAGAAAATGGGAAAATTTTGAAAATTTTAAACATTGATTTTGGGAATTGAAAGTTAAACATAGTAGTTGTTTTTGAAAAGATAACTAAGTATGATTTGGAAAACTTAGTAAAGTATTGTAAGGAATTTAATTATGAATTTTGGAAAGTTAATAAATTCTGTAACCTTTCTTACTTATAATTTCGAGGACGAAATTCTTTTAAGGGGGAAAGATTGTAACGACCCAGAATTTTTAATAATAAAAAAATTGAATATTTAATTAATTTTAAATATTAATAAGTGAATTTATAAGTCAAATAAATTTTTATTTGATTTATTAGATTTTATTGGATAATTAAATCGATAATTTAATATGTTAAATTATGGAAATAATTGAAAATTTAGTTAAAAATGATTGAAAATAATTTGTAAAATTTTACTTAATCATATTGGAGTTAGAATGATATTTTAGAACTTTTAAAATCGAATTAAAAGTTAATTTGTGAAAATTGAATATTTTAATATTTAAATCGACTAGTGAAAATAGCCAATTTTTGGACAATCTCAGAATTGAACGAAACCAGTTCCATTGGATCCGTAATAGTTAGTTATTACCGGATTTCAATTTTCGTGTCAATCGGAGTTATCGTTTGATCGTGGCAGCTCGAAACGCATCGATTTATTTTTAATTTAAATTTGGCAAGTCAAAATAGCCATTTTTCAAAAAGTCTCGGAATTCGACGAAACCAGTTTCATCGGGTCCGTAATGTGATATTATTGTAAGGTTTCAAATTTCAAGTCAATTGGATTTACCGTTTGTCCGGTACAAATTAAAACGCCTAGAAATCGGTTTAAATCGGTTTAATTCAAATTGAGCGTTTTCAGCCATAACTCGCACATACTTCCGAATTAGCTTCCGAAACCTGTTCCATTGTGTCCGGAACGTGGGATAAACCCTAGGTACGCTGGTTACGGCGTCTAAATCGGAGTTCGGAATTCCCGGGATGAATAGTGTTTACGCTTGCTTTTTCTATAAATACACCATTCACAAGTTAAAAGGAAAATAATAATAGGAAACCCTAATTTTTAAACGCGGCCGCCACCTACAGGATTAAAGGCCGAAAATTCCATCTTCTTCCATTAAATTCTCCAAATCCGTGAAGTTTTAGCCAAAATTTCTAACTACAACGTTGAAGAGGAAGAAGAGAGCTACAAATCTATATGGGGTTGATCGAAAATAAAGCAGCATAAATCGAGATATGTGGCCGCGTTCGTGTAGGCTTTGGGCTCGTCTTTCTCGACTTGCGTGCAACCGAGCTTGGAGCTGCTATGGCCGTGGGTGTGTCGTGGGTAGGCGAGTGGAATGGCGGCCTCTGATCAGCGTGGAAGTCGACGTGGAGGTCACGTTAATTAGGGTTTGAAGGTGGTATATGGGTTCGGCCTTACGCTCTTTAGCCTGGAACCCACGTTTGGGAAGAAAGGGGTTTGGGCGGCCCAGATGCAAGCTGAAGGCAGTGAACGGTGGATGATGGTTTGTGGTATAAAAATAAAATAAAATTTGTAAATTTTATATTATTAATTCATGTAAACTTATAAATGCTATATCTTGATGATACGAGGTCGAAAAAATGCAAACTCAGTTGCGTTGGAATCGTATGAACGAGCACTACGCGATGGAGTTGGTTTGGAGTCGTTTGGAGTTAGTGAGAATTTCGGGTAAAATTAAACGCGCGTTTAATTTTATTCGAAATAAAAAGCTAAAACGGAAATTTAAAACCAAGGTGAGAACTTCTCACTCAATCGAATAGATTTCGATTTTATTTTAAATAGTTAGATTTAAAATATCTGAATGCATGTTTGAATGATGACTGTAAATTATTGATTGTTAAAATAGACATTATGCGCCGTTAGTAAGCGGATGTTATTTATTTAAAAACATATACCGCGAATATTTCATAAACAGTGAAATTGGTATTATATATAATATCAATATATATATATTGGCATATATATATATTGCAGTTATTGATTTCCCGCATTTTTTGTTTAGCGGATGAGACCCTATTGCGCCGTTATTAAGCGGATAATATTTATTAAGAACATATACCGCGATAATTTCGTACTGGAGCGAAATTGGTATTGTGCTAATGTTTTTGGATGCAGGAAAACAGGTTGGAGGGATCCAACTGGATTCCTCAACAGTATTTATTTTATTTCAGATATTTTGATATTTGATGGATTATCATATCGATATATGATATCGTTGTTAGTCGTGATTGACTATTTGGTGTGTAGCATCATTGGACCCAGATTTTGGGATTTTAAAATGATTTTAAAAGTGATTGTTGAAATTATTCTATATTTTTGGAAACTGATTTATTTTAAATAAATAAAGGTTATAATTTTTTAAAGTTATAAAAATTTTGATTTTGAGAAATATAGTTAAAGATTGATTTTTGAGAAATATGGGTTAATGATTTTATAAAATAGTTAAATTGGATTTTTGAATATATTATAAAAGTTTAAATATAGAACTTATGAAGTTTATTTTATAAATCAAAAATGGTGAAACTATAAAAGAGTTAAGACGTTTTAAAGAATAATATAGATTGATTTATATTAAAGGATTTACAAATGAATATTTGTAAATGAAAATGTTGGAATTATAAAATGAGATTTTGTAAGTGTTTGAATGAAGTGAAAGTGAATTTTGTAAATGAATGGAATTCATAGAATTATATAACGGTAAAGTTATAAATGGAATTTTATAAACAGTAGGTTTATAAAATTTGTAAAGTTATTAAAGTAATAAGATTTGGATAAATAATTGAATCTTATAAGTTATAAGATTTAAAATTATGAAGTTCAATGGAATGGTTTTGCAAACGAATAAATTATAAGTGTTTAACTTATAATATGAACCTGTAGTTTATAACCGAGTTATAAATCGAATAAGTTAATAAAGGAGATTTATAAAAAGGAAGTTTTTATAAAAAAATAGAAAAGGAATTTATAAACGTTGTTTTATAAATTCGCCAACAACTTATTTTGATAAGTTAATTGTTGAAACCTATCAATGGAGTTATATTCACATTTTTGAATAGTGAATAATCCTTTGAATTAAAGTGAATAAAATTGATGAAATTTGTTAGCAAAGTTTATTCACGTTTTTGAATTGTGAATAAGACGTTAAAGAAATGTTTTGAATGTGATATTTTAAATAGAATTAAAACGATCTAACGATGTTTTAAAAGGTGTTGAGATTCGAAACCATAGTTTTCAACATTTATTGTTGAAATAGATGTTTCGTGAAATCAAAGGAAATGGTGGACTATAACACTGTTGTTATAGTAAATGATTTCCGAAAGGAAATGTTTAGTATAGTATTGGGATTTATATATCTATTTTAATTTCGAATCCCTATACTAGTGATTTTGGGTTGTCGTAACGATGTTTTACGTAACATTCGTTTTGGCCCAAATAAATATGTTTAAGAGAATGATTTTCTTAAAGAATGAATTATATACTTAATTCGATTTAAGTATATTGAATATTTTCCAAGGTTGAAAATAAAAAGATTTGTGAATTACTTATGAATAAATAAGTATGGAAATGTTTTCCAATAAGAAGTGAATATTAGAATTTATCCTTTTGAAGATAAATCGAAATGAATTATTGAAATCGTATATGCATAGATATTTTGGGAAATATAAATTCATTATGGAATTTATATGTGAAAAGTGGAATTTGTATAAAAATAAATATTGATTTATTTTTGAAGTGTTGAAATTAAATATCTTGTAAAGATATTTTGGAAAATAAATAATTTGGAAAATTATTTGGAATCTGGTGATGTGTGCATATCCAGTGATAGTTCAATAACCGACTATCAATATTTCCCTTTGAATGGGTATTTGATGTGAATTGATTGAATTTGAATGCACACTTATTTTTGAATAAGCGCTCACTATTCGGGTTAACCGGGAAAGGACCATGGGGTCGTATAACCCACTCCGAATATGTGATACGTCGTTGTGAATTGCATTTGAAGATCGGTGTTGAAGACCGGTATTTGCAAGAGTGATAGGATGAACTATCGATTGACTCTGCACCGAGTTGCTCCGGTATTGAGTTCTCCATATGTGATGGTGAATCCGATCAGGATTGTGAATATCCGGATTGCAAGGACTTCTTTGTAAGTGCCTTCGGTTTTGTTCGAGCCCGGAACAAACTAGTATGGATTGTATGTCTGACATTACAAGTTGAGATATAAAGCCGATTTCTTTCAAATATATTTCTGTTGGTGGCGGAGAATTTATTCTTTGCTTAACACCCTTCTTTGAGACGTACGAGCTCAAAGGTTATATAGTTGAAGTTATCAGCGATATATCCCATTTTGGTAATGTGACATGCTGAGTGATGCTGAAATGATCATTGTGTTGATTATTTGTGATAGGATCGTTTATTTGATCGTCTATCCCTATGATCATCGTGTTGATCATTTGTTGACCCAAAGCATGGCTTTTGTATAAAGTATGTTTTTGTGGACGTGACTTCGTCGAGCCTCACATCCCGGAAATGGTCAAAACAGGAAAGATGCGGCAAGGTTATTAGGGTTTGCTGTAGCTCCCCTTAGGGTATGTGCATTTCCTTCTGGAAAGGGGTGGTATCATGGTATGGAGCCCAGATACTTACTCATGTTGAAAACACTCTATTTATTATGGTGTGATGTTGGATATCGAGCGCTCGGTTGAAAAGGTCCTAAAGGACCGGGGAATGGCGTGCTCGTGTCAGTAGTTACCCAGTTAAGGGGTAACCCGGCCTTGTGTTGGCAGAGTTCCGGTTTGGTTCTCGGGGATGTCTTTCCAGAGGCATTCTCTGTGGCAATGGGAAGTTCCTTGGCCTGACCATTTGTTGGAAATCCAAAGAAACAATACGAAACTTGTACGGTTTTAGTTGTAGAACCTGCCATTTAATATGGTAGCTATTAGTAGGCATAATATAATGGTACCTATGCTGGCTAAGATTTATATTCTACTTTCGAAATGAATTTGTTCTACACTATGCACTAATAATAATATCAAAATTGATTTGATTTTAATGCGTATCAAGCATGTTTGACTATCATAAGGAGAAATCTTCTCCAAGTCTGCGTTTGCATTGTGTGTGTGGCAGGAGGTCTTATGGTAGTCTCATTTTTAAAAAGCATTGCGAATTGAATTTAAAAATATTCCTCTATTTAGTTTTCAAAGATAAATAAACTGTTTTGAGTTCTCACACCAGTCACATGACTGACTTGGAGTTTATTGTTTTCCTTCCTAAACTCTGGGTGCCCACCAATTTCCACACGGGCAGTTAAGAGTTAGGTTTATCAGGATATTCTGGATATTCTGGAGTTGCTGGAGGCAAGCTGGATGGCATGGCGTATTACTAGTTTATATAGTATTTCTTTTTCCGCTGCACTGTTTGTTGTTGTATGTTGTTGTACACTCTGATGTGATGATATGATGTAATAAAATGTGATGTAATGTAATAACTGATATAGTTCTTTGTTTAAAGATTATTCATTTATTATTATATGTTGTTCCGCTGCGAATTGTGAGATTCTGTTGTTGTTCTGTTGTTTCCTTTCTGTCCCGTTCTATTTTTAAAATTTTCTATCTTCTGTTTTTCTAATTCTCTGTTTTCTAAAAATTGTCTATCTTCTTTTCCCTCTATTTTTCTTTTTCTTTCTTCTTTTTCTCTCTTCTTTCTTTTCTTTTCTTTTTAAAACCCATAACATCTCGGTTTTCGGCCTTTGATTTCTCGGCAGTCGATAAAGTGAGTGTCGATGTTGAATTTTCGAAGAACGAAAATCTTCCGGCTGTTACATTTGGTATCAGAGCTTATGGTTAAGCGACAACCATGGTTCTGTAGGGTATTACTCATTAGAGATAGAGTCAGCAGTACTCTAGAATGAGTTTGAGTGTAATAATAGCTATGAGAGCGTATTTGTTAGTGAATATAAAATTGTTTTATATTGTGATGATTGGTTTATTGAGTGGCATATGAACTTTCGTCAGCGTGGTCCGCAAGACTATGCCGAAGGGGTTTCTAAACACTTGAATAGAACAATTCGGCACAGTATTGTTTTAATTGGGTAAATGAAATGATTTTGCCTTGATTATATTTTATATATAAAGGAATAATTTTTCAGAATTATTAAAGTGTATATAAGTTGATTGTTAGGTTGTTTGGATAATCTAAATAAAAGAGTAATTGTATAAGCAAATGAATTATAATTAAAGTGATTTACAATTGTGAAATAAACTTATATATATAAGAAGTGAAATTATATGAATATTTAAAGTTTAAATGGAATATAACTTAAGTGTTGTTGAATGGAATTGATTTTGGTATCGAAGTAAATAAATCAAGTGGATTAAATGGAATATGACTTAGGAGTTATATAAATGAAATTCAACTTTGGTAATTGAATTGAATGAATGGATTGAATGTTAAAACAATTGAATGTAATTTAAGTTGATAAGGAATAATTAATGAAAGTGTTAATTCATTAAAATCTAATTTTATTAGAAGTTGAATAAATTGGAATGGAAATCAATTTAATGTTAAACCAAATTGAATGAATATAAGTGAAAAGAATTTGGTTGTAATTAATATAAATTGGTTGTTATATGATTGTTATATGATTGTATAAAAGTCATTAAGAGTTAATGAAATTGAAAGCTAAAGTAATTGAATTCAAATTAGAAGTAAATAAATTTGAATAGAATTGAATTTAAATTGGAAGTGAACCAACTCGAATATGAATTAGTAAATATAAACTAATTAAAATTGAGAATGAATGTTAGTAAGAACATCCAATGTAAATGAATCAAATGTGATTTAAATTGAAAACCATTTCATTGTATATAAATGAGAATATGAATGAACATTCATTGATTATGAGTGATAGTTGGTTGATGGTTGAATATATATTGCTATTGTTGCATTTGCTATGTGACTTATATAGTTATTATGTTGCTATATGTTGTATATCGATACTATTGTCATATATGCATGTTTCTCATGTTGTTTGTTGAGTGTTTAGTAGGTGCGGATCGCGTTGCTTCGCATTTGGAGTTCGCTTTAGCGCTATATTAGCCGTATATGTTTGCTAATAAAATATAAGGTACATATCTCGGATTAAATATCGTACTTTTACACTTTTTCCCTTCGGGATGCCTCATTACTTGATGAGATGTATATTTGTGATATATATACTGTCATTTTTTTTTTCGGATCGAGCCGCGCAAAGGAGACTATGGCGAATTTTTCCGGAAATTTAAGGCGTTAGAAAAAATTTGAGAAAATGGGAAAATTTTGAAAATTTTAAACATTGATTTTGGGAATTGAAAGTTAAACATAGTAGTTGTTTTTGAAAAGATAACTAAGTATGATTTGGAAAACTTAGTAAAGTATTGTAAGGAATTTAATTATGAATTTTGGAAAGTTAATAAATTCTGTAACCTTTCTTACTTATAATTTCGAGGACGAAATTCTTTTAAGGGGGAAAGATTGTAACGACCCAGAATTTTTAATAATAAAAAAATTGAATATTTAATTAATTTTAAATATTAATAAGTGAATTTATAAGTCAAATAAATTTTTATTTGATTTATTAGATTTTATTGGATAATTAAATCGATAATTTAATATGTTAAATTATGGAAATAATTGAAAATTTAGTTAAAAATGATTGAAAATAATTTGTAAAATTTTACTTAATCATATTGGAGTTAGAATGATATTTTAGAACTTTTAAAATCGAATTAAAAGTTAATTTGTGAAAATTGAATATTTTAATATTTAAATCGACTAGTGAAAATAGCCAATTTTTGGACAATCTCAGAATTGAACGAAACCAGTTCCATTGGATCCGTAATAGTTAGTTATTACCGGATTTCAATTTTCGTGTCAATCGGAGTTATCGTTTGATCGTGGCAGCTCGAAACGCGTCGATTTATTTTTAATTTAAATTTGGCAAGTCAAAATAGCCATTTTTCAAAAAGTCTCGGAATTCGACGAAACCAGTTTCATCGGGTCCGTAATGTGATATTATTGTAAGGTTTCAAATTTCAAGTCAATTGGATTTACCGTTTGTCCGGTACAAATTAAAACGCCTAGAAATCGGTTTAAATCGGTTTAATTCAAATTGAGCGTTTTCAGCCATAACTCGCACATACTTCCGAATTAGCTTCCGAAACCTGTTCCATTGTGTCCGGAACGTGGGATAAACCCTAGGTACGCTGGTTACGGCGTCTAAATCGGAGTTCGGAATTCCCGGGATGAATAGTGTTTACGCTTGCTTTTTCTATAAATACACCATTCACAAGTTAAAAGGAAAATAATAATAGGAAACCCTAATTTTTAAACGCGGCCGCCACCTACAGGATTAAAGGCCGAAAATTCCATCTTCTTCCATTAAATTCTCCAAATCCGTGAAGTTTTAGCCAAAATTTCTAACTACAACGTTGAAGAGGAAGAAGAGAGCTACAAATCTATATGGGGTTGATCGAAAATAAAGCAGCATAAATCGAGATATGTGGCCGCGTTCGTGTAGGCTTTGGGCTCGTCTTTCTCGACTTGCGTGCAACCGAGCTTGGAGCTGCTATGGCCGTGGGTGTGTCGTGGGTAGGCGAGTGGAATGGCGGCCTCTGATCAGCGTGGAAGTCGACGTGGAGGTCACGTTAATTAGGGTTTGAAGGTGGTATATGGGTTCGGCCTTACGCTCTTTAGCCTGGAACCCACGTTTGGGAAGAAAGGGGTTTGGGCGGCCCAGATGCAAGCTGAAGGCAGTGAACGGTGGATGATGGTTTGTGGTATAAAAATAAAATAAAATTTGTAAATTTTATATTATTAATTCATGTAAACTTATAAATGCTATATCTTGATGATACGAGGTCGAAAAAATGCAAACTCAGTTGCGTTGGAATCGTATGAACGAGCACTACGCGATGGAGTTGGTTTGGAGTCGTTTGGAGTTAGTGAGAATTTCGGGTAAAATTAAACGCGCGTTTAATTTTATTCGAAATAAAAAGCTAAAACGGAAATTTAAAACCAAGGTGAGAACTTCTCACTCAATCGAATAGATTTCGATTTTATTTTAAATAGTTAGATTTAAAATATCTGAATGCATGTTTGAATGATGACTGTAAATTATTGATTGTTAAAATAGACATTATGCGCCGTTAGTAAGCGGATGTTATTTATTTAAAAACATATACCGCGAATATTTCATAAACAGTGAAATTGGTATTATATATAATATCAATATATATATATTGGCATATATATATATTGCAGTTATTGATTTCCCGCATTTTTTGTTTAGCGGATGAGACCCTATTGCGCCGTTATTAAGCGGATAATATTTATTAAGAACATATACCGCGATAATTTCGTACTGGAGCGAAATTGGTATTGTGCTAATGTTTTTGGATGCAGGAAAACAGGTTGGAGGGATCCAACTGGATTCCTCAACAGTATTTATTTTATTTCAGATATTTTGATATTTGATGGATTATCATATCGATATATGATATCGTTGTTAGTCGTGATTGACTATTTGGTGTGTAGCATCATTGGACCCAGATTTTGGGATTTTAAAATGATTTTAAAAGTGATTGTTGAAATTATTCTATATTTTTGGAAACTGATTTATTTTAAATAAATAAAGGTTATAATTTTTTAAAGTTATAAAAATTTTGATTTTGAGAAATATAGTTAAAGATTGATTTTTGAGAAATATGGGTTAATGATTTTATAAAATAGTTAAATTGGATTTTTGAATATATTATAAAAGTTTAAATATAGAACTTATGAAGTTTATTTTATAAATCAAAAATGGTGAAACTATAAAAGAGTTAAGACGTTTTAAAGAATAATATAGATTGATTTATATTAAAGGATTTACAAATGAATATTTGTAAATGAAAATGTTGGAATTATAAAATGAGATTTTGTAAGTGTTTGAATGAAGTGAAAGTGAATTTTGTAAATGAATGGAATTCATAGAATTATATAACGGTAAAGTTATAAATGGAATTTTATAAACAGTAGGTTTATAAAATTTGTAAAGTTATTAAAGTAATAAGATTTGGATAAATAATTGAATCTTATAAGTTATAAGATTTAAAATTATGAAGTTCAATGGAATGGTTTTGCAAACGAATAAATTATAAGTGTTTAACTTATAATATGAACCTGTAGTTTATAACCGAGTTATAAATCGAATAAGTTAATAAAGGAGATTTATAAAAAGGAAGTTTTTATAAAAAAATAGAAAAGGAATTTATAAACGTTGTTTTATAAATTCGCCAACAACTTATTTTGATAAGTTAATTGTTGAAACCTATCAATGGAGTTATATTCACATTTTTGAATAGTGAATAATCCTTTGAATTAAAGTGAATAAAATTGATGAAATTTGTTAGCAAAGTTTATTCACGTTTTTGAATTGTGAATAAGACGTTAAAGAAATGTTTTGAATGTGATATTTTAAATAGAATTAAAACGATCTAACGATGTTTTAAAAGGTGTTGAGATTCGAAACCATAGTTTTCAACATTTATTGTTGAAATAGATGTTTCGTGAAATCAAAGGAAATGGTGGACTATAACACTGTTGTTATAGTAAATGATTTCCGAAAGGAAATGTTTAGTATAGTATTGGGATTTATATATCTATTTTAATTTCGAATCCCTATACTAGTGATTTTGGGTTGTCGTAACGATGTTTTACGTAACATTCGTTTTGGCCCAAATAAATATGTTTAAGAGAATGATTTTCTTAAAGAATGAATTATATACTTAATTCGATTTAAGTATATTGAATATTTTCCAAGGTTGAAAATAAAAAGATTTGTGAATTACTTATGAATAAATAAGTATGGAAATGTTTTCCAATAAGAAGTGAATATTAGAATTTATCCTTTTGAAGATAAATCGAAATGAATTATTGAAATCGTATATGCATAGATATTTTGGGAAATATAAATTCATTATGGAATTTATATGTGAAAAGTGGAATTTGTATAAAAATAAATATTGATTTATTTTTGAAGTGTTGAAATTAAATATCTTGTAAAGATATTTTGGAAAATAAATAATTTGGAAAATTATTTGGAATCTGGTGATGTGTGCATATCCAGTGATAGTTCAATAACCGACTATCAATATTTCCCTTTGAATGGGTATTTGATGTGAATTGATTGAATTTGAATGCACACTTATTTTTGAATAAGCGCTCACTATTCGGGTTAACCGGGAAAGGACCATGGGGTCGTATAACCCACTCCGAATATGTGATACGTCGTTGTGAATTGCATTTGAAGATCGGTGTTGAAGACCGGTATTTGCAAGAGTGATAGGATGAACTATCGATTGACTCTGCACCGAGTTGCTCCGGTATTGAGTTCTCCATATGTGATGGTGAATCCGATCAGGATTGTGAATATCCGGATTGCAAGGACTTCTTTGTAAGTGCCTTCGGTTTTGTTCGAGCCCGGAACAAACTAGTATGGATTGTATGTCTGACATTACAAGTTGAGATATAAAGCCGATTTCTTTCAAATATATTTCTGTTGGTGGCGGAGAATTTATTCTTTGCTTAACACCCTTCTTTGAGACGTACGAGCTCAAAGGTTATATAGTTGAAGTTATCAGCGATATATCCCATTTTGGTAATGTGACATGCTGAGTGATGCTGAAATGATCATTGTGTTGATTATTTGTGATAGGATCGTTTATTTGATCGTCTATCCCTATGATCATCGTGTTGATCATTTGTTGACCCAAAGCATGGCTTTTGTATAAAGTATGTTTTTGTGGACGTGACTTCGTCGAGCCTCACATCCCGGAAATGGTCAAAACAGGAAAGATGCGGCAAGGTTATTAGGGGTTGCTGTAGCTCCCCTTAGGGTATGTGCATTTCCTTCTGGAAAGGGGTGGTATCATGGTATGGAGCCCAGATACTTACTCATGTTGAAAACACTCTATTTATTATGGTGTGATGTTGGATATCGAGCGCTCGGTTGAAAAGGTCCTAAAGGACCGGGGAATGGCGTGCTCGTGTCAGTAGTTACCCAGTTAAGGGGTAACCCGGCCTTGTGTTGGCAGAGTTCCGGTTTGGTTCTCGGGGATGTCTTTCCAGAGGCATTCTCTGTGGCAATGGGAAGTTCCTTGGCCTGACCATTTGTTGGAAATCCAAAGAAACAATACGAAACTTGTACGGTTTTAGTTGTAGAACCTGCCATTTAATATGGTAGCTATTAGTAGGCATAATATAATGGTACCTATGCTGGCTAAGATTTATATTCTACTTTCGAAATGAATTTGTTCTACACTATGCACTAATAATAATATCAAAATTGATTTGATTTTAATGCGTATCAAGCATGTTTGACTATCATAAGGAGAAATCTTCTCCAAGTCTGCGTTTGCATTGTGTGTGTGGCAGGAGGTCTTATGGTAGTCTCATTTTTAAAAAGCATTGCGAATTGAATTTAAAAATATTCCTCTATTTAGTTTTCAAAGATAAATAAACTGTTTTGAGTTCTCACACCAGTCACATGACTGACTTGGAGTTTATTGTTTTCCTTCCTAAACTCTGGGTGCCCACCAATTTCCACACGGGCAGTTAAGAGTTAGGTTTATCAGGATATTCTGGATATTCTGGAGTTGCTGGAGGCAAGCTGGATGGCATGGCGTATTACTAGTTTATATAGTATTTCTTTTTCCGCTGCACTGTTTGTTGTTGTATGTTGTTGTACACTCTGATGTGATGATATGATGTAATAAAATGTGATGTAATGTAATAACTGATATAGTTCTTTGTTTAAAGATTATTCATTTATTATTATATGTTGTTCCGCTGCGAATTGTAAGATTCTGTTGTTGTTCTGTTGTTTCCTTTCTGTCCCGTTCTATTTTTAAAATTTTCTATCTTCTGTTTTTCTAATTCTCTGTTTTCTAAAAATTGTCTATCTTCTTTTCCCTCTATTTTTCTTTTTCTTTCTTCTTTTTCTCTCTTCTTTCTTTTCTTTTCTTTTTAAAACCCATAACATCTCGGTTTTCGGCCTTTGATTTCTCGGCAGTCGATAAAGTGAGTGTCGATGTTGAATTTTCGAAGAACGAAAATCTTCCGGCTGTTACAGATTTCCTTAAAGAATGAAATATATACTTAATTTCAATTAGAGTATATTAAATATTTTCTAAGCGTAGAAAATAAAAAGGCTTGTGAATTACTTATAAATAAATAAATATAGAAATGCTTTTCCAATATTAAGTGAATATTTGGAATTTATCTTTTTGAAGATAAATTGAAAATGAATATTAGAATTCGAATGGAAATCGTATACTCATGGAAACATTTTTTGGAAATATAAATTCAATATGGAATTTATAAATGGAATTTGGAAAATGAGTTTAAAAATAAATATTGATTTATTTTTAAAGAATGAAAATTATGTTATATCTTCTAAAGATATTTTTGGAAAATAAATGATTTGGAAAATTATTTGGAATCTGGTGATGTTGGCATATATATTGATAGTTCAATAACCGACTATCAATATTTACCTTTAAATAGGTATTTGATGTGATTTGTTTGAAATTGAATGCCACACTTATTTTTTTTAAAAATAAGCGCTCACTATTCGGGTTAACCGGGAAAGGACCTTGGGGTCGTATAACCCATTCCGAATATGTGATACGTCGTTATAAATTGCATTCGAAGATCGGTGTTGAAGACCGGATATTTTCGAAAGCGAAAGGGTTTCTTGTTGATTGTCTCTGCACTGGCTGATCCCTGGTATTGAGATCTCCATATGTGATGGGAAATCCGAACGTGATTAGAGATTATTCGGATTGCAAGGACTTCTTTGTAAGTGCCTTCGGTTCTGTTCGAGCCCGGAACAGACTTGCATGGATTGTGTGTCTGACATTACAAGTTGAGATGTAAAGCCGATTTCTTTCAAATATATTTCTGTGGTGGCGGAGAATTTATTCTTTTAGCTTAACACCCTTCTCTGAGACGTACGAGCTCAGAGGTTATATAGTTGAAGTTATCAGCGATATATTCCCAATTTGGTAATGTGACATGCTGAGTGTAGCTGTAAATGATCATTGTGTTGATTATTTATGATAGGATCATTTATTTGATCGTCTATCTTGGTGATCATTGTGTTGATCATTTGTTGACCCAAAGCACGGCTTTTTGTATAAAGTGTGTTTTTTGTGGACGTGACTTCGTCGAACCTCACACCCCGGAATGGTCAAAACAGCAAAGAAGCAGCAAGGTTATGAGGGGTAGCTCCCTTTAGGGTATGTACATTTCCTTCTGGATAGAGGTGGTATCATGGTATGGAGCCCAGATATTTAACCTATGTGGTTACTGCGAATTTATTACTTTGTGGTTGTTGGCTATCGGGATCCCGTGAGAAAGGTCGTTTACGATCGGGGAATGGCGTGCTCGTGTCAGTAGTTACCCAGTTAGGGGTAACCCGGCCTTGTGTTGGTAGAGTTCCGGTTTGGTTCTCGGGGATGTCTTTCCAGAGGCATTCTCATGTGGCAATGGGAAGTTCCTTGGCCTGACCATTCGTTGGAAATCCAAAGAAACAATACGATCTTGTACGGTTTTAGTTGTAGAACCTGCTTCCTCAGGAAGTAGCTATAGTAGGCATAATATAATTGTACCTATGCTGGCTAAGATTTATATTCTACTTTCGAAATATTCTATACACTATGCACTAATAATAATATCAAAATTGATTTGATTTTAATGCGTATCAAGCATCTTTGACTAACATAAGAAGAAATCTTCCCCAAGTCTGCGTTTGCATTGTGTGTGTGGCGGGAGGTCTTATGGTAGTCTCATTTTTAAAAGCATTGCGAATTGAATTTAAAAATATCTCTCTATTTTGATTTTAAAGTTAAATAAACTGTTTTGAGTTCTCGCACCAGTCACATGACTGACTTGGAGTTTATTGTTTTCCTTCCTAAACTCTGGGTGCCCACCAATTTCCACACGGACAGTCAAGAGTTAAGGTTTATCAGGATATTCTGGATATTCTGGAGTTGCTGGAGGCAAGATGGATGGCATGGCGTATTACTAGTACTTAGTATTTCTTTTCCGGTGCATTGTTTGTTGTTGTACACTCTGATGATGATATGATGTAAAGTATAAAATGTAATAACTGATATAGTTCTTTGTTTAAAGATTATTCATTTATTATTATATGTTGTTCCGCTGCGAATTGTGAGATTCTGTTATTGTTCTGTTGTTTTCTGTTCTGTTT
The DNA here is from genome assembly GCA_030765085.1 of Allium cepa. Taxonomy (NCBI): domain Eukaryota; kingdom Viridiplantae; phylum Streptophyta; class Magnoliopsida; order Asparagales; family Amaryllidaceae; genus Allium; species Allium cepa. Next base: position 975,699,636 of record CM060935.1, read on the forward strand.
CTGTTTTGTTTTCTGTTTTTCTCTTCCCTCTATTTTTCTATTCTTTCTTCTCTCCATCTTCTACCTTCTTCTCTTCTTCTTCCTTTCTTCTTTCTTAAACCCATAACATTTCGGTTTTTCGACAACGAAAAATCGCGTACGTTACACATTATTATGTAAATCTCTTTATAATTTAATTTACCATTAACATATTATTTCCTTTTATATCAATTCTTCTGTATGTAGTATTATTGAATACTAAATCCATTTCCAAATCATTTCATTGTTTTCTGAAGTTATGATCATTCCACTAATGTATATTCACATTTACTATTTACTTCAATTATAATTGGTTTCAAACAATACTTAAGTTGATAACCATTCACTTACAGTATTTATAATGACCCTGACTCGACCTTCAAAAATCGACACTGAATACATCACCATATTCGAGTGACGCAGATCCAAACATCGAATTTGGTTTACCGAAGCTTATAACACATTAAGTATAACAACACAGTGGAAGAAAATGAATGATATCATTGATATACAAAAGTGGATACAATATCCGATACAATAAGATACAACAGATCCAGAAATATCAAAGCAGAATACAACAGTGGAATATGACACAGCAGCAACATACACCATCGATAGCAGTCGAAAACAACATCTTCAATATGATCTTCCAAAGAATAGAAAGAAGATAAAATCAAAAACTGCACTCTAATTTAATGTCCCAAAGATCTCCAAGATGTCATAAGCTCGAACCACCATTACGTTGCAATGTAGCAAATGCGATCCACTGATAAAGTGAAACAAATGCTATCGCCAATTCAAAGGCTCAAGGCACCAAAGATATCGAATCTACACCTACTATCCGATTATCTGAAAAATCCAATTGTAGACTGCCCGTGTGGAAAATTGTGGACACTTAGAGTTTAGAAAGGGAACAACAAACTGCAGGTCAGTCATGGGAATGGTGTGAGCAAACGAAAACAGTTTATCTTTAAAAAACAACAAGAGAATTTAGAATTGAAATCCGCAATGCTTTTTGGAAAATGAAACTACCATAAGGCCTCCCGGCACACACACAATGCAATCGCACACTTCGGAGAGATTTCTTCTTATGATAGTCAAACATGCTCGATACACGAAATCCTTTTGATAATATTATCATTAGTGCATAGTGTAGAAAACAATTTCGAAAGATATCCATATAAATCTTAGCCAGCATAGGTACCATTATATTATGCCTGCTATAGCTACCACCTGAGGTGACTAGTTATACAACTGCAATCGTAAATGGCTCGTATTGTTTCTTTGGATTTTCAACAAATGGTCAGGCAAAGGAACTTCCAGAGCCACATGGGTATGCCTCTGGGGGACGCCCCGAGAACTTAACCCGCTCTCTGCCAATACAAGGTCGGGTTACCTCCGTAACTGGGTAGTACCACACGAGTATGCCACCCTCTAGTCGTAACCAACCTTTATCCGAGCACTCGATACCAACAACCACAAAGGAATGTATTTGCAGTAACAAAATAAGTTAAATATCTGGGCTCCATACCGTGATACCACCTCTGTTCAGAAGAAAATAGCATACCCTCAGGGGGCACTACCCCCAAATAACCTTGCCGCATCTTTCCTGTTTCGACCATTACGGGTTGTGAGGATCGACGAAGTCTCGTCCACAAAGCTACGCATTTCACAGATCCATTCTTCAATCAACACATGATCAGCAGCACTTCGTATGCCAAATTACCAAATTGAGAATGTATCACTAGTAACCATCAACTGCATAACCTCTGAGCTCATACCTCTTAGAGAAGGGTGTTAAGCTAAGAGAATAAATTCTCGACCACCAAACAGAAATGTATTTGATAGAAACCAGCAATACATCTCAAAGTGTAATGTCAGACATACGTCCATACAAGTCTGTTCCGGGTTCGAACAGAACCGAAGGCACTTCAAAGAAGCCCTTGCAATCCAGATAATCCATAATCACGTCCGGACTCTCCGTCACAAAGGGTGATCAAATCTCTGTATCGGGGACCAGTCGGTGCAGAGACATTCGACGGGTTATCCTTTCGCTTTCGAAAATACCCGGTCTTCACCATCGGTCTTCAAATGCTATCCATAACGTCATATCATTATTCGAAATGGGTTTTATGACACAAAGTCCTCTCCCGGTTAAACTAAATAATGAGCGCTCAATTTTAAAACATATGGATATTATGATCTTAATCAAGTCATAACTTAAAGCCCAAAAACTTTTCTTCAAATGGTTTAAACAAATTACCATTTTCAAATCTTTAAACAAAACTTCACAAAGTTCACCCATCTTTGACAAAGATTAATTAATAGCTTTCAAAACAATTCCATTTCAAATCCTTTATACAAAAGATACACCTTTATGATCCTCTTCAATTTCAAAAAAAAGTTCATTAATCTTTCACAAAGAATCATTTATAGCTTTCCAAACAATTCCATTTCAAACTTAAAATCCTTTCAGCACAAATTGGAAATTCTTCCTTTATTTGAAATTTATTATCATTTGAAAACAAATATTTTTGTTTTGGAAAAACCTGATCAAATATACACAAGTTATAGTCCTTTTGGGTTGAATTCAAATTCCTAAAATAATACATTCAATATACTTCAAAATGGTTTAAAATCCATATTCTATAACTTGTATAATCTTTCCAAACCGTAATTTCCAAAATAATAAGATATAGTATACTCAAATTAAATTTAGATTTCAAAACATTCTTTTCAAAAGCTTTTCATTTTCGATTCAATCCCATTTCCAAAACCATTTAGATTCAAAGTTCAACTTTAAAACAGTTTCATTAAATTCAAATATCTGTGACTTAACCAATTTCCTCGTGCAATCCATATTTGTGTGTGTATGGTGTAGTCCAGGGGTTTTACACAATAGTGCAACAACATCAATCATCACAGATTCAAACACAGCAATATCGATAAGCTGTATAATCCTATAACGCTTATCTTCTTTCACAAATTCAAAGATAAACAATATAAATTCATCACAGATAAATAATTTACATTTATCACAGATAAATATATTACGTTCATTACAGCTCAAATCAAAATAGAGCATCACACATCAGGGATATCAAAGAATTCAAAGCATTTCATACTGTCCACACATGCATAAGTAAGAACCAATTAATTATCTAATTAATTTAAATCAGATTAATTACCTGGTTAATTAATATTAATTAATTACAATTTATTTTAATTAATTAACCTTTAATAATAAATTAGTTAACCTTAAAACATTAATTAATAAATCTCAATTAAATAATCAGTTAACCATTAATCATCAAATAGTTAACCTTTTTAATTATGTAATTATACTTTAATTAACTATCCTTAATTAGTTACATTATTAAAATTAACCTTAAGTTAATTACATAATTAATTAACCCTTAATTAATTACCATTTCATTAATAAAATTACAATAAGTGATTATCCCAAATCACTTTCATTAATTAATTAACCTCTCGTTAATTAATTATCCTCAAATTAATTACTTTAATTAATTATCCATATTAATTAATTATCCTTTATTTAATTATTTGATTAATCAACTTAAATCATTAGTTAATTACCTTTAATTAAGTATCTTTAAGTAATTAATTACTTTTAATTACTTACATTAATTAATCTTAATTATTTGATTATCTTTAATTAATTAATTATCCCTTAATAATTTCATTAAGTAATTAGCCCTTTAATTACTTACCATTAAGCAATCATCTCATAATCACTTGATTAATTAACCTTTGATTATTAATTCATTCTCTAATCACTTTCATAAATGAATTAATCACCATGATTAATTATCTTCTTAATTAATCACATTAACCATCCTTAAATAAAAACTTAATTATTTTAAGATAAACCTCTTATCTTTATTAATCACTTAACTGCACCTTTTGAATTTTTATTGAAATAAATAATTGAGATAAATTTACAAACAAAATCAGTTAAGATATTCTCTTGATAAATTAAAGTTTAACACTCTTAACTTAAATCACCTTTTAATTATATCTTTAAATTTCATTTGAAAAACATTTAGAAATTTATTTATTACTACCCCTTTATGTAATTATCATTAAACAAAATTTTTAAAACATTGTAAATCTTGGAAACTAATTTAAACTTATAATATTTTGTTTTGAAAACTTGGCAACATTCCTTTGAAACTTAATGTAACAACCCGCATATTCATCGATTTTTATATTTAAATATTTTATCATTCGTCGGATTTTAGTCCGAAAACCAACTTTTTGCAAACAGTCGAATTTGGACTCGAGACCCCTCCCATTGAGTTCAAAATGTCGTTTGCGACCTTTTTGAGTATAAGCTTCGATTTGTTTGGAGTTAGTCAAGTTTTGCTACTTTTTCACTTTGGGTTTGAGTTTGGGTTCAGCCCTATGTTTAATTTATACTCAAATCTGAACCACTTCCCCCATTCACTCTCACTTCCTCCTCTTTTCAGTTCTAAAGCATCAATGGTGGGAGAGATGGGAAATTAAAACTCCAAAACCCTAGTCTTCCTTAGCAAATCCAACTTCTAGCTCCAAATTCAAGAGAACCCATTGGTAAGTTTCTCTTCATCTTCTCCAACTCATTCTCTTAATCAATTTCAGAAATTCCTAAACCTAATTTTGGGAATGTTCTTCTTTTAAGCTTAGAATCAAGCTTCTTGAGTTGGATTTGAAGAGTGGTTGATTCTCCTTTGCTTTCAAGCTTCATCTTCATTTGTTTGGGTTCAAAAGGTGAGATTTTTATCTCATATCTTTGTCTATAATTATCTTCGATTGTTAGGTATGAATTCCTAATGTTTATTCTTGTGCAATTGATTTTGGTTTGGATTGATTTGGTGTATATTCCAATTTTTAGTGTTTTGAAATCAAAATCTATGAAAATCCTTTTATGGATATTTAGACATTGATATTTGAGGTGTATCGAAGAGCCGTTAAGGCTGGGTTGTCGCTTGGCTTAAATCCTTAGTCGTTATCGCTCGATCGATCGCTTTCGGTATCCGTTTGGCCAATTTTTTGGCCTAGGTTCAGGGAATGCCTTGAACCCCAGATTCAGACGTCTGAAATGTAATATTCAGACGTCTGAATAATGTTCTGGGAAGATTTCTATTCCCAGATTCAGACGTCTGAATATATGATTCCAGACGTCTGAATTGGTTCATTTGGAACCAGAAAGGAAATAGGCTAAAATGTGCCTATTTCAGACGTCTGAAATCAAAGATTCGGACGTCTGAATTCTATTTTGGAAAATATTTTATTTTCCAAATTCAGACGTATGAATCCTTGATTTCAGACGTCTGAATCTGCACTCTTTTTGCCTGTTTGCCTATTTGCTTGAGAATTCCAACGTTAATCGATTCGTGTTGATTCCCTTTTGTTATTATCACTCATTATCGACTTTGATGACATTCTCTTTGTGATTTTGGGAATATCCATTTTAATGGATTCGGTATCGATTTCTTTTAATTTTATTCACATCTTTGAATGTGAATTTTAGTGATTGATTGTTCCTACCATCTTCTTTGTGATTTGTCACTTTAAAAATATAAAGGTTTCAATACTAGTAGTAAATATCAAAACCCTTTCATCAAAATGATTTCAACACTATTTTATTACAAAGCTCGTTCTCTTAAACCGTTTTCCAATCTATAAGTATATACAAACCTTCTCCTTACTCGTATGAGAAATATAATTAAACGACTTAGTAAAACAAGTGGTATGAAACGCTTGCGTTTACTTCATCGGTTAATTCTTGGACTTGTTCGATTGAATCTCTTGTGACAATTTTCTAGTGGAGATCTACAATTTGTTTGTAAATATTTAAGTTAAGCTAGTGGTTATGGGACATGAAGCTAAGCTCATATATTTACTAGCTTACTGTAATTGACACTTCTTGATGATCATGACGATCATTTTTGTGATTTAGACTAGCAATTGTGCGATGTCTCTTTGTCTGCAAGCGAGACTAAACCTCGTTTTGTGGGGTTTCGTCTCAAATTAGTGGGGTAGCTCCCCATCGCCTTCGGGCCGTTCGTGTGTCAAAAATTAATGGCTAGCTACCATGAGATAGCATCTCGTTCGTGTGATACATATGCTGGTGAGTTTTTATGCTCCCGTTCGTGTGATAGGCCTCCCCCCTTTTTTGTGATTTCTGGATTTCGTGTGTTGAATTCTGGAATTTATGCTTTACCAATTTTAGTGATTTTCATTGATATGATTTGTCAATTTTTTGTGCATTGGTGAATTCGTGTGTCATTGACTTGTTGTGAATACAAGTTTTGGGTATGAAACCCTTTTTGGATCTTTGTGAAGATTTTTGTGATATTGATTAATCTCATGTTGAGTTTCAATTGCATACTTATAGTAGTATGCCATTATGGGTATTATATGTTTATGCCATATCTCTTATTCTATATCATGTTATCTGATATTTATAGCTAGACTGATCCGTTTATTATTTTCTTATAAATAATACTCGGGTCAGACCGAGATGTTACAAGTGCTTCTGCTTGACTTCTCCCCAGGGATTCATTACTCTGACTTTTGGCTAACTATTTAGATTAGCAGTTTTTGTTGTATACACTTGAGATATAGACTCACAGTTGTATTCTTTTGTATAGCACGGGTTGCTGTTCTTTTGTATTGTTATGGATCTTTTTGACCACTACTCTGATTTACACTTTCATGTGTTAGTTATATATTCATATCTTCTTCCGCCTTTGTGATATGAATTATCTGTGACTGATTTGTGTTATGTTTATTTCTATATTTGTTTCCAAAGATTATTATAGCCATTGTGTAGTAGCTTTGTGCTTGTATCGGTATGTCGGATTTACTCTTGAAATAAAATGCATGTTATACTATCTGACATATCGGTGCTCGCGCAAAGCAATTACACGGATGGTCGCTCCTCAACAGCCTTATTCTCCGTGCTAGTTGACAGCATTACACCGTAGTGTTCTTGGATAGCGTGGGTATAGAGGTGGGGAGTCACACTTAATCCTTCAAATAACTTTAAAACTTAGTAATATTTTTATTTCATTTTAAAAGCTGGTTTATTACCAAAAACAGACCCGAGATAAACAAGGAAAAACCCAAAACAAACTAACAAAACCCCGGAGCAACATTCGCATACATCCTTTCTTCGAGTTAAACACGAGAAAACTTTGAGTGAATCCTCGAGAACAATGCTTCTTTCCAAACATTTCGATCAACCAGGTACAAAAGTGAAAGCGTGCACTTGCACCCATACTCTGATCAACTACGATCAACGTCACGATCATCACTACGTCGACAATCACCTCCCCGATTCACCTGATCTCCAAGATCAACGATACATGCGGGAAATCAAAATCGAACAATTCTGCTTCTTCCAGGAACCATCCCAGTCAACAAAACCACCCCCTCACCGACTATGCCTGCCTCGATTATCCATGTCATCCCGACCAAAACTCCACCATCGACCCCTGCAAAGCTTCCCCATGATGTAATCGACCCAATGGCCTTGATGACGTCGCAGTGATCAATTTTCCGAAACTAATTACAATCTGGGCTTAAACCCTAAACTGCCACTGATCAGTCACCACGACCAACTAAAAATCAATATTCCATTTTTCCGATGATCCCTGATATCCCAGCTCCCTTCAGCCCTGATCGCGACGAATAATACCTCATTGATCAACAGAAATCGCCTATTTTCCTCTTCTCGTTCAACATGATAATTTGCTTGATTTTTAAACTTAAAAATCTTGTTTTTAACATCAAAAATCACCATATTCAAATTCAAATCGATTTATGAAATCAAAACTTAAAATTTTAAATGTCAAATTCCTGACATGAATTCTGTTCTACTGAAATTTCCTGTTTCAAAAATAATTACATAATATATATTTTTTGAAACCATTTTTAAAAATCAAGTCTGGTTTACACTTTCGTATTTCCTTTAAAGATCGAATCCTAAAAATGATTGGAAAAACGAAATTTGATTTTTTTTTCTAAATTTATTTAGCTTATGGGAATTAAAACAGAGGCCTGTATTCTTAATTCAGGCATGCACGCAGTCACTTGCATATGTATTTATATATACATACATCACATTTCCATTCATACAAACACACTTCTAGGTCATCATCATCACAGATATTAGAAATCAAGAAAAGAAATGAATTTCTACTCATAGGAAACAAAGTAGACTAAAGGTTGAAAGTTTGCTCACCTTGCACAAAGGATAGGTTAGATAAAATTTGGAACTTTGAATTTTATTTTTTTGCGTTATCTTTAAAACTTGAACACTTACTTGACCTTTACTTGATTACAGGTTTGTTTCCAGGTTGAGATGTTTCTGTTTTCCAATTTGAACTTGAATGTATTATTATTTGACTCAGCTTGAATTAAATCTGCTACTGGAGTTATTGCTGCCAGGTTGAAGATTTGTGGTTGAAAGCTTTTCAGATTTTGATTTAAATTTGCTTTTGTTCTTTTGGTTTTTGAGTTTTGATGAAGAGAAAGTAAATGAAGAATTCTTTTTTTATTTGATATCAGATTTCGAATTTTTAGAATGAAGATGAAGAGAAAACTGATATATTAACCTGGTTTCTTCCTTTCTCTAACAAATTTTTATTTCGTCACTTGTTGTTTTATGTTAACACTTTTTAACTTATATTTTCCTTTAATCTACACTTGTAAAATAGAAGCTTTTTTATGTCTAAATCCTTTTCTTTATTTTATTTATAAATTATATTTTAACCCTATCATTTTATAATTTGTGAATTTATTCATCTCTTATGTTTTATGTATATACAAATTATATTCAACTCATTAATTTCGAAAAGATATATATATATATATATATAGTTTCATAAATGTACTTATAAATACAAAAGATTTATTCATATCAAAGCTTAAATGTTTATTTACGTATATACTAACTATAAAAGAAAAGTATATAAAATCTCATTATATACATGTTTACAAACCAATTCTACACACATATATGTTTCCTTATTAATTTCCAAACATATATGAAAGAAAATTAATTTAAATCTTTTATCAAATCTTATTTAATCTCAAAATATTTGTATATATATGTATATTAAAACCTTTATTCATTCTTGTTTTAAAAAATATATATATACACACGCACACACACATTATACATACATTTTCAATTATTTATACTTATACAACTTTTAAAGAAAAATAAATTGAAAACAATTTATACACTTAATAAATAATCATATATATATATATATATATTCAAAATATAACTTTTAAATCCAATTAATTTTATAAAATATTTATCTTTGAATTTCAACCCAAAATTCTATTTACAGTATTTTTCTATATATTTATTTCAAATTTCAAATTAATTCTCAATTAATCCCAAAATTTATATTAACTACCAATTTAATTTGTTCTAAAACTGGAAATGTTACAAATTCCCCTTAAGAAAATTTCGTCCTCGAAATTTGAAAGTAGAGGACAATCCTAAAACTTTTGGTTTAAGAAACCAAAGTATACCTATCAACCATAGCAACCAAAGCAACAAATTCATCCAAACAAACAATTTCTAGCTATCCAGACACAAATCCGGATAGAATTTTCCTAATACTATCTAGAGTTTATGTCCCATGCCAACTCATCGTTTTAATTTAGACAAAATAATGGTCTCCCATAAAGCTTCATCCCGGAGCTGCCACGAAGCAATCAAAGAATCAGATGATGATCAAAAGAGATTGATAGAAAAGATTATTTCCTTGTTGTTACAGGGTACTGACCATAGTGGTATTTCCCTGTCCCCTACCTCGTCCTCTTCATGCACTCATGCTCACTATCAGTGGATAGTAAGAGAATTTACTGAGGCATACGAACGAATATCTTAGGGATATACTCATTTCAGGGCATTTTTAACCCTATCTCCAATGAGCTACCTAATGTGTTATACTCCTAAGCTAAAGTTCAACCTTCAGCTCTGATACCACTTATAACGATCCTGACTCTACCTTCGAAAATCGGCACCGAATAAATCATCCGTATTCGAATGTCGCAGATCCAAACGTCGAATCGGGTTTTTCGGAGCTTATAACACTAAGTATACCAACACAGCGGAAGAAAATGAATGACATCATTGATATAAAACAGTGGATACAATATTCGATACAATAAGATACAACAGATCCAGAAATATCATAGCAGAATATAACAGCGGAATATGACACAACAGCAACAGACACCATCGATAGCAGTAGAAAACAACATCTTCAATATGATCTTCCAAAGAATAGAAAGAAGATAAAATCCAAAACTTCATTCTAATTTAATGTCCCAAAGATCTTCAAGATGTCATAAGCTTGAACCACCATTACGTTGTAATGTAGCAAATGCGATCCACTGATGAAGTGAAACAAATGCTATCGCCAATTCAAAGGCTCAAGGCTCCAAAGATATCGAATCTACACCTACTATCAGATTGTATGAAAAATCCAACTGTAGACTACCCGTGCGGAAAATTGTGGGCATCCAGAGTTTAGAAAAGGAACAATAAACTCCAGGTCAGTCATGGGACTACTGTGAGCAAACGAAAATAGTTTATCTTCAAAATAAACAACAAGAGAATTTAGAATTGAAATCCACAATGCTTTTTGGAAAATGAAACTACCATAAGGCCTCCCGGCACAAATACAATGCAATCGAACACTTGGGGGAGATTTCCCCTTATGATAGTCAAACATGGTTGATACCCGAAATCCTTTTGATAATATTATTATTAGTGCATAGTACAGAAAACAATTTCAAAAGTATAATATAAATCTTAGCCAGCATAGGTACCATTATATTATGCCTGCTATAGCTACCACCTGAGGTGGCAGGTTATACAACTGTAATCGTAAAGGGCTCGTATTGTTTCTTTGGATTTCCAACAAATGGCCAAGCAAAGGAACTTCCTGGGCCACATGGGTACGCCTCTAGAGGGATTCCCCAAGAACTTAACCAGCTCTCTGCCAATACAAGGCCGGGTTACCTTTGTAACTAGGTAACTACTAAACGAGAATGCAACCCCCCAGTCGTAACCAACCTTTATCCGAGCGCTTGATACTAATAACCATAGAGCAATGTATTTGCAGTAAACAAATAGGTTAAATATCTGGGCTCCATACCATGATACCACCTCTATCCAGAAGGAAATGGACATACCCTCAGGGGGCGCTACCCCCAAATAACATTGCCGCGTCTTTCTTGTTTCGACCATTTCGGGTTGTGAGGCTCGACGAAGTCTCGTCCACAAAGCTACGCTTTTCACAAAGCCATGCTTCGATCAACATATGATCGGTAGCACTTCGTATGCCACATTACCAAATTGGGAATGTATCACTAGTAACCATCAACTACTTAACCTCTGAGCTTGTACGTCTCAGAGAAGGGTGTTAAGCTAAGAGAATAAATTCTCCGTCACCAAACAGAAACGTATTTGATAGAAACCAGCTTTACATCTCAAAGTGTAATGTCAAACATACATCCATACAAGTCTGTTCCGGGTTCTAACAAAACCGAAGGCACTTCAAAGAAGCCCTTGCAATCCGGATAATCACTAATCACGTACGGACTCCCTATCACAAAGGATGATCAAATCTCTATACCGAGGGACCAGTCGGTGCAGAGACATTCGACGGGTTATCCTTTCGCTTTCGAAAATACCCAGGTCTTCACTATCGGTCTTCAAATGCTATCCATAACGTCGTATCATTATTCGGAACGAGTTTTATGACACAAAGTCCTCTCCCGGCTAAACCGAATAATGAGCGCTCAATTTTAAAACATACGAATATTAGGATCTTAGTTAAGTCATAACTTAAAGCCCAAAAACTTTTCTTCGAATGGTTTAAACAAATTACCATTTTCAAATCTTTAAACAAAAAGATTAACTTCACAAAGATCACCCATCTTTTACAAAGATTAATTCATAGCTTTCAAAACAATTCCATTTCAAATCCTTTGTACAAAAGATACACCTTTAAGATCCTCTTCAATTTCAAAACAAAGTTCAACAATCTTTCACAAAAATTCATTTATAGCTTTCCAAACAATTCCATTTCAAACTTGAAATCCTTTCAACACAAATTGGAAATTCTTTCTTTATTTTAAAGCTATTATCATTTGAAAACAAATACTTTTTGTTTCGGAAACCTGATCAAATATACACAAGTTATAGTCTTTATGAGTTGAATTCAAATTCCCAAAATAATACATTCAATATCCTTCAAAATGGTTTAAAATCCATATTCTATAACTTGTATAATCTTTCCAAACCGTAATTTCCAAAATAATAAAATATAGTATACTCAAACTAAATTTAGATTTCAAAACTTTCTCTTCAAAAGCTTTTCATATTCAATTCAATCCCATTTCCAAAACCATTTGGATTCAAAATTCAACTTTAAAACCATTTCATTAAATTCAAATATCTGTGACTTAACCAATTTCCTCGTACAATCCATATTTGTGTCTGTAAGGTGTAGTACAGGGGTTCTACACAATAGTGCAACAACATCAATCATCACAGATTCAAACAACAACAATATCGATAAGCAGTATAATCCAATAACGCTTATCTTCTTTCACAGATTCACGGATAAATAATATAAATTCATCACGGATATATAATTTACATTTATCATAGATAGATAAATTACATTCATCACAGCTCAAATCAAAACAGAGCATCACACATCAGGGATATGAAACAATTCAAAGCATTTCATACAATCCAAACATCCATAAGCAAGAATCAATTAATTATCTAATTAATTTAAATCAGATTAATTAACTGGTTAATTAATATTAGTTAATTACAATTTATTTAATTAATTAACCTTTAATAATAAATCAATTAACCTTAAAACATTAATTAATAAATCTCAAATAAATAATCGGTTAACCTTTAATCATCAAATAATTAACCATTTTTATTATGTAATTATACTTTAGTTAACTATCCTTAATTAGTTACATTAATTAAATTAAATTAAGTTAATTACATAATTAATTAACCCTTAATTAATTACCGTTTAATTAATAAAATTACAATAAGTGATCATCCCAAATCACTTTCATTAATTAATTAACCTTTAATTAATTAATTATCCTCAAATTAATTATTTTAATTAATTATCCATATTAATTAATTATCCTTTAATTAATTATTTGATTAATCAACTTAAATCATTAATTAATTTCTTTTAATTAAGTAATTACCTTTTAGTAATTAATTACTTTCAATTACTAACATTAATTAACCTTAATTAATTGATTATCTTTAATTCATTGATTATCCCTTAATTAATTTCATTAAGCAATTAGCCCTTTAATTACTTACCATTAAGCAATCATCTCATAATCACTTGATTAATTAAACTTTGATCATTAATTATTTCTCTAATCACTTTCATAGATAAATTAATCGCCTTGATTATATATCTTCTTAATTAATCACATTAACCATCCTTAAATAAGACCTTAATTGTTTTAAGATACACCACTTATCTTTATTAATCACTTAACTACACCTTTTGAATTTTTATTGAAATAAATACTTGAAATTAATTTACAAACAAAATCAATTAAGATCTTCTCTTGATAAATTAAAGTTTAACACTTTTAACTCAAATCACCTTTAATTATATCTTTAAATTTCATTTGAAAAACATTAAAAAAAAATATTATTACCCCTTTATGTAATTATCTTTAAACAAAATTTTAAAACATTGTAAATCTTTGAAAACTGATTTAAACTTGTAATATTTTGTTTTGAAAACTTGGCAACATTCCTTTGAAACTTAATCCTTCAAATAACTTTAAAACTTAATAATATTTTTATTTTTCTTTCATTTCAGACGCTGGTTAGTTACCAAAAACAGACCCGAGATAGACAAGGAAAACCCCGAGCAAACTAACAAAATCCCACAGCAACATTTGCATACATCCTTTCTTCGAGTTAAATACGAGAAAACATCGAGTGAATCCCCGAGAATAATGCTTCTTTCCAAACATTTCGATCAACCAGGCACAAAAGTGCACATGTGGACTTGCACCCTTGCTCCAATCAACTACGACCAACATCGCGATCATCACTACGTCGACAATGACCTCCCCGATTCACTTGATCTCCAAGATCAACGATACATGCTTGAAATCAAAATCGAACAAGTCTGCATCTTCCAGGAACCGTCCCAATCAACAAAACCACCCCCTCGCCGACGATCCCAGCCTCGATTATCCATGCCATCCTGACCAAAATACTCCGCCATCGACACCTGCGAAGCTTCCCCTTGGTGCGATCGACCTAATGGCCTTGATGACGTCGTAGTGATCAATTTTCCAACACTAATTACAATATGGACTTAAACCCTAAACTGCCACTGATCAGTCACTATGACCAACTAAAAATCTATATTCCATTTTTTTCGATGATCCCTGATATCTCAGCCCCCTTCAGCCCTGATCGCGATGAATAATACCTCATTGATCAACAGAAATCGCCTATTTTCCTCTTATCGTTCAACTCGAGAATTTGCAAGATTCTCAAACTTAAAAATCTTGTTTTTAACATCAAAAATCACCATATTCAAATACAAATCAATTTATGAAATCAAAACTTAAAATTTTAAATGTCGAATTCCTAACTTGAATTCTTTTCTACCGAAATTTCATGTTTTTAAAATAATTACATAATATATTTTTTTTGAAACCATTTTTAAAAATCATGCCTGGTTTACACTTTCAAATTTCCTTTAATGATCGAATCCTAAAAATGATTGGAAAAAGGAAATTTGATTTTTTTTTCTAAATTTATTTAGCTTATGGGAATTAAAACAGAGGCATGTATTCATAATTCAGGCATGGACACAATCACTTGCATATGTATTTATATATACATACATCACTTTTCCATTCATACAAACACACTTCTAGGTCATCATCATCACAGGTATTAGAAATCACGAGGAGAAATGAATTTCTACTCATAGGCAACAAAGTAGATTAAAGGTTGAAAGTTTGCTCACCTTGCACAGAGGACGGGTTTGATAAAATCTGGAACTTTGTATTTTATTTGTTGCTTGATATTGATTCTAATCTTTGCATTATTTTAAAACTTGAACAATTGCTTGACCTTCACTTGATTAAAGGTTTGTTTCTAGGTTGAGATGTTTCTGTTTTCCAGTTTGAACTTGAATGTATTATTATTTGACTCAACTTGAATTAAATCTGCTACTTGAATTGTTGCTTCTAGGTTGTAGATTTGAGGATGAAAGCTTTTCAGATTTTGATTTAAATTTGCTTTTGTTTGATTTTCAGTTTCGATGAAGGGAAAGTAGATGAAGAAATTTTTTTCTCTTTGATATCAGATTTAGAATTTTCAGAGTGAAGATGAAGAGAAAACAGATATATTAACCTGATTTCTTTCTTTCTCTAACATATTTTTATTTTTCCACTTGTGGTTCTATGTTAACACTTGTTAGCTTATATTTCCTTTAATCTACACTGTAAAATAGAAGCATTTTTATGTCTAAATCCTTTTCTTTATTTTATTTATAAATTATATTTTAATCCTATCATTTTATAATTTGTGAATTTATTTATCTCTTATGTTTTACGTACATACAAATTATATTCAACTCATTAATTTCAAAAAGAGATATATGTATTTTCATAAATGTATTTATAAATATAAAAGATTTATTCATATCAAAGATTAAATGTTTATTTACATATATACTAACTATAAAAGAAAAGTATATAAATTCTCATTATTATTTACAAACCAATTCTAAACATATATATGTTTCCTTATTATTCCAAATATATATAAAAGAAAAGTAATTTAAATCTTTTACCAAATTTTATTTAATCTCAAAAGGTTTGTATATATATGTATATTAAAACCTTTATTCGTTCTTATTTTAAAAATATATATATATATATATACACACATTATACATGCATTTTCCATTATTTATACTTATACAACTTTTAAAGAAAAATAAATTGAAAACAATTTATACACTTAATAAATAATCATATATATATATATATATTCAAAATATAAATTTTAAATCCAATTAATTTTATAAAATATTTATCTTTGAATTTCAACCCAAAATTCTATTTACAATATCTTTCTATATATTTATTTCAAATTTCAAATTAATTCTCAATTAATCCCAATTTATATTATTTACCAATTTAATTTGTTCTAAAACCGGAAATGTTACAGTATTCATGTTCAATTCAATTACTTAGCATATTAATTCATTAACTTAAGTTTATATCAATTTTATACATCTTAATTCTTTATATAGAAAGAATTCCATCAGAACATTTTCATTAATTAAGTTTTACTTGTATAATATTCTATTACATATTATTATTAACAATTCAACTTTTAACATTACAGTAAGTTATATATGTCTTTTAGGATGCAATAAAATGTTACACAAGTTCCTCTTAGTTATTTAGTTAACAAAATGTTCAATAGTTACCATTTCTTATTTTCGTTTCCTTTTTATTTATAGTTTAAAAAATTTCAAATTCTTATATTTTCATTTATCGCTTAGCATCTAGTTTCTAATTACACATATTAAAAGTTTCTAATTTTTAAAATTGTCAGGGTTTCATTTCATTACAAATTGAAATTTCCAATTTGCAGAAAACTTAAGAACTAAGTATCGGGTTCCCTTTTCAATCCATTAAAAATAATATCTATAATAATGTCTTTTATATATCCAAATCATGTTTCATTGCATTTTGTACATATGTGCTTTGAATAATTTCCATATCTATGTTTTTTTGCATACATGCTCATAGCCAAAGCTTATTATTTTCTTCTTGTTGTTTTTTAAAATGTTTGTAGGGATCAGCATATGTTTAGCCGATCCCTCCTCCTCTCTTTTTTATGTTTACAGGGATTGGCATATTTCTAGCTGATCCCTCTTTTATTTATGTATACACACACACACGAACTTACGTGGATTAGTATCTTTTTAGCCGATACCAATCCTCATTACCTCGAGTCGAAACCGTTGGCCAAACCCTCGTCCTCTATATAAGCTAGTATCTTTCTCACCAATACTCACTTATTTCACTTCCCCACCATTCCATTTCGTCCCTTATAATACCGAACCATCCTCATTTCACCGTTAAAGCTGATCCCTCCCTTCTTTCTTCTTCCTTTAATTTCAAAACAAAATCTTTTACAATCCATCTTCCCTTTACGAATCCACTTCTTCTTACCTTCCATCTCGATCATCTCCAAGCCACTCATCAACACCTCTAACATACATACATATATAGGTAGGTTTTTTGGTTTTTAACATTTGATTTTATGACGATATGATCGATTTCATGCCATCAGCGACTAGGGTGGAGATTGATGTGGTGGTCAAATAATGGTCGAAGTTGCTTGAAGGAGATGAGATGTGGGATGTGGAAGAGTTCGATAGAGTAAGAAAGGTGGAGGAAGAAGCGAGCATACGACATAGGGTTCGGTCAAAATAGTTTGAAGAATAGCATGTTGGGAAGAGGAGGGATTGGTTGGAATTTGGTGCAAAGCATGGGTATATCGATCAGTTTCTAGCGTACGATGAGGGATCAGTTACAGCTCTTTGAGAGGCTTTGGTTGTTTGGTTAAGTGGGAGAGGGATCGATAATTTTGACCAAGCAAAGAGATCGTCAAGGATCATCTAGGGAAACGGGTCGGCTATAAAAGGTTTGATATATATGTACTTGGCTAATTCTAGGCATTGAACTGAACTCAAAAACCAATCCATAATCACTTATTTGAGCAATTATAACCAATTCCATGTAAATGAAATTGAACATATGACGATGATGAACAAAAGGACTTGCGTATTCACTATTGAATTCAAAATTGAACGATCAAATCCTTGGGACGTAGAATAGAACTAAAACTTGACATATGGACTTTAACCATGGATTTCACACTTCAATATGCCAATGATCGGTCCCAAATTTATACAACCGATTAATCTATTTTCTAGTTGAGACGGTCAGCGATAACGGTCACTATGGTCGGAATCCAAAGTCTCATCACTTAACTTTGCTTTCTTATTTTAAGTGGCTTATCTTTGCACTACACGACACTGCACCACACTAGTTTACACTTAGCATGGAGGGATAGGTAAACTTTTCTAATCTTGATTATCTACTGAGTATAGTTTACATGTACTTAAGATGTTCAGAGCGTCTAGCTGCAATGTCTTACGGACCAACCTCACAACATAGTAATCCCGAAGTTGAGTCAAGTTCCACAACTATATTTGGTAGGCTTTCCCCTGGTTGTCAAGCTGAACAAACGGAGGTTTCTGACCCGTCGGTCAACCTTTCTCTGACGTTCTCGTCCTTTCAATAGAAAATATAAGTCTTGCCCCTTGTGGAAGACGCTATATTTTTAGATAACCAACAAATTCTCAAGCCTCCAGAATTGGTGAGCCCGCTCTTTGTAGACTATGTACTAGACACGGGAGTCCCTTCGAAGACGTTCTGGTTCCTTCTGTAAACGACAGGGCTCATTCTCCCTCGGAGGGGTACATGGCATGCAATGAGTTTATGTGTCTGGCCGGATGCATGTCGCCCTTCAATTCTTTTATCCAAGAGATGCTAAAATATCTTGGGATAACTCCTACTCAACAACACCCGAACACCTATGCCTTTCTCATTGGTACTTTCCTGCTATTTATGAATGTTCTGTTCTACCCGCCAACTCCTGAGGACATCAAGTTTATTTACAACTTCAAATGACATACGGAAAGCATTTCCTACATTTTCCTCGAGCCTTCTCCCAACTGTCAAGTCTTAACGGGTTCTTGGAACAAGCTCAACCTCTTTAAACACGAATGGTTCTATATCCGATGTCCGCTTGGCTTTGCAAGGCGATGGTTGAAAGGATGTAATTGTCTTCTTTTTCTATTCTCAAGTCCTGAATCAAATAAATATCTAAAAATCTATAGGTGTCCATCCACGTCCAAAGGGCGATGGTTTTTCAAGGGTAATTTTTGCGATTCGTGCCACCCCGGTCTAAGACGGGAGCATTAGCTTCCTTGTAACCAATGAATGGTTATCTTTGTCGGATTGCTAGAGGAAGGTTATAGCATTGGGCTATCAAGAAGCGCTACACTACAAGGATATGCTGCAGAATAAGAAGGTGATATCAATAACCCTGTCGTGCCTCCAATCGAAGCGACTCAGGACAACGTTGAAGATGGCGAAATTAGGGGTGCCAAGACCAACGAGCCTGGCAATGCTGATGCAGGTCTAAGAAATGTGCCTATGGTTGAATCATCACAAGGTGTGCAACCTCACACGCTAGCTAGGAGAAGAAAGAAGCCTGCATATAAGCTTCGTAAGTGAAAAACTGCTAGGAGCCTGAGTTTATTATCACTTCCATCGACGAAGAGTTATCCTCCCAACGTTTAGAAAGCTTGATGAAAGGGTTTTCAAATTTGGGAATTCCTGATGACATCATGACTTATGACTTCCCTAACATCAGTATTTAGGGGCTCAATTCTTCCATCATAATTGGTGACGGCATTCTTCCCACCGATAAAGGAGAGTAAACTCCTATGACCAAGGCTGCAGCAACTGGTCCGTTGGGGGATGCTAGGACACTCATAATCATGTGCACTTCACCATACGATCTCCATCTATCATTTGTATAATGTTCACTTATACACTTACATTTGGTTTTTGCAGGTGCGATGTCTTAATCCCGAGTTTTGATCGCTTGAAAGGCTCCTCGATGCAATACGGATCCAACAGTGATTCAGAATCGACTAGCGTTGAGAGAGGGATGACAACCGAGAAAGAAGTCGTCGTTCGAGGGAATCTTCGTCTCCCAAACATAAGTTCTATTCTCAATCATGCTATCAGGAAGTTCAACCTAATCTTCCTATGCACAGTGGCGATCAGAATATCTTTCCATGGTCCTCAAGTTGCCGTACCGCCTGATCAGTATTCTGGTTTATCCTACTCTAAGCAGTCCTATGACTGTAGGTCGAACAAACGTCCAATTGTCACTTCTAATCAATCTTTGCCGACAGCGGCTTCTGAAGCTTACACAGCAGAAAAATATGCCGAACTTAAGGTCGATTTTCCAAAGATTAGTTTCAATGGGCTTAAGTTCCTCTACTCCATTCATACAATCCTAGCGAATGCTAAGGCATGTTCTTTTGTATGCGTCAATGATTTTTTTGTGCAACATGAATAATTCCAGCACTTAGCAAATAAGATCTCCGAGGTATATATCGAGAGGTAGCATGAAATTGATCGTCTCAAGCTAGAGGCGATCCATGATAAAGATATAATTAAACATCAAGACACTAAATCATGGACTTGACGGTGAAGCTGACCGAGGTAGAAAAAAGTGCTAAGGAAACATCTGAGGCAGCGAGTCATCTAAAAGCTGCCCATAAAAAGGAACTTGATGCCACCCTCAACTGCAGTGGCGTGCTTGCTTTGGAAAAGATACCTTGCAAAAGGAGAAAAAATATTTTGGCCCGCAGCGTTAAGGAGCTTGAAGAACCTCTTAAGAAGGAGAGGGAAGAGAAAGTTGAAGCTCAAGAGGAATCATAACATTTTGCAAAGAGGGCGTTGAAGCCCGAAATTTGAAGATTAATCTTGAAGTGAAGTCCTCAAGGAAGAGGCGCATGAAGTAGGCTTCAATGAGATGAGAGAACTGATCGAGACTGCGGTAGAGGATGCCAAAGAAGCCAGTTGTAATGAAATTAAGGACATGTTTGACCCTCTGATCGTTGAATACAATGATAAAGTCCATATCCACCACGATTTGAGCTTTCTTGATGAGGGTAACCTTGAGTCGCTCGCCGAGGCCTGGGAATATATTATTGAAATGAAAACGAGAACCCTAGACGAAGCTGATTTAGATGAAGAGAAACTATTACATGAGATTCTTTGAGGGGATGAACCTCTAGACCTGGCTGCTACGAGACTTCGATATTTTGACATTCTAGAGCCCTCTAACAAAGGGCAAAACACTGTCGAGTCTTCGAAGTATGATCCCATAGGCCCCCTTTCTCATCAAGCAGCCGGATTGTTATTCTATCTCAGCCTGGGATAGGATCTAAGCCACAGTCAAGACAAACCCAGTTATCAATCCGAGGTGCTAACCTCTATTTTCGAAGGGAGCACTCCAGCGACAACTACGAGTCAGCTGGACATACGTATTCTCTACTTTTCAAGAGGTTTCGTTCCTCATGCCTAATAGTCATGGGCTTATCTTCTCGTTTCCACGAATTCGCAAGTTTTTTGGGTCCTAGCCAAACTCCAAAATCCACCTTAGAGCAAAAATCAACATCTATTGAGATTTCGGTTGCCGCCGATGCTACAAGGCCTAACGCTCAAGTTACCAGAGCACATGATGATAATAAAGCTGAAGACTCGTCGTTGCCTGATGTGTCAGATGCGCCACTAGATATACAAATGAGCTTATCTTAAAATAGTGCATCGAAAGGGAGGAATTATTGAAGAAAAAAGCTTAAATGAGTCAAACCCGCTGACGTGGACATCGACGATCCAAATCTTGTCCCATTATAAGTCATTACACCCGGTGGGTCAATTCCCAAAGAACTTGCTCCAACTTTTGAAAGCTCTTCTACCAAGGGCGGTAAAGGATCGAGGAAAAGGGCAGGCATAAGCTTAGGTGGCGCCACTCCCAAAAATCTAGAAAAGAGAAAGTACAAAAGAAGTAGCTGTTGCTTCGGCTTAGTTTGCACATATCTTGTATAGTTATTTTCCCTTTTTTCGATAGTGATTGTGTGGGTATGGCCACTGTTTTCGAATAGACTTGTATTGCAATTTTGAAGTTTATTATACAAATGAAAGTTCTCTGTTTTCTGTTGAACTTTCATGGGAATTGTTATTTAAGTAGTTGAGCTATTACTTTTCCCTTCAATATACTTTTAATTCATCGCTCCTTGATTTGAATGATAATCCATTAATTGTATCCCAAGGCCTCCATGCAGCCATGTCCCTAAGTCTTACCAAACACGAACCTTAAGCCCTAATGTTGCGCTGCCGGATTCAGCAGTTTGATGGATTACAGTCCTGCCTCTAGTCTTGGGTTAGCGGAGTTAGATGATGGATGATCAAACTCCATCCTTAGCGATTATATACTCCTAATGTCAGTTTTAGGCCGGAGTTCATGGAATAATGAGTGGTGGAACTGCTCTCGTCTATTTATTTATACTCGTATCCGCACTCTGGGGATAAGTGTTAGTTGGCGGATGGTACAATCGCACCCGACTTGTATTTATACTCCAGTCCACACTCTAGGCATTTAGAGTTATTTTAAAAAATAGTCAGATCGTACTTTTCTTATTTGGTTGATATACCCTCAACATCTGGAGTTTGACTTAGCGAGCAATCGGTCGTATCACAATCGCTTTTGATTCATGACTATCCCATCGCTCGATGGGAATAACTTAGTTATCAAATGGTCAAGTCACATCCATTCCTTATTATGTACTCCGTCCATCGGGTTGTAACCGAGAATTATCAAATGAAAAGTCGGACGATGTTCATCATGTTTAGTTTAATCGAGAACTAATGTAACGGGCTAGCTCCATACTCTGGGAACTTGCTTGGACATGTCAACATCAGTCAATTTTATAATGTAACCAACATGTAATGCTATAACAAACACAGATATGGAGGAAGTTCAAAACTTTATTTGCCAAACGAAAAGAAATGACATAATTTGTCTTATTATATATCTAGAAAGTAAGATGCTAAAGCAAATCCTAAAACTAAATACAACTAAATAGAAAAGAAGCAAATTAAGTGAAACAGCATCGTAAATGCTCGCTATTCCATGCCCTTGGAAGTGTGATGCCATCAACAATTGCTAGTTTGAAAGTTCCCTCTCTAAGCCTCTATTCAATGACATATGGTTCTTCCCAAGTTGGATTCATATGGGACGGGGTAGGAAAAAGCCGTTTCAAGATGAGATCGTCGGTTTCGAATGTTCTAGGTCAGACTTTAGTATTGTAGCATCGGGTTACTCGACACTGATGTGCAACAGCTCTCAAATTAGCTTCTTCACACTTCTTATCTGTAAAGTCTAGAGATTCCAAAAGGATATTTTTATTCATTCTAGGATCGTAGTAGGTCGCTCGATGAGAAGAAACTTCGAGCTCAACAGAACCAAAAGAAAGGGCAAATGGAGTATGGAAGATGCAGACTTGTGGGTAATTGTAACAACCCTGTATTTTGTAATTATTTTATTGTATATTTTAATTATTTTTAATGTAAGATTTTGATTTAAAAACTAATTTTACTTATTTGAAATGATTAAATTTATTATTTAAATATAATCTTTATTTTTATATGAGTTGTATTTCCAAACTTGTGTAAGTTGAATATTTGCCTGAAATGCTGATTTTGGTCAAAATAGTCAAACTTTGACTTTTAATTTAAAATTTTAAAAGTTTGAAAATTTTAAATTTTATCTTTTATTATGGAAGTACACAAAATTCTAAGAACACCACTTTTTGTTTCGTTGAAAACGGAGTTAAACTGCAAAAGATATGTACATTTCAATTTTGAGTATAAACTGTTTATTTAACAATTTTATCTATTTTAAATTGTATAAATTACTTTTTCTTTGTTATATTTTATTCTAATATGTGATTATACGTTATTTTATGTATATTTTTTCTTTTAGTATTTTTTGAAATGATAATATAATTTTTCTAAAGTCTATTGAAATTGTTTTCAATTTATTAAGCCTAGTTTCTATTTTCTTTGCTATTTTCTTAATTTAATTATATATATTTAAAATTTATTTATTTTGTACATTCACTTTTATTTTCTGTGTTTATACTTTATTAATATTAATTTTATATGTATTTTGGTTAAAAATAGGTTTTCCAAAGATTTTTTGGGTTGTTCCAATTTATTTAGCCTAGTTTCACATATATGGATATTTTCTTTATATAAATTATATAATTTAAAATGTATGCTTTTATTTCTCTTATTTACATTTTTTATGAGATTATTTATCTATTTTATCAGGCTTTTTATGTATTTACAAAATAGAAAAGAAATTTGAAAGGCCTTAAACTTTCCATCTTCCTAAGGCCTTTTTTTTCTAACCCTTCTACTTTTTAACCTAACTTTTCATTCAACTGACCACATCTCCTCATTTCTTCAGCCGCCACTTTTTTTTCCTCTCATTCACGAATTTTCAAAGCTCCAAAACCCTAAAAATCATGGCCTCCATCTTGAAGAAAAAATTTAGGTAAATCCCTCTCTTCTTTCTACCTTTTCTTACCTTTTCTATGCAATTTTGCCTTGCCTTCTCCCTTGATTAAGATCGGCCTCTTCCCCTATTCCACGGCCACCACCTCCTTCCATCTCTTCCCAACCATCACCACCATCTACCCCATCAGATATGACCATGGTCGAACCCCTTTTGATGGTCAAACCCCTCAAATTACAACCTAGATGCCTAGATCCATGCTTATTTGACCTCTACAAGCTCATCCACTTCAACCACCACCCAAACCACCACCATAGCCGCCACCACTCCCCAGACCTGACCACAACACACCCCTCCCCACCTATGTCCAGTCATGACACATCACAGGCCGAGCCCAATCCCCATGGCCGAGCCCTTGTTTTGACCAAAAACCACCTAATTGACTTCAAAACCACATCACCTCCTCATGTACAAACTCCACCTTGTCTTGCCTTGAACCCGAGCTATGTTAGCCCAAACCTGACCCAAAACTTGACCACATCTGAACCATATCAGACCCCAAAGCCATATCAAACAATAGAGAAGGCAAAGCAAAAGACTGCGTAGTCGTATCTCCTTTTATTTCAATGTTATTGCATTTTAAAGTCGTATTGAATTTTGTTATTTTGATTTTTTTGTTTTGGGTTGTACACAATGGTTGTAGATTTGATTCGCTCTCCACTCATGTCCGTAGTCTTGTCATCGTGCTTTTGTTTCCATTGTGTCATTGGTTTTGATATCTCCAGCACAAAGAGGTGAGTAAATCTCACACGACAATTATATACTTATGCAGTTGTAAAACAACCACAACTGAATGTGTAGAAATATTTATGATGTTATAACTGCCATGTGATTTTATATATATGATGTTAACATGTGAAATTATATGTCATATCACCTGTTACATGTTACATCACCTGTTACTATTGTATATTGTTGTTACTGTTCATTCATATCTGTTTATCACCATTGCAAGTTCCCTGTAGACTAGAATCACTATGGGTTGAAATGATACATACCCGAACGGACTTTAGAATAAGGGAAAATTGTTATGGGCTGAAATGATAGGCCTGAATGATTTTCAAATTTATTTTATTTACTTGGGACTGCGGGTTTGAAATGATAAAACCCGGATTTTTTTTTTTGTAAATTACGGGTTGAAATGATATATTACCCGTATCACTTTACCTAGCATAGAAAATTATATACAGGCCCGTAGTTAAAATATGTTTTTCTAAAATGTTTAAAATATTTTAGAAATGTAATTATTATAATATTTTGATTTAAAATTTATTAAAAATAAAATTTATAAAGTATTATTGATTTTCTGGAAATTTATAAGTTAAATAAATTATGAAAAAGTTAGAAAATTTTGAATGTAAGTTATTTTGGAAATTTTGATTTAATTATAACTGGAAATTTAATTGAATATAAAATTATGATAAGTTTATGATAATTTGAATTTAAATGAATTTAAAGTGATTTTATATCATATTTATGATTTTTAATAAAGTTGAAATGTGAAATGAATGAATATTTTAAGTTGAAATTTTGAAATATAACTAAAATTGGAAATTTATGAAATTGACTTAAAAGTGAATTTTTAGTTAAGTAAATAAAAATAAAACTAAGTTATATTTGAGAATTTGAACTTAAGTGTTAAGTTGAAATTTAACGTAATGGATTTTAAAAATTCAACATTGCATTTTAATAAGTGAATTATTATTAAATCTTGATTTTTGAATGGAAATTTAACTTTATAAAATCATGAACTTGAGGAAAATTAAATGATGTTTCTAAATGTGAAAATGTATGATTTTATAAGTTAAAAATGTTTCAAATAAAAATATAGTTGGTTGAGAAATTATATTGAATATTTGAAGTTAATTAACTGCATTTTTGAAATACTATTAATTACAATGTAAATGATATTACAGCATTAGTAAATGCTGTATTTGATGATAATGAACTAAATTGAATTAAAAGCCATTATAGCAATTTTTGTAAGTGCTATAATTTTTGAATTTAACTAAGTTTATTTGAAACTTAAGTAAACCCTATTACAACATTTTTAAAATACCGTCTTTTGTTAAATTGAACTGTTTTGAATGTAACTTTCCGTAGTGTTTTCTAAATACCGCGAAATGTGAATTTTCACTGTTTCAATAAACTTAAGTGAATAAATGAACTTTGGAAGTTGAAAATTTTGGAAATTTAATAATTTAATTATTAAACATAATAACTTCATTGTAATGATTAAAAATGATTTTTGGAAAATAAACTGTTTCGAAATATGAATTGAAATGGTATTTTAAATTGAATAAAATGAATGATGATTTGGAATGAATGTGGTTTTGAAAAGAGATGATATTTTGATATATTAAATGGTTGGAATGTGGTTTCGAAAAGATGTGATATTTTGATATATTAAAATGATTTGAAATGTGGTTTTGAAAGGATATGATACTATAATATATTGAAATGGTTAGAAATGACTTGATATTTATTTTGATAAATATTTGAATTGAAAGATATTTTACGATGATATATTTAAATGGTTTTGGGAATGATTTAATCTTTATTTTGATAAAGATTTGGATTGAAAAGGATATTTTATTTTGAAGTACAAAATATTTTTAAAGTTATAACTACGGGTTATAATAACGATGGTTTGTTAAAGAGACCGGGATCGGATATTGTCTTATAGCCGGCCAATACCGAAAACCACTTTAACAACTGTGTACACGGTGGAGATTCCAGAATGAAGTAGAATGGTGGCGACGTTCTCGAGGTATATTACGTGGACCCAACTCCCATGAGTTGGCATATATGACTAAAATAGGAGCTATACCGGGCTACACAAAGGGTCGCACCCTTTCATCGAGCATGCTCCATCGGAAACCATTCTATTACTGTTGTGATTCGATTCGGTGGTGCCATTTTGATTCGGGGGTATTGTTCGAGGTGGGCGGAAGCTGCTAGCTTGCCGTCACCACCGGTCCGGGAGTGCAAACGGTGTATCCACCCTGGCATTGCCTCGCGTGCCGTGTCATATCCTTATATCGATCCCACTACGATTTTGGTTATAAAGATCCGACCGCGTTAAGGTTCACGATCCCCTTAACGCTATTTTCTATATGATTATACTTTACTGATTAGACACTACCGTATATAGCGTATATTACTACATAGTAAATAGTTTAACGGATCCTTAGAGGATAGGCGGTCCCAAGCATCCTTTAAGTTACTGATGCATTTTGTTACTGTTCACTTGAGTTGATTTACGTTTATAAGTACTTATGTCCTGACTCGAGGGTTTTGTATTTTGCTTTACGCTCGAGTCAGATTGATTGAGTTAGCATTCAAGATTCACCTTCGGAGTTGGAGCTTTCCTTGAAGATCCAGCCTTCTATTTTGTTTCAGTATTTAGTGTTTCAGTGATGTATCTTATTACTCTTCTGTTGTATCTCATTTAACTCTGATGTATCTTATATATATTTTTAGTAGCTTCATGAACTACTATCTCTTTTACTTCCGCTGCATTATTATATACTCTGTGTCTGTGATCTGTGGTTTTTACTTACTGTATATTCTGAGATTTGCCAAAATTTTATTAACAACGCGGTATTTTGAGCAATTCAATTCCGGCATGAGTGTCTACCTATACACTTATAATGGATGCGAATGGTTGAAAATACCGAGTCGTTACAGTTGGGATCAGAGCTTTGGTAGCTCTAGGCAAAACTCAGCATATGTAGTGAATGTATTTACAGAATCACTTTCATTCGAGTTTGAATCTCTCCCTTTTGACTCGATTCCTTTGAATATTGGAACATTCCCTACGGTTCCAAAATCCATTCGTATCCTCACTATTCATCTTCTTTTGACTCTGGAGCATTTCATAACTCCGCTTCAAATGATCTTTCTAGTGAGTTGGCGGTCACGCCAATTTCAAATTTAATTGAAAAAGGGGGAAAACTCTTTTGCAGTTAGCATCGATTCACCAGAGATTCTTATCTATCCTTGGTTTAGATGCTAATATCTTTTGTTATTTCAAACTCTAACTCTTGAGATCGAATGTAGATTTACCCTAGAAAAATTAACATTGATCTTATTCTTTAAGTCACGGTTGACCCGGTTAAGGTTGCCCGTGATTTATATAAGCTTATCCATCTTCCTATTCTGTTATTTAATCATGTCATCCTCGTTTCCAACTTATTTTTAAATCATAATCTCCTTTGATTTGTGTTAATAAAAAAATTTGAATCTCTATCCTTCTTTGAAAATCTATTCATGTATAGTGTATTTGTAAACTAGTATTTAAAATTAAAATGTTTTATATATTGTGTAGTTTGAGTTGTTGATGTTGAGTTGGGTTTCTGATCGATACGTCTGATCAGCGCTATCGATAAGATCTCCAAAACACTTTGACAGAACAAACGGACACAGTATATTTTAAAAAAAAAATTGGTTAATGAAATAAATTTTGATATATAAGTAAATTTATGGAACTTAATGAAATGATTTAAATTGATAATTTGAAATGATAATACTTGATTTATCATTTATTGTTCTACAAATAGATCTATAAATACTTGTTTATAAATTTATTTGGGAACTGAAATGAATTTAAAACAAGAATTTGAGGATTTAAATTCCGATTATTTCGAACTTTGGTTTAAAGTTTTAAAGGGTTATATTATTTAAAGTATTTTGAATAGAATTTGTTTTCAAAGAATTTTAAAGGTTTAAAATTTGTGCTCTTCTCTTTGTCGCTAGAAAATAACTTCGGTGATGATCGCGACATCATCGACGTTCATTTTCGAGTTTCGAAGTTAAGAGACTGTTCTGTAGTCTTGCTACAGCTTTGTTTTGGGAAATTAAATTGATTTAAATTTCTAAAATATGACTTGATTTATAATATATATATATATATATATATGATTGAAATTTGATTTGACATATTATATATGTATATATATTATTACTTATCTCTAAATGGTTTGAAGAAATCGGCAATTTAATTCTTAAATTTTATTTTAAAGAATAATTCCAAAAAAAAAAATCAATCTATCAAAATTTTGGATGAATATCAAGCATGAAATGATTTAATTGGAAGGTTTATTTGTATAATACAATTGCATTCAAATATAACTTACCAAAATTTCAGAAGTTAGAAATGTAATTGGATAATATACGATATAAAAAGATTTTATAAATAAAACTTGAGTAGTTATAAAAGAAAAAAAGAAGTGTAAATATATTTAACATGAGTGATAAATATATTGAGAGGAATAAATCTAATCTTTACTTGGAATAAAGAAGAATAAAATTTATTAAGTACATTGTGAGTGTAATAAATGATTATTTTTCCAAACCCATGGTTTTAAAAATGGTTAATTTTAGATGATTGGATAATAAGATAATGAAATTTGGGATAGTTAAGATTTATTTAACTTGTGTTAAGATTTATTCTCTGTTTAAGTTGAAATTTCCATGCTTTCAAATTCATTTCCTTATTTTGTTTTTCAAACTATCTTTTGGTTGTCCTTATCATCCTTATCTTGCTATAGACTGGTATAGGCATCTTTCTATAATCTTTCTGTTTAGAAATCTTTCTATAATCTTTGATAGACCTTTGGTAATTATTTTGAATCCACCTTTTTCGTGCTTGTGTTCTTGATTTTGGAGGATCTTGGAAAGATCATCTCCAACTTGTAAAACTTACCTATAACAACAGTTATCAGGTATAACTTCAATCTTCTTGTCATCTTATCTTAATCCTATTTCACTCTATCTTTTCTGTGCCCTTCCATACCTCATTCCTTTTCGGGGACGAAAAGTTTTGAGTGGGGGAGAGTGTAACAACCCTGTATTTTGTAATTATTTTATTGTATATTTTAATTATTTTTAATGTAAGATTTTGATTTAAAAACTTATTTTACTTAATTGAAATGATTAAATTTATTATTTAAATATAATCTTGAATTTTATATGAGTTATAATTCCAAACTTGTGTAAGTTGAATATTTGCCTGAAATGCTGATTTTGGTCAAAATAGTCAAACTTTGACTTTTAATTTAAAATTTTAAAAGTTTTAAAATTTTAAATTTTATCTTTTATTATGGAAGTACACAAAATTCTAAGAACACCACTTTTTGTTTCGTTGAAAACGGAGTTAAACTGCAAAAGATATGTACATTTCAATTTTGAGTATAAACTGTTTATTTAACAATTTTATCTATTTTAAATTGTATAAATTACTTTTTCTTTGTTATATTTTATTCTAATATGTGATTATACGTTATTTTATGTATATTTTTTCTTTTAGTATTTTTTGAAATGATAATATAATTTTTCTAAAGTCTATTGAAATTGTTTTCAATTTATTAAGCCTAGTTTCTATTTTCTTTGCTATTTTCTTAATTTAATTATATATATTTAAAATTTATTTATTTATTTTATACATTCACTTTTATTTAATGTGTTTATACTTTATTAATATTAATTTTATATGTATTTTTGTTAAAAATAGGTTTTCCAAAGATTTTTTGGGTTGTTCCAATTTATTTAGCCTAGTTTCACATATATGGATATTTTCTTTATATAAATTATATAATTTAAAATGTATGCTTTTATTTCTCTTATTTACATTTTTTATGAGATTATTTATCTATTTTATCAGGCTTTTTATGTATTTACAAAATAGAAAAGAAATTTGAAAGGCCTTGAACTTTCCATCTTCCTAAGGCCTTTTTTTTCTAACCCTTCTACTTTTTAACCTAACTTTTCATTCAACTGACCACATCTCCTCATTTCTTCAGCTGCCACTTTTTTTTTCCTCTCATTCACGAATTTTCAAAGCTCCAAAACCCTAAAAATCATGGCCTCCATCTTGAAGAAAAAATTTAGGTAAATCCCTCTCTTCTTTCTACTTTTTCTTACTTTTTCTATGCAATTTTGCCTTGCCTTCTCCCTTGATTAAGATCGGCCTCTTCCCCTATTCCACGGCCACCACCTCCTTCCATCTCTTCCCAACCATCACCACCATCTACCCCATCAGATCTGACCATGGTCGAACCCCTTTTGACGGTCAAACCCCTCAAATTACAACCTAGATGCCTAGATCCATGCTTATTTGACCTCTACATGCTCATCCGCTTCAACCACCACCCAAACCACCACCATAGCCGCCGCCACTCCCCAGACCTGACCACAACACACCCCTCCCCATCTCTGTCCAGTCATGACACATCACAGGCCGAGCCCAATCCCCATGGCCGAGCCCTTGTTTTGACCAAAAACCACCTAATTGACTTCAAAACCACATCACCTCCTCATGTACAAACTCCACCTTGTCTTGCCTTGAACCCGAGCTATGTTAACCCAAACCTGACCCAAAACTTGACCACATATGAACCACATCAGACCCCAAAGCCATACCAAACAATAGAGAAGGCAAAGCAAAAGACTACGTAGTCGTATCTCCTTTTATTTCAATGTTATTGCATTTTAAAGTCGTATTGAATTTTGTTGTTTTGATTTTTTTTGTTTTGGGTTGTACACAATGGTTGTAGATTTGATTCGCTCTCCACTCATGTCCGTAGTCTTGTCATCGTGCTCTTGTTTCCATTGTGTCATTGGTTTTGATATCTCCAGCACAAAGAGGTGAGTAAATCTCACACGACAATTATATACTTGTGCAGTTGTAAAACAACCACAACTGAATGTGTAGAAATATTTATGATGTTATAACTGCCATGTGATTTTATATATATGATGTTAACATGTGAAATTATATGTCATATCACCTGTTACATGTTACATCACCTGTTACTATTGTATATTGTTGTTACTGTTCATTCATATCTGTTTATCACCATTGCAAGTTCCCTGTAGACTAGAATCACTATGGGTTGAAATGATGCATACCCGAACGGACTTTAGAATAAGGGAAAATTGTTATGGGCTGAAATGATAGGCCTGAATGATTTTCAAATTTATTTTATTTACTTGGGACTGCGGGTTTGAAATGATAAAACCTGGATTTTTTTTTGTAAATTACGGGTTGAAATGATATATTACCCGTATCACTTTACCTAGCATAGAAAATTATATACAGGCCCGTAGTTAAAATATGTTTTTCTAAAATGTTTAAAATATTTTAGAAATGTAATTATTATAATATTTTGATTTAAAATTTATTAAAAATAAAATTTGTAAAGTATTACTGATTTTCTGGAAATTTATAAGTTAAATAAATTATGAAAAAGTTAGAAAATTTTGAATGTAAGTTATTTTGGAAAATTTGATTTAATTATATTTGGAAATTTAATTGAATATGAAATTATGATAAGTTTATGATAATTTGAATTTAAATGAATTTAAAGTGATTTTATATCATATTTATGATTTTTAATAAAGTTGAAATGTGAAATGAATGAATATTTTAAGTTGAAATTTTGAAATATAACTAAAATTGGAAATTTATGAAATTGACTTAAAAGTGAATTTTTAGTTAAGTAAATAAAAATAAAACTAAGTTATATTTGAGAATTTGAACTTAAGTGTTAAGTTGAAATTTAACGTAATGGATTTTAAAAATTCAACATTGCATGTTAATAAGTGAATTATTATTAAATCTTGATTTTTGAATGGAAATTTAACTTTATAAAATCATGAACTTGAGGAAAATTAAATGATGTTTCTAAATGTGAAAATATACGATTTTATAAGTTAAAAATGTTTCAAATAAAAATATAATTGGTTGAGAAATTATATTGAATATTTGAAGTTAATTAACTGCATTTTTGAAATGCTATTAATTATAATGTAAATGATATTACAGCATTTGTAAATGCTGTAGTTGATGATAATGAACTAAATTGAATTAAAAGCCATTATAGCAATTTTTGTAAGTGCTATAATTTTTGAATTTAACTAAGTTTATTTGAAACTTAAGTAAACCCTATTACAACATTTTTAAAATGCTGTCTTTTGTTAAATTGAACTGTTTTGAATGTAACTTTCCGTAGTGTTTTCTAAATACCGCGAAATGTGAATTTTCACTGTTTCAATAAACTTAAGTGAATAAATGAACTTTGGAAGTTGAAAATTTTGAAAATTTAATAATTTAGTTATTAAACATAATAACTTCATTGTAATGATTAAAAATGATTTTTGGAATATAAACTGTTTAGAAATATGAATTGAAATGGTATTTTAAATTGAATAAAATGAATGATGATTTGGAATGAATGTGGTTTTGAAAAGAGACGATATTTTGATATATTAAATGGTTGGAATGTGGTTTCGAAAAGATGTGATATTTTGATATATTAAAATGGTTTGAAATGTGGTTTTGAAAGGATATGATAATATAATATATTGAAATGGTTAGAAATGACTTGATATTTATTTTGATAAATATTTGAATTGAAAGATATTTTACGATGATATATTTAAATGGTTTTGGGAATGATTTAATCTTTATTTTGATAAAGAATTGGATTGAAAAGGATATTTTATTTTGAAGTATAAAATATTTTTAATGTTATAACTACGGGTTATAATAACGATGGGTTGTTAAAGAGACCGGGATCGGATATTGTCTTATAGCCGGCCAATACCGAAAACCACTTTAACAACTGTGCACGCGGTGGAGATTCCAGAATGAAGTAGGATGGTGGCGACGTTCTCGAGGTATATTACGTGGACCCAACTCCCGTGAGTTGGCATATATGACTAAAACAGGAGCTATATCGGGCTACACAAAGGGTCGCACCCTTTCATCGAGCATGCTCCATCGGAAACCATTCTATTACTGTTGTGATTCGATTCGGTGGTGCCATTTTGATTCGGGGGTATTGTTCGAGGTGGGCGGAAGCTGCTAGCTTGCCGTCACCACCTGTCCGGGAGTGCAAACGGTGTATCCACCCTGGCATTGCCTCGCGTGCCGTGTCATATCCTTATATCGATCCCACTACGATTTTGGTTTTAAAGATCCGACCGCGTTAAGGTTCACCATCCCCTTAACGCTATTTTCTATATGATTGTACTTTACTGATTAGACATTACCGTATATAGCGTATATTACTACATAGTAAATAGTTTAACGAATCCTTAGAGGATGGGCGGTCCCAAGCATCCTTTAAGTTACTGATGCATTTTGTTACTGTTCACTTGAGTTGATTTACAGTTTATAAGTATTTATGTCCTGACTCGAGGGTTTTGTATTTTGCTTTACGCTCGAGTCGGATTGATTGAGTTAGCATTCAAGATTCACCTTCGGAGTTGGAGCTTTCCTTGAAGATCCAGCCTTCTATTTTATTTCAGTATCCAATGTTTCAGTGATGTATCTTGTTACTCTTCTGTTGTATCTCATTTAACTCTGATGTATCTTATATATATTTTTAGTAGCTTCATGAACTACTATCTCTTTTACTTCCGCTGCATTATTATATACTCTATGTCTGTGATCTGTGGTTTTTACTTACTGTATATTCTGAGATTTGCCAAAATTTTATTAACAACGCGGTATTTTGAGCAATTCAATTCCGGCATGAGTTGTTATCCCGCTTTTTGGCAAAGCCGTGATACCAAAAGATTGGTCAAAAACGAAAGACAGTTCGTCTCAGAGATTGGTTATACTTCACTTTGCTATGGATATCGATGAATTTTGTCCGAGTCCAGATCAGGCCACAATTGATAGGACATGACAAGAAAGGCCGTAGGAGTCATCATTTCAAATTTCAAGTCAATCGGAGTTCGTATGCTCAAGATATGATGGATTCAAATTGAGAAAGGTGGTCACTGTCTGTTTCGAACCCATCGCACTGGAGTACTTCGAACCCATCACCTTCGAAACCATCTCCTTCGAACCCACATAGTTCGAACCCATCCACGCGCTTGCCTTCGAAACCGTGAAGTTCGAACCCAAGCCACGTTCGAACCCATCAGCTAGTACCTGCTTCGACTCCATCGCCTTCGACACCATCGCCTTCGATTCCATTGCCTTCGACTCCACCACAATGGCCTACCTTCGAATCCATGGCGCCGCTCAGCTTTGCATCCTTGCTTCGAACCCATGCAAGCCCTTAGTTCGAACCCATCGAACAACCCAGTTCGAACCGATCGAATTCGAACCCATAGGGATTCCTTGGTTCGAATCGGTCACGTTCGAACCCAGGAATGCTCCTTAGTTCGAATCCACCGAGTCAGTTGGTTTGGATGACGTGTTCGCCGTAGTTCACGGAGTAGAAGCGGTCCATTCGGAGATAAGTTAGGATCGATTCGAAAGATACGCGCCACGTCACTGCAAACCCACGTGCACTCATGGGTTCGAAACCATGGGTTCGAAATCATGGGTTCGAACGACACAGCCAACCAAGAAAACCCCATTTCGAACCGAGCATATCTCCTTAACCACAAATCCAAATGCAACCAAATTTTCACAGTAGCTTCCATATGAGGTAAAGATTGTCCCTGCCAAGTTTCAGCTCGATTGGACCAATTCTTGATGGGTTCGAAATCACTTCGAACCGATGTCAGATCGAGACGAAACTTGGTGGGATCGGTCGCGTGGGTCCACTCACGTGCCAGAAGAAGTCTCCCGAAGTTTCAGCCAGATCTGGGCCTCCAACGCCTATAAATAGCACCCTGAAGCCTTCAGAAAGGGGGATCTTCGAACAACTTCTGCCATTGAACGCCAAGACTCTGCCGGATTCAAGTCTATCTACCATAATCACTGTTGTATTCAGATTTCAAAGCTATCATCTACTGTAATCCATTGTAATCGATTGAATCGAGCAAAGCAATAAAGAGAAATCCTTCAAAGTGGACGTAGGCACGAACGCCGAACCACTATAAATCCTGTGTTTGTGATTGTTGTTTGTGAATAACTGTGATTTGTTACGTAGAGCTGAATTTTATATTGATTGTTGCTGAGTTCTGTGTTGATTATTATCAAGTTGAATACGCAAACGGGTGCTTTCGTGATATTGGGTGTTTGCGACCAATTTTGGCGCAAACATTTTGGTGCTTTCACTGAGAAACTGAACTCAGGAGTTCTACCAGTTGATAATTGATTCAGAGAAAGTTTGGAAGTTTAAATTTGAGAAGTTATGACGAGACAATCGAGTAGAAGGCCAAGGCCAGAAAGGAGTGAACAACAAGGAAGTCAGGAGGCTTCCTCAGGAGCGAATCAACCATCGATCTACATCACTAGAGACGAGATGGAGACGATGATGAAGAAGCAGGAGGAGTTGATCCAGAGTTTGTTTCAACAGATAGGACAGCTTGGAGCGCAGAATAGGGAAACCAATGGAGTTTAGAACGAAGCAGGACCATCTGGCGTCGCACCCGGATTAGGGGGCACACCCATGGAGAATGTTGGTCCAACTTCGGAAGGAGAAAGAGGAATATCTGCACAACCTGGAGACAGCAGAGGAATGAACGCTCAGTCAAGGGGGCACATCTCAGAATTCCCTCGTGAACTCGGGGGGCAGGATGAAAGTGACGAACGAAGGCTGCATCTTGGAGACACCGACAAGCTGGCAGAGATGGTTAGGCGAGCAATGAGAGGCGGTTTGGTGAACAAGGACCTAGAGGATGTTAATAGGAGTCCTTTCACTCCGGCAATCAGACGAGCTAGAAACCCACCGGACTTCAAATTACCATCGCTGGATATGTATGACGGGAGAACGGACCCCACGGTCCATCTGACAAAATATATGAGGCATATGGAAGTGCTGGGGGCATCAGAGGAAGTTATGGCCCG
This sequence comes from Allium cepa, assembly GCA_030765085.1. Lineage (NCBI taxonomy): Eukaryota > Viridiplantae > Streptophyta > Magnoliopsida > Asparagales > Amaryllidaceae > Allium > Allium cepa. The sequence continues at coordinate 975,736,799 of CM060935.1, forward strand.
GTGCTTTCCACTGTACTTGGCGGATATTGCGGCGTTATGGTTCAGGCAATTAGATAGTGGGTCCATCGGAACATGGAACGATTTAACTGAGAGGTTTATGAGACAGTTCAGGGTTCACATTACAAGACCTAAGAATGTGATGACACTGGCAACTTTGAAACAGAAGGCTGGAGAAACATTGAGAAGTTTCCTGACACGGTTCAATGCAGCGGCGGCTTCCGTGGATAGACCGGATCCATCCATGGTTATGATGGCGGCTGTGTCCGGAATAGCGGACGGAACAGAATTCAAAAATTCGCTAACTAAGGATCCACCTATGGATCTAGGAGAATTTTATCACGAGGCGGAAAAGTTTTTACGATTAGAGGATGCGAGTGCAGAAAGAGAAGAAGGAGACGGGATAGAAGTTTATGCACTCAAAGACGAAAAACTCCCTAGAAGGGACTCGGACAAGGATAAAGGTAAAAGAAGGATTGAGAATAATGGAGACAGATCAAAGCGGCAACGGAGGGAGCCGCGATTTACCACCTACACTGAGCTGAACGAGAGCCTGGAGCGAATTTACCAGGATACCAAAGAACAGATTCCGTATCGTAGGCCAATGCGAAGGGATCCTACCTCTGACGAAAGGAAATCAGATAAGTTCTGTGTATTCCATGAATTAAATGGTCATAACACTAATGATTGTAGGCACCTGAAGGACGAGGTGGAAGGGCATATTAGGAACGGTATGCTCCTTCAATATGTAAGGAGACGAGCTCCTGTGGCGGAACCAGAACGACCACCGTCCACATCAGCTAGGGGCGATCCTGAATCAAGGCACCGTTTGGTTATCAATTGAGTAAGATAACGATGAACAAGTTGTAAGCTTCCACTAACGCAATCAAATCATTTACACATGCGCGAGATCGCGAACGATCTCCAGGCATGCTCTGAATGATCGTTGACCGTTTCGTGGTGGGAACTTACGCTTCGACATCCATGCTTTGCTTTCATATCATTTTGATTTGAACATTTAGACCCTGTTTGTTTGCTGTTTGTTTGGACATTGTTTTTGAAACTCATCCGTGTAATAGATATTTGATTCTGATAACTCTGGAATGGCTAAGCTACTTACACATGTACGGGGTCGTGAACGATCCTTAGGCATGCTCTGAGATGGCGATGAACCGCCCTGACAAACGATCCAGGATCTCACCCGAACGTGACCCTGACATCGATAATATCGAGCCCTCCCGGGCACACAACTCGCCTCGAACGGCCCCCGATCGCGAACGATCACCACTCGACTTCGAGCAGTCACAACTCACCACGCCTCAAACGGCTTGATCGCGAACGGTCGCCACTTGAGGTCCAACACCCGACCGCGAACAGTCACAAATCCGCCTCGAACGGCACACGATCGCGAACGATCACTCTCTGCCTTGAACGGCACCGACCGCGAACAGTCATGATTCACTAATTATAAAATCCGACCTCGAACGGTCACCATTCGCCTTGAACGGCACTTGGTCACGAACGATCATCAATTGCCGCGAACGGCATCGACCGCGAACGGTCCCATTCAATCCTTTGTCATAAATAGCATCGACCGCGAAAGGTCCTATTCTCATCATTTGCCGCGAACGGCATCGACCGCGAACGGTCCTATTCCATCCTATGCCGCGAACGGCACGGACCGCGAACGGTCCCAATTCACCTCAAACAGCATATGATCCCGAACGATCGATGCATGGATTTATACGCTCGACCGCGCACGGTCGCACTTCACCTCGAATGACTCGATCACGAACGATCGTCATTTGAAGTTAAGCGCTCGACCATGAACGGCCGCGCTTCGTCCCAAATGGCTTGATCCCGAACGATCGTCATTTGAGGCCATATGAAACTGTCAAATTCTTTACAGGTCGATGACAGGATGAGAACATCCAACTCAAGGCATTACAAAACACACCTTCCTACCGCAAGGCATGTTTTGGGGGGCAAAATGTTATCCCGCTTTTTAGCAAAGCCGTGATACCAAAAGATTGGTCGAAAACGAAAGACAGTTCGTCTCAGAGATTGGTTATACTTCACTTTGCTATGGATATCGATGAATTTTGTCCGAGTCCGGATCAGGCCACAATTGATAGGACATGACAAGAAAGGCTGTAGGAGTCATCATTTCAAATTTCAAGTCAATCGGAGTTCGTATGCTCAAGATATGATGGATTCAAATTGAGAAAGGTGGTCACTGTCTGTTTCGAACCCATCGCACTGGAGTACTTCGAACCCATCACCTTCGAAACCATCTCCTTCGAACCCACATAGTTTGAACCCATCCACGCGCTTGCCTTCGAAACCGTGAAGTTCGAACCCAAGCCACGTTCGAACCTATCAGCTAGTACCTGCTTCGACTCCATCGCCTTCGACTCCATCGCCTTCGATTCCATTGCCTTCGACTCCACCACAATGGCCTACCTTCGAATCCATGGCGCCGCTCAGCTTCGCATCCTTGCTTCGAACCCATGCAAGCCCTTAGTTCGAACCCATCGAACAACCCAGTTCGAACCGATCGAATTCGAACCCATAGGGATTCCTTGGTTCGAATCGGTCACGTTCGAACCCAGGAATGCTCCTTAGTTCGAATCCACCGAGTCAGTTGGTTTGGATGACGTGTTCGCCGTAGTTCACGGAGTAGAAGCGGTCCATTCGGAGATAAGTTAGGATCGATTCGAAAGATACGCGCCACGTCACTGCAAACCCACGTGCACTCATGGGTTCGAAACCATGGGTTCGAAATCATGGGTTCGAACGACACAGCCAACCAAGAAAACCCCATTTCGAACCGAGCATATCTCCTTAACCACAAATCCAAATGCAACCAAATTTTCACAGTAGCTTCCATATGAGGTAAAGATTGTCCCTGCCAAGTTTCAGCTCGATTGGACCAATTCTTGATGGGTTCGAAATCACTTCGAACCGATGTCAGATCGAGACGAAACTTGGTGGGATCGATCGCGTGGGTCCACTCACGTGCCAGAAGAAGTCTCCCGAAGTTTCAGCCAGATCTGGGCCTCCAACGCCTATAAATAGCACCCTGAAGCCTTCAGAAAGGGGGATCTTCGAACAACTTCTGCCATTGAACGCCAAGACTCTGCCGGATTCAAGTCTATCTACCATAATCACTGTTGTATTCAGATTTCAAAGCTATCATCTACTGTAATCCATTGTAATCGATTGAATCGAGCAAAGCAATAAAGAGAAATCCTTCAAAGTGGACGTAGGCACGAACGCCGAACCACTATAAATCCTGTGTTTGTGATTGTTGTTTGTGAATAACTGTGATTTGTTACGTAGAGCTGAATTTTATATTGATTGTTGCTGAGTTCTGTGTTGATTATTATCAAGTTGAATACGCAAACGGGTGCTTTCGTGATATTGGGTGTTTGCGACCAATTTTGGCGCAAACATGAGTGTCTACCTATACACTTATAATGGATGCGAATGGTTGAAAATACCGAGTCGTTACAGTAATCCTGTAAGCCCATAATGCTATCGGGAGCTCATCCACCCACTTTCCTCTAGCTTTTTCCAGAAACTTCTTCAAAATGGATTTTATGATTTTGTTCACAACTTCAACTTGCCTATTTTCTTGAGGGTGAGTGACTGATGTAAATCTCTTTTCAATATGATGCCAATGGCAGAAGTCTTTGAATTCCGCACTATCGAATTGAGTCCCATTATCTGTTACAGTACTTCATGGATGACCAAAACGACAGATGATGTTTCAGATGATGAAGTTGACTACTTTCATGGCTATGGTCATGGCTAAAGGTTCCACTTCGGCCTATTTGGTGAAGTAATCAACTGCGATGATAGCGTACTTCTCACCACCTTTACATATCGATAAGGAACCAATAATATCTATACCACACATGGAAAATAGCCATGGGCTGAACATTTGTGTAACTTCCATCGGCTGAGCTCTTGGAACTTTTGCATATATCTGGCACTTGTCGCATTGCCTTACATAATTAGCAGCATCTCGATTGACGGTCGGCCAATAATACCCATAAATGAGTATTTTTTTGCTAGAATTTATCCCCCTATATGATCGCCACATTCCCCTTCATGAACTTCCTTTAGGACTTGTTTTATTCAATCCTAAACGATACATCAGAGCAGGGGAAAGGAAAAAAACCCTTTATGTACATAACTCCTTCCTGTATAATATATCATGAAGCTTTACGAAGGACTTGTCATTTTTCATTCCTTCATTCGAGAAGAACTCCTTGTAGAAAATAGTCTTTAATAGGAGTTATCCATGACTCGTTCTCAGGCTCTGTCTCGAGTACCCAGTTGATTTCCATCGGGATTATGCTTGGAGCATTTAATACTTTGATTGGAACCAGGCCGGTCTGTTGTGCATCTCGGGAGCTAGTAAATTTTTCCAATGAATCAGCCTCTATGTTTTGATCCTTAGGAATGTGCGTAATATCATAGTACTCAAAGTCAGTCAACAACTCTTGGACTTCGGTAAGGTGCGGAGCAAGTCGTTGTCTTTTAGCTTGGTAATCTCCCCTGACTTGGATACTACCAATTGTGAGTCTTAAAAGATTTCAAGAGACTTTATCCCCAGTTCTCTGGAGAGTTTAAGTCTAGCAATTAGAGCCTCATACTCTACTTCATTTTTTGTTGCAAGGAAATTGAGCTTTGAAGTATTGCAAATTGACCGATCTTCAGGAGTTACAAGTACAATTCCAGCTCTAGAACAATGATAATTGGATGCTCCATCTGCATATAACTTCCACCATATGATAGGGTTTTCATTGCTCTTTGGGAAATCATCCTACGTAGTAAATTCTGCTATAAATTCCATCTGTGCTTAGCCCAATATAGCCCTCTAAGAAAGATAAGTGATGTTAAATTGGCTAAGCTCCATATTCCACTTGAGTAACCTTCCAGACATCTCAGGTCGCTGTAGGACATGTCGTAACAGTTTGTCGGTGTAAACATTGACAGGATGTGCCCGAAATTAAGGGCGGAGCTTTCGTGAAGCAATCAACCAACAGTATGCTGGTTTTTCTATCTTCGGATAGTTCCTTTCAGCTGCCGTTAATCACTTGCTAACATAATAGACTGGACTCTGGATCCAATTCTCTTTGCGAAGCAAAGAGGCACTTATAGTGTGTACCGACAAGGCTAAGTAGATATACAAGTTTTCATGATCTACCGGCTTTGACAAGATGGTAGGTCTCTCTAAGTGATTCACTAAATCTTGGCATGTGTCTTTCTAATTTTGTGTTCATTCAAAATTCCTTTTTCCTCTCCTAATCAAGTCAAAGAAAGGATGCATTTATCGGTAGCTATGGAAATAAATCAGCTTAAAGTGACAACCATCTCATTTAGGCTCTGTACTTATTTGATAGTCTTTGGCGCTTGGATATTGCAAATAGCTTGGATCTTCTTGGGATTAGCTTCGATTTCGCGGGAATTAACATTGAAACCCAAGAACTCTCCTGATGCTACACAATAAGAAACTTTTGAGGGTTAATCTTCATTTCGTAGTATCGGAGGATATCGAACATTTCTACCAGGTCTCTAATGTAGTCATTAGACCATCGTGACTTCATAAGCATATCATACACATGTACCTACATCATTTTTTTAATCAGATCTTTCAACATTTTGTTGCCTAAGCTTTGGTAGGTCACTCTCGCGCTTTTTAGTCCAAACAGCATTACCACATATCGATATAATCCAGCGTGAATAATGAAGCTAGTGTGCTCTTGATCAGGAATGTGCATCGGGATCTGATTATATTCAGAGTATGCAGCCATGAAAGATAGAAATTCATGTCCAGAAGGTGATTCCACCAATTGGTCTACCTTGGAAGGGGAAAGCTGTCTTTGGGGCACGCCTTGTTCAAGTCCGAGTAATTAATGCATGTCCGCCGTTTCCCATTTTCCTTTCTCACAAGTATAGGATTAGATAACCACTTAGAGTAGAGGGCGTCGCCAATAAACTCATTGCCTTTGAGCCTATCCACCTCCTCTTTAAGAGCCACATATCTTTTCGGATCCATGCCACACTTTTTTTGCTTCACCGGGACATGCGTCGGGTCGATATTCAATACATGACTCGCAATGGCAGGCGAGATCCCACACATGTTAGAGTAAGTCGAAGTGAACACATCGAGACTTGCTCAGAGAAATCCAGCAAGTTCTATCATCATTAGGGGACTGAGCTATAATCCAATCTTTAAGGCCCGTGACGGGTCATTGTGGTCTACTATGATGTCAATCATCGGCTCGGTAGGTGTTGCCTCGGTCTCATTAAGCTCCTCCTCGTCATCTCTCGGATCTATGTCTCTATAGAACCAACTGTGGTGCTCGAACAAAAGCTCAGGCACTGGTTGTCAATCTTTAGTGGCTTGTATCTGGACAGACTTGTCCACACCCTTACCTTCCTTTTGTTTTGCATCCCTTAGTTCATCTACATAACAGGCATGCCCGGTCGTCTACTCACCATGACCAGTTCCAACACCATTATCTGTCAGGAACTTCAAAGTCAAACACCATAAGGTAAGAACTTCCCAGAACTTAGCTAGAGCCGGTCGGCCCAGAAAAGCGTTGTATGGAGAGTCAACATCCAAAACAACAAAAGTCAGAATCCACACTCTCATGCGGTCACTTTCTCCCAACTCTACGGGCAATTCAATATAACCAACATCTTCGTTTGCAACAACGCTAAAGCCATGAATGCGAGCTTTAGACAGTTTCAAGTCCTTAGCTTCCATCCCATCTGATCATAAGCATTTTTTTTAAATTATATTTATAGAACTTCCATAATTAACCAATATTCTCCTCACTAAAGCGGAGCTGATCATGGCTGAAATGACTATTGGGTCGAATTTTGGAGACTCCACCTTATCTGCACTCTGTTTCTATACATAATATCATCTGCCATTTAACGTTGCTATTTTGCCGAAGCTCCATCTATTGTACTCGAACAATACTCAAAATTCACATGCTTAACCGCGCTAGCATAGCATTCCATCTCATGCCAATTCTTATCAACCTGATGTGGTCCTCCGATTATTGTAATGATTACCAATCTTCCAACACTTCACGCAGGCTCCCCGGCCCTATGCGGTGCTTGTTGTCGGTTGGGGTCGGATGTCCCCTGCCTGCCATCCTACGAGGTTTTAATAAACTGCTATAAATTTCTTTCTCGAAACAGCTTTTTGATAATATCTTAGAGATACTTGCATTCATTTATGTTATTTCCATAACATTTATGAGACCAAAAATATTTTTCAGTCTGTTTCTGCTTCACTATTAATTCTTTCAGAGGCGACTTTCTATACTACATGGAATTACAGGTAGACAAATAGGTATTATCTAGAGATGTATTCGATGGTATGTAAATATCGTACATTGGAACCATAGGCTTTCCTTTTCTAGAATCGCTTTTTTGTTCTCGGCTTCTATCTCCGCCTTTCTATTTTTGATTCGGTTTGTTCTGGACATTCACTTGAGCATTTCCAGAGCTATCATTAGACTGCTTTACAGCAATATTACTCTGTATTCTCTCTCTACTTGGTCCTACAACATTTTTCTTCTTGGTGGATCCGGCGTCCCCGCTCCTCAAATACTGACCCGCCTTTGCGTAAAAGTGTTCCAATGTTGTAGGTGGCTTGTCAGCTAACCAATTGCCAAAATCAGATTTTAGATAAATCCCCCTTATTATGGCCATAAATATTGCATGGTCATTAAAATTACTGATTTCTATGACAGCTGTATGGATCTCTTCAAGTAATTCTTCAGTGATTCTTCCCAAGCCTAGATCACATTGGATAGGGACATTACATCTTTGGGGTAAGTTACGTGCATATGGAACTGCTCCACAAACCTTGTTGCCAAATCATCAAATCTAGAGATCGACCACGGTGGTAACCTTGTAGACCGCATCGTTATTATTCTAGAGAGAGTAATTGGAAAACATCTATACTTGGTCGCATCATCTGCTCATGTGGAATCCATCAGCCATTCATATCTCATGATGTGCTACCTTTGATCGGTTTTTCCCTCGTAGGCAGGCATTGATGACTTGCTGAACCTCCTTGGATACTCTACATATAGAGCATTGTTGATTAATGGGGCATGGCTTCTTGAGATTCCCTAGTCATCATTGGTCAAACTTTGGCTCTCTCTCACTTACTGTCTAACCATAGTCGACAAGTTCAGTGTTTGGACAATTGGTGCCAAGCAGTGGTCATGGTTTCTAATCACGTGTATGGTCCGGTCGATGTCTATATGCCATTCCACACGTTCTTGGTTCACCATCCTTTCGATGTATACCACGTACATTCACTTCATCGTCATTCTGTTAAAGCAATTGGTCAACACTTAACTGAACTTCATCATCCAAATCGACCGCAACAGCTCCAGTTTGGATCCCAGCATGTATAGGTAAGTTCCTTTCTTTGGAGGATGGATCGATACTGATCCCTATTGAGGGATCGGCACCAATCGGTCTTGGCAAACCATGAAGGTCTGCCTGTTAATGCCTTGAAGCATCTACGCGATATCCTTCAATTCTATGATGCATATGCCTGTGATACTCATCCGATGAACTAGAACTCTCCGATGCTGAGTAAGGGGTAGGATCCTTCCTTGCTTACCTTACTATTGTTGACTGAGTTGATTCATTAGGTTGATATTGGCTTGAATTTGTTGATTCAATTATAGACGGCTATCCACCAGCTCTCTAATCAGATTTTGGAATTTAGCTCTTGTAATGGAATCAACTGCATTCTAGACTTCAACTAGATCAACATTCACATCCATTTGTTGACTGCTTAGGCCTCCTTACTATATGCTAACATTCTTGTTTCCTTCTACATTCTGAAAAGTAGATCTAGTATTCCTCGCCATTGTTGATGGCTTTGCTTAGATTTTTGGAAATCTTAATAGTACAAGCAAATTTCTGGAAGACAACTGTGGATCTCGTTTGGGGGATTCATGCATTCCAGTAGCAACAAAGGAATCCTAATAAGCTGAGAATCAAGGTTCTCAATGAATGCACCAAAATGTTTGCATCAAAAATTGTCATAAACACCGAATAGAAGTTTTTAAAAGTAATCGATGAAGAATATAAAACGATAATAGAGGATAATAACAAAGAAATAACATAAATTGAAATAATAATACGAACATATTGATTTATAGTGGTTCAACGTTGTTTGCCTACATCCACTTTGAACAGGTTTCTTTATCAATTAATTTTACGGACCAAGTACAATAGGGATTGGATGAAAATCCTTAGTTACAAAAGAGTATAAAGCCACTAGCAACCTAAAAGTCCCAAAAATGAACAACCAAACCTATATTTATAGACAAAGATGACCAAATATCTCTCTTAAAATTCGGTAGAAGGACCTTCAAAACCATATAAATCCACAAGAAGCATCGCATAGCCCAATTCCCAAAGTAGAGGGATCGCTTCCGATCCCTACTTTGGTGGAATTTTGGGTTGCAATCCTTATGGTAGCTTCCTCATGCTAAAATATGCTTAGCCTCCAAATTTCATGCCAAGTAGATCGGTAGTACTTGAGTTATTGTTTGATCTTTGCTTTAACATGGGTTGCTTGCTGATTCTAGCCGATCCCTACCAAGGGAAGAATGTCGATCCCTCTGACTTCATCTTCATGAGGTGCAATCCTTAGGGTAGGCTCCCTAGGGTTCCTATAGCTTGTTTATAAAATTTCATATGCGTTGGACTTGTGGCTCTTGAGATATTAACCGATTTCTATTGAAATGCACTCGCTCCTTAAACCATACCGATCCCTATAATGGAAGTTAACTTATGTCGATCCCTCCTATATGTTGAACCATATTTGTAGTTGTAACATTCTACCTTGCATATCTACCAATTCCATTCAACCTTGACTTCCTGCTATTATGTGTACTTGAATTCTAGGCCCCACAATCATCATTTTAGACTCATCGATCTTAAAAATAGTTGAATCTAACTTATGCAATAAGTCCAATGTAGCCGGGTCAAAATGCTGGATAATAGGAATATTCTTTTGAGATGATTTAAAAAAGGCAAGATATAAAAAAATTTATAATATTTTGAAGTTTTATGAATTCTTGCGACTTATGTATATATATGTATATATGTATATAAGGGTGAGTATTATTATAGTGAAGCAATGACTTGTTTTGAAATATAATAAGATTTATTTTGCTATATTTAGATGTTTGATGTGATAATTACTGCCGTCGAGCATTAGTGGATAGTTGTAGTTGATGGCGAGACAATGTTGATCACTTGGTCAACATTGCAGCCATTTGGCAAAGTAAACCACTATAAATTCATGGTAATACATTATCGCTAGATTAATAAATATATTTGAATTTGAAATTAGTATGGTTGTGGCGTTATACAGTTGAATGGGGGCTATATTGTATGATATTTGTGATTTGAATGTATGTTGTGAAGGAGTTTATGATGTGATGCATTGTTAAAAATATGATGAACATGAAATAATAATGATTTAAATAAGTGAAATGAGTAGAAGGGAAAAGATACTGATTATTTTGAAATTGAAAAGAAAGAAGAGATTATAGCTTTTACTAATGTAATTATAATTTTAGATAGAGTGATCTGACTTTATCGAATATTTTTTTGTTAGTTAGGAAATTGCATAAGTAACAACTTTGTAGACCATCCCTTTCCAAAATTTTGAAGTTTGTGAAGGATTATATATGAATTAATATGAATGAAGTTTTCTATCCCCAGATGTAAAATTGGCTAAAACTGATCTGAACTCTTTTGTGATAACTTTTGAATGACTTATCCAGTTTCGATGATTTTTCCCATTTCAAACTTAAAACATAAGCAAGAACTTCTGTCTGAAGTGTTTTGCGAAATTTCAATGTTTTCTAGGCTAAAAATGCAATTTTTATAAGTGGACCTGCATATTTTCTCCATTTCCCTATTTTACTACTTGAAGGAAAACTTTCTTAACATGAGTTATACTTAATACTTTTTCATTTCGAAAGATGTTTTAGAAAACTAAAATGATACCGAATAAGTTTCATTTGGGAAGTTTTTGTAAAAAATTATAATTACTTGGTCAAATCGGGGTTTCAAAAAGTTAGACATGTTTTTCTTAATTGGTTCAAAATTGACACCTTTAGTAAAACCACTATACTTTTAATGTGAACCATACTTTCAAGGTCCGAAAGGTGTTTTCAAAAGGTATTTTATTATGTTACAATTTTGCTTTTAGGAGCATTAAACAATTTTGAGTTTTGACACTCAAATCTTAGATGTAAATTTGCAAATTGAAAATGCAAAGTTTTTTTGTAATACGTGAATACAAAACCTCTTTTCCATATAATGTGCGATCTTATTTAGTTTATATGAGTTGAGATTAGGCACATAAAGACTTATTTGGTTAACTTTTGGACTACTTGCTCTTCCACGCATTAAAAGACTAAATAGCCTGCTTTAAATGATAAAATAAGATATGTTTTTACTTATATATATATATATATATATATATATTGTGGATTATGTGTCGTGTGTCAAATTTGGTTATATATGTTATTTTCGACCATGTTTTGATCGATATATATCTTGTTTATCATATTGTCATTATTCGAAAGTCTCTCCGGACAAAGGAGACTTTTCTGAATTTTTCAAAAGTTTCGAGAGTTATAAAATTTTCATATGATTATATCATATGCGAAGAATAGAAAGTCGTTATGTGAATCTATTTAAAAACATAGCATATGATAAGATGAATTGGAGTGCAGTGCCACATAGAGAATCAAGTAGTTGAGTTTGATAGAAGAGCCTTAAATACGAAGAAAGATAGGCTATGACTTGTGTATGTCGACTTCCCTATAGGAATATGTGAGCACACAATTTTCTTAAAGGGGAAAGTCTGTAACAACCCTACTTTCTACGTTGTATAATAAATAAATTTTTATTAAAATAAAAGTGATTAATTTGATTTGTGATAATAAATATTTAAACTAAAATTTTAATTAATTAAATCTTGTTTAACAAAAGGTTTCATTGTAATAAACTGAATTAAATTAATAAATTATTTTTGAATAATTTGTTGAAATCAAATAAGATGTTTTAATCAGTATAAGATATTTTAAAGTGTAAATGATTTTAAATGTTTTGGAACAGTTTAAAAATAAATTTATTTTGTAATAGTATGATGGATTAATAAATAGCAATAAGCGAGCGTCGAATGAAATAAAATTGTCATTTATCAAGATGTAATTTGTAAAATAAGGTGTGAATCAATTTATAATAGATTGAAATTTATCCAAACATTAAAATTCAAATTTATATACATTGAAAATTATCTAAAATTACATTAAATTGAAATCGAACCCTAGACAATTAAGGCCCAAACCCTATTTCCTTCCCTCCATACTTCTAGAAATTTCCCTTTGCTTCCTTATTAAGCCCGAAACCATTTCATATTATCTTATTTTGCCCTAGTTATCACCAAATTCATTCATGCTAAAATCAGAATTCATAAATATTAAAATAATTCGCGCGTTATCATTGAAGGAAGGAAACTTTGGGAGGAGGTTGCGGCCAGTGATGGGCAATGATGCTGATCGCAACTGATGCATTGCATTAGGGAAAAAGGCACGAGGCGTGAGGTTGGGCGATCTCGATGTGGTGCAGGTTTGGGTCGCGTGATCGATGGGTGGCTAGTATAGACGATTGATGGCGATGATGCTGAGGTCGATGATGATAAGTGTAGGTGGTTGTATAAGAGGAATTACATGTGGAGATGAGTGACTTGAGGTGCTATAGCTGTTTTGGTTGGCTCGTGGAGGGAGGGCTATGAAGTCAAGATTGGAGCAGCGATTGTTGAGGGATGGAGACATGGCTTTAAATGATGGTGATAGTAGGGTGCGATGATGAAGGGCAACGAGTCAGTTGCGGTCATTCTCGCTTGAAATTTCGATGAGTTTTCTCATTCACAACTATGTCGATTTCAATTTAATTGATGTGTACTCCACAGTATATTTACTTGATTTCCTTGATCGATTGGATTGTTGATTCATTGGATGAATTAGTTGTTTGTTGATGATTAATGATTGATGGTGTTTGAATTGGATAAATTGTGTCATGAACGATGGTTTAATTGTTATTCCGATTATTATTATTGTTATATAGTAGATTTACGATGTTTGAGTAGTAATGTAATTAAAGGTTTGCAGATAATTAAATGACATTGTAAATTGTTTGAAATAGAGATAAATAAGTTAAATGATGTAAATTTGAAATAAATAAATTATTTTGGTGATAATCATCAAATTCTAGAAAGAAGTTTTTATTTTTAATATTGGGAGTATTGAATTAATATAAAATTTAAAAGATGAATGGTTTTGGAAAAATATTTATAAGTTAAATAATTTTGACGATATTACGAATGGAAATTATTTTGGAAAATGGTGAATTTTGGGATTTTATAAGATAAAGGAATTTTCAATATTTACATATTCATTTATTTATTAATGATTTTAAAGATATTTAGTGGACATTTATGAAATGATGTTTGAAAACATTTATTTTTAAAGTAACGAGTAATTTGAATTTAATAGAAGACAAATTTATAAAAAGTATTTTGAAGTCATTGCAAGTTGAATACAATTTATTTTAAATATGGGATGGAAATCTTGATTTATGGGGATTTGATACGATAATGAGAAGTGAATATTTGGAAGTAATATATTATTTTCAAAATATAATTTCAGTTTGATGATTAATAGCTTTAAAAGAAGTGTTTGAAAACAAATGAGAATTTTAAATAATGATTTTGAAGTTGTAGATTTGTAGTTGCTAATATTTTTTCGATTGGGGACATTTTTTGGATTTGAGATTTTAAAGGCATTTGGGAAATATAAATTCCATTGAAATATTTTTATATTATTAAAGTGGAAACTGGAAGTGAAAGTATCTTTGAGGTTTTAAAATTTATCGACGAGTTTAAATGAAGGCTTCTTTGAAACCAAATAAATTCCTATGAAATATGGATTTTTGTAATTAGATGTGAGATCAATAATTATTATTTTAAACGAAAATGAAATAAATAGAGGAGATGTTTGTTGAATTAAAATTGAAATGTTTTATTAAAAGAGGATAAAACGATAAAGTGAAATAGATTCAAATAAAAATCTTCATCTCATTAAATACTAACTAAATAATACATTAATGTGTGGCTGATTGTTGATTTGTTTGATATGAACTTGATGAAATAAAATTACCCATTATGTTGAGTGGTAAAGTAATAACATTAAAGATATTGAGTTGAAGGATGATTAAAGTGAGAGTGAATTAATAAGAGAAGTGGAAATTTATTTAATATTGATTAATTGAGGGTGTTGTGTATATAATTGCATTTCATTGGACACTATAGGACGTTCTTGTGGGGTATATTTTTTAGTTAACACAAGTATATTGTCATGTAAATAATTGAAGGCCAAGTATTAAATATTTAGATATCAATAAATTATTCTATTTAGACATGAATATTATTTAAATTTCTAACTTGTGGTGTGAGGTAAATTATATTATTCCTTATTTTATTTTAAAGTGGGTATTTATTATCTTCGCCTTTTAGTGGATCGTGGAATACAAAATCCCTTATGTAGATGTGATAGTTAGAAGTTTGCTAGCCCTATCCAAGCTTGACCGACCATGAGGTAGCTTCCCGATGGTTATAGTGACATGGATCCTTCATCGCATGGTCACAGTCTGTTGCATGGGTTAGTGGGACGAATTTAGAACGATCCGAGGTGGTTAACGATGGGAGCAAGGAAGCGAGGAGAATGAGGAAGCGAGGAACCGAGGAAGCGACGTGTGTTTATGGTGCAACTAAAGACTGGTGAGGATGCTTGAATTTTTTTACGAATATGGTCTTCCTTTGCATCTGAGAAGTTACGAGGCTTTGATCTAGACTGGGTTTTAGCAGTAGCAATAAAAACATCATATATAATAGCAGTAATATCTTATCTACAAAAATATTAAAAGTAAATTAGATGACGTCGCATGTATTCTTAAACTTATTTGATTGGAATCAATAAGGTTCCCATTAGATTTTACATCTCCAACAATCTAAAGGAGACGAGGACATTTTTAAAAAATTTCTAGTGACTATTAGGACCATTATCCCCGTACTATAATCTTGGGGTTTTTTAACAAGTTGTAGTCTGTTAATACTACAAGTATTGATTTTGTTGACAATAACTATATATATAGTTACTGACGTTTCCCAAGTTGTATAGAATATTTTGCAGGATAATATATAGGTTTATATAAGTACAAGATAATCAAGTTTGAAGATTGATAAGTAAAAAGACTAGAAATCAAGATTCAGATATGATTAAGATAATTGAAGACTCATGAGTTTAAAGACAAAGGCATGAAGAGTTCAAAGACTATAGTTTATAGTTAATTTACATTATATTAATTTATTAAAGCCCTTGTATAGCAATTCTCTTTTCTTTGGATACACCCCTATCAAAATATTATTTATATTTATTTTCAAAATATATTTCTACAAATATTTTATAAGAGTTTTATATATATATATATATATATATATATATATATATATATATATATTTAAAAACTATATTTATATAATTTTACAAAATTCCAGAATTTTGAAACACCTTAAAAGTGCTTTGGTTTTCAAAATAAATAAGGGTATGTCGACATATCCTAGACATATGTACCGTTGAAGATGTGCCTTTTGAATTTTGAATAGTTATGATTGACTACAACTCATCGCGAATAGACATGTCCCTTCAAACACTATATAAAGGGGACTGGAAAACAAATTTTTATAACTACTTTCTCTATCTTCTTCTTACTCTAAATTAATATTATATATTTCACAAAATCCACATTCTATTGTCTTCAAATTCATTCAAAAATCAATCTTTACTACTTTCATTCTCTACAATCCACTAAAAGTATTCTCTCATAAGTTTAAAGATCGAAGTGTTATTAAAGGGCTAAAAGGTATTTTGTATCCAAAGTATAACTATTTGTATTTGGAATCAGCCACTCTCTACTACTATTTGTGTAGTTGTGTCTATTGCCTGTTTAAATCAAATGTGTGTACTTATTGCCCGTTCAAATCAAATGGGTGTGTTTTCCATCTAACTAAAGTGGGTGATGTTGTTGCTTGGTTAAATCAAGAGAGTCTACCTATACTTTGAAATGTCAGGAGAGTGTATCTTGTTGCCTCGAAATCAAGATTGTATTCTATTTTGCATGCTACCTGATTAAAGTAGGCATTTGAAAGAAAATCTGAACATATTTTTCCACACGACTAGATGTAGATAGTTTATGAAACTCCTGGTGTCATCTCTCTTACTTTTATTTTGTTTCACTGCATTTATATATATTTGTGACTGCCTACGTATACATATCTATGTTTTGATTTAAATTTTAACAGTCTTTAGAAATATTCTGTATAAGTTATAAAACACTATTCACCACTCTTGCAACGACCCGGCATTTCAAACCATTCGCATCCGCACATGTCGGACTTGAATTGATCAAAATATCAAATTGTTAATTTATATTTGGCAACACTCGGCATACACAGTGGATAAAATCAATCACAGACACAGCGAAAAATAACAATTAGTGGAGGAAAAGATAAATAGTAGTTCATGAAGCTATTAAACAACAGAGTTTGAAATAAAATACAACATAATATCTCAAATACAATGTAGTCTCGAGTACAAGCAAATGACAAGTCTGAACAAAACAACTGGATAGCTGAAAGCTGAACAGATATAGATGGATCTTCAAGTAAACCTCCAAAGCTCCAAAGGTGAGTCTCAAATGCTGTGACACTCGGTCTGACCTGAGCTTAAACCAAAAAACAAAACACTCGAGTCAGGATTAACATTCTTATATTAATAAATTCAACTCAAGTGAAATGTCAACTGAAATACAAGTAATTTAAAGGATGTTTGGGATTTCCATCTCTAAGGATCTGTGGAACTATCTACTATGTAGTAATATATGCTATTATAGTATGTCTATAGTAAAGTAACTATTAAAATAGCGTTAAGGAGTTACCTATATCCCCCATAACACATTTTATATAACGTCGTAGTCTATGCAGATACTATAAACTCCACTCGCCAGTAGGCTATCAAGGAGCATACCATAGGTACGACACAAAACAAACTCGTGGAAGGCGCGATAGGTCATGAGACACAGCACTCGAGGCAATGCCAGGGTAGATATACCTTTGCACTCTCGGACTGGTGGTACGCATAGCAGCTACTACCGCCAACCTCGTGACACACTCCCAAATCAAAGGTGCACACAATCAAATCACAAAAGCAATAGAATGGTAACGATGAAATGTGTTTGATAGAGGGAATGACCCCACTTGGCCTGGTATAGCTCCTATTTTAGCCACATCTAGCTGACTCACAGGAGTCAGGACTACGTAAATATCATATAGAGTCGTTGTCAAACCATCCTACTTTATTCTGGAATCTCCACCACATACACGGTTGTTAAAGTGGTTTTCGGTATTGGCAAAGAGTATGACAATATCCGATCCTGATCTCTTTAACAACCAAACGCTTATTTCACACCGTGGTCATTTCATTTCAAATAATTCATAATTCATATCAAAATATCCTATTCATTTCAAAACTATATCTATTTGATATCATCAATCACTTTATATAATATTCATTTTCAGGATCGTAACATTTTCAAAGATCGTAACACTTCCGAAATCATAACACTTTTGAAATTATAACACTTTGGAAATCATAGCACTTTGAAATCAATAACACTTTCGAAATCGTAACACTTTTGAAAGCATAACACTTCGACTTAAACAGTTTAGATATTGAAAATAGTACATATATAAAATAGTTATAAATTAAAATAGCTTATATAATAAATAATTTATATGTTAAAATAGTTTGTATAATAAACTAATATATATATTAAAGTAGTATATATATTAAAATACTCTATATAATAAAATAGTTTTCTCCAATTTCGCAAATCGATTTAAATCATCTTAAATTCCATTTAAATCAATTCCAGTTTAACCATTTCAATTTAAAGTTCAAAGAATCAAGTTTAAATATTCAAACATTTACAATATAAATTTCATTTATATTTCAACATTTAACTTTATTATCCAGATGCACATGACGGGTCAGATAACCCGAAAGAGAAAGTTCATTCACGAGTTAGGCTTAACACACGAAAGGATCATTAGTAAGGGGAGAGAACATTTTATTCAAATTGGAAAGTATTCACTTAACCATTTTAATAACAATTTATTAAAATCCAATTTATAAATTCAAATCAATATTAAATATTCGATCCCAATTTTGTTTAAAATTGAGAATATTCATTTAATCACTTTTTATCAAATCAAGTTATAAATCATATTTTTCAAAATGCCAAAATAAATAGGTTCACATTAATTCTTATTTTAGTTTAATTATTAACCACTTTAAATTCAAAGTCAACATCAATTTATCTTTCCAACCTTATTATTAAAGTTAAAAAAATCTATTTTTGAAATATTAATATAAATTTATGTAAATACTTAAACATATTATATACTAATTGCATTAAATTTTTATTAAACTAAATCTTATTATTAAATGTATAGATATATATTAAATATTATTTTATGTATTTTTAAAATTAAAATTATAAGAAAATCTTAAATTTTATATTTTTTCAAAATTAACTTATAGATTTAAATTTCCAAAACATATTATTTTAAAAATCTAAATTTTATATTTTATTTTAGAAAATCAATATCTATTAAAACCTATATATTTCATTTCAAACTTTGGAAATTATTTTTAAAAATATAGACCAACGGTGTCCGTGTATAGTTTTATATCCTATGGTCAAGTGATACAGATATTTATCATTTCAATTCACAATTTAAATATCTACGGGTATATATCATTTCAACCCGCAATCCCAAATTCAATTCAATGAAAATTGCTTGGGTTTATCATTTCAACCCATAACGATTTTCTCCTATTCTACAAGATCGTTCGGGGATGTATCATTTCAACGCAAGGGGAATTCTATACTAACAGTGAACTTGCAGAGTGAGAACAAATATGGTAATAATATAACATATCAATAACAGGCATATATTATCAGTGATAAATTAAATAAATATAAACAGCAGGATATGGTGTCATATCTCACAGGTGAGCAATTACAGATAATAGCATATCATATATAGCAATTACAAAATTAACAGTTCAAATTAGTAGCATATTTCAATTTTCATTTCAAATGAAATCAAATTTAATAAATATAAGAATGTTTATCTTCAGTGACTGCTCACCTTTCGAGGCTGGGGAGAATAGATATCACGATAAGCAACGATTTGAATCACGATCTAGACTATCGACCGATCCAACAACAAATCTCATAAGAAGTAAGCTGAACACGGATTTGACGGACAAAGCTGATAGATGAGGAATCGATGAGAAAAGAAAGAAAAAAATCAATCAGTTTGATAGAAATAGAATATATATATATTATTATTTCCTTGAAATTAAATTTTTTATTTAAGGCAAATATTGAAATTAAATATATATATATATAACTAAAAATTATTATTTTAAATTAAAAATCATATGTTAAAATCAAACATATATACATAATATATGTTGAAATAAATACTTATATATATACTTATTTAAATGCAAAATACTTATATATATATATGTATATGTATATGTATATGTATATGTATATGTATATTCATTTTAAAATATTAACCTAACATATCATATATATATATATATATATATAAATATTAGCATAACCTATATATACATATCTACTTTAAACACCTACGATACTCAATGGAAATCATATATCTAAACTAAACTTCCAGTGTGTGTATATATATTAAAACAAATTTTTTTCTTTGAATCAAAATCCAGACTTGCTTTAAAAATCAATTTTCAAAACAACCAGTACAATCCCAGATTTCAGTAAGCTTATACTATATAAAATAAACACTTTCATACTTATAAATAAAACAACATATTATGACCCATAAAATTAAAATAAAATATGTTTATATGAACTATCACATATACTGATAACATCGTAGAAAATACACTAATATATCTACAATACAATAAACAAACTTATACAACTTTTATATATAAAAGAACATATTGTAAAGTAACAAGTTATAAAACTTAGATATACTAACATATTATATACTTTATATAAACTAACAGATGATGCAGACTAACACGTTATAATTCATGGCATATGCAAACTAACATATTATTGTATATAATACTAATACATATATAAACTTATCAATATAATCTACATAACTTATATATGGACTCGACAAAGTCATTTATGCATATATAAACTTATATATACGGACAACAGCTATGCATCACTTATATAAATAACCAACAGAATTTATAAAAATAAACTTAAATATACCATATACAAACTTATATACATACCAATATATACAAGCATGTAGGATGATATGGTTGGGCTGTCGGCGTTGATTGGCTGCTCGAGTTGGAAGGGTGTGGAAGCGGAGAGGGCTATGCTAGGTTGGGTCGGCTTTTGATGGTGGTTTGGGGCACGGGTGTAGGAGGAGGAGGAGCTTTGGATGCAGGGAAGGCTTTGGGAAGGAGGTCGGAGGGGAAGAAGGCCGAGCTAGGTGGAAGGAACGGTAGGATGAAGGATAAGATGGTGGGGGAGAAGAGAGGATAAAGGACGGTTCGGGGAAGGGTGTGGCTGCAAGGTTGCGGCAGGGGTGGAGGGAAGTGTGAAGGGTTTTGGGGTGGAAGCGGCGAGATGCGCTGGAGAGTGGAGCAAGGTAGGATGCGTGTAAACATGGCTGCGCACGGTGACATAGGTGGAAGGCTATAGGGTCTGGGGTTTGGTTGCCGTGATGGTTACATGGCTCGGTTGGGGATGCCATGGGAAAGCACGCAGGAGAGAGAGAGGTGGATGAAAGGGTAACGAGCAGGCATGGTGAAGATTTGGAAGGTCTGGGGTTTGCAAAGGAATGGGAGGAAGAACAGGGAAAGGAGCAGGAAAGTTTGCAAGCAGAATATGAAACTAAATATGCAATTATGATTTCGTTCACAATGACAGAGAAAATGAAACTAACCATAGAATTTTGAAACCAATTAAAACCAAAGGTCATGACTGTTGAAATCTGGAATACCAATAGTTAATGGTTATTAGTGTTACCTGATGGACAAACGTCTAGACACAAAATGCCCAAATAACTCAAATACAGAATCGATACGGAAATCATTGCACTGATTCCACAGCATACCAGACCCCGAAATATACAAATGAGTATACTGCGAAGATCAACATGATGAGATGATCACAACGGTACACGGATATCCGTGGTACGATCATCCTATCAAAAGTCGATATCCGGCACCGAAAATGTTGCTAAAACGCCGAAAATAAGATAACTGAAGTAATAGCAATCCAAATTTGATGAAACGAAATATGACATCTCACTCAGAAGATGATTTACAAATTTATTATATAAAAATATTCAGGTTTGAAAAATATTTTATTATCATCAAGCATTAACTGATTTTAAATTGAAATAAAATTACACAATAAAATAAACTTCCATATTTTCTAATGAAAATTTACCATTTGCTATGTTTAAATAGATGTATTCCAAATATTAAATTTTTATTTCCAAATTCAGTTATTTTAAATTTCACAAGGTTTCAGTTAATTACGTTAAAACCGTTGAAATATATGGGTCGTTACAACTCTACTAGTGTAAAGTACCCTTAAGGACTGTTCACACTAGTATAATTTATACTACACCGTTTTACACATTTGATATCAGAGCCTTAAGTTTTCAAAAACTCATTATTTGATTTTTGAAAAGTATAAATAGCTATTAACGCCGGTAGTACATTTTTTAACACTTCTGAAGAAAAACGAAGTTGTAAAATCCTTCTGTTACACTCAAATAGATTAGGAACCAATAATATTGAAAGTCGCTTGATTATTTGAAAGTGTACAAAGTAAATTTGCAGGAATATGTATGCTATATGGCACAACGTGAATAGATACCTGATAACCATACATCACAAATCAAGAAGGACAAATGGAACTAAATAGTGGATGCTTAAGACATATATCTGAAAATTTGGAGACCTTAAGGACGTCATTTACAAAGATGGAGGAACGGTTAACTTTGGAGCTAACTCAAAAGGATATGTCATCGACAACGTTGGTAACTTTAAAACTCTTATTGTTTCTAATGCTTTGCTAGTTAGGAATTTAAAACAATCTGTATAGTATTAGTCACTTACGTGATAAAGTTTTCAAAATAAAATTTGAAAATAAAATTTTCCACATCAAGGATAATGGGTCTAGAATTATTTTTGAAGGAGTTAGGAAATGTAATATTTACATTTTGAGAATGAATGTGTCCGACGATAATCTCTATCTTTTGGCCAAATCTAGCGACCCTTAGATTTTGCACAAACGATTTGGTCATTTAAATTATTTCAAACGTTTATCCAAAGTAATCAGATATGAACTTGTTAGAGGACTTTAAAAGATGAGTTTTAGTGTTAATAACCTATGTGATGCTTGTCAACGTGGAAAAATTCACAAAAGTTCATTTAAATCAAAAAACATGAGTTCGACTACACATCCCTTAGAACTTCTTCACGTGGACCTTTTTGGACCATCATAAGTACAATCAATTAAGCATAGTAGGTATGTTTTTGTACTAGTAGATGATTTTTCAAGATAAATTTAGACAATATTTCTAAAACACAAGAGTGAAGCATTTAAAATGTTTATAATTTTCACCACGAAAATTCAAAACTAAAAGTCAAATAAAATTAAAATAATAAGGAGTGATCATTGAGAAGAATTCGAGAACGAAAATTTTAAACTTTTGTAATAAGAAAAGAACTACACATAACTTTTCTTTTTCTAGAACTCCTCAACAAAATGGAGTTGTAGAACATAAAAATAGAACTATAAAAGAATGCGCTAGGTTATGCTAAATGATAGTGATTTACCTAAAAAATTCTGGACTGAAGCAGTTGGTATGGCACGTTGTATTCTGAATAGAATTTTAATAAGACCATTAACCAAGAAAACATCTTATGAATTATTTTTTAACAAAAAGCCAAAAGTATCTTATTTTAAAGTTTTTTGGCTGTAAATGTTTTATACTACATACAAAAGATAATTTAGACAAATTTGACGCTAAATCAGATAAAAAAATATTTATTGGTTATTCAAATAGAAGTAACACCTACAGAGTTCTTAATATTAGAACTAACACTATTGAAGAAACTTTACATGTTTCATTTGATGAAAATCTTTAAGTAACTAAGATTAGTAATGATGAGGAAGAAAATTTTAATTCTAGTGAGAATAATGAAATTACAAATAATGAAACTACTAAAAAATAATAATACTGATAATTCATATTCAAATAAAAGAACGAAATTTTTGAAAGAATCAACCTAAGGGATATATTCTAGAAAGTATAGAATCAGTTACAAAAACGAGAAATCAACTAAATAAGATGAGTAATGTAGCGTTTATTTAAAATAACGAGCCCAAAATCCTAAAGAACCAACATTAGATGACTTATGGATTCTTGCCATGTAAGAAGAAATGAATCAATTCACTCGAAATAATGTTTTCAGTTCCACAAAAAATGAATATATAATTGGAACTAAGTGGGTTTATAGAAATAAATTGAATAGACAAGGAAAATTCATAAGATATAAAGCACTTTTAGTTGCAGAAGGATACAACAAAGAAGAAGGAACAGACTATGATGAAAATCTTTACTATTGTAGCCAGATTAGAAGCCATAAGAATTGTACTAGATTTTGCAAACCATAATAATTTTAATTATTTCAAATGGATGTTAAAATTGCATTTTTAAATAGTTTATAAAAGAAGATGTACATATTGAATAACCTCCACTTTTTGAAGAAGAAAAACTCTTTAATTGGGTTTGCAAATTAAAAATGGCATTATATGGTTTAAATAAGTACCTGGATGTTGGAATTAAAGACTTAAATCATATTTAATGTAATCTAGTTTTGAAATAGGTAAAGTAGATACTATGTTATTTATAAAAAAAGTTAACAATGATATTCAACTTATACAAATGTGTAACGTCCCACCTTATCATATGCTTTAAATTGACGATAAACCACACACGTCAGACTTAAACCATACAAAAGAGCAGATTGTTATGGGGTAAATAAGAAAAAAACAGGGAAAGAAAAAACAAAATAGAATCTTGCAGCGGAACGATAAAATATAATAATCAAATATACAGTTCATGAAGCTGTTTTATAAACATTTGATTATATTTATACAATACATATCAGAGTTGCACATACCAGTGAATAATAATCAATGCAGCGGAATACAGTGTGTAGTGGAACAAAATAATATAATAATAATGAAATCTTCGTTTTCGTCCTCCAGAAATGAAGTCCTCGATTCCTAAAATGCTCGGACTGACCCGAGCGAATTAAAAAGACAAAACACTCGAGTCAGAACTAAAAGATCATATGTAAGTTAAATTAACTGAAATAAATATGAGTGAAACAGCGGCAGAGATGTTTACAGGATTTGACATCTCTTATCCGGTGTCTAACGTGAGTGCATTAACCTAAGAGATGTTCGGGATTCACATCTCCTAAGGATCCGTTAAACTATTTACTATGTAGTAAAATTTCGCTATTAAAATAATGTCTATAGTAAAATAAACTTACTTTTAAATAGCGTTAAGGCTTTACATTTTCCACCTTAACAAATTTATATATTCCCATAGTCCATATAATACCATAATCTCCCCCGTACTGGACGTCGTCAGAAGGCACTCCATAGGTATGGTACAAAACCAAAATCGTATAAGGCGCGCTAGGGTAGGTGACATGGCACAACTAGGCAACGACGGGATAGATATACCAATTGCTATCCGGACTGGTGGTAATGCATAGCCGCAGCTACCGCCCACCTCGAGCCACACACTTAAATATAAAAAATCAAAAGTGGCCACCGAATCAATCCAAAAGTCAAAGTAATATCAAAGGGATGTGTCTGATCAAAGGTGCTACCTCATTGGCCCGAGAATCGCTCCTATTTTAGCCACCTTATGCCAACGCACGGGAGTCGGGTCCACGTATTTACCTCAAAGGAAACGCCGCCACCATCCTACTTCATTCTGGAATCTCCACCTCGTACATGGTTGTTAAAGTGGTTTTCGGAGTTGGCAGAGAGTATGACAACTTCCGATCCCGGTCTCTTTAACAACCAAACGTTATTATAACACCGCGGTCTTTCAAAATAGTTATACTTTAAAACAAGAATATAATATCCCTTTCAAAACCATATAAATACGATATCATTTCTATCTTTAAAACACCAAATCAATATGATATCATTTTTATTTTTAAATATATCCCTTTTTCCAAAATCATAATATTTTCAAATATATATATCTTAAACCCCATAGCTTTGAAACAAGATTTCTAATACTTAAATGGTTTAAATATTAAACCACTTTCTGGTGATTCCTTGGTTCTTGACACGGATGGAACGCATGCGCAAGCTAATTCTGTTATTCTAGCTGATTCTGCCTGGGATCGATCTTTTATTTACTCTTCTGGCGTTGACTGTTATGATCCTTCTCTTGCTGTACTTTTTCGCCCCTATTTTGGTCTTCTTGGAGGTGGAACTCTGATTTCTACCCGTGTAGTTGAGAGCGATTGTGTTTCTTCCTCTTCTGAGGAGAACTAGTCTAGTAACTTATATCTAGTAGATGTGACATGTCTGTCATACTCCTGTGCTGTATTTTTATTTCTTTCTTTCTTAGTTGCTAAGGTGCTTCTACCTTACTCCTGTACTTCAAACTTTATTACGTTCGTAATAAAAGTGGTCGGTCCACTATAAAACCGTCGGCCTTGCCAAAAAAAAATATTAAACCACTTTATATAATAAAATAGCTTTTTTAAATTTCACAAATAAATTCCAAATATAGGTTTAAATTCCCAAATAAACCATTTCAATTTCCATATATTTCAAAGCTTTAAATATTCTACCATTTCAAATGAATTCTATGATAATTTCATATATATCAAATTCAATTACTATTATCTACATTTGAAATGTTACCTAATAAATCAAATATCATTTAAGCAAAACCTTCAAACTCCAAATAACATGATATTCTTTCAATTTAATTAACTTGATAATATTCATTAAATCGACTTGATATTCATTTAAGTCTTCTAAACCAAAATCAAGTTATAAAAATCATACCTTTTAAAATCTCAAATTTATTTAAATTTCAAATCAATTTTATTCGAGGATAATGCTTAAATATTTTAATTCAATCAAATTCGTATTTATCTCTCAACCTTAATTTTATTTAAATCATTATAAACTCTATAAGTAAAATTTAAATAAATACTCAACCATATAATATCTTAATAAAATCAACTTTTATTATTCAACTTCTTTTATACTTTAAACCAACTTTATACATAGCTTAAAACCAAGAAATAAATTATACATATAAAATAACATTTATAATTATCCAAATCAATATCTCATAAACCGTACATTTCCTTACAAAACCATAGAAATCATTTTAAATTATTATATATATATATAGACCATGGTGTCTGTATAAAATTTTCTATCCTATGGTCAAGTGATACGGATATTTATCATTTCAATCCGCAATTTAAAAATAAAAAAGCGGTTGTATATCATTTCAAACCGCAATCCTGAATCAAAATAAATGCAAAACAACTTGCAGAGTATGATGATATAAATAAAATATCCATTCATCCATCATAAAATCATACATCCATCACAAACATTATATAAAACAATCAATCAATTTCAATATATAACTGATAATATATAACAGGTAATTAACTAACACTTATATTCAAAATAAATTAAATAACGAAATAAATGCAATTAACTGAGATGAAGAATAAAACTATGCCAAACAGTCATAAATAAATTTCTAATCATATCGAAAATTAATTTAACAAATATAAGAAATTTTAGAAGTTGTGAGTGGGTTAAAACACTCACCTTTTGAATTTAAATTGAATTTAAATCCAATTTAAACCCAAAAATTGGACAGTCTCCAAATTTGTCCAAACTAGCGTCAAAAGATCCGGAATTTCAATACGATCCTAACAAAAAAAATCGTGCATGAAACGGATATCGTATGTGAAAGTTGTTCGAGTTAAACAAGTTGAAATCAACATTAATTTAAAACAAAATAAAAACAACTCACCTACAAACAAAACAGCCACGTCATCACCTTGATGCGCTCTCCCATGTGCCACGTTCGAAACCGAAACAGATTCACAGCATCTCACCCCCTTATGACCGACCATTGACCACTAACATCACCCACCTCCGGCAGCCTATTGCTACGCCGTCCACCGTCGTTGTCTTCCCCGCGATGTGACACCCCCAACGACCCTACTCCGGTCATCTCCTCCTCTAGAAACAAGCAGCCGCCGCCATATAAGATTAAACCCTAATCGAATTTTTCTGCTCGATCCTACCATTAACTTGCTCCGAAACCCACATGGATCGACTCCCCTCAGTCCCCTCTACAATACCCAGAAAGGATTTGATGATCCGTCGCAGTTGATCGGAGCGCGACGGACGGCCGAAACTTCTTTCTAAATTTTCAAATAAACGGAACCCAGATCGAAAAACGGACTGCAGATCCGACTTGCCCTCTTCGAGAGCTTCGAAATATATTTTTTCTGAATTTTTCTGAGGAGTTTGGATTTTGAAGTTGATTTTTGAATTGAAATTTGAATTGGATAAATTAGGGTTTACAGCCATTGAGGAAGAAGTGCACAGAAGTTTCTGTACGTATAGAAATGACTGCTAGGGTTTATAACAGGGTATTTATAGACAAGGTTGAAAAAGAATGGACCGGATCAAATGGATGTACGCGCTGGACGAAATATGGACCGAAAAGCCCGTTTCGACTCCGGAACGAAATTGGGCAACCCATATATCAAAATAGATGTTTTAAAATATTTTAAACGCGATGGAATAGGTTTCATGTCCAAATTCCATCGTATGAAGAAGTTATGCTAAAATCAATATTTTCAAATTGATTTCAATTGATTTCAATTGATCGATTTCAAGGCGTTTCGGGTCCATACGATCAAATGACAAGTCAGATCGATACAAAACTTGAAATCCTACAATAATTCACCGTTACGGATCCGATGAAACTTGTTTCGTCGAAATCCGAGTCAGTGGCCAAAATGGCTATTTTTACACTAATTAAATAAATTTATAATTAATTGATTAAATCCAATTTTAAATTTTTACATTCTAAAATTGACAATTTTATAACCTTTATATTTCTCAAACGTATACAATGATTTAAACAAATTTAAATGTCAATTTAGAGAAGATTAATTTATAAATTTCAATATAAATCCTCAATTTCATTAAATTCAAAATTATAAATAAAATTTCCAATAATTCTATTAAATTCACTTTTCATTCTATTATTTAATTCGTCGCTATCAAAAGGATGCAATTTACATTGATTCACGATTGTTTACATTTATTTTCTTAGATTTCATCTACATTTCCATTCATGCAATATTTTAATATTAAATTTTCATTTTAATTGCAATAAATCATATTATCGTAATTTAAATTCAAATAAATAAATAAATGTTGATTCCCATTCTTATTATTCAAACAATCATTATCCTATAAACATATTTAACACTTAGTTACGTTTCATTACACTGATACTTCTATATACATCTTAGATTTGTATAAATGATTATATTTCAAAATGTGAAATCTTGTCTATTATACATATTAATTAAGGTTTTAAAACCAATTAATAAAATTTCCTTAGTCCAATCCTTTTTACCATATCAGTTATTATCCAATAAACAAAGATAACATTTGTTTATCCTTTATTACAGTAGTACGCTCAAATTTTCATCTTTCCTATTATTTGACTACTCTACTTCCATTTTATTATTTCTATCAATATACACGCTAATTGCGATAACATTCTAAATCAATTCATTTATTTGGGTTCATACTTCCCACTGTATCGATTACTACATAATGAATAAATTCACAATTCCATTTATTTCATTATTACACTAACACCTTCCGTTACAATTCTTAAATACTTCTGCTTTTATTCAATTACCGTTACTATATTATTATTATTCCATTAGCTAATTAAGTAATTACATTAATACATCTTTATTTCCATTCCTTAAATTTACCATTAAGTTTATGTTCTATTCGACTAATAATCATAACACTGAATAAAATTTATGTTATTCCCAAATGTAACAGTTACAACAAATTAATAGGACAATTGAATAATAACTTACGATCGTTACTATTTCTTTGATTCATTAATTACAATTAATATCCTCAATAAATTCATTTACCTGGTCTCATGCATTCTATTACACCAATTTCCAGCTTATAAATAAATTTTACATTACAATTTTAAATTTGCATTCACTATTTCCGTTATTATATGTAACATATCGATTTTATCGGGATCCGAAGGTCGGCATTCTTACGTCCACTGTATCAAATGTCGCATAATCGAATGCCGTAAAATCGAACTGTTATGGTTAAAGAAGAAGAGGTAGAGGAAAAAGGTAGAAGAAAACAGGAAGAAAGAAAGAAGAAACAACAGAAAATAATATCAGAATCTCACATATCGCAGCGGAACAACATATAATAGATAAATGAATAATCTTTAAATCAAGGAACTATATCAGTTATCACATTACATTATCATCAGAGTGTACAACAATAATATACATCACAACTGGACAATGGATAGTTATACAAACATGTCCTTACAAGTGAATTTACAGCGGAAAGATAATGTCATATACAAATAATACGTCTCGCCATCCAGCTCGCCACTTGAGCTCCATAGCACTTCTGAATCCAGAATGACCTGATAACCTGACTCTAGACTGCCCGTGTGAAAAATTATGGGCACCCAGAGTTTAGGAAGAGAACAATAAACTCCAGGTCAGTCATGGGACTGGTGTGAGAACTCAAAACAGTTATTTATCTTTAAAACAACAACAACAAGGGAAGTGAAAAATATCCGCAATGCTTTTGGAAAATGAAACTACCATAAGGCCTCCCCGCACACACACAATGCAAACGCAGAATTGGAGGAGATTTCTCCTTATGATAGTCAAAGATGCTTACTACGCAAAACTAATCATTTTTGATATTATTATTAGTGCATAGTGATGAAAGAATTTCGAAAATAGAATATTAATCTTAGCCAGCATAGACATTCCGAACTATGCCTACTATAGCTACCATCCAAACAGTGGGGCGCCACCATAAGTGAATGGCAGGTAATACAACTAAAACCATACAATGCTCGTATTGTTTCTTTGGATTTCCAACAAATGGTCGGGCTAAGGAACTTCCTACTGCCACATGGAATTGCCTCTGGCAGGACGTCCCGAGAACCTAACCGGATCTCTGCCAACACAAGGCCGGGTTACCTCTGTAACTAGGTAACTACTACTCGAGTATGCCACTACCCCGTCCTTTGGGACCTTTATCCGAGGGCCCTCTATCACCAAGCAACAACCATACAGAAAATGAGATTGGAGCGACCACATAGGTTAAGCATCAGGGCTCCATACCTGACACCACCCTTTTCTAGAAGGAAATGACATACCCTAAAGGGAGCGACCCTCATAACCTTGCCGCATATTCCTGTTTCGACCATTTCCAGGGTGTGAGGTCTAACGAAGTCTCGTCCACAAAGCTACGATTTTTCACAAAGCCACGCTTTGATCAACAAATGATCAATAAATAATCATCACACAGCAACGCTCAGCATGCCACATTACCAAATTGGGAATATATCGCTGATAACCTTCAACTACGAAACCTCTTAACTCGTACATTTCAAAGAAGGGTGTTAAGCTAAGAGAATAAATTCTTCGCCACCAACAGAGATGTATTTGAAAGAAATCTTCTTTATATCTCAAAATGTAATGTCAGACACGTAACCATACAAGTCTGTTCCGGGTTTGAACAGAACTGAAGGCACTTCAAAAGAAGCCCTTGCAATCCGGGTATTCACAATCTCGATCGAATTTCCCATCACAAAGGAAATCTCCATACCGTTGCTAACGGTGCAGAGACAATCGATAGGTCATCCTATCGTTTTCACAAATACCCGGTCTTCACCACCGGTCTTCAATGCTATCCATTACGTCATATCACTATGCGGAATGGGTAATCTGAGTAACGAGCGCAATAATTTAAAAATAAGTGTAGCATTCAATCACAACCAATTCACAACAAATAGCCATTAAAGGGTCAATATTGATAGTCGGTTATTTAACTATCCATCAATATTCACGACATCACCCGATTTCAAATAATCTTCCCAATTATTTATTTCCAAAATATCTTTATAAGATATAATTTCCACACTTTCAACCATTTGAAAAACAAATTTCAAATCACTTTTCACCTTTACAACTTTCATTTCAAAATGGTTCTTTTAAACCAATCAAATAAATCCTTACCGATTTATTAAATTTACGTTCCAAATACGTAAATTTATTTCCACACTTTTGAAAATAAATCAATGTTTATTTTTAAAACAAATTTCCCTTATAAATTTCCATTGTGAATTTACATTTCCAAATATTCACCTTTTATACGATTTTTCAAATCGATTTCAATTATTCACTTTCAATTTATCTTTAAAAGATATAATCTCAAAACAATCACTTCATGTTGGAAAACTTTTCCATACTTATTCAATAATAAGTAATTCACAAATCTATTTATTTTCAATATCTGGAAAATATTCAATATACTTAAATCCAAATTAAGTATATATTTTATTCTTTAAGGAAAACGTCCTCTTAAACACATTTATTTGAGTCAAAACGAACGTTGCGTAAAACATCGTTACGACAACCCAAAATCACTAGTATAGGGATTCGAAATTAAGATGGTATATAAATCCCAATACGATACAAAACTTTTCCTTTCAGAAATCATTTACTATAACAACAGTGTTATAGTCTACAATTTCCTTCTATTTCTCGAAAACGTCTATTTCAACAATAAATGTTGAAATCTACGGTTTCGATACTTAATACATTTTAAAAATATTTTTGAATCGTTTTAATTTCTATTTAAAATATCACTTTCCCAAAATATTTCTTTAATATATTATTCACTGTCCAAAATCGTGAATATACTTCCTTTACCAAATTCATCTTTTCTACATGTTTTATTTAAAGGATTATTCACTGTCCAAAATCGTGAATATACTTCCTCTAATAAGCTATAATAATTAAACTTATTGAAATAAGTCGATTTCGGATTTATAGAACAACGTTTATAAATTCCATTTATACTTTATAACAACTTCAACTTATAAAATCACTTTATTAACAAATTCTATCCATATTCCATTTACACGCCAAAATCCAATTTATAAGTTAATTACTTATAAATCTTTTATTTTACAAAAATGTATTCATTTTATAACTTCACAATTTATAAATCTATAGATTTCATCCACTAATGAAATCCATTTACACTTCATTTTAACACTTATAAAAACTCGTTTTATAATTCCAATATTTTAATTTATAAATATCAATTTTATAAATCTTTTATATAAATCATTTATAATAATTCAAAAATCCCAATTTAAACCATTTTATAAATTAATCAACTACTTATTTCAAAAATCATATTTCGGTTATATTTCACAAAAATCATAATTTTTATAACATAAAAATTTCAACGTTTATTAATTTAAAATGAATCAGTTCCAAAATTTAATTTTATTATGAATTCTCAACTTAAATTTTCAAAAATCAAATTTTATTTATTTTCGGCATCTAACGATACCAAAAATATATTCGGCTAAAATTTAGCATTTAACGATTTCAATCACAAAGATAATCACGCAGATTATAAATAGATCAACACACAACATTGAAAAAGAATTCAATCATTTGAGGAATTCAGTTGGATACCTCCAACCTGTTTCCCTGCATCTAAGGATGTTAGCACGATACCAATTCCGCTTCAAGACGGAATATCACGGTAAATGGGATTTATAAAATATTTTCCGCTATTATGCGGCGCAATAGGGTCTCACCCGCTATATAATGCGGGAAAATCAACTCCAAATACATATATAATACCAATTCCATACAAGTTGGAATTATCGCGGTATATGTTTTTAATAAATAACATCCTCTTAATATACGGCGTATAGGGTCTATTTCAATACAACAGATAATAACTATCATTCAATCATACAATCAAGCAATTTTAAATCTAACTATTTAAAATTTAAATCGAAACAATTCGATTGAGTGAGAAGTTCTCACCTTGAGTTTCCGATAACAGTTGTAGCGGTTTATTTCGAATAAAATTAAACGTGCGTTTAATTTTACCCAAAATTATCACTAGCTCTAAACGACTCCAAACCAGCTCCATTGCGTAGTGCTCGTCAAAACGAAGCCAACGCAATTTGTTTCGTGCATTTTCGACCTCGCATGCAAAAGTTATCAATTTTTAAAGGTCACACGATTTTAAATATAAATAAATATACAATTTCTTTTATTAATAACCTAGCTATAAAATCTAGCCGTTGATCATGCTCGATGCAATCCAGGCTGCCGAATGCATTTCTTCCATCTTCGTTCCAGGTTACAAGATCGTGACCGAACCCAACATCGTGCAAAAAAACCCTAATTGCCGCTCGACCATCGACCATCGATCATCTCTACAACGATCAGGAGATGCCATGACAAAGCCCACGTCGAGCTCTACCTTCAGCCAGAGAAGCTTGAAGCTCGGCCCAATATTGGCCTCGGTTTTCATGCACAAACGCACGACCCTCCAACTCCAATTGCTGTCAATCCACTTCGTTGTTTTCGATCTCCACCATTGAAGTCGTAGATCTCGAGACGATCTACAACATTGTAGTTGATAACTTCTCGTAATTGCTGATGGATTTAAAGAAAATGGAGGAAGAACGAAAACAAATTTTGGCCAATGTTTTTCTTAGAGGTGGCGGCCGAACCCTAGGGCTATGATGTTGCAAAAGTGAATTTGTTGAGTCCTTTTATAGAAAATTCTCAACTATTCACTCGAAATTTTCCAAACTTCAAACGAAGCGTGCCGGCTATCGTTTCTAGTGTTTACCCCACTTATGAACACAATGGAACGTATTTCGGAAGCTAATTTGGCCGTATGTGCGAGTTACGGAAATAAACAATCA
This sequence comes from Allium cepa, assembly GCA_030765085.1. Classification (NCBI taxonomy): domain Eukaryota; kingdom Viridiplantae; phylum Streptophyta; class Magnoliopsida; order Asparagales; family Amaryllidaceae; genus Allium; species Allium cepa. The sequence continues at coordinate 975,771,255 of CM060935.1, forward strand.
AATTTAAATTAAACCGATTAAAACAATTTCTATGCATTTTTGCTTGCCCCGGACAAACCGTAAATCCGATTGACATGAAATTTGAAATATTATAATAATATAACATTACGGATCCGACGAAACTAGTTTCGTCGAAATCCGAGACTGTTTGAAAAATGACTATTTTCACTAGTCGGTTAAAATTAAAATATTCAATTTTCACAAATTAACTTTTAATTCAATTTTAAAAGTTCACAAATATTGTTCTAACTCCAATATGATTTAATATAACTTTATAAATCATTTTTAATCACATTAAACCCAATTTCCAATTATTTCAGGAATTTCAAATATTAAATTGTCGATTTAATTATCCAATTAAATCCAGATATTTGAAAAATAAATTATCCGACTTATAAATTTTACTTGTTGATATTTAAAATCAATTAAATATCTGAATTTCAAATGACAGAAATTCTGGGTCGTTACAAACTTCCCTCTTAAAAGAATTTCGTCCTCGAAATTACCAAGTAAGAAAAAGTTTTGAAATCCATTAACTTTTCAAAACAAACCGTTCAAATTTGATTTACAAATCTCTTAAGTGTTTAAATTTTCCAAAAATTCAATAGTTAAACTTCTTACAAAACTTCACTAATATTTTTCAAATCCATATATAGTTATCTTTTCAAAATCAACTATATCGTTTAACCTTTAACTTCAAGTCAAAACTTAGTTTTCACAAAATTTTCCTAAAATTTCCCGAAAATTTTCTAATGCCTTAAATTTTTAGAAAATTTCGCCATAACCTCCTTTGTACGGAGGAGCTTTTACAATATCACAATAGATATAAATATATATACATCAACCCACACGGTCGGAAAACAGAAAAACAGTTCATATTTCCTATTTTTATTGCGTAGGCATACCTTTTTAACATTTTTAAGCAAAGCAGTTATTTATTTAGCATTTTGCACAACCAACTCCCGCTAACGGTAGCCCTGGTACCTGTACTTACTCAATATAAACACGTAAGTGACATATATAAGAAGTTATTAACATTTTACTCTTTGAAACAACTACAACACATGCATATTAAAAGAAATTCATACTAAACAAGGTTTATAAACAACTTATATGATTTCAACATTACTTGTAATTGTTTACAGCCAATTTATATACAACGACATTCAATTATTCATTTTCAATTAGTTTACATTCACTAATTTACATTCACATTTGGTTCACTTTCAATTCAAACCAATTTTCATTCAATTTAAATTTACTTAACTTCCAATTTGAATTTAATTGCTTTAGCTTTCAATTTTATTCATTCAATTGCATATGAATTTTTATTCAATCAATTAACAATAATCTAACAACCAATGTATATCCAATACAACTAAATTTATTCACTTTACATTCAACATTCATATTCACTTTGTTTACCTTTAATTTGGTTTAACATTCAATAAGCCTTAAGTGAATCAACACTTATATCCATTATTCCATATCAATTTACTTACATTCGATTGATTTATATTCAATTCATTAGTTCAATTACTAATATATTTTACAAATAAAGTTGAATCTCCTTTATATAACTCGAATTCATATTCATTCAATTAACTTCATTATTTTACTTCGATACCAAAATCAACTTTATTCAACATCACTTAAGTTATATTCCTTTTAGAAATCATTTGTTTAATCTTAACTAAAATTTCCATTTCAGCAACATACCTAAACCAGTTAAAATCCAATTCAAATTCCAACTTCAAAGTAAATTCTATTTAACTTTTACCAAAGTCAATTTTTCATCCCTTATTCAGATTCATACCTCGTTTTGCTTAACAAAGTTGTTTAACCATTTTAATAATTGGTTTTACTTACATCTACACATTTAATAAGTTATACAACTTATTATTCGACTTCCAAATTCGATTTAATTTATTTAACTTCCTTTAGTTAAATTTCACATCATATATTTTATCATACTAATTCAAATTTATTTCAACTTTACCAAAGCTAAAATCTTTATTATCTCATATTTTAAGTTCAAAACTTGATAACTTATATTTATCAATTTCAACTTGGATTTCAATTTCAAATCTGTTTATCACAACAAAATTCAATTTCAATTTACTATGGTAGCACATCCATCACACAGAAACTCGAAAATGATACTGATGATGCTGCAGTCATCACCCTTATTATTCCCCAGCAACAGTAGTCAATCCAATGCTTTAAATTCTTTCAAAATTTTCTTTTATTTATAAAATCACATTTATAAATCTTGCTTATATAATTTCACTATTTCCCTTTACTTATACCAGATTATTCCACAATTGTAAATCATTTTAATTATAATTCTATACTTATACAATTGTTGCTTTTATATAATTTATTCTTTCACAATTGTTGTTTTTATTCAGATTATTCGAACAACTTTGATTCACTTATATATTTTCTTACATTTTCAAAAATCAAACAATTCAATTTTACATATATTTTGATAATTCTGAAAAATTATTCCTTTATATATAAAATATAATCGAGGTAAAATTATTTCATTTACCCAATTTAAAATGATACTATGTCGGTTTATCTCGTTTAAGAGTTTAGAAACCCCTATCAACGACAGTTAGCTAGACTGCATCGACCATAATCTATAAACAATCAACCGATAAGTCAACACAATACAATACAATTTTATATTCACTAATAAATACGTGCTCATATCTATTATTACACTTAAATTCATTCTAGAGTACTGCTGACTCTATCTCTAATGAGTAATCCCTTAACAGAGCCAAGGTTGTCACTTAACCATACGCTCTGATACCACATTGTAACAAATCGATTTTATCAGGATACGAAGGTCGGCGTTCTTATGTCCACTGTATCAAATGCCGCATAATCGAATGCCGAAAAATCGAACTGTTATGGTTAAAGAAGAAGAGGTAGAAGAAAAAGGTAGAAGAAGACAGGAAGAAAGAAAGAAGAAAAAACAGAAAAAAATATCAGAATCTCACAAATCGCAGCGGAACAACATATAATAGATAAATGAATAATCTTTAAATCAAGGAACTATATCAGTTATTACATTACATTATCATCAGAGTGTATAACAACAATATACATCACAACTGGACAATGAACAGTTATACAAACATGTCCTTACAAGTGAGTTTACAGCGGAAAGATAATATCATATACAAATAATACGTCTCGCCATCCAGCTCGTCACTTGAGCTCCATAGCACTTCTGAATCTAGAATGACCTGATAACCTGACTCTAGACTGCCCGTGTGAAAAATTATGGGCACCCAGATTTTAGGAAGAGAACAATAAACTCCAGGTCAGTCATGGGACTGGTGTGAGAACTCAAAACAGTTATTTATCTTTAAAACAACAACAACAAGGGAAGTGAAAAATATCCACAATGCTTTTGGAAAATGAAACTGCCATAAGGCCTCCCCGCACACACACAATGCAAACGCAGAATTGGAGGAGATTTCTCCTTATGATAGTCAAAGATGCTTACTACACAAAACTAATCATTTTTTATATTAATATTAGTGCATAGTGATGAAAGAATTTCGAAAATAGAATATTAAACTTAGCCAGCATAGACATTCTAAACTATGCCTACTATAGCTACCACCCAAACAGTGGGGCGCCACCATAAGTGAATGGCAGGTAATACAACTAAAACCGTACAAGGCTCGTACTGTTTCTTTGGATTTCCAACAAATGGTCAGGCTAAGGAACTTCCTACTGCCACATGGGATCGCCTTTGGCGGGACGCCCCGAGAACCTCACCGGATCTCTGCCAACACAAGGCCGGGTTACCTCTGTAACTAGGTAACTACAACTCGAGTATGCCACTCCCCGGTCCTTTGGGACCTTTATCCGAGGGCCCTCTATCACCAAGCAACAACCATACAGAAAATGAGATTGGAGCAACCACATAGGTTAAGCATCAGGGCTCCATACCTGACACCACCATTTTCCAGAAGGAAATGACATACCCTAAAGGGAGTGACCCTCATAACCTTGCCGCATATTCCTGTTTCGACCATTTTCGAGATGTGAGGTCTGACGATATCTCGTACAAAAAGCTACGCTTTTTCACAAAGCCACGCTTTGATCAACAAATGATCAATAAATAATCATCACACAGCAACACTCAGCATGCAACGTTACCAAATTGGGAATATATCGCTGATAACCTTCAACTACGAAACCTCTTAACTCGTACGTTTCAGAGAAGGGTGTTAAGCTAAGAGAATAAATTCTTCGCCACCAACAGAGATGTATTTGAAAGAAATCTGCTTTATATCTCAAAATGTAATGTCAGACACGTAACCATACAAGTCTGTTCTGGGTTCGAACAGAACTGAAGGCACTTCAAAAGCAGCCCTTGCAATCCGGGTATTCACAATCTCGATCGAATTTCCCATCACAAAGGAAATCTCCATACCGTAGCTAACGGTGCAGAGACAATCGATAGGTCATCCTATCGTTTTCACAAATACCCGGTCTTCACCACCGGTCTTCAATGCTATCCATTACATCGTATCACTATGCGGAATGGGTAATCCGAATAACGAGCGCAATAATTTAAAAATAAGTGTAGCATTCAGTCTCAACCAATTCACAACATATAGCCATTAAAGGGTCAATATTGATAGTCGGTTATTTAACTATCCATCAATATTCACGACATCACCCGATTTCAAATAATCTTCCCAATTATTTATTTCCAAAATATCTTTATAAGATATAATTTCCAAACTTTCAACCATTTGAAAAACAAATTTCAAATCACTTTTCACCTTTACAATTTTCATTTCAAAATGGTTCGTTTAAACCAATCAAATAAATCCTTACCAATTTATTAAATTTACGTTCGAAATCCGTAAATTTATTTCCACACTTTTGAAAATAAATCAATGTTTATTTTTAAAACAAATTTCCCTTATAAATTTCCATTATGAATTTACATTTCCAAATATTCATTTTTTATATGATTTTTCAAATCGATTTCAATTATTCACTTTCAATTTATCTTTAAAAGATATATTCTCAAAACATTCACTTCATGTTGGAAAACTTTTCCATACTGATTCAATAATAAGTAATTCAAAAATCTATTTATTTTCAATATCTGGAAAATATTCAATATACTTAAATCCAAATTAAGTGTATATTTTATTCTTTAAGGAAAACGTCCTCTTAAACACATTTATTTGATTCAAAACGAACGTTGCGTAAAACATCGTTACGACAACCCAAAATCACTAGTATAGGGCTTCGAAATTAAGATGATATATAGATCCCAATACTATACAAAACTTTTCCTTTCGGAAATCATTTACTATAACAACAGTGTTATAGTCCACCATTTCCTTCTATTTCTCGAAAACGTCTATTTCAATAATAAATATTGAAATCTATGGTTTCGATACTTAATACATTTTAAAAATATTTTTGAACCGTTTTAATTTCTATTTAAAATATCACTTTCCCAAAATATTTCTTTAATATATTATTCACTGTCCAAAATCGTGAATATACTTCCTTTACCAAATTCATCTTTTCTACAAGTTTTATTTAAAGGATTGTTCACTGTCCAAAATCGTGAATATACTTCCTTTAATAGCTATAATAATTAAACTTATTGAAATAAGTCAATTTCGGATTTATAAAACAATGTTTATAAATTCCATTTATACTTTATAACAACTTCAACTTATAAAATCACTTTATTAACAAATTCTATCCATATCTCATTTACACGCCAAAATCCAATTTATAAGTTAATTACTTATAAATCTTTTATTTTACAATAATCTATTCATTTTATAACTTCACAATTTATAAATCTATAGATTTCATCCACTTATGAAATCCATTTACACTTCATTTTAACACTTATAAAAACTCGTTTTATAATTCCAATATTTTAATTTATAAATATCAATTTTATAAATCTTTTATATAAATCATTTATAATAATTCAAAAATCCCAATTTAAACCATTTTATAAATTAATCAACTACTTATTTCAAAAATCACATTTCGGTTACATTTCACAAAAATCATAATTTTTATAACATAAAAATTTCAACGTTTATTTATTTAAAATGAATCACTTCCAAAATTTAATTTTATTATGAATTCTCAACTTAAATTTTCAAAAATCAAATTTTATTTATTTTCGGCATCTAACGATACCAAAAATATATTCGGCTAAAATTTAGCCTTTAACGATTTCAATCACAAAAATAATCACGTAGATTATAAATAGATCCACACACAACATTGAAACGAATTCAATCATTTGAGGAATTCAGTTGGATCCCTCCAACCTGTTTCCACGCATCCAAAGATGTTAGCACAATACCAATTACGCTTCAAGACGCAATATCGCGGTATATGGGATTTATAAAATATTATCCGCTATTAAGCGTCATAATAGGGTCTCATCCGCTATATAATACGGGAAAATCAACTCCAAATACATATATAATACCAATTCCATACAAGTTGGAATTATCACGGTATATGTTTTTAATAAATAACATCCGCTTAATATACGGCGTATAGGGTCTATTTCAATACAACAGATAATAACTATCATCCAATCACACAATCAACAAATCTTAAATCTAACTATTTAAAATTTAAATCGAAACAATTCGATTGAGTGAGAAGTTCTCCCCTTGAGTTTCCGATAATAGTTGTAGCGGTTTATTTCGAATAAAATTAAACGTGCGTTTAATTTTGCCCGAAATTATCACTAGTTCCAAACGACTCCAAACCAGCTCCATTGCGTAGTGCTTGTCAAAACAAAGCCAACACAATTTGTTTAGTGTGTTTTCGACCTCGTATGCAAAAGTTATCTATTTTTTAAGGTCACACGATTTTAAATATAAATAGATATACAATTTCTTTTATTAATAATCTAGCTATCAAATCTGGCCGTTGATAATGCTCGATGCAATCCAGGCCGCCGAACACATTTCTTCCATCTACGTTCCAGGTTACAAGATCGCGACCGAACCCAACATCGTGCAAAAAAACCCTAATTGTCGCTCGACCATCGACCATCGATCATCTCTACAACGATCAGGAGATGCCACGACAAAGCCCACGTCGAGCTCTACCTTCGGCCAGAGAAGCTTGAAGCTTGGCCCAATATTGGCCTCGGTTTTTGTGCGCGAACGCACGACCTTCCAACTCCAATTGTCGTCAATCCACTTTGTTGTTTTCGATCTCCACCGTTGAAGTCGTAGATCTCGAGACGATCTACAACATTGCAGTTGATAACTTCTCGTAATTGCTGATGGATTTAAAGAAAATGGAGGAAGAACGAGAACAAATTTCGGCCATTTCTTTTCTTAGAGGTGGCGGCCGAACCCTAGGGTTGTGATGTTGCAAAAGTGAATTTGTTGAGTCCTTTTATAGAAAATTCTCAAATTACTATTCACTCGAAATTTTCCAAACTCCAAACGAAGCGTGCCGACTGGCGTTTCTAGGGTTTACCCCATGTTCCGGACACAATGGAATGTGTTTCGTAAGCTAATTTGGTCGTATGTGTGAGTTACGGAAATAAACGATCAAATTTAAATTAAACCGATTAAATCAATTTCTATGCGTTTTGGCTTGCCCCGGACAAACCGTAAATCCGATTGACACGAAATTTGAAATCTTACAATAATATAACGTTATGGATCTCTAGTTTCGTCGAAATCCGAGACTGTTTGAAAAATGACTATTTTCACTAGTCGATTAAATATTAAAATATTCAATTTTCACAAATTAACTTTTAATTCAATTTTAAAAGTTCAAAAACATTGTTCTAACTCCAATATGATTTAATATAACTTTATAAATCATTTTTAATCACATTAAAACCAATTTCCAATTATTTCAAGAATTTCAAATATTAAATTGTCGATTTAATTATTCAATTAAATCCAGATATTCGAAAAATAAATTATCCGACTTATAAATTTTACTTGTTGATATTTAAAATCAATTAAATATCTGAATTTCAAATGACAGAAATTCTGGGTCGTTACATTATATTAATTGAATTCCATTCTAGTTAATATTTTTATCAATGATTCACTAATTCAACATTTCCATTTGTTGCTTATATTAAACTTATAACCAAGTAAGACAATTTACATTATTTTCAATTAATTGCAATTTTATTCTAAATTGTAAATTTTAATTACAATTGCTGCTTCTAATTTCTAACATTGTATCACACCCCCATAAGTGTAACATTTATTTAATTTTACAAAAATTTATTTCCAATTCCATCCACAAATTAAACATGTAACTTATAGTAATTGTTTACATGCCAAGGTTACACTTAAGTTTATCCAGCTTCAACCAATTATTATAATTACCTACATAATACCGAATTCATTCAATTACTATAAATTATATACAAATCTTTAAATTTACACCACTTTTACGCTTATTTACTTATTTTAATTTTATACACAAGTGCACAATTTACGCTATTTCACCTTTATTGATTTTACTTCAATTGTCAACAATTGGTTGCTGTAATTCATTCTTAAACTTTTGTTTCGACATAAATTATAACATTTTATTTCTTTCTAAATTTAATTACAAAATTTAATTAAATTAACCAAATTTATTATCGAAATTTACAGGTCGTTACACTCTCCCCCACTCAAAACTTTTCGTCCCCGAAAAGGAAAAAGAAGGGACAAGAAGAATTAAGAAATCAATATATCTTATTCAAGACATTAATTTTATAAACAATCAAATTTGCCAAATTAGTTACTTTAAATAAAATATACAAGTTTACAATCATTATATCTTTTATACTTAAATCAATAAAGTTTGGAAAATATTTTCAAAAAATTTCTAAGTCTAAAATTTACAGAAAATTTGGGCAGAGTCTCCTTTGTACGGGGAGGCTCGGGAGAAAATACAATACCAAATATAACAATATATAACATATATTTTCCAAAATAATATATATATCCCAACACGGGAAAACAAAATAACAATGCTATAAACCGTAGTCCAAAAACGTACCTATTTGTCGAGCAATTAACGCTCAATTATGAACCCAAAAGCAGTAGCAATTGTTTCCATAACCTGTATTTCACTTATATAATCCAAAAGAGTTAATAACTATAAACAAATGAAATATTTAAGGTTGTTTCAACTACAAACAAACAATTCGATACAATCAACAGTCATTTGCAACAAAGCATACAATCACATAAAATCTACAAAAATCAATCATTCATTCATATCAACAAAACGAATAGTTGTTCGGGTTCAAAACTTTAAATTGTCCAGAATGAAAAATAAACTATCAAGTGCATCATTTACTCAACAGTCTTAGATGAAACAAAATAGATTATTAATACGTCCAAACAAATTTAAAGTATCCTTACCCAAACAACCATAACCAAAACAAACAAAAACTCCAAACAATAATTAAGTTTATTCTTATCAATTTCATTTCATCCTATTTGTTGTTTGATTTCCTTTTTATTTATATAATGATTTATCTTTTAGTTCACATTTATTTCTTGCAAATTTTCATTTTATTTATTCATATCAAATAGTTTTCTTTTTATTTCATTACATTCTTTCATTTACTACTTAATTTCATTTACTAACAGTATTCATCTTTCTACCTATTTTTATTATAAATAACTTCAACATTTACTTAAGTTTACTATCATTTCTTTATAACCTTCCAATTATATTTAATTACTTGCCTTTCAGTCATACTTAAGTTTATAACATTAAATTCTTATTTATAACAGCAAATTCATTGAATAGTTTCATTACCTTAAGTTTTACTTGTAAGATTTCCCATTAATTTTATTATTAACATTGTAACTTTTATTATATGGTAAGTTATATATATGCTAAAGAATGCCATTGAAAATTATACAAGTTTATCTCATTTTTTCAATTAATTCTGATGTTCAATAATTTCATCTTTTGTTTTATAGATTACAGTTTCAACTTTCTTTTTAATTCTATTTATACTTAGCATTAAATCTTTATTTCAATTAGAGGTTTCAATTATTAGTTACCTACGTTCCAATTTACTAAAATAATTGAAACTATTAATTAATGGAAACTTAAGAACTAAATACCGGGTTAAATTTTAAATCATTTTAAAATAATAGATAAATGTATACACTTACACTTTATATATCCAATTAAAATTTAAACAATTTAAAATTTTATATCTTTTTATCACCATAAATCTGTAGTAAAACTACTACAGTGGCCTTCCCACTTCGAAACTCGAAAATGAATGTCGATGATGCGGCCGCCATCACCGAAATTATTTTCCAGCGACAGAGAGGGAAGTACAGAGCTTATCACTTTCCAAAGTTTCTTCACAACAATTCTTTCAAATCATATTGAAATATTTATATCAGAAAATATTTCTAAATAATATTATTATTATATATCAAAATCATTCAAAAGAAATTTTCAAAACCCCGGAATTTTCGTTCCAAATTCCCAATTTCCTTTTTTTTATTTTCAAACTCATTTGAACTATTATTTATAAATTTTATTACCTAACAACCAATCTACTGCAACCAAATATATATATATATCATAAAAAAATTATATACAGAGAAAATATAACAGGCAAAATTATTTCATTCACCTATATTTCAAAACAAATATTATGTCGGTCTGTCCTATTAAGTGTTTAGAAATCCCTATTGATGTCAAAGCGTCCCATGCACCAACCAGAATTTATAAATACAAAACGGAACAGATTATCACAATATAAAACCTTTTTATAACACTAACAAATACGCTCTCTCATATATATACGCTCAACGACTCCCATAGAGTATTAGTACGCTATTAATAAAGAGTCAGACCCAACAAAGCTAAGGTTTATCGCTAAAGCAAAGCTCTGATACCAGATGTAACGTCCCACCTTATCGTATGCTTTAAATCAACGATAAAACACACACGTCAGACTTAAACCATACAAAAGAGGGATTGTTATGGGGTAAATAAGAAAAAAACAGGGAAAGAAAAAAACAAAATAGAATCTTGCTGCGGAACGATAAAATATAATAATCAAATATACTGTTCATGAAGCTGTTTTATAAACATTTGATTATATTTGTACGATACATATCAGAGTTGTACACACCAGTGAATAATAATCAATGCAGCAGAATACAGTGCGTAGTGGAACAAAATAATATAATAATAATGAAATCTTTGTCTTCGTCCTTCAGAAATAAAGTCCTCGATTCCTGAAATGCTCGGACTGACCCGAGCGAATTGAAAAGACAAAACACTCAAGTCGGAACTAAAAGATCTTGTGTAAGTTAAATCAACTGAAATAAATATGAGTGAAATGGCGTTAGAGATGTTTACAGGATTTGACATCTCTTATCTTGTGTCTAACGTGAGTGCGGTAACTTAAGAGATGTTCGGGATTCACATCTCCTAAGGATCCGTTAAATTATTTACTATGTAGTAATATTTCGCTATTATAATAATGTCTATATTAAAATAAACTTACTTTTAAATAGCGTTAAGGCTTTACATTTTCTACCTTAACACATTTATATATTCACATAGTCTATACAGTACCGTAATCTCCCCCGTACTGGGCGTCGTCAGAGGGCACTGCATAGGTTTGGTACAAAACCAAAATCGTATAAGGCGTGCCAGTGCAACAACCCGCATATTTTACGATTGAATGTTTAAATATTTTATTTAAATGTTTTATCGTTAGTCGGATTTTAGTCCGAAAAGTTACTTTTTGCATACGGTCGAATTAGGACTCGGAACCCCTTCCTTTGTGTTCAAAACTCCATTTGCAATCTTTTTGAGTATAAACTTTGATATGTTTGGAGCTAGTGGAATTTTGCCACTTTTTCACTTTGGACTTTGAGTTTGGTTTAGCCCATTAGCCTGAACTATTAATTCTAACTCAACCCCCTTCTCTTCATAATTTTACTTTCATTTCCTAACACTAAAGCTTCATCAAAAATGGAGGTAGGAATGGGAAATTAAAACTCCAAGCTCAAGTTCATTTGCAAATCCAACATCTAACTCCAAATTCAAAGAGAAGCCATTGATTCTTCCGTGCTTTCAAGCTTCTTCTTCATTGATCTTGTGTAAAGGTGAGATTTTTATCTCACATCTTTGTCTATAACTATCTTTGATTGTTAGGTATGAATTCCTAACACTTATTCATGTGCATTTGCTATTGATTTGGATTGAATTGGTGAAAAATCCCAATTTTTAGTGTTTTGGGTTCAAATCTTTAAAAATCCAATCTTTGATGTTTGAACACATTTTTGATGATGAATCGAGGAGCCAATAGGACCGGGTAGCCGATAGGCATAATCCCCTAGCATTCGTGCTCGATCGGTTGCAAATTGAGTTAGTTTTGAGCTTCAAAACCCTTAGGTCGCTCGGCCTGCACATGAAGAAGTCTCGACCCGCAATTAGGTCGCACCCCGCTTTGGTCGCATCAATTTGAGTTGCTCGGCCTTAGGTCGTAACCCATTGGTTGTTAGGTCGCACCACTTCATTAAGTCACTCAACATTGGTTAGGTCGGCCTGCATTTAGGTCGCACCCCTTTAGGTCGCGTGGAGCTAGGTCGTCACTCGGCCTTGTTTAGTCGTTAGGTCGCACTCCCCATAGGTCGCTGGCCTACTCTCCTTCTACCTCTTAGGTCGTTGCAACCACTAGGCCGCTCGGCCATTTATGCCCTTAGTGCCTTAAGTCGCTCGGCCTTCTCCTGCTCCTTAGGTCGCGCCATGCTAGGTCGTCCCCACTTAAGTCGCTCGGCCTACTTGCACTGGTCGCACATCTGTTAGGTCGCGCTATACCTTAGGTCGCTTAGCCTATTAGGTCGTTCCAACCCATAAGTCGCTCGGCCTTGTTTCTCCCTTAGGTCGTAACTCCCTAGGTCGCTCGGCTTGTTTTCTGGTTAGGTCACGCGTTCGTCCATTAAGTCGCTCTGCTGCTTAGGCCGCGCCACGCTAGGTCGCGCCGTGTTGAGTCGCTAGGATATTTCCATTTTGATGAATTTGGAATCGAATTCTTTGGATTTTTATTCACGTCTTCGAATGTGAATTTCTTTGGTTTATTGTTTCTACGGTCATTTTTGTGATTTTTCATTTTAAAAATATACAAACCTTTACCTCATTCGTACGAGAAATCTAATTAAACGGCTTAGTAAAACAAGTGCCATGAAACGCTTGCGTTTACTTTGCCAGTTAATTCTTGAACTTGTTCGACTGAATCTTTTGTGACGATTTTCTAGTGGAAATCTACAATTTGTTCGTAAATATTTGAGTTAAGCTAGTGGTTATGGGACATAAAGCTAAGATTTTATATTTACTAGCTTATTGTAATTGACACTTCTTGATGATCGATTGATGATCATTTTTGTGATTTAGACTAGAAAATGTGCAATGTCTCTTTGTCTACGAGGGAGACTAAACCCGTTTCTGTGGAGCTTCGGCTCAATTTGGTAGGTAGCGACCCATGGTCTTTGGGCCGTTTTGTGGAGCTTCGACTCAAAATTAATGGTTATCAACCATGGAATAGCGTTCCATTTTGTGATACACGTGTTGGTGAGTTTTCATGATCTCGTTTTGTGATAGGCCTCCCCCCTTTTTGTGATTTCTGGATTTCCATTGATGATTTCTAGAATTTGTGTTTCACCGATTTTCATGATTTACATTGATATGTGTTATCAATATTTGTGCGTTGGTGAATTTGCGTGTCATTAACTTTTGTGATTGGCATTGATATTATTGTCAATATTCATGATTTTGGTGAATGAAAATATAGAGTATGACATTCCTTTTGATCTTTAAGAAGATTCTTGTGACATTGATTAATCCCTAGTTGATTTTTAATTGCCTACTTTTCACAGTATGGCTTTATGGTTATCATATGTTCTTGTCATATCTCTTATTCTATATCATTTCATCTGATATTTATAGCTTGACTGATCTGTTTATTATTTTCTTATTAAATAATACTCAAGTCAGACCGAGATGTTACAGGTGCTTCTTCTTGCCTTCATATTTGGGATTATCATCCTGCCCTTTTGCTAACTGCTTATATTAGTGGTTTATTTTGTTGTATACATTTGAGATATAGACTCATTTATGTAACCATATTCTTTTTCCTAGCACTCGTAGCTATTCTTTTGTGATATTGTGGGTCTTTTATGACCACTACTCTGATGTACACTTTCATGTGTTATATTCATATCTTTTTCCGCCTTTATGATATGGATATCTGTGACTGAGTTGTGTTATGTTTATTTCTATGTTTTTTTCCGAAGATATTATAGCCACTATGTAGTAGCTTTGAGTTTGTGTTGGTATGTCGGATTTCTTTCATGTTATTCTATCTGACATATCGGTACTCGCACAAAGCAATTATACAGATGGTCGCTCCTCAAAAGCCTTATTCTCCGTGCTAGTTGACGGCATTACACCGTAGTGTCCTTTCTAGCATGGGTATAGAGGTGGGGCGTCACAGCTTGGTATCAAAGCCAAACTTTGGAACAATGTAGAATAATCTAGCAAGGATCATCGTCCTAAGTCCATCTTAGAAGTCGTGCTTTACGATTGAATTCGAGTCTTCGTACTGATTCATCCTATTTTCTTTATGATTCCTTGTTTTATCTATCAAGGACTGCTTGATATTCATTTTGTGAATAACCTTTTTCTTCTTCCTTCTTCTTTCTTAAGGAAGAGAAATGGTTAGACCAGGTCGTCCCAACGCCGGTCAATCTCGTGTTACTCCCCAAGATGGAGTATTTATGACTGCCCAGCAGCTTCTTGATCTCGTAAAGAATGCTCAGGCAGCGGGTTCTAATCCGGAATCTACTCACCCTAAGTTTGGATTTGCACGTTTGTGCAACGATTATACCAATTTGGGTGGGAAGCCATTCAAAGGATCTGAAACTATTATTGAAGTTCAGGCTTGGCTAAGATCATGCGATCAAATCTTTTCTCGTATGAACCTTATTGATCTTCACCTAGTTCAGGTGGCTTCTAGCATGCTCCAAGAAAGAGCATTAGTGTAACGACCCGTAAATTTTCGATAATTAAAATAGCTAATTTAATAAGATTTCGTGATTTAGTGTTAGAAAAAAATTGTAAGTCGTTTGGAATAATAATAACTAGAATGAAATGCAACAAAATTTTATCTAAGCTAATTATTTATGAATTGAATGAAACCCCAAATCAATTGAAATAATATGTAGTCAAAGGTAATTGAATGAATTTGTATTGTATAGGTAATTGTGACGCTTGTTTGCAAATAATAAAGTTACAAAAAATTAAAAGTTAACGGTGATAATTATTTAAGTTACTTATTCATTAAGTTAGTCGAATTGAATTTCTGAACCAATTGCAATTGAAATGAAAGTTTATATATTAGTTGAGTGCATTATCTCTAACTGTAGTTAAATAATAATGTGGAATTAATTTGATGTAATATAGTAAATCGACTGATAATGAAATTTTTATTTAAAAATCCAATATTGAAATCCGTCAAATATTGAACAATTAAATTGTTTAAATTTAATATTTGGAATTTACTGAATAATTGAATAGCGAGAATTGAATAACTGTTTTAATGAAAATGGTTGTTCTATAATTTGAATTTGTTAAATTTTATAAGTTCGTTTGAATATTTCAAAAGATAGTGATTTAAGAATAATCAATTTGTTTAAATTTAATATTACAAATGTTTGAATAATTAAATTCCGAATTTGATATGATTAATTTGATATCGAAATTTAATATATGAAAATAGAGTGAATAATTGAAATTTGATTTAATAGGATTCAAATTGGTTTCCAAAGTGAATATAAGTTATATCGGGATTATAATAGAGTTAATAAGTTTTTAAAATTAGAATCTATGGGATAATAGAATAACGGGTTTAATATGATTAAAAATGATTTGTAAAATTTTATTTTATCATATTTAAGTTAGAATGATGTTGTAGAACTTTTAAAATCGAATTAAAAGTAAATCTGCGAAAATTGAATATTTTAATATTTAATTATCGACTGAAAAATAGCCAATTTTCGAACAGTCTCAGAATTGGACGAATCTAGTTCCATTGGATCCGTAATTGTTTGTTACTATTGGATTTAAATTTTCGTAGCAATCGGAGTTTTCGTTTGACCGTGGCAGCTCGAAACGCATCGAAATTGTTTTAATATTAATTTGACAAGTTAAAATAGTCATTTTTCAAACAGTCTCGGATTTCGACGAAACTAGTTTCATCAGATCCATAATATGATATTATTGTAAGGTTTCAAATTTCGTGTCAATCGGATTTACCGTTTGTCCAGGGCAAGCCAAAACGCATAGAAATTTGTTTAATCGGTTTAATTTAAAATTGATCGTTTATTGCCATAACTCGCACAGGCGATGGAATTAGCTTCCGAAACCTTTTCCATTGTGTCCGGAACACAGGGTAAACCCTAGAAACGCCAGCCGGCACGCTTCGATTGGAGTTCGGAAAAATTCGGGTGAATAGTGTTTTGTGAAATTTTCTATATAAGGACGATTATATTCTCATTTGCAAACAAGTAAACAAACCCTAGGATTTCTATCTGCAGCCGCCACTTCAATATTTCAATGGTCAGAAAATTTCGATCTTCTTCCCCAATCATCTCAAGATCCATTGACATCTAGCAAAAAGCTTCAACTAGAAAAGTGTAGAGCACCTCCTCCTCTCGAAATCCAACAGCTGTGATGAAAATTGAGTGTACGGATCGACGGCAATCGTCATCCAAAGACCGTACGTTCGAATGCATGGTTCGAGGCCATGTCTTGACCAAGCTCAACGCTATTCTCGGTGATGGTGGAGCATGTGACGAGCTTCAATGTGGTGGTGGTTGATCGGCTTCGAAGTGATGGTATGGGGCGCGATAATTGGAGAGGAGGTGGCGGCTATGGGTGTTGTACGTGAGTTTTTCACGTTTGGAGAAGAAGCTACTGCACGGCCCAGAATTTAGGGCAAAGAATTGAACGGCCCAGATTAGAAGTAGGTTTAAAAATAAAACAAAATGTTGATTTATTTATATTGTAATTCGTATAAACTTCTAAACGCCATAACTTTTTCATACGAGGTCGAAAACGCACGAAACTTTTTGCGTTGGCTTCGTTTTGTCGAGCACTATGCTATGGAGCTGGATTGGAGTTGTTTGGATCTAGTTTGAATTTCGGATGAAATTAAACGCGCGTTTAATTTTATTCGAAATAAAAACGCTGGAACTACATTGAAATCAAGGTGAGTGTTTATAACGCTCACAACGTACCGAATATCTTTATGCTAGTTAAGATTAATATTATGAAGTGATATGAATTTATTTGTCATTGTTTGATAAAATTTAATTGTCATATAGATTGTTATTTGAATTAACCGTTGAAAATTTAATTGACGGTTAAATTGAAATTAAAATTGAATTGCAATTAAATTACCTGACATTGATAAATATGAAATTGTCATGAATTGTATTGTCTATTAGATGATGTATTTCGATGGATGCTATTGGTTGATACTTAAATGTTTGGATGTTTATTTGCTTATATATATATCATGTTATGCATACATATGACACTGTGATTTGATTTAAGTGATATATATTCATCCCTGAGATTTAATTGAAATAACCGATCACTTGGCCATAGGATAGAAAATTATATACGGACACCGGATTGGCTAAATTAATAATTTTTAAAATCGTCGATTTGAAATTTATTTAAATGTTTTGATTTAAAAGTTATAAATAGAAATCAATTTATAGAAATCGAATTTATCGGAAAATTGAGTTTGGAATGTTGAAATAAATTTTGGTTAAAGGAAATTGTTAAATAATTTAAGTTGAGACTTTGAGATTAAAAATCGGGATATGATTGAATTTCGAAAATTTATTTGTTTTAAAGATTGAACATTATTTCGAGCTTTGAGTATTACTAAGTAAAAGTGACATAAAAATGATATTTTGAAATTGAGCTTGAAATTGAATCATATTTGAAATTTGGATTTAAATTTGAATATTGAAGGATAATTTTGTTAAGTGTTATAAATTGATATTTTGAAAATCAAGCTCCAAATCGATATAAATTGAAATTGAATTAATTGAAGGTGAATGTAAAATTGAATTGATTTGAAGTCAAAGTAGACATTGATTTGAATTGAAATCGAAATTGAATCGGTAGAATGGAAATTGAAATTGATTTGAATTGGGAAGTTATAATTGAAATGGACTGGTTTTGGAAATTGAAATTGATTTGAATTGGGAAGTTATAATTGAAATGGACTGGTTTTGAAGCTGTTTTATTTTGTTTTCCAAATTACTCTGTTATATAAACCATTTTTGAATACTTGAACTATTTTAATCTATTTTAAATCTACTTAACCCAATTTAAATTATTTTAAACTAATTTATCTATTTTAAATCCATTTTAAGATTTTAAGTATTTTAACTATTTTAATTATTTAAAACTACTTTTAAACTACTTAAAACTATTTTCTAAAATTCTAAACTGGTCAATAAGGTGAAATGTTTATATTTAAATCTTGAATTTAAATACGAATTGGGTTAAATGAAGTTGCAACCTAAATTGAAATTCGAAATGATTTTGAAATCGGAATGAGATATTGATGCGAAATGATTTTTGAAACGAAATCTTACATTTGAAAAGATACGATGACATTTGAAATGGATTTGATTTTTGAAGCGAATATGATATTTTGATATCAATTATGAATCGATTTGAAATGTAAAAGAGCCACCGGTGTAATAATACGTAGTTATTAAAGAGACCGAGATCGGATATGGACATACTCTCTGTCGATACCGAAAACCACTTTAATAACTATTATACGCGGAGTGTTGATCCAGAATGAAGTGGATGGTTTGGTGAACGCGTTGATTGAAGAAAGAGAATGATATTGGATGACCCCGGACATGACTAAAACAGGAGCCGCGCCGGGCCATTGAGGTTCGCCACCTCTAGAGGACACACTTCTTCGATACCATATCTATTACATTTGTGATTCAATTTGGGTGCACCCCTTGATTTAGGAGTGTTGTTTCACGGTGTTGGGGTAGCTGCTGGCTATGCTCAACATCAGTCCGGATCACGCAACTACTAGTATCCTAGTTGGTATCGCCTCATGTATCTTGTTATACTGATTATCCTATTCGCCACCACTACGTTTTGTTTTGTATTATACCTATGGGGTACCCTCTGATAACCACTAGTTTACGGTGGGGCTTACGGTGCTGTATAGACTATGGCATTATAAAAATGTGTTAAGGGGGATTATGGTAACGCCTTAACGCTATTTTGATACTTTATATTACTGATAGGCATTATCTACTTAGTGTACATTACTACATAGTAGATAGTTTAACGGACCCTTAAGAGATGGAAAATCTCGTAACATCTCTTGAGTTATTGCACGCACGTTGACACTGGATATGAGATGTCAAACCCCGTAAAGATCTCTGACTTCGTTACACTTATATTTATTTACGATTGATTTAACTTTCATGAGGATATTTTAGTCCTGAATCGAGTGTTTTGTCTTTTCATTACGCTCGGGTCAGTCCTGAGTTTTTCATATTTTTGAAGATCTATTCTGGAGGGTGAAGATGAAGATTTGGTATACTATTACTATTATTACCCCTGCATCATGCTATCTGCTGCACTATTTTAATTGTTCTGTTGTATATGTATAACTCTGATGAATGTTGTATAAATAATTGTCAAAGTATAGTAAACAGCTTCATGAACTGTTTATTTGACTATTATATTTTATCGTTCCGCTACGAGATTCTGTGTTGTTTCATTTCCTTTATTTCTCTTTCTTTTCTTTTCTTATTTACCCCCAATAACCATCTGCCCTTTTGAATGGTTTGGAATCGGCATGTGTATTTGATCGTCGGTTTAAACTGTCCAAAAAGGCGGGTCGTTACAATTAGATTGGTATGAGCTTCTGATTTCTGAAATTGTTGAAGCGGACCTTACTTGGGAGAAATTCCAGGAATGCTTCGAATTAAAATTTGTGCCTGAAGCTGAGAATGTGACTTTGGCTTGTCGTTTTATAGACCTTGTTCAAGGTAAATCCTCTATGGCAGACTATGTCGCCTCCTTCGAGTCACTATCAAAATACGGGGTCGAATATATAAACACCCCATTGAAGAAGAACCAAAGATTTGTCTATGGCTTGAATAAAAATCTCAAGAAGCCATTACTTCTAAAGTTAGAATTTTCTTTTGATCAACTCATTGATATCGCTCTTCGTCTTGAAGAGGCAGATAGGGAAAGTGATGTTGAAATTGTAGATGCCAGACCAAACTTCAACAACAAGAAAAGGCCTAATAAGTTCAAGGGTCCTTATCGCAATAAGAAAGAGAAGCAATCAACTTCGGTGGCAAAGACTTCTACCTCTGGTAGCGGGAAATGCTACAACTATGATTCTAAGGACCATTATGCGAACAAATGTTCAAAGCCTCGTACTTGTCGCTATTGCAAAAGCTCGGATCATTATTTATCTTCTTGTCCCAAACTTCAAGCCAGGAAGGAGGGAAAGCTTAATGTTGCTCAAGCCCCTGGCAACACATCTCGTGGTCAAGGTATTTCTCATTCTATCCTTGATGGCATTATTTTATTTCATGATCATCCTATTCGTGTTCTTTTTGATACGGGTGCGTCCCACTCTTTTATTTCAAAAGAACTTGTTGATACTTTTTCTTTGGACGTTTTGTGTTAAATGACTTCTTTGAGAATTGCGAATCCGGTTGGTGGATCCGCAACAATCAGTTTATTGTGTAAAGATGTCGAGATTATTTTGTGTGATTTTTCTTTCCGAGGCGATTTGCATGTTATGCGCTACTTCGGCTTTGGAATGATTTTGGGAATGGATTGGCTTAACCGCTATGAAGCCCAAATCCTGTGTCCTGAGCGGACTATCCATCTTCGACATCCTCAATCTGTTAAGCAGATTTCTATCAATCTTAAAGTTTGGATTCCAGCTGGGTTGCATCTTTATATTCTTTAAATCCTCATAATGACGATAATGATGATGAGGAAGATACTATTTCCCTTATTCACGTTGTTCGTGAATTTTTCGACATATTTGAGCCCGTTTTAGGATTACCACCTAAGCGAGCAATTGAGTTCAGAATTAATCTCATCCCCGGAGCTCAACCTATCACTCGTCCTCCTTATCGTATGTCTAATAAAGAAAATAAGGAGATGCGCAAACAATTATCCGAATTGGAGACGAAGCAATTTATTCGCTCTAGTTCCTCGCCATGGGGAGCTTCGGCTATTTTTGTGAAGAAATCTGATGGTACACTTAGGCTTTGCATTGACTACCGCAAGCTTAATGATCTTACTATCAAGAATAAATATCCTTTACCTCGGATTGATGATCTATTCGATCAACTTAGTGGTGCTAAGGTCTGTTCACAATTAGACTTAGCTACCGGTTTTCATCAGCTTCGTATTGCAGAGGATAGTATTCCTTTAAAATCGTTCTGTACTCGTTATGGATCTTACGAATGGCTTGTTATGCCATTTGGTTTGACGAATGCTCCCGCTTATTTCGTTGACCTTATGAATCGAGTTTTCAAAGACTTCCTCGATCGGTTTGTTCTCATCTTTATTGATGATATTTTTATGTATTCGAAAACCGAGGAGGAGCATGAAAAGCATCTTCGGATTGTGTTGGAAACTCTTAGGAGTAATCAATTGAAAGCAAAATTTTCTAAATGCCACTTTTGGCAATCTCGTGTGAAGTTTCTCGGTCATATTATTTCCGAATCCGGAATTTCCGTGGATCCTTCAAAGATTGAAGCGATTCAAAACTGGAAGAGACCAGAGAGTGTGACGAAAATCCGTAGTTTTCTTGGATTGGCAAGTTATTACCGCAGTTTCATAAAGGACTTTTCCAAAATTTCCGTACCTCTTACTAATTTGACAAAGAAAGGTGCTAAATACATTTGGTCGGATGAATGTGAAGCTTCTTTTCAAAAATTAAAAGAACTCCTTTCCGTTGCTCCTATTCTTGTGATTCCCGAAGGAAATCAAGATTTTGTTGTTTATATCGATGCTAGTCGCGTTGGTTTGGGAGCTGTTCTTATGCAAAGAGAACGTGTTATTGCTTATGCTTCTAGGCAATTGAAGCCCGCCGAGTCTAGATATGCCACTCATGATTTAGAACTCGCGGCTATTGTTTCGCCCTTCGCATTTGACGTCATTATCTTTTGGGAGATAAATTTGTTCTCTACACTGATCATAAATCTTTAAAGTATCTATTTTCTCAAAAGGAATTGAATTTGCCTCAACAGTGTTGGCTCGAATTCCTTGCAGCTTATGATCTTGATATTCTTTATACTCCCGAAAAGGGAAATCGTGTTGCCGATGCCCTTAGTCGCAAGCAACAAGCGGTTGTTTTCATGATGATATTCGAATGTAATGATCTCGCAGTTCTATCCACTTGTGAGATTCGAGATCGTGTTTCTGATTTATGTTCGTCCCTTGTTTTATGTAGCCTACATCCTTCTCTTTTAGACCGCATTCTTGAAGCTCAGAAGCTAGATCCCGAATTGGCTCTTCTTGGCCAAAATTTTAGGGATAAAATTGATATTGAAGGTTTGAAAGACTTTGATATTGATTCTCGTGGCGGTATTCGAAAATTTGGTAGACTTATCGTGCCAAATATTGGTAATCTTCGTAAGGATATTTTAGAAGATTCACATCGTTCTAAATTTACCATTCATCCTGGTAGTAGTAAAATGTACGCAGATATGAAGAGACTTTATTATTGGGAGGGAATGAAATTTGACATTGCTAACTTTGTTAAATGCTGCATGACTTGCCAACTTGTCAAGGCCAAACATCAAAGGCTCGGTGGGTTATTGCAACCCTTAGAAATTCCAATTTGGAAGTGGGACAAAATTTCCATGGATTTTATAAACGGCCTCCCCGTTCTCGTTCGGGTCATGATAGTTTATGGGTAATAGTTGATAGACTTACTAAATCCGCCCATTTTATTCCCGTTCAGTCCAATCGTACCGTACCTCTTTTGGCCAAACTTTTTATCAAAGAAATTGTTAAATTGCATGGAGTTCCTACTTCTATTGTTAGTGATCGTGATCCATTGTTTACTAGTGGATTTTGGAAGACTATTCAAAAAGCTTTGGGAACGAAGCTTAATTTTAGTACCGCTTATCATCCTTAGTCCGATGGACAGACTGAGCGTGTGAATCAAACTCTTGAAGATTTTCTTCATGCATGTGTTCTTGATTTTGGTGGAAGTTGGGAAGATCATATTCCTCTTGTTGAGTTTTCCTATAATAATAGCTTCCAATCTAGTATTGGTATGACACCTTTCGAGGCACTCTATGGAAGGCCATGCCGATCTCCTTCTTGTTGGCTTGAGGCCGGTGAGAAGCTGGTTTTAGGTCCAGATTTTATTCGTGATTCCACAGAGAAGATTGACCTTATTCATCATAGGATGAAAGAAGACCAGAGCAGACAAAAATCCTATGTCGATAACCGAAGAAGGAAGTTAGAGTTTTCTGTGGGAGATCTTGCGTTTATTCATGTTTCACCTATGAAGGGTGTTGTACGTTTCAGTCGATCGGAAAAATCAGCGCCTCGATATATTGGGCCATTTCCTATCACCGAACGTATTAGTTCCGTGGCTTATCGCCTTTTATTACCGGCTCAGTTTTCTACTATTCATGACGTGTTTCACGTTTCTCAATTACGGAAATGCCTTCGAGATTTCGATTTTATTCTTGAGCCCGGTGTTGCGGAGGAAATTGAAGTTTCACCAAATTTAACTTATGATCAACATCCTATTCGTATTATTGCTTCGGAGGTCAAACGCCTTCGAAATAAAGATGTTTCGCTTGTTAAAGTTCAATGGTCCTCAAATCCTAAGGATTGCTCTTGGGAATCTAGAGAATTCATCGAGCGAACACATCCGGACTTACTTTCTCGTGCTTTTTGAGGTGAACTTCTTATTTCAAATTTCTTTTATGTTGAATATGCTTTCCTGGTTGTCACTATATATTTTCTTCTTAAATATTACGAGGACGCAATTTCTTTAAGGAGGGGAGTCTCTAACAACCCGCATATTTTACGATTGAATGTTTAAATATTTTATTTAAATGTTTTATCGTTAGTCGGATTTTAGTCCGAAAAGTTACTTTTACATACGGTCGAATTAGGACTCGGAACCACTTCCATTGGGTTCAAAACGCCGTTTGCAATCTTTTTGAGTATAAACTTTGATATGTTTGGAGCTAGTGGAATTTTGCCACTTTTTCACTTTGGACTTTGGGTTTGGTTTAGCCTATTAGCCTAAACTATTAATTCTAACTCAACCCCCTTCTCTTCATAATTTTACTTTCATTTCCTAACACTAAAGCTTCATCAAAAATGGAGGAAGGAATGGAAAATTAAAACTCTAAGCTCAAGTTCATTTGCAAATCCAACATCTAACTCCAAATTCAAAGAGAAGCCATTGATTCTTCCTTGCTTTCAAGCTTCTTCTTCATTGATCTTATGTAAAGGTGAGATTTTTATCTCACGTCTTTGTCTAGAACTATCTTTGATTGTTAGGTACGAATTCCTAACACTTATTCATGTGCATTTGCTATTGATTTGGATTGAATTGGTGAAAAATCCCAATTTTTAGTGTTTTGGGTTCAAATCTTTAAAAAACCAATCTTTGACGTTTGAATACGTTTTTGGTGATGAATCGAGGAGCCAATAGGACCGGGTAGCCGATAGGCATAATCCCCAAGCGTTCGTGCTTGATCGGTTGCAAATTGAGTGAGTTTTGAGCTTCAAAACCCTTAGGTCGCTCGGCCTGCACATGAAGAAGTCTCGGCCTACAGTTAGGTCGCGCCCCGCTTAGGTCGCATCAATTTGAGTCGCTCGGCCTTAGGTCGTAACCCATAGGTCGTTAGGTCGCACCACTTCATTAAGTCACTCGGCATTGGTTAGGTCGGCCTGCATTTAGGTCGCACCCCTTTAGGTCGCATGGTGCTAGGTCGTCGCTCGGCCTTGTTCAGTTGTTAGGCCACACGCCCCATAGGTCGCTCGGCCTACTCTCCTTCTACCTCTTAGGTCGTCGCAACCACTAGGTCGCTCGGCCATTTATGCCGTTAGTGCCTTAGGTCGCTCGGCCTTCTCCTGCTCCTTAGGTCGCGCCATGCTAGGCCGTCCCAACTTAAGTCGCTCGGCCTACTTGCACTGGTCGCACATCTGTTAGGTCGCGCTATACCTTAGGTCGCTTGGCATGTTAGGTCGTTCCAACCCATAAGTCGCTCGGCCTTGTTTCTCCCTTTGGTCGTAACTCCCTAGGTCGTAACTCCCTAGGTCGCTCGACTTGTTTTCTGGTTAGGTCATGCGTTCGGCCATTAAGTCGCTCTGCCACTTAGGTCGCGCCATGCTAGGTCGCGCCGTTTTGAGTCGCTAGGCTATTTCCATTTTGATGAATTTGGAATCGAATTCTTTGGATTTTTATTCACGTCTTCGAATGTGAATTTCTGTGGTTTATTGTTTCTACGATCATTTTTGTGATTTGTCATTATAAAAATATACAAACCTTTACCTCATTCGTACGAGAAATCTAATTAAACGGCTTAGTAAAACAAGTGGTATGAAACGCTTGCGTTTACTTCGCCGGTTAATTCTTGGACTTGTTCGACTGAATCTTTTTTGACAATTTTCTAGTGGAAATCTACAATTTGTTCGTAAATATTTGAGTTAAGCTAGTGGTTATAGGACATGAAGCTAAGCTTTTATATTTACTAGCTTATTGTAATTGACACTTCTTGATGATCGATTGATGATCATTTTTGTGATTTAGACTAGCAAATGTGCGATGTCTCTTTGTCTACGAGGGAGACTAAACCCCGTTTTTGTGGAGCTTCAGCTCAATTTAGTGGGGTAGCGACCCATGGTCTTCGGGCCGTTTTGTTTAGCTTCGGCTCAAAATTAATGGTTAGCAACCATGGAATAGCGTTCCATTTTGTGATACACGTGTTGGTGAGTTTTCATGCTCCCGTTTTGTGATAGGCCTCCCCCTTTTTGTGATTTTTGGATTTCCATTGATGATTTCTAGAATTTGTGTTTCATCGATTTTCGTGATTTACATTGATATGTGTTATCAATATTTGTGCGTTGGTGAATTTGTGTGTCATTAACTTTTGTGATTGGCATTGATATTATTGTCAATATTCATAATTTTGGTGAATGAAAATATAGAGTATGACATTCCTTTTGATCTTTGAGAAGATTCTTGTGACATTGATTAATTCCTAGTTGATTTTTAATTGCCTACTTTTCACAGTATGGCTTTATGGTTATCATATGTTCTTGTCATATCTCTTATTCTATATTATTTCATCTGATATTTATAGCTAGACTGATCCGTTTATTATTTTCTTATTAAAAAATACTCGGGTCAGACTGATATCTTACGGGTGCTTCTGCTTGACTTCATATCTGGGATTATCATCCTGCCCTTTTGATAACTGCTTAGATTAGTGGTTTATTTTGTTGTATACATTTGAGATATAGACTCATTGATGTATCCATATTCTTTTGCCTAGCACTTGTGGCTATTCTTTTGTGATATTGTGGGTCTTTTATGACCACTACTCCGATGTACACTTTCATGTGTTATATTCATATCTTTTTCCGCCTTTGTGTCGGTATGTCGGATTTCTTGCATGTTATTCTATCTGACATATCGGTACTCGCACGAAGCAATTATACAGATGGTCGCTCCTCAACAGCCTTATTCTCCGTGCTAGTTGACGGCATTACACCGTAGTGTCCTTGTCTAGCGTGGGTATAGAGGTGGGACGTCACAGCTAGGGTAGGTGACACGGCACAACTAGGCAATGCCAGGGTGGATATACCAATTGCTATCCGGGCTGGTGGTAACGCATAGCCGCAGCTATCGCCCACCTCGAGCTACACCCCAAACAAAAAAAATCAAAAGTGTCCATCGAATCAATCCAAAAGTCAAAGTATAATATCGAAGGGATGTGTCCGATCAAAGGTGCTACCTCATTGGCCCGAGAATCGCTCTTGTTTTAGCCACCATCATACTTCATTCTAGAATCGGGTCCACGTATTTACTTCAATGGAAACGCCGCCACCATCATACTTCATTCTAGAATCTCCACCGCGTACACGGTTGTTAAAGTGGTTTTCGGAGTTGGCAGAGAGTATGACAACTTCCGATCCTAGTCTCTTTAAAAACCAAACGTTATTATAACACTGCGGTCTTTTCAAAATAGTTATACTTTAAAACCAGAATATAATATCCCTTTCAAAACCATATAAATATGATATCATTTCTATCTTTAAAACCCCAAATCAATGTGATATCATTTTTATTTTTTTTAATATATCCCTTTTTCCAAAATCATAATACTTTCAAATATATATATATATATATATATATATATATATATATATATATCTTAAACCCCATAGCATTGAAACAAGATTTCTAATACTTAAATGGTTTAAATATTAAACCACTTTATATAATAAAATAGCTTTTTTAAATTTCACAAATAAATTTCAAATATAGTTTTAAATTCCCAAATAAACCATTTTAATTTCCATATATTTCAAAGCTTTAAATATTCTACCATTTCAAAATGAATTCTTTGATAATTTCATATGTACCAAATTCAATTACTATTATCTACATTTGAAATGTTTGCTTAATAAATCAAATATCATTTAAGTAAAACCTTCAAACTCCAAATAACATAATATTCTTTCAATTTAATTAACTTGATAATATTCATTAAATCGACCTGATATTCATTTAAGTCCTCTAAACCAAAATCAAGTTATAAAAATCATACCTTTTAAAATCTCAAATTTATTTAAATTTCAAATCAATTTTATTCGAGGATAATGCTTAAATACTTTAATTCAATCAAATTCATATTTATCTCTCAAACTTAATTTTATTTAAGTCATAATAAACTCTATAAATAAAATTTAAATAAATATTCAACCGTATAATATCTTAATAAAATCAACTTTTATTATTCAACTTCTTTTATACTTTAAACCAACTTTATACATAGCTTAAAACCAAGAAATAAATTATACATATAAAATAACATTTATAATTATCCAAATCAATATCTCATAAACCGTACATTTCCTTACAAAACCATAGAAATCATTTTAAATTATTATATATAGACCACGGTGTCTGTATAAAATTTTCTATCCTATGGTCAAGTGATACGGATATTTATCATTTCAATCCGCAATTTAAAAATAAAAATGCGGTTGTATATCATTTCAAACTGTAATCCTGAATCAAAATAAATGCATAACAACTTGCAGATTATGATGATATAAATAAAACATCCATTCATCCATCATAAAATCATACTTCCATCACAATCATCATATAAAACAATCAATCAATATCAATATATAAGTGATAATGTATAACGGGTAATTAACTGACAGTAATATTCAAAATAAATTAAATAACGAAATAAATACAATTAACTGAGATGATGATTAAAACTATGCCAAACAGTCATAAATAAATTTCTAATCATATCGAAAATCAATTTAACAAATATAAGAAATTTTAGAAGTTGTGAGTGGGTTAAAACACTCACCTTTTGAATTTAAATTGATTTTAAATCCAATTTAAACCCAAAAATTGGACAGTCTCCAAATTCATCCAAACCAGCGTTAAAAGATCCGAAATTTCAAAACGATCCTAACAAAAAAAATCGCGCATGAAACGGATATCGTATGTGAAAGTTATTCGAGTTAAACGAGTTGAAATCAACATTAATTTAAAACAAAATAAAAACAACTCACCCACAAGCAAAACAGCCACGTCATCACCTTGATGCGCTCTCCCCTGCACCACGTTCGAAACCGAAACAGATTCACAGCAGCTCACCCCCTTATGACCGACCGTTGACCACTAACTTCAACCACCTCTGGCCGCCTATTGCTACGTCGTCCACCGCCGTTGCCTTCCCCGCGATGTGACGCCCCCAACGACCCTACTCCATTCATCTCCTCCTCTAGAAACAAGCAGCCGCCGCAATATAATAATAAACCCTAATCGAATTTTTCTGCTCGATCCGACCGTTAACTCGCCCCGAAACCCACATGGATCGACTCCCCTCAGTGCCCTCTGCAATACCCAGAAAGGATTTGATGATCCGTCGCAGTTGATCGGAGCGCGGCGGACGGTCGAAACTTCTTCCTAAATTTCCAGTCAAACGAAAACCCAAATCGAAAAACGGACTGTGGATCCGACTTGCGCTCTTCGAGTGCTTCGAAATATATATTTCTGAATTTTTCTGAGGAATTTGGATTTTTGAAGTTGATTTTTGAATTGAAATTTAAATTGGATAAATAAGGGTTTGCAGCCATTGAGAAAGAGGAGCACAGAAGTTTATGTACGTATAAAAATGACTTCTAGGGTTTATAACAGGGTATTTGTAGATAAGGTTGAAAAAGAATGGACCGGATCAAATGGATGTACGCGTTGGACGATATATGGCCCGAAAGGCCCGTTTCGACTCCGGAACGAAATTGGGTCAACCCATACATCAAAATAGATGTTTAAAAATATTTTAAACGCGATGGAACAGGTTTTACGTCCAAATTCCATCGTATGAAGAAGTTATGCTAAAATCAATATTTTCTAATTGATTTCAGTTGATTTCAATTAATCGATTTCAAGGGGTTTCGAGTCCGTACGATCAAACGACAAGTCCGATCGATACGAAACTTGAAATCCTACAATAATTCACCGTTACGGATCCGATGAAATTTTTTTCGTCGAAATCCAAGTCAGTGGCCAAAATGACTATTTTTACACTAATTAAATAAATTTATAATTAATTGATTAAATCCAATTTTAAATTTTTACATTCTAAAATTGACAATTTTATCACTTGTATATTTCTCAAACGTTTACAATGATTTAAACAAATTTAAATGTCATTTTAGAGAAGAATAATTTAGAAATTTCAATATAAATCCTCAATTTCATTAAATTCAAAATTATAAATAAAATTTCAATTAATTCTATTAAATTCACTTTTCATTCTATTATTAATTCATCGCTATCAAAAGGATGCAATTTACATTGGTTCACGATCTTTTACATTTATTTTCTTAGATTTCATCTACATTTCCATTTATGCAACGTTTTAATATTAAATTTTCATTTTAATTGCAATAAATCATATTATCTTAATTTAAATTCAAATAAATAAATAAATATTGATTCCCATTCTTATTATTCAAACAATCATTATCCTATAAACATATTTAACATTTGTTTACATTTCATTACACTAATACTTCTATATACATCTTAGATTTGTATAAATGGTTATATTTCAAAATGTGAAATCTTGTCTATTACACATATTAACTAAGGTTTTAAAACAAATTAAAAAAAATTCCTTAGTCCTATCCTTTTTACTAAATCAATTATTATCCAATAAACAATGATAACATTTGTTTACCCTTTATTACAATAGTACGCTCAAATTTTCATCTTTCCTTTTATTTGACTACTCTACTTCCATTTTATTATTTCTACCAATATACACGCTAATTGCGATAACATTCTAAATCAATTCATTTACTTGGGTTCATACTTTTCACTGTATCGATTACTACATTATGAATAAATCCACAATTCCATTTATTTCATTATTACACTAATACCTTCCGTTACAATTCTTAAATTCTTCTGCTTTTATTTAATTACTGTTACTATATTATTATTATTATTCCATTAGATAATTAAGTAATTACATTAATACATCTTTATTTTTATTCCTTAAATTTACCCTTAAGTTTATGTTCTATTCGACTAATTATCATAACACTGAATAAAATTTACGTTATTCCCAAATGTAACAGTTACAACAAATTAATAGGACAATGAATAGTAACTTACGACCGTTACTATTTCTTTGATTCATTAATTGCAATTAATATCCTCAATAATTTCATTTACTTGGTCTCATGCATTCTATTACACCAATTTCCACCTTATAAATAAATTTTACGTTACTATTTTAAATTTGCATTCACTATTTCCGTTATTATATTAATTGAATTCCATTCTAGTTAATAGTTTTATTAATGATTCACTAATTCAACATTTCCATTTGTTGCTTATATTAAACTTATAACCAAGTACGACAATTTACATTATTTTCAATTAATTGCAATTTTATTCTAAATTGTAAATTTTAATTACAATTGCTACATCTAATTTCTAACATTGTATCACATCCCCATAAATGTAACATTTATTTAATTTTACTAAAATCTATTTCCAATTCGATCCACAAATTAAACATGTAACTTATAGTAATTTTTACATGCTAAGGTTACACTTAAGTTTATCCAGCTTCAACCAATTATAATAATTACCAACATAATACCGAATTCATTCAGTTACTATAAATTATATACAAATCCTTAAATTTACACCACTTTTGCGCTTATTTACTTATTTTAAATTTATACACAAGAGCACAATTTACGCTATTTCACCTTTATTGATTTTACTTCAATTGTCAATAATTGGTTGCTACAATTCATTCTTAAACTTTTATTTCGACATAAATTATAAAATTTTATTTCTTTCTAAATTTAATTACAAATTTAATTAAATTAACCAAATTTATTATCGAAATTTACGGGTCGTTACAAAATGTATGCGGACGATGTTATTTTTGGGCCAAAAAATGAAAAACTAAATAAAGAATTTGTTGATATAATGACTAAAGAATTTGAAATGAGTCAAATGGAAGAATTAATGTTTTTTTATATAACGACCCGTCTTTTCGACCATCGATAGTCGACCTCGAATACATCTACGGTATTCAAATGTCGAACTACCAATTGTCGAAATGGAAGATTGTTAGGGTAAAATAAAAGAAAAGAATATAATAAAGAGGTTAAAAACTATCATTCCATAATACGGAGTACATCAGAGTTAAAAACAAACCTTATTAGCTGGATAGTTATAAAATTCTGACCATACAGTTGCTGATAGGTGTACAATATAATACAGCGGAAAATAAAACACTATGATAGATGAACATCCAGCTCTTCTCCAACTACTCCATATCACCAAAGCCAACATGGGAAAATTCGATCTGACCCGAGCATTATAATAAAATAACATCCGGCTTAGTCTGGAAAATCAACGTGATAAAACTCAAATAATATGATGAACATACAAAAATTCTATGAGACCATGTCCCTAACGCATAACTGACTTTTACCTCACAAGATGAACATCCATAAGTGAAGAATGGAAAAAAAATCAAAACAACAATCCAATCAATAAAGAATGGAAATAAACAACAAAAACAATCCAAATAAAAGGATGGGTACTAGCAAAAACAAATCCCATACTGAATGAATGGGCATAATCAATATCAACTTACAGACTTGAAAGAATGGTCGCAGATAATTTAATATAGAGAAGAGCACAAGGAAATTGTCCAAGCAATTAAGGAAACAATTCAAAGATTTGAATTAACAACAAGGGAGTAAGAGAAGTTTTTCCAACAACAAATAGGAGGGTGCGCCCGTCTTACCGGAAGTATACCTCTAGAAATATACTTGAGAACTCCGATGTCTCTTGGAAACCTCCAATCCAAAACCCGCCAACTACTATCGAGAATCCAAATATTACACATCTCAATGCGCAACACCGAATTCAATCTAGAGTGGATGTGAAAATTCCCTAATAGGAGCAATCCCACATAGCTTAGTCCTGACTCGTTCTTTAGGTTTAATCATTTCCAACAAAGAATAACAAGGCTCTAATGAGCAACACACTTTTTTAGAGTGATGAAATATACAGAAGTAAGCTGAATCAAAATCGATAGTTGATAAATCAACTATCAGGAATGGTAAGATGGTTGTTTTCACTTGCGCTTGATTTTCAATCATGATAATTTTAAAGACACCTTAAAAAACACTCTTTAAAATATTCTTTTAAAGGCAAAAATTATATTTTCTAAGTGTACTAAAACCAAGGTCAAAACAAATGTCAAAACGTTGTTTATTATAAACCCAAATCAATTTACACTTAACTTTATTTGAAACAATTCTTTTTAAAAGATCTTCTTGTTTATAAACTATTATTTATAAAATTTACAACAATATTAATTATCCGAAGAGATAATAAATCAATTAAATTACTTCTATAAATTTTAAATCAAAGGTTAATCATCCCAAAGGATAATTTATATAATTTTTTATAACTTTTGAAATCATGTTAATTTTCCTAAAAAAAATCCCTTTTATAAATTTAAACAAATATTATTTATTTTGAAAAATAATCAATCACATTTATAATCTTTATAAATTCAAAACAATATTAAATATCTCGAAAAATAATTATATCAAATCTATAATCTCTTTTAATAAATTGATAGATTATCTTTATTTAAACTGTTAATTATTTCTAAAACATTTTTACTTAATCAGTAACTTAACTTTAAAACACTAAATCAATAACTCACTTCTAAACACTTTCATTAAATTAACTTTAATCACTTTTATTAAATCAATTAATTGACTTAAATACCTTTGTTAAATTAATTAATTAACTTTAAATATCATTAGTTAAAATGATTAGTTACATTCAAATATGTTAATTAGAACAAATATTTAAGTTTCCAATTTCATTACTTAAAACGACTAATTAAATTTAAATATCATTAAGTAAAATGATGAATTAGATTTAAACATTGTTAATTAAATTGATTTACTACATTTAAAACATCATTAATTAAAATTATTAATTAAAATCAAGCGTCATTAATTAAAATAATTTATTAAATTTAAATAATCATTAATCAAAATGATTAAGAAATTTAAAATATCATTAAGTAAAATATTAATGAATTTTAAACATCTAATTTTTTGAAAATACAAGCTCAAGTTTAATATACACAAAGGGTTCAGGAGATGACATTCAATGATTGACGATATGGCGAAAATTATTATAACGACACTTAAACAATTTAAATAGAATGTCATGATAATTGCAACTAAACATCAATATAAGAAGCATAAGGAAATAAATAACAGTTATCGGTGAGAAACCCCTTAGGGTTCTCTCTATAAATATTCCCTGCAAAACAAGGGTTACGAACAATATATATAATCATATGAGTTCACATCAATTAAGTTAATATGTCATTCGTTTTCCATAATAGGATTTTTAATCAAAAAATCTATCATACAACAACAACAATATCTAAACTATCAACCAAGCATTCAATAATAAATTTATAGCATCACAAATATTAAATAGCTAATTTAAAGGTGAGTAAACTCACAGAAATTCCAGTTATCGCCGTAGTCTTCCGTTTTGAACTAAAATCGAAAGGGCGTTTGATTTTTTGCTTGAAATTCTACAAGCTCTAATCTCCTTCAATCTGACTCCATAATGCAGATAATGATTCCATGAGTGCATCACAACTGACCGCATTTGATTTCGACCTCGTATGAAATAGTTATGGATTAAAGAACATTCAATAATTAATTAATTAAATTAACTAACTAATTAATGTTAATTACACTTTTATCGCTAATCCAGGATTAACCAAATCCTAATCTTTAGTCATCAAACCTAGGCCTCGACTTTCCTCTCTCATTGTCGTCGCACTGAAACCACCAATGGTCGTCGCGCTACACTAGAGGAGAGCCCCATCACTGACTTC
Organism: Allium cepa; assembly: GCA_030765085.1. NCBI lineage: Eukaryota > Viridiplantae > Streptophyta > Magnoliopsida > Asparagales > Amaryllidaceae > Allium > Allium cepa. Next base: position 975,806,129 of record CM060935.1, read on the forward strand.
CCTAACACTATCGTCCTCAGTCTCCAATTTTTCCGACACGACCGAAGACGAACCCCAAAACTCGATCGTCGACAGAGTCAATTTCCTACCGCCTCGCTATGCCAATGCCTTATCCAACCTGACATCAGCCCCACCACCCTTAGCCGAACGTTTCTCTAGTTAGAACTTCGGCCTGAAACGGCCTATAGTGGTCGCAATGAATGATGGCCGTAGGATGATTGAGATGTAACAAACGGTGGCTAGGGTTTTCTTTTAAGGCTTGAGAAAAAATAAAAGGGCATGTGTCAATATATAGGCAACGTAACCAGCACTATTCACATCCTAAAATTTACGAACTCCAACCGAGGCGTGCTCACTGGTGCTCCTAGCTAAATACCCATATTTCGAACTCAATGGAACTATTTTCAAGGGCTGATTCTATCGTATACAGAAGTTAGCTTTTAAATCATATTATAATATTTTAATTTTCTAAAATTAATCGTTATGCATTTCGAGCTCGCTCGATCTTACAATATGTCTGATCGTCACAAAACTTGTCAGCGTACAGTAGTTTATTATTTCATCAAAATCTGAGATAGTGCCCCGGAATGATAATTTCAAAAAAAGTAGATATTTTTTTATATTTTCAATCCAAAATCGATATTTATCCGATCTGTTTATTTTTGTAATTAAATTTACAAATTGAATTCACCAATATTATTTACTGACTAAAAGGAGATAAATAAAATCATTAAATTCATTTAATTAATACTTGATTCACAAGCCCGAATATCAAGTAATCCCTATTTATGAATATAAATTATTCAATTCCAAAATTCAATTATTTTAAATATTTAAAATTAATTAAACATTAAAAAATCAATGGCCAAAATTCCGGGTTGTTACATTTAAGTTTATAAATTAGACAATTAAACAATGGAATATTCATAAGTCAAGAAAAATACGCTAAAGAAATAGTAAAGAAATTCGGAATGTCTAGCACAAGTGGTAAACCAACATCCATAACAACTAATAAGAAACTTAATAACAAAGACAATCCAAAAGATGATGATAAAAAATGATATATAGGTATGATAGGATCTTTACTCTATATCATAGTTAATAGACCATATATAATGCATAGTGTATGTCTATGTGCAAGATATCAGGCACAACCTAAGAAGATACATCTTAAAGTTATAAAACGCATCTTAAGATATGATAACAACACATTAGACTATGGGCTCTTCTATCCTCATTTGACATAATATTATATAGTGATGTTGATTTTGCTGGACGTAAATCTCACCAAAAAATTTAATTGGAACCTATCAATTTCTGGCACACTCACTCGTTTCTTGATTCAGTAAAAAAACAAAATTCCGTATCTTTATCCACAACTAAGGAAGAATATATATGAACAGCATTGGCATATTCATAGGTTATCTATATGTAAGAAACTTAAAGAGATTTCGGTTTGAATTTAAAACAATCGCCGATATATTGTGATAACTAGTGCAATAAATCTACCTAAAAATCCAAAACATCATGCTTGGACAATACATATAGATATAAGATATCATTCTTAAGAGATAATATTGTAATGACCCACTATTTTGGACCATTCAAATCGACAATAAAACCACACATGTCGGACTTAAATAATTCAAAACAACAGATTGTTAATATAATTTGGAGCAAATAAAACCAATCACATAATCACAGGCACAGAATATCATAATAAATCGCAGCGGAAATAAAATAACCATAGTAGTTTATGAAGCTACTACATACACAGTCTCAAAACCAATACAACATACTAGAGTCTGAAAGCAAATACAATTGATATCCACTAATACATAAGCTGAATAGAAACAACTGAATAGAAATAAATAGATAGATAATCTCCAGTAGATCCTCTAGCTCTAGAAGATGAAATCCAAAGTTGTGATACTAAGGCACACACGAACGTAAAGAAAAACACAAAACACTCGAGTCAGAACATACGTACTTATAAAATGTAAATCAACTCAAGTGAACTGTAATAGAAATACACAAGTAACTTAAAAGATGCTTGGGATCGGCCATCCTTTAAGGATCCGTTAAACTATCTACTATGTAGTAATATACGCTATTGTAATAATGTCTAAAGTAAAGTATAATATATTTTAAAAATAGCGTTAAGGCGTTACCCATATCCCCCTTAACACATTTTATAGTTCCAATAGTCTATATAGTACCATCGTACCTCCAGATCGGGAGGCTGCCATAAATACTCCATAGGTACGACACAAATCGAACTCGTAGTAAAGCAAGCTAGGGTAGGTGACACGGCACAACTAGGCAATGCTATGGTAGATATACAAATTTCACTTTCGGACTGGTGGTAACGCATAGCAGCCACTACCATCCACCTCGATCCACACTCCCAAAAAACAAAGGGTGTACCCAATCAATCACAAAGTAATAGAATGGTATCGAAGGAGTGTGTCTGATTAGAGGAGCTACCTCATTGGCCCGTCAATTGCTCTTATTTTACCCACCTTAGGAAAACTCATGGGAGTCAGGCCCACGTATATACGTCATATAGGATCGTCGTCACCATCCTACTTCATTCTAGAATCTCCACTGCGTACACAGTTGTTAAAGTGGTTTTCGGAGTTGGCAGAGAGTATGACAACTTTCGATCCTGGTCTCTTTAATAACTAATCGTTATTATAACCCATGGTAATTTCAAAATAGTTTATACATTAAAACCAAAATATTATTGCCATTTCAAACCATATCAATACGATATCATTTCCATTTTAAAACCAAATACGATATCATTTCCAAAGTTGTAACACTTTCAAAACTATACACTTAGTTATAACATTTTGAAAATGTAATAAGTTAGAAACCGTAACACTTTGAAAATGTGACCCTTATATAATAGCACTTTGAAAATGTTACATTTATGAAATAGTAGCACTTTTAAAACATAACCTAAAGTAGCATAGCATTTTAAAAATATAACTTAAAATGGTATAGCATTTTAGAAATGCTACAAATTTTACTATAACATGTTTACAATATAATATTTCAATTTTTATCATAGTTTTAAACACATTTAATTATACAAAACATATCCATTTCATAATAAAATATATCACTACTAATAGGTTAGATTTACATATCCATATTAAGTTAATTTATTAAGTTAAATTTACATCATAGATAAAATCTTTAAATTTGATTTTAAACGAACATTTATTTACCTATAAAAATTTTAACTTATTAGAAAATCAATATATATATATATATATATTGTAACAGCCTGCATATTTTACGATTGAATATTTAAATATTTTATTTAAATATTTTATCATTAGTCCGATTTTAGTCCGAAAAGTTACTTTTTTGCATACGGTCGAATTAGGACTCGGGACCACTTCCATTGGGTCAAAACGCCGTTTGCGATCTTTTTGAGTATAAACTTTGATATGTTTGGAGTTAGTGGAATTTTGCCACTTTTTCACTTTGGGCTTTGGGTTTGGTTTAGCCCATTAGCCTAAACTATTAACTCTAGCTCAACCCCCTCTTCCCTTCATTACTTCACTTTCATTTCCTAACACTCAAGCTTTATCAAAAATGGAGAGAGGAATGGGAAATTAAAACTCCAAGCCCTAGACCATTTGCAAATCCAAACATCTAACTCCAAATCCAAAGAGAAGCCATTGATTCAAGCTTCTTGTGTTGAGATTGAAGTGTGGTTGATTCTTCCTTTGCTTTTAGGCTTCTCTTTCATTGATTTTGTGAAAGGTGAGATTTTTATCTCATATCTTTGTCTATAACTATCTTTGATTGTTGGGTATGAATTCCTAACACTTATTCATGTGCATTTGCTTTTGGTTTGGATTGAATTGGTGAAAATCCCAATTTTAGTGTTTTGGGTTCAAATCTTTAAAAATCTTAACTTTGGTGTTTGAACACGTTTTTGGTGATGCATCGAGGAGCCAATTGGGCCGGGTAGCCGATGGACGTAATCCCCTAGCATCCGTGCTCGACCGGTTGCAAATTTGAGGGAGTTTTGCACTTCTATCCCCTAGGTCGCTCGGCCTGCACGTTTAAGTCGCTCGGCCTGCACGTTTAAGTCGCTCGGCCTGTTCAAAGTCGCTCGGCCTGCATATAGGTCGCACCAACATAGGTCGCGCCATGCTTAGGTCGCGCCATGGGATAGGTCGTTCCATTACTTAAGCCGCATCCATTTGGTCGTTCCATTACCTAAGTCCTTCTTAGGAGTCGTGCTTTAGGATTTAATTCGAGTCTTCGTACCGATTCATCCTATTTTATTTATGATTCCTTATCTTATCTATCAAGATTGCTTGAAATTCATTTGGTGAATAACCTTTTCCTTCTTCTTTCTTTCTTTCTAAAGGAAGAGAAATGGTTAGACATGGCCGTCCCAGCGCCGGTCAATCTAGTGCTACTCCCCAGGATGGAGTATTTATGTCTTCCCAGCAGCTTCTTGATTTAGTAAAGAATGCTCAGGCAGCCGGTTCAAATCCGAAGTCTACTCACCCTAAGTCTGGATTTGCACGTTTGTGCAACGATTATACCAATTTGGGTGGGAACCCATTCAAAGGATCTGAAACTCTTATTGAAGTCCAGGCTTGGTTGAGAGCTTGCGATCGAATCTTTTCTCACATGAATCTTATTGATCTTCACCGTGTTCAGGTGGCCTCTAGTATGCTCCAAGAAAGAGCATTAGATTGGTATGAGCTTCTTATTTCTGAAATAGTTGAAGCGGACCTTACTTGGGAGAAATTCCGTGAATGCTTCGAATTAAAATTTGTGCCAAAAGCTGAGAAGGTGACATTGGCTCGTCGTTTTATAGACCTTGTTCAAGGTAAATCCTCTGTGACAGACTATGTCGCATCCTTCGAGTCGCTTTCTAAATACGGGGTCGAATATATAAACACCCCATTGAAGAAGAACCAAAGATTTGTCTATGGCTTGAACAAAAATCTCAAGAAGCCATTACTTCTAAAGTTAGAAGTTTCATTTTATCAACTCATTGATATCGCTCTTCGTCTTGAAGAGGCAGATAGGGAGAGTGATGTTGAAGTTATGGGTGCCAAACCAAACTTCAACAACAAGAAAAGGCCTAATAAGTTCAAGGGTCCTTATCCCAATAAGAAAGGGAAGCAAGCAACTTCGGTGGTAAAGACTTCTACCTCTAGTAGTGGGCAATGCTAAAACTGTGGTTCTAGGGACCATTATGCGAATAAGTGTTCAAAGCCCCGTGCTTGTCGCTATTGCAAAAGCCCGGATCATTATTTATCTTCTTGTCCCAAACTTCAAGGTAAGAAGGAGGGAAATCTTAATGTTGCTCAAGCCCCTGGCAATACATCTCGTGGTCAAGGTATTTCTCATTCTATCCTTGATGGCATTATTTTATTTCGTGATCACCCTATTAGAGTTCTTTTTGATACGGGTGCGTCCCATTCTTTTATATCAAAGGACTTGTTGATACTTTTTCTTTAAGTGTTGTTGCTTTAATGACTTCTTTGAGATTTGCGAATCCAGTTGGTGAATCCGCAACAATTAGTTTGCTTTGTAAAGATGTCGATATTATTTTGTGTGATTTTTCTTTCCGAGCCGATTTGCATGTTATGCGCTACTTAGGCTTTGGAATGATTTTGGGAATGGATTGGCTTAACCGCTATGAATCCCAAATCCTATGTCCTGAGCGGATTATTCATCTTCAACGTCCTTAATCTGTTAAGCAGATTTTTTTTGACCTTAAAGATTCGGATTCCAGCTTGGTTGCATCTTTATATTCTTTAAACCCTCATGACGACGATAATGATGATGAGGAAGATATTATTTGTGACGACCTGGAATTTTTAACAATTTAAAATGGAATAATTAATTGATTTTAAAGAATGTAAAAGTTAATTTTCAACTTGAATTCCAAATATTAATATTTACTTGATAATTAAATTATTGACTTATATAGTTTTAATATTGAATTTAATAATTGAAAGAGGGTAAATTGTTGAATCTGAAATCTCTAAGCCCGTTTGAAATAATTTGAAGGCTTATAAAATTTATAATGATGATACTAAAGATTATAGAATGGCTGAAATTAAATTTAAAGGTGATTTGTTCAATTTTAATAATATACCGTTTAAATTGAAATTTAAAAATAGCCTTCCGAGGCACAGTCTCGGAATTTGACGAAACCAGTTCCATTGGATCCGTAATAGTTAGTTATTATCAGATTTCAATTTTCGTAGCAATCGGAGTTGTCGTTTGACCCTGGCAGCTCAAAACGCTTAGAATTATTTTAATCGATTTAATTGAATACCGATCGTTTAATTCCGTAACTCGCACATACGTTCAATTTAGCCTCCGAAACACGTTCCGTTGTGATTGGAATGCGGGTAAAACCTTATGAACGTCTGTCGGCATGTTTAATTCGGGGTTCGAGATTTCGCGTTGGGTGTAACGAGATATTATGAAATTTAATAATATTAAAAATATAAAAATATAAAAGTTAAATCACCCGCCACCCTATATCGTACGCGAGCCACCCTAGACCTGAATTGCGTCGACCTAGCATCTCCCTTCTTTTTATGATAGCCGAGCACTTTCAAAACAGAGAGAGAAAAATCTTCAGAGCGAAAAAAAATGGCTTCCTCTTATTTTCAAAATCGCTACCACTTCCTTACTCATTCGTTTCCAGCAAACGAAATCGAAATTTCCTTCCCCCTCTTCAATTCAAACCATGGCCGAATAATTTGCATCCCAAATCTATTTGTCTTCAGCTAAAAATAAAATAAAAAAATCGAAATCAAGAATGGCCGAAGCCTTTTTCCAGATCCTCGAATTCGTCACTTAAACGAAATCATGGCAACGTAGTAGCGGGTGAGGGAAATTGTGAGCTCGTTTTCGAGCCACCGCGAATCGTGATGCCTCGGGAGGGACGGGATCGAGAGTGGCGGCGCAGATCTTGGAAGCGCACGAGGCGACGTGAGGTGGTGGAGTAGTTCGAGCTAGAGTTAGGATTTTCATTGGAGATGAGGCACGCTGCGATGGAGGGGTGCGTGGTTGTCGCGATCGCGTAGAGGACTTGGAAAATTGCCGATGGTCGCGAGTGCAATTGGGGCGGTGCTAAGGTTGTGTCGAACGGGGGATCGTGAACCTAGGGCTCGTTATCGTGTTGAGCAGTAAGGTATAACTTTTCATTTTGTTATTAAATTTAATTTACCTGCACATATGTTTATAAACAGTGAAGGATGTGTGTATGTATATATACAGGAAAAAAATATGCAGTTTTAAATTCATCTATATAGGGATTTTTTTATTTTATTTTTAAAAAAAGTTTAAAGCATTTACAAAAGTTAGGGTTTTGAAATTTATAAGTTATTAAGTGTATATGAGTCTCAAAGGGAAACATTTCTAGTTTAAATTTAAATCATACAATTTTTGTACAAGGTCAAATCTTGAGAAGAAACAAGCTAGATTTGGGAATGGATGCTAATAAAATAAAGGTGAGTAAATCTCGCTATGTTGGAGTTTTATTTAAATTTAAGTAGTTAAATTTAAATATTTTGTTGAGTGGTTGAATTGATTTGATGTGCACTGTGAATTGATGACCTGTTCATTTTGGTTTTTGATTGATTTTCGAGTTGATTGTTGTTTGACTCGAAGCGTTTAGGTTTTAGATGGTTTTAAACTTAAATCGTAAATAAGAAAAATGGTTCAGATTAAAATCAATAAAGGCCTAATGATTAGTGATTCATTAAATAAAAAGGATAATTTAAGGGATAATTAATTGATTAAATTAATTTATGATTTGGGTTAATTAATTGGGTCTAAATTAATTGAAATGATCATTGGGTGGATTGATAAATAATTGCTTAATGGAATTAATAAAAATATAATTACCTTGTGGAATTAATCAAGAGATAAATTATATTGATTAATTAAGGAGTAATTAATTTATATAATAAAGTAAATATAAGATAATTAATCATCGGTTGAGATAAATCAAGAATGACATATATATGTGTGTTTTAATTAATGATTAAAAATTTAATATAATTAAAATTTGATTAGAAATGTAAATGAGAAATCATTAATCTATGAAATCAATAATGTAAATAGAGATTAATTAGTTAAGAAAATAAATCAATACAAGTGACGCATGAGAAGTTAATTAATATAAATAATTATGGACTAATGTGATTAAAATACTTAATTAATTCCTGAGGCAATTAAGTTATTGATTTGGGTCAAGAACAATTAATATCGTGAAATGAATTAAAGGTAATTACTTGAACGTAATTGAAGAATAATTAATCCAGGTTGATTAATGTTGATGAAGGTTGAAGGGATAATTGAATTATTTGATTTAGAATTAATTAATATAATATGAAGGAATCTAAGTGAATGTGGTTAGAAATTCAATTAGAATCAATTGAATTGGTTTGTATGTGGTTAAGTTTTGCTTATGGATGAGTGAATGGTATTGGATGATTTGAATGAGTTGAAATCTCTGATATGAAATGTGATGTATTTCATTTGAATAACTTGGGTAGGATAACTTGAGTTTCGAACAAACCTGGGTCGGGTATTGGGAAATACCTGAAAACCACTTCGAATTTTTATAAATTGATTTGTGAAATCAATAGGAAGGGATGAAATGATTTAAGTGGATTGGATTATTTTATCTAAGTTTGGTACTTAGAAATTTATATGTGAAATAAGTCTTGTCTATAGCAAATTGTGAATTGGATAAATTGAGATAAGTTACCCCGGGTTTTATTTAAGTTGTATGCTTTTGTATTCCTTGTTAGTTGGGTTTACTCACGCTGGTTTCCAGCCTGACCCGGGTGTTACTTTGGTGTAATGCTCGGGTCAGACCGAGTACTACAGATTTTCTGGTAGGCACGTTCGGGAGCTCAGGAGGCAAGCTAGATGGCAAGAACGCGTAGAATATTTCCGCTGTAATTATATTATTGTAATTCTGTGATAAATTGATTGTATATGACCAGAATTTGAATATATGTGATACTCTGATGTATTAAATGTAATCGATGGATATAGTATTCTTTTGTAAGCTATTATTATCTAATATATTTTATCCGCTGTGAATGTGAGATGTTGTTTCTGTTCTTCTTCTTCTTCTATCTCTTTCTTCTTTTGATAACTATCTGGAATTTTCGGGATCGAAAATTTCGGGTCGTTACATTTGGTATCAGAGCTGAAAGGTTAAGCGATAACCTTGGCTCTTGTGGGGATTACTCATTTAATAGAGTCCGTAGTACTCTAGAATGAGTTGAGTATATAAATATATATGAACGCGTACTTGTTATTTTCTTATATAAAGATTTTAAGTGATTTTATATAAAAAAAATATTTTTTTTGATATATAAAGTAATATTTCCTTCTAATAAATATTAAGGTGATTGGTTGTTAATTATTGAAATTAAAATTAAGAAGTAAAATAATACAACCAAACTGAAGTCTTGAATTGGAATTAAATTAAGTAGAAATAGAAATACAACCAAATTAAAATTTAATTGATTGAAAATGAAATTCTAAATTGGGTCCCAGAATTCGGGAATTTTGTTTCAAAGTAATGAGAAATAATAAATAAATATTATTTAAATAACTGGGACTTGTTGCAAACAATGGGTTGTTTGAAAATTTGATTTGAATTAAAAACCAAAGGTGGTTTAAAATTTTAGAGCATGGCTGGGAGGGCCAAGAAATAAATATGTATGTATATGTGTGGATATACATGATATCAAAGATAATTTGAAATAAACTCTAAGGTGTTGAGTTTTGATTTTCCCTGAAGTGTGGTGTAAAAACCCAAAGTGATATAAGTTTTGAACTTATAAGAGGAAAAAAAATTGAAATTTGAAGTGGGAATTCAACTTGAGTAAGGTTGATTGGATTAAGTAAATTGAAATTTAACTTTGGGAAAGGTAAATAAGTTAACAAGCAACCCGCATTGGAAATTTCAAGATAAAATTGGAATTGAACTTGGAAAGTTAAATGGTTGATTTAAACTGGGAATTTGTGTGATCTCAAAACGTGTTTGAGATTTAAAAATTGAAAATGAATGGACATTTTAAATAAATTGGATGATATCATCCTGTTGTTAATGAAAATCTTTAAAGTGAGAATGGTATTGTATAAATAAAATAAATTTGAATAATTGAATTTGTAAAATAAACTTGTTTAAGAACTGGTTTCAAACTGGAAGATAAAATTTTGATACTAAATTAAAATTTTAAAATAAAATTATATATAACTCTTATTTAAACCTTAAAATACATGAGTTAAGATAAATTAAAACGGAATTTTGAAAATTGGACTCAGAAATTAAATTGATTAAAAACTATAAATAAAAGTTAATTTGGTTTAAAGAGTTAAACCAACCTTTGAAAATTTAACTCGAATTTATATAATTCGAGATAGTTTAAATTCAAGATTGAAACTGAATTTCGTTTGAATTAAGTGGATTGGTGATTGAAGATGTATAAGTTTAAAAATTTAAATGGGAAATTAAATGGGATTATATTGAAATGATTTGAATTTGAAATGGGTTCGATTGATAATAATTCAAATTGATTGGAATAATTTGAAAATTATAATTAAAGGAACGGGATTAATTTAAATGAAAGTGTAAATTTGCATTGGATTGTTGGGGTAGTGAACAGTTTGACTCTTGACTATTTTAAATAAATTGTTTTAATACAAACTTATTTTTTTTAAGTTATTAAATATATACGACCTATCTTTTTAAAGCTAACTTATTTTATATTTGTTTTACCATTATTTTTGGAGCTATTTAACCATCTTTCAATTGTTTTCTAAACTAATTACTATTTTTCAACTATTTTATAAATAAATTATTAATTTCAAACTATTTTGCAATTATCTAAAATTTCTGAAATTATTTAGCTATTTCTCAACTATTTTACAGTTAGTTACCTATTTTATAGCTATTTTGCAAACTAATATTTATTTTTCAACTACTTATCTATATTTTTAGAATTTTCAAGCTATTTTCTAAATATAAACTGGTCGGAGTTCAAACTGTTATGGATGTAATACCCAACTGAGATAAGAATTGAAATGATAATTCAATGGAATTGAGACAATTGTAACTAAGTGAATGAAAATTCAAGTGAATGAGAATAGAAATGGGAAATTGATTTGGCTGATAATCAATGGAAATAAAAACGTAGGATGTACGTATATTATTCTATTCGCATAGTGGTTTGGTCCAGATTCGAGCACAGAATTTCGAGATAGTTTATCGATTCGAGTCGGGATTTTTCACTCGATTTTCGACAGCGAACCTGGATATGGATTGTTGATTGGTTTTGGATATTCTCTATCATAGTTATGGCCATGCAAGGAGAATGACGGTTTTTGATCAAGAAACCAATCTGAGTCCGCACTAGGAAGTCGGGTGGACGATACTAGTTCGGAAGTGAAATTTTGTGATCGAGTGAGCGATCAGGTTGGTATGGCGTACGGATGATGTGACGCCCCACCTCTATACCCACGCTAGCCAAGAACACTACGATGTAGTGCTGTCAACTAGCATGGAGAATAAGGCTGTTGAGGAGCAACCATCCATGTAACTTCTTTGTGCGAGCACCGTTATGTCAGATAGTATAGCATGCATTTCATTTAAGGAGGAAGTCCGACATACCGATACAAACTCAAAGCTATCACACGGTGGCTATAAATAATCTTCGGAAACAAACATAGAAATAAGCATAACACAATCAGTCACAGACATCCATATCACAAAGGCGAAAGAAGATATGGATATAAAACTAACACACGAAAGTGTACATCAGAGAAGTGGTCAAAAAGATCCACAATAATACAAAAGAATAGCAACACGTGCTATACAAAAGAATACAACTATGAGTCTATATCTCAAGTGTATACAACAAAAACTGCTAATCTAAATAGTTAGCCAAAAGTCAGAGTAGCAAACCCCAGGGAGAAGTCAAGCAGAAGTACCTGTAACATCTCGGTCTAACCTGAGTATTATTTAAGAAAATAATAAACGGATCAGTCTAGCTATAAATATCAGATGACATGGTACAAAATAAAAGATATGGCATAAACATAAAATATCCATACTGACATACTACTATAAGTATGCAAATGATGATCAACAGAAGATCAATCAATAAGAGATAAATCGATATTACAAGAATCTTCTCAAAGATCCAAAGAGGGCATCATACCCTAAACTTGTACTCATAACAAGTCAATAACATAAATTCCAGAAATCAACACAAGAAATCCAGAAATCACAGAAAAAGGGAAAGAGGCCTATCACATGACGGTCCGAAGACCATGGGGAGCTACCCCATATGTGTCAGTCGAAATCACACAGATGAGGTCTAGACTAACCAAAAATCAAAAAGGTATGTGTGAGTGAAATCACACAAGTGGTGTTTAGTCTAACCTCGCAAACAAAAACGTATGTGTGAGTGAAATCACACAAGTGGTGTCTAGACTAACCAAGAAGGTAAAAAGGTATGTGTGAATGAAATCACACAAGTGGTGTCTAGTCTAACCAAGCAAACAAGAGACATCGCACAATTGCTAGTCTAAATCATAAGAATGATCATCATGATCAACGAGAAGTGTCAATTACACTAAGCTAGTAAATATAAAAGTTTAGCTTCATGTCCCATAACCACTTGCTTAACTTAAATATTTACAAACAAACTGTAAATCTTCACTAGAAAATTGTCACAAGAGGTTCAATCGAACAAGTCCAAGAATTAACCGACGAAGCAAACACAAGCATTTCATACCACTTGTTTTACTAAGCCGTTTAATTATATTTCTCATCCGAGTGAGGTAAAGATTTGTATATACTAGTAGATTGGAAAACGGGTTAAGAAAAGAGCTTTGGTACTGATAATAGAGTTAAAATTATTTTGATGAAAGAGTTTTGATATTTACTACTAGTATTGAAACCTTTATTTTATTAAAGTGACAAATCACAAAAACCTCACGTTCAAAGACGTGAATGAAATCCAAGAAAATCAACTCAAAATGCACCTTTCATCTAAGATCCCCTACAGAGGAGGGTCCAAGGAGGGTGGCAACCCCCCAAGGTGGGGATGCGAGGGCAACGCCACCGCTACGGGGTTCGACCTGCCCGGTCAGGTCGCGGGTGTTCAGGGGGCAGCGCCCCGTCCAAAATGGTACGACCTAGTGAAGGCCTAAGGGAGGATAGGATCGAGCGACCTAACGGTGTTGTGGTCATGCGACCTAAGGAATGGTAAGGTCTAACGTCCTAACGGTCTAAAGGCCACGCGACCTAGAGGATCTGCGAGCTAACGAGGCCGACCTAAGGTGCAAGCGACCTAAGGGACTACGGCCTAAAGTATGGTACGCGACCTAAAAGATGGCGCGACCTAAGGTGAGAGCAGGTCGAGCGACTTAAGGCGATGCACGACCTAAGACCTAGCGACCTAAGGGGATGCGCGACCTAAGAGAGGCATCAGATCGAACGACTTAAGGGTGATGCGACCTACGACCTAAGCTCAAATACGAGCTACGAGCTAGCAACCTACAACCTAAGCTCAAATGCGAGCTAAGGCCTACGACCTTAGGCCCTAACGTACTAACATTTGTTGCGACATAAGTGGTGACGAACTAACAAGGAAAGGCTGAGCGACCTAATGCTACAGAGGGGATTTAAGGCCAGAAACGACCTACGACCTAAACCCCATACGACCTAGCGTGAAACGACCTAACTCCGAAGTGAAAATTCAAGGCAATGCGACCTAGCGCGATAACATGCGAACGACCTAAGGGTTTGGTCGCGAGCGACCTAACTCCGAACACACGAAAATGGCCAGAATGACCTAAGTGCAGAAAATTCACCAAAACTCTAAAAATTGGAGTTTTTCGCCAATCCAATCCAAACCAAATGCTAATATGCATGCAAAAATGATAGGGAATCATTCCCAACAGTCCAATATAGTTATAGGCTAGAATTGTGAGATAAAAATCTCACCTTTGCATCAAAAACCAATGAAAATGAAGAACAAAGCAAGCAAGAATCAATTTCCTCTTCAATCCCAATGCAAGAAGCTTGAATCCAATGTCTTCTTGTTGAATTTGGAGTTGAATGATGGATTTGAAGTTGAATTTGAGCTTGGAGTTTTAATTTCCCATTCCTACTACCATTTATGAAGAAGCTTGAAGGTTTAAAGCAATTAGAAAGTTATGAAGAGGGGAGGGTGGAGTTTGGGTTTAATAGGTTAAAAGCCCAACTATTGGTCTCAAGTGAAAAAGTGATGAAATTCCACCAACTCCAAACATATCAATGCTTATACTTAAAAAAGTTGCAAACGGCGTTTCGAACTCAATGGAAGTGGTCTCGAGTCCTAATTTAACCGTTTGCAAAAAGTAGCTTTTCGGACCAAAATCCGATTAACGATAAAATATTTAAATAAAATATTTAAATATAAAATCGAAAAATATGCGGGTTGTTACAGATGATGAGTGTACATCGTACGGATTTGAATGAAATTGATATTGGAAAGAGTAATCAAAATTGGAATATTTGATTTTGAGTAAACAAGTTATATATCTTTGTTATATAAGATAAATCTCCCCTTGTTGTATCTATTGACGGAAGAAAAAGGATTTTGGAAGTGTTTGAAGTATAAAAGGAGTTTTATACAAGTTTGAAATGATCCAAAGTTTTAAAAATTATATATAATTTTGAATATATATAAAGGATCTTATGAGGATTTTGAAAAGGTTTTGAGAACCTTTGGATTTGGAAAGGCTTTTGATTTTTGGGTAAAATCAATATTGAATTTGGAAAGCCTAGTTTGAGAATTATCGATTTTGGGATAATCGATTTTGTGTAAAGGAGCTTTGTATGATATCATACTAGATGTATGATTTGAAGATGCTATATGTGTATAGTATAAAATATTTTGATGATGGCTCTGGGGAAAAAGGCGCTCCCTTGAAATGAACTTCTCAAGGGTGCTACCGGGTGGTGCTGCCTTGAGCCCCAAGGGGGGGTTCTAAAGTTGATCCTGTGAGGAGTCCGGACAAAACTAGTTCCTGAGGATTATTGGGTAGCGAAAGTCGAGGGCGCTGGTGCCTACAGAGGCATTTGGGTTATGCTGTGACGATAGTGTAACTCGATGTCGATGCGATCTACAGTGGGGACCATAGCTAAATTGTGTGGAGGATGAGTGCCAACAGTCTACACTTGATTTTGCCGGGAAGGCAACGCAACATCGGTAGACTGCAATCTATGGTCAAGTGGAGTGGAGAAGTTTCATTTTTGGCAGCGAAATTCGATGGCGCTGATGCCTACAGTGATATGGGTTTTTGTTGTGATAGTTACGTAACCCCAGTTGTAGCTGCGATCTATCGTGGGTTCCATGGTATAATCGAGGGACGCGGAGGCCTACAGTTATCTATAGATTTTGTCGGGATCGCAACGTTACCATCGGGTTAACTGGGACCATGGATGGGGGTGATGATTTCCAGAGCATTCTCACCGAAGATATTTCCTCTATTTTCAAAAACTGTTTTCTATTTTTCAATAAAATTATTTTCCAATTATTTTCACTGGGTGTTGAAAATGATTTTACCAAGTACTTATAGATTTTCAGTCCTACGCCTGGTCAACGTTTGACTGAATTTCTATGAGAACAAGGATGGACTGGTTGAGACATCGAGTTATAAAAAGTATTTTTATAAAGAGCTATTTTAATAGTATGATGAGAATTTAAAAGAATTTCTAAAAATTTTAAATAAAGGTATTGGAATTTAGAAAGATGAAAGGAAATCCAAACTGGAATTTCAATAAAGTGATTTTGTAATTAAAATCGAATATTGATTTAGAAATTGGAAATAAGCTAATTGGTTAAATAATTGTTGGATTGAGTATGTTAATAAAATTTAACTTTGGGAAATAAATGGATTGTAAATTAATAATGGGGTTTGGAAATGAATTAGAATTTTAAATAGAATTCGACTTAGATTTGATAATGAATTAAATAAGAGGAGATGTTGTAAAATAAAAATAAAATAGAGTTGGATTGAAAATGTGACGGTTTGAATTATAAATAAAATTCAAGGGTGATTTGAATAATATTTAATGAAATTTACAAGTAAATTGGATATAAGAGAAGTGATAATAATAGAAATGGTTTAGTTGCAAAACAAAACCCAAGTGAACAGAAATAAATTGAGAATGGCCTTGTATTAATAAAATAAGTTCGAAAATGAATTAAGTAAGTAAATTAAAAACTTTAAATTGGGTTGATTGAGTTAAATAATAAACGGATGAAGTCTGATTGAATAAAAACTAAATCAAAGTTGTGATTGGAATTGGATTATCAGACTAAATTCAATGGAATTTGATTAAATGAGAATCAAATAGAAGTAAACTTAAGTTTGGTGTTGGAATAAACTAAAGTAAATTCACTTAGGTTTAAAACTTATGGAAGTTTGGCTTCAAATAAGAGTGAAAGCCCACTAAATAGAAGCTTGGATTAAATTAATTTGGAAATGGTCATTAATTTATAAGTTTGAATGTGCCAAGCTTAATAAATTGTTTGCATGAATCTAATGCGGAAATAAAATGAAATGCAATGAATGGTTGGTAGATAAATTAGAAATGAAATGGAATTAAATATAAAACGAGTTGAAATTCATTTGAAGTAGTTATAAACTAAAATAGATACTCTATTAAATGAATATTGTCGAATTTGCATAAAAATAATTGTCATTTGGCGTAAACAAAAGTAATTAAAATTCTATGAGCTGATAGAGATTAAATAAATGTTTCTGAATCATTTGAAGTGAATATGAGCTTGTTTGGATTAAAAAAAAATTGAATGAAATGGCATATGAATTGGTTGAAAGCAATTGAATTAGTTTAGAAAACATATAAATTGCTTGTGGAGGTTATTTTGAATGCATTTCTTTTAGAATTGAAGTCTTACAGTTGAAAGTATGTAAAATGTTAATAAATTCTCTATATATGGCACTTACATATTTAAATTGAGTAAGTACAGGTACTCAAGGCCGTTTGACTGGATTTGGATTGCACTAATTGCTAAAATAAATAAGCCGCATGCTTAAAATGCTAAATAAGGTACGCCTACGCAATCAAAATAGGAAATATGAACTGTTTTTGCTTTTTCCGACCGTGTGGGTCGATGTATACATATTTATATCTCTTGTCAAATTGTAAAAGCTCCTCCGTACAAAGGAGACTCTGCCAAAAAATTTCCAAAATTTTGGGAGTTAGAAAATTTTTGAAAATTTTTGGGAAAAATTTTGTTAACGACAAAACAATTTCAAATTGGAAATTTAAAGTAAATTTGTAGGTGAACTAATATGAATCAATTATACATGGAAAATAGAATTTAATATTCAAAATTGAAATAAGTTGTATTCATATTAAAACGGGAAAAACGAATTTGAATAGAAGTAAATATGAAAACCTATATAAGAGAATGTATAAAATGATTTGTAAAGTTTCGATTGAATATTGTTGCCAAACAAGATATGCAGGTAGTAAAAGGGGAAAAGAAAATTGGATTTGGTTCCAAAAGATAAATTTGTATTGCCCGACAAAAAGGTATGTATTTAAGTTTCTTTATGAAAATGGATTGGGTTTTTGATGTAGCCACTTGGCTTTTATTTTCTTTTGGAATCTGGGAGCCCGTAGAGGCCTTTTGTAGTTGTACCGAGCTAGCTGCGTAAAGGAGACGCTGGAAAAAAAAATCGGTAATTTAGAGAGTTAGAAAAAATTTTGAGAAATTTTTGATAATCTAAATTTGGTTTTAAATTGTAATTAGATGATTAAGCAAAAGAGTATTGTTTGAAATTATAGAAGGTTTGGGGAAGTTGGTTGAGGTGATAGTGGGTCTTTAATAAAAGATAGTTGGTAAAATATTGAATTGTGAGTTTTGGGAGAGGGTAAACGGGTATTGGACCATTTTTCCTAGCTAGTAATTTCGAGGATGAAATTCTTTTAAGGGGAGAGGAATGTGACGGCCCGGAATTTTTAACAATTTAAACTGGAATAATTAATTGATTTTAAAATATGTAAAAGTTAATTTTCAACTTGAATTCCAAATATTAATATTTACTTGATAATTAAATTATTGAGTTATATAGTTTTAATATTGAATTTAATAATTGAAAGAGGGTAAATTGTTGAATCTGAAATCTCTAAGCCCGTTTGAAATAATTTGAAGGCTTATAAAATTTATAATGATGATACTAAAGATTATAGAATGGCTGAAATTAAATTTAAAGGTGATTTATTCAATTTTAATAATATACCATTCAAATTGAAATTTAAAATTAGCCTTCCAAGGCACAGTCTCGGAATTTGACGAAACCAGTTCCATTGGATCCGTAATAGTTAGTTATTATTGGATTTCAATTTTCGTAGCAATCGGAGTTGTCGTTTGACCCTAGCAGCTCAAAACACTTAGAATTATTTTAATCGATTTAATTGAATGCCGATCGTTTAATTACGTAACTCGCACATACGTTCAATTTAGCCTCCGAAACACGTTCCGTTGTGATCAGAACGCGGGTAAAACATTATGAACGTCTGTCGGCATGTTTAATTCGGGGTTTGAGATTTCGCGTTGGGTGTAATGAGATATTTTGAAATATTATAATATTAAAAATATAAAAATATAAAAGTTAAATCACCCGCCACCCTATATCGTACGAGAGCCACCCTAGACCTGAATTGCGTCGACCTAGCATCTCCCTTCTTTTTATGATAGCCGAGCACTTTGAAAATGGAGAGAAAAAAATCTTCAGAGCGAAAAAAATGGCTTCCTCTTATTTTCAAAATCGCTACCACTTCCTTACTCATTCGTTTCCAGCAAACGAAATCGAAATTTCCTTCCCCCTGTTCAATTCAAACCATGGCCGAATAATTTGCATCCCAAATCTATTTGTCTTCAGCTAAAAAAAAAAATCAAAATCAAGAATGGTCGAAGCCTTTTTCCAAATCCTCAAATTCGTCACTTAAACGAAATCATGGCAATGTAGTCGCGGCCAAGGGAAATTGTGAGCTCGTTTTCGAGCCACCGCGAATCGCGATGCCTCAGGAGGGACGGGCTCGAGAGTGGTGGCGCAGATCTTGGAAGCGCACGAGGCGACGTGAGGTGGTGGAGTAGTTCGAGCTAGAGTTAGGGTCTTCATTGGAGATGAGGCGCGCTGCGATGGGGGGTGCGTGGTTGGCGCGCTCGCGTAGAGGACTTGGAAAATTGCCGATGGTCGCGAGTGCAATAGGGGCGGTGCTAGGGTTGTGTCGAATGGGGGATCGTAAACCTAAGGCTCGTTATCGTGTTGAGCAGTAAGGTATAACTTTTCATTTTGTTATTAAATTTAATTTACCTGCACATATGTTTATAAACAGTGAAGGAGGTGTATATATATATATGTATACAGGAAAAAATATGCAGTTTTAAATTCATCTATATAGGGATTTTTTTTTAAAAAAAGTTTAATGCATTTACAAAAGTTAGGGTTTTGAAATTTATAAGTTATTAATTGTATATGAGTCTCAAAGGGAAACATTTCTAGTTTAAATTTAAATCATATAATTTTTGTACAAGGTCAAATCTTAAGAAGAAACAAGCTGGATTTGGGAATGGATGCTAATAAAATAAAGGTGAGTAACTCTCACTCTATTGGAGTTTTATTTAAATTTAAGTAGTTAAATTTAAATATTTGGTTGAGTGGTTGAATTGATTTGATGTGCACTGTGAATTGATGACCTATTGATTTTGTTTTTTGATTGATTTTCGAGTTGATTGTTGTTTGACTCGAAGCGTTTGGGTTTTAGATGGTTTTAAACTTAAATCATAAATAAGAAAAATGGTTCAGATTAAAATCAATAAAGGTTTAATGATTGGTGATTCATTAAATAAAAAGGATAATTTAAGGGATAATTAATTAATTAAATTAATTTATGATTTGGGTTAATTAATTGGGTCTAAATTAATTGAAATGATCATTGGGTGGATTGATAAATAATTGCTTAATGGAATTAATAAAAATATAATTACCTTGTGGAATTAATCAAGAGATAAATTATAATGATTAATTAAGGAGTAATTAATTTACATAATAAAGTAAATATAAGATAATTAATCATCGGTTGAGATAAATCAAGAATGACATATATACGTGTGTTTTAATTAATGATTAATTATTTAATATAATTAAAATTTGATTACAAATGTAAATGAGAAATCATTAATCTATGTAATCAATAATGTAAATAGAGATTGATTAGTTAAGAAAATAAATCAATACAAGTGACGTATGAGAAGTTAATTAATATAAATAATTATGGACTAATGTGATTAAAATACTTAATTAATTCCTGAGGCAATTAAGTTATTGATTTGGGTCAAGAACAATTAATATCGTGAAATGAATTAAAGGTAATTACTTGAACATGATTGAAGAAAAATTAATCCAGTTTGATTAATGCTGATGAAGGTTGAAGGGATAATTTAATTATTTGATTTGGAATTAATTAATATAATATGAAGGAATCTAAGTGAATGTGGTTAGAAATTCAATTAGAATCAATTGAATTGGTTTGTATGTGGTTAAGTTTTGCTTATGGATGAGTGAATGGTATTGGATGATTTGAATGAGTTGAAATCTCTGATATGAAATGTGATGTATTTCATTAGAATAACTTGGGTAGGATAACTTGAGTTTCTAAGAGACCTGGGTCGGGTATTGGGAAATACACGAAAACCACTTCGAATTTTTATAAATTGATTTATGAAATCAATAAGCAGGGATGAAATGATTTAAGTGGATTGGATTATTTTATCTATGTTTGGTACTTAGAAATTTATATGTGAAATAAGTCTTGTCTATAGCAAATTGTGAATTGGATAAATTGAGATAAGTTACCCTGGGTTTTATTTAAGTTGTACGTTTTTGTATTCCTTGTTAGTTGGGTTTACTCACATTGGTTTCCAGCCTGACCCGGGTGTTACTTTGGTGTAATGCTCGGGTCAGACCGAGTATTACATATTTTCAGGTAGGTACGTTCGGGAGCTCAGGAGGCGAGCTAGATGGCAAGAACGCGTAGAATATTTCCGTTGTAATTATATTATTGTAATTCTGTGATAAATTGATTGTATATGACCAGCATTTGAATATATGTGAAACTCTGATGTATTAAAATGTAATCGACAGATATAGTATTCTTTTGTAAGCTATTATTATTTATTATTATATTTTATCCGCTGCGAATGTGAGATGTTGTTTATGTTCTTCTTCTTCTTCTATCTCTTTCTTCTTTTCATAACTATCTGGAATTTTCGGGATCGAAAATTTCGGGTCGTTACATTATTTCTCTTATTCACATTGTTTGTGAATTTTTCGACATATTTGAGCCCGTTTTAGGATTACCACCTAAGCGAGCAATTGAGTTCAAAATAAATCTCATCCCTGGAGCTCAACCTATCACTCGTCCTCCTTATCGCATGTCTAATAAAGAGAATGAGGAAATGCGCAAACAATTATCCGAATTGGAAACGAAGCAATTTATTCGCTCTAGTTCCTCGCCTTGGGGAGCTTCGGCTATTTTCATGAATAAATCCAATGTTACACTAAGACTTCGCGTTGACTACCGCAAGCTTAATGATCTTACTATCATAAATAAATATCCTTTACCTCGGATTGATGACCTATTCGATCAACTTAGTGGTGCTAGAGTCTTTTCACAATTAGACTTAGCTACCGGATTTCATCAGCTTCGTATTGCAGAGGATAGCATTCCTTTGACATCGTTCCGTACTCATTATGGATCTTATGAATGGCTTGTTATGCCATTTGGTTTAACGAATGCTCCGGCGTATTTCGTTGACCTTATGAATCGGGTTTTCAAAGATTTCCTCGATCGATTTGTTCTCATCTTCATTGATGATATTCTTGTGTATTCAAAAACCGAGGAGGAGCATGAAAAGCATCTTCGGATTGTGTTGGAAACTCTTAGGAGTAATCAATTAAAAGCAAAATTTTCTAAATGCCACTTTTGGCAATCTCGTGTGAAGTTTCTCGGTCATATTATTTCTGAATCCGAAATTTCCGTGGATCGTTCAAAGATTGAAGCGATTCAAAATTAGAAAAGACCGGAGAGTGTGATGGAGATCCGTAGTTTTCTTGTATTGGCAGGTTATTACCGCCGTTTCATAAAGGACTTTTCCAAAATTTCCGTGCCTCTTGCTAGATTGACAAAGAAGGGAGTTAAATACTTTTGGTCGGACAAATGTGAAGCTTCTTTTTAGAAATTAAAAGAACTCCTTTTCGATGCTCCTATTCTTGTGATTCCCGAGGGAAACCAAGATTTTATTGTTTATACCGATGCTAGTCGCGTTGGTTTGAGTTCCGTTCTTATGCAAAGAGAACGTGTTATTGCTTATGCTTCTAGGCAGTTGAAGCCAGCCGAGTCTAGGTATGCCACACATGATTTAGAACTCGCGGCTATTGTTTTCGCCCTTCGTATTTGGCGTCATTATCTTTTGGGAGAAAAATTTATTGTTTACACCGACCATAAATCTTTGAAGTATCTATTTTCTCAAAATGAACTTAATTTGCGTCAACAACGTTGGCTCGAATTTCTTGCATCCTATGATCTTGATATTCTTTATACTCCCGGAAAGGGAACTCGTGTTGCCGATGCACTTAGTCGTAAGCAAAAAGCGGTTGTTTCTATAATGATATCTGAATGGAATGGTCTCGGGGTTTTATCCACTTGTGAGATTTGAGATCGTGTTTCTGATTTATGTTCATCTCTTGTTTTATGTTGCATTGAGGCTCATCCTTCTCTTATAGACCGCATTCATGAAGCTCAAAAGCTAGATCCCGAATTGGCTTTTCTTGGCCAAAATTTTAGGGATAAAATTAATATTAAAGGTTTGAAAGACTTTGGTATTGATTCTCGTAGCGGTATTCGAAAATTTGGTAGACTTATCGTGCCAAATATTAGTAATCTTCATAAAGACATTTTAGAAGATTCTCATCGTTCTAAATTTAACATTCATCCCGGTAGTAGTAAAATGTACGCGGACATGAAGCGGCTTTATTATTGTGAGGGAATGAAATCTGATATTGCTAACTTTGTTAAGTGTTGCATGACTTGCCAACTTTTCAAGGCCGAACATCAAAGGCCCGGTGGGTCATTTCAACCTTTAGAAATTCCAATTTGGAAGTGGGACCAAATTTCCATGGATTTTATATACGGCCTTCCCCGTTCTCGTTCGGGTCGTGATAGCTTATGGGTGATAGTCGATAGACTTACTAAATCCTCACATTTTATTCCCCTTTGGTCCAATCGAACCGTTCCTCTCTTTGCCAAACTCTTTATTAAAGAAATTGTAAAATTGCATGGAGTTCCTTCTTTTATTGTTAGTGATCATGATCCATTGTTTACTAGTGGATTTTGGAAGAGTTTTTTAAAAGCTTTGAGAACTAAGCTTAATTTAGCACCGCTTATCATCCCCAGTCCGATGGACAGACTGAGCGTGTGAATCAAACTCTTGAAGATCTTCTTCGTGCATGTGTCCTTGATTTTGGTGGAAGTTGGGAAGATCATATTGCTCTCGTTGAGTTTTCCTATAATAATAGCTTCCAATCTAGTATTGGTATGGCTCCTTTCGAGACACTCTATGGAAGGCTATGCCGATCTCCTTCTTGTTGGCTTGAGGCCGGTGAAAAGCTGGTTTTAGGTCCAGATTTTATTCGTGATTCCACAGAGAAGATTGACCTTATTTTTCATAGGATGAAAGAAGCCCAGAGTAGACAAAAATTCTATGCCGATAACCGGAGAAGGAAATTAGAATTTTCTGTGGGAGATCTTGTGTTTATGTGTGTTTCACCTATGAAGGGTGTGGTACGTTTCAACCGATCGGGAAAGTTAGCACCTCGATATATTGGTCCATTTCCCATCACCGAACGTATTGGTTCCGTGGCTTATCGCCTTTTATTATTGGCTCAGTTTTCTGCTATTCATGACGTGTTTCACATTTCTCAATTACGAAAAAGCCTTCGAGATTCCGATTCTATTCTTGAGCCCGGTATTGTGGAAGAAATTGAAGTTTCGCCTAATTTAACTTATGAGCAACATCCTATTCGTATTATTGCTTCGGAGGTCAAACGCCTTCGAAATAAAGATGTTCCGCTTGTTAAAGTTCAACGGTCCTCAAATCCTAAGGATTGCTCTTGGGGATCTAGAGAGTTCATCGAGCGAACACATCCGGACTTACTTTCCCGTGCTCTTTGAGGTGAATTTCTTATTTCAAATTTCTTTTGTGTTGATATGCTTTCATGGTTGTTACCTTATATTTTCTTCTTAAATATTGCGTGGACGCAATTTCTTTAAGGAGGGGAGTCTGTAACAACCCGCATATTTTACGATTGAATATTTAAATATTTTATCGTTGGTCGGATTTTAGTCCGAAAAGTTACTTTTTTGCATACGGTCGAATTAGGACTCGGGACCACTTCCATTGGGTCAAAACGCCGTTTGCGATCTTTTTGAGTATAAACTTTGATATGTTTGGAGTTAATGGAATTTTGCCACTTTTTCACTTTGGGCTTTGGGTTTGGTTTAGCCCATTAGCCTAAACTATTAACTCTAGCTCAACCCCCTCTTCCCTTCATTACTTCACTTTCATTTCCTAACACTCAAGCTTTATCAAAAATGGAGAGAGGAATGGGAAATTAAAACTCCAAGCCCTAGACCATTTGCAAATCCAAACATCTAACTCCAAATCCATAGAGAAGCCATTGATTCAAGCTTCTTGTGTTGAGATTGAAGTGTGGTTGATTCTTCCTTTGCTTTTGGGCTTCTCCTTCGTTGATTTTGTGAAAAGGTGAGATTTTTATCTCACATCTTTGTCTATAACTATCTTTGATTGTTGGGTATGAATTCCAAACACTTATTCATGTGCATTTGCTTTTGGTTTGGATTGAATTGTTGAAAATCCCAATTTTTAGTGTTTTGGGTTCAAATCTTTAAAAATCTTAAACTTTGGTGTTTGAACATGTTTTTGGTGATGCGTCGAGGAGCCAATTGGACTGGGTAGCCAATGGGCGTAATCCCCTAGTATCCGTGCTCGACCGGTTGCAAATTTGAGGGAGTTTTGCACTTCTATTCCCTAGGTCGCTCGGCCTGAACGTTTAAGTCACTCGGCATGCACGTTTAAGTCACTTGGCCTGCATATAGGTCGCACCAACATAGGTCGCGCCATGCTTAGGTCGCGCCATGGGATAGCTCGTTCCATTACTTAAGCCGCATCCATTTGGTCGTTCCATTACCTAAGTCGCTCGGCCTACTCTCACCCCTTAGGTCGCCCCGCTTGCAACCACTTAGGTCGCTCGGCCTGTTCAAAGTCGCTCGACCTGTTAAGTCGCTCGTCCCTTAGGTTGCTCGCCCTACTTTAAGTCATGCCATCCTATAGGTCGGCTATGTTAGGTCGCTCGGCTGGCATCAACTTAAGTCGCTCGGCTTGCATCAACTTAAGTCGCTCGGCCTACTCTCACCCCTTAGATCGCGCCATGTTAGGCCTCATGCTACTCCTCAAGCACCTAGCTCCTTAGGTCGCTTGCATCTTATGTTGCCCATTGCTTAGGTCGCCCGGCTTGCATCAGTTAGGCCGCATGCTATGTCGATGATCTCTTAGGTCGTATGCCGTGGAGTCGCCTATGTTGGGCCACTAATTTCTTGTGTTGAATTGTGTTAAGTCGTAAGTCGTGACTGTTAAGTCGCAAGGGTATTTCCACTTTGATGGATTTGGAATCGAATTCTTTGGATTTTATTCACGTCTTCGAATGTGAATTTTTGTGACTTATTGTTTCTATAATCATTTTTGGTGAGTTGTCATTTTAAAAATATAAAGGTTTCAATACTAGTAGTAAATATCAAAACTCCTTTATCAAAACGATTTCAACCCTATTTTATTACAAAGCTTGTTTCTTAAGTCGTTTTCAAATCTACTAGTATATACAAACCTTTACCTCACTCGTACGAGAAATCTAATTAAACGACTTAGTAAAACAAGTGGTATGAAATGCTTGCATTTACTTTGCCGGTTAATTCTTGGACTTGTTTGATTGAAACTCTTGTGACAATTTTTGAGTGGAGATCTACAATTTGTTCGTAAATATTTAAGTTAAGCTAGTGGTTATGGGACATGAACCTAAGCTTATATATTTACTAGCTTACTGTAATTGACACTTCTTGATGATCGTTGATGATCATTTTTGTGATTTAGACTAGCAAATGTGCGATGTCTCTTTGTCTACGAGGGAGACTAAACCTCGTTTCTGTGGAGCTTCGGCTCAATTTGGTGGGGTAGCGACTCATGGTCTTTGGGCCGTTTTGTGGAGCTTCGGCTCAAAAATTAATGGTTAGAAACCATGGAATAGCGTTCCATTTTGTGATACACGTGTTGGGGAGTTTTCATGCTCCTGTTTTGTGATAGGTCTCCCCATTTTTGCGATTTTTGGATTTCCATTGATGATTTCTAGAATTTGTGTTTCACCAATTTTCGTGATTTACATTGATAAGTCTTATCAATATTTGTGCATTGGTGAATTTGTGTGTCATTAACTTTTGTGATTGGCATTGATATAATGATCAATACTTATGGTTTTAGTGAATAAAATAAAGAGTATGACATTCTTTTTGATCTTTGAGAAGATTCTAGTGATATTGATTAATCTCTTGTTGATTTTCAATTACATACTTATCACAGTATGGTTTTATGGTTATCATATGTTTTCGTCATATCTCTTATTCTATATCATTTCATCTGATATTTATAGTTAGACTGATCCGTTTATTATTTTCTTATTAAATAATACTCGGGTCAGACCGAGATGTTACAGGTGCTTCTGCTTGACTTCACATCTGAGATTATCACCCTGGCTTTTGGCTAACTACTTAGATTAGTAGTTTTTGTTGTATACATTTGAGATATAGACTCATTGGTGTATCCATATTCTTTTGTCTAGCACTTGTAGCTATTCTTTTGTGATATTGTGGATCTTGTTTAAGCACTACTCTGATACACACTTTTAAGTGTTATATTCATATCTATTTCCGCCTTTCTGATATGGATGTCTGTGACTGATTTGTGTTATGTTTATTTCTATATTTGTTTCCAAAGAATATATATAGCCACTGTGTAGTAGCTTTGAGTTTGTATCGGTATGTCGGATTTCCTCCTGAAACCAAATGCATGTTGTACTATCTAACATATCGGTGCTCGCACAAAGCAATTACACGGATGGTCGCTCCTCAACAGCCTTATTCTCCGCGCTAGTTGACGGCATTACACCGTAGTGTCCTTGGCTAGAGTGGGTATAGAGGTGGGGCGTCACACACAAACACACACACACACACACACACACACACACACACACACACACATATATATATATAACTCATTTATATTAGAATTTAAGTTAAAATTCCATATGCTTAAATTTTCAAAAATACTTAATAATAATTTTTATAAAACTATTAATTTAAAAATTAACCATATAATATTTTCTAACCTAGGTTAAGTGATACGGATATGTATCATTACAATCCGTAAAATATGAAATTCCCGGTTTTATCATTTCAAACCCGCAATACCAAGTAAAATAAAATAAAAATCGCTTGAGCCTATGATTTCAGCTCATAACGATTTTTCCTTATTCTAAAGTCTGTTCGGGTATGTATCATTTCAACCCATAGTGATTCTATACAACAAGGAACTTGCAGTTTGAGAAACAAAAAATAAAATGAACAGTATAGAATAGCATATCATATCAGGTGATGTAACAGGTATAGCATCATGTTATAACATCATAAAATATCATATCATAGGCATGTATGAAACTAATATCAACATAGCATATCACTACTACACTTCACATGTCATTGTTTCACTAATATATAAGTATGAATGTCGAGAGTGATAAAGTCACCTTCTAAAGATAAAGATGACAATTCAATACACAAGAACAAACTTCGAAAAGCACGACAAAGCACGAACTAGATTTGAGTAGATAAAGAGCCAAGATCCAAGTCTTGCAAACAAATGAAATACAACAAATAAGTATACATTCAACACAAAAAAAATATGAATCAAACAACGCAAACTATGAACAAAATGAAGTTAAGATGGCTTAACCAAGTCAAGTGGGTTCGGCCACTTCTCAAATAGGCTTGACCAGCATCAAACAAGGCTCGGCCACCTTGGTTATGCTCGGCCATGGCAAAAAATAGACACGGCTAGGGGTATGGATGTGAACGGCTATGGTAGGTGAAGAGATGGCATAGAAAAGGTCAAGTGGAAGGCAAAACGTCACAGGAGCATGCAACTTTGGGTTCGGCCCTAGGCTAACATGGCTCAGCCTGGTGTTGTATGGGCTTTGTCAAGTGGTCAAGTCACCTGAAGTGGTACGGCCTGGAGATGGAAGTGGTCATGGCAAGGCAAGGCAAAGGTGGTGTTGGTGGTGGCCGAAGCATATAGAGGAGGAAAGGTGATAATGTAGGCTCGGCTAGGGTTTGAAGCTTGGTTTGCTGATAGGGTTTAGATCATGAAAGTCACAGCATGGGTAGGGGATGGTGATGAGGAGATGATGTCCGGTCATGGTTAAGGGATTGGTGGAGGAGATGGCCGAACTTGCTAGAAAACAAAAGAGAAAAGAAAAATGAAAAAGAGGAAGGAAGAAGAAATAATTTACTGTAAAAATTTGGTCAGGAAAGTGAAAAATGAAAAGGAGATGAGAAGGGAAAGTGTTTTGTATGGCTTGTACAAATGAATGGGTATCTTTTCAACTTGAATAGACAAACACATGTCTATTAGGAAATGCAAGGCCCAAATGCAAAGCCCAGTTCAAACCAAGCTCAACAACCCAATCAAAAATCAAATCCCAAACAAAATAGAAAATAGAAAATAAAATAGAAAATAGAGAATAGAAATACTAAAATATTTGTGTGTAAAATGCTGAGATTTATCAAATTCAAAGAGTATAAATCAAAATTTGATGAAACGAAAAGCATAGAGAATAATAGCATAAAGTCTAGCTTCAAAGAAAAAGAATAGAAATTTAATATTCAAATTTTAAAAATTCAACTGAAAGTCAAAGTTTGACCAAAGTTGACCAAAATATAAAATTTTCAAACAATCTTTATTTTATTATATATGGGAAAATAATTTTAATCATACCCAGAAATACATTGGAAAATTCCCAATTTTCACATTTTAAATGATTTAAAACCAAAGTGTCAAATAAATTCTATTTAAAATATTTACAAAAGAGGGAATTAGGGAAAGGGACAAATTTTGATAAAAAATTTGTCTCGAAGACACGAAGATTCATTTTTTGGCTGAAGGAAAAACTTTGAGAAAAATTAGGCTTAAATACAATGCTAGTTCAAACTAGCATTATATTCAGTTCTTACACTATACAAAATGCTAGTTTTAACTAGCATTTTATTCAGTTTTTACACTATATAAAATGCTAGTTCTAACTAGCATTGTCCTTCAACCTAATTACTTTCAAAGTTTGTTCTTCAGCCTAAAAATGAAAATTGTTGTCCTTCAGCCTAATTTTTTTTTCAAAGTTTGTCCTTATGCCTATTTTCCACTTTACAAAAATTATGGGTTATTACGCTCTTCCACATTCATAACTTTTCATCCACGAAAAGGAACGAGACACGAAATAAGGAAAAATAAGATATAATAGCGAATAGTACCTGAAACAAACAATTTTGGATTCGAAGCACGCATGCTCTCCTCCGTCTCCCAGGTACAATCCCAATCATCAGTACTTCACTACACCTTTACTAGGTTAACTGATTTCCTTCTCAGCTGCCTCATGGTGTTTGCCATAAGAAGCAAGAAGCTCAAGCCACCTAACCTGCCACTGATTCAAATCCTTCTAGGTGAAGATATATCTCAAAGACTTATGATCCATATAGAGCTCAAACTTAGTACCCAAAAGATGATGCCTCTAAAGCTTCAAAGAAAAACCACAGCAAGCAATTCCAAATCATGGGCTGCATAATTGGCTTCGTGGGTCTTCAACTGACAACTGGCATAAGCAATAACCTTCCCACGGGGTGCCATTCTTCTGGGAGGAAGAACTACGGGTCGAGCTTCAGGAATAAGATCAACACGGAAATCGATTTTCTGCTTAGGTGGTAAAGTAGTGACTTCACCAAATACGTTGGGAAAGAGTTTGACCACATGAGTCGAGTCAAGATCATCAGGAGAAGAGTCAAGAGAATAAATAAAACTGCCAGCATAATCATGAGGCAAACGGCACTGAATAACCAAAGAATCACCCTTATCACCAACAAGAGAAACGGTTTGGGTTTTACAAAAGATAACGGTTTAATGATTTTTCAGCCAATCACCTTCAAGCAATAGATCAAAAGTATCAAAACCTAAAACATAGAAATCACCAGAAAAATGATAACCAGCATAGAAGATTTTCACCCTTCTACAAATACTACTAAGGTTCGCACGACCACCGATAGGATTTTTAACACACAAAGGTTCAGGAGCATACTCGGGAGAAAGGAGATGCTCAAACTTATCACAAAGATCCACAGATATAAAGCTTTTGGAAGCACCAGTATCAAATAAAACACGAATAGGAAAATCAAACAGAGAAAAGGTGCCCTGAGGAGTACCTTGAGTATCACTAGGAGCAGGTGGAGCTGATGGAGAGGCAGAGGTAATAGCAAAGATAATAGATAGCTTGCCCTTCTGCTGAGTAAGAAAATCCTTCCTGAAGTATCCAGGCTGCAAGAAAATATGATAGAGATCACGCCTGCTCAGTTGAGTAGGAGGAGGAACAGCAGCACGAACAGAAGTAGACAACTATTGGCATAGTGTCCCTTCTAATCACACTTGAAGAAAGTGGCTGAAGATAGGTCGATAGGTTGCCTCTGAGAAGGATAAGATCCCAAACCAGGAGTCTTATTCCAATTCTTCTTCTGCTGAAAGTGGGGCTTTCTCATCTTACGGTTACCAGAGAAAGGCTGAGATGAAGAGGCACGAGCAACAGAAGAATCCTTAGAAGTAGGATTCTCATATCTAATCGCCATATCCATCAGACCAGTGAAAGGGCTATGCACATGAGAAATGAGACGATCATAAAACTTTGGGCGAGCTCTAGCTATAAACTTCTCATTCTTCTTAAGAGGGGTGTCAATCAAGCCAGGTCCAAACATGGAAAGTTCATGGAACTTCCGCTTATACTCAGAAAATGGCATGTCTCCCTGCTTAAGATCCATAAACTCCCAATATAGCAGAGACTTCCCTACTTCGGGCATCCACTTCAATATAAAAGCATCCCTAAAGCACAATATCGAAACATAAGAAAGATTCCAAAAGAGAAAACTGAACCAAATTCAAAATTAGCACAAAAGGATACCTAAACTGCTCCCAAGAAATATCAGCCTCAATAGTCTATGCAGTAACAGACTCCCGCCAATCCAAGGTTGCCAACTGGCACTTCTGAGCATTAGTGATCTCAAGACCGGAGAAAATCCTCTCTAAACCCTTCAACCACTGCTGAGCCTCAATAATGCTCTCTGATCCAGTAAACTTGGTACCACCAAGCTCAGTGAATTCCCTACAGAGAGTAGTGAACCTAATGGGTGCAACAGGCTCAGGAACTGGGGCAACACCACGACCTCTACCATTGGCATTCCTACGATCCATCCTGAAAAATCAAGAATGAATTTTAGGACAAAGGTAATTGAGAAACAAAAGAAAAAACTCAACAATAATAGAGATCCTAATCAAAGAGGTTAATTAATAAGGTGGATAAGAAAAGGAAGGAGATTTAAATAAAAATTATTCTAAAACAAGAAAATTTTATATCGAAAATAATATTAAAAATCCTTTAAAATCATTTTCTACTTTAAAATGTGTTCTCTCACAAAGAAATGATTCTAAGATTGATTTCACTCATTCTAGGGTATTTCTACCCTATCTCTAATGAGTTTTTGCTTCGCAGGCTAAGGTTTGCGAAAAACCAAAGCTCTGATACTAGATGTAACGACCTACCCTTTTTTACCATTCAAATCGATAATAAAACCAACATGTCAGACTTGAATAATTCAAAACAACAGATTGTTAATATAATTTGGAGCAAATAAAACCAACCACAGAATCACAGACACAGTATATCAGAATAACTCGCGGCGGAAATAAAATAACCATAGTAGGTCATGAAGCTCCTACATACACAGTCTCAAAACCAATACAACATACTAGAGTCTGAAAGCAAATACAATAGAAATTCACTAATACATAAGATGAATAGAAACAACTAAAATAGAAATAGATAGATAGCTAGATAGATAGATAATCTCCAGTAAATCCTCTAGCTCCAGAAGATGAAATCCAAAGCTGTGATACTCAGGCTGACCCGAGTATAAAGAAAACCATAAAACACACGAGTCAATACATACATACTTATAAAATGTAAATCAACTCAAGTGAACTATAATAGAAATGCAAAAGTAACTTAAAAGATGTTTGGGATCGCCCATCCTTTAAGGATCCGTTAAACTATCTACTATGTAGTAATATATGCTATTGTAAAAATGTCTAAAGTAAAGTATAATATATTTTAAAAATAGCATTAAGGCGTTACCCATATCCCCCTTAACACATTTTATAGTGCCAATAGTCTATACAGTACCATCGTACCTCCAGATCGGGAGGCTACCATAAATTCTCCATAGGTACGACACAAATCAAACTTGTAGTAAAGCACGCTAAGGTAGATGACACAGCACAACTAGGCAATGCTAGGGTAGATATACCAATTGCACTTCCGGACTGGTGGTAACGCATAGCAGCCACTACCGCCTACCTCGATCCACGCTTCAAAAAAATAAAGAGTGCACCCAATCAATCACAAAGTAATAGAATGGTATCGAAGGAGTGTGTCCGATTAGAGGAGCTACCTTATTGGCCCGTCGATTGCTCCTGTTTTAGCCACCTTATGCCAACTCACGGGAATCAGGTCCACGTATATACCTCATATAGGATTATCGCCACCATCCTACTTCATTCTGAAATCTCCACCGCGTACACAGTTATTAAAGTGGTTTTTGGAGTTGGTAGAGAGTATGACAACTTCTGATCTCGGTCTCTTTAACAACCAATCGTTATTATAACCCATGGTTATTTCAAAATAATTTATACATTAAAACCAAAATGTCATTTCCATTTCAAACCATATCAATATGATAACATTTCCATTTCAAAACCAAATATGATATCATTTCTAAAGTTGTAACACTTTCAAAACTATACACTTAGTTATAACATTTTAAAAATGTAGTAAGTTAGTAACCATAACACTTTGAAAATGTGACCCTTATATAATAGCACTTTGAAAATGTTACATTTAAGAAATAGTAGCAATTTTAAAACATAACCTAAAGTAGCATAGCATTTTAAAAACATAACTTAAAATAGTATAGCATTTGAGAAATGCTACAAATCTTAATATAGCATGTTTAAAACATAATATTTCAATTTTTATCATAGTTTTAAACCTATTTAATTATACAAAATATATCCATTTCATAAATAAAATATATCACTATTAATAGGTTAGATTTACATATCCATATTAAATTAAATTATTAAGTTAAATTTATATCATAGATAAAATCTTTAAATTTGATTTTAAACAAACATTTGTTTACCCATAAGTACTTTAACTTTTTAGAAAATCAATATATATAATATTTAACTCATTTATACCAAAATTTAAGTTAAAATTCCACATGCTTAAATTTTCAAAAATACTTAATAGTAAGTTTTATAAAACTATTAATTTAGAAATTAACCATGGGTCTGTATAATATTTTCTAATCTAGGTCAAGTGACACAGATATGTATCATTACAATCCGTAAAATATAAAATTCCAGGTTATGTCATTTCAAACCCACAATCCCAAGTAAAAAAAAACAAAAATCTCTTGAGCCTATCATTTCAGCTCATAATGATTTTTCCTTATTCTAAAGTCTGTTCGGGTATGTATCATTTCAACCCATAGTGATTCTATACTAACAGGGAACTTGTAGTGTGAGAAACAGAAAATAAAATGAACAGTATAGCATAGCATATCATGTCATATCAGGTGATGTAACAGGTATAGCATCAGGTTATAACATCATAAAATATCATATCACAGGCATGTATGAAGCTAATATCAACATAGCATATCACTACTACACTTCACATGTCATTGTTTCACTAATATATAAGTATGAACGTCGAGAGTGATAAACTCACCTTATAAATCTAGAGATGACAATTCAATACACAAGAACAAACTCCGAAAAGCACGGCAAAGCACGAACTAGATTTGAGTAGATGAAGAGCCAAGATCCAAGTCTTGCAAACAAATGAAATACAAAAAATAAGTATACATTCAACAACAAAAAATATGAATCAAACAATGCAAACTATGAACAAAATGAAGTTAAGATGGCTTAACCAAGTCAAGTGAGCTTGGCCACTTCTCAAATAGGCTTGACCATCATCAAACAAGGCTTGGCCACCTTGGTTATGCTCGGCCATGGCAACAAATAGGCATGGCTAGGGGTATGGATGTGAACGGCTGTGGTAGGTAAAGAGATGGCATAGCAAAGGTCAAGTTGAAGGCAAAACGTCAAAGGAGCATGCAACTTTGGGTTCGGCCCTAGGCTAACATGGCTCGGCTTGGTGTTGTATGGGCTTGGTCAAGTGGATAGGTCACTTGAAGTGGTACGACCTGGAGATAGAAGTGGTCACGACAAGGCAACGCAGATGTGGAGTTGGTGGTGGCCGAAGCATGTAGAGGAGGAAAGGTGATCATGTGGGCTCGACTAGGGTTTGAAACTTGGTTTGGTGATGGGGTTTAGATCATGGAAGTCAAGGAATGGGTAGGGGATGGTGATGAGGAGATGATGGCCGGTCATGGTTTAGGGATTGGTGGAGGAGATGGTCGGCATAAGGAGAGGAGATGGTTGAACTTGCTTGAAAACAAAAGAGAAAAGAAAAATGAAAAAGAGGATGGAATAAGAAATAACTTACTGTAAAAATTTGGTTAGTAAAGTGAAAAATGAAAAGGAGATGAGAAGGGAAAGTGTTTTGTATGGCTTGTACAAATGAATGGGTATCTTTTCAACTTGAATAGACAAACACATGTCTATTAGGAAATTCAAGGCCCGAATGCAATGCCAGTTCAAAACGAGATCAACAACCCAATCAAATATCAAAGCCCAAACAAAATAGAAAATAGAGAATATGAATACTAAAATATTTACGTGTAAAACGCTGAGATTTATCAGATTTAAAGAGTATAAATTTGAATTTAATGAAACGAAAAGCATAGAGAATAATAGCATAAAATCTAGCTTCAAAGAAAAAGAATAAAAGTTTAAAATTCAAATTTTAAAATTTCAGCTGAAAGTCAAAGATTGATCACAGTTGACCAAAATATAAAGTTTACAGAAAATCTTTATTCTATCATATTTGGAAAAATAATTCTTAATCAAACCCAAAAATACATTGGAAAATTCCAAATTTTAAATGATTTAAAACCAAAGTTTCAAATAAATTCTATTTAAAATATTTACAAAAATTATGGGTTGTTACAAGTGTAAACAAAGAAATTATTACACTAAAATTTGTAAATATAGAAAATCAAATAGATGATATTTTAACTAAACCATTAGCACAAACCACTTTCATCAGCTTGGAATATGTTCATTTACAGAAATCAAGGAATATTGACATACCTGACATTTTTTAGAAAATTGTTTTTCCCACCTTTCAAAATTCAGAAACCAATTATGTAGCCACCATATTTTGACTCCAAACCTATTTTCTCATCTACTTCCCTTTGAAAACAAAAAATTAATTAATCATAAATGGATGCATCCAACTTCAAACGTTCAAAAGAACAATCAAGCCAATTCCGTGGCTTCACATTCTCTGATGTAGGAAATATTGAAAAAGAATTAAAGATGTTCCCACCTTGCTTACCTTAATTGAAGTAATGCAAATTCGGTTCAAAAAAATTAAGAGAAGCAAGAGAGAATGTTAAGGAATTTGCAGAAACATCTATTGGATAATTAAGCAAATCCAATAATCGTTAAAGAGAGAGATACTCAAATCAATCTTGCAATTCATAATCCTATGAATTAAGATGATGAAAAGGAAGATAAAGAAGAAAAGGATGATAATGAGGATGATGATGAGGATGAAGACAAAGATGGAGTGTGTTGCGTTGGAGAAGTTAATTACGATATTCATGGAAATTTTATGGAATAAAAAGGAAATATTTATCTTCACTATCCAAATGCTCCATTCAAAAGTCACCAATAATTAAAATAAAATATTAATTTATTTTGGGCATGCATATGTATTAATTTGGCTTGTCTGTTTAGTTTGAACTTATAGGATTATTTGAGTTTGATTCAACGGTTTGGTTTGTGTTATTTAAACTTATGTAAATGGTTTGTTTAAACTTGTATGCTTGCCTTGGTTTGATGACATAGTTTGGTTTGTTCCAAATAGATTATTCGAAATGGATGATACGTATTTAATATATGATTGAAAAAAATGAAATTATAATTATATATGCATATAAATAGTTATTTCTCAGAAATGTTATTTCACAATTAATATTGATTTTGATTCCATATACAACATTATCACATTTCATGGTATTTATATATGTCACGTTTAAAGGGGGTTTATTTTTTATATCTATTTTTGTTAATGATAAAGGGGGAGAAAAATATGAAATATAATATTGCATATACTAAGGAGGAGTAATTCAAAATAGGTAGAGCTAACTATTTTATGAAGAGTTACATTATATTTTGTAATAAATACAATTACATGGTTTTTAGCATCAAAAATGGGAGATTGTTAATTCCACAAATATTGTTTTGATGACAACAACCATAAAAATATAGGTACCGATATTTTCCTAAGTTGTATAGAATATTTTGCTGGATATTACATAGGTTTATACAAGTAGAGGATAATCGAGTTTAATGACCGACTGGTAAAAAGAATAGAAATCAAGATTCAGAGATGATCAAGATAATTGAAGGCTAGTGAGTTTAAAGACAAAGACATGAAGAGTTCAAAGACAATGATTTATATTCAATAGACATCAGATTAATTTGTTAAGGTCCTTGAATAACAACTTTATTTTCTTTGAATACTCTCTTATCAAAATATAATTTTTATTTTATTTCCATAATATATTTCTACAAACATTTTAAAAGAGCTTTATATATATAATCTATGTTTAAATAATTTTACAAAATTCCTAAATTGTGAAACACCTTAGAAGTGTTTTTGGTTTTTAAATTAAACGAGGGTTTGTCGACATACCCTGCCTATGTATGATCATTGAAGAGGTGCCTTTTGAATTTTGAATAGTTGTCATTTTTGACTACATCCGAATAGGCACGTCCCCTTAAACACTACATAAAAGGGACGAGAAAATGAATTTTTATAACTATTTTCCCTATATCCTTCTTACTCCAAGTTCTCATTATATATTTCATAAAATTCACTTTCTATTCTCTTCAAATCGTTCAAAATTCAATCTCTACTTTACTGCATTCATTCTCTACAATCTACTCATTGATTTGAAAGTATTTTCTCATCAATTTAAAGATCAAAGGGCTATAAGGTATTCTATATCCAAAGTACAATAATTTGTATTTGGAGTCAATAAATCTCTACTACTATTTGTGTGGTTGTGCTTGTTGCCCATTCAGATCAAACAGACGTGCTTATTGCCAGTTTAAATCAAGAGAGTATACCATGACCTCTAGAAGTGAGGAGGGTATATCTTTTTGCCTCGAAATCAAGATTGTATTTTGGTTTGCTTGCTACCTGATTAAAGTGGGCGTTTGAAAGGAAATCTATACATATATTGTACAGCGCTAGACGTAGGATTTGTTAATCTGAACCAGTATAAAATATCTGGTGTCGTCTCTCTTACTTTTATTATTATTTTATTACATTTATATATATATCTGTAACTGTCTATTAATAAATAAATATATATATATATATATATATATGCATTGATTATCTGTATTTTGATTTAAACTTTCAGACTGGTTAGAAAAAGTCCTACATAAGTTGTAAAACACCATTCACCACCTTCAACTATTAAAGTATCCATAAGATCTGTTCACACTAGTATAATTTATACCGCACCGTTTCCCACATGGTCCCCATAAATGGTAAATAATACATTGTTAATTATATTTCTTATATAATTCCTAATAATATACTTATTTGCTCCTAACACTTTTTATGATCTTGACGGTGCATGGTAAAGTAAGATAGAAACTCATATAATATGTAACGATCCGTATTTTAACCATTTAAAAATGTTAAACTAAATAAGATTTTTGAATAAAATTTTCAGAAAAAATTATTTAAGATTCATTGACATAAACTAAATTATAATATATAAGTTATGAGCTTAATTTAAATGTCCGACATATGTTTGCAATAAGGTATGAAAATAACATAGGATAGTGTGTATTTAATGAAATTGTTTGAATGAAATTAGTTACTTTCTGAATGTAAATTTCCAATTAATTGGAAAAATAAATGTTGATGAAGAATAATAAATGTTTCTTTATTAGACAGAAATCGTATGTTTATTCATTTGAAATGTTCGGCAGCTAGAAGATTGATTACATGAGTAAAAAATCAATTATTTAATAAAATAAATAAATAACTTTTGGTTTGTATATAATAATTCCATAAATACGTTAAATTACTATAAACAAGAATTGAATCGTCTCATTTTTTAAAATTCAACTTTGGGATTAATTGCAATTAATGTAATTGAAATCTTTCAAATAAAAGGAAAGAGAACATTAATTGTAATTAATGGACGTAATAATAGAAACATATGTTTGAATTTAAATAAAAGAGAAAGTTGAGGAAATAAAAAGAGAACATATGCTTTAATAGAAAAGGGAATTTGATGTAATAAAAAGGAATATTTTTAATCAAATTAAAAGAATGTTTTGAAAAATAAAATAAAATGAATGTTTACATTTTGTAATTAAGTATAATTGTGTGAAAGGAGAAAATTTGAATTTTGAACAACATTTTACAGTCATTAAATAGCAGTCGGAGACGGCATAAAAGTAGTTTTAACACCTTCCTTAAATTTTAAAATAAATTAAATATTTGAGTTCCTGATTCTGTGCTGTGAAAGATGTTGTTTTTAAATTTGAGTTTAGAGTCCCAAGACATCTTTGTTTGTGTATAGCGGCGGTCTTCATGATGTTAATTGGTGTGTTCAAATTTTATTTGTTATGTGTTAATAAAAACTTAAATAGGTGCAAGTTGAGTATTTTAGACGTTAATGAATTAATTGAGTGGAGAATACGTTTTAGAATTAGATCCCAAAAGTTGGTAGCAGTGTATGGTTAGTCCTATTTATTTACTTTACATTACCTCATTTTTGTTGTATTTTTAATGTTGTATATTCTCCTAATTAATTACACAAATGTACATAATTTATTTATATTTATCATGTGTAAATTAAATCTTTAATGGATGTCAGTTCTAGTATGTTTTGGGTTAACAAAATTAATTGAGTGAACAAATGTTTCATGAAATTTGAATTCTAAAAGTTTATTTACAATGTAGAGTTAGTCCGTTTATTTCCTTTCTAATCAACAATAGCCACACTCCTTTCATTGTTTCCTTATTTTTTTCATTACTCCTTTCCATTTACATTGTTTGAAGTTTTTTCATTTTGCAAGCGTGAATAACTTTTTATGCTTTTAATTCTTTCCTTCACCTCTTTTTAATACCTATCACTTTAGAAAAAAGGTTGTTTGTAACAACCCTGTATTTTGTGATTATTTTAATTGTATCTTTTGATTATTTTAATTTAATTCCTGATTTAAAAACTTTATTTTATTTATTAAAATAGATAAATTTTTTATTTAAATATAAATTTTTATTTTTATGTGAATTATAAATTCAAACATGAATAAATAGAATATTTTTCAAAAATGTGAATTTTGGTCAATATGGTCAAACTTTGACTTTTAAATTTAAAATTATCAATTTTTGAATTTTATTTTTTATTATTAAAATAAATTAAATTTCAAGAATACTGCTTTTCGTTTCGTTGAAATTCGATTTATATTGTGAAAGTTATGCTTTTTACAATATTGCGTGTAAATTGATTTATTTAACAAAATTGTTTATTTTAATCTATATGAATAATATTTTTGTTTGTTCTAATTTGTGTATATATATGTAACATGACATGTTATGTATATATTATATTTTTAAAACATTTTAAAAGTATAGTTATAATTTTCCAATGTTAATTGTATATTGTTTTCAATTTTTAAAGTCTAATTTGAATTATTAAACTATTTCTTTATTTATTTTCTATTTTTCCTTAAATTAATTATTTATTCTCTTTTTCACTTTATTTTGTTTTCTTTTTCTATTTTATTTATTGATTTATTTTAGTTTATTTTGATTTAAAAGAAATAGAAATTTCAAGAGCCAAAACCTTTCATTTTCCTTGTGGCTTTTCATGTGCTTGTCTCTTCATTTCCTTTTTGCCTTTTCATTTCATCTTTTGGTTGTCCATTCCTTTTGCATTGCCGTGTATCTCATTCCATTTTCACGTGAAATTCTTTCTCATCTCTTCTCAAAAAACTCACGGCTGTCTTCAAAAAAAATGGTAATGGCTTCCTTTATCTCATTTTTCCCTTCTTTTTCTAGTGATTTTGCCTTCCTCTTCCCCTAGCTTTGCTCGGCTAGCCTCTCCACCATCTCCACCGACCACCACTTCACCATCTACAGCAGCAATCACTCCCCCTCCTCCGACCATGACAGGCCGTGACTTCCACTTGAAGCCATCAACTAAAATTTCCACAAAAACTCCTCCAAATTGCTAGCCAACCTATGTTTCATCACTTCCCCTTCATTGTCCACTTCGGCCACCACCTAGAACCACCACCACCTGATGTGCTTCACCTCCGGCCGCATCTCCAGCCACCACCTGACCTGTACAAGCATGAGCCAAGCCCCATTTTCCCATAGGCCGAGCCAAAATGTGCATCCAAGCTTGCCTTTTTACCTTGTCTCTTTATATTCTACATGTTATAACTCCTACCCTTCACTTACTCCATGTTGTCATTCATTTGTGATGCCATAACCCGAGCTTTAGCACATCATAGCCGAGCATATGCTCTACTTAGGCTGAGCATTGGAGTGATAAAAGGCAAGGTCAAAACTATCTTGTCTTTGTTGCATTTTATTTAAATTTGTTTCATGTTATTTTGTGTTAAAAATTCATGTGTTATATTGTCTTGCTTATTTTTGTTTGCAAGATCATCACTTTGGCTTTCTCTTTTCACTTTAATAAAATGTCGTGTTGTGTCGTGTCGTATCGTGCTTTCTGGAATTCATTCGTGTAATTTGATTTGCAATCTCCAGCGTAAAAAGGTGTGTCCTTCTCACTCTTACATTTTTACTTACGAAATGGTGAATTGATGACAAGTGATTAGTAAATAAAAATGTTTGTGCAAGTTAATGATGATTATAGGATATGTTATTTCATGCTATTACGCTGTTAACTTTGTTATTTATCGCCTGACATATGATATATGATATTATATTGTGACATTGACATTGTTTATATTGTTTATGTATATGTTCACACTACAAGTTCCCTGTTAGAATAGAATCACTATGGGTTGAAATGATACATATCCGAACGGATTTTAGAATAAGAAAAAATCGTTATGGACTGAAATTATAGGCCTGAGCGATTTTTATTTATTTTATTTGACTTGAGATTGCGGGTTTGAAATGATAGAACCGGGTTTTCTTTTTAAACTGCGGATTAAAATGATACATATCTGTATCACTTGACCTAGGTTAGAAAATTATATACAGACCCCGTGGTATATTTTTAAATGATTTTTCTTAAGATATGTATT
The DNA here is from genome assembly GCA_030765085.1 of Allium cepa. Classification (NCBI taxonomy): domain Eukaryota; kingdom Viridiplantae; phylum Streptophyta; class Magnoliopsida; order Asparagales; family Amaryllidaceae; genus Allium; species Allium cepa. Next base: position 975,848,263 of record CM060935.1, read on the forward strand.
TTTAAAGTATGAAATTTCAATTTTATAATATATATTTTATGGTTTTGAGAAAGCTAAATATTAAGTTTTGAATTTGTGAATTTATGTATGTAAATTTGAAGTAAATGTGATCTTTTGACTTTAAATTATATTTTAAAATGTAAGTAAATAATGGAAATTTAATTTAAAGTTTTGAAATGATATTTAAAGTAAAATGTTAAGTTTTATTTAATTTATAAGTTAATAAACAGTGAATTTTGACTTAACGGATGAATTGAGTTTTAAATTGGATATTTAATTATAAAAAATTTGTTGTGATAAATCATATGTTAAATTGATTTAAATGTGAAGTTTTGAAGTCTTAAAAATATGATTTATAAGTTTAAAATTTGCTAAAACTGAAGTATTAATGTTTCTGAAGTTATAATAAAATCTTGAATTTATTAATAGCATTTCAAAAAAATGCTGTGATCTTATGACAGCATTTTTAAGTGTTGTTGTTTTGAACATAGCTATGTTTGAAATAACTAAATATCTATTACGGCATTTTATAAATGCCGTTGTTCTTGAACTAAACTATTATGGAAACTATAAGCTACGATAGCACTTTATAAATGATGTCGTTGCTATAATTTGACAATGTTTTAAAATGTTATAGATTTTAATACTGTTTCAGTTATATTTTAAGGTGTTCAATTATTTAACTTTTGGAATTGATTATTTGTGAAATTTAAGGAGTTTTGAATATATTTTATTATTTAAATTTAAATTTTTAAGGAATTTAAATTGAGTTTGAATTTAAATAAGGTTTACTTGGTTATGTGATAAATGGAATGAAATAAAATGAGATAAATGAATTTTTGAATGAAATTTTGAAATGTGTTTTGAAATGATATTTGAAATAATAAATGAATGAGATATTTGATTTTAAATGATATTTAAATTGAATATTTGAATTGAAGAATGATAATGAATTTATAATGGATTTGTAACGAAAATGATTTTGAAATGGTTTTGAATGACATAATTTTTATTTTGATAAAGAATGTGAAATTGGAATGATATATGATTTTGATCTATTTGATAAATGAATATTTGAAGTTATATTTGTATGAAAGTATTGGATTTATGAAATGAATAATTCAAAACTAAGTAATAATGAAGTTAAATTTGAGATATATGAAATTATAAAATTTAGTTTTGAAATGTGCGATATTAAAGCTTTGAAATATATTAAAAATTGAATAGTTTATTTGTGGATCCAATCTATATTAGAAATTGATATGATTTGAAATGGTTTGTTGGGAAACTAAATTGAATTGAAACTGATGGTTTGAATTGAATTAAATTGAAAATTTGAAAATTTGGGTTTAATTGAATAAATTTGTAAAATGCAAGAATTAAAGGAATGTTTCATGATTTCAAATGTATGATTTCAAAATGTTATGATTTTCAAAGTGTAATGATTTCAAGTATTTTGGTTCCAAAAGAGTTATAACTTTGAAAGTATTATGATTTTTGAAAGTGAATATATGTTTGAAATGGAAATGATATCGTATTGATTTGGATATAGTTTTGAAATAAAAATAGTTTTTTTTTCGAAGTATAAACTATTTTGAAAGGAATATGGTTTTGAAATGAAATGATTTGATTTTCAAGTATGAACTACTTTGAAATGACCACGGCGTTATAATAACATTTGGTTGTGAAAGAGACCGGGATCGGAAGTTATCATACTCTCTGCCAACTCCGAAAACCACATTAACAACTGTGTATGTGGTAGAGATTCCAAAATGAAGTAGGATGGTGGCGATGTTCTTGAGGTATATTACGTGGACCCAACTTGTAACAGACCGATTTTTCGACTCCCGAAAGTCGACCTTAATACGTACATTATATCAAATGCCGCACAGTCGAAAGTCGGAAACCGAACCGTTAGGGTTAAAGAAGAAGAAGATAGAAGAAGAAATAGAAACAATAACAGAATCTCACATTTCGCAGCAGAACAACATATAATAGATAAATGAATATCTTTAAAACAAAAGCACTATATCAGTTTACATACATCACATTATCAGAGTTTACAACGACACAATACAACACTGGCAGTTATTTTAACTTGCTTACATAGAAATTTTAACTTGCACCAACCCAAACGCAACGGACACTATATAGTATAAGTGATACGTCTCGCCATCCAGCTTGAACTCCAGATCTCCGCAGCAACTTTAGACTTGACTCCAGAATAATGATAACCCGACTCTAGGCTGCCCGTGTGGAAAATTATGCGCACTCAGAGTTTAGGAAGGGAACAATAAACTCCAGGTCAGTCATGGGACTAGTGTGAGATCTTAAAAAAAGTTATTTTCACAAAGAAAATATAAAAAAATCCGCTATGCTTTTGGAAAATGAAACTGCCATAAGGCCTCCCGCCACACGCACAATGCAAATGCACACTTGGAGGAGATTTTCTCCTCATGACGGTCAAAAATGCTTGATACGCGAAAACCATTTGATATTATTATTAGTGCATAGTGCAAAAAACATTTCTAAAGTATAATATTAATCTTAGCCAGCATATCACATTTCGTCGTATGCCTACTATAGCTACCATGTTCAATAGCAGGTTACTGCCACATTCCATGGCAGGTTATACAACTAAAACTGTACAGGGCGCGTATTGTTTCTTTGGATTTCCAACAAATGGTCAGGCTAAGGAACTTCCTTACCCGAATGGGTATGCCTCTGGAAGGACGACTCGAGAACCTAACAGGATCTCTGCTAACAAGGCCGACGTTACCTCACGCTTTAACCAAGCTATAACATAGGTAACTAACACACAAGTATGCCATCCCCGGTCGTTATCGACCTTTATTCGAGGATCCTCAACCATAAAGTAGCAACCAAAAGTATAATAAATTTGCAGCATCAACATAGGTAAAATATCTGGGCTCCATACCATGATACTACCTCTTATCCAGAAGAAAATGGACATACCCTAGGGGCGCGACCCCTAAAAACCTTGCCGCAACATTCCTATTTCGACCATTTTCGGGTTATGAGGCTCGACGAAGTCTCGTCCACAAAGCTACGCTTTTCATAAAAGCCATGCTTCGATCAACAAATGATCGGCAGCACTTCGCACGCCACATTACCAAATTGGGAATGTATCACTAGTAACCATCAACTACATAACCTCTGAGCTCGTACGTCTCAGAGAAGGGTGTTAAGCTAGGAGAATAAATTCTCCGCCACCAACAGAAATGTATTTGATAGAAACCAGCTTTACATCTCAAAGTGTAACGTCAGACACACATCCATACAAGTCCGTTCCGGGATCGAACGGAACCGAAGGCACTTCAAAAGAAGCCATTGCAATCCGGATATTCACTAATCACATCCGAAATCCCCATCACAAAGGGTGATAAAATCTCTATACCGGAGCAACTCGGTGCAGAGACATTCGATGGGTAATCCTTTCGCTTTCGAAAATACCCGGTCTTCAACAACATCTTCAAATGCAATCCCATTTCGTCGTATCATTATTTGGAATGGGTTTTATGACACAAAGTCCTCTCCCAGCTAATCCGAATAACGAGTGCTTATTTTTTTTTAAAAAATAAGTGTTACATTCAGATTTCAAACAAATCACAACAATTTTCACTTTGATCTTTTAAACAAAAGATCCATCATAATCACAAAGGTTCGATGTGGTTTTCGAACATCCATTTGGAATCCGACCCCCGGTCGCATCGAAATTCAAATGCCCTTTACAAGCCAATACTGATAGTCCGTTATTTAACCATCAATCAACATTCACAACAATTACTGGATTTCAAATAATTTTCCCCCAGTTATTTATTTTCAAAATATCTTTACAAGATATATTTTCATACTTCAACCATTTGAAAACAAATTTCAAATCACTTTTCACTCGCGGAATAAGATTCCCAATATTATTTATTTCCATTGAAAGTCTGCCAAGTTCAAATACTTTAAAATAATTCAAATCACTTATCCAAAATATACTTAGGAACATTTAAAATAAAAACTATTTTTTAAACACTTTACTTAAAATATTAGTTATAAAAACATTATACTAATATTACATATAAACTTTAAGTCCAAAACTAATTTTAAAAATGAAATTAGTAGATAGAGTACAGTTATTTAAATAACCCTTTTCTAAAACATTTATCAATTAAATCTTTAATTTGTCACTACTATAATTAATTAAATAAATCTTTACTCTAAACTTTTTCAAAATAACTTAAGAAAATAATTTCTCCAAAATATTCTTTTAAAACCAACTTTAGAACTTTTAGTTTATATTTTAAAAGCTACTTTCAAAACATACTCGGCTTTTCAGGGAAAATACACTTTCATTTCAAAACGGTCCATTTAAACCAATTTAATAAACCCTTCTTGATTTATTTCAAATTTACATTCCAAATCCGTAAATTCCTTTCCATACTTTAAAAATAAACCAATATTTATTTTTAAAGAAAATTTCCCTTTCCTTTATAAATTCCATTTTGAATTCAAATTTCCAAATATCCATTAATATAGGATTTTTCAAATAGATTCCCAAATATTCACTTTCAACACCAAATCAATTTCCAAATTGATTTCCAAATTTATTTCAAATGCCAAATCAAATCCCAAATTGATTTTCCAATTTATTTCCAAAACACCAAATCGATTTCAAATCGATTTCCCAAAGATTTATTTTCAAATACCAAATCAAATTTCCAAATTATATCTAAATTTTGTTTCAAACATCGAATCAAATTTCAATTTGATTCCCAAAGATTTATTTTCAAATACCAAATCAATTTTCAAATGGATTTCCAAATTTATTATCTTTTAAAATAAATCCCTTTATTTTTTCCAAACTATTTAAAATCTGAATTTTTAAATAAATCCTTCAACTTTTAAACAACATTTCTCAAAATTCACTTATTAAAATCTTTTCCCATATTTTGGAATTAATTCGATCAGATTATAAAAATCAACTTTAATACTTTAATTGTAATGGTCTAGGCTTTTCTACTTTAATTTCCAAAAATCCAATTTCATATTTCTGGTATCCTACGATACCCAAAATATATTCGGCTAAATCATAGCCATCCACAATTCCAATCACAAGTATAATCACACACAGATTATTAATAAATCAACACACAACATATGAAACAAATTCAAATATTTCACGAATCCAGTTGGATCCCTCCAAAATGTTTCCCTGCATCCACAGACGTTAGCACAACAATTAAGTACTAATTCCACTTCGAGGTGGAATATCACGGTATATGAGATTTTATATAATATCCTCCGTTATTATGCGGCGCATAGGGTCTCATCCGCTATATAATGTAGGAAATCAATCACTCCAAATACATATATAATACTAATTCCACTTCGAAGTGAAATATCGCGGTATATGGGTTTAATGTAATATCATCCGCTATTATGCGGCGCATAGGGTCTAAATCAAAACAACTGATATAATTTATCATTCAAGCACACAGTCAATGATTTAAATTTAACTATCACAATTCAACAATCAATCAATAACTGAAATTTTCAATTATTAAAATTTGAGTGAGAAGATCTCACCTTTAACTATGCATGCAGCCCATTTTCGTCCCGACTTATTTTCTTCATGATTTTGGACCTTGTATAAACAATTATATAATAATTTTATTAACATTCGAACTAATCGAATAATTAAATTTCCATTTAATAAATTTAGTTAACCAATGGTTTTAATTTCAAAATTAAAATTTAAACAAATACTTAAATTTTAAACTAATGTTCTTTTTATAATTAATTTAGTTGAAATATCAACAAAATCCCCTAATTTAAATTAATCACTCAACAAAAATTAAATTAACTTTACTATGAATAGTTTTCCTGTTTTCTGTAATCGACAATAGCAATCCATTATAAATTTAAAAACTGTATATATATTTTCCTGTCTGTTTCCCTTTTTTATTTTTTTCTTTCTATCACATATAATTTGACGAATTAAAATAAAATAAAAGAGATAAATATACCTCACGACCACTCAGTCGAACTCGCGATCGACCCTACCCGACACCGCATCGAACATTAACCCAGCAACCTCGAACTAGAGCGCCGCCTCGTCCAGCCTCGCGCATACACTGCCTCGCGCACACGAGAATGCCTTGTGTCGACGTCTCCCACCTAGCCGTGCGCCACCTTGTTTCCATTGCCATCGTGATTTGCAGTCATCGCGATTTGATTTTGAACACGCTCCATTTTTTCGCTTCCAAACTGTGAAATGCTCGAATCGAATTTTCTTTTTTTTCGAACTGTTGACTTTGAGTTGGATTTGAGAAGGAAGAGAAGAGGGGAAATTCGTTTGAACGAAAACAGAAGAAAAGGGGAGAACGAGGTTTTAACGTGGTTTCATTTGGCCAAAGATATTTTTTCCTCTTCTGAAAATTTTGTTACAATATAGAAAGAAGGAAGAAACGGTTTTATTCTTTTTATTTTTAAAAGCAACGCGTGTAAAAATAGAAGGACAAGTGTTAAAATTTTCAACACGTGTTATGGAGGTCTGGCTTAGAATTTTTAATGCAACAATATTATTCAAATTTGGATTTTAAATTCAAATTGCTCCAATAAATGCAACTCAAAATCTCGATCTCCAATCAAGGCGTACCGCCAAGTGTTTATAATGTGAAACCCCTATTTCGAACACAATGGAAAAGGTTTCGAGGCCCAATTCGATCGTATGGAGAAGATAGCTTTTTGAACCAAGCAATTATATTAAATTTCCGATATAAATGCGCGTTTACAATCCGTACGATCACACAACAACTCCGAATGCTACGGAAATTGAAATCTGATAATGATATACTATTACGGCAATGGAACTGGTTTCATCGAAATCCGAGACTGTGCCTCGGAAGGCTATTTTTAAATATCGATTTAAACGATGTAAATTTCAGTACTGAACAAAACAGTTTCAAATTCAATTCTGAAGCTTCTATTATTTTCAGTACTATCAATATAAATTTTCTAAGCCATTAAATTATTTTTAACAGGCTTAAAATTGAAGATTCAAATTTCTACCCAACTTCGATAAATTAAATTCAAAGATTTAATTGCCAAATCCATAGTTATATTTGAAATTCAAGCTAAATCATCATTCAAATATTTAAAATCAATTAATTTTTCCTATTTCAGTTGTCCAAAATTCAGAGTCGTTGCACAACTCCCGTAAGTTGGCATAAGGTGGCTAAAACATGAGCGATCTCGGGCCAAGTGAGATCATTCCTCTTATCGGACACATTTCTTCGATACTACACTCTTACTTGTGGTTGACTTGATGGCCATCCTACGATTTTGATTGGGAGTGTGTTCCGAGGTGGGCGTAGTGGCTGCTACGTTACCGTCAGCCCGTGTGCATAATTGGTATAACTACCCTGGCATTGCCTTATGTGCCGTGTCACCTACCATACCGAGCCTTACTACGAGTTTGTTTTTCTTCCGTAGCCCATGGAGTATTTAGGGTAGCCTCCCGATCTGAAGGTATATTGATACTGGATGGGCTGCTGGAACTATTACGGTTGGGGGCTATATGCGTAACCCTTGAACGCTATTTTAAAGTAAGTTTATTTTACTATAGACATTATCATAATAGCGCAATATTACTACATCGTAAATAGTTTAACGGATCCTTAAAGGATGTGCGGTCCCAAGAATCCTTTATATTACTAATGCATTTTTGTTACGGTTCACTTGAGTTGATTTACAGTTCATAAGTATTTATGTCCTGACTCTAGTGTTTTGTGTTTTGCTTTATGCTCAAGTCAGACTGAGTGGTTCAGCATTCAAGACTCACCTTCGGAGTTGGAGCTTTGCTTGAAGATCCAGCCATCTATTTTGCTTTCAGTATCCAGTGATTTCAGTGATGTATTCTGATTTGTACCTGATGTATCTTGTTACTCTTATATTGTATCTTGTTTAACTCTGATGTATCTTATTTTTACATAGTAGCTTCATGAACTACTATCTCTTTTGATTCCGCTGCATTATTATTTACTCTGTGCCTCTGATCTGTGATTATTTATTTACTGTACATTCTGAGATCTGCCAAAATTTATTTAGAACGCGGTATTTTGAGCAATTCAAGTCCGACATGTGCGGATGCGAATGGTTGAAAATATCGGGTCGTTACGCTATTCATATTTAGTTTATTTTGATACTTAGTTTGCTCATATTTACTTTACTACCTTTACGTTCATTTTCAACTTCATTTCCTGAAGCCTCATTTCATTTATTTCAAATTAATAGCAGACTCTCCTTTCAAATTCCAATGGCCCTAAACCTAACACTAACTTTATGAATAAGGTATGATGTAAATGAAACCCTAGCCTCTATTCTAATATTTTCTTCTTTTCTTTTTTTCTTTTTTTTCCCTTCAAATCTTCTTCTTCTCTCTAATTTTTTTCTTCTTCTTCAAACCTTCTTCTTCTTCAAATCTTCTTCTTTTTCAAACTTTCTTCTTCCATTTCAAACCTTGATCTTCTCTTTCATTTTCAGTCCTTCTTGTTTTAATCCTTTTCTTTTCCAACTCTTCTTTTTCAAATTTTCTTCTCTTTTTCATAAAACCTTTCAGATATATAATATAACAAGGAGATAAATTAAAATAAATCGAACCAAAGGCTTTCTTTTATGAAACATGAGTTTCATTTTTTCATTTTTCCTACATGTCTTGCCCTCATCTTAGTTTGTTCTTCCATCTTTGCTTGAAGCCTCATCTTAAGAAAAACGTGAATATTAAAGTTTATTTGTTTTTTATATATGTACCAATTATTATTTTAATACTATTTCTTATAACATGAATATTTTTGCATAAAAAGTTTGATTCACGCGTGATTTCTTCCCTTAGACTCGTATTAAATTCCGAATAATATGAAACCGGTTTGGTTGAATTCAAAGACTGTTGAGATTTTGGGGTTCTATTGGATTTTTAATTGGCTTAAATGAAGGTGAGTGATTTAACCCACTTACGCGACACTATATTTTCTGATGTTAGTTAAATTGAAATCATGAAGTGATAAAATGTTATTGGTTGCTCTTTCGTAGTTTAAATTGACACTTTAATTAATTTGAATTTTTTTTACTAAATTAAATTGATATATAAATTAGTATTGAATTTAATTGCTAGTTAAACACCGACAATTGGTAACTAATAACTGTTGTGATATGTTGGTTGATTTGGATGTCGATAGTTATTAGATGCCTATTGACTGATGTTGAATGCATGGTTATTTATTTATTTGGACATATTCCTATTATTACCCTATTTATGATTTGACATCTTATAAATTGTCATTTGTAATATTTGGAATGAACTAAGAAATAGGTTGAAATGATATATGCCGATTTCATTTAATTATGGGTTGAAATGATATATAAATATATATATATATATATATATATATATTGTAATTAAAAATTATAATAACAGATCACTTGGCCATAGGGTAGAAAATTATATACGGACACCGGATTTGGTTGAATTAAAAGGTTTAAAATCTTGAATTTAAATTTGTTTAAATGATATTATTTTAAAGAAAATAAAACTTTGATTTATATGAATTAAATTATGCTAATTTGAGTTTGAAATGTTGAAATTGAAACTGCTATTAAAGGATTTAATTTGAAATCTTAAGTCGGAATTTGAGAAATGACTTATATCTATCGAAAGTGAAGTATTTTAAAGGTTTAAATTTTAACTTAAGCTTTGAATTTACTTTAATTAAAAAAAATTGGTATTTCCAAGTTTGGACGTGAAATGGGTTTAAACTAAATTGTTTAAAAATGAGAAATTGAATTAAAACTTTCAGCCATTTGAATAGAACTGTTTAAATAGAATATGAAGTAAAGTTGAAATCATTTTGAATTGGGGCTGATTTAAACTAAAATTTGAATATGAAGTTGACTTGAATTGGAAGTCAAAAAATTGATTTTGTTGCGATTTGGCACATGAGTTCAAATTATTGTGAAAGAAAGAAACGATTTTAATAAAAACTATTTTAATAATCAAATTATTTTAATATATAAACTATTCTAATTATTGAAACTATTTTAATTATTTAAAACTATTTTAAATAAAAAAACTATTTGATATTCTAAACCATTTTCAATCTTAAACTATTTTACTTATTTCAAACCATTTTCCAATATTCAAACTATTTTATAGGGGAACTATTTAGATTTAAATCATGGATTTAAATACAAATGTTTTGATTTGGAAGTGTAACCTATTTTTGAATTAGAAATGATTTTGAGGCAAATTCTCTATTTTGATATGAAGTAGGATTTATGTTATTAATATGAATCTGAATAATATGAAGTGTGCTTCCTTCTTGAATTTAAAAGAACCAACAGCTGTGTAAAACGACATTTGGTTGTTAAAGAGACTGAGGCTGAATATTGGCATACTCTTTGTCAATACCGAAACCGCTTTAACTGTGCATGCGGTGGATGTTATCCAGAATGTAAAGGTTGAATTGGCGACGTTTACTGGAACGATGATGGATGATCCCGACACTTGTGTCAATTTGAAATGACTAGAACAGGAGCCGATGTCTGTCCAAGGGGTTAGCTACCTTTAGGGGCCCCACACCTTCAGATTATATTGATTTTGACTTGATCGGTGCACTCTGATTTCATTTTGGGGGTGGTGGACACGGTCGGCAGTCATTGCAACGATGTGTTACGACCAGCCAGAAAGGATAAACTGGTAGAATCCTACCTTAGGCATTGCCTCACATGCCTTGTCATATTTTTATCCTTATACGCGCCCACTACGATTTTATTTTAGTATGGTACCCATAGGGGACTCGCTAGCTACCGACGTTACTGGTTGTATTACAGGACCTGCACAGACTTCCTGCTTAAAATATGTTAAGGGGGATCAATGTAAACCTGTAACATCCCCCTAATTGAAGGCCCAAAACCAACGGCTACGATTCCTCTTGTCATCCATTGTTATTAATCCTCGGCGACCAAATACGACGATGTTAGATTCATTGATACACAGAAACACATGAATATAGAAAAAAATTAAAATTCAAACTAAATCACATTCCATTTCAAAATATTTTCCATTCATTACATAATCCCACAATTACAAATCATGTTCAGAGAAAATATATTCATTACAACATATGCCAAAAGCGACATATGAAGATGCCCCCTTGGACGATCAGTGTATATATGGGCAATTTAACAACTTTTCCATTACAAACAACACAGCGGAATCAAATAAAAGAGAATTCTAAATAGCTATCATTCCTCCCGCATGTCTCCGGAAGCTTTATTCACCTAATAAGGTATTTGAAAACCTCAACCATCAAACTAGAGTTTAAGGGAAAAACATAAACTTCTAGTCAGACATAAAGCCTAGTATGAATAATAATCTACGGTCTCAAATCATTTAGATATCTAGTAAGATCACGAAGCTTAGCGGAACGGGTATTCCCTCACTGGTATTCTAAAACCTTTATAAAACCATATACTGTGCTTCTGCATCCACAATGATTAAAAACATAGTCATTTCAAAATATTATGATGATATGAAAACATTTTAAAACATATTGGATTTCCCGTCCTCTGTTTAAATTGACCACCTATCATATTTTATAGTTTCTAAGGTCACTATCAACATATTAATTTCCATGGGCTAACTAATAACCTTTATATAATATATGAACTCTCTTTCCTATTTCATAGTTTTCATGGGTGCACTTCGAACCTATTGGCCCCTGCCAATTAACTTAATTAATTCATGGGTTCCCCTGAACCTATTGGTGAGTCCAATAGCTTCTTTCTTATCCTAGTTTTCATTGGTTGACTAGGAACCTAGTGACAACTGTCAAGAACTTAATCCGCATATAGTTTTCATGGGTGCACTACAAACCACTTGGCCCTTGCCAACCACTCTTTATAACATAGTTTTTATGAGAACACTATGAACCTATTAGTAAATCCAATAACTTCCTAGTCATAGTTTTCATGGGTGCACTATGAACCTGTCTTACAACTTCCATTTTAAGGCATCCTGTATTCTAGTCTCCCTGACCTATTGGATGCAATTCTATTCATCTAGGAGTTTAAATCAATTTATATTCACTACCGAGTTGACCTAACCTGTTCTTCTACCCTTTTATCCTCAAAATGAAGTTATGGGTTCATTATAATATGAATATATTCATATTTGAAGAAGAAAATATAATAAAGTAACAATACCACTACTGTGGGTTTAATATAAAACATTTGATCCCTTTAACCTATTATTTAATCAATGAAAGCTTCTTCTCAAAACCATTACAAAAACTCCTTTAATTTAGCCATGGGTTTTTTCTTTAAAAATGAGTTTGGATTAAAAAAAACCTTTCGAAATCATGCTTCGGACTTCATGACCTCTTTCGAAGCATTAAAATCTATCTTAAAAATATTAGTCTCCTGCCTTTTTAATATTTTAAAACCTTCCTTTTCAAACCTTTCAATTGTACTAAAGTATTAATGTTTATCATTGGAAGTATAACTTCGGAACCAGTTGAAAGTACCCCTTTCGACACCACTGGAAGTAACCTTCCGAAATAATTAAAAGCCCCCCTTTAGAAACCATGGGTTTATACTTAAAATATTATTTAGGTCAAAGTGAATATAGGCAAAAGCATCTCTTTCGAAACCATCATTTATCATATAATAATATTGGGGAAAACCTGATGGCGTTGGCACCATCCTTTCAAAAGCTTTAAACCATGAGATATCCCGAAATTTTGGACAATATAAATTTAATAATCTGTGTTTGAAATTTAAATAAATTTGATAATTTTTAATAAATTTGAATTGATTTAATAATCTAATTTTATTAAATAATTAATTAGTGAATTTATCTTTTAATAAGTTAATAAATTTGTTTTCTATTTATAATATTATATATTTATATATTTTAAATAGATGAGTTTGGTTTTTAAATTTAATTAGTATAGCATATTTTCTAATTATAATATTTTGAAATTGGGAAATTATGATTTTATTTAATGATTAAGCTTTTCAATGCTATTTTATAATAACTAAATGATTTTAAATATATAAGATAAATGTTTTATTTGTTTAAAATATATTTTGACTTAAGTTTGAATATTAAAATAAACTAATAAAAATGTTTGTTTTATTTCTTTTTAAAACATTGATTTATAAATGTGATTTGTAAATTTAATATGAAAGTTTAAAAAAAACAACTTATAAATGAAACATTTATTCATTTAAATAACAAATAATTTACAATCTCTTTTATTAATTTATTTTAAATGATTTAAAATATCATTTTCAAATGATTGATTTGTATATTGTTTTTATTTATAATCATACTTGGTTTTGTTTTCTTTAATTATTTATCTATATACATAACTAAGTATTAAAAACTAATTAACTAAGTTTAAACTTTCATTAACACATAATTAAAAATACTAATCACTTAAAGGACATGTGTTAGATGTTTAAACAAGGTAATTTACAAGTGTAAGATTTAAGCCAAGTGTCATTGTTTTAATTTTTATTTTTATTTTCTTTTAAATCATAAATAAAGTTATATAAACTTACATTTTTTTCTCATTCCCTTCTTTTCTCATTTCCATTTCATAACCAAGAAATTTTCAGATAAAAATGAGAAAACATCCCACTCTAAAAACAAATCTGTAACCTGCATACAACCTCATTTTCAAGCTCAAAGCATTTTCAAACCAAGTACCAAAAGTATTTCCAGTTTCTTTAACATGCATGTCAGTTTGTAAATCTGGAAATCAAGCTAGCAACCTGCATTCAATTTTTCAAAAATTTGGAAAATAAAGCAAGGAAATATGCATTTCTACTTTCTTCAATCTGTAACATGCAAAATCAAATGCATAGAAACCTGCATTTCTCTCTGCAATCTGGAATGGCGACTGCATGCAAGTTAAAGACATTTTAAAGCAAGTTTTAAAGCATTCAAACAATTGCAAAAGAAGTTCAAAGGGGTTTTTCAAATCTGGACTGTGCTCTGCTCTGCATATTTAAAAAAAGGTGAGTAACTCAATTTTTAAAAATAAATTAAATAGGTAAAAGTTGTTTCATGTTTTTAATAAGAAATGAATTTACAATATGAATCTGCTGTGGATACATATATGTGAATAGATTTATGAATGCATGCTTGTTTTCTGATACATGTCTGTTTCTTCAAATTTTAAGCTTCTGCTTGATTTTAGATCTCTTTTATCTTGGTTTAATCCTGGTTTAGATAAGGCCGAAACAAGATATGTTTATTACACCATAAACTATAGTTTAAAAAATTTATTTAAGATTAAACAAGCCAGTATCATCTCTAAAGTTATAAACAGATGAATAAACTTAAATCTGTGAAATTTTCAAGTACAATGAATTGAAGTTTCAGGATTAGGAATCAAAACATCATGCAGAATCATGAATTTTAAACCAAAAATTACAATTTAAAATGCTAGAATCAAAGAGCAGTTTTATTTTGACTGAAAATTGAGTTTTGGGGCATCTTTGTTGCCACAAGTGATTAGAGATGCCGAGATTGTCTCTGGAGGAGGAGGAGTTATCAGAGATGATGAGAAAATTATTTGTTTGGTTTGCATTTCGTTTTTGAGGTTGTGATTTTGATTTGTATTCTAGAACCCTAGTTTTTACTGGGTTTGAGAAAATTGAACTTTTCGGCTAATGTAATGGATCGAGTTGCTTAGGGTCTTGGGTTCTGGAAGATGGTGGGTTGTCGGAGACGTCGCCGGAGTTTCAAAGGCGATGGTGGTCGGAGGCGCGTGAATGAGGGTTGTTGACAGGTATTGGTTGAGTAGGAGCTTCCTGTTCCAGGTTTTGATGTTGAACTCGAATGCAAATTCGAGTTGATTTGGGGAAATCTGATGATTGAGGGGAAATGAGGGGTTGCTGGCCGATGGGAGATGGTCGTTGATGTTGGTCAACGGTGGCCGGAGGCGGCGTATAGGTGCACAGAGGATATGGGCATGCTAGTGAATGTTTGGGTTGAGGGGTTTTAGTTCACTCGGGTTTGTCTCGAGTAAATCGAGTCTTAGCTCGAAGCTGAAATGGTCGTGACTCGAAGTAATATTAATGATTGCTCGGGTAAAACTGTGTTTCAGGTTTTTCAAAGAAAACAGAAACTTGTTTCAGTTTTTAAAATTTAGATGCAAAGAAAATGTAAAATAAATTTTGAACTAAGCTTAAAACCTGAATTTAAATATGAATTCAAATAGTTTAAATCTTGGTTTTTGAAATGATTTGAATTTTTGAAAATTTAAGTTGGTTTTAAATAAAAACAAAATCCTGTTTCTGTTTTGAAAATTTAAAGGAAAATTTTAAATGTAAACTAAAATTTAAAATTAGGATTTAAACCTGAATTGAAATCTGATTTCAAACTGGTTTGAATCTGAGTTTGGATAATTTAAATTTGAAATTTAAATTTAGTTTAACAACTTTTAAAGTATAAAAGAATATTGGTTTTGAATTTAAACTGTAAGTTTTAAAATTTAAAATAGAAATTTAAAATAAGTTTAAATCCAGTTTTAAAAATCTGGAATTTGATTTGAATGTCAGTTTTTAAATGAAATAAGTTTTTAAATTTATTTTGTTTTAAGTATTTTAGAAATGGTTAAATAATTTTGAACTTTAAATGAAGATGTAGAATGTAAGTAAAGTTTTTAAAGATTTAAGTTTAAATTTAGGATAAAAGATACAAGTTGTATTTCAGATTTGAAATTAAAAGTACATTTTTTTATTATTATTGAATTTTGTTTTTAAAATAACTTGGAATGTTTAAAATGGATTTGTTTTATAATCTTTTAAACTTTTATTTTATAAAATGGATGTTCTTGAACATGTGAGATAAAAAGATTTTAATTTGTTTTAAACTTGTTTAGAATAAATTGTATTCATTTTAAAATCTTAAAATTTTAAAATGAAATTTAAAGTGAAATTTAAAGTAAATTTGAAACAAAGTGTTTTTAAATACTTTATATAAGTAAGAAATGTTTCTTAAATTAAGTTAGAACTTAAGAAATTTGGATTCATTTAAATTATTAAGTTAATTTAAATGGGTAATTAATTATTTAATTAATTAATGATAGGATGATTAATTAAGTAATTAAAAAAATTTAAATTAATTAATTAAGGTTTAATATTAATTAATTAAGGCTAATTAATTCGTAATTAAGGGTTATTAATTAAATTTTAATTAATGATTAAGAATTAATTAATCAAGTGATTAAGGATTAATTAAGTTGTAGTTAACACTTAATTAATTTAATAATTAAAGATTAATTAATTGATAATTAAATATTAATTAATTTGTAATTAATGATGGTTAATCTAAGTTAATTCATTAATAATGTAATTAAAGATTGTTAATGAAGGTCATTAATTAAGATTTATTTAACAGTTAATTAATGTGATTAATTTTAATAATTAGTTAGATTAATTAATTAATGATAATCACTTATGAAATTATTTTTGTTTAATTACTTAATGGAAGTAATTAATGAATTAATTACTTAATGTAATTACTTGGGTTAATGTGATTAGTTTAGATTAATTAATTAAGTTTAATTAATTTAAACACTTGATGATTGGTGAATAATTACTTAATGTAATTAATGGGTTTGTAATTACTTAGGGAAGTAATTAATTGATAATTACTGAATGTAATTAAAGATGTTTAATGATGGAAGTAATTTAGATTAAATTACTTTAAAATTAATCAACGGATTAATTGAGATAATTAATTAAGAGTAATTAATTTATGGAATGAGTAATTAAGGATCTTTAATTACTGGATTGTTATTAATCAAAGGTGATTAATATATATGTGATTTAATTGCAAGATTAATTACTTAAGGTAATTAATTTATATAGAGAGATTGATTAAATTAGAAATCGTTAATTAATCAAATTAATGATGTAAATTTAGAATTGATAAATTAAAGAATAATTAATAAATGAAGTAATTAATTTATAAGGGATTAATGTAATTAACTTAGTTAATTAATTGATTAAGTAATTAAAAGTTAATTATTGTACGGGTTAAGTATAATTAACTTGTGTAATTAATTGAAAGACTGATTACTTATTGTGATTAGGGGATTGTTAATCAGTAATGATTAATTGAAATAACTAATGAGATGTGATTAATTAATTGATTTGTAACCAATTAATGGTTAAGTAAGCAAGATTTAAAATGATGAAGTAATTAATTTAATTCATTTTAAATTAATTAGAGATTAAGTAATTAATTTAATTCATTTTAAATTAACTATAGATGGTGTGATCATTAAATCATTGCTTATATATGAATGATTGATATTGGTTGCCTTGTATGGTTTGTAATCTCAGCCATGAGATCAGTAATGTTATATGATATGGATGCATTGGTTGCATTGTGATGATAATAAGGATTATCTGTTTATAATGCTGATATGGATTATCTGTTGATGGTAATGTTGATTATCTGTTATGAATCTGTGAATTTTCTATCTATGTATATAGATAATGAATTGAATTGTTTTAAACTTTAAAACAACTTGGCCTTAAAAGACACATTTTGGATTTCGATGAGACCGGGATCGGGTTTCCATATTTGGATCTCCGAAAACCACATCGATCCAAATTAACGATAGGTCGTGAATCTCAAGTGAAGATGAAGATTTAGAGTGCAAGGGTTATCGTCGTTAACTCTGAGGGTGATTCCAAAATGAGTTTAACGAGATAAAGCCTTCGGTTTCGTTCGAACCCGGAACGAACTTGTATGGATTGAATGCTTTCAGAACATCGTCAGGTGGACGATGAGCATTCTAAGTGATATGTCCTATAAAGGTTCGTAGCCTCAAGCCTCATCAACCGGGAATGGCTAAAATAGGGGAGGTGCAGCAAGTCTAAGTGGGTCATGCCCAAGTAGGATGAGATTTACCCCTGTCTACATGTCCCTTTATCTTCGGCTTTGTGGTGCGGTTGTTCATCACAACTACGGGGTAGTCTTGTTCGAGACTGTTCAGTAAGGAATGGTTCCGGTCTTGTGTTGCAGGGGAGCGGGCGTACTCCTCGACACGGTGATCTAGGCCACGTACTGTGACGGGCGGTACCCCAGTAGCCCTGCCATTATATGGAATCCAAAATCCAATAAGTGCCCACGGTTTTGATTGTATCACCCACTTTTGTGGCTAGTGGCTGGAATTTAATGAATGTAACAATTTTGGCTATTTCTTATTTACTTGAAAACCCTAGACCTATTATAATATCACTGGATTTCCTATCAAATGTTTTGGTTAGCGTAAGGTAAAAACTTTTCCATGTTTATGTGTGGGAAGTCTTACGTGATACCTTTCTTTTCAAAGGTTTTTCAAAGTTAAGCAACTTTAACCTGTTACTCACACCAGACCCATGTCTGACCCGAAGTTTATTTATGTTTTTCTTAAAATCTTGGATACTCAAATTTTTACGAGTAGCCAAGGGATTCAGGTTAGCTTTGACGAATTGTGGAGGAGCAATGGAGCAGGAGGCTTCTGCGTTTAGATATATAGTTTTCCTCTATGTTGGTATCTCTGATTGGTTTCTTTGTATTGTATTAAGTTGTAATAACTAGACAGATGTTTATAACTGTCTAGTATGTGATGTATTGTCTGTGTAACTCTGATAATTGTTGTATACTATGTAATATTTATGTTATTAATATAACTTATTCGTTTCGCTGTTGATATTCTGATGTTGTTTCTTCTTTCTCTTCTTTCTTTTCTCTTTTCTATCCCTTTCTTTCTTAAAGATGATGCGATTTGCTATGGTGAGAAAATCGGGTCATCACAAACCATTTAAACAAACATTGAAGGATAGCGTCGAAACCCCTTTCGAATCCATTGCCTTAGAAACCCTTGGACCCTTTCAAAAGCCTTTAAGAAGTGACTTAAAACATCTTTAAAACAAATACTACCATTCGAAAGCATTGATGACTTCAATACTTTTGAAAGGCTAAAGAATGGCAGCAGGGCTTCGACTAGGTCGGAACCTCTTCTTTCAAAAGCAATCTTTCATAAGTAAGTGAACCCATTCGAAAGCAAACTTATGTTAATGGAAACACTTTCGAAACCTTTTAAAACCTCTTTCGAAAACATATGCTTCGATTCCTTAGAAGGCTTAAACAAAACAAAGGCGCTTCTCTTTCTAAAAAAAATCAAGGTAGCAACTCCTTCGGAAGCCATGCTTTCGACACCTAACCTTTCGCCTTTCGCCTTTCTCCAATCCAATGCGTATCATCTTCGTAATACCTTGTGTGTTGGTTTCGGCTTAGTAGGTTTCGACTAGGTTGAAAGCAAAAGCTCTATCTTGAAAGGTACTTCTAAAGAAGGCGGAATCAACTTTTCTGAGTAAATCTGGTTTAATACTACTTAAAACAAACTTTTTTCCAACTAACCTGCCACCTTTCAACACCGGATTGGTTGCTTTAACTTTTTCAAATTCTTTTCTAAGATAACTGCTGCTAATTTCATATCTAAACCATGGTTAAGTTAATTAAATAAGCCCATCCACTAAGAAAAACCAATTTTGCAAAGAAGTCCCTCTTCTAAAATAATTTAATTTGCATAGAAAATCACTTTAGAAAAATTCCAGAAATTCACTTTAATCGTGTTATCTAACATATCAAAATATCAGACCAATATTCTTAATATAATTTTTGAAATAAATTTACAAACTCAAATATCCATAGTTTCCTTTGAAAATTTATAACAATCTTTCTATAGCTTGGAAAATTATCAAAACATCAATATAAACCAGTTTTAACCTAAAACCGAGTATAAATCCATTTAAATAATCTTGTTTAAATTAAGCAATTCAATACTCAAGCATATTGTTAACGTGAAATTCTGACGCTAACACCTCGGTGTGTGTAGAAACAGTGTGAAAGCACCACCCATGAATGCGGGAATCAAGAAATAGCAGTAAGTAACAGAAAATGCAGTAAATGAACACAGAGTTTATAGTGGTTCGGTTTATGATCAAGCCTACGTCCACTTCAATCCTTTTATTGCTGATTGGATTACAACTTATTACAATCTCTTCCAATTACAATCCAATTCCATTCAAAAGACAAGTAGCTAGAGAAAACTCCGATGCAACAAAGTTCTTCGAATCCATGATTGAATGTGTTGAATCTTTGTGTGAAGTTTTATCTAAGCGTCTTGCGTGAGCTTAAAGTGATGAAATGTAGCTTGCTTTGAAGATAGTAAAGTTCCAATGCCTTGAAGAAAAATGATCCCCCCCCCCCCAAAAGTCCCCTGAATGTTGGAGGTGGTCACGTATTTATAGGGGTTTTCTTCCTTTAAGTCGTAAGTCGTGCTTGACTCATGGTTAACTCGTGGCCGAGTCAAGTTGGGTCGTGGACGACTTAACTGGCTGAGTCCAAGCTTGGTATCAGAGCGCCCTCGGTCTCCTGGATATAGCACAAGTCCTAAGTCGTCCATGAGTCAATCCTCTTCGACACAAGTATTGTGACAGCGGGCTACGACTCGGTGGTTTTAGGTTGTAGGCGAGTCATACTGAGTCGTGAGTCGTGAGTCGTGGCCTATGTGCAACTCTAACTTCTTACTGTCTCGAGTCCTTAAGTTGTGAACATGTTGAGTCGGTAACTAATTAGGTCGCTGAGTCGATAGTCTTGATGAGTCGCGTATCAGTTAAGTCGCAATACTTTTTAGATCGTGTACCCACTGAATCGCTGACCTCTTCAAGTTGCTTGGGGCTTCAATTCTCTAACTCGTTAAGTCGGTGATTCACTGAGTCGTCCTGTCTCATGAACCGTTCCCCCCTTGAGTCGTTTTGTTCCTCTAAGTTGCCTTAAGCCTTAGCTCGTCAGCTAATTGAGTCGCAACCAGTTGAGTCGGTCCATTCTTTAAGTTGCTGAGGTTTATTGAATCGCAGGTCCACTGAGTCGTTAAGGACCTTAAGTGGATGAGTCGGCCAAGATTTCAACTCGTTGGCAGAACGGGGTTAACATTTGCCCCTCGAAGTACACGCCTAAGTCGTAGGTCGTGTGCTTCGACTCATCTTAGCTCGTGTGCCGACTCAAGCTCTACTGCCCAAAGCTATAAAAACCTGAGTCGCTCCCCTTTTCTTCTCATTCCCTAACCTTTAAACCGTGTCTTCCATTAACGCGCCTTCAAGCTCCCAAAGGCAATTTCGATCAGATTCATCTCCGATCATCTCTAACATCATACTGCGTAAGCGATCTCACTTTCCCTATGATTGTCGATCATCTCTAACTTTTGCGCCCCATCTTCATCTTCGATTTGCCCCTTTGAGCCCTGCGAACTTGGTTGTTTTGGTCATCAACGGACTTAGGGTTATCTACTCTGATGATCCACGATTCGAAGCGATTCAGTGGTGTGATAGAGCTAGGATTGTTGATCGAGAGTTTATTGGGTTAACGGGTTAGGAATTAGGAGGTTCATGGGATAGGAGAGAGACGGTTCATGGGTTAAGAGCTAGAAGGTAGACGGGTTTAGGAATTGTATGGTAAGTAGGCCAATCAGAGTGGAGCATTGCCTCGGATGCGACTCAATAATTCTGGGCGACCTGATATCCTTCGCGGCTCAACTCTGGACCGGCTTACTAATCCTCACGACACAAGTCTTGAGTCGTGGCCGAGATAGGACTTGGAGAATTTTCTCATAACTTTGAACCGAAATCTTTTCTCCCTTCTATGCCTTACGACTTAAGCATTGCCGACTCAAAGGGTTGACGACTTATAGCATAAACGACCTAAGTCTCCTCATAACCTTTAAATCGTGGGCGAGTCAATATATCGAACTGTCTCGGAGCATAATCCTGACTTGAACTTTAACTTGAATTGCTGAAATAAACTGCCTGAATATTGATTTGTTTGGACTTTAACCTGTTAAACTTTGTTGCATATTTTAGTTTTAGAGATTGCTTCAATTTGCGAGTCTACAACCTGCTTAATACAATAGTCACAGAAAATTGGGACGAATATACTGCCACTGATTGCCCTCATCCAATGACAGATTAGTTAATAGAAGATAATTAACTTAAATAGATTGTGTGAACGAAGTGCTTCAATTCAACGAATTCAAGTAGAGTATTAAAGCAACATTGAGATAGTCAATTGAAATCGACCGGTTTGCACCAATACTACACTTGAACTTTTTAAATTAACAAGTCCTGAAATTTAGTAATCGATCAATTGTCGACTAGTTTAACTTCAGTTATATTTACTTGTCATTATTATTAGTTCTGCACAACACTTCACACTTTTAGAAAACGTGCACCTTCATGTTTGAACATCCAGTTAATTATGTAGAATGGCTTCACATCAAGGAGAAGAAGAAATGGAAGCTCAAATGAGAGAGACCTTTCAGGTAGCTGTTCCCGTGACAAATCCCCCAGAGAGAGTCCCGACTAGCCTTACCCCGAGAGCGTTTATTCAGATACGCACTCATTTTGGTTTTGCTGAAAATGAAGTACTTTTTCTCGGGCCAAATGATACTGGTGACAGCCCTCCCCGTGGTTTTGTCACAGTCAACCGTCAAATGTGCTTAAGCGGGGCGATTCCCCCCTTCAATGACTTCCTTCGAACCTTCCTTTTTCGGCTGACAATTTCTCCGTTCCAACTCCATCCTAACGGCTATGCTATCTTGATAGGGTTATGTGTTCTGTTTAGGAGAACTCTTGACCGCTTGCCAAGCTTCGAAGAAATCTGTTACTTATGCTCTTTCACAAAAATTAAAGATCATCCTTCTATCATAGTTATAAGGAGCGCTAGGAATCGCAAACTCATCACTGATCTCTCTGACAGCGCTCATGGATTCTTAAGTCAGTATTTCTTTGCTCGCTGCCCACCAGGGTTTTACTCCATTTGGAGAGTAGGAAGTAAGATTAGCTGCTTTAATTTTTCCATTCCTGAGCTTTTTTGAGATCAGAGTTGCTAAGTGCTAATTTCGCTCTTCCCTTTTCAGCACTTCCTCCTCCTTCTAAAGATCCAAGTCTCAAACAAATTTTTGAAAGACTAAGTGCCGTGGCCAAAGAGGAGAGGAGTATAAAGTTTTTGTTGAGGGATGAACTTCTACATCAATATGGGCTTCTACATACTTCTCGCTCTACGCACCCTCACGAAGCCCCGGATTCTCCAGCTGAAACTCCAGATGCCCCGCCTCCTGCTAAAGAGCCTGTGCAGGGAGAAACTACCATTGAAGCCTCACTAGTGAAATGTTCGACTCCGAAAGATGCTACGAGGCCGTCTGATAAGTCTGCACTTGCCCCAATTATTGAAGAAGAGGAGCCCCTTCATCAAACCGGGGAGCATGTTGAGGAAGGAATCGATGGAGGGAGCCTTGTTAGGCACGATGGTGATGACATCTTTGGGAGTTTAAGCGACATAATGACCACTTCTCAAGAACTCTTTAAAGATGACTCTGCCAGTGTTAAGGTTATATCTCCGGCGGTTGAAGCGACATCCGCCCTTAAACAGACTCCTTTATCCCAAGAACTGTCGCCGGCGGTGAAATCAATTGCTCTCCCTCAACCGAGGAGCGGTTCGTTAGTTCAGCGCGCGTAGTTTGCACATCACACATGACTAGGATTCTTTGACATCTTATACGCTTAGCTCTTCATACTTTTCCAAAAAATTCTAAAGTTGTGTTTTTTCCAATTTCAGGTTCTTCAATGAAGCGAGGTGGCTCGTATTATGATGACTTCCAGCGATACGGGAGACGCGGCCAGTATGACTATAAGCGCTATCTTCATGTTCACAAAGAGACTGATAAAGAGAGGTCCGCTCGGAAGGCTCGGGAGAGACGTGCCCATGAAGAACGTTATGGAAGACCGGATGACCGATATGATTCTTCCCACAAAGAGGGTGACTCCCACAAACGCAAATCTCACGA
The DNA here is from genome assembly GCA_030765085.1 of Allium cepa. Lineage (NCBI taxonomy): Eukaryota > Viridiplantae > Streptophyta > Magnoliopsida > Asparagales > Amaryllidaceae > Allium > Allium cepa. Next base: position 975,872,247 of record CM060935.1, read on the forward strand.
TGACAGAGGGAAGAGTCACATAACTGATGACCCAAGTAAACGGGATAAAGTCAGTGAGCAACCAATGCCTGCAACTTCTGAAAAGATTACCGCTCCTATTCCTTCTCAGTCTCCTGCCCCTTCCCGTACTGATATCCAGGCAATCATCAACAAGCCTTCTTACCAAGTTGGACGAGGTCCAGCCACTCTCCAAAGTCGATTTCCAAATTGGTGCTTAAAAGGAGTTCGCTTTGACCTTGACCTGGTTCCCATAGATAAAAATGCCATGTTACGGAACCTTGATGCCGTTAGAATTGACATAGAGAGGATGTCAAATTGGAAAAAACTTGTTGATGAGCTCCAAAAGGTGAATCGGGCCAATCTCGAAGCTATGCTGACCATGGAGAATGACAAAACCGAATGGCAAAAGACCCTTAAGCAGCATGATACAGAAATAAGGAGCATTGCCGATTATAATGAAAAACTTGATGCGGAAGTTGGGAAACTCAAAGAGGAGCTTGCCACTTCCTCCACTTCTTATTCTCAAAGGGAGAGTGTGCTCCAGCAGTAGGTGCGGGATGCTCATGCTGCGCAAAGGATGCCGAGGCCAAGGCTGATGGGCTGGAGAAAATTGTAGAGGGCTACCGTACTGATATTACTCAGTTACGAGGGCAAACTAACTTTCAGGTTGCGGAAATTGAAAAATTGAAAGCTCAACTATCTAAAGTCGAAAGAGAGCGAGATGAGTCTATTGCTGGTAGAATTGCAGCTGAAGAAACTCATGAAGCTACCAAAGCTGACATCGGCTTGACATTATTTGAATTCTATTTGCAAAGTGTGTTAGGGTGTGGCAGTCTTGCATTTCTGGGTCCCAAATATGAGGTTACCCTAGCTGAAGTATGGGAAGCCGCGCTTGATATGTTTAAAGGCACCGGGTACACTGAAGAGGAGCTAGAGGCGCACTACTTAGACTTCGAAGCTCGCGCAGCTCTTGCTAGAGGGAAGGAGCAACATGCTAGATCGCGAGTTGAAATAATAGGGGAAGAGCATTAATAAAAAGAAACAACTTTGACTGCCCCTGTCCCTCCTTCAACTTCAGTCGATGTTGACATTGCTGGTTCTAGCTCTCATACACCGATTCCTACTAAAGCTGATACCGGAGCCATAATTACACAAGCCGTAAATGAGCCACAAGAGAGTGCTGAAGCTCTAGACTACGAAAGTGATGTGATACCACCAACTTCTCCAGGTAACCCTAATAATGCTCAGGGGGACAACTTGCTAGTTTCTCACGGATTTGACGAGCTTCTTGATTATTTCTTGAATCTCGACGAACCATTGTCTCCCCTTTTTGCGGGAATTACTGACACTTTTAACTTTTCCTTTGTAGAGAAAGCGTCGAGCGTCATTCAAACTTCTTCACCTCCATTTACTGTTCCTCTGCCTCCCCCAATCACTCCTACTCCTCATCTGGGATCACAGGAAGAAATAATAGGTGCCCTTCGGGGCTTGGATGACCCAGCTGCTTCGCAAGAGCAAAAGGACGAAGGACTTGAGGGAGGTGAGATATCTCCGGAGCGGACTCCTTCTGATGACATAACTTTGTCTAAACTTGTTACTCCAGGAAGTGAATCTTCTTCAAAGAGGAAAAAGAAGCGCGGAATATCAAAGAAGAGGAGGAAGAGCATCATTGCTACTGAAGAGGAACCGGAAGTTGAACCAGTTGTACCTCCCTCTCCTTCTTCTCTCATGCCTAAAGATCGACCCAAAAAACAAACCATCCGGCCGGGTGAAGGGTCCAAAGGTGGCAAGAAGAAATGAAGATTCCAGTTTTTAGCTTTTTGTTTTTTGCACGTACTGGTCGGGGATTGTGCGGGTACCGGCCCCCGCTTTCTTTATTTCGAAACTTGTATCTGTAAGAAATTGTAATAGAACTAAATAAAATGATCCTTTATTTGTACAAACTTCTTGTTTGTATTTGAGAATGCATTTATTTTTTATTTTTGTACAAGTTTCTTTATATAATATTGCAGTGGGCTTGTGGTATGTTGTTTGAGCATTACTTTTGCCAATGTAGCTATACCATGTTGCCCCCATACCATAAGCTCGTTGCAATACTTTCAATTTTGAGGGGACTTGTACTCTTTTCTCTTTTTGGAGAATACTTATTCCGTTCTCGGAGGAATACTATTCTATTTGAAATAGAGTTCTCCTCGTTTCGTATGAGATCTCACGCCCTACTCTTCGGAAATATCACTTTTTCTTTGCATATATTTTTTTTTTACAAAGTGAATTCTCCTATGTAGTAGAGCGGGCCTCCGAAGAACACTCTAGTCTTTGTAGGAAGGGTCTCTCTTTTTTTTTTAAATATAGATGAACCGATCTTCCTTCAAGAGCTAAAGTGTAGCTTTAAAGAGGACTTTCTTCTTCTTTTTTCTTTTTTTTTCTTTTTTTTTTGTTTCGCATTTCCGATGAAATGCTTCTTTAGAAAGTTGTACCTCTGAGGAGGGATTTTTCACGTTTCAACACTTGGAAGTTTTATTTCAATCTTGGTGAAACGTGTACCTCCAAAGAGTTGTGCCTCTGAAGAGAGCCTTTTCACGTTTCAACACTTGGAAGTTTTATTTCAATCTCGGTGAAACGTGGGCTTCCGAAGAGGTCTTTTTATCATTTCAGCTCCTGGTGAAGTGGACCTCCGAAGAGCGACTCTTACACTTCAACTCCTGGTGAAATGGGCCTCCGAAGAGGGCTTTCCACGTTCCAGCACTTGGAAGTTTCATTTCAATCTCGGTGAAACATGTGCCTCCGAAGAGGTCTTTTTATCATTTCAGCTCCTGGTGAAGTGGACCTCCGAAGAGCGACTCTTACACTTCAGCTCCTGGTGAAATGGGCCTCCGAAGAGGGCTTTTTCACGCTTCAACACTTGGAAGTTTTATTTCAATCTCGGTGAAACATGTGCCTCTGAGTGGGGCTACTGCCTGGGAGTTACTCTCTCATGGTTGGATGGATTTACGGGGCGGTCACAAGTTACTTGGACGTTCGTTGTGCAAACTGTCTCAACTAGTGAACAAGTGCCTTACCTCCCTGCGGGGAAGAAGGTGCCTCTGGTCGTCTTATGGACTCCCAGGGCGAACACAAGTTACTTGGACGTTCGTTGCACAAACTGTTTCAGCTAGTAAACAAGCGCCTCGCCTTCCCATAGGGAAGGTGCCTCCGATCGTCTCACCCATAGAGGAAGAAAACTCTCATTTTGCGGCTTGAGCCGTCAGGGGTCTTTATCCTCCGAAGAGTTGTGCCTCCGAAGAGGGCTTTTCCATGTTTCAACACTTGGAAGTTTTATTTCAATCTTGGTGAAACGTGGGCCTCCGAAGAGGTCTTTTGTTGGTGCTGGTCAGCTTGCCCATTTCTTTTTGCTGGTTGTCCATATTGGTAATCTCTTGGTACCATCTTTAAGCATGCGTCATTTTATTATTGGGTTGCTTTATCCAAAGGAATGTATTCCAGCGGAACTATGGTTTGCTCAAAGTACTTCTCAAAGGAATGTACTCCAGCGGAACCTTTGTTTGCTTAAAGTACTTCCTACATAGGACTTCGGCCCTAGAGTCTTTTGCTGCTTAAAGCCTGCTTGCTTTTGAGTGATGCCAAGGATTGCAATTGCTTGGTACTGCGATGGGTAAGTCTGCTTTTTTAAATAAAAAAAATTGCCTGCGAATTTAAATCGATATTTCAGTAATATATTCGAAGTACTTTACCTATCGAAATAAAATAAGCGACTTGTAACAGTAAAGAACACAAGATTTATAGTGGTTCGGCCAAAAGTCGGGCCTACATCCACTTTATAGTTCTCATTATTCATTCGCACTGGTTTTACATGAGCTTTCAATACAAGAATCATACATTCATAATTCTTTTACAACATTTCAGTAAAGCTTTTAAGTAAAATATGGACGCAAGTGATTGCTGTTCCAGGCTCTCGGGATTGAATCTCCTTCAACAGTTATGAGTTTGAATGTGCCATCAAGAAGTTTGCTGCCTATGACATATGGCCCTTCCCAGTTTGGCCCGAACACTCCTGTTGCTGTCATAATTCTTTTCAAGACTAAATCCCCAATTTCAAAGCTGCGATGGCGGAATTTGGAGTTGAAATGCCTGGCTATTTTTTGCTGATGAGACGCAACTCTGAGCTTAACGTCTTCTCTTTTTTCATCAAGGAGGTCAAGTGCCTCAAGTTGAAGTTTTTCATTTTCAGCTTGATCGAAGTGAATTTTTCTATGTGAAGGGACTTTCGTCTCTACTGGAATCATTGCTTCTGATCCATATGCCAATGAGAATGGAGTGTGCCCAGTTGCAGTTTTATGAGTAGTTCTGTATGCCCATAGTGCCAGTGGTAGCTTATCGACCCAACCACCTTTTGCTTTTTCCAATTGCTTTTTGATGGTTGACTTGATTATTTTGTTTACTACTTCCACTTGCCCGTTTGCCTGCGGATGAGCCACTGCTGAAAAACTCTTCTGTATTTTGAATCGTTTGCAGAAGTCCTGGAATTCCTCGCTTTCAAATTGAGTACCATTGTCTGTGATTATTTTCTGTAGCACACCATACCTGATTTGGCAGTCGGTAATGGCCCAATGAGATCCATTCCCCAAATGGCAAATGGCCACGGACTGACCATCTGTGTTAGCTCAGTGGAAGGTGCTCTAGGAATTTTGGCGAATCTCTGGCACTTGTCACATTTTCGAGAATATGCAGCAGCATCTCGATTAATTTCCGGCCAAAAATATCCATCACGGAGAATTTTCTTTGCTAATGTCTGACCACCCGTGTGATCTCCACATTCCCCTCCGTGTACTTCAGCTAGAATTGTCTTGGCTTCATCTTTAGTTACACATCGGAGTAATGGCATTGAAAAACCCCGCCTGTACAATCGGCCGTCTTGGACTATATATCTAGAGGCTTTCCTTAGAAGCTTCTGTCTTTCTCTCGAATTTTCTGGCAAAGAACCTCTGAGTAGATAGTCCAGTATTGGAGTCATCCATGATTCTTGTTCCTGAGATACATTCATAATCCAGCCAACATCCATCTCGTCTGTACTTGGTGCTGACAGGACTTCTACGGGGATTGATCCCAATAGTTGAGCTTCACCGGTACTTGAATACTTTGCGAGGGAATCTGCCTTCATATTCTCTTCCCGGGGAATATGGCTTATTGAATAATGATCGAAATCCTCAAGAATCTCCCAGGCCTTTAACAAATAAGCGGGTAGATTTCCTCCTTTAGCTTGGAATTCCTTCTTGACTTGGCATACGATAAGCTGAGAGTCACTGAAGATCTGTAATATTTTGATATTTAGCTCTTTAGCGATTCTCAAACCTGCAATGAGAGCTTCATATTCTGCCTCATTATTCGTCGAAGGAAATTCCAGCCTCAGTGCATAACACAATGATCGTCCTTCAGGGGTTTCAAGAACAACCCCTGCCCCAGAACAGTAGTCATTCCTTGCGCCATCAACGTATAATTTCCATCTCACCGGGACGTCATTAGTTTCCTCTTCCTCACTATCACCTTTATCCGTGCATTCTGCAATGAAATCTGCTAAAGCTTGTCCGTTGATAGCTCTTTGGGGATGGTAAGTGATGTCATATTGACTGAGTTCAATATTCCACTTTAAAAGACGGCCCGAAGTCTCAGGGCGAAACAGGACTTGCTTCATAGGTTGATCAGTGAGGACTTTGATGGGATGGGCTTGAAAATACGGCCTCAATTTCCGTGATGCAATCAATAGGCAATAGGCGAGTTTCTCCAGCTTCGAGTAATTCATTTCTGCCTCAGTGAATCTTTTACTAATGTAATAGACTGGTCGTTGGATTTTTGTATCTTCTCGAACCAATGCTGCACTCAGAGCGTGAGATGATATTGCCAGATATATGTAGAGATCTTCACCATTGTCGGGCTTTGAGAGTATTGGAGGCTCTTCCATATGACGAACCAGCTCATCAAATGCGTTCTGGCACTCGGGAGTCCAATCAAAGTTTTTTCTTCCTTTCTTTAGAGCGTCAAAGAATGGAATGCATTTATCAGTAGCCTTAGAAATGAATCGGCTCAAAGCAGCAACTTTTTCGTTAAGACTCTGCAGTTCCTTCTTTGTTCTAGGAGCTGTGACTTCCTTCAAGGCAGTGATTTGAGCAGGATTAGCCTCAATGCCCCTAGCGCTCACAATAAATCCCAAAAACCTTCCGGACTCCACTCCGAATGAACATTTCAACGGGTTAAGCTTCATTCCGTATCTTCGGAGGACCGCGAACATTTCCGCCAAGTGATCCATGTGGTCCACTGCTTTCTTTGACTTTACCAACATATCATCGACATAGACTTCCATTGTCTTTCCGATCTGCGGTTTAAACATGGTGTTAACAAGCCTTTGGTAAGTTGCCCCCGCATTCTTGAGTCCGAAGGGCATGACTTTGTAGCAGTAAAGACCAACATCTGTTATGAAGCTCGTGTCCTCCTGATCTGGCTCATGCATCATGATCTGATTGTACCCGGAGTAAGCATCCATAAAAGACAACAATTCATGTCCCGCCGTTCCGTCCACCAGCTGATCAATTCTAGGCAGCGGGAAATAGTCTTTGGGGCAAGCTTTATTCAGATATGAGAAGTCAATGCATACTCTCCACTTCCCATTAGCCTTTTTAACCAGGACAGGCTTTGAGACCCAATCCGGGTAAACAGATTCTCTGATGAAACCATTCTCCATGAGTCGGTCGACTTCTTCTTTCAGCGCTGCTGACCTCTCTGGACCCTGAGTTCTTCTTTTCTGTTTTACCGGCGTGAACTTTGGATCAATGTTGAGAGCGTGTACCGAATTCTCTGGTGATATTCCGCACATGTCAACATGAGTCCACGCGAATACATCTAAATTTTCCTTCAAGAACGAGATCAGAATATTCTGTGCTGTAGTGTTGAGTTGTGAACCCACATTCAGCACCTTATTTGGGTTCTTTAAGTCAACAGGTACCGGCACTGTCACCTCTACCGGCACTACTCTATTCTCCCATGCACTAGCTTTTCTTGGATCCATCTCTCTTCGAGCACCGCTATGTTCGCCAGTGCAGGGACCAACCTGTAGTTGCTACAAGGTTCGTTCTTTGATGCGGACTGCAGGCGCCGCATCTTTTCCCATTTCTCTCTTCTTTGTTTCACGTAGCTCTGCAAGATAGCACTCCCATCCCACGTTCTGATCCCCTTTAATTACCCCAATTCCGTTATCGGTGGGAAATTTTATAGTTAGACACCATGGGGCGAGAACAACTTTGAATGCAGCCAGGGTCGGTCAGCCCAAGAAAGCATTATAAGCAGAAAATTCTTCAACAACTATAAAGGTCTGCTTTCGAGCTACCTTTCTCGGCCCCTTTCCGAGCTCTACAATCAAGTCTATAGTCCCAATCGGCTGCTTTGGCTCCCCAGCGAAGCCAGCAATTTTCAATGACGAAGCCTGAACGTCAGCCATTGGTATCTTCATCTGGTCAAAAGTTTTCTTGAAGAGAATATTACACGAAGCCCCGCAATCGACCAGAATTCTTCTCACAGTGGCCGGGCCAATACCGGCAGAAATGACCAGAGGATCTATCATAGGGGCTTCAATACCCATAGATTCCCTGGCGCTAAATATGATGTCATCAGGGAAAGCTTTCTGTTGTTTCAATGGTGCAGCATCCTCTAACAAAAAAACACTTTCCTCTGTGGGTGCATGCTTCAGTGCACGAGCATACCTTTCCATCTCACCCCAGCTCCTGCCTGCTGGGTGAGGACCTCCCGTTATCACATTAATGACAGGCCTGTCTGACTCATGCTCTACGGCCTTCTCACTCGAGCTTGGATGGTGAGCGAGGACTTGTTGCCTTTGGACTGATGAGGTTGTTGTGTCCCTACCCCTTTTAACATACTGTTGGAGCTTGTTCTCTTTCAACAGTTGCTCAATTACTTCCTTCAAGTGTCAGCATTCGTTAGTGTCATGACCAGGCTGATTGTGAAACTGACAGAATCTTCCACTTTTCTCCATTTTACCTCCAACCCTCATCTTAGGTGGCGTAGGATAACTGATATTATCTTTGGTTGCAAAGAAGATATTTTCAGGGGTATCAGTCAAAGGTGTGAAGTTGAAAGCTCGACCCTTCTTTGCATCCCCTTGTTTCTTTCCGCCGTCATTCCCCTTTTTCTGAGCATTGGATTCCTTTTTGTCTGGAGCGTTACTATCATTCTTAATTTCTGCTGACGCCACCTTAGCCGATGCTTGAAGGCTTTCCAAGCGCATGAACTCGTCGGCTTTTTTATAGAATTTATCGAGTGAATTTGGTTCTTTCATTTTCAACCATTCTCCAAACTTGCCCGATTTATCAATTGCCCTCATCAAGTATGTTAAGACCATGCGTGGCTCAGCATTATCAACCTCGGCCAAAGCTATGTTGAATCGATTCAAAAACGATTTGATGGATTCTCCTGGGTTTTGCTCCAGACTTGACAATGACATTATATCCTTTGCTTTAGAGGCATACAACCGGAACTGCTCCTTGAACTTCTTAGTTAAGTCCGAGAACTGATCAATGGATCTAACTGCCAGCTTGGTAAACCATAATAAAGCTACTCCTTCCAAATACACCGGGAAGTACCGGCACTTAAGCTCATCGGATGCCCTGGCGCCAGTCATATGCCAGTCATACTTATACAGAAATTCGTTAGGATCACTTGTTCCTTTGTAAGCTGGAATAGTGGGCGGAACAAATTTTCTCGGGAATTCAGCCTTTAGAATCCTCTCGGTGAATGGATTTTTGCTTGGAGCAAAGCCCCACTCTTTCTCGTCCTCGTCCTTTCGCATACTTTCTTTCATGATTTGACGGACCATCCCTGAAAAATATTCTTCATCATCCACAGGCCCTGTGGGGAAAACGTCAGCCATACTTTCAGAGTTCTGCCTTAACAGTCGTTCACGAAGGGTCGGTTGAGGTCCCGATCCTCCATCCTGAGGAAGTGGCCTTTCAATGGGGCTTACCACCCTTTGAGAAGTATTCCCTCTAACATCCTGAGCTCTATCAGCAGAGTTCCCTTCTTTATTTGTTGGCTGACGATTAGCCTCGAGCAAATCATTTAGCTTATTCAATATCAAGGTATTTTGAGCATTCTAAGCCTCTAATTGTGCATTCTGAGCATTTAACTGTTGATTCAATCCCAAAACCACAGCGTCCAATTTCGCTCGCGTAACTCCCACGGTTGGAGTTGTCTGACTCAAAGGAGGAGAAGTGGCGGTGTTCTCTTGAATATCATCAGATCTGGCAGATCTACGTTTCCTTCCGGGAGCCATAATTTTTGTTAGACTTCTGGTCTTAACGGAGATTCTTTCCTCAAAGTTTGGTGAAGCAATGATGTAAATACCCTGAGATCGATGTTCTCAGTGAAAGCACCAAAAATGTTAACGTGAAATTATGACGCTAACACCTCGGTGTGTGTAGAAACAGTGTGAAAGCACCACCCGTGAATGCGGGAATCAAGAAATAGCAGTAAGTAACAGAAAATGCAGTAAATGAACACAGAGTTTATAGTGGTTCGGCTTATGATCAAGCCTACGTCCACTTCAATCCTTTTATTGCTGATTGGATTACAACTTATTACAATCTCTTCCAATTACAATCCAATTCCATTCAAAAGACAAGTAGCTAGAGAAAACTCCGATGCAACAAAGTTCTTCGAATCCATGATTGAATGTGTTGAATCTTTGTGTGAAGTTTTATCTAAGCGTATTGCGTGAGCTTAAAGTGATGAAATGTAGCTTGCTTTGAAGATAGTAAAGTGCCAATGCCTTGAAGAAAAATGATCCCCCCTCCCAAAAGTCCCTTGAATGTTGGAGGTGGTCACGTATTTATAGAGGTTTTCTTCCTTTAAGTCGTAAGCCGTGCTTGACTCATGGTTAACTCGTGGCCGAGTCAAGTTGGGTCGTGGACGACTTAACTGGCTGAGTCCAAGCTTGGTATCAGAGCGCCCTCGGTCTCCTGGATATAGCACAAGTCCTAAGTCGTCCACGAGTCAATCCTCTTCGACACAAGTATTGTGACAGTGGGCTACGACTCAGTGGTTTTAGGTTGTAGGCGAGTCATACTGAGTCGTGAGTCGTGAGTCGTGGCCTATGTGCAACTCTAACTTCTTACTGTCTCGAGTCCTTAAGTTGTGAACTTGTTGAGTCGGTAACTAATTAGGTCGCTGAGTCGATAGTCTTGATGAGTCGCGTATCAGTTAAGTCGCAATACTTTTTAGATCGTGTACCCACTGAATCGCTGACCTCTTCAAGTTGCTTGGGGCTTCAAGTCTCTAACTCGTTAAGTCGGTGATTCACTGAGTCGTCCTGTCTCATGAACCGTTCCCCCCTTGAGTCGTTTTGTTCCTCTAAGTTGCCTTAAGCCTTAGCTCGTCAGCTAATTGAGTCGCAACCAGTTGAGTCGGTCCATTCTTTAAGTTGCTGAGGTTTATTGAATCGTAGGTCCACTGAGTCGTTAAGGACCTTAAGTGGATGAGTCGGCCCAGATTTCAACTCGTTGGCAGAACGGAGTTAACACATATCATCATCCATTTCATCATAAAAACGAATTTACCCTTAAATCCAAAAATATATAATTCAATACAAAATAGAGATGGAATTATTATTCACCTTGATTTGGATAAGTATATTGGATTGAGATTGATTTTCCCTAAGCTTGGTTCTCTAGCTTTTAATTTCTCTTCTCTTGATTATGGCTGGCTCCCCTTTTCAATTTTTGGTGTCATTTTCCAAATGACCTGAATGGAAAGTAAAATGGTAGGTATGAAAATATATAAGGGTAAGGGTTATGGGCGGCAAATTTCTAATATACCCTTATGTAATTTGATTAACCCAAAACCATCCTTAAGCCCATTAATTATCTTGTAAGGCACGCCCTTAATTGAATTTACTCAAATCTCAACCCTCTTATCACTTAACATTTACATTATTCTATTCAATTTATCTAATAAATCTTTTAAATAATGTTATCAAAAATTAGGGGTGTTACAAAAGCCTTAACTCTATTTAAAACTTTACTTTACTGATAGACACTACATATATAGCGCATCTTACAATATATAGATAGTTTGACGGATCCTTAGGAGATGGAAAATCGCACAACATCTCTTAAGTTATTGTACTAACGTTGTACACTTGATAGGAGATGGAAAATCCCGTAAACATCTCTGAAGCTATTACACTCATATTTACCTATTATTGATTTAACTTACGTAAGAACTTTTAGTTCTGACTCGAGTGTTTTGTCTTTTCATTATGCTCGGGTCAACCTGAGTATTTCAGTGTTTGAAGACTATTATTCCTTGAAGATGGAGTTTGCTAGATCGTATTTACTATTAGTATTACGCTACATTATTTTGGTATGTTTGTTGATTGTACTCTGATTATGTTATAAAATTGAAATCAAATGTATATTGTAAAACAGCTTCATGAACTGTTTATTTGATTATTATATTTTGTCATTCCACTACGAGATTCTATGTTTTGTTTTTCCTTCTTTTCTCTTATTTCTTATTAAATCTCATTGATAATCTGCCCTTTTGAATGGTTTGAGTTAGACATGTGTGGTTTATTGTCGATTTAAACTATCCGATAAGGTGGGTTATCACATAATATTTTGTGATTGTCAAGTGATAAATTTTAAAACCCTTTAGGGTGCTAAACAAAGTTACAGAATGCCCTTACCAATCTAGGGACAACATAAATGTTACTATACATAGTTTATGGCTTGAGGATGCTCAAAAACCATAAGTAAACATAATACTATATTTATACTATAAAGGATATAAAGCAATATTGTTTTAAATTCACAATCTTAAAATAATTATTTTGAGTATTATTGACATTTTAAGAGATATGATATACTATTTTGTGACATTATATGTATACTCCCATAAGTCTAAATGGTTTTATTTTTACTTTACCTCTCTATATACATTGATACATACATATGTATGTATATATGATTTTAATTTTATTATGTCATTTATAATTTATTAGTTTATACATATATTATAATGTTTATATCTTATTAGCTTATACATATATATTGAAAATTGATGCTTTATTGCAATAATCAACATATACTTCAGTAGTATGCATAATCAAAACCTTATAACCTTCAACTTAAATGGATGACTTACAACGGAAAAGAGTAAATATTACATCTATATATTAACATACATTTTTTATACTTATGGAATAATATACATTACATAAATTACAAGAAAATATATCATAACCAGTCCCAACACCAACCTAATCCTTATTTCTTTCCCTCTTCGCAAATTCTTCAACATTATACCATACTAATTCTTCCATGGTGGCACAATCATCTATCCTACAACAACCAATTCAATCCCCTATCTTTGAAGGATTTCCCGATTCCTCTCTTCATTCCTTTCTTTGCTTCCATTTCCAGTAGCCAGATATGTAGCATCGTGCAATATGATTTCAGCTTTTGTACTATTATCTAATTTCTTACCCCCAAACACTCATAAATTTATTCCATGCCACAAATGATATGCAGTGGCCATCAAAGTTACACCCGCCACATCTTAGATTCGGTCACATTCCGCAATCTCCTCTGCAATTGTTCTTGCTTCTTAGCCTACCACCCTTCCTCAAAAAATCTGAACATATATTAATCTTGACATTAGTTTGCTTTGGAAGTTGATATATAAATAGCCAGTTATAATCACAGTATAAATTAATTACTTCCTTCCTGCTAATATTGAGAATTTTGAATCCCAACCATCAATTTTGTTTTGTATCTTTGATATGAGATTAGGGCATTGAGAATAATGAAGATATGTATAAGATAAGGGTAATCCTAAATAAGAAATATGTAGATTTGCCTCATCAAAACCCAGTAGTTGTTTGATGTCTTGTTGTTCAATGTTTGGGTGCTAAAATATATAGTAGACTTCAAGATATTTCTAATCAAGCCCGTATATCTTTGAATTGAAAAGAAATTTCACTTGTGGTGGTTGCATTTGTGTTGTTGATTCTGCAAATATCACGAAGTAATCGGCATATAATAAGTGAGTTTATAGAGGCTATGTTAGGACATCGATCCATTTTTCAATATTCCTATATGAAGTTCATGGAGTTTATAGAGGCTATGCTATTTTGTGACTCATCACATTTTTCAGTTAGGAGGGTGGGGCATTATTCGATATTGGGTTACATTACCTGTTATACTTTGAAGTGAGTTAATGAGGGCTCTGTTTTAAAGAAAACACCATAAGGAATTATATGTAAAGTGTTTTTGGAGTATGACGATGTACATAAAGGTAATCTAGCCTACAAAACTTCAAAATTATGTGGAGTTAATAGTATTTCCTGTTTTACCCCAAATAATCCGCCATCAAAGGCATTCGCGATGCCAATGTAACTTTTAGACGTGTATTGAGACGTCGTAGGTGGTGGGCTTTTATATTTAATCAAAATTATTGAGACGTCGTAGGTGGTGGGCTTTTATATTTAATCAAAATTATTGAGACGTCGTAGGTGGTGGGCTTTTAGGTGGTGGTGCGCCATCAAATATATTTAGATAGTTTTCCATGATCTAGTCGTTCGAATGCACTTTGTATTAAGAGTTATTTCATCTTCGGAGTTTTTCTCTTTTATTCTCTTTTCTTGGTTTGCAAGGCTAGCTGCAGGCTTATATTTTTCTTTAACGAAGACTAGATTCGATATTAGAATGGTATAAAAAGAATGAGGGAATAGGGTGGAATTTATAGCCTCTAAATGACTATAAAATATCTAATTTAATTCCATATTTTTCTCATCTTTTTTACTCCTTGATAAACTATTTATCAAATATACATTTCAAACGAAATAAAAATTCCTCCTACCTTCCTTTATGGCTGGCCATGTTAGATACAACATATATGTTGATTTTGGATCAAATTAATAACCTTTATTAATTATTTCAATATTTATTTTAGCCCGCTAGTTTATTTAAAACAATATATAACATTTGTATATTATTTTAATTAATCTTAATGCTTCAAATAAATAAATAAAAGTCGTAAAAAATTAAAATAACATTTCTACTAATTTTCCATTTTAATTTTAACATTTATAAATTAGATCAATTAAGTTAAATTCGAAACTATGTTGACAAATACTATTGCGTGACTACATCTTAACCCTTTAGTGATAAGTAAAACTTATGCGAAATTTATTGAATTGCAGTAATATACACAAGTCAATTGCTTAAAAACCATTTAAGTGAAATCGTCTTTCTAATTAGTTAAGCTACACCCTAAGTAATGATGGTTAATGCCAAAAATGGACATCAACACCCAACAGAATTTAGTAGAGATTAAATGAAGAATGAAACTGAAACAGAGCAAAAATCATAAATGAACACACAGATTTTAACAGTGGTGCAGTAATCTTGGCCTACGTCCATTACATACTTTTATTAATCTTGCACTTGATTGTGATTACAAGAATTTTTAGATCAGCTGGGATCCATTAATACAAGAATGAAGAATAAAAATTGAAGAGCCTTTTCAGTAGAAAGAAAGGGCCCCTTTTCTGACGTCATGCTTGTTGTATGTATAGGGGAAGACTTGCACAGATTAGGTTGAAATTTCGGCATAAGAACCTCCAGGCTAAGATGAGGCTATATAAAAAATTTGAGGCCTATTGGGACCCACGATAGGGATCGTTATTGATCCCTATTTTGGTGTCGAAATGGTGTACGATACGTCTAGTGGGTCCCCCATGATGTTAGCTACTTGACCTTCAAATTTCGTACCATTTCGACTTACTATATATATATATATATATATATATATATATATATATATATTATGTTGCATGCATTCTGATTTCATCTGATCCCTTTAGAGGGATAAATATTGATCCCTCCAATCTCCTCTCATTGGGTGCGATCCCTAATGACCCGCCATGGTCGAACCGAAACTAGTGAGGAATGGGCGCCACTATCCCAGCCCGGATTTAGCCAGGTTATATGTTTCATGTACCCTTCCAAACAGCCTGCGGCCTTGTCTTGTGACGTCTTCGGCTTTAGTCGATCGATCCCGAAAATTCTCTCTTCCCGGGTCATAGTAAGGTGGAGGTGCATCCACGAAAGAGGAAATCGCAATTCATCTTGCTCAGCATGCACCCGAAGGGGACCCCTCATATATTCGTTGGCAACCCCGATCAATTGGGGGGCCAATATATTAATTGGGCAAGGCAACCAATAAGGAGGCGACTAAAATGTGTTCTCCATGTTGTAATGTTCTTATATTCTAAGTTTCATGTTGATATCATCTGTTCATTTAGAGTTATTGACCAATCATTGTTTCAATATGTAGTGAAAGTTGAATATGGCTCATCCCTATTATATGATCCCTTTTATACCGATCCCTTTTTATAGGTGAAGTAATTTACCTATAACTTGAGCATACGAACTTCAAACAAATTGAGACTTGAATTGTAGCCACTTGGGGCCTTCCTTGTCACTTCATATCGATCTCATCCAGTTTGAGACAAAAATTGAGGATATGTGTCGTTCTCCTAGGAAAAGGGATGGGTATTGATCCCCCCGTATGGGGGAGGCATTATTCCATACTTAGAATATTCGGGAGAGTCTATCTCTTAGCCTCGGTTGATTGTCGCTTCATATCATTGGATGTGCTTGATCTTTGAGCCTAATACTCATCTCTCTGGGCAGTCTACCTTTAAGATCGTCCAGTCTACCTTGTCCAGTCAGTCCGAATATAGCTGGGCCAAAAGGTCGGATAACATTCCCCCCCTCCCTCAAAAAAGTACGTTTTGTTGCGTACATGGCATGCTTTGTTTTGATGTCAAGTGAGGGTTATCGTAGAGGATTCCACTTAGTGTCTCGAATGGTTATTATCCTTCCATTGTTGTTGAGCTGCTTTGTGGAGAGTCAAATCTCTCTCTGTTCATCATGATGCTTGGTCATTATCAAATTATGTAAGTTCTGGTGTAGAATCTATCGGTAATCTTCTACACTTAGTTCCATTGAGCTGATTAGTCGAGTTAGTATGCCTTGGTTATCTAATCCAATTCTTTCTCTGATTTCCCCGTTGGAGAATCCAGTTTCCGTTGGTTTTAAGAAATCAAATTTTCAGGAAGTACATGTGCACTTTCAGATACATGTTTTTGTTGTTGGCTCTCGGATGCGTTCATATGCTCACGGGTCATTGCAAATTTGGTGGAATGCAACTCAATCATTTGCAATTTTTATCCACTGATCCTTCTTCTTCAAATCTTTGTGGATACGAGATGAAGGGATTGGAGAAGTTGATATTGAAGAGATCGCCGATGATGATCGATTATGGGTTTGAAGCATATGGCTCAATCTTGAGGTTGATTGTGGCCTGCTGCATTTGATCACCCAGGAGATGAAATGAGGGGCGGTTTCGATCAATTGCAGGCATGGTTGGGCTTGGATATTGATGGCAAGAGAATGGTGTTTCTTCAAAAATGATTTTAGGTGTAGGAATATTCGTTTGATTTTGTCATGGGGAATTCACCAAAGCAGGGGAACAGATAAACCCTTCCAGTACATGATTCCTTCTCAAATGACCAGCATGAAGCTTTGCGGAGGATCTGTCGTTTTTCATTCCTCCGTTCAGGAAGGATTCCCCATTGTAGATACTCTTTCATAGAAGTCATCCATGACTCCTTGTCCGGCTCCATCTCCAAGATCTGGTTGATCTCTATCTGGTCAATTCTTGGAGCATTAAGTATTTTGACTAGGACTAAGCCCATCTACTGCTCATTCCTTGAGCTGGCATACCACTAGCTGGGAATCGAAAAATATCAACAAGATTTTCGCTCCCAATTCTTTAGCAAGCTTGAGCTTGGCAACCAAGGTTTCATATTCAGCTTCATTATTTATCATAGGAAAATCGAGTATCAAGGCGTAGTAGATCAATCATTCCTCAGGAGTGCTAGTACAACTCCAACGCCAGAGCAACGGTCATTTATTGCTCCATCCTTGTACATCTCCTACCAAATGGTTGGTTTTACAGTGCTCCCTGGAGAGTTGTCTGGTGCAATAAATTCGACTATGAAGTCCGCCAACATATATCCCTATATAGCTCTCTGAGGGAGATAAGTGATGTTAAATTACCTCAATTCAATGTTCCACTTGAGTAGTCTTCCAGATGTTTCAGGTCGTTGTATGATCTACTGTAATGGCTGGCTGGCATAGATGTTAATGGGGTAAGCTTGCCAATCGCTTGCTTACATAATATACTAATCTTTGGATCTGATTTTCTTTGTATCATTACAGCGCTTATGGTGTGTACCAATATGGCTAAATAGATGTGTAAATTTATGTGATCTGGTGACTTAGAAAGGATGAGAGGTCTCTCTAAGTGATCTACCAGAGCTTGAAACGCGTCAATGCAATCCTGCATCCATTCAAAGTTTCTTTTCCATTTCCTGATTAGATCAAAGAAAATCGTACACTTGTCGGTGGCTCTGGATATGAATCGAATTAGAATGATGACCTTCCCATTTAGGCTCTATACCTGCTTGATTGTCTTTGGTACCTAGATTTCTCAAATTGCCTGAATCATCTTGGGATTGGCTTCAATTGCTGGAGAGTTAAGCATTAAACCCAGGAACTTCCCTGACGCAACGCTGAAAGAGCATTACAAGGGATTGAGTTTCATTCAATATCTTTGGATAAAACTGAATATCTCTACTAAGTCATCGACGTGGTTGTTTGATTTCCATGACTTCACGAGCATATTATCCAAATACACCTCCATTGATCTCCTAATATGGTCTTTGCATCTGATTGACCAGTCTTTGGTAAGTAGCTCCAGCATTCTTTAGTCCAAACGGCATCACAACATAATGATATAGCCCTAGATCAGTAATGAAGTTGGTATGTTTTTGGTCAAAAGGTGCATCAGGATCTGGTTGTTTCCGAAGTATGCATCGATAAATGAGAGCAGTTCATATCTAGCGGTTGAATCTACTAGCTGGTTGACCCTCAGAAGTGGAAAGATGCCTTTCTAGCATGCTTTGTTTAGGGTTTGAGTAGTCGACGCATGTCCGCCACTTTCCATTAGCTTTTCTTATAAGAACTGAATTGGATACCCATTTCTAGTAGAGGCACGAATAAACCCATTGTTTTTTAGTTTATCCACCTTCTCTAAAAGTGCAACAGACCTCTTCGAATCCATGCCGCGTTGCTTTTGTTTTACAGGGACATGCCTCAGGTCGATATTCAATGCATGGCTCGCGATAAACGGCGAGATCCCACACATGTCAAAATGGGTCTAAGTGAACACACAAAGATTCTACATTGGGTAAAGTCAGCTAATTCCTTCATCATCGTTGCACTGAGCTATGATCCAATCTTTAGGACTTGTGACGAGTTGTCGTGACTAATCGTAATGTCGATCGTTAGTTCAAAGGTGTGGTCTTGGATTCTTTGGGATCCTCTTCTTCATCTGTCGGGTCTATATCTTTATAGAACAGACTGTGGTGTTGTTGCTTGATATTGGCCTTATATTATAAGCTGAAAAATATTTAAGTAGATTTTCCCAAGCAATAAGATCAGTTCTGATCCCTTGTATTGGTGAGACTTAAGCAATTTTTGGTTTAAGATGAACATATTAGACCATGTGAACTTGAAATGAACAATGGGACAAGCCATATATGACTTGAATACTCGAATCGGATGTTTACCACTTCATACTTGAATAGATTAGCATATTTGTACATTTACGGGACTGCACAACACAGCACTAAACTGTACTTAGCATGTGGGACATCTGAATTGGGTTTGCAAAGTCGCATAGGCGGTGGGATCAGTACCGGCACCATGCCTAGGCAAGTTTTATAATTTCAACACTTAGGTGGTGTATGTAGGCACGGAGAATGGAAATTGGATTTGATGTCGATGCATATGTTCGAGCATTTTTCTAATGCATAGCCAATGGCATGGGAGCCGGTCAGGACGGCAGGTGATGACAGTGGCTCCGGTCAAACTTTCAGATCTTGTCATGAGATGATGAGTCCGATAGTGAAGGGCTCTTGATGCTTTGAGAGATCTGCTAATGGAAAAATATCAGGCTTAGAAACACGTCGAATCAAATGTCGAGTAGGATTCAGTCTCGTGTTGAACACAGCTGCATAGCTTCCTCTTGCTTTAAGTTTGAATCTGTTTGGGTATTCGAGTAACGTGCTTTCCATTCAATGTACACGGGATCTATTGCTCGTCACTCGGGTTGGAATGATAGTCGGTTGCACATGAGCTTGGGCATCGATTCGATGATTTTACCTTAGGTTAAAAAATGTACTGCATGGATGGCCGAGTCTCGTCCTAGTCATGTTTATACTCCCACCTAAGCTCCAAAGACGTGGAGTTGATCAATGAATGGTCGGTTCAAATTCATCTTGTTTCTCGCTCTTGTCCCTAAGTTTAGGGCATACGTCTATAAGTATGAAGACAAGCCATATCCACTTTAGCTTTATACTCTTTCCTGTTAAATTATGGGATCAGGTTAGTTGATGGAAGGTCGAGTCTTGCCTATCCTGGATTGTATTCTGTTCTCCTTCCAAGGGTAATACTTCGATGCTCCGTTGAATTTCGAGCATAAGTCAGGTATTGGGTGGTCATTCACGTCCACTTTCGATGCAAATGTCGCCATACTTTAGGCGAGGACCTAAAGAATAGACAATCAAGTCACATCCAATCAGTGAATGATACTCTCCCTGCCGGACCAAGGGTAAGGATCAGTGTGCGGACGGTCGAGTCACGTCCGTTTCATATTGCTCTTCTAGTCGGATCATGGTAAGAGTCAAGGAATGGACAGTAGCATTCGTTCGGAGCTGGACGGTCGGTCGCATCCATTTTGATTCATATTCTCCAGCCAGATCTAGGCGTAGAGTTGGCTCAGGTGTAGTCGGGTCATGCTCATCCGGTTTCGTACTTCTCCTGATGGATCGAAGGAGGGTGTTGGAGAATGCATGGTCAAGTCACACTCATTCGTAATTTATTCTCCTATCCATGCTCTAGTGATCGAATCTATTCGAAGGACGTTCAGGTCAAATCCTTTTGTGTTTGGTGCGGATCGATTTCGAGCCTCGATCCGATGGTCGATATAGTCGATCGCTTGTAAATTTAGATGTCGTCCTGATTGGTTTTGTATTAAGGCCTCCCTGCAGTTGTTGCCTTGAGTCATAAAGAATCACCAAGCCAAAGCTGTAGTGATTTGTCATATTCAGCTTACAATAGTTCATACTCCTGCCCCCGGTCTTGGGTTAGGGGAGTTAGTTCGTGGATGGTCCAATTCCATCCGTAGTGGGTTTATACCCCTCCTGTCGAGTTCAGGATGGAGTTTATGGAATAGTGAGTGGTTGAACAACACTCGTCAATTTTTTTATACTCATATCAGCACTCTAGGGATAAGAGTTTATTGCGGGTGCTCGAATCGCACCCAATTTGTGTTTATACTCCAATTCACACTCTGGGGACTTAGAGTTATTCCGAAAAATGGTCGAACAACATTTTCCTTAGTCATTTCTTCTGCCCCCAAGTCAGGGGTGAAAGTCAAAGAGTGGTTGGTCATGTCACGTTCACTCTTACATGGAGTTCGTCACGCTGAATTGTGGGAAGGAGCTGTGGTCAAGTCACATCTGTTCTATGTTTTACACTCAGCCTGTTAGTTTATCGGGGAGAGTTAATGGACAGAAGGTTAAATCACGTTCATATTTTGGTTTGGATTTCAGGCCTGCCGATGTCCGAGCAAGGCTTGAATAGTTCGTCGTACTATAGGCGCAAGCAAAGTCGTGGATAGATGTATCACATTATCCTTGGATTGGACGATCGAATCACGTCCAATTTTAGCTTAGGCTCCCAAACTGCCACAGCATCTGGTGTAGAAGTCGATGCATGAACAGTTGTACCACATCTATTTCCACATGGATCTTGTTTTTGATGAGCCTTGGGAGTAAAATGAGTGTTCTGGAGAACTCCAAGCTCGAGCAGGGGAGCGGATGGTCGGACCACATCCAATTTGAGTCGTGTGTTTGCCCCCCAAGTCAGAGGAAAAAGTTGGAGTTGGACGATCGAACCGCTTCCTTGTTTGGGGTATTTATACTCGAGACCACGCTGAGGGACTAGAGTTGATCGATGGATGGTCGAACCGCGTCCATTTTGGTATTTATACTCCAACCCATGCTGGGGGACCAAAGTTGATCAATGGACAGTTGAACCACGTCCATCTTGGTATCAATACTCCAATCTATGCTGGAGGACCAGTGTTAATCGATGGACGGTCGAATCTCATCCATCTTGTTATCTATACTTGAGTCCATGCTGGGGGACCAAAATTGATTGATGGACGGTCGAATCGCGTCCATCTTTTCTATTTGTTTATACTTTGGTCCACGCTTTGGGACCAGAGTTTTATAAGAGGTGGTCAGTCACACCCATTTTGTAACATCTCCCTAACTGGAGGCCCAAAACTAACGGTTACGGATGTTGCGCTCATCCATAATTATTAATCTTCGACGACGAAATACGTTGGTGCTAGATTCCTTGATACATAGATCACAAGAATACGAAGAAAAAAAATTAACAATTCAAAATCATATTTCCACATTCAAATCATAACCATTCATGTTCATTACACAATCCCAAAACGTTAACCACGTTCAACAAAAATATAATTATTACACATATGCCAAGAGCGAACTTTGAAGATGCCCCTTGCTTGATCAGAGTATATAGTAAGGATAATAAGTCTGCCTTTACATCCAAATACACAGAAGAAAAGAAAAATCTAAATAACTATTTTCCTCCTACATGCCTCCGGAAGCTTTATTCGTCTAAGAAAAACCTGAAAACCCTAAACCTCAAACTACCTAAAATAGATTGAGTACCCGAGAGTTTAAGCGAAAAGCAAAAACTTCGAGTCGGACATAAAGCCTGGTATGAATAATAATCTATTATCTCAAACCAAATAGATATCTAGTGGAACCACGCCGCTTAGCGGAATGGATTTTCCCCTTACTAGCATCCTAAAACCTTTATAAAACCATATACTGTGCTCCTGCATCCACAATGGTTAAAAACGTAGTATTTAAAAACATTATGATGATATGCAAAACAAGCAAATCAAATCTGGATTTCGCCATCCCCATTTATTCCGACTGTCTATCTCAATTATAGTTTCTAGAATTACTATTAACCTATTAGTTTTCATGGGCTAACTAATAACCGGTTAAACACTTAAGGACTCCCTGTCCAATTACATGGTTTTCATAGGCTTACTATTAACTTGTCTATCTGACATATTCATTTACACACAGTTTTCATGGGCTAACTATGAACCTGTCTATCTGACATCTTCATTTTCACATAGTTTTTCATGGGTTAACTATGAACCAGTTTATCTGACATCTTCATTTACACATAGATTTTATGGGCTAACTATGAACATGTTTATCTGACATCTTCATTTACACCTTGTTTTCAAGGGCTAACTATTAACCTATTGGCCACTGCCAATATTATGCAATTTTTCATGGGATTACTGGAAACCTATCGGCCCTTGCCTTCCTTTATATTTTACTCATTCAGGAGTTTATTCAATTTATATTCACTATTGGGTAAACCTAACAAGTTCTCCTACCCTTTTTCCCAAAGCACAGTTATGGGTCCATTATAAAGTGAATATGTTCATACTAGAAGAATCAATATAACAACATAGCAATACCACTCCTGTGGGTTTAATTTATCAAAGATAGATCCTTCCCAAACCATTATAAAAAATCCCTTCAATATAGCCATGGTTTTTCCTTTAAAAATATAATTTTGGTCATAAAACTTTTTGATACCTTCAAAACCTGCCTTTCGACTTCATAGGGTAACCTCCTTCAAAAGCTCTTAAAAACATTAGGCTCCTGCCTTATAATACTTTAAGTTCTACCTTTCGAAAATATAAAACTTGGTCAAAAGAAAATAATTTTAAAACCCCTTTGAAAGTATCTCCTTCAAAGGCAAAGAAAACCAAGAAAACATATTCGAAAGCAAAGAAAACAACCCCCTACAGAAATTTAAAACTTTGTTTTAGCCATAGCTTTTAAGAGACATAGAATTATGATCTTTAACCAATTTCATTGTGTTCAAATGATGGTTTTCCTTTCCATAGAGTGGTCAATCAAAAAATTGGCTTACGGTTAGAAAGTTATGCCTATTTGAAGTTTACAAACAAAGCTGGAGAAAACTTCTACAAAAGGGCTTCCGCAACGTTTACAACTGCTGTCGAAAGGTATCTTCCGACAAGGTCGGAAGGTGCTTTCGACAAGGTCGATAGATTCATTAAAAATGCTGCAGAAATGTTGCGCAATGTTCTACGACGAAAGGTTGCTTCCGAGAAGGTCGGAAGGTTCTTAAAAATGCTGCAGAAAGGTGCAGAAATGTCATGGAAGGTTCTATGATGAAAGGTTGCTATCGACAAGGTCAGAAGATTTATAAAATTGCTACATAAAGGTGTATAAATGCTGCGGAAGGTTCTATGAAGAAAGGTTTTAAGGCGGAAGGTTCAGTGCAAGAGTCGTAAATAACTTGAAAACTGCAAAACTTATTCTTTGTCAAATTTCTATTGGTTATGGACAAACTTTAACAATTCTTTGTGAAATTTCTATTGGTTAATGACATATTTAATAATTTCTTTGCAAAAAATCTACTATGGATCAGATTTATTATTGAGAAATTATTTTCAAAACAATTAATTATATTAATATTTTAATATAGTTATTAAGCCTTTTTAGCTTAGAGAATTCATAATAAATCGAAATCAGCTGGGAAAAATCCCAAAAATTCACCAAAAAACTAAACAACATTTTCTTCATCATATAAAAATTTTGGGGCAAAATTCATTATTTTATTATTTTTAATAATTAAAACCCTAAATAAATGCCTTTTTCACTTTAGGAAATTCATAAAATATTCCTACTAACTCTGAAAATTATTAAATTAAAAGTCCATCTCCAAAATTATGTTTTACATAACATATCCAAAAATCACGTCGTTTGGAGGTCGTTTACTAAGATTTTTATTCTAAAACCCATCGTTTTAATTCCATAAAAATACCAATAATCACCATCAATCATTATTCTATCCAAACAATGATTATTAGATCCAAACATGATTAGCGCAGCAAAATACATTTAGTTTCTATAACCGAACCAAAATAAGTTAAAATGAGATAATTTACACAGTTATTCACCTTGATTAGTTAATTGGAGAATGAGATAATTTCTCAACTTTAATTCCTTAGTTTTATCTTCAATTTATTGTTCTTCCTTGAGCTTTTAATGGCTGGCCGAAATATAGGTGAGGATTTATGAATGAGAAAGTAAAAGTTCATTAGGGTGGAGGGAGAGATTTATACTAAGAAATGTAGCCTCATTTCCTAGTTTACCCCTTAGGAAATTCCTCCTTCTTAATTTAGTTAAGTCCTATTTTAGTTCATTCATTAAGACATGTACATTGGATTTATTAATCTCATCTCCCCAATTATTCACATTATTCTATTTAATTTATCAAACTAAATAACTTGAATAATATTAAACAAAAATTAGGGGTGTTATACACTCCCCTCTAAGAGAATTTCGTCCTCCAAATTCAGTAAGAAATACAAACAAGCATAACAACTATGTAAATAAAAGCTAGTATGATCTGCCAGCTAATAAGTCTATATAAACCAAATATAGAACATACCCTCAAAGCATATCAAGGTACGCATCAGGAATCATGTCCTCTGTCTCTTAAGTACAGTCCCTCTCGTTGTCGCTCCACTGAACTTTCACCAACTTGACTGTCTTGGTCCTCAATCTTTTCTCATCTCTTGCTACAACCTGAACTAGTTGTCTAAGAAATGTCAAATTAGGCTCTACTACTGAGTCCTCCAACTCTGTTTGAGGAATAGTAGCCTCTGGATCATGCACATACTTGCGAAGATGAGACACATGGAATATATTATGGACAACTGCCATACTGCTCGGCAACTTTACTCTGTAAGCAAGCTTTCCAATCCTCTCTAAAATATGGAATGGTCCAACATATCTTGGGGCCAACTTTTTCAACTTTTCAAACCATACCATACCATTCATTGGTGATACTTTAGTGAAAACTTTGTCTTCCATTGAGAACTATAGGTCTTTATGCCTGTTATCTGTGTAACTCTTCTGTATGAATTGAGCTTCCTTCATCCGTCCTTGAATTAACTCAGTCTTTTCTGACGCCTCTCTAACCAAATCCAGACCTAAGACCATTCTATCTCCAGTCTCTAAGCAACATGTTGGCGATTTGCATGGTCTTCCCTACAAAGCTTCAAAATGCGTCATTCATATACTAGTCTGATAACTATTATTATAGGAAAACTCAATCAAATGTAGGTGGTCCTCCCAAGATTCACCAAAGTCCAATACACAAGCTCTTAGCAAGTCCTCAAGTACCTTGTTGACTCTCTCTGTCTGCCCATCTGTCTGTGGGGGATAAGTTGTACTCATCTTGAGCTTGGTACCTAATACCTCTTGTAGACTCCTCCAAAATTCGCTAGTGAATAATGCAACCCTATCGCTGACTATGCTACTAGGAATCCCATGAAGTCTAACTATGTTCTTTATGAATAATTTTTCTAAAATAGGTGTCGTTCTGGTCGACATTACTAGAATGAAATAAGCACTCTTGATTGACCTGTCTACAATAACCCATATACTCTCATTTCCTCCCCTTGACATTGACAACCGATCTATAAAATCCATGGATATCGAATCTCATTTCCAAACTGGAATATCTAGAGGATGAAGTAACTCACTCAGCTTCTGATGTTCGGCTTTCACTTGTTGACAGTTTACAGATTGCCTAACCACAAGCCAATATCCCTCTTCATGCCTTCCCAATAGAAGCTCATCTTCATATCTTGATACATCTTGGTCCCTCCATGACGAATCATAAACTTGGATCGATGACACTGTGGAATATGCGTGTATATGATTTTTGTTTGATGATAATAAACATATATATATTCATTTAAATGTATTTGTTAATGTACAATTTTGTTTTTCATAGATTAAATAAATATTTGTTGAACAAAATAAATTACACAGAATTTGAATTCAAACAGAAATTTTAGTCAAACAAATATTTATTACAATCTCGAATAGTACAAATTCAAGCTCTCACTATACATATACATTTTTGATTACATCACAATTGTTTTTACATTAATAACCTCACTACATATCACTCACACTCGTATTTTTTCTTCATCTTCATTCCAGTTTGAATCCAGCATCTGAGCAATCTGCAAAGATATTCACTAACGCAGTAAAATTGAAAAAGAAATATTTTTGCAATATAAAATTAAATATGATTTTTGAAAATATGTTTTGCTTCAGTTATTTGGGTTGTTCGTCATCATTCACATTTGAATTCATCATACACGAACAATGTGACATGCACAGTGTATCACTGTACATGCCACAAGGCCGTGCACACCGATATACACTTGATATGTTACAGGGACAGGTGAGCACAAGGTCAAACCCAAATAAAAAGACGAGTTCAACTCACGTGCAATATATTTAAAATCACGACACGAGCACAAGGTCAAACCCAAGTTTTTGAATCTGGATTCAACTCAAGTGAAATTTCAAAAATCAACATGAAGGGATGCAAAGACCAGAGTAGTACAGTGTGGCAATGCACCTGAACAACTACAGCCCAATGAAAACAGAGACCAAACAATGGACAACTCAAAGCAACATGTCCACTTACAAAAATGCATGCAAGTGCCAACCAGAATGAAGACCAACAGCAAAATAGACTGCAACAATCATGTATGCAGACCAGACCAGACCAAACAAAGAACCACAAGTACATAATGAAGCAATACCACAATATCCAGATCAAATGCAATACCAAACTTCACAAGCAATGACCAGAGCACAAAGAAGTACAAAATGAAAACTACAAAGAACATCAACAATGCAACAATGTGCACAGATGCAAGCCAAGACTACAAGTACAAGACACAGTGCACCAAAAATATGACATCACAGCGAACATGAAGCAGTGCAAACTAAAATATACAGCAAGTACAGGTTAAATCAACACAGTGAAGATACCAGTGAACCAAATGCACATGTCAACAGCAATGAAAGCAACATGACCAACAGATCACACTATACAGTGAATACAAGAACAAGTCAAGATGAACAAATGAAAACAAGTCAGTAAATAGTTCAGTGCATCAAGACATGTCAACGGTACATGAAGACTACTTGAAGTGTGTCGACTAAACATCACAATGAACCAGCAACATGTACACAAGGGCAGTGGACATGTATACAACAAAAGAAGCAGAGACAGCACCACAAATATATCGACTCAACAACAGCCAGTGCCAACATGATTAGACACACCTCAAATGAACACTACAGACTCAAGAAAAGTTCAAGTCAGATCAACAACATCAAACAATACAACAATGAACTCGAGGCCGAGACTTAAAGGCATCAGAACTTCAACCAACAATGAAAGCTGCAAATTCATGAACCAAGCATACAACAAGATGAACCAGACAGGTCATGCAGCAAGGCAGACCACAAAGAAATGCCACCAAAATCATATGTGCAGAGAATCAAGTCAACCAGGTAGCAATGATGGTAATGCAACACAGTGCAGACACCAATGATAGAAGATTAAAGATGCAGACATAAATAACATGTTCGAAGTCGTAAATCAATTTAGGAAATCATAGAAGTCGTGAACGTATCTTTGAAAAAGTCAAAAATCAATTTTGGAAAGTTTTTGCCGTATTATTCAAGGAAAATCAAACAATTGAAAATCAAGGCCGTGAGTAACAAGTCGCAAAAATATCAGGAAAGCCGTGTGCATCAGGAAATCGAATTTCAGGAAAGTATCGAATTAATTAGGGTATAGGAATTCATATAAATACCAAACCCAAATCATCATCATCGGCATCGAGTCAAGCAAGCAATTAAACCAGCAACGAAAGAGAATACATACCAATCTATCGAACTCGATCAAAGGAGCAGCTGCAATCTCGAAGTCAACCAGAATCGATCATCAGAGAACGAGCGAGAGAACCAGAATCGATCATCAGAGAAGGAGCGACCAACAGAGCAAGAGAATCAAGCATGTACAGTCGCAATCTCCAATTTCAGAAAACCCTAATCTCTGTAACAAAGGATCGGCCGCCATTGAACAATTGAAGATAGAAAAGGAACGGGCTAGAGAATAAAGCAATTGGGCCGGCCTTGTTTGTTAAAAGGGGCTTTAGTTTATTTCAAATAGGGTTTTATGCTTTAAACTGTTTTTAGTTTGTTTTAAATTTTCTTTATGAATCAAGTCTTGGTAAATCACCACCTACGTTGTAGGTAGTGTCAGATTGTCTAGTTAGAATTAGTTCAGTGAGCAGGGTGTGCGAGTTTGCAAAACTCTATAGGCGGGAGCAGAGTTTGCGAGTTTGCAAAGCTCTATAAGCGGAGCAGGGGATGCGAGTCTAGTAGAGTGTTTGTGAGCGGGAGCAAGGGTTTGCGAGTCTGTTAGAGTGTTTGTAAGCGGGATACTGTTTAATTCTAATAGAAATCTGGGAATGCAGCAGTAGGCAGGGGTTGCCGAAGCTGGGTAAATTTTGTGTGTGATTTACTTTTCAAGATATTTATTTCTACAGTTTGTTTTTACGTTTAAATCGAGAAAATTTGCTATAACCCTATTCACCCCCTCCCCCCCAGGGTTAATCTAGATCGTACAAGTGGTATCAGAGCACGGTATTTTTCTTTAACTCTAGAGTCATGAATCCACCAAATAATACTTTTGTTGAGGGTCGTTCCAATATTACTCCTTCTATTTTCGATGGAACGGAATTTTTGAACTGGAAATTGAAAATGGAATTTTATTTAAAATCTGTTAATATTAAATGTTGGGATATTATTGAAAGTGGGTGTGATATAACAAATAAGGAAATTTTCTCGATTAATGCTCTTGCTATGCATATATTATATTCTCATATTAATCGTGATAATTTTTATTTCGTCTTTCATTGTGAAAATGCACAGAAAATCTGGAATACTTTCGATGCGATATATGGAGCAAAAGTCAACAGCAATGAGATGTCCTCCACAACCGACTCAGTTAAAGAAATGTGCTTAACAGGATTGGTAAATAGCAGTTGTGATGAGGATGATGATGATGGAGCAGCCGAGCTGGCATTACTAATGAAGAAATTCAAAAGGAGGAACCACAAATATGGAAATCCAACTCTAAATCAAAAATTAAAAAACAGTGAGCACAATATGAAGCCAAGCGAGGTATCAAAACTCACTCTGAATTACTTATTTATTTTCACGAAGTGAATGGCTGTTTTGAACGACTTAGGGAGAAGTATGCCAAACTTGAATCTCAAAAAGATACTTTGATAGAATTAAATGAACAACTCGAAAAATTAGTTAAAATCTATCAAAGTAAGATCCCTAAGTGTGATAAGTGTCCAACATTCGAAAAGGAAATTAAAAAATCAGAAATCAATATAAAATCACTTGAAAATGAAATTCTGATTTTAAAAGAGAATGAAAATACTAGAAGAGAGAATTCTATTAAAAAGTGCACACAATTGATAAATGAAAATGAATCTCTCAAAATACAAGTCCAACAATTGTCAATGGCTTTAGATAAATTCTCAAAAAGTGAAAAATCATTGAATATGCTATTAGGAAAGCAAACTGTTAATACGGTTAGACAAGGACTTGGATATAATAAATCTGAAAATGTTGAAAGCAAGATTAATCAAGAAAATTCAGTGTGCACAATTTGTAGAAAATTTGGACACAGTCAAAATAATTGTTGTTATAGAGCCAAACACATGAAAACTATATCAATTTGGGTTCCAAAAGGCACAAATATAAAATCTCTCAAAGTTAAACAAATTTGGGTGCCGAAGGGAGCAATTATAAATAGTTTTGGGTCTCCACAAAATTATTTTTCAAAATATTCTGCCACTAACAATCATGGACCTATAAAAACAAATAGGTCACATAAATCTTTTCCCATGTAGGTATGGTGGCAGGCTAAGGAACAACAACAGTGTTATCTGGATTTTGGCTGTTCTAGAAACACAACGGGCAACAAAGCAAATCTCCTTAGCCTAGTACAAAGGTGACAGAATCACAATAGGCAACCACGAAAAATTATCGTAGAGGTAAAACAGGTGAAGGTATATTAAATGTGATATTCTGCATCGTACTCTGAATTAAATCAGCCAATATTGAGATATTGTAAAGATGATGATTTCGATTCTGACTTGTTCAACATAGTTGGCCAATTACATTTATGCCAAAAACACTATTCTTTGAATTACTTCATACATATACGTTTGGATCAAACATAGTGTTTTGTTGGATGACAATATTTTTGGCTAACTCTATATTCACGGTTTTCTGATTATTTACATGGCTTCAATCCAAATTCAAGAGAATGTCATACTGTTAAAAATTGAGTTTGAATTTTTTTGTGCACTCTTCATGGTCTGGTCTATCAAATTTAGTTAGTGATATTTTGGAGTGAAAAAAAAATTCAGATGCAGATTACACTGGTAATATAGTTGATAGAAAAATTACTAGTGGAACGTGATTAATTTTTGAAACATTCATTTGCTACATCATTTTTCAAAGAAAATATCTGCATATTGTTCACATGAAATAAATTTCAAATAGTAGAATTTTTTTTCTCATATAACCCCTTCGAGAAAATCATTTTTGACCATATTTTCAGATTAGTCATTTTTATTTGATTTTAAATGACAAATTTTGACTAATCGGACTCCCTGCTAATTATCAAAAAGATAAATAGTGATTGAAATGGTGATAAGTGTTGATATTTGACATACATTACTCAAAACAGTATATTTTGAAAATTTCTTTAGGAATTCAAACAAGAGTTATAAAACTTTTTGTTGGGTAAAGATTCCATGACCATTCATATATCTATCATATTTCTATCGACCATTGTTTATCAAATCTAAAATATAGTTTGTCGGTATGTGGTACTATAATCAGGAATCATTTGTTTTTCATTTCATATTTTTAAATAAATAAATATCCAAAGTATTCACTCTCATTTAAAAGTCCTCACGGTTATGCATAGGTTAATTACTTAGATTTTTGATTATGTGCTTCCATGCTCATTAAAAGTCCTCACGGTTATGCATGTATGGAACGCATATCAAAATTAATTGATTAAATAGACAAGTTGATTCTAATCCCATCTAAAAGTCATCACGGTCATGCGTGGTTAGAAGATACTTGATTTCATTTTTTAAAATTAAATTGGAATACTATTAATCTCATTTAAAAGTCCTAACGATTATGCATGATTAGTAGATATTCAAATTCCTGATATAAATGTACCACAAGAAGATTCAACTGTATGACTTTATATGAGAACATCATTTCCATCATTCTAAAAGTGGAATATGCACCTAACAATGGTAGTTATGATTTTTGTTCGATTTTTATTAAAGTTTAATATTTATATTCAATTTGAGTTTAATGTTGGATTAATATTGATCACTTTATCTCTATTTTCTCTAACACTATTATTCTTTTGCTGATAACAAAAGGGGGAGAGAAAAGTTAAGATTTTGTCAAATAGAATAAAGCAAAGGTCAAATAATTTTCCATTTGCATCTAGGCTCATTTGTATATCTCTATTTATATGCATATATGCAGGGGAAGCATCATGTAGAGAGGAAGCATTTAAATAGGGGGAGCAATTAGTGTATATCATTGTTCAAATACATTTAACTCAGTCAAAATCTTAAATATATATTTGTTATCATCAAAAGGGGGAGATTGTGAAATATGCGTGTATAAGATTTTTGTTTGATGATAATAAACATATATATATTCATTTAAATGTATTTGTTAATGTACTATTTTGTTTTTCATAGATTAAATAAATATTTGTTGAATAAAATAAATTACACAGAATTTGAATTCAAACAGAAATTTTATTCAAACAAATATTTATTACAATCTTGAATAGCACAAATTCAAGCTCTCACTATACATATACATTTTTGATTACATCACAATTGTTTTTACATTAATAACCTTACTACATATCACTCACACTCGTATTTTATCTACAACTTCATTCCAGTTTGAATGCAGCATCTGAGCAATCTGCAAAAATATTCACTAACGCAGTAAAATAGAAAAAGAAATATTTTTGCAATATAAAATTAAATATGATTTTTGAAAATATGATTTGCTTCAGTTATTTAGGTTGTTCGTCATCATTCACATTTGAATTCATCATACACGAACAATGTGACATGCACAGTGTATCACTGTACATGCCACAAGGCTGTGCACACCGATATACACTTGATAATGTTACAGGGACAGGTGAGCACAAGGTCAAACCCAAATAAAAAGACGGGTTCAACTCACGTGCAATATATTTAAAATCACGACACGAGCACAAGGTCAAACCCAAGTTTTTGAAACTGGATTCAACTCAAGTGAAATTTCAAAAATCAACATGAAGGGATGCAAAGACCAGAGTAGTACAGTGTGGCA
Source organism: Allium cepa (assembly GCA_030765085.1). Classification (NCBI taxonomy): domain Eukaryota; kingdom Viridiplantae; phylum Streptophyta; class Magnoliopsida; order Asparagales; family Amaryllidaceae; genus Allium; species Allium cepa. The sequence goes on from CM060935.1 coordinate 975,904,945, forward strand.
ATGCACCTGAACAACTACAGACCAATGAAAAACAGAGACCAAACAATGGACAACTCAAAGCAACATGTCCAGTTACAACAATGCATGCAAGTGCCAACCAGAATGAAGACCAACAGCAAAATGGACTGCAACAATCATGTATGCAGACCAGACCAGACCAAACAAAGAACCACAAGTACATAATGAAGCAATACCACAATATCCAGATCAAATGCAATACCAAACTTCACAAGCACAAAATGAAAACTACAAAGAACATCAACAATGCAACAATGTGCACAGATGCAAGCCAAGACTACAAGTACAAGACACAGTGCACCAAAAATATGACATCACAGCGAACATGAAGCGGTGCAAACTAAAATATACAGCAAGTACAGGTTAAATCAACACAGTGAAGATACCAGTGAACCAAATGCACATGTCAACAGCAATGAAAGCAACATGACCAACAGATCACACTATACAGTGAATACAAGAACAAGTCAAAATGAACAAATGAAAACAAGTCAGTAAATAGTTCAGTGCATCAAGACATGTCAACGGTACATGAAGACTACTTGAAGTGTGTCGACTAGACATCACAATGAACCAGCAACATGTACACAAGGGCAGTGGACATGCATACAACAAAAGAAGCAGAGACAGCACCACAAATATATCGACTCAACAACAGCCAGTGCCAACATGATCAGACACACCTCAAATGAACACTACAGGCTCAAGAAAAGTTCAAGTCAGATCAACAACATCAAACAATACAGCAATGAACTCGAGGCCGAGACTTAAAGGCATCAGAACTTCAACCAACAATGAAAGCTGCAAATTCATGAACCAAGCATACAACAAGATGAACCAGACAGGTCATGCAGCAAGGCAGACCACAAAGAAATGCCACCAAAATCATATGTGCAGAGAATCAAGTCAACCAGGTAGCAATGATGGTAATGCAACACAGTGCAGACACCAATGATAGAAGATTAAAGATGCAGACATAAATAACATGTTCGAAGTCGTAAATCAATTTAGGAAATCATAGAAGTCGTGAACGTATCTTTGAAAAAGTCAAAAATCAATTTTGGAAAGTTTTTGCCGTATTATTCAAGGAAAATCAAACGATTGAAAATCAAGGCCGTGAGTAACAAGTCGCAAAAATATCAGGAAAGCCGTGTGCATCAGGAAATCGAATTTCAGGAAAGTATCGAATTAATTAGGGTATAGGAATTCATATAAATACCAAACCAAAATCATCATCATCGGCATCGAGTCAAGCAAGCAATTAAACCAGCAACGAAAGAGAATACATACCAATCTATCGAACTCGATCAAAGGAGCAGCTGCAATCTCGAAGTCAACCAGAATTGATCATCAGAGAACGAGCGAGAGAACTAGAATCGATCATCAGAGAAGGAGCGACCAACAGAGCAAGAGAATCAAGCATGTACAGTCGCAATCTCCAATTTCAGAAAACCCTAATCTCTGTAACAAAGGATCGGCCGCCATTGAACAATTGAAGATAGAAAAGGAACGGGCTAGAGAATAAAGCAATTGGGCCGGCCTTGTTTGTTAAAAGGGGCTTTAGTTTATTTCAAATAGGGTTTTATGCTTTAAACTGTTTTTAGTTTGTTTTAAATTTTCTTTACGAATCAAGTCTTGGTAAATCACCACCTAGGTTGTAGGTAGTGTCATATTGTCTAGTTAGAATTAGTTCAGTGAGCAGGGTGTGCGAGTTTGCAAAACTCTATAGGCGGAAGCAGAGTTTGCGAGTTTGCAAAGCTCTATAGGCGGAGCAGGGGATGCGAGTCTAGTAGAGTGTTTGTGAGCGGGAGCAAGGGTTTGCGAGTCTGTTAGAGTGTTTGTAAGCGGGATACTGTTTAATTCTAATAGAAATCTGGTAATGCAGCAGTAGGCAGGGGTTGCCGAAGCTGGGTAAATTTTGTGTGTGATTTACTTTTCAGCATATTTATTTCTGCAGTTTGTTTTTACGTTTAAATCGAGAAAATTTGTTATAACCCTATTCACCCCCCCCCCCCCCTCTAAGGTTAATCTAGATCCTACAGACACTCCTCAAAAACTTCTCTTATCAAGTTCTCCACATCTGGAACACATAAACGTCCTTTCTTTCTCAACCATCCTCTCTGGTCAAGACAGAAATCTTTCAAAACATCGACCTCAGTTCCAACCTCAAATCTTATGATCCTCTCAGCTAATAATGGATCCTCCTTCTGTTTAGAAGCAATACTCTCGATCATTACTGGTCGAACATCCAAACATGACAACATAGCAGTACTCTGACTAGAGCTAGTAGTCGATCTTAACTGCACACCACAACTGGTCAAATCTTCCGGATCTTTCAACTCCACCGACATAGCCTACATCACATTCGGATGTCGTCTGCTTAGAGCATCTGCTACTTTATTGCCTTTCCCTGGGGTATATTCTACATCAAAATCATAAGCAGCCAAAAACTCCAGCCACCTCTACTATCGCATATTCAACTCCATCTGAGAGAATGGGTATCTCAAAGACTTATGATTGGTATACAATTAAAATCTCTCCCCAAAGAGATAATGCCCCCAAATTTTCAAGGCAAAAATTACCGCTACCAACTCCAAGTTATGAGTATGATATCTTACTTCGTGCAGTCTAAGCTGCCTAGATGCATAAGCAATAACTTTGTCATTCTACATCAATACTGCTACCAATCCAGTCTTACATGCATATGTGTATACTACCAACCTTTAGTTACCATCTGGAACTACTAATACTAGAGCATTGGTCAACAAATGCTTTAACTTAAGGAATGCTCCCTCACATTTGTCGGACCAAACAAACTTCACTTCCTTCCTGGTAAGCGTAGTCAAAGGCGTTGCTATCTGCAAAAAATCCCTTATGAATCTCCGGTAATAACCAGCAAGTCCAAGAAAACTTCTGACCTCGGTTACCTGGTTTCTTCCAATTGTTCACAGCTTCGATCTTATCTGGACCGATAGACAATTCCTTCTCTGAAACCACATAACCAAGAAACTTAACTTCTTTCTTCCAAAAATAACACTTGGAAAATTTTGCTTTTAACCGATTCTGCATCAACGTCTCCAACACTACTCTAAGATGAATCTCATGCTCTCTTCCATCTTTTGAGTATACTAAAATGTCATCTATGAATACCAATACGAACCTATCCAAGTGCTCTCAAAAACCCAGTTCATCAAATCAACGAAGAAAGCAGGTGCATTTGTCAATCTGAATGGCATTACTAACCATTCATTTGATCCATATCTGGTTCGAAACGCCGTCAATGGGATACTATCCCCTGCCACTCTAAGTTGATAGAAACTTGTCGCCAAATCCAATTGGGAAAACACTCTAGCTTCACTCAACTGATCAAATAAGTCATCAATTATCGGCAAATGATACTTATTCTTGATCGTTCTCTCATTTAGCTTATGGTAGTTGATACATATCTTTAACGACCCATCCGGTTTCTTTACAAACACCACGGTCGCTCCCTAAGGTGAACTTTTGGTCAATAAAATTCATTCCCCCAAGATCCACTGGCTGCACCTTCAATTCCTTCATCTCTGTCAGCAACATTCTGCTAGGTGGTCTACTGACAGGTTCAGCTCCCGGTACAAGGTCTATCCGTAACTCTACAGCTCGTTTTGGTGGTAACCCAGTGACCGGCTCAAATACATCTACAAATTCTCTGGCGACATGAACCGGACTAAGGCCATCTCCCACCTCCAAGGCACTTAACAAAGCACAAACACTCTTACTAGAATTCTCTACTGAGAAAATAATTTGGTTATGACTAGCTGGGTGCCTCGACGATAATTCCCGATCTTGGTAAAATATTCTAGACACATACTTACCCAACCAATCCATACCCAAAATGATCCCGAAATCTACGAAATCAAAAACATACAAATTGCATGCAAACTTATGGCCTAATAAATCAAGTTCTAACTGGTCACATCTCATCCCAAGAGTTACATGTCGTCCTATTGGATTTGCAACCCTTAAGGAAGTAACAAGGTGTGTGGGTTCTATACATAACCTATCAACCAAATACTGTGATACAAATGAGTGTGATGCACCAGTATCAAAAGTACTATAACTGGTATACTCTGAATTAAAAGCGTGCCTTCCATTACAGTTTTCCTTTTCTCTACGGCAGTAGGTCTAGAAGAAGATGGTGGTCCAATAGCAAACACCTTCCCTCTGTCCACCCGAACTGGTTCTGGACACTGGCTTTTATAATGCCCAACTTGGTCACGGTTGAAGCATTTCACAATCTTTTTCTCTACAGGCTTCTTTCCTTTAGCAGATCTGCACTCGTTGGCATAATGACCCTTCTTATCACACTTATAACACACTAAATCAGCCTTCGCTTTCTTGGCAGCTTCCCCTTTTTGGGCTCCTTTCCTCTTGAAGAATTTCCTTTTCTTTCACTGAGGGCCTTGGGACTCAAATGGTTTCTCCCTAACAGACACAGAAAGCATTACTCGTGGCGAATGTCCATTTCCACCACTACATGGCAAGGCTCCCTAATATGAGTCATAGCCATTCTGCCAAGCTCTGGCCTCAATCCCTGAATGAATCTCTCATTCCTTCTGACATCAATGTCAATCGAGATAGCTCATCAAACTTAGCAGCATGCTCGATCGTTAACATCTCTCCTTGTACAAGATCCATGAATTTCCTCATCAATGCCGACTTAGCAACCTTGGACAGGAACCTCTGCTCAAACCTTCTTCTAAAATCAGCCCATGCTAGCTCTTCCTCCGGAATTCCAACTGTCACACTGTTCCACCAGTGAAGCGCTAACCCTTGCAATTGTCTAGAGGCTAGCCTTCTCTTCTTTCCGTCCTCCAAGCCTAAATCTGTAAAGATCATTTCACGGTTCAAAATCCAGTTCTCAACTTCAACAGCATCCTCTGTTCCACAAAAAGGCTTTCCTCCCAAACTGGAATAATCTCTACTCAGCTTGGCATACTTATTGCTAACTGGGGCCATAGGATTGGCTCCTCTAATATTCACAGCATTGCCTCCAGCTACACCTGCAGCTGCTCCAGCTTGCATCAAGTTGACAAAGAACCGATACATCATCCCCATATCTACAGGTGGGGTTCCAGCACCTACATTGGCCTCTGCACTTGGATTAGCATTAGCCTGTCAACCTTGGTTCCTCCTGGTATTAGGTCGAGCATTACATTAGTTGTGGTGCTCCCTCCACCTAAATTTCCTCTTTCGTTTCTTGCTTTCATATCTTCTTTCTCGTAAATCTGCATATAAACCTTAGTAAGATACAAAAGAACGATCTAAGAGAGAGGGGAACACGTACTTATATATATATATATATATATATATATATATCAAATACAAGTACGTTATTATAACATTAACCCAAACCCCAATCTTATTCTTTAATTCAGGATTGTGTTTGAAAATGTTTGGTCTATTTTATGTTTTATCATAAACCTATGCTCTAATACCAACTTGTAACACCCCCTACTTGAAGGCCCAAAACTAACGGCTATGGATGTTGTAGTCATCCATAGTTATTAATCTTCGGCGATCAAATACGGCGGTGCTAGATACATTGATACACAAATCACAAGAATATGGAAAAAAAATAACAATTCAAAAATATATTTCCACATTCAAATCATAACCTTTCACGTTCATTACATAATCCCAAATGTTAACCATGTTCAGCAAAAATATAATTATTACACATACGCCAAGAGCGACATATGAAGATGTCCCTTTGGTTGATCAGAATATATAGTAAGGCTAATAAATCTGTCGTTACATTCAAATACACAGCGGAAAAGAAAACTCTAAATAACTATCTGCCTCTTGCACACCTTCGGAAGCTTTATTCGTCTAAGAAAAACATGAAAATCCTAAATCTCAAACTACTCAAAATCAATTGAGTATCCGAGAGTTTAAGGAGAAAGCAAAAACTTCGAGTAAGACATAAAGTCTGATATGAATAATAGTCTGTCATCTCAAATCAAATAGATATCTAGTGAGACCACGCTGCTTAGTGGAACGGGTTTTCCCCTCACTAGTATCCTAAAACCTTATAAAACCATATACTGTGCTCATGCATCCACAATGGTTTAAAACATAGTATTTCAAAACATTATGATGATATGCCACACAAGCAAATCAAATCTGGTTTCGTCATCCCCATTTATTCTGACTATCTGTCTCAATTATAATTTCTAAGATTACTATTAACCTATTAGTTTTCATGGGTTAACTAATAACCGTTCAAATATTTAAGGACTCCATGTCCAATTACATAGTTGTCATGGGCTTACTATGAACATGTCTATCTGACATCTTCATTTACACATAGTTTAAATGGGCTAATTATGAACCTGTCTATCTAACATCTTCATTTACACATAGTTTTCATGGGCTAACTATGAGCCCGTTTATCTGACATCTTCATTTACACCTAGTCTTCATGGGCTAACTATTAACCTATTAGCCCCTGCCAATGTTATATAGTTTTACATGGGCTTACTGGAAACCTACCGGCCCCTGCCAATATCTTTCCTTTATGTTTTACTCGTTCGGGAGTTTATTCAATTTATATTCACTACTGCGTTAACCTAACTAGTTCTCCAACCCTTCTTACCAAAATACAGTTATGGGTCCATTATAAAGTGAATATGTTCATAATAGAAGAAGCAATATAACATTACCACTTCTGTGTGTTTAATTTATCAAAGATAGATCCTTCTCAAACCATTATAAACCCTCCTTTAATATAGCCATGGTTTTTTCTTTAAAAATAGAATTTCGATCATAAAACCTTTCGATACCTTCGAAACTTAGCTTTCGACTTCACAGGGTAACCTCCTTCGAAAGCTCTTTAAAACATTAGGCTCCTGCATTATAATACTTTAAATTCTACCTTTCAAAAATATAAAACTTGATCAAAAGAAAACAATTTTACAAACCCTTCGAAAGTATCTCCTTCTAAGGCAAAGAAAACCAAGCAAACATATTCAAAAGCAAAGAAAACAACCCCCTACGGAAATATAAAACTTTGTTTTAGCCATAACTTTTTATAGACGTAGAATTAAGGTCTCTAACCTATGTCATTGTGTTCAAATGATGGTTTTCCTTTCCGTAGAGTGGTCACGGTAAAAAAATGGGCTTACGGTTTGAAAGATATACCTATTTGAAGTTTACAAACAAAGCTGGAGAAAACTGCTACAAATGATTTCCGCAATGTTTACAACTGCTGTTGAAAGGTAGCTTCCGACAAGGTCAGAAGCTTCAACAAAAATCATGCAGAAAGGTGCAGAAATGTTGCGCAATATTCTATGACGAAAGGTTGCTTCCGATAAGGTCGAAAGGTTCATAAAAATGCTGCAGAAAGGTGCAGAAATGCCGCAGAAGGTTCTACGATGAAAGGTTGCTTCCGACAAGGTTGGAAGGTTCATAAAAATGCTGCAGAAAGGTGCAGAAATGCTGTGGAATGTTATATGACAAAAGGTTGAAGGTTTAGTGGTAGAGTCGTAAATAAACTGAAAATTGCAACACTTATTCTTTGTCAGATTCTTATTGGTTAAGGACAAACTTTAGAAATTCTTTGTCAAATTTCTATTAGTTAATGACATTTTAAATTTTTATTTGTAGAAAATCTACTATAGATCAGATTTATTATTGAGAAATTATTTTCAAAATTTAATATAATTATTAAGCTTTTTTAGCTTAGAAATTCATAATAAATCAAAATCACTTGGGAAAAATATCAAAAATTCATCAAAAACCTAAAATAACATTTTCTTCATCATATAAAAATCTCGGGGCAGAATTCATTATTTTATTATTTTTAATAATTAAAACCTCAAATAAATGCCTTTCACCTTAGGAAATTCATAATATATTCCTATTAACTCCAAAAATTATGAAATTAAAAAATCATCTCCAAAATTACGTTTTACATAATATATCCAAAAATCAAATCGTTGGAGGTCGTTTACTAAGGTTTTTACTCCAAAATCCATCATTTTAATTCCATAAAAATACCAATAAATCACCATAAATCATTATTCTATCAAACAATGATTATTAGATCCAAACATGATCAGCACGACAAAATACATTCAGTTACTATCTACCGAAACAAGTAAAAATGAGATGATTTACACTATTATTCACCTTGATTAGTTAATTGAAGAATGAGATAATTTCCTAGCTTTAATTCCTTCGTTTTATCTTCAATTTATTGTTCTTCCTTGAGCTTTTAATGGCTGGCGGAAATATAGGAGTTATGATGAGAAAGTAAAAGTTTATTAAGGTGGAGGGAGAGATTTATACTAAGAAATGTAGCCCCATTTTCAAGTTTACCCCTTAAGAAATTCCTCCTTCTTAATTTAGTTAAGTCCTTTTTTAGTTCATTCATTAAGACACGCACATTGAATTTATTAATCTCGTCTCTCCAATTATTCACGTTATTCTATTTAATTTATCCAATTAAATATCCAGAATAATGTTAAACAAAAATTAAGGGTGTTATACGTTTGATGCTTATACTCCAGTCCACACTTTGTGGACCGGAGTTGGTCGATGGACGGTCGAAGCGCGTCCATTTTTTGTGTTTATACTCCGGTCCATGCTTCGAGGATCAAAGTTTTATGATGGGTGGTTAGTCACACCCATTTTTGATTTATACGCTACCTATCAGGTCAAGGTAAGAGTTGTCAAATGAATAGTCAAGTCATGTTCATTCGTCGGAAAGAATTCTGCGCCCAGTGTTGAGGACAAAAGTTAGCATGTGGACGGTTGATTCATTTTTTTCCTGTTATCTTAATTCCAATGTACCAGTATTTTATTTCAAATCATCTTATTTAAGTGCAATTTTCCATTAGTTTCTAATTTAAAATTTAATGTAAATCCAACTCCTAACATTATTTCATAAGTAACTGAAATTAATTAATAACAAAACAATTAATACCCCTATCAAATACGCTTTTCATTCTCCTTTCAAAACACATTCCTCTTTCCTTGAACTCACCACTTACATTTCCCTTTCAAATGCCTATTTCACTTTGCTGCAAATGCACCCTAAGATCCAACCGATTTAAGTGGGTGGGGTAGACGAATTATGAATATTGTAGCTAAGTATGTGTAGAAACATATAGAAGCAACATCGGTGCAAGTCAAAAGTAAACCTGTTAATATTATGGGTTTTGGTTCAAATTCATCCTGCTAATATAGGAAAGGAATTAGTTTTGACTACCCAAGTCCGATCTAGGTCCAACTAGGTCCAAACCTAAGCTTGACCCGATTATTGTTAGGGTCGATAACGTTTCATCGCTACTCCATCAGGTTTGGTTCTAAACTAATTATTAGTTATTCATAGTACCAAAAACGAGTGTGCGTATTGTTTGTTTACCATTATGTTTGTTTGTATGTAAGTTTTTTGTGTATTTTGTCTTGGCTTCAATACTATAGTACTATCTTATTTATCGACAAAAGTTTTGCGCACAAATTTCAAATAATTATGTGTTAGCATCAATATTTCAAATTATGGTTTTTAACTCGATGAGCTTGAAAACCCAACTGATCAAGCTTTAATATTGGATTTGAATGGTCGGAACCGAGCTCTGGTTTAGATTATAGTTTCACTGGTTTAGATTATAGTTTCAGGTTTAGGTCCGAATTTTAAGCTATTTAGACAGAACCAAATCTATCAAATAGGCCTAGTTGGAAGACGTAGAAAATGCTAGTAAAAATATACAAATTAATATTTTTGACGTTGTAAAAAAATCTCTTTGATAATGAATTTATAGAATGAATCTCTATGTTTTGTAAAACAAAAGCTCAAGCAAACCTCTTCTTTTCCAAGAGCTAAATTGTACTTTTGGAAAGGTTTTAAAAAACCAACAAAATTTGATAATGACAAAAAAAAACTCATTTGATAGAAAATATAACTAACCAAAAGTGTAATAACCTTTTCTTTCTCTTTCTTTTTTTTAATGAAATTTTTTCCACGGCAGGATGTCATATTTTCTCCGCTACCATTCTCTACGTGTCGGACTCGTCCAATGCGGTGGAAACGGTAAAGGAGCAATTGGCCCATTGTGCTGAACGCACAAATTTGCTACTTTCGCCATTTTTAATAATGTTAATTATTAAATTTAGATTTTTATAAATTTCTAAAATTAACAGCTTGGACAAATAATGTCTATTTGAGACGCGGTTTTTTGCATTGCGATCGTATCAAAGTGTTCAATATTATGAAGATGGTTTGAACTAAATCCCAAAAATTTATAATTTTACAATTTATTTATTTTTGTAAATTATCAATACATATTATTCATTAAAAAACAAATAATTAATTATTTAATCATAAACCAATTTTATTTTAAAATATACATCTCAAATACCTCGTTCACGTTCTACGCTCACACCAAACAAACGCATTTCTCGTTCATTCAACTTCCACACTCAAGTGTCTCGTTCAAATTCTCCGTTCGTCGAGGACGGGCCTTGAGTATTCAAAAATTGAGATGTGAGTGGATTAGAGTATTCAAAAATTGAGATGTGAGTGGATTAGTACAAGAGATTGGTGCAATGTAATTAATACACGTGATATTTATATTCCAAATTCCTTTTTCTTCTCCTTCCTCCTTTCCCCCTTATTTTATTTATTTTTAACATATTACCTCATTAATGTAACCACACTTTACTCAAAAGATGACAACAATGATTCAACTCATAGATTCAAACTTTTTAACCAAAACGCTAATAAAGCTCCCTATGACTTCCTCTAATACTATACAAATTATCAGAATAAATATTAACGCTTCCGATCCCCATCTAAGGAGTCCAAAGTACAATCTTAGCATATCAGATCTACTGAAGAATATTTTACTAGAATGTCAACTATAGAATTTTGGAAAATTTGACAGAATAACGTGGATCATCAGGAACAAAGAGTATGAACAGCAGTTATGGGAATTCACATAGACAGTAGCTATGGTAAAATAGTAATGAAGTTCACTTACACAAGAGAGAAACAATATTCCGACACTTCATCCTTTAGCTAAAAGATTTACAGCCTTATCCATTGATTAAAGACTGAAACATAACGGGCCAGTTAAGGTTTCATGTCGTTAACAGGATAAGGAGAACATATTCCTTGTGACAAGAGCAAGTTATAGGTCAAAAAAGTAGATTGTAGATGTTCCAAGTTGTCATATATCTTATCCAATTGCATGAAATTCAGTATGTGTGTGTGTGTGTGTGTGTGTGTGTGTGTGTGTATATATATATATATATATATATATATATATATATATATATATATATATATATATATATATATATATATAGGGAGCCGACATAGCCAAGAACAAGCAACAAGATCAATGTGCAGAAAGCAATAAATGGAAGAGAGGTCTTACATGATGATTAAAGCTTACCTTTGTTAAGCCAAGGATGACTTGCCTCCTCATCTTCTTCGAAATCTTCAATATTGAGATATCGTAGTGGTTTAATATAGGGAGTCATCCTTGGCCTCTCTAAGTGGCTCTTCTTCCTCATGCTATGCCTCTTTTCTCCCCCTATTCCACTGCATTTAGCAAAGGTATGAAGTTCACTGGACATTAAAACAATATTTATGTTCGTTCCTTGTAGTGTTAATCAGTAAATCTTTGTGCACAGGATCATATCACCATATAAAAACAACCATATTCAACTTACAATGCAATACAATATTCTTATACTGTCTACTTCTGAACAAGTAGCAACTCTCATTTTCCCATTAATTCAACCCTGTATGGTAGGAAAGACCTTGCAGGATCATGTTCCTTGTTATGAGAAAGTGCAAACTGTTACTGCTCATGCTAAAAACTCACAATTCAAGATAGAGTTGTAGATTTCACTATTCTTACATGTGGTATAAAGTACCCAAAATTTCTCTAAGTTATGACCGAGGGTTTCTAGATTCTTCCTCCACGCACTTCTATGGTCCGTTTGAATGGACTTAGATAATCTGCAAGCCAAAATAAATAAGTTTTGTGTTTCACCGTAGAAAGAGCGTTACATACCCTAGTCTTAATTGAAGTATCAATCTCGACTATAAACATTTAAGTATAAGTGTTTTAAATACACGGATCAATCCTCACAGCTACAAACACATTCGTAAATGTAAACGATTAAATATTTTTTCAAAAAATATTCGACTTGTATACATCCAATGTTTTTAGAGCATTACGTATATCACAATATAACAGTGCTTGCAACAGCATGCAATAGAAAACAAAATCAAAAACATAATTTATTTCAAATCAGATTCATTTACAAAGAGTTAAGTTATATAATAAATTACATAATTGTCATTAGATCACAGTCTTAACTCTATTAGTTCCGTCATATATACAAAGGATGTAGAAACAAATGGGTTCAATGACAAAGATTGTGCAATACAAAAGGAGCTCGTTGTGATCCTGCAGAAGAAATAATTTGCAGTAGTCAGAAATGGTGGGGCTAATCGTGCGAAGGTAAATATTTTTCCACACTGTATCTACGATCTTCTATGAATTGTTCAACATTTCGTTGACACTTCTAATTTGAAGTACAAAAAATGACTGATAGAAAATGCGGAAATATCGAATTATATTTCAAGGTAGCGCATGCAATTGGGGAAGGTGCGTTCACGCCTGGTGCTACCAAGAAGAAAAGTCACATCAATCATCTCTGTGTGCTCATACTACACAAAATTAATTCGAGCAAATTTGGGGATTTAGTGGATTTTACCCTCTTCTCGAAGACCTTCTCACGTGACCTTCACAATCTACACAGCTTCCTTCAAATTTTAGACAATATATTTGTTCGTCACTTCAATTGGATCGTGGCTCATCTTTCGATGCTAAAGATCGTAGCAAGTGTTGTAGAAGACGTCATTATGAGAACAACGAAAGGATAAATGAGATCGCCGATCTGGATACATGATATGTAGGTAAAAAATCACATTCCGTAACGAATAGCCCAACCCTTAATAATAAGAAATTGTATCGAGCCTGCATATTATTATTTGCTTTGCTTTGTTATTGGGCTGGGCTTCTTGTCCAGTCTCTATTTTCTTACTTCTCAGTATGTATAAATAATGAAAGTATAGTGTATGAGAAGGTAACAAAATAATGTGAGATTAATAAAACTCATCTTCCATTTTATGGTATCGGAGCCAGTATAGCCGAAAGGCAATTATCAATCAAAAAAAAAAAAAGTGTTTTTTATCCTTCTCCCCTCAGAGCATTATCATCACAGGAGGGTATACCAATCTCCTGATCATCCAAATATCAAATTCTTACCAATTCTTGCAAACTGTGCCATCCAAGAAGAGGATCAGATTAGAGATCTTCATCTTCTCATCTGGTTGCACTGATCTTGATCACCAGAGCCCACTTTGGCTGCAGTATTATCACTGCCTTGCCAAAAGCATCGTCTTCTTGATCAAGACCTTCTCACCCGATTGCCCTGCATCCATAACTGTTGGCTGCAGAATTATCATTGCCTCGCCAAGGTGCTATTTCACTCATCAAGATTTCAGACAACAGGATTCTTGACCCATCATGACAAATCAAGATGATGATGCCATCTCTATCAATACAGGAAACAGGTCCAGAAATGGTCAGAGTACTGATCCAATCTTGATCAGACCTAAAAATCAAGCAATCAACACACCATTAGATGAAGACAACTATATAACATGGAAATATCAGATTGAATTTGCATTGAGAGGTTATGATCTGCAAGATTATGTAAAAGGAACCAAGGTAATTCCACCAATTAACATTACCGATGATACAGGGAAATTAGTCAACAACCCAGATTGCATTCAATATCAAAAGCAAGATAATCTGGTTGCATCTTGGCTTTTATCTTCAATTAGTCAAAGCCTAGTGTCACAACTTGTTGGATGTTACACTTCATATGACATATGGTCAGCTATTGAAAGAATTTTTAGTTCACAATCAGCAGCTAGAATTATGCATTATAGAAAAGAGCAACAAAATGCAAGAAAGAATGATACAAGTATGAGAGAGTATCTTGCCAAAATCAAGAATCTTTATGACAAATTGAAATCAGTTGGTCATGAAATATCTAACAATGAGCAGATTCTGATCATTACAAATGGTCTAGATCAAGAATATGAATCTTTAGTGACTTTTCTTGCCACCCAGCCAACACTACCAGATTTAGAGTATGTACACTCAGCACTGCTTGCTCATGAAGGCAGAGCTGAACAAAGAAAAATCATGCAAGAAGATTATTCAGCCAACTATGCCTCCTCTACAAGGAACAAGAATCAGAAACAAAGCCAAAACAAACAAGAAAACCAAAATTTAAGAGGAAACAACAGTCAAAGGGGAAGAGGCAGAGGAAGATTCACTAATAACCACAGAGTCAAATGTCAAATCTGTGAGAAGTTTGGTCACATGGCAATTAAGTGCTATTTCAGATTCAAGGAAGATTATAACCCTGCACAACAAAGTCAAGCAAGCAGAGGACCAATAGCAAACATGGGGCAAATCAGCAATCAGTCCAGAAATAGTACAGACAACTCAACTAATGATGCAACAAGGTCAGAAGATGTTAATATAGAAGAATGGTTCCCAGATTCAGGGGCCACTAATCATATGACTAACAATTTGCAAAATCTAAACCTGGGGAATAAAAGCTACACAGGTAAACACTCTGTTGCAATGGGAAATGGTGAAACAATAAATATATCTCATGTGGGAACAGGCACTATAAAAGGTACAAGGTTACTCTATCTTAATAATTTATTAAGAGTACCAAGTATCAAAAAGAATTTAATAAGTGTCTCACAATTTGCTAAAGAAAACAATGTATATTTTGAGTTTCACCCCAATTTTTGTTTTGTCAGAGATATGCTAAATAAAAATATACTGTTACAGGGTAAGCTGGATTATGGTTTATACAAGTTCAGCAATATGAAAAAAGGATCCCTTTGTAACAATGCAGTGTGGTGTAATAATGTTAATGCTCATGATGACAAAGAGAATAACATTCTTGATGTATGGCATTGTAAGCTAGGGCACCCCAGTTTTGATGTAGTTAAACAAGTACTGAATGATAATAAATTTTCTTTTTCAAAACTATGCACTTCCAATATATGCACACACTGTCAGATTGGAAAGAGTCATAAATTACCTTTTCAATATTCTGAAACTATATATGAAAGACCTCTTTAGCTAGTGGCAGCTGAATTGTGGGGGCCATCTCCACA
Source organism: Allium cepa (assembly GCA_030765085.1). Taxonomy (NCBI): domain Eukaryota; kingdom Viridiplantae; phylum Streptophyta; class Magnoliopsida; order Asparagales; family Amaryllidaceae; genus Allium; species Allium cepa. The sequence goes on from CM060935.1 coordinate 975,920,237, forward strand.
TAATTCAACTCAAGGAGACAGGTATTACCTATCACTTGTTGATGCTCATAGTAGATATACATGGATATGTTTTTAAAGGCAAAATTAGACACATGCAATGCTATGAAACATTTCATCAGTTGCATTGAAAAGCAGTTGAACAGCAATGTCAAAGTAATACAAACAGATGGTGGGGGTGAATTCAGACCCCTTAAGGATTTCTTTGCTATAAAAGGAATTATACATAGAATGACATGCCCACACACATCTGAACAAAATGGTTTGGTGGAGAGAAAACACAGACACATAGTAGAAACTGGTTTAACACTTATGTCACAAGCATGTCTTCCCATGAAATACTGGAGAGAGGCATTTGCCACAGCAGTATATCTCATCAATAGAATGCCAACAAAGGTTTTAAACAATATAAGTCCTTTTGAAAGGCTTTTCAGTGTTAAACCAGATTATAAGTTTTTAAAAAAAATTGGGTGCTTGTGTTTTCCTTGTCTCGGACCATACAATAGACATAAATTAAGCCCGAGGTCTAGTAAATGTACTTTTCTAGGATATGCAGATAATCAGAAAGGCTACAAATGCTTAGACAGTCAAGGTAGAGTCTATATTTCAAGACATGTTGTGTTTAATGAGAATGTTTTTCCTTTTGCAGAGAAGGAAAAACACAAACAAGAAGTGGACATCAACAATACAGGCACAGTCCATATACCAGATCTGTTTAATTGGATCAGCAATGAAAATAAAGCAAACTATGAATCAACAAAGAGTGCTCATATAGATATTTCAGAACAAGGTGCAGTGGACAGCTCACAGTGTAATGAACAGCAGCAAATAAATATGCAAGAAAATCAAAGCATTGAAAACACAACAAATGAAGCTACTGATCACTACACTGCTGAACATCAAATGCCACAATCAACCATCAGTCAACACCCCATGACCACTAGATCCAAAAGTGGTATCTTTAAACCCAAGATATTTAACACTGAAATTAATGAAGTTTAGCCAACATCATATGAATCGGCTGTTAAAGAAAAAAGATGGAGAATGTCCATGGATGAAGAATACAATGCACTGATTAAAAATAGGACTTGGACCTTAGTTGACAGACCAAAACACAAAAACAAAGTTGGAAGCAAGTGGACTTATAAAATCAAAAGAGATCCAGATGGCCAAATAATCAAGTATAAAGCAAGACTCGTGGCAAAAGGCTATACTCAACAATATGGTTATGATTTCAATGAGACCTTCTCTCCAGTAATTAAACCAGCCACTATCAGAATCATAATAACTGTAGCTCTACACAAACAGTGGGAGATAAGACAGTTAGATGTGCATAATGCATTCTTAAATGGAGACTTAGTGGAAGATGTATATATGCAACAACTAAAGGGTTATGTTTCTAATGACAACAACAATCAAGTATGCAAACTAAACAAGGCCATATATGGGCTAAAACAGGCATCAAGGGCCTGGTATGAAAAACTGAAAACCACTTTAGTCAGAATGGGATTCATAGCCACAAAATCAGACAACTCATTCTACATAAAGAGACAGGGAGATAATTGCATATATATATATATTGGTATATGTTGATGACATCCTCATTACTGGAGACAGCAAAGCATGAAATTGAAACTGTGATTAAGCATCTAGATAGATAATTTGCCATAAAGGACTTGGGGGGCAGCAAACTATTTTCTGGGGATTCATATTCAGAAAAATGCAGACTCAAGCATCAATTTGTCACAAAAGCAATACATATCAGATATTTTGGTAAGAACAAATATGAACAATGCCAAAGCTCTACCCACACCCATGACAAGCAACCTCAAACTGTCCAAAGACAGGGGATATCCGATCGAAAATGTCAAGCAATATAGGAGTGTTGTTGGGGCACTCCAATATGCGACCATTTCCAGACCCGATATTTGATTTAGCGTTAATAAGGTGTGTCAATACATGCAAGCACCAACTAATGAGCACTGGCGCGTAGTTAAACGCATACTCAGATATCTTAAGGGAACGATTAACTATGGATTAAGACTGGTACCATGCAAAAACATCACCTTACAAGCTTACAGTGATTCAGATTGGGCCAACGATTTAGATGACAGAAGATCTACTACAGGGCACTGTGTTTATCTCGGGAACAACCGCGTTTCATGGTGCACAAAGAAGCAATCCATTATTTCCAGGTCGAGCACGGAAGTGGAATACAGGGCCATCGCTAGTGTCACCATCGAAATCACATGGACCGAAGCCCTTCTCAGAGAATTGGGTTTCGAACTTAAGCAAGCGCCAACTATCTGGGTAGATAATTTGAGCGCCATATTCCTTTCTATGAACCCAGTTCAGCACTCGAGAACAAAGCATCTAGAAGTGGATTTACATTTCGTCAGAGAGCGAACTGGAAGTGGAAAGCTCCAGATTCGGCACATTCCTTCCTTTTACCACCGTGCCGATGTTTTGACAAAGGCAATTTCTTCGAAAAAATTCATTCGACTGAGAGAAGAACTTCGTGTTCTCCCAGCCGCCATAGATAATGAAGAGAAGAGGTGAAAGGGTGAAAACCCTAGTTTAGTTTGCGGGGGAGTAATAAGGAATTGTATTGAGCCTGCATATTATTATTTTCTTTGCTTTGTTATTGGGCTGGGCTTCTTGTCCGGTCTCTATTTTCTTACTTCTCGGTATGTATAAATAATGAAAGCAGTAGTGTATCAGAAGGTAACAAAATACTGTGAGATTAATAAAACTCATCTTCCATTTTACTCAAAGCTCATGTCCAACAAGTAAAACAAACAAGGTAAACTATGTTGGAACATCTTTAACGTTTATCGCTCTTACGGGTCGTGTAAAGCAATTTGTAGATATTGAGGTTCTCCAGCACTATGATAAAAGATAAAAACGGAAATTTTAGTGCTTAGGACGATGATACTGCAAGAATCCGATTGAAGCTCAACGCCACATTTACTACCAACAATTTACGATGAAATCAGGTGCACTTAAGGAGCGGTATTGTATTATTTGTTATCCACATAATTTTCGTTATCACCATTGATCTCGAATATGTTCGACATGCGACGTGATCACAATGTTGCATGAATAGTTAGTATTGAAAGAAAGGCTATGGACAGGTATTGTGGGAATGAAGAAAGTCGCGCGTCATCGATGAAGAGTTATATGTAATGCCGCAGGTTAGAGCTAAAGATACTGTTCATCATCAATGCCGCATGTGACTAATGCCACCTTTCTTCACGAAAGTGATGATATCAAATGCAATCAATACAATAAGCCATCAATGTATGTCAACATGATCTACATCGTGTCTCATTGACGCCGTGTTTTATTAGCGCCAAATTTGCCTATGAAAATGGGATAGGTGTCGTAATTCATCAATGCCACTCTTTATCTATATCGCTCATCAGGAACGTAACCTATAATCAAGCTACTATGCAATGATATTGAGTTTCTTTGATATTGCCTCCACTACAATGTCATTCTTTAACGTTGACCATTATTGATATCTCCAACACTCGATGTTGGATCTTAATAATGGCGCACTTCATTAATCACAGGACGACACTGCATGTCTTTAACCACGGCGCTGATATCAAGTGTAATCAGAGCTCACAAAGAGCTATCTAAACCGATGACATCGCTTCACTATCAATGTTGTTATTTATCAATATTGTTCATTGCCAATGTCGTTACTCTTCAATATCATTGCACATCAACACCGTCACCTTTTTGATACAGCCCATCATCAATGTCGTACTTTGTTGGAAACGCTTGCCATGAAGGCCGCACGTTGTTGAAGCCGCTTGCTGTTGGCGCCAATTATTATTCATATCTCCACTCATCAACGTCGATACTCATCAATGTCGTCATTTACCAATGGCATGTTATGGAGTTGACAAGGCCAATGTTATACCGGACGATGCTGCTACATAGCAATACAACTCCATATCAATATTGTAACAGCCTGCATATTTATCGATTGTATATTTAAATATTTCATCGTTAGTCGGATTATGGTCGAAAAATTACTTTTTTCAAACAGTCGAATTGGGACTCGAGATCCCTTCCATTGAGTTCAAAATGCCGCTTGCAACCTTTTTGAGTATAAACTTCGATATGTTTGGACATAGTAGAATTTTGCTACTTTTCACTTAGGGCTTTGGGTTGGGTTTCAGCCCATTAACCCCACTTATACTCTAGCTCAGTCCACCTCTCCTCTTCACTTCATTCTCATTTTCCTAACACTCAAGCTTCATCAAAAATGGAGAGAGGAATGAGAAATTAAAACCCCAAGCCCTAGTTCATTTGCAAAATCCAAGCTCTAGCTCCAAATTCTAAGAGAAGCCATTGGTAAGCCTTCTCTTCATCTTCTCCAACTCTTTCTCTCTTTAATTTCAGAAAATTACTAAACCTAATTTGGGAAATGTTTCTCTTTTAAGCTTAGATTCAAGCTTCTTGTGTTGAGATTGAAGTGTGGTTGATCTTTCCTTGCTTTCAAGCTTCTCCTTCCTTATTTTTGTGAAAAGGTGAGATTTTAATCTCACATCTATGCTTATATCAATCTTTGAATGTTGGGTATGAATTCCTAACACTTATTCATGTGCAGTTGCTTTTGGTTTGGATTGAATTGGTGAATATCCTGATTTTTAGTGTTTTGGGTTCAAATCTTTAAAATCCTAACTTTGATGTTTAAACATGTTTTTGGTGATGCATCGAGGAGCCAATAGGGCCGGGTAGCCGATTGGCGTAAACCCCTAGCGTCCGTGCTTGCCCGATTGCCAATTGATTGAGTTGAACTTCATTTAAAATGGGATACAAAAGGGCAGGACATCAGGTTCAGTCAACCGAACTCCCTGAGTCGACCGACCGAAGCTGTAGCCGAAACAATTCTGGCCTATTTTCGGTCAACCGACTCAGCGGTTCAGTCGACCGACCTGCTCCTATTTCCCTGTTTGCCTATTTATGTCGTTTTGCTTTGTTTTTCCAATTGTTAATCGATTCTTCTTCTCTGATTAGTTGTTATCACCTTTGTCAACTTTGATAGCTTCTATTTTTGGAATTTTTGGGTATTTCCACTTTGATGGATTCGGTATCGATTTCTTTGGATTTTATTCACGTCTTCGTATGTGAATTTTATTGATTGATTGTTCCTACAATCATTTTTGTGATTTGTCACTTTAAAAATATAAAGTTTCCAATACTAGTAGTAAATATCAAAATTATTTCATCAAAACGATTTCAACACTATTTTGTTACAAAGCTCATTTCTCAAACCGTTTTCCAATCTATTAGTATATACAAACCTTTACCTCACTCGTATGAGAAATCTAATTAAACGACTTAGTAAAACGAGTGGTATGAAACACTTGCGTTTACTTCATCGGTTAATTCTTGGACTTGTTCGATTGAATCTCTTATGACAATTTTCGAGTGGAAATCTACAATCTGTTCGTAAAATTTTAAGTTAAGCTAGTGGTTGTGGGACATGAAGCTAAACTCATATATTTACTAGCTCAGTGTAATTTACACTTAACCTCGAGTGGAAGTCTACAATTTGTTCGTAAATAATTAAGTTAAGCTAGTGGTTATGGGACATGAAACTAAACTCATTTATTTACAAGCTTAGTGTAATTTACACTTATTGATCAATGATGATCATTTTGTGATTTAGACTAGCAGTGTGCGATGTTCCTTTGTCTGCGAGGGAGACTAAACTCCGCTTTTAGTGGAGCTTCGGCTTTGTGGGGTAGCGACACATGGTCTTCAGACCGTTTTAGTGGAGCTTCGGCTCATGGTCTTCGGGCCGTTTTAGTGGAGCTTCGGCTCATGGTCTTCGGGCCGTTTTAGTGGAACCTCGGCTCAAAATTAATGGTTAGCAACCATGAAATAGCTTTCCGTTTTGTGATACACGTGTTGGTGGGTTTTCATGCTCCCGTTCTAGTAATAGCCTCTTTCCCTTTTTTTTGTGATTTCTGGATTTCTATTGATCGATTCTAGAATTTGCGTTTCAACAATTTTCATGATTTACATTGATAAGTTGTATCAACTATTGTGCATTGGTGAATTTGTGTGTCATTAACTTTTTGTGAATAAAAATATAGAGTATGACATTCCTTTTTATCTTTGAGAAGATTCTTGTGATATTGATTAATCTCTTGTTGATTTTCAATTACATACTTATCATAGTATGATATTATGGTTTTTATATGTTTATGTCATATCTCTTATTCTATGTCATTACATCCGATATTTATAGCTAGACTGATCCGTTTATTATTTTCTTATTAAATAATACCCAGGTCAGACCGAGATGTTACAGGTGCTTCCACTTGACTCCACTTCTGGTGTTTACTATTCTGACTTTTGCCTAACTACTTAGATTAGTAGTTTATTTTGTTGTATACATTTGAGATAGAGACTCCTTGATGTATACATATTCTTTTCTCTAGCACTTATATCTATTCTTTTGTGTTATTGTGGATCTTATTTGACCACTACTCTGATATACACTTCTATGTGTAATACTCATATCTTTTTCCGCCTTTATGATATGAATTATCTGTGACTGATTTGTGTTATGTTTATTTCTATATTTGTTTCCAAAGATATTATAGCCACTGTGTAGTAGCTTTGAGTTTGTGTCGGTATGTCGGATTTCCTCTTGAAAAGAATGCAAGTTATATTTTATCTGACATATCGATGCTCGCACAAAACCATTACACGGATGATCGCTCCTCAACAGCCTTATTCTCCGTGCTAGCTGACGGCATTACACCGTAGTGTCCTTGGCTAGTGTGGGTATAGAGGTGGGGCGTCACAAATATCGACTCATACTGAAAATTGATGCCGCTCCTTTATTGATGCCGAAAACCATTGATGTCGACAATAGGCTGATGTGCCGCATTTCTACCCATATAAATACAGACCAACGGGCATTATAAAGGGGTGATCGTTTTCTTTTCTCTACTCTTGAAATTAAACTCTTGTAAACTCTAAATCGAATTGAAAAAAAAAAACCTATTTGACTATAATCATGCACAATTTATATGAACAAGGACTTGGATATGTCTAATCCTTTGGCTATGCATTTTGAACGTTATCGACATGGATATGCATATAATAAGCTCTTTAGGCCCAAAGCTCGACATGATTTATTTTAGAGGAGCTTCGGTCTGAACAAGTGTTTATATGCACAATTACCATTTTTGCCTATTGCATATGGACATTGGACTTTGAATGTAAGGATCGAATACTGAGTCCTTAACGTGTTTAATGGACTATTGCAAAAATTTGCTACTTGTCTTTTCTGTTTTCTTTGGATATATGACAACAGCTTTTGAGTATTTATTTCCAAAAGACCATATAGATTCTCGAATATGTATGTTCCAAGTGATCTTAAGGGCGCTCGAACATTTAATTCCAAGTGACCTTAAGAGATCTCTAATACTATATTCCAAGAAAATAAACAGACGAATACTCGAGTTCAAAAGTCTACTGGCATCATAAATCCATCCCTTAATAACATCATTTTGCACCTAGTCTCGAATAATAAATTTGTCCTTGATCAACATTTATTAAGCCATGCTTAATCGTGTTATCGTAAGTGTTCGAATCAAGGATTAATTTATCATGATTAGCATCATGGGTGCTATAGCAGTTTTTGGTCTAACATTACTCATCGCATGTACTATTTTATGTCGGTTATATCAATTATTTCTTTGTTATCCTAATTTCAATGTGCTAATATTCTATTTCATCTTTATTTTTAAAGTGCAATTTTCCCATTATTTTGTAATTTAAATTTAATTTAAATCCAACTCATAACATTACATAAATAATTAAAACAAATTAGTAACAACAATAAATAATAATAATAAACTATTAATACTTCTATCGGATAATACTCTATTTATTCTCCTTTCAAAACCACAAAAATACATGCCTCTTTCCTTGTACATCCACTTTAGTTTTCCTTTCAAATATCCATTTTGCTTTCCCTCAAACAGAGTCTATCAAACTCATTTCGGTGGGTTTGGTATTGGATTATGAACATTGTAGCCGAATTTGTGTAGAAACATATAAAAGCGACATCAACGGAACTCAAAAGGAGACCAGTCAAGTACGGGTTTTGGCTCGAACCCATTATGCAAAGATGGGTATGGATTTAGTTTTGACTACCCAAATCCGATCTGGGTATAACCAGGTCCAAACCTAAGCTTGATCTGATTATTATTAGGGTCAGGTTGGGTTTCATCACTACACGAACGGGTTTGGTAATTATTAGTTGCCCATAATGATAAAATTATGAATGTGTATATTGTTTGTTTATCATTATATTTGTTTGCATGTAGGTCTTTTGCTTCTTTTTTTTTGTGAACTCGGCTTCAGAACTACCTAATTTGACCGTAAACATTTTTATGTACAAATATTGAAAAAATACGTGCTAAAGTATGGTCTTAGCATCAATGTTTCGAGTTACGGTTTTTAACTCGACGAGTTTGAAAAACTCAATGGACCAAACTTGGATCTTAGATTTGAAATGGCTCGAACCAAGCTCGTGTAGGGATTATGGTAATGAGGCTTGGATCCAAATGTTAAGTTGCCTAGCATCAAATAAGCCTAGTCAAGCACAATAAAAAAGATATAAAAATGCACGAATTAATATTTTTGCTGTTGTAAAAAATCAATCTGCTAATGAATTTGTAGATAAAAGGCTCAAGCTAACTTGTGTTTTTCCAAAAGATGAATTGTACTTTCTGGGAAGGTTTTAAAAAACCAATAATATTTGATAAGGTAAAAAGTGAACTTATTTGGTAGAAAACATACCTAAATAATATATACATAATTACGAAAAAGTGCAAATCAATTTTATTTTTTTTCCTTGAAAAACCATCTAACTTAATTTACATTTTCTGTTTTTGAAAATATGAATCTAATGTATATACTTATGAGCACAGAGAGTATTTTTCCGATATCAGCAAAAATAAAAATAAGAACTTATACTGAAAGCCCTTAGAAAAAAGTGTATTTTGCTTTCATTAATTCATTCAAAGTAGAAACCGCAAATATTCAAAGTACATTGAGATGTGACTGGATTAGTACAAGAGATCAGTGTCATACAACGAATACAGCATGCTATTCGTATTCCAATTATTATTTTCTTTCATTGAACATACTATCATACGAAGGTAACAGCGCTTTACATAAAGACAGCTCCAATGATTCAACTCAGGCATTCAACTTTTTAATCAAAAAGCTAATCCAGCGGCCAATGACTTCCTCTGATACTACACAAATTATCAGAATAAATGTAAACGCTTCTGGTCCATTTAAGAAGCCCAGAGTAAAGTTGTAGCATATCAGATCTGTTGAAGAATATTTACTGAAATGTCAACTATAGAATTTTGCAAAACTTAAGGGAGAATATGGATAGTGTAAACCATTATGAAATTCATTTATAGAAGAGAGGAACAGTATTCAAACACTTCATCCGTCAGCTGAACGATTTACACCTTATGGATTGATTAAAAACTGAAACATAACGGGCCACTTAATGTTTTATGTCCTTAACAGGAACAAGGAGAACATATTCCTTGTGACAAGGGCACGTTACAGGTCTAAAAAGAAGATTGTAGATGTGCCAAGTTGTCATATGTCTTGTCCAATTGCATAAAATTCACATGTCTTATCCAAGGAGCAGATGTAGCCAAGAACAAGCAATTAGATCAATGTGTAGAATGCACTAAATGGAAGAGAGGTCTTACATGATGATAAGAGCTTATCTTTGTTAAGCCAAGGATGACTTGCCTCCTCATCTTCTTTGAAATTTTTGATGTTGAGGTATCTTAGCTGATTAATATAGGGAGTCATCCTTGGCCTCTCTAAGTGGCCCTTCTTCCTCATGTTATGCCTCCTTATCTTCCCTCTCCCCCATTACACAGCACTTCACAGAGGTAAAATAATAGTTATATTCATTCTTTATAATGTATATCAGTAAATCTTTGTGCACAAGATCATAATGCTACATCAAAACTACTTTGTTGGTAATCTGTATAGAACTTATAATGTATAACCATCATAATACAAAATTCCTATAGATTGTAATTTTGAACAAGTAGCAACGTACATTTTCCATTAATTAAAACTTCTATGGTAGGAAAGATCAAACTTGTGATTTTGCAGGATCATGCCACCTATTAGGGGTACTCACACTTAGAACTCATAATTCAAAGTAGAGTGGGAGATTGCTCTATCCTATGTGGTAAAAGTACCCAAAATTTCTCCAGTTCAAATAGAGAGTTGAGTTTAATTTACTCCAAATTGTGAGTGTCGTGTAGTATCATAGTGGAGAGTTTTTCTTTGAAGTTGTATTTCAAAAGTTGGTTCTCTTGTAATCTAACATAATTGGCAGTGAAGATGCTTGCTCTTTGACATTTGTGATTCCCTGGACCACGTTAAATTTGGTATGTTCTTTTCATTACTCGTTTAATTTGCACTTTAATATTTGTTTTACTGTTTTATGCATCTTATGTTTTGATCCTTCTTATTTTTATATATACATATATATATACATATACATGTATATGTGTGGCCTAGTGGTTGAGACACTTGCCTCCTGTTAAACAGGTCGCAGGTTCGATTCTCAGGTTGTCCATTTACAAAGGTTTACCATGTGCATATGCTATGATCAGCCTTCGGGTGCCCGTGGACCTGGTAGGCGCACTATAGAGGGTTTTACGGCTCCGGTCGGTTTTCCTTCTGAACAAATTCAAAAAAAAAAAAATGTGTATATCTACCAATGGTAGATAAACCCTTTAATTTACGGCCGGAACATACATAAAAGGGAGACAAGCATTCTTCATGTTCACAAGCAAAGATTGATTCCATAACTGATTTGGGTGTGAGTGCCAAATATTCAGTCAAATCCCTACACTAGGATGACCATGGATAGAATTGATGCAAGCATAAAAGAAGGAATGCCAAGTGAGCTATAACGAAAGAATTGTTGCCAGTGATCATATATTCTAAATACATTTTCCCTTCTAATTAAAGCCATGACAAATATAGATTCTTGTTCACAATCAACTTGTTGATATCGCTAGCTGGAAGTAATTACGACAGTTGTTAAACTTTACATTTATCATATATGACTCATAATATACCTGTGAGTTGTAGCTAAAAATAAGCATCACCATAAGAAAACAAGAAGCATTACAAAGAATAGATGTCTTACTTGATGCTGTTAAGCCAAGACTTACTTCTCTATTTTCCTCAAGTCCTCAACTTTTACAAAATTGTTTTAAACTGGTAGCTTTTGTGGATCAAAATAGGCGGGCATTTTATTGGCTTCTCGGGGTCTATTCTGCCTCATGTAGGCATGCATGTTTATAATTCTGTGGAATAGATAAACAGCTTTGCGAGTCATATAACATATTACATTCCATAAAATTATTACTTATACATTTAAATGTATAAAACACACATGCTGATGATGTGAAAGATGTTATCCGTGTTCAGGGCATACTTTAAAGTAGTATCAATTGCTTGAAATGTTGCTGATTCATGGAGGTAAATCATTCCTATTAGATTTTAAATTTATCAACACTACTTTGCATAATAGATGATCAAATATGATGAAGCACTCACCTCCTTAGGTCGCGGCCGACCTATCCTAGGTCGTGAACGACCTAACGCGATTTGCCGAAACCCTAGATCGCGCCTCCTCTTCGTATGTCGCGAGCGAGCTAGCGCCTCCTCTCGTATGTCGCGAACGAGCTATTGCGGCCGACCTACCCTAGGTCGTGAACGACCTAACGGGATTTGCCGAAGCCCTAAATCGCGCCTCCTCCTCGTATGTCGCGAGCGAGCTAGCGACTCATGTCGTATGTCACGAACGAGCTATGCTCCCCACCTCCACTGTAAATCGCGAGCCAGCCTAGGTCGTTTCCTTCGAGGTCGCGAAGAAGAGGAATGATTGCCATCATAAGTCGCGTGCCGCCTTCAATAGGTCGCGCTGTGTCCTAAATCGCGAACGAAGAAAAGGCAGTAGGTCGCGGGCAAAGTTTTATTAAAAAACGTTGATTGTTAGGTCGTTGTTGTTTAGTTTTAGGTCGCGTGTGTTATTTTTTTAGGTCGTTTGTGTGTTTGTAAGTCGTTGTACTATTTGTATTTCATTTTTCTTAATTCGATGTCTTTGTTGTATCGCTTTGTTAAGTCGTACGTGTTGTAAACTCCTATAAATAGGGGTAAAAGTATCATTGTAAGGGTTGTTGAATTTTGAATAAAATTTTGTTTGTAAAGCTTTGTGCCTCTAATTAAATTGGTAGTTGAGTGTTATCTCCTATCTCCACTTTCGGTATTCGAGTGCGCTCGAATCAACGAACGTTGAAGCCAATTCACGGAATCAAGTGCGCTTGATCAACGCTCAAAGAATTGTAGATCTTTCTTTACGGTATCGTGCGCGATCAACGTGTCGAAGATTGCTAAAATCCGATATCTTCGTGATCAACGGATTTGGGCCTTTCAGTATTCTTAAATTCATCGATTTATCAACGATTCACCGATTATTTCCGCTAATCGTGTGAGATTCTAGACGGATTCGATTTACATATCGAATTCGCTTCCCACGCTGCGTCAGTTTGGTATCAGAGCTAGAACGCAAGAAGTTTGCATCATTTGGAGACTTGGGTTTCAAGAATTTGAAGTTTGGAGATCGGATTTGCAATTGTTGAGAAGTTTAGCGTTCATCGTGTTCATCGTGAAGTTGCAACAAGTTGGAAGTTTCGATCCATCTCACTTTGGATCAAAGTTCGAAAAGTGTTTGAAATTTATTTTTGAGTTTGTTTGAAGTTCAATCATGCCTCGAGACGAGCTCAACGTCATCGCAACATTAATGCTTTGTATGGAAGAGAAGAGGCCGATAAAATGGAGCAACGAATCAACGAGAGTTTCACTGAGAAGTTGAATGAAGGAATTGGTCGATTAGAGAGAATGATGCTTGAAATGAATCAAAGTAGAAGAAGGGTTTCACCTGAATCGATTCATGGGGGAAGTAGAGTTTCACCACATTCAGATCAGGAGAGAAGAGAAGATCATGGTCATAGAAATGTTGACGATCGTGATAGGAATGTTGATGAACGAAATCGGAGGAATGTAGACCGAAGGGATGTTGGTGGTAGAAACGGTGGTGGTAGAGATGTTGGTGGTCATGATCGACATTGATATATATCAGATTTTGATGAGGAATTTGATGGTGATAGGGGAAGTATTCATTTTCGAGATCGAAACCAAGTACGACGTCAGTATCGAGAGGAAGAAGACGATCGTAGATGGGAATCAGGGATGAAGATGGAAATTCCGGAGTTCAAAGGTGGAATGGTGTCAGAAGATAATGTTGAAGAGATCTTTGATTTCAAGGAGGTTTCCGAGAATCAAAGAGTGGAGTTTGTTGCTACTCGTTTGAGAGGGAGAGCCATGGCATGGTGGCAACAAACCAAACTTACACGAGAACGAATGGAGAAGTCAAAGATTGAGTCTTGGGAGAAAATGAAGAAATTGATGAAAACTACATTTTTACCTTACAATTATCAATCACTCATGTATCAGAGATTGCAGAACTTGAGGCAAGGGATAAAGACTGTTAATGATTATGCTGACGAGTTTTATCAACTGATTGCTCGAAATGACATTATGGAGACAGAGGAACAGTTGACTGCTAGGTTAATTGGAGATTTGCGAATGCAGATCTAGGATATGGTTAATATGTTTGACCCGAGATCTGTGGCTAAAGCGCACCAGAAAGCGTTGGCTTGGGAGAAGCAGGGAAGACGAGGAGGTGGTGTGTTTACAAATTCCAACAATCAAGTGAAGAGTGCCAGTGGGAGTTCCAATGTTTCTAAAGTTGTCAGTAAACCAGTTGTGAATGAGGCTGCGAAGGCAAAGGTCAACAACAGTTTCAAATGTTATAATTGCCAGGAAGTGGGTCATAAAAGTAACGAATGTCCAAAACCAAAGAAGAGAACGATGATTACTGAAGTTGAAGGTGAGGATGTTGGTGAAGGGGATTCTAGTCCAGTGGAGGAAGATGAACAGGATATCGCGTCAGGAGATGAAGGATGTAATCTAATGATGAGGAGGTCTTGTTTAACACCGAAGCAAGAGGATAAGGCTAGTTGGTTGAGGAGTAACATCTTTCAGTCGACATGCACTATGTTGGGGAAAGTTTGTAAATTTGTGATTGATGCAGGAAGTTGTGACAATATTATTTCTACCGAAGCTGTGAGAAAGTTGAAGTTGAAAACGGAGAAGCATCCTAATCCTTACAAGTTAGCATGGCTAAGAAAAGGAGGAGAGATGAAGGTGGACAGGCGAGTTCGAGTTCCATTTTCTATTGGGAAAAAATATAAAGACGAGATCTGGTGTGATGTAGTTGAGGTGGATGTTTATCATTTGCTTTTGGGAAGACCGTGGTAGTATGATCGAGCAGTGCAGCATGACGGTCGAACCAATAGCTGCAGTTTTATGTTTGAAGGCGTTAAGATTATTTTAGTTCCAAAGAAGAGACAGCAGGGAGAGAGCAAATCAGAAGAGATTGAGGAGCTTAAAACTTTGTTGACTTTGAAGGAATTTGTTGAAGAAGTAAAGGAGAGTCCAGAGGTGTTTTTGTTGATTGGACATGAGGCTAGTGAATCTGTTGAAGTTCCAGAGGAGGTAAAACCAGTAGTGGAAGAATTCAGAGATGTGTTTCCAGAAGAATTGCCGAAGGAGTTACCACCGTTGAGGGACATTCAACATCAGATTGATCTTGTGCCAGGATCGGTATTACCTCACAGGCCACATTACAGGATGAGTCCTAAGGAACATGAAGAACTCAGAAGGCAGGTGGAGGAATTGTGAGAACAAGGGCGTGTTCAGGAGAGTTTGAGTCCATGTGCCGTGCCGCCTTATTGGTACCGAAGAAGGATGGGACGTGGAGGATGTGTACGGACAGTCGGGCTCTAAATAAGATCACTGTGAGATATAGATTTCGTATGCCGAGGTTTGATGATTTGATTGACCAGTTGAGTGGAGCAGTTGTGTTTTCCAAGATTGACTTGAAGAGTGGATACCATCAAATTCGTATTAGACTGGGTGATGAATGGAAGACTGCTTTTAAAACCAGGGAGGGTTTGTACGAATGGTTGGTTATGCCATTTGGCTTGTCAAACGCTCCTAGTACTTTTATAAGAGTGATGAACCAGATTTTCAGACCATTTGTTGGGAAGTTCGTAGTTGTTTACTTTGATGATATTTTGATTTATAGTGGGAGTACGGAAGATCACATCCAGCATTTGCGAGAAGTATTGTTGATTCTACGACAAGAGCAGTTTTATGCAGCAACAAAGAAGTGCGTGTTTATGACGGACAGTGTTTTATTTCTGGGGTATGTTCTATCAAAGGAAGGTATTCAAGTGGATGAAAATAAAGTGGAAGCTGTCAGAAGTTGGCCACAGCCAAAGACAATTACTGAAGTGAGGAGTTTTCATGGATTAGTATCTTTCTATCGAAGATTCATTCCACATTTTAGCAGTGTGATGGCATCTGTAACTGATTGCATGAAAGGAAAGAAGTTTGCATGGTCAGAGGAAGCAGGGGTTGCTTTTGAAAAGATCAAACCACTATTGACGACAGCACCAATACTGGTACTGCCGAATTTTCAGTTGTTGTTTGAGCTGCATACTGGTGCTTCGAAGGTTGGAATTGGTGGAGTTTTGAGTCAGAATGGAAGACCAGTTGCTTATTCAGTGAAAAATTATCTGGAGCCAAGATGAGATATAGTACATATGATGTAGAGTTTTACGCGACTGTTCAAGTTGTGAAGCACTAGCGACATTACTTGTTTCAAAAGGAGTTTGTTCTTTACACTGATCATGAGGCGTTGAAACATCTACAAAGGCAGGACAAGATTTCAGCGAGACATGCTTCGTGGATAGCATATCTACAACAATTTAATTTTGTTGTGAAACACAAATTAGGGGTGACAAATCATGTAGCGGATGCTTTGAGCAGGAGGAATCACTTGTTGACAACATTGAAGGTTGAAGTGACAGGATTCGAATTATTGCCAGAGTTGTTTGAGGAGGATCCTTACTTTGCAAAGTTTGTTGAGAAAGTTAAGGATGGGAGTACTGATGAATTTGTGTTGGTTGATGGATTCTTGTTCAAGGGGAATCGATTATGCATACCAGACTGTAGCTTGAGAATGAAGATTGTTAAAGAGTTGCATGAAGAAGGACATGTTGGACGGGATCGCACCTTACAGTTAATTTCACAATCTTATTTTTGGCCGTCAATGAGGAAAGAGGTAGAGAGATTTGTGGAGAGATGTCATATCTGTCAGGTTTCGAATGGAACAGCGACGAATGCGGGATTATACATGCCATTACCCGTGCCTATTAAACCATGGGTTGATATTAGCATGGTTTTTGTGTTGGGTTTGCCGAGAACTCAGAGGGGAAATGATTCTATATATGTTGTAGTGGACAGGTTTTCGAAGATGGCGCATTTCATAGCCTGTAAAAAGATAGCTGATGTCGTCCGGGTTGCTCAGTTATTCTTTAAAGAGATTTATTGATTGCATGGGTTACCTAAGACAATTGTTTCTGATAGGGACACTCGATTTCTAAGCCACTTTTGGTTGAGTTTGTGGAAGATGGTGGGAACGAAGCTGAATTTTAGTAGCGCCTATCATCCTCAAACGTATGGTCAAAAGTGAATAGATCGTTGGGAAATTTACTGAGATGTCTTGTGAAAGACAATTTGAAGAGTTGGGATTCGAAATTGTGTCAAGCCGAGTTTGCTCACAACCATGCAGTTAATCGAAGTACAGGTTTCAGTCCATTTCAGATTGTATATTCAAACTCGCCAAAGGGGCCGTTAGATTTAACGATAGTACCACAACCAAAGGGGACAGTTAAGCGGGCTGCTGATTTTATTGATGGGTTGACAGAATACCATAGAATCATTCAAGAGCGATTGGAGAAGACGAGTGAGAAGTATAAACAAATGGCGAATAAGAAACGAAGAAGTGTTGTCTTCAAAGAAGGAGATTTTGTATATGCCGTTTTGGCGAAAGATCGTTTTCCGGTTGGAACTTACAACAAGTTGAAAGCTCGGAAGATTGGTCCAGTAGAAATCTTAAAGAAGATAAATGATAATGCGTACCCGTTAAGGTTGCCGGAAGAGGTTCATACTTCTGATGTTTTCAATATTAAACATTTGATTCCGTATTATGGAGAGGAACTTGTCGAAGGCGACGAGGGTGTGAATTCGAGGACGAATTCCTTCCAATAAGGGGAGGATGATGAAGCACTCACCTCCTTAGGTCGAGGCCGACCTACCCTAGGTCGTGAACGACCTAACGTGATTTGCCGAAACCCTAGATCGCGCCTCCTCTTCGTATGTCGCGAGCGAGCTAGCGCCTCCTCTCGTATGTCGCGAACGAGCTATTGCGGCCGACCTACCCTAGGTCGTGAATGACCTAACGCGATTTGCCGAAGCCCTAGATCGCACCTCCTCCTCGTATGTCGCGAGCGAGCTAGCGACTCATCTCGTATGTCGCGAACGAGCTATGCGCCCCACCTCCACTGTAAATCGCGAGCCAGCCTAGGTCGTTTCCTTCGAGGTCGCGAAGAAGAGGAATGATAGCCATCATAAGTCGCGTGCCGCCTCCAATAGGTCACGATGTGTCCTAAATCGCGAATGAAGAAAAGGCAGTAGGTCGCGAGCAAAGTTTTATTAAAAAAACGCTGATTGTTAGGTCATTGTTGTTTAGTTTTAGGTCGCGTGCGTTATTTTTTTAGGTCGTTTGTGTGTTTGTAAGTCGTTGTACTATTTATATTTCATTTTTCTTAAGTCGCTGTGTTTATTGTACCGCTTTGTTAAGTCGTACGTGTTGTAAACTCCTATAAATAGGGGTAAAAGTATCATTGTAAGGGTTGTTGAATTTTGAATAAAATTTTGTTTGTGAAGCTTTGTGCCTCCAATTAAATTGGTAGTTGAGTGTTATCTCCTATCTCCACTTTCGGTATTCGAGAGTGCTCGAATCAACGAACGTTGAAGCCAATTCGCGGAATCAAGTGCGCTTGATCAACGCTCAAAGAATTGTAGATCTTTCTTCACGGTATCGTGCGTGATCAACGTGTCGAAGATTGCTAAAATCCGATATCTTCGTGATCAACGGATTTGGGCCTTTCAATATTCTTAAATTCATCGATTTATCAACGATTCACCGATTATTTCCGCTAATTGTGTGAGACCCTGGACGGATTCGATTTACATTGTCGAATCGCTTCCCACGCTGCGTCAAAATATTTCACTATATTTTTTCTTTTTCCTTCTGGAGCTGAAATTGTATAAAGTGGCATACTTGAATTAGCGTGAACAAAATCCGATTTTTGAAGATCTGAAATTTCAAACATAGTACGTGCTTGTAGTCTGCATAGTGGCGCCGTTTGTGATACAGCACTTACCCTTCTGTACTAATGGACACAATGACACCAGTAGCTTTTCTGATGATCTTACATTATAAATGAGCATTCATTCTACATTAGTATAAAGAAGGGTCTAATAGATCATATATTTCTTCTATGTTGTAGGGGTGTCAATTACGTCACTATTATGTTGAATTTTGACGACACTATATGGAGAATTGAAGTGGTCGGAAGTAACTTGGTGACGGAGAGGACGGTTCGCAAATCGGAGCTCGAAGGAGGAAGATATGATAAGAAGTGGAATGCTGCTTGAAGCTGTAGGTGACAGACGTCTGGGGAAAAGTGACAGACGTTTGAGCTCAGGATTTTGGTAACAACAGATTTGTGACAGACGTTTGTCATCTTATGATAGACGTCTTAGGGCAAGAAAACTTGTTTCTTGAATCTTTTGACAGAAATCTGTCATCTTCGGGCTGCTATATAAGCCGATGTATGCTGCATGTTTTGCCTGGACCGATTGAAATGATTTATTAAGTCTTCAAGGGGCATTTTTGGTATTTGTCAAGGAAGAATGGTTCACTATATAAGCTATTTTTAGGATTCAAAGCAAGGAGAACTCCAAGGGTTCAAGGTTTATCCTCCATTAAATATGGTTTATCAAAACCTAGTTTTCTTCAATTCTTTTCTCCACAAATCTATTATATTTGAATATTGATCATTGTAATCAATCTCTTGTACTCTTCTCATTGGTATTAATAAAGGATCTCTCTCAAAGTAGATGTGCACTAAACAAGACGAGTGAAACCACTATAAATCGATATATGATTTATTTTATCGTTATTGTTTTGTTTCTCTATTGCTTGTTTGGAGATTGTGTTTGGTTTTAGATTGAATTGAGATGGATTAAGATATTGGTTAGTTGTTTTTGTACTTCTTACCACAATCTCGTTTTCTGTTGTACTTGGGGTTTTGATTTGAGCAATCTCGAGTTAGAATTCTCATAACATTTGGTATCAATTCTTTGATGTTGGTAGGTGATTGTAGAAATGCCGTAATCAGATAATATCTCGGGTAGTACCTCAATGGTTAGTTCAAGTGATGTGGCGCCTTATGTACGTGGCTCGTACGCGGCTTTGGAGTCACAATCAGTTATAGACAAGTGGAATGACGATAATGATTTTGAAAAGTGGTAATGAAAGATGAAAGTGTTCTATGGCGGAATCGAGTACATCAGATAGTGTTTGACACACGTTTGTTGTCGACGGACATCTCGAATGTTGAGAGAGAGGAAATGGAAGAGTGGACATTCACTACACTTCAACTTTCTATGGGAGAGAATGTGACATCTGAAATTAGTGGTGAGACTGTTAGTTCCTGAGATGGTGGTTTTGATGACAACAACCTTATGACTTGTTATAAAATATGAATACTAATATCTTTGTCTCGATATATATGTATATGCATGATATATATATGCAAGTATTGAGAATGAAAACTGTACAATATAGAGATCAAGACGGACGAATTCAAAATTGTAGAAATCAAGACTGAAGGCTCATAAGTATCAAGATTATCAAGAGTTCAAGAGTTCAAGATATCAAGATAAGTAATAAAATCTAGATTTATGTTAAAACTTCATAATAGCACTAAAATCTTTATTCTGATTTTAATTATGGAATGGAATCTACCTTCTCGCTTTAATAGTGGGATGGAACCCACGACCTCTTTAGCGGGATGGAATCCACGACCTTCTCTAGTGGAATGGAACCTACAAAATTTTCAAACTGACTTCTTTTTAGAATTTTTTCAAAACAATCTAGTAAAAGACATCTCTATCTCAGTTTAAATATTTTAGTTTTAATTCAAAAACTATTTTTAATCATACTAATTGCAAAATCATTTCTTGTTTTTAAAATATCTCCTGGTTTTAATTGTTTTAGCTTTAATCTCAAATATTTATATATTTAGTTTTTATTACTTTTATATTTCGTAAGATCACTTTCCTAAGGTTTTTATAATCATAAAGTATATTCGAAATAGTTTACAAAGTTCTAAGATTGTTTCGACAAACTTTAGAAAGAAAAACTCTTTTAAAACAAAATCAATTTTCAAAAAATACTAGGGGATGTCAACATGCCTATACCCCTTATGTCAATATGGTAGCCGTATATTTTAAAATTCAAATTTTCAAAAGAAGTGTCTATTCATCATAACTTTTCACGAATGGACATGACCGTTATTCTCCTATATAAACCAGTAGTTTTCAATGAATTTTAACTTAGATTTCTTTGTTTTCTCTCCTCTTTCTCTTCCATTCTTATTTTCAAACAGTCTTAACAAAACTATACCGAAATCCTAAATGAATCGAATTCGATCGTCTCTATTTTGATTCTCTGCCACTCTCTCTCAAAGATCTCGGTGCTATTTAGAGTTATAGGATCATTTGTAATTAAGGAACGAAGTGTATCGAGTCTCTCTCTATCAAAATGTGATTGAAAACGATGTGATTGTGGCTCGTAAATCAATTTGGTGTGATTGTAGCCCGTAAATCAATTAGGTGATCTTCTAGCCTCATTAAATCAAGAGAGTTTGCTTTGGACTCGAAGACTGGAGGGTGTATCCCATGGCTTTGTAATCGAGGTTGTAATATCAACATTATATTTCAAAAGAAATTTTCACAAGAAATTATGTGCGACTGGATGTAGGGTAACTCCGAACCAGTATAAAATTTCGGTGTGTTCTTTCCTTTACTGCTTTTATTTACTATTTGCATCTGTGTCTGATTCTGTGACTATCTCTGTGTTTGTGAATTGCATCTATTTGTGTTTTGATTTGAAAAGATTTCAAAAAGATTCATAAAATTAATTAAACACTACTCACCCCTCCTCTATTGTTAATTCTGCCTTAAGATATGTAATCTGCATCCAACATTTGGTATCAGAGCATTGGTTTTCAAAGTTATCATAATTTGAATTTTGAAAATTTTAAAATGGCAGTTTTTGGAGATTCTGTTAACACTAGTTCAAAACTGTCCAAATCATCGTTGTCTCATAAATCTGCATATTTTTATTATAGAAAATCAAGTTATCTACCGAATTTGTGTGTTATGTAGGAACAGATGTGTTATATGGCTTTTGAAGAATCAACACTCAATGACAACTGGTGCAAATCAAGAGAAAAACAAATGGATACTTGATCGTAGATGTTCAAGACACTTGATTCGTAATCCGAATACACTAAATGACATAATTTATGAAGATTGAGGACCGGTCAATTTTGGAGACAATTCAAAAGGATATGTGAATGGCATCGACAATGTCGGTAACTCTAAAACTCTTACTATTTCTGATGTTCTATTAGTTAGGAATCTAAAACACAACTTACTTAGCATAAGTCAACTATGTGACAAGGGCTACAAAATTAAATTTGAAAAGGATAAGTGTCACATCGAAGATAATAAATCAAATATATCTTTGAAGAAATTAGGAAGAAAAATATTTATATTCTCAGTATGAAAATATCGAATGATAACCTTTGTCTTTTGCTAATACAAGTGACCCTTGGATTTGGCATAAAAGATTTAGGCATTTGAATTTCAAACTCTTATTTAGACTTTCAAAACTTGATCTAGAAAGAGGTCTTCCTAAAATGTATTTTAAAGTAGATGGTATAAGTGATGCTTGTCAAGTAGGAAAACTTAGGAAGAGTTCATTCAAATTGAAAGATATGATTTCAACTTCAAAACCTCTTAAGTTACTTCATTTAGATCTGTTTGGTCCATCTCAAATTCAGTCAATAAATCACAGTAAATATGTTTTTGTAATTGTAGATGATTATTACAGCTTTACATGGACAATGTTTATAAAACATAAAAGTGATTCTTTTGATTTATTTAAAACATTTGCAAAAAGAATTCAAAATCAACTTTCTTTAAAAATCAAAACTATTCATAGTGATCACGGTGGACTATTTGAAAATGAAAATTTTGAGAATTTCTGTAATAGAAAAGGAATAACTCGTAATTTTTCTTTTTCAAGAACTTCACAACAAAATGGAGTGGTAGAGCGTAAAAATAGGACGATTTAAGAGTGTGTAAGAACTATACTTTCAGATAGTAAATCATCAAGAAAATTTTGGGCTGAAGCAGTCGCTACAGCTTGTAACACTTTGAATAGGATTTTAATTAAGACCTCTAACCAATAAAACACCATATGAACTTCTTTTCAATAAGAAACCAAAGGTATCTTATTTTATAGCTTTTGAAAGTAAATGCTTTATTCTAAATACAAAGGAAAATTTGGATAAATTTGATCCTAAATCCGACAAAGGAATCTTTATCGAATATTCTAATGGAAGTAAAGCATACAAAGTTTTGAATTTATAAACTAACACCATTGAAGAAACAATGCACGTATCTTTTGATGAAAATTTCAAAGATTTTGTTCAAATAAATAATGAAGAGGATTTTGTTACTTTAAATAATGAATCAAATGAAAAAAAAATTGAAACCGTTCGTCCTAATAAAAGGATCATACTTTTAAATGATCATTCTATAGAAAATATACTAGGAAATTTTGAATCTTTTGTTAGAACTAGAATTCAACTATACAAGATGAGTAATGTAGCTTTTATATCAACCATTGAACCCAAAAATCCAAAGGAAGCATCATCTGATGATTCATGGATTCTTTCTATGCAAGTAGAACTGAATCAATTCACCAAAAATGATGTATGGAAACCTGTTCCTAGGCCTAAGGACAAAACTATAATAAGAACTAAATGGGTGTATAAAAATAAAATGAATGAACAAGGTAAGATCGTTAGAAATAAAGCTCTGCTAGTCGCGCAAGGTTATTGTCAAGAAGAAGGAATAGACTTTGATGAAATCTTTGCACCCATGGCAAGATTAGAAGCCATTAGAATTCTGCTTGCTTTCACAAAGCACAACAATTTCAAATTATTTCAAATGGATGTCAAAAGTACCTTTTTAAATGGTTTTGTTAAAGAAGATGTTTATGTTGAACAACCTTCACTTTTTGAAGAAGAAAAGTTTCCAAATCATGTTTACAAACTAAAGAAAGCTTTATATGATTTGAAACAAGCTCCTAAAGCCTGGTATGACAGACTAAGATCTTACCCGTTACCATCAAATTTTGAAATTGATAGAGTAGATAATAATCTTTTTATTAAAAGAAACAAAAATGATATCTAATTAGTACGGATTTATGTAGATAATGTCATTTTTTGATCAACAAACAATAAAATAAACAAAGAGTTTTCTCAAATAATGACAAAGGGTTTAAGATGAGTCATAGGTGTGAACTTACTTTCTTATTAGGATTGAAAATAAAACAATTAGATAGTGGTATTTTTATTAGTCAAGAAAAGTATGCTAGGGATCTAGTTAGTAAGTTTAGTATGACCACTGCGAGTGGAAAACCCGCTCCTATGGCAACCAATGAAACCTTGATTAAAGAAGACATGTCAAAAGATGTTGATCAAAAACTATACAAGGGAATGATTGGATCGCTACTCTGTATAACTACGAGTAGGCCTAATATCATGCATAGTGTCTATCTCTATGCAAGATACCAATCTCAACCCAAAGAAACTCATTCAAAAGCTGTTAAAAGTATCCTAAGATATGTTAAACACACTTTAGGCTATGGTCTATTTTACCCTAAAAATAATTCATTTGATTTAATCTCATATTGTGATGCTGACTATGCTGGTTGTAAATCAGACCGTAAAAGTACAGGTGGAACTTGTTACATTTTAGGACATTCTCTGGTCTTCTATTTTAGTAAAAAGCAAAATATTGTCTCATTATCAACAACTGAAGCTGAATATATCCCTGCTGCTTTGGCTTGTTCTCAAGTTATCTATATGCAATAGACCCTAAAGGATTTTGGATTAAATATTTCATAATCGCCAATTTATTATGACAATATAAGTGCAATAAATTTATTCAAAAATCCTACTTGTCATGCTAGAACCAAACATATTGATATCAGACATCATTTTCTCAGAGATAATATAAATAAAGAGATTATTTCTCTTGAATTTATCAATACTGAGAATCAAATAGCTGATATTGTGACCAAACCCTTGAATCAATAAACCTTTACTAAGTTAAGAAGAGAACTAGGTATTTGTTCTATAACTGAGATATAGAATATATATATAGTAACATAAATATTAAATAAATAGAGAAAAACAAAATTATCAAAATTTTCAAAGGGATGTCAACGTGCCCCTACCCCCCATGTCGACATACAACGTTCAGATTTGAAATTTTGTTTTTCCCTCTAAAATCAATTTGGTGGTTATATAACCATAATATTTCGAATTCATCTGTCCTATCACTTTGTTTTCTCTTTAATAAACTTCTGAAAATACAAAGTAATGGCCTCCTCTTCGAAATCAAACCAAAATGCAACCATTTCCTTCCCTTCTCCTAATTCTGGTCCATTCCAACGTACTACGTTGGCTCGAGTAATGAAGATCGAGGAATGTATGAAGGATTCTCTGCAAATGCTGACTATATTACAAGTCATGCGAATAAGGATGGCAAAAGAACAAGAGAAACAAGGCAAGATTTTCGGAAATTTGCAAAAATTTCTAATGAATAATTATGCAGACTTTATTATGATTGAAGATGATTCCTTTAACATGCGTATTCATAATCCATTAGAGGACAGCGAAGAAGAAGAAGAGGAAGTGGAAGAAGCGTAAATGGACGAGGATGAAAATGTATTTTGCGTTGGAGAAGTAAGTTTTGACAAAAATGGTAAATTGGTCGAACAACATGAAAACTTTTGTCTCCATTACCCTAATTATTCGATTCACAAGTCACCAATTGTCAAGGACTCTCGTTAGATTGTTATTATATTAATATTTTTATATTCTATGTACTTATATATATTTGTGTCTATGTTTCATAAATATGTGAAATGTAACATCATATATAATAAAATTAGAATTATGTTTCTCTTATTATACTTCGTTACTAGCATTTACTTCCATAGTATTAGTTTAAGGGGGAGTTATGTAGTTTAGGCTTAGTTTTTTATTGATGACAAAGGAGAAGAATTATAAAATAGGATAGTCGGGCTGTTAGTTGGGCTTAGATTAAGAGGGAGTTAGTAGATTAAGGGGGAATTATTGGAATAAGGGGGAGTCAAAGTAGAATCAGAGTTTGGTGGAGTGTATTTTAACTTAAGACTTGTTATAAAATATAAATACTAATATATTTGTCTAGATATATATGTATATGCAGGATATATGTATGCAGATACTGAGAATGAAGACCGTACAATATGGTGATTCAAGACTAACGAATTCAAGATTGTAGAAATCAAGACCGAAGACCCATGAGTATCAAGATTATCAAGAGTTCAAGATATCAAGATAAGTAATAGAGTCTAAATTTATGCTAAAACTTCATAATAGCACTAAAATCTTTATTCTGATTTTAATTGTGGAATGGAATCCACCTCTTCACTTTAATAGTAGGATGGAACTTATGCGCTCTTTAGTGGGATGGAATCCATGACCTTCTCTAGTGGAATGGAATCCACAAAATTTTCAAAATGACTTATTTTTAGATTTTTTTCAAAACAATCTTTTTAAAAAGACGTCTCTCTCGATTTAGATATTTTAGCCTTAATTCAAAAACTATTTTTAATCATATTATTTTCAAAATCATTTCTTGTTTTCAAACTATCATCTGGTATTAATGTTTTAGCTTTAATCTCAAAATATTTATATATTTAGTTTTTATTACTTTTATATTTCGTAAGATCACTTTCCAAAGGTTTTTATAATCACAAAGTATACTCGAAATAATTTACAAAGTTCTAAGATTGTTTCGACAAACTTTAGAAAGAAAATCTCTTTCAAAACTAAAATCAATTTTCAAAAATTACAAGGGGATGTAGACATGCCTATACCCCCCATGTCAACATGGTAGCCGTAGATTTTAAAATTTAAATTTTCAAAAGAAGTGTCTATTCATTATAACCTTTCATTAATGGACATGACCGTTATTCTATTATATATACCCATACTTTTCAATGAATTTTAACTTAAGATTTCTTTGCTTTCTCTCTTCTTTCTCTTCCATTCTTAGTTTCAAACATATTTAACAAAATTCTACCGAAATCCTAAGTGAATCAAACTCGATCGTCTCTAGTTGATTCTCTTCCACTATCTCTCAAAGATCTCAGTGCTATTCAAAGTTATATGATCATTTGTAATCAAAGATCGAAAGATCGAAGTATACCGAGTCTCTCTATCAAAGTGTGATTGGAAATGGTGTGATTGTGGCCCGTAAATCAATTAGGTGATCTTGTAGCCTGGTTAAATCAAGAGAGTTTGCTCTAGACTCGAAGACAGGAGGGTGTATCTCATGACCTTGAAATATAGGTTGTAATGTCGACATTTTATTTGAAAAGAAATCTGCATAAGGAATTGTGTGGGACTAGATATAGGGTAACTCCAAAATAGTATAAAATTTCGATATGTTCTTTTTTTGTATTTTTATTTACTATTTGTATCTATGTTTTGTTCTATGATTGTCTCTGCGTTTGTGAATTGCATCAGTTTGGGTTTAATTTTAAAAAATTTCAAAAAGATTCATAAAATTAATTAACACTATTCACTGCCCATCTAGTGTTAATTCTGCCTTAAGATCTGTAATCCGCATTTCCTACAGAGACTGCCGCTAAGGGTATTTGGGAAAATTGAAGGAGTTGTATATGAAGAAGCCGCTAACTAATCGTTTGATCTTATTGCGAACATTTTTTACATATAAGATGAAGAAGGGTACTTCGCTCAAGGCGCACTTGAATGTCTTTGATGATTTGCTAATGAAGGTGAAGACAGTAGATTTGAAAATTGAGGAAGAGAAAAATACGAAGATATTATTGTGTTCGTTGTCGGACCATTATACGGGTTTTAGCCGGGATGCTTTAACTCTTGATGATGTCAAGACGGGTCTTCTTAGTGAGGAGTCGCACGATTAAATGAAGAAGTTAGATAATGGAAGTAGTAGTGCTAGTAATGGTTGTAGTTTATTTGTGGAGAAGGAGATATATGTGAAGAAAGGGAACCGAGAGCGTTCCAAATCAAGAAAGGCTGGTTGGAGAGGAAAGTCGAATGAAAGAAATAATAAGTGCTTTATTTGTAAGAAACATGGTCATTGGAAGAATGAGTGTCCGGATAAGGAGAAGGAAAAGAAGAAAGTAGTATCTTCATCTGTAGTAGTGGAGAGTGGAGTTAGTGAGGAAGATGTAGATATTTTGATGGCTGTAGCATCAGATGTATCAGGTAGCGAATGGGTGCTCAATTCAGGGGGGGATTATCATATGACGCTGAATAAGATTTTTTTTTCCTTCTTATGTCGACAAAGAAGGAAATTCAATTGTTATGGATAATGGTGTTATTTCTAAGTCGAAGGGCATTAGTTCCATATAAATTCGGATATTTGACAGAATGGTTCGTACTTTCACTAATGTACGCTATGTTCTAGGACTTTGGAAGTTTCTTACCTCTTTGGGGAAGTTGGATTCTTTAGGTTGTAAGATCATATAGAGAGTGATAGCTTGCAGGTTTTGAAAGATGCACTTATGGTGATGAAAAGTGGTAGAACTCATGGTGTTATTAGCTTCAAGGTGTGACTACTGAGGCGACACTTGTATGGGAGTTGATAGTTCTCGTGGCTTGGATGCGACCAGGTCGTGGCATTTGAGATTATGTCATGTCACGAAGAGAAGTTTGGATATTCTTCGAAAGATGAAGATGATCAATGGAGAGAGTTTCAACAAGCTAGAGTTTTGCGAGGTATGTTTCATGGGCAAGCAATTAAAGTATCATTCGGTGAGGGAAAACATGATTTGAGAAGTGTTCTTGAGTATGTTCAAATGGAAGTTTGGGGATCGGCACCGGTAGCTTCTTTGGAAGAAGGAAGGTATTATATTTATATTATTAATGGATTTTCTCAGAAGGTATGGGTGTATGCAATGAAGGCCAAGTCGGAGGCATTTGCAAAGTTCAAAGTATGGAAGGTTCTTGTTGAGAATGAGAGCGCTAATTTTTTGAAGATTCTAAGGTCCGAAAATGGCGGAGAGTGTGTTTTCAGAGAGTTCTTGGAGTTTTGTAAGCATCAAGGTATTCGAAGCCATTTTACTACACTAGGAGATCCACAGTCGAATGGTGTTGCGAAGATGATGAACCGTGCTTTATTTGAGAAAGCTTGATGCTTGAGATTGACATCGAGTTCGTCTAAGGGATTTCGGGCCGAAGCATCATCAAACGCGGTGTATATTGTTAATCGAATTCCGTGTTCGGCTATTGGTAACAAAATTATGGATGTAGTTTGGAAGGGG
Organism: Allium cepa; assembly: GCA_030765085.1. Classification (NCBI taxonomy): domain Eukaryota; kingdom Viridiplantae; phylum Streptophyta; class Magnoliopsida; order Asparagales; family Amaryllidaceae; genus Allium; species Allium cepa. The sequence goes on from CM060935.1 coordinate 975,949,110, forward strand.
AAGAGCATTGACTTGTGTTATCTTCGTTTGTTCGATAGTACGGTTTATGCATAAGATTCGGAAAATGATAAGCTTTAGCCTAGAGCTTTAAAAGTGGTCTTGCTTGGCTCTATGGACGGAGTGGAAGGCTATAGGATTTGGAATATGAAAACGAAGAAGGTTGTAAATTCTCGTCATGTTACTTTTGATGAGTCGGCTTTGTTCAAGGAGAATGAGAGCTTATCGGATGTTTTGGATTTGGTTCATGGTGAATCAAAGGAGAAGGAAGTTATTCCCACCTTTCATCCAAGAAGTAGAGTAGTTGAAGATGTTTGTGAGGAGGAAGCGGTTGATGTTACATCAAATAGTCCCATAGGGTGCATATAGTAGTGTTGGTGATGTACACGATTCTAGAGAGGATTCCATTCAAGGTGGAGCCGAAGGGAGTTTGGATGATGGTATTGCTACCCGGATGGGTCGACGGGCTATAAGGCCATCCGATAAATATGGTGATTGGACATATCTTAGTTTTTGTGATAATTTGGACTATGCTCTTCATGTAGTTCAAGATGAGCCGATAGACCTTGATGACGTCATGGATTCTAGTGATAGCTCGAAGTGGATTTATGTCATGAAGGAAGAGATGCAATGGTTGATGAAGAATCAAACTTGGGATTTTGTTCCACTTCCTAAAGAAAACCGTATTATTGGGTGAAAATGGATATATAAGGTGAAAGGTGATGGAAGATACAAAGGTAGGCTAGTGGCTAAGGAGTTTGCATAAAGGAAGGGAAAGGAGTGTGATGAGATATTCGCACCGGATGTGCGCCATACTTCAATCCGGATATGACTCACTATATTTGTTATTCACAACTTGAAATTGGAGCAACTTGATGTGAAAACCATCTTCTTGACTTGGATGAAGACATCTACATGGAGCAACTAGAAGGTTTTCTTGTATATGGTAAGTCAAATTTTGTTTGCAAGTTAAATAAACCACTATATGGTTTAAAGAAATCATCTAGACAATAGTACAAGAGATTTGATCATTTTATGCTTGAAAATAGTTTTGATGGAAGCATCAAAGATGCTTGTTTTATTTTAAGAAGTTGAAAAATGATTATTGGGTGCATTAACTCTTATATGTGAATGATATGTTCATTGCATCAAAGGATAAGAATGAAATCAATAAGTTAAAATTAAGTCTAAAATCAGAATTCGAAATGAAGGATCTTGGAGAAGCAAAGAGGATGTTGGGCATGGAAATAGAAAGGGATTGAAATCATTTTGAGTTGAAATTGACTCAAAAGGAGCACCGAGACAGTGCTTTTCCGGTTTAGCATGAAGAACGTAAAGACATCAAATACACCTTTACTTTTGCGTGTGAAGCTTTCGAGTAAGGGTTCACCTATCTTGGAGAAAGACAAGGCTTATATGGCAAGAGTGCCATATGCAAGTGCGGTTGAAAGTTTGATGTATGGAACTGTATGTACAAGGCCCGTATTGCAAATGTCATCGGAATGGTTAGACGGTATATGGCTAATGCAATGAAATTGGATTGGGAAGCTGTGAAGCTTATATTGAGATACCTTAGAGGTACAACATCTCATGGTCATGTTTTTGGTATGAATTGCAAGTTGGTTGGTTATTATGATTCGGACTACGTTGGTGATAGTGATCGGAGAAAGTCAACTTTCGAATATATCTATATACTTGGTGAAACGGCCATAAGTTGGAAATCGAGATTGCAGACCGCAGTTTCTTTATCCACTACGGAGGCAGAGTTGATAGTCGCGGTGGATGCGGCAAAGGACGCACTTTATTTTAGGCGATTGTTGTATGACTTGGCATTTGAATACGATACCGTCGATGTTCAATGTGATAGCCAGAGTGTTATTCACTTGGTAGAGAATTTGGTGTTTAGCTCATGAACTAAGCATATTGAAATGAGAGATTCATTTTCAGCAGCTATGGATGAAGATAAGAAAGTATATTTTCGAAAAGCGCATAGAAAGGATAACGCTATAGATATTTTCACTAAGGCATTGCCGGTTGGGAAGTTTGAGCATTGCTTGAACTTGATTAGCTTGTTGAAGTGCTAGGTGCTACGGGGTGGTACGATTGAGAGAGGAGCTTGGTTATGGATGATGAAGAGTATCGGTGAGGGATTGTGTTTCTATTTTCATGGTGAGAACTAGTTTACACTCCTTAATATTTTTGTCTTTTGATGAGATGGTTTTGGATTTGGGTACTTTCAACACTACGTTGGCAGACGGTGACTTAATTGGAGCTCGTTGACGACATGTAATGGGCGATGACTTTGTCAGAGCTCATTGGAAAAGTATTCAAACTTGTTTGGTAGAAGGTAGAGTTGGGGATAGTTTCGCACTATCATTTCTTGGTGTTGGAGATGGATATAGCTTCGAGATGGGGTGTTGAATTTTGGCGACACTACATGGAGAATTGAAGTGGTCGGAAGTAGCTTGATGATGGAGAAGACGGTTCGCAAATCGAAGCTCGAAGAAGGAAGATATGTCAAAGAAGGTGGAGTGCTGCTGGGAGCAGCAGGTGACAGACGTCTATGGGAAAGTGGCTGTAATGACCCGCTATTTCGAATCATTCAAATTGATAATCACCCACACATGTCAGACTAGAATTGCTCAAATCAACAAATTGCTAATTTATATTTGGCAAAACTTAGCATATACAGTAAATAAATCAATCATAGAATTACAGACATAGATTAATACAACAATAAGCAGTGGAATAGATAAATAGTAGTTCATGAAGCTACTATAGAACATCAGAGTCTGAAACAAAATAAAATAGTAAATCCTAAGTACATAGAAGTCACAACACATAAGCAAATGACAAGTCTGAGCATAAACAACTGAAAATAACTGGAATAACTGAAAGATGAATAGATATAAGACAGATCTTCAAGCAAAATTCCAAACTCCAAAGGTGAGTCTCAAATGCTGTGACACTCAGTCTGACCCGAGCATAAAGCAAAACACAAAACACTCGAGTCAGGATTAACATTCTTATGCAAGTAAACCAACTCAAGTGAAATGCAATATAACTTAAAGAATGTTTGGGATTCCCATCCTTTAAGGATCGTTAAACTATCTATATACATAGTACAATACGCTACATAGATAATGTCTACAGTGAAATAAACTATTAAAATAGCATTAAGGTGTTTTTCATATCCCCCTTAACACATTTTTATATATTTCTGTAGTCTATACAGATACTGTAAAGCTCCACCAAACCGGCGGGATACTCAGCACTCCATAAGTACAGTACAAATCAAACTCGTAAAGGGGGTGATAAGGCATGTGACAAGGCACGCGAGGCAATGTCCAGGGTAAGATACTACCGTTTTGTAGATCCGGACTGGTGGTAATGCATAGTAGCTACTACCGCCCAGCTCGAGACACACTCCCATAATCAAAGGTGCACCCAATCAAATCATAATGTAATAGAATGGTATCGAAGAAGCATGCTCGAACGGAGATCGACCTCACTTGGCCCGGCGTGGCTCCTATTTTAATCACATCAAGTTCACTCGAGGGAGTCAGGGATGCGTTCGTACCTCATATAGACGTTCGCCAAACCATCCTACTTCGTTCTGGAATTTCCACCACATGCACAGTTGTTAAAGTGGTTTTTGGTATTGGCCGAGAGTATGACAATATTTGATTCCGGTCTCTTTAACAACTAAACGCTTATTTCACACCATAGTCATTTTTCATTTGAAAAAGTTCATACTTCATATCAAAATATCTTATTCATTTCAAAATCATATCACTTTCAAAATCATATTCACTTTCAAAATTATAACCACAAAATAGTTTAAACCATCATATCAGAATATTCGTATTTAAATCCATTAAATCTAAGTCATAACAATTCCTACTAAAATAGTTTAAATATTTAAAATAGTTCATATACATATATATTAAAATAGTTACATATATATATATATATATATTAATAAAAATAATTTATATATTTAAAAATAGGTTATAGATAAAAATAGTTTATATATTAAAATATAGTATATATATATTAAAATATATACATCGAAATAGTTTCAAGTTAGAATTGTTTCTTCCAATTCCACAAATCAATTCAAATCAACTTTAGTTTCAAAATTCTATTTAAATCAATCTCAGTTCAACAATTTCAATTAAATAGGTTAAAGGTTTACTTCAAATTCTCATTAAACCCATTTTTAACTAATATCGATTTCAAATCCAGGTTTATACTTCAAATTTAACCACTTCAAATTCAACAGGTTTCAAAGTTTAAATATTCAAACATTTACAATAAATCAATTTTATAAAAATCATTTATATTTCAAAATTCAACTTTAATTTTATTTAAATTTGAAATATTCACTTAATCATTTTAATAACCATTTAAATAAAAATTCTAAACTACAAATTTAAATCAAAATTAAATATTCCATTTAAAGGTTTATTTAAATTTAAAAATATTCAATTAATCATCTTTAATCAAAATCAAATTATCAAGTTATAAAAACATATCTTTTAAAAATATTAAAATTAATACGTTCCAAATCAATCCTTATCTAAATACAATTCTTAAACGAATTAACTTACGAGTCATTTTAATTTATCATCCCAACCTTGATTTATTAAAGTTATTACAAAAATAAATTTCAAATATTAATATAAATTTTAAATAAATATTTTAAATATAATATATATACTTATCCAATTAAATTTTATTAAAATTAAATTTTATTATATTAAATATTAAATTAAAATCTTACTTTATTAAATCTATTTTATTTTATATTAACCTATATTTTATATATTTAAAAATAATAAAATTATAAGTAAAATCTTAAAATTTATCTTTTTTAAAACTTAACTTATAAATTTAAAATTTCCAAACCTATAATTTAAAATCTAAATTTACACAAATATTAAAATAAATAAAATCTTTATATTATATTTAAAAATCAATACCAATTTAAAATACATATTTAAAATAAAATCTTTATGTATTATATTTTAAAATCAATATTAAATTCAAAACACATATATTTTCCTTTCCAAAAATTTGAAAGTCATTTAAAATAGACCAACGGTGTCCGTATATTATTTTCTAACCTATGGTCAAGTGATACGGATATTTTTCATTTCAGTCCGCAATAATTTAATATTTACAGATATATATCATTTCAACCCGTAATCCCAAAATTTCAAAATCAAATAAATCGCTTAGGTTTATCATTTCAACCTATAACGATTTTCCTTAATCTATAAGATCATTCGGAAATGTATCATTTCAACCCATAGGGAATTCCTAACTATCAGGAAACTTATAAAGTGAGATGATAACATAAAATAGCATAACATATCAATGATGAGCATATATCATAATTAACAAATTTAAATATTATATATATACAACATATTATGGTGTCATATATCAGTTATAGGTGAAAAAATTTAAGAAATAACATTTCTTATTGAAAAATTTAATTACTAACAAATTAAATTTTAATAACACATTTCAATTGTCATTTTAGGTAAATTAAATTTTTCTAAGTATAAGAATGTTAATGTGAGTGATTGCTCACCTTTCGAGGCTAGAGGACAACGGAAATGAGAAGCAATGGACACGGATACGCACACGGATACGGACACGAGCAAAGCAAAGCAAACCTAGGAACTTGAAATCAACGAATCACCAAAATATATTATATATTCTTTTTTCTTTTTAAAACAATATTTATAAAACCCATATATTTCTTTTCAAAAAATTTCAAATAAATATTTAAACATACTATATATATTATTACAAAAAACCATTGTTAAAATATTAACATAAATTTTAAATAAAATACTTTAAAATATTAACATAAATTTAAATAAAATACTTTAAAAATATTATTACAAAAGCTTGTTGTGCTCGATAAAGCTTTCGTGGCGGAGGATGATGGGTGATGAAGGCGTTAGATAGCGGAGCAAGCTGCTTTGTTCGGTGATGGAGGGTATGTTCAGGTCTGGGCTGCAGAAGTCGGGCTATACGGGAGGGAAGCTAGCGGCGAAGAGGTCTGTTATGCTTCGGGTTTGCAGGCTGTTGAGCTCGAAGCTGCTCGGCAAGGTAGTGGATGTCAGGTGAGAGACAGGCTGAGCGTGAGCAGTTAGGTCAGGGAGAGGAAGGAGCGAAGTTGGAGGGTTGGCATTGAGGTGATGGGACTGTCAGAGGTGGAGTAGGTTTTGTTCGGCAATGATAAGGCGGGTAGGCGGGTTGGAGATGGTCTGCTTGCGTTCGGTAGGGGATAGGAGAGGTGCAGGCTTGGGTCAGTGCAAGGTTGAGGGGATATAACAATCATAAAAGAGAGGGTGGGCTGTCACGGATTGCGTGGAGGAGATTGGGAGGTGGAAGAGATGGGAAGGCGTTCGACACTGATGGAGGGTTGAAGTATGGCTAACGAAGGGGATGAGAGGCTGTTGAGAGGCAACGGGCGGAGATGAGACGAGGTGGAAAGAACCAGGTTGGGTTTTGGATGGAAGGAGAGGAGACCGGTGAACTTGGCTGTGGTTTATGTTCGAAGGCTGGTGGAAGTTGGTGAGGGCTGCAAGCTGTCAAGGGAGGCGCGTCAGAGGAAGTCAGGGACGAGGCTGAGGTGCGGCGATGAGGGAAGGCTGCCGCGAATAGGTGGCAAGCGATCGGAGACGAGAAGCATGGTGGAGTTGAGGTTGAGCAAAGGAGGGGAGGTTTTGGCAAAAGGCGAAGCAGTTTCTCAAGCAAATTACACGAACCTAATATAATATATACTAAGATCTATACTTTATATATATATATATATATATATTTAGAAAGCAAGAACAGATCTGAAAAGAAGAAAGGAGAATGAATACGAATAGCAATAATTTGAACAGGTGGGATAGCAAAAGTCATATCAATTAAATCCAGGAGATATTAATATCTAATGGCCAATTAATTTCTCACAGTGGACAATGGAAAGACAAGGGAAACCAAAAGTTCCAAATGCAGAACCGATACGGCTAATTGTTTCGCAGATTTCGCCGCGTATCAGACACCGAAATGCATAAATGAATATACTATGGAGATGGCATGATGAAACAAATAGAATGATATATAGATATCACTGATACGACCAAGCTGTCAAAACTCGATTTTTCGCTGCCGAAAATGTTGCAGAAACACCGAAAATAAGATAAACGGGGCTAGAGTAATTTAAATTTGGCAATACGAAATATGACTTCTCACTCAGGAAATGATTTACATTTTTCTTATATAAAAATATTTAGATTTCAAAAATATTTAATTTCCATCAAATTAACTGATTTTAAATTTTAAAATTGAAAATTACACAACAAAACAAACATATATATTTTCTGATGAAAATCTAACACTTGCTACGTTTAAATAGACGTATCTCAAATATCAAACTTTCATTGTAAAAATTTAATTGTTTAATTTCTTGAAAAATTTAGTTAATTACGTTATTTAAATTGTTAAAATTTCTAGGTCGTTACGGTAACAGACGTCCGAGCTTAGCATTTTGGTAATCCAAGATTTGTGACAGACATCTAAGTGCGGGGAAACTTGTTTCCCGAATCTTTTGGCAGATGTCTGTCATCTTCAAACAAACGTCTGAGCCGAGGTATGCTGCATGTTTTGCTTGGGCCGATTGGGATGATTTGTGAAGGCTTCAAGATGCATTTCAGGTATTTGTCAAGGAATAATGGTTCACTATATAAGCTATTTTCAAGGTTCAAAGTAATGGAGAACTCCAGGGGTTTTAATCAGGGTTTATCCTCCACTAAATATGGTTTATCGAAACTAAGTTTTCTTCAATTCTCTTCTCCACAAATCTATTATATTTGAATATTGATCATTGTCATCGTAGTCTTATCATTGGTATTAATAAAGGCCCTCTCTCAAAATTGAATTTATACTAACAAGACGTTAGTTGAACCAATATAAATCGATGTATGATTTATTTTATCATTATTTGCTTTGCTTATCTATTGCTTGTTTGGAAATTGTGGTTGGGTTTTGATTGGATTGATATATTGATTAGTGATTTTTGCACTTCATACCACGATCTCCTTTTTTGTTGTACTTTGGGGCTTTGATCTAAGCGATTTCGAGTTAGAATTTGCATAATATATACTATAACTATTTGTCTGTTACTTCGTGTCGCAACAAACATGTGAAACAGCTCAAAGGTGAAGGTTCAAAAGAGAGAAAAACAAGAAGATCTTTGTATAACATTATTATCTTTCGTAGACGCTGTACTTATATTTCTTTTCTTTTTGTTATGATATCTTTATGTGGTTTTAGAGCTTGTATTGAAGTGTTTTTGAGATGTTTATCTATTCCTATGCTTAACATACAATTAAAGTTAAGTTTAGTCCTTTCTAAAATCCACCGGAGACTTTTGTTAGAAGTTCAATGTACCATAACTGATGAATTTCTCAAGAGAGAAGATTCTCCATGGACTCAAATATTTTGTTAAAGTAGTTTACGTTATTATAAATAAAAAAGGAATATGTCAAGCAAACATAGTAGAAGGTTGTTGTCATATTAGATTTATGTTTCCTTGAACCAATTTATGGTTTAATTTTATATTTTCTTTCTCATAGAAAAATAAAATCAAAATTTACATTCAAAGCCGAGAGTAGATGCATTTTTTACCTGTAGGTATTTGAAAACAACATGTACAACTTAAAGTTCTCAAGGAAAAAAAGTATTGCAACACAATGATAGAAAAAGTAACATCTTAAGTCAATTTTCAGCTCCCTTTATGCAGTAAACCTAATTATTGTAATGTATACTATGATAAAACGGTATGATAAAGCATGAGAAGTTAAAATATTGAAGTTCTGATGGAATTTAATATTGCTAACATTGTGCTGCAAAGAAGGGAAAAGGAACGTGTTTTGAGATGAATTGATAATGAATATTGAGAAAAGTATAAACTAATCTTTATTGATGATGTTATTTGATACAATTTGTACAGTTTTACTTTTGTTTATATAATAGCAGAGATTTTGATATTGGGCTGCGGGTTGGCCCAAACATATACTCGCATTTGATACTTAGTAAAATGACATAAGAGCCTTATGTTATACCTCATTCTCTCATATCCCCCCTCAAATCCAATGTCGGCTAGTGTTTGTACAAGAGATCTGATGTCTGTCGCCTCCAATAAATTCGCAGAGGGGTTCGACAAATTAAAGTTGATCTTTGATGCAATAGTACTCTCCCTTGTTCTTCAGTCTTCTAATGACTCGAAGATAGCAACTTGACTAGAGAATGAAGAGAGATTGAAGAAAGTGCTTTGAAGGACTTCAAGTTGACATCTTTTTGAGATGTTTATCTTTATTATGCTCTTGAACGACCTCTGGTATGTGTACTGGAGTCTAAGATCTTTGGCTGATGTCGGCTACGTCAATATTCAGTTCGTGTTTGAATTTAGTGAAGTTCTGTCTTGAAAGAGGATTAGTAAGCACATCAGCCTTTTGGTAAGTCGAAGGTATGCAGTCAACTCTGATTTTATTTTTCATGACTTGTTCTCATGATAAAGCAGAGGTCGAGTTTCATATATTTAGTTCGAGAATGTAATATTCGATTAGCAGTAAGTGATATCGCACTGATATTATCGCACCAAATAGTTGCCTTGCTATTAAGGTTAATTTGTAGCTCACTCGGTAATGATTGCATCCACATGATTTCTGTTGCTGTACTGGCTATGCTCCAGTACTCGGCTTCAGTGCTTGACCTTGAGACAGTTGATTTTTTTTTTGCACACCATGATACTGATTCTTTCCTAGAAAAATGCAATTGCCAGTAGTGGATTTTCTGTTATCATGATTAGTGGCCCAATTATCATCTGCATAAGCATTGATATTCAATGATTTTCTTGATTGCATGATTAAACTTTGACTTATGGTACCCTTGAGATATCTTAGAATGCACTTGACTGCTTTCCATTGTTCGTCTAATGGTCTTTGCATAAACTGACTGACTTTATTCACACTGAAAGAAATATCTGGTCTCGTTATGGTGACATACTGCAGTGCACCAACTATGTTCCTGTACTGTTTGTCAATAGATATGGGTTCACCCTTGTATTTTGATAGATGCAAGTTACTTGTCATAGGTGTGGGCAGTGGATTGCCTTTGTCCATATCGGCTTTTACTAGAATCTCAGTGATATATTTTCTTTGATTCAACTGCATTTCTTTGTTTGGCGGTCTTTTAACTTCGATTCCAAGAAAGTAATTCAGGTCTCCTAGATCTTTGATTGTAAACTCCTTGTGTAGATATTGTATGATCTTTTCAATCTCTGACCTATTGTTGCCTGTAATGATAAAATCATCAACATGATTCAGTATATATGTGATAATATTATTAGAAAGTTTAAGGAATAAAGAATTATCTGATTTTGTTGAATTATATCCAAGTTTGGCAAGTGTTGATTTTAGCTTTACGAACCACACTCTTGGTGCTTACTTGAGCCTATAAATAGCTTTGTTTAGTCTGCACAAAAGATTTTCATTGCCATTCTTTATCAAGCCTTATGGCTGTTCCATATATACTTCTTCCTGCAAGATGCCATTTAGAAAAGCATTACTGACATCTAGTTGTCTGATTGTCTAGTTCTCATGTAAAACAATAATCAAAATAATTTTAATGGTTGAGGGTTTTACAATAGGAGAGAAAGTTTCATTAAAGTCAAATCCTTTTTGTTGTGAATACCCTTTTGCCACTAGTCTTGCTTTATACTTAAGAACTGAACCATCTGAGTTCCTTTTAATTTTGTATGTCACTTGCATCCAACAACAATTTTATGCATTGGTAAGGATACAAAATCCCATGTTTTGTTCTTTATCAATGCATTATACTCTTTCTTCATGACTGTTCTCCAATTGATATCCTGTACTGCTTGTTGATAAGTACTAGGCTCTTTGCAATCGGACACAACATTGTAAATTTTTGGTTTGAATATGCCACTTTTGGCTCTTGTTATCATGTGGTGTTCAGTGTTTACAAGTTGAGCAGGTAGATCACTGTTGTTTTCAGTGACATCTTGTTGGATATTGAGTGATGGAGTATCATTCAATATCTGACATGTGTCAGAATGTTGACTGGTGCTGGATTGAGATAGATCACTTGAACATTCAGGCATATTGCCTTGCTCTTAATCTATTTCACTTGTAGACCTGTAAAGATTAGTGCAGGAACCATCTCTTTCCTTATTGCCAGTAGTGTGAACTGAAGAATTCTCTTCAGAAAAGAGTGTAATTGGAGGTAATGAGTATCTAGCATTATATATTTTTTCAGATATCTTGATTGCTGCATTGCTAAAAGGAAATTCTTGTTCATTAAAAATTACATGTCTTGATATGTATACTCTTCCTTTGCTGTCAAGACACTTGAAACTCTTTTTATTTGATGCATATCCTAGAAATGTACATGGTTGAGATCTAAACTCTAGCTTGTGTGTGTTATAAGGTTTAAGTAAGGAAAATATAGGCATCCAAATACCTTTAGATTTTGATAGTCTGGCTTGACTTTGGTTAGTTCCTCTAAAGGACTATTGTAATTCAATACCTTTGTGGGTAGTATATTAATCAAATAAACTGCTGTAGAAAAGACATCATGTCAAAATTTTAGTGGTAGTGATGCCTGAGCCAACAAAGTCAAGCCAGTTTCTACAATGTGCCTATGTTTTCTTTCTATATGACCATTTTGTTCAAAGGTATAGGAACAAGTGGTTCTTTGTCCCTTCTTTTGAAAATAATTTTTCAGTGACAGAAACTCTTTTCCACCATCTATTTGAATAACTTTTACCTGACATCCTGTCTGCCTCTCTACATTGGCTACAAACTGCATTATTGCATTGTTAGTTTCAGATTTTGCCTTCAAAAAATATATTCATGCATGTCTAGAGTATGCATCAATGAATGAAACATATATAATCACTACATATTGGGGCTGGCTCCTATAGGTCAGTAGCAATTAATTCTAATGGTTCATGACAAAAAGTCTCAGAATCTGGAAATGCAAGCTTGTGACTTTTACCCATTTGACAAAATGTACAAGTATAAGAATTTTGAATTTTATCAACAGAGATATCACTACAATTGTTTACAACATTTTTCAGGATTTTTATACTGGGATGACCCAGTTTATAGTGCCAGGTATTAAAGCTTTTACAATTATCATCAGTTTTTAATTCAGAAATATAGCACCAATTTTCTTTATGACCATCATGTCTTGAATTTGCAATATCAAATTGTTGAATATGCGCTTTGCGCTATATGATTTTTGTTTGATGATAATAAACATATATACATTCATATAAATGTATTTGGTAATGTACTATTTTGTTTTTCATAGTTTAAATAAATATTTGTTGAATAAAATTAAATTACACAGAATTCGAATTTGAATTCAAACAGAACAAGTTAAACAGATTTTGAATTCAAACAGAAATTTTATTCAAACAAATATTTTGAATAGTATGTATTTGGTTAGATAAATATCTGTTGAATAAAATTAAATTACACAGAATTCGAATTTGAATTCAAACAGAACAAGTTAAACAGATTTTGAATTCAAACAGAAATTTTTATTCAAACAAATATTTATTACAATTTTAAATAGTACAATTTCATGCTCTCACTATACATATACATTTTTGATTACAATTCACATTTCACATTTCACATTTACAATTCACCTCACTACATATCACTCACACTCGTATTTATCTTCAACTTCATTCCAGTTTGAATCCAGCATCTGAGAAATCTGCAACAATATTCACTAACGCAGTAAAATTGAAAAAGAAATATTTTTGCAATATAAAATAAAATACGATTTTTGAAAATATGGTTTGCCTCAGTTATTTGGGTTGTTCGTCATCATTTTTGACTGTGCAATATCTGTGCATATCAGTATTTTTATCAGGGACATGTAACCATAAGTGGCTGCAATACACATGTGTACATTCATACACGTGTGCACTGCCTCGCCAACTCGTGTGCGCAGCCAAAAATAGCAAGCGTGCAAGCACAACATGAAAGGAATCGAGACAGTAAGGCAATACGCAAAATCAAGACAGCATCAAACAGCAACAGTGAAGACTGCATAAGTGCTACAAGCCAAATCATCACAATGAACACCACTGACCAGTGAATACAACGTCAAGTTCAGATCAAACAACTCAAGACTCAAATTTCAAGGCTGCAGTGAAGCATGTACATGAGTGGACTGGACTACAACTCAAAAATGCACACAAGTGAAACCAGGAAAATCATGACAACAAGTATGGTGAAGCACTGAACTCAAATAAACAACCAGCACAAGAACCAGAAAAACCAAAACAGTGCACCAAAGCAAACTACAAGATGTAGAGCAACAATGCACAGTGACAATTTGGAGTATTATATGCAAAACAACTTGTAGATCAAACATAATGGACTACATGCACTGACCAAAGAGCCACAATAATGAAGATAGCGTAGTGAAGTGAAACCAGACCATAAAGTCATGCCATGCACAGGTCAGGGCAGTGGACAGTACAAGCTAGCAAATGCAACAAACTCAAATGTCCAGTTATAACCACAAAACCATCAACACTGCAACTCAAATGTACATGCCAGTGAACATAGAAGAGAATGACTCGAAGCAGTTGTGAACAAATGTGCAAATGCTCAAGACCATCAGTACACAGTGATGACAATATACAGATGAAAAAATAATAATTGACCAACTGCAACAATGCAAACAATAGACACAAAAGAATATGGACTGCAACAAACATGAAAATGAACCAAAGTAGTACAGCAGCTCCATGACCAAGTGATACAACAGATACTACCAGTGAAACACAAATGAACGAATATCACTATGAATCAACAATACATGCAGGTGAACAGAAGTCTTTGAATCAAAACATAATCAAGTCCAGTTACTAATTGCAGACTCCAAGAATATATACATGAACAAGTGTAGCATCAGTTATAGTGAAAAGCCTAAGTCAAGATGGAGTTACAACAATGCATCAGTGAGGAACACAACAACAATGAATACTGCAACATGACAAAATGTCAAAACTGCATCAATTACAAATGCAATGCAAAATGGAGTGAATGCAACATGGTAAACATCAAAGTGCAACATAATGGATACAGCAGTACCAAGTGATAGTGAAGATGGCCAGAGATGAAGACAGGGGCAAACACAAGATGGGCCGAAGCAGTGAAGTTAGAATTTTCGAAAAAAAAAAAGCATACCCAAAATCAAGTCGAAGTCAAACATTATTCAGCATCAAGCCAAAGCCGTGATCTAAATTTCAATGTGTGACAAAGTCAAATATCACAAATCACGAAATCAATTCAAAGCCGTGTGAATCAAGCTACTAGAAATACGAAATTGACAAAGTCAGATTAATCCTCAGCATCAAAGTGTAATCGAACGGCAAAGCAAGAATTTTTGAAGCAATCAGTCGAACGCAAAAATAGGAAATCAAATCCTATTAAAACCCTAATCATCATCGGCATTTTTTATCATCGAGTTCAAGTATCAATTTAGAAAAGCAAAAAAAAAGAGACAGTACATACCGAATTCACAAGCATCGAACTCGATCGAGCAACTGCAAACAATCAAAGTCAACCATCAGAGAAGCAGCGAGCTAGGGCAACAAATCACAGATCAATAGAAGAAATCGAAGCCCTAATTGGAACAAAGAGCCGAAGCCCTAACTGGAACAAAAGGGAACGAAGCCCTAATTAGAAAGAGGCCGCCATTCTTTTCTTCTCAAAAGAAAGTGAATCGGGTTAATAAAAACAAGGGGCCGGCCTTGTTTTTTAAAAAAGGGTTTAAGTTTTTTTTATTTAGGGTTCAATTAAAAAAAAAGGGGTTTTTTAGTTATTTTATTTTGAGCAAAAATCACGTATTCAAGTTGTAGTTTAATTTTTGCTCCGGAGTTATTTTTGAAGTTGTTTTTTCTTTTCGAGTCGAAGAATCTGTAAATCACCACCTAGGGATTAGGTAGTGTCAGATTGTCTATTTAGAATTAGTTCAGTGAGCAGGGAGTGCGAGTTTGCAAAGCTCTATAGGCGGGAGCAGTGTTTGCGAGTGAGCGAAACTCTATAGGCGGGAGCAGGGTGTGCGAGTCTAGTAGAGTGTTTGTGAGCGGGAGCAAAAGGGTCTGCGAGTCTAGTAGAGTGTTTGTAAGCGTGATACTGTTTAATTCTAATAGAAATCTGTGAATGCAGCAGTAGGCAGGGGTTGCCGAAGCTGGGTAAATTTTGTGTGTGATTTACTTTTCAGCATATTTATTTCTGCTATTATATTTCTGTGTTTAATTCGAGAAAATTTGCTATAACCCTATTCACCCCCCCCTCTAGGGTTAATCTAGATCCTACAAGTGGTATCAGAGCCCGGTAAATTTTTTTTATTTAACTCTAGAGTCATGAGTCTATAAAATAATGCTTTTTCTGATGGGCAATCTATTGCTAGGCCACCTATGTTTAACGGGAACGATTATGCTTATTGGAAAGTTAGGATGAGTATTTATCTTAGTTCCGTTGATTATGATGTTTGGGATATTATTGAAACTGGCTATAAACCTCCCACTATAATCGTTGGTGGTACTAAGATTCCTAAACCTAAGGATAGGTGGGATGCAAACGATAAGAAATTAAAAACGACAAATGCTAAAGCCATGAATGCTTTGATATGTGCTCTTGATAAAAACGAATTTAATAGAATTTCTCATTGTACAACGGCACAGGAAATATGGCACACTTTGGAGGTGACACACGAAGGAACTTCTCAAGTCAAGGAGTCTCGTCTAGCCCTATTCAGCAACGAATACGAAAACTTTGTGATGGACAAAGGCGAGAGCATAAAAGACATGTTTGGACGCTTTTCAACCTTGGTATACAATGCTAGAGTGCTTGGGAAGGTATTCACTGAGGTAGAGCTTGTGCGGAAGATACTACGAGTTTTACCAATGAACTTTGAGGCAAAAGTCACAGCAATCCAAGAATCGAAATATTTGAGTAAATTAAGCATGGAGGAGTTGATTGGTAACTTGATGACATACGAGCTTGAGCTAAAAGCAAAGGAAGAGCGCAACAACTCCGAACCAAAGAAGAAGACGATTGCCTTAAAGAGCAAAGAAGAAAGCGATGAAGAAGGAGAAGATCCAATTGAAGAGCTTGCAATGGCTGTCAATAATCTTAGAAAATGGTCGAAATTCAAGCCACGCAAGAAGAAAACAAATCGTAATAGGCCAAAAGATTCTGACAATTCCGATAATGAACCGACGTGCTTCAACTGCAAGAAGCCCGGACACTTCATACAAAAATGCCCACTTCTCAAAAACAACAAAGGAAAGAAAAAGACGAAAAAGGTATTTGCAGCGACTTGGGATGATGAAGAAGGAGAAGAAGCTTCGGATAGCAGCTCAGAGGAGGCTAACTTGTGTTGCATGGCAAAATCAGAATCAGAAGCAACCTCTGACGAATCTAGTGAGGCAGGTGAGTTTTCTTATAAAGAACTTGTTTTTATGTGTTCTGATCTTACTAAGGTAGTGGATACTCTTGAATCTAAAATTGAAAAACTGAAATCTGATAGGAGAGAATTTGCTCGTGAAAATTTTAGGTTAAAAACTGAACTTGAAAATATTCAAAACCTAGAATGTAAAAAATGTAAGATTTTAGATTCAGAATTATCAAAACTGAGGAATAACTTTGAAAGTCTTGAAAATGAAAACTTGAATCTTAAGGAAACCATCGACACTAGGAGAAAGGATTTTATTAATCGATGCACCTCACTTGTCACTGAAAATTCAACATTAAAAACCAAAGTCCAAAATCTTGAGAAATCTTTGAATAACTTTTCAAGAGGCGAAAAATCTTTCAAAATGTTATTTGGAAATCAAATTTTTGCTAACAATAGAAAAGGACTAGGTTATGGAAAATCACAAGATGATAGTAAAGGTAAAAGTGTTGCTCGATCTGGAATAACTGGAAATCATGTTGAAAATCATAGTCATAGGAACACAAAATTTAATCAAGTCAATTTAATGTGCACGTTTTGTAGAGAATTTGGACATAATCGAAATAATTGTTGGTATAGACCCAAACACGTGAAAACTATACCAATTTGGGTTCCAAAAGGCACAAATATAAAATCTTTGAAAGTCAAACAAATTTGGGTGCCAAAAGGAACATATATAAATAGTTTTGAGTCTCCAAAAACATATTTTTCATATTCTGCCACTAACAACAATGGACCTATAAAAACAAATAGGTCACACAAATCTTTTATCGTGTAGGTGTGGTGGCAGGCTAAGGAACAACAACAGTGTTCTCTGGATTTCGGCTGTTCCAGAAACACAACGGGCGACAAAGCAAAGTTCCTTAGCCTAGTATAAAGGTGACAGAATCACAATGGGCAATCACGAAAAATTATCGTAAAGGTAAAATAGGTAATTGTTTTTAAATGTGATTATCTGCACCATACTCTAAATTAAAATCAGCCAATATTGAGATGAACAAAAGATGATGATTTTGATGCTATGATTTTTTAAAATATTGACTAACCATCTTTAAATAGAGTTACTTGGAGTAATTATGATGGTTGACTGATTCGGACTTAATTGATATGATGTTTTGATTTGTTCTTATTTATGACATTAATTTGTGCTTAATTGATGACCAACCAGATTTTAAATTTTTGAACTAATTTATATAAATTTGTTCAGTCAAATGCTGGTTACTCATGCTACACGTAGATATATTGGTTCTGACATTTTGATCACTGCTTGTAAATTTGCACGATTTCAAATTCATGAGAAAAAGGATTTTAAGAAATTGTTT
This sequence comes from Allium cepa, assembly GCA_030765085.1. Lineage (NCBI taxonomy): Eukaryota > Viridiplantae > Streptophyta > Magnoliopsida > Asparagales > Amaryllidaceae > Allium > Allium cepa. The sequence continues at coordinate 975,967,013 of CM060935.1, forward strand.
TTGAAATAATTATGATGTTGATTGACTGTTGATTACTCATGAAAATAATTGTTTATCTTCTGGTTTCTGAAATTAACATCATGATATTTGTTTGAGTGTTAACACGGCTTAAATTCAAAATTCAAAAGAATGATGTTTTGAAATTTTTGGTGCACATCTCATGGTTTGATTCAACAAGTGAATATTGAGTGAAATTTAAATTCAGATGCGGATTACACTGGCAATATAGTTGATAGAAAAATTATTAGTGTAACGTGATTAATTTTTGAAACATTCAGTTGCTGCATCGTTTTTTTTCAAAGAAAATATCTGCATATTTTTCACTTGAAATAATTTTCAAATAGCAGAAAATTTTCTTATAAAACTCCCCTCAAGAAAATCATGTTTGACCATATTTACAGCTTAATCATTTTTGAAAAATTGATTTTATAATTTTTAATTTGATTTTAAATGACAAATTTGACTAATCTGACTCCCTTTGATTATCGAAAAGATAAATAGTGATTGAAAAAGAGATGAGTGTTGATATTTATCATATATTATAACTCGAGAAAGTATAATTAGAAAATTTCTTTAGAATTTCATAACAAGAGTTATAAAAACTTTTTGTTGGGTAATAATTCCATGACCATTTCTATTTCTATCATCTTTCTATCGAACATCACTCATCAAGATCATATTTAGTATGTAAATTTGTGGTAGTTTACAAAGGAAATCATTTGTTCTTCAATATCTTTAAATCGGTGAAGGAAATTATTTGTGCTTCAATTTATTATATTCAGCAATTAAAAATAAATATCCAAAGTATTCACTCTCATTTAAAAGTCCTCACGATTATGCATGGGTGAATTACTTGGATTTTTGATTATGTGCTTCCATGCTCATTTAAAAGTCCTCACGGTTATGCATGTATGGAACGCATATTAAAAATAATTGATTTAATAGACAAGTTGATTCTAATCCCATTTAAAAGTCCTCACGGTCATGCGTGGTTAGAAGATACTTGATTTCATTTTTTAAATTAAATTGGAATACTACTAATCTCATTTAAAAGTCCTAACGGTTATGCATGGTTAGTAGATATTCAAATTTCCAGAAATAAATATACCACAAATAGACATATCTATATGAATTTTTGATGATTCTATCTCCATCACTTCTGAAAGTGGAATATGCGCTTGACAAGGGTAATTATGATTTTTGTTTGAGTTTTATTGAAATTTGATATTTATATTTAATTGAGTTAAATGTTTGATTCATGTCTATCACTTCATCCCTATTTTTATAACACTGTTATTCTTTTGCTGATAACAAAAGGGGGAGAGAAAAGTTAAGATTTTGTCAAATAGAATCAAGCAAAGGTCAAATAACCTTCAATTTGCATATAGGCTCATTTACATATTTTTATTTGTATGCATATATGTAGGGGGAGCCATATATGTAGGGGGGTATCACATAAAAAGGAAGCATTCAAATAGGGGGAGCAAATGAAATTATCAAATACATTTAATATATTCAAAATCTTAAATATATGTTTGTTATCATCAAAAGGGGGAGATTGTTGAATATGCGCTTTGCGCTATATGATTTTTGTTTGATGATAATAAACATATATACATTCATATAAATGTATTTGGTAATGTACTATTTTGTTTTTCATAGTTTAAATAAATATTTGTTGAATAAAATTAAATTACACAGAATTCGAATTTGAATTCAAACAGAACAAGTTAAACAGATTTTGAATTCAAACAGAAATTTTATTCAAACAAATATTTTGAATAGTATGTATTTGGTTAGATAAATATCTGTTGAATAAAATTAAATTACACAGAATTCGAATTTGAATTCAAACAGAACAAGTTAAACAGATTTTGAATTCAAACAGAAATTTTTATTCAAACAAATATTTATTACAATTTTAAATAGTACAATTTCATGCTCTCACTATACATATACATTTTTGATTACAATTCACATTTCACATTTACAATTCACCTCACTACATATCACTCACACTCGTATTTATCTTCAACTTCATTCCAGTTTGAATCCAGCATCTGAGAAATCTGCAAAAATATTCACTAACGCAGTAAAATTGAAAAAGAAATATTTTTGCAATATAAAATAAAATACGATTTTTGAAAATATGGTTTGCCTCAGTTATTTGGGTTGTTCGTCATCATTTTTGACTGTGCAATATCTGTGCATATCAGTATTTTTATCAGGGACATGTAACCATAAGTGGCTGCAATACACACGTGTACATTCATACACGTGTGCACTGCCTCGCCAACTCGTGTGCGCAGCCAAAAATAGCAAGCGTGCAAGCACAACATGAAAGGAATCGAGACAGTAAGGCAATGCGCAAAATCAAGACAGCATCAAACAGCAACAGTGAAGACTGCATAAGTGCTACAAGCCAAATCATCACAATGAACACCACTGACCAGTGAATACAACGTCAAGTTCAGATCAAACAACTCAAGACTCAAATTTCAAGGCTGCAGCGAAGCATGTACATGAGTGGAGTGGACTACAACTCGAAAATGCACACAAGTGAAACCAGGAAAATCATGACAACAAGTATGGTGAAGCACTGAACTCAAATAAACAACTAGCACAAGAACCAGAAAAACCAAAACAGTGCACCAAAGCAAACTACAAGATGTAGAGCAACAATGCACAGTGACAATTTGGAGTATTATATGCAAAACAACTTGTAGATCAAACATAATGGACTACATGCACTGACCAAAGAGCCACAATAATGAAGATAGCGTAGTGAAGTGAAACCAGACCACAAAGTCATGCCATGCACAGGTCAGGGCAGTGGACAGTACAAGCCAGCAAATGCAACAAACTCAAATGTCCAGTTATAACCACAAAACCATCAACACTGCAACTCAAATGTACAGGCCAGTGAACATAGAAGAGAATGACTCGAAGCAGTTGTGAACAAATGTGCAAATGCTCAAGACCATCAGTACACAGTGATGACAATATACAGATGAAAAAATAATAATTGACCAACTGCAACAATGCAAACAATAGACACAAAAGAATATGGACTGCAACAAACATGAAAATGAACCAAAGTAGTACAGCAGCTCCATGACCAAGTGATACAACAGATACTACCAGTGAAACACAAATGAACGAACATGCAGGTGAACAGAAGTCTTTGAATCAAAACATAATCAAGTCCAGTTACTAATTGCAGACTCCAAGAATATATACATGAACAAGTGTAGCATCTGTTACAGTGAAAAGCCTAAGTCAAGATGGAGTTACAACAATGCATCAGTGAGGAACACAACAACAATGAATACTGCAACATGACAAAATGTCAAAACTGCATCAATTACAAATGCAATGCAAAATGGAGTGAATGCAACATGGTAAACATCAAAGTGCAACAGAATGGATACAGCAGTACCAAGTGATAGTGAAGATGGCCAGAGATGAAGACAGGGGCAAACACAAGATGGGCCGAAGCAGTGAAGTCAGAATTTTCGAAAAAAAAAAGCATACCCAAAATCAAGTCGAAGTCAAACATTATTCAGCATCAAGCCAAAGCCGTGATCTAAATTTCAATGTGTGACAAAGTCAAATATCACAAATCACGAAATCAATTCAAAGCCGTGTGAATCAAGCTACTAGAAATACGAAATTGACAAAGTCAGATTAATCCTCAGCATCAAAGTGTAATCGAACGGCAAAGCAAGAATTTTTGAAGCAATCAGTCGAACGCAAAAATAGGAAATCAAATCCTATTAAAACCCTAATCATCATCGGCATTTTTTATCATCGAGTTCAAGTATCAATTTAGAAAAGCAAAAAAAAAGAGACAGTACATACCGAATTCACAAGCATCGAACTCGATCGAGCAACTGCAAACAATCAAAGTCAACCATCAGAGAAGCAGCGAGCTAGGGCAACAAATCACAGATCAATAGAAGAAATCGAAGCCCTAATTGGAACAAAGAGCCGAAGCCCTAACTGGAACAAAAGGGAACGAAGCCCTAATTAGAAAGAGGCCGCCATTCTTTTCTTCTCAAAAGAAAGTGAATCTGGTTAATAAAAACAAGGGGCCGGCCTTGTTTTTTAAAAAAGGGTTTAAGTTTTTTTTATTTAGGGTTCAATTAAAAAAAGGGGTTTTTTAGTTATTTTATTTTGAGCAAAAATCACGTATTCAAGTTGTAGTTTAATTTTTTCTCCGGAGTTATTTTTGAAGTTGTTTTTTCTTTTCGAGTCGAAGAATCTGTAAATCACCACCTAGGGATTAGGTAGTGTCAGATTGTCTATTTAGAATTAGTTTAGTGAGCAGGGAGTGCGAGTTTGCAAAGCTCTATAGGCGGGAGCAGTGTTTGTGAGTGAGCGAAACTCTATAGGCGGGAGCAGGGTGTGCGAGTCTAGTAGAGTGTTTGTGAGCGGGAGCAAAAGGGTCTGCGAGTCTAGTAGAGTGTTTGTAAGCGTGATACTGTTTAATTCTAATAGAAATCTGTGAATGCAGCAGTAGGCAGGGGTTGCCGAAGCTGGGTAAATTTTGTGTGTGATTTACTTTTCAGCATATTTATTTCTGCTATTATATTTCTGTGTTTAATTCGAGAAAATTTGCTATAACCCTATTCACCCCCCCCCCTCTAGGGTTAATCTAGATCCTACACAAATTTATATAATTCCGTATATTCTTTACCCTGCATGAGAGTTTCCCTTGTTAGTATGTCTTATACAAAGCAATAATTTGGGTAGAATTCAAAGTAAACACTATTATCTATGGCAAACTGAGATACATGCATTAAATTCTTTTTAATAAATGGGACTCTCAATAAATTATTGAGATAAAGTTGCCTTATACCTCTTAGGCTTGCATTCCAAGTATGAGCGATGTGAATGGGTTTACCATTATCTATGTATAATAATTGTGCACCTTTGTACTCCACATTGCCAAGAGTCAAGTTGCTCAAGTTGCATGGTTGGTAGCTCCTGAGTCAGGATACCAACTGCCATCATGTATATCCTCGATCTTGGCTCTGTCATCATTTGTATTTTCAGCCTTGATTTCTGGTTGTGTGTTAACCAAGTTTGCACTGGGATTTTGAGTTTTTGTACTGTTATTGCTTTGTTGAGATGGATGAAATTAGCATCAAATCTAAAGTAACATCTATTTGTCGTGTGCCCATATTTTCACATATCTGGCATCTTAGTTTGTTGTTATAACTCTGCCTGTCTCATCTGCCTTTGGACATGTTGGATTGACCACTCCTTTGATTACTGTTAAGCTAATTTATGTTTCCATTGCTTCTTTCTTAATTTCTGTTTCTGCTGTTTGCAATGTAATTGATAGAATATTCTGAGTTGGTTGACTTCTTTTGCTCTAACTTGCCTTCATGAAAAAGAAGAATAGAGTGTACGTATTGTAGTGATGGTAACACTTCATTAGAAGATATTGCTGCCACTACTGACTCATACTCCTCATCAAGACCATTTAATACAGATAAAACTTGCTCAGTATCAGAGACTTTGTGTCCAGCAGAGGCAAGTTGATCACATATTGTTTTAGCCTTTGATAGATATTCCCTCATACTAAAGTTGTCTTTCTTTAAATGATGCAACTGCCTCTTATACTGCATGATTTTTACAGCAGATTGAGTGCTAAAAACTTGCTCAATAGTATGCCATATCTCATGTTTTGTTTTACATCCAACAAGTTGTGGTAACAAACTGGCATTGATAGATGATAACAGCCATGAACTGATCATACTGTTTTGTCTCTAATGTACTATATAATCTTTGTTACTTACAAGCTTTCCATCTTGATCTGCAGTGAACTTGGGTGGGATACTTAAAGTGCCAAGAACATAATCCTCAATCCCATATCCTCTAATTGTAGTCTCCATTTGAAATTTCCACAACAAGTAATTTGATTCTTCCAATTGAATGTTGAAGGCTTGACTTTGTGGTTTAATGATGGAATTCATGAGTTCTTGGGTGATGTTGCATTGGGTTTGAGCAGTTCTTGGGTTGGTGTAGAAGTTGAGGATGTAGCAATGTCCTCTTCGGTTATGATGATCAGATTAAATCAAGAAACAAGAACAGAGGAAACGAAAAGAGATAGAGGTGAAAATGATGAGAGAGCTTCTCTGATTCACCTTTCAGGCTGATACAGAACAGGTAAATTTGACAATCAATGAACTTCTTTGATGATTGCTGATGCAGCCAGTTGGATGGTGAATGATGAGTACTGACACCTTCTGACTTGGTACAACACAGTGATCAAATGATAAGAACAGTGATGGATTTCTTGAGGATGATCTCTGGTCTGATGAGAACAGATCGTGCAGCCTGTTCTCAGATGATGAGATAGACTCTGATGAGGGTATGAAAAGGCACAACGCTGTTAAACGAATCTTGGCTCTGATACCATGAAAGATTTTGAGATGAATTGATAATGAATATTGAGAAAATTATAAACTTATCTTTACTGATGATGTTATTTGATACAACTTTATACAGTTTTACTTCTGTTTATATAATAACAGAGGTTTTGATATTGGGCTCCGGGTTGGTCCAAACATATACCTGCATTTGATACTTAGTAAAATAACATGAGAGCCTTATGTTATACCTCATTCTCTCATGCTGAAGTTCTGATGAAATTTAGTATTGCTAACATTGTGTTGCAAAGAAGTGAAAAGGAACATGTTTTCATAAAATGATTTAAGATGCAACTGAAACATTATCCAAGAAGAAAACTAACTTCACGTGCCGAAGGCCACATCAGATTTTGCTCTCGAAGTTAAAGCTAAATGCCTCAGACTTGCCAATTGGCAGGTAGGCTTCCAAAAGAAAATCAAACCGAATCCAGAAGCAGAAAAGGAAAATTACATAGTCTGGCCTTTGCCAATTGAACTATCCATTCAATATGTACTGAATCCTTCTCCTTGCTCCATCTACAAAAACACAATTAAGGTATCGTAAAAACTTTGATCCAAATTTAAAAAGCGGTAATAGGCTGATAACCGACGTGCTAGAAAGGGAGTAAAATTTAAGTTGAATCGTAATGTCATGCATATTATACCAAAATATATGCAGAAATATATAGGATCTACACCAATGCACCACAGAAATATGGCATATACAAAAATGTATTTTGCTTTCTTTCAATTAATTCAAAACTGAAAAACGAAACATTCAAAAGTTGAGATGTAACCATCTATAGTTTACAGTATTCTGGAGTTTGCTTAACAGATCTGTACAATGTAACTAATAAGTAATAAATCCCATTAAACTTTTACTTTAGATCACACACAATATGAAGTACGAACATTTTATTGACAGACAACTTGGATTTGTTCAAGTCCTGGATTCAACTTTTCAGTTAAAAACTAAGAAGTCTATGATTTGCTCTAATAATGCATTAGTAATTCAGATAAAAATAAGTACTTCTGATCTCAAACATCTAATGTAGATGCCCAAAGGAAAATCTTAGCATATCAGCTCTGGTTTAAGAACATTTATTAGAATGTCAACTAAAGAATTTTGCGAAACTTGAGAGAATAATGATAATTCAAAGCTTATGCATCATTGAGAACAAAGACCATGTCCCTACGATTTCTCATCAGTTGATCAATAATTTTACGTTCACCTACAGGAACTATATCTACTAACATGAAATTCTTACCAATTTGTTAATTATCTAATTGTAGAAAAAGAGATGTCGTATATTAGTCAACCATAAATATATTATACTTACACTTTATCCATTAACTAAAGATTGAACATCACAGACCAGTTAAGATTTATATCCAATATACAAGATATGGAGAACATATTCCTTGTGAGAAGAGCAAGTTACAGGTCTAGAAAGAAGATTGTGGACGTGCCAAGTTGATGTATATCTATCGAGTTGAATAAATTCACATGATATATAAGGAGCAGACCTAGCCAAATACAAGCAAAACGATCAACACATAGAACAAATTGAATGGAAGAGAGGTCTTACATGATGATAAGAGCTTATCTTTGTTAAGCCAAGGATGACTTGCTTCCTGCTCTTCTGTGAAATCTTTAATGTTAAGGTATCTCAGTGGTTTAATATAGGAAGTCATTCTTGGCCTCTCTAAGTGGCTCTTGTTCTTCATGCTAGGCCTCCATATCTTCCTTAGTTTCACAGCACTTCATAAAGGTATGCATTAGACTTGGACAGCAAAATAATAGTTAAATTCATTCATTGTAGCGTATATCAGTAAATCTTTGTGCACAAGATCATATTGGTATCTTAAAACAACTTTGTTAGCAATGCGTATCCAACTTATAATGCATAATCATCACAATACAAAATTCTTATACTTCCTAATTTTGTAACAAGCAGCTATTTCCATTTTCCATTCAGCCAAAACTTATATGTTAGGAAAGACCAAACTTCGCAATTTTCCAGGATCATTTACCTGTTACAAGGAAAGCGAAAGCTGTTCCTACCACACTTATTTCTCAATTCTATGAGGTAGAAGTACCCCAATATTTCTCTAAGCTATGATTGAAGGTTTCTAGACTCTTCCTCTTGGCCATTCAAAGAGGAGTTTTATGCTCATTCTATTCCATCACCAAAGAGAGGTAAAAACTTCTTGTTCCAAGCATGGAGTTAGTTTATTTTACTTCATGTTGTGAGTGCAGTGTCGTGTAGGAGTGGAGAGTGTTTCGTTTGAGTTGTATTTTTTGTTGTTTGTTCTATTGTAATCTTTTATAACTGATAGCACAGATGATTGCTCTTTTGACATAAATAATTCATCAAATGCGTTAAATCATGTACATTCTTTTGATTGCTTGTTTATTTTGCACTCCATTTTTGTTATATTGTTTTATTAAAATATTATTTCTAGTCCTGCTATTTCTACGAAAAGAAAGTTAAGCTCAAGTTAAGGAGTTCCTGATAAGAGTATGTTAATTAGGAAAGAACAACTGGTGCAATTATCAAATTCTAAGCAAATGAACTTTCAATTATCAATGGATGACCAAGTGGCTAAATCATAAAGTGAACATAAGAACCATTGAGTTCAAGTGGTATGTTAACCCTTTGGTTTGTGTTAAGGAGTTCACAAGCAAAGATTAATTTTCTGACCGATTTGGATGTGAATGTCAAATACCCAGTCAAATGCCTACTCTAAGTTGACCATGGATAGAATTGATGCAAGCTTAAAAGTAGGAATGTCAAGTGGACCATAGCAAATGAGTTGTCTCTGATCCTATTCTAAATACATTTTCCCTTGTAATTATAAACTCATGAAAAATGTAGATTCTTGTTCACAATCAATTTGTTGATGTCACTAGTTGGAAATTACAATGACTGTTGTTAGAGGTCAACTTTATGATATATGAAGCATAACATACCCTTAAGTTGCAAGCTAAAAGTAAGCATTGCCATTACCAAATAAGAAGCAACACAAAAAAAAGAAATCTTGATGATGCAAAGCCAAGACTTCCCACTTGATCTTCTTTTAAGTCCTCACTTTTACAAAATTGCTGTAAATTGAGAGCAATTATGGATCAAAATAGGCAGGCATCCTTGGCTTCTCTAAGTCCCGTCTGCCTCATGCAGGCATGCATCTTTTCTAAATCTATGAAATAGATCAATTGCTTTACGAGTGATATAACATCTTATATTCCATAAAATTATTACACACGTGCGCAGGAGAGGGATTAAGATCCTCTCCTTATAAATACACATCTGATCTCCATCAGTCTTTTTGTGCAAAAAAAAAATTCTGGTTTGAAGTGAATTTTATTATGTTAGGTTCATTATCGAGTTCAACTATGCAAAATTTGGAATCATTTCGAAACTTTTAACCCAATCAAAATAGCAAAACCATTATGATAAGTGTGTGTGTGATACACTGTGAACGATGTTATCCATATTCGGGGCATACATTAAACTAGTAACAGTTGCTTCAAATGTTGCTTCTTAATAGGCTCAAAATTTTCCAATCTAAAATTAAAATGTTTGCCAATGGTACTTCATCTCTAGCATAGTGGATATTAAAATAACTCAACGCATTTTTCCTTCTCTTTTTGGAACTGAAATGAAATTTGTATTAATGTGATTAAATCTGAACTCACCGAATGTTATCTTTTCTTTTTGGAACTGAATGTCATTTCTATTAATGTGGTTAAATCTGATTTTTGAACATCCATAATTTCAAACGCATACGTTTGCAGCGCTCATTGTTGTCGAAAATCTTGAACTCCTACGATTTAAATCTCGCTTCAAATCGAATCTTTATTTTAACGATTCGATTTACATTCCTATTCAAACTTGGTTAAAACCACAATAGAGAAAATTCATTCAATATATATTAATGGATTCAATATACTTATTTTGGTCTACAATTTCAATCCTAAGATTTTTAAACAAAATAAAAATGGAACTAAAGAAGAAGAAGAAATTGAGTTTTAGGTTTAGATGTACAAGTGCAAACATCAAAATCAATTTTAAAGTGTATACAAACCTTAAAATATGGATCTTTTAAATCTACCATCTACGATTTAAATCCCATTTTGATTTAAAATTTAAATTTTACAATTTGAATCTCATCTTGATAACCTTGGCGCTCAGCATATTAGTGTTTGGGATGCAACACTTTTGCTTTCGTACTTCGGACAACAATGACATCAAGGACTTTTCAGATGGTCTTATTGTTGTATATTCACTCTACGATAATATTAGACCTTGTCAGCTTTTTTAGCAAGATATCAGACTTATTTGCGTACCGTGACCTTATTGAACCGGAGATGGACACTTGATTCGAAGACATGAAAGATACTTTATTTGTTCATGAGACATTTCTTGCACCATCAAGAGAGTCTTCTTTATGTGAGGCGGACATAATATACCAATTGCCATATTATTTTTCCTTATTGAAAGGATGGTAGAGAAGTTTGTGTCAGCGTCACTATATTATCACTTTTTGTATGCTTTCTACTAGGACAAATGTTGGTGAAGTAACTCAGAAGATGGAGGTTCACAAAAGAGTGCATTAGAAAATCTTTGTAGACAACATAATCTTATATTTCTTCCTTTTATTAGTTAAGGGTCTTCTGAGTTTGTACAAAGATGTTTCTAAGCCGTTTATTTTTTGACTTGTTGTCAATCGACATGCAAGAGTTAGAGCCTCGTTGAGCCCTTTCCAAAAAAGAAAAAAAAAATCATCAGAAACTTTTGTTCGCTTATCATTGCACCATGACTGATGAATTTCTTATAAAAGAGGATTCTTCATGAGCTTAGATGTAGTATTAGTGTACATTAAGTTGTTATAAATAAAAAGGAATAATATACTGAGCATGGAAGATTGTTGTAATATTTGATTCATGTTTCCATGAATCAGTGTTATGGTTATTTTACATTTTTCTATATGAAATTAAAATTAAAATTTACATTCAAAGACTGAGAGTGGATACTTCTTCGTCTATACTTGTAAAATAAAATTACATACGGGTATTTGAAAATTGACAAATATACAAACTTGCAGGTTCTCAAGCAAAAAAAAAAAGTCAAATTTTTATGTGTTGCAGCACAATGATAGGAAAAGCAACAACTTTGGTTAATTTTCAGCTCCTTTTGATAGTGAACTCAACATATGGAAAGTATTATATCAGAAAATGGTAAGATAAAGTATGAGAAGTTAAAATACTGGACTTTTGATAAAATTTAATATTGCTAACATTGAGTTGCAAAGAAGGAAAAAGGAAACATGTTTCACAAGCTGACTAAAGATGTAACTGAAACACGCATCCAAATAGGAAACCAACTTCATGTGCCGAAGGCCACACCATATGTTTATTCTCAAAGCTTAAATTGCATACCTTAAATTTGTGAACAGGTAGGCTTCAAACGAAATTTTAAACTGAGTTCAGAAGCACACTATAAAAAATAAAATAAAAATATGGCCTGGTCCTTGCATACTAAAGGTATATTTTCTTGAACTATCCATTCAATAAGTGTACTGAACCCTTCTCTTTACTCCATTTACATGAAGAACACAAAAGTACGGTATCAAAAAAAGTAAATTCATTTTTTCAAATTTTCATAGGATGACAGGTGACGTGCCAGAAAGTGAAAGTAAAATTTGCGTCAAACAATTATGATACATAGTGATGTGTAGAAATATACCGAATTTACGTCAATGCAACATAGAAGAGTAGCATACAGAAAATTTTTCTTTCATTAAATCATTCAAAACTGCAAAAGGATAATACTCAAAAATTGAGATAATATGGTCTATAATTTAGGCTTTACCGTATTCTGAAGCTTGCTAGACAAGAGATCTGTACAATATAACTAATAAGTAATAAATCAAATACTAAATTTTACTTTTAATACCACACTCTCTTCAAATTTTGTAATATAAAGAAAATTTTACTGACAAACAGCTTGGATGCATTCGACTGTTGGATTCTAACTTTTTAACTAAAAACCTAAGCTCCCTATGATTTTCTCTGATACCAGTTAGTTATTTGGAGGAAAAAACGCATTTACTTTAGATGCCCAAAAGAAATCTTAGCATGTCCGATTTGGTTTAAGAATGTTTATTAGAATGTCAACTAAAGAATTTTGAGAAATTTAAGAGAGAATAAGGACATGTAAAGCTTATGGATTATTAAGAACAAAGACCATGTCCCTACCATCTCTCATCAGTTGATGTTCAAATGAACAGAAAATATGGGAATTCACATGAACACCATTCATATTTCTTGATGATCTAATCAGCATAAAATAAATGGTCAAAAATTGTAGAGTTGCCTACAGAAGACTGAAACTATTCACTCGACATTATATCTACTAACGTGAGAGCCTTACAAATTTGTTAATGGTCTAGTTGTGGCAAAAGAGATGTCATATATTAGTCAACCATACATCGATTCTTCTAAAACTTTGTCCATTAAGAAAAGATTGAAACATAAGAAGCCACTTAGGATTTATATCCAATGTACAAGATAAGGAGAACATATTCCTTGTGACAAGACTAAGGTGCAGCTCTAAAAAGAAGATTGTGGATGTGCCAAGTTGGCATGTATCTCTATCCAATTGAATGAATTCACATGATATAAAAGGAGCAGACCTAGCCAAATACAAGCAATAAGATCAATACATAGAAAGCACTAAATGGAAGAGATGTCTTACATGATGATAAGAGCTTATCTTTGTTAAGCCAAGGATGACTTGCCTCCAGATCTTCTTGGAAATCTTTAACGTTGAGATATCTTAGTGCTTTAATATAGGGAGTCATCCTTGGCCTCTCTAAGTGGGTCTTGTTCCTCATGCTAGGCCTCCTTATCTTCCCTCAATCCGCAGCATTTTATAAAGGTATGAGTTCTACTTTGAGAGGGAAAAAAAAGGTTTTGCATTTACTATTAAAAAACCTCAATAGTCATCTGTATCCAACTTATACTGCCTAAACCAACATAGTGTTGAGGAACTTTGATTGCAAAAGTTGTATGAAAAACAAAGTTTTAACAATATCCTGGATGAAATGACTTATAGTTTATTAAACAAGCTTGGCTTATAAAGCCTTACAATCCTAACAAACATGTTGAAAACAAGTTCACATTTAGCAATAAATATGCTAACGTGTTTAGAACAAATCAACAACCGATAGCCATAAAAACTAGGAATTATTCATGTTGAAAAACAAGACTAAAGTACATCCAAAATTCAAGCAACTAACACATCTTCAATCCCTCCCCTAAACTAACTGTTCCCAACAATTAGTTTAACTCTGCTGCCTTGCATACCCCCAACTGTTCTTTGAGTTTCTGGAACACATCCAATTTTAGTGGCTTGGTCATCAAGTCTGCAATTTGATCCTGCGTTCCACAATGCATAAGTTCAATTTTTCCGTCCTTTGTGAGCTATCTCAAGAAGTGGAAACGCACAATAATGTGTTTACTCCTCCCATGCATGACTGGATTCTTCGACGGTTTGATTGTTGAGCTGTTATCACACATGATGATGGTGCACTCCTTTTGAACACGTCCCAGCTGCTGCCACAAACTTTGCTTTCGTGGTTCATAATGTAACAATGGGCTGCTTCTTTGATAACCAAGACACTGCACCAGAACTTAACAAAAACACATAATCATAAGTGCTTTTTTGATCTTCTACATCACCAGCATGATTCCATAATCAAATGTTCCCTTTAAGCGCCTTAATATTCGTTTGGCGGCTTGTAAATGAATTTCTGTAGGTTTAGCCATATACCTGCTGATTAAGCTCACACTATACATCATGTCCGGACGAGTTGTAATATACATGAGACTTTCAACTACTTGCTTGTAGTATGACTCATTAACTAAAACTCCATGCTCGACTTTGTTCAGCTCACAACTTGGTATAACTGGATTGTTTACTGCCTTGCTTTCAAGCATATCAAAAGGCTTCAGGACCTTTATTGCATATTTCCTGTAACAACCCACATATTTATCGAGTTTGTATTTAAATATTTTATTTAAATATTAACTCGTTAATCGGATTTTGGTCCGAAAAGCTACTTTTTGCAAACGGTCAAATTAGGACTCGAGACCACTTCCATTGAGTTCGAAATGTCGTTTACAACTTTTTAAGTATAAATATCGATAGGTTTGGAGTTAGTGAAATTTCACTAACTTTTCCCGCTTTGGACTTTGGGTTAGTTTAGCCTATTAAGCCCAAGTTCCAACCCTCTTCTCCTCACTCTTCATAAATTTCCTAACTAATCAAGCTTTGGCATTAATGGTGGAGGGAATGGGAAATTAAAACTCCAAGCACAAATTCAATTACAAATCCAACATTCAACTCCAAATTCAAGTAGAAGATATTGGATTCAAGCTTTGGATTGCTTCTCCTTGCTTTCAAGCTTCATCTTCATAAACTTTAGTGCAAATGTGAGATTTTTATCTCACAATTCTAGCCTATAATTATATTGGACTGTTGGGAATGATTCCCTATCATTTTTGCATGCATGTTAGCATTTGGTTTGGATTGGATTGGCAAAAAACTCCAATTTTTAGCGTTTTGTTGAATTTTCTGCACTTGAGTCGTTCTGGCCATTTTTAGGTCGTTCGGAGTTAAGTCGTTCGTCCATGAGTCGCTGAGTCGTTGGAGCCTTGAGTCGCTGAGTCGTTGGACCCTTGAGTCGCTGAGTCGTTGGACCCTTGAGTCGCTGAGTCGTTGGACCCCTTATCTGAAAAACATTGAGCTGGTTTCCTTGGATTTTATTCACATCTCCGTATGCGATTTTTGTGACTGATTGTTTCTACAATTGCTTCTGTGTTTTGTCACTTTATAATATAAAGGTTTCAATACTAGTAGTAAATATCAAAACTCTTTTAACAAACAATTTCAACTCTATTTTTAATAACAAAGCTCTTTTCTTAAACCGTTTTCCAATCTATTAGTATATACAAACCTTTACCTCACTCGGATGAGAAATCTAATTAAACGACTTAGTAAAACAAGTGGTATGAAACGCTTGCGTTCACTTCGTCGGTTAATTCTTGGACTTGTTCGATTGAACCTCTTGTGACAATTTTATTAGTGAAGATTTACAGTTTGTTCGTAAATATTTAAGTTAAGCAAGTGGTTATGGGACATGAAGCTAAACTTCTATATTTACTAGCTTAGTGTAATTGACACTTCTCGTTGATCTTGATGATCGCTTTATGAATTAGACTAGCAATTGCGCGATGTCTCTTTCATTGCAAGGTTAGACTAGACACCACTTGTGTGATTCCATTCACACATACCTTTCTGCTTTTTGGTTAGTCTTGACCTCATTCTGTGTGATTCCACTCACACATGTGGGGTAGCTCCCCATGGTCTTCGGACCGTCATGTGATAGGCCTCTTTCCCTTTTTATGATTTCTGGATTTCTCGTATTGATTTCTGGAATTTATGTCATTGACTTGTTATGAGTACAAGTTTAGGGTATGATGCCCTCTTCGAATCTTTGAGAAGATTCTTGTGATATTGATTATCTCTTATTGATTGATCTTCTGTTGATCATTATTTACATACTTATAGTGGTATGTCGTTATGGATGTTTATGTTTATGCCATATCTTTTATGTTATATCATGTCATCTGATATTTATAGCTAGACTGATCCGTTTATTATTTTCTTAAATAATACTCGGATCAGACCGAGATGTTACAGGTGCTTCTGCTTGACTTCTTCCCAGGGATTCATCACTCTGACTTTTGGCTAACCGTTTAGATTAGCAGTTTTTGTTGTATACACTTGAGATATAGACTCATAGTTGTATTCTTTTGTATAGCACGTGTTGCTATTCTTTTGTATTATCGTGGATCTTACTGACCACTACTCTGATGTACACTTTCATGTGTTAATTATATATTCATATCTTCTTCCGCCTTTGTGATATGGATATCTGTGACTGATTTGTGATATGATTATTTCTATGTTTGTTTCCGAAGATTATTTATAGCCACCGTGTGATAAGCAATTACATGGATGGTCGCTCCTCAACAGCCTTATTCTCCGTGCTAGTTGACAGCACTACTCCGGAGTGTTCTTGGCTAGCGTGGGTATAGAGGTGGGGCGTCACATTTCCTTTGGCAAATGAAGATGCCATCAGACTGTTGTAACACTTCAATGCCAAGGAAGAACTTCATTTTCCCCAGATCAGTCATTTCAAAAGTACTCATCATTGAATACTTGAAGCTGCTCAACATATCTTCATCATCACCTGTTTAGATTAGATCATCGACATAAACACTTACAATAAGTAATTTACCTTCTTTGCTTCTTTTGGTGAATAGTGTTTGCTCATTTGGACATCTCTCGAATCCTTCATGAACAAAGTATGCTTCAATCCGACCAAACCAGGCTTGTGGAGCTTGCTTTAAGCCATATAGAGCCTTGTGTAGCTTGTAAACTTTGTCCTCACTTTCCTTCACCTCATAGCCTCTC
Source organism: Allium cepa (assembly GCA_030765085.1). Lineage (NCBI taxonomy): Eukaryota > Viridiplantae > Streptophyta > Magnoliopsida > Asparagales > Amaryllidaceae > Allium > Allium cepa. The sequence continues at coordinate 975,983,979 of CM060935.1, forward strand.
GGTTGCTCAACATACACATTCTCGCTGAGTTCACCAGGAAGGAAGGCTGATTTCACATCTAACTGATATATCTTCCAATTTCTCTGAGCTGCAAGGACCACAATCATTCTTATTATTTCCATTCTTGTCACCAGTGTGAAAACCTCCGAGTAATCCACTCCATGCTTCTGTGTGTATCCCTTTGCCACCAAACGCGCTTTGTATTTTTCAATTTCTCCAAGTTCATTGTGCTTCGTTTTGTACACCCACTTCACCCCAATTCTTTTAGGTGAATATTAGATACGCATCCCTAAAAGCAAATTTAATTCATCAAAACTCCTCCCGCAAGAAAATATAATTTGCAGGTCCCTATTTTTCGTTTCGGCTATTGTTTTTCCTAAAATACCCCTCCGCTTCTTACACGATTGATTCTAATAACGAGCTTATCTTTCTTGATTTCATCTTTTTCTTTGTTGGCGAGCTCATCTTTCTTGATTTCATCTTCTTCTTCAATGGCGAGCTCACCTTTTTCGATTTTAATGGAAAACTGCAATTATTTGAAGACGAGTCAATATGTTTTACAAAATATGAATTGTTTTTGATTTTTTAGAGATTTGTTGTATCAATGTTTAAATTCAATAATGATAAAGATAAATGATTGCAATTTAATGTTTAAAGTTTTTACGCAAATATTCATACTATGTACATAAATACTGCAAATATTACAATATTTGCAGTTTTTTCTACAATTATTCTCAATATTTGCAAAAAAATAAGTAGATATTGAGAATACTTGTATAAAGTACTACAAATATAGTCAATATTTGCAGCAAAACATCTAATTTTACAGATAAAAATGCAAGAGTTTTTTAGGAAATATTTACTCCTTTTATGCAAAGATTCAGAATTCTTGCAGTTATTGCTGCAATTTTTCATAATAATTGCAGAAAGCTCTGCAAATATTAAATTTTTTTGCTTATATTACTGCAAATATGATCAATATTTGTAGTCAAAAATGTAATAATATATGTTGGAGCTGCAATAGTTTTTTGAATTGAAATAATTGCGGACATACATTTAAAAATATATATGACTTTAAGTGAATAATTGTTAATAAGTGAGCAATTATTCAGCATAATTGCATATATACATGCAATTATTCAGAATAGTTGCTTACATCTATGCAATTATTATGAATAACTGTAAAGAAAGATGTATATTATATTCTTTATTAATATAAAATGATTTTTATATTATTTACAGTTATAAATGTCTTTTTTGAATTGAAATGATTTTAGTTGAATAATTGCCGATATGTAAGGATTGTTCAAAATAATTGCAGACATACATGTCATTATTCATAATTGTTGCATATATCTATGCAATTATGAATAATTGCAAAGAAAGATGAATATAAATGATTTTAACTAAATAATTGCTAATAAGTAAGCAATTATTCTGAATAACTACTAACATGTTGAAATGAATTTATTTGAATAATTGCTGACAAGTAAGCAATTATTCAGCATAAAGCTTTTTTGTTATTTACAGTTATAACTATCTTTTTTGGATTAAAATGATTTTATACAAATAATTGCCGATAAGAATGCAATTATTCAGAATAATTACAGAAATACATGCAATAAATCATAATAATTGCATATATGTCCGCAATTATTCTGAATTGCAAAGAAAGATGAATTTAATCCTCATAAGTTCTAAGAAAAAAATCTTGCAATGTTTATTTTTGGTTTATCATATCTTCTACTGTATATATATAAATAATAGTTGCATTATTTTAAGCAATTATTCACTATAATTACAGCAAAATCTGCAAGTATTGTGAATAATTGCAGATTTTTCTGCTGATATTATCAATATCAGCAGAAAATTAGAAACATAATAATTATTCGCTGAAAAACTCTTATATAACATTTCTCATGATCATTGAAAATTAAAACATCGATACAAAAACAACATTGAAGTAAACTACGCAATAATTGAGAGAATATGAAGATTTGCGATTTTAGTTTAATTTTGATGTTCGATTTCGAAATCCAAATGTTAAAATTGAATTTGACGACGCTTTTGTAAATCGATTCGTTAATAATGAAATTATCAATTTGATGATAATAAAATTATTGATGATTTACTATAAAGTCGATGAAAATTGGAAAGAAGCGTGAATTTATTTGATGAAGCTGGGGGTAATTTAGAAAGTAAAATAGAGGAATTGAAAATAGGGATGTAATTTATAGGTTATTTTTGGGGATGATTTTTGTATATTTTGAAACATATTAGGGACATATGCCAAATTGTCCCTTCTTTTAGCTCCAGGTGGTAGGTCAGAGTGAGTCCATGTCTTATTTTCTTCAATTGACCTTATTTCATGATTCATAGCTTCCTTCCAATGCATACTCTTCACAGCTTCTTCATAACACAATGGATCACCAAACATCATCAATGCCATATTAGCTTCATCATCCGAGAATTCTCCTCCACTAACGTGATCCCTCATCCATACTGGTGGTTGTCTTGCTCTTCTACTTCCTTTTTAGTTCTCATTCCCTGCATATGCAATATCCTTTGCTTGATTCTCCTCACCATCAAACACACTAGCATCTCCTTCATCATATACTCTATCATCGCCATTTTCACTCGCTGTCTCACTAATTTCTTCCCACTCCAAGTCTACTGAAATTTGATCCCTATAACTCACATCCCAATCTCATTGTTTGTCTTCTTCAAATATGACATCCCTCCTCACAATAATCTTCTTAGATATAGGATCATACAGCCTGTAACTCTTTGACTCCTCACTAACCCCTAGTAATACACAAATGAAACTCTTATCATCAAGCTTAGTTCTTTTTATAGTTGATACATGAACATGTGCTATGCAGCCAAAGATACAAAAATGCTCCACTGTGTGTTTCACACCACTCCAAGCCTCTTCACGGGTGATATCTGTGACAGCCAATGTAGGACACCTATTCAAGACATAGATGGTCCAGTTCACTGCCTCTGGCCAGAAGGTTTTGGGGATCTTCTTGTCGGAGAACATAGAACGGACCATATTCATCACCGTTCTATTTTTCCTCTCAGCCACGCCATTCTGCTGTGGTGTATAGGCAGTTGTTAACTGTCTCTTGATCCCATTGTACTTACAAAACTCATTGAACTCCCTTGAGGTGAATTCTCCTCCTCTATCTGTTTGTATGCACTTAACCTCCAAATCTGTCTCTTTCTCAACCATTTTTTTTTGAAACATTTGAAATAATTCAAGGCCTCTGACTTCTCTGTCAAGTGATAAACCCAACTCTTCCTACTATAATCATCAATAAAACATAAAACATACTTTTTTGACTGCTTGAGATGGGAGTGGTTAGACCACAAATGTCAGCATGGATGAGCTCCAATTTCTGTGTTACCCTCCAAGCGCTTTTCTTTGGTATAGGATCCCGATGTTGTTTTCCCTTAATATAGTGTGTGCATGTTACAGTTGAGGCAGAGAATTGTGGAAGTCCACGCACCATCTTTTTGCGCTACAGGTTCTCAAACCTTTATAACTAAATGCACATATCTTCTATGCCAAAGAAGGGAAAGATTAGCATCTTGTTCACTAGTGTGCAGGCAGTTGTCTTGACGTGCACTGGGAAAGATTTGAGACTGAGCAAATAGAATGAACATCCTGTTAGCACTCATGTTAGTTTGTATGATCAGCCCCTTGTTCGGATGATAGATTTTGCACAGTCCTCCCTTGATCGAAATGCCCAATCCCTTTTCCTGTAGTTGCCATATGCTTAAGAGATTATTTTTAAGCTCTGAAACATAATATACCTTGGACACAACATAATTGTTCTCGTTTGAGAGCAGCTTTACACTCCCCACACCATCACATTCTTCTTAGTGTTGTTCCATAACTTTACCGAGTGGTGAAAACTTTCCTTGATCTCACTGAACATGGCTCTATCCCCACACATGTGATTGGAACATCCTGAATCAATGAACCAAGCATCTTCTCTTCTAGCTTTATTCAACTCTACGTAGGACATCAACATCTCATCCTCTTCATTAAGCTCAGCATAGTTGGTTTCTTCTTTGTTCCAGAAAGGGCACTCATACTGAAAATGGCCCAGCTTATGGCATCGACGGCATTCGATCGTAGTCTTATTGAAACTGGTTCTACCACCTCCTCTACCTCTACATCTACCCATATATGCTCCTCGAGCTCGACATCTGCCTCCTTCATATGTAACTTTCAAAGCTTGTTCCTCTCCATTGTGCCTTTGAAACTTCTGCTCATGCACTATAAGAGAACTTTGCAACTCATCAACTGTGAGAGAGTCAATATCTTTGGACTCTTCAATGGAACAAACTACTTAATTGAACTTCTCAGTTAAAGAACGTAAAATCTTTTCTACAATTTTCACATCATTCATCTCTTCTCCATACGTCCTCATCTTGTTGGCTACTGTCATGACTCGAGAGAAATAATCTGTCACGCCTTCACCTGCCTTCATCTCTAGGGTTTCAAACTCTTGACGGAGAGCTTGAAGATGTGATCTTTTTTACTCTTGCATTTCCTTCAAATTTCCTTTTCATGGCATCCCAGATGTGCTTGGCTGTGTCCTTCCGAAGAATGGTGTCTAGAACTGTACAATCAATAGGCTGAAAAAGATAATTCTTTCCTTTTAGATCCTTAAGCTTCAGATCCTCCACTCTCTTTCGCTGTGCCTCTGTTACTTGTGCTCCGGCTTCTATTTCTGCATACCATGTCTCTACAATGCTCCATTGCTCTTTAGATCGCAAGAAATTCTCCATCAACATACTCCAATGGTCATAATGACCATCAAAGCGTGGGATTGAGGGTTGCACATAATGATCTTCCCTTGTCATTTCTTTTCTCACACTTGTTTGAAAAACACTCAAAGCTGCGGCTTTTGTTTTTCATATCCTAATGATCAGAGGCTCTGATACCAGAATATTGAGGAACTTTTATTGCAAAAGTTGCATGAAAAACAAAGTTTTAACAATATCCTGGATGAAATGACATAGTTTATTAAACAAGTTTGGCTTATAAACCTTACAATCCTAACAAACATGCTGAAAACAAGTTCACGTTTAGCAACAAATGCTAACGTGCTTAGAACAAATCAACAACTGATAGCCTAAAAACTACGAATTATTCTTGCTGAAAAACAAGACTAAGTACATCCAAAATTCAAGCAACTAACACCTCTTCACATAATACCAAATTTTTGCACTTGCTGCTTTTGAAACAAGCAGTAATGTTCCTTGTCCCATTAACTATAAATTATTTAGTGACCAAACTTTACACTGTTGCAGGATTATTAGGGGGGGAAAAATGAGAGAGAGATACAAAAAAGAAGTTCCTACTCACGCTTTTGTTATCCAAAATAGGGTAGGAAATTTCTCTGACCCATGTGGTAAGGTGCTGCAATTTTCTAGTTATATCGATCACCAAAATAAAAAATAAATCCCATGGGAGAAGTTGGTTTGTATGTCAAAACTTGTTTCTGCAATATGATTTGCATGACCACTTATATTTCCTTTTTTAATCCCACATATATTATATGGGTAAAATCAGCTTCACATGATTGAATTTGGTCGGTCTCTAAATCAAGTTGTTGCAAAGATCAAAGGTTTTTTTACAATAAGCATAACACTGACAAGGCTTCTAGATTAGTTTCATCGTCTTTATTTCTTGTTTCCAAGAATCAAAAAAAAAATTTACATGCAAACACACATACCATATAAAAACTAAATAAATAAAAAAGGAAAAGAAGAACACGAAATATAGTTCAGCGAAGCACTCGTAGCATGCTCATAAATGGTAATATATCAAAATAAAATAAATTTTGGCATTAACGTTGCCCAATGGATGAATTGAGTGGATCACCAATAACCAGGCAAAAAGTGTGTTAAGAATTACACCATAAAAGTAGGCCATCAGATACAACACAACGTCAACCTCATATTCCTACAAATTTTAATTGCAAAAAACTTGTTATCAGAGCAGCACCTTAAAAACTAGTTAAAACTGAAACAATATAATTCATTAAATGTGCACCTTTCACCTGTTGAAAAGAGCTGCATCCACAAAAGTAACAGACAACTCCAGTTCAATAAGTATAACAACAAAATTCATATATCAAAGCTGACAATGTTATCTACAAACTGTCATATACAGTAACTTCAGTTCAGCATAAAGATGCACTAATAGATGTATATCAATGTTATAGTACAACATACAAGATCCTTGAGCTCTACGCAACCTGCATGGCTTCTTCCTTCTTAATATCAAAGATCTTTGTTAGAACCAGCTCGACAACCTTATCAGGAGTCGAAGCGCCTGAAGTTATTCCTACTGTAACAGGACCTGGAGGTAAAAAATTCTCTTTCTCAATGACCTCACCATGATTCAGCTTATACAGTATTTTGTTGCCCGGTCCAATTCTTCGCTCATTATCAACCCAATATGAAGGAATTCCTTTAAGCTCAGCAATCTCTTGCAAATGCGATGTATTGCTCGAATTCCATCCACCAACAACTAATATGAGGTCGACTTTGTCTTCCACTAGCTTATACATAGCATCCTGCCTCTCCTGAGTAGCATCACATATCGTATTAAAGCTAATGAAATGCTGGTTTATGTTTTCTACTCCATACTTTCTCATCATTGTCTTCTCAACCAGTTTACCGATTTCCTCAGTCTCCCCTTTAAGCATTGTTGTTTGATTTGCAACGCCTGCTTTGACTAAATCTTTATCTGGATCAAAATCAGAGGAAACTGCAAACTTAAACTTCTCTAGGAAGGCCTCTTTGGTAGAGCTAGACCCATTGAGTTTGCCACCGAGAATGTAATCACATACGTATTCTGCCTCGGTGATGTTCTTCACGACTATGTACTTCGCTGCAAAAGAGGCGGTTGCTATCGTCTCTTCGTGAGAGTATTTACCGTGGATTATGGAAGTATAATCTCCTTTCTTGTGCTTTTCGACTGAATTCCAAACCTTTGATACCCAAGGACAGGTTGTGTCGACTATCTGCACGTTCTTTTGACTCAATGTGACCATCTCGTCGACTGCTGCACCAAATGCAGGTAATATTACTACATCGTCTTTCTCGACGACGTCGAATTGCTTCTTTCCATCTTTGATAGGGATGTTTTGAACTTCCATCTCTTCCAGCCTCTGCAAAGAATAAAAAAAGTCCTTAAAGATCAACTCATGTACTTAATGAAAATAAAGTTTATTAAAGAATTTGGGGCTTTGAAACTAAAGGTTTGTACTATGTCAAGCCTATGTACAAATAGCATTAGTCTAGTATTTAAGTCAGCTGCTATAGAGGTCTATGGAAATTTAAAGTACCCCCTGAAGTTTAAGTTCACATGATGCAAGTCTTCTAGCATTCCACTCAAGATTGGTTTTTTTTTCCCCTGTAACACTGGACTTGAAACTGCAAGTCATATATTGGGATACTTCTATTTTACATAAAATATTCATTATTGAATCTATACTGCTCAACTTGGCATCTCAGATCAATTTTGATGGTAGGAGTAGCAAGAAAGAAATCTGCTGATAAAAATAGAAGAGAACTTATAGACATTATGAGCATGGCCTTTGATCGATGTATTTGGTATGAAACAGAAAAGACGTTCTAACATCAGAAAGGAAAGTTCTAACTCAATTTTGTTTTCTATTATATATTATTTTGACATTGACATGTTCAAACAAAAGGGGATTTCCAAAGTTAATTGAGCAGGGCTATAATGACCAGAATGATGAGATGGCTGATTCAATTGGCAAAAGGCACATGATTCGGAAAGGGGTTATAAAGGACTAAAACAACAGCTTACAATCTTTTTACAAATGCTTTAATATGCATGGTGAATACTAGTAGTTTATGTAAGCCGAATGTAATTTTTTTGTTAATTTGGTGGCCTGATATATTGGGTTGATTATGAAGATGTATATCTAGCAATAAATTCAGTAATCTGTGATAGGAGAGACAATTGGTCAAGATCAATATTCAAGCAGATATGAGAACAACCGGATGATAAAGAAGCAAGAATACATAAATTTGCAATAACATGACAGTGGGCTCTTTGGAAAAAAATCACTAAAACTTTTACGGTTATCTAGAACCCCATCATTTAAATCCCACTTCGTCTTTTGGTTTAAAAAAAATGAATCGAAATGAATTTTTTGTAAATATGGTCTATATGTTAGTGAGATCATCTATACAAAAATTAAATCATTTCAAAACCTTTAACTTGTTCAAAACCGTAAGACAATATGAAGCATTGCTAATATTTATAGTAACATAGTCGATTTGAGAAGTAATATTGAAAGAGTTAAAAGTTTCAACATGAGTCAAATTTTTGTATGGATGATCTCGCTAACGTATAGAACATACTTACAAAAATTTACCTCATTCCAATTACTGTTTGCACCAAAAGAGAAGATGGGAGGGAAATTTATAAGGAGGAAATGTGGATCCTACACACCCCACCCACACCACCCCAACGGGTAACCAATGCTATCGGCATGGTAACCATAAATTTACCATTATTAATGATAAATTTAGTGTTAAAAGAAATGTCAAATCCAACAGTAACGGTAAATTTTACCGGTCATATCAGTTTTGTATTTTTCACTATTTTAATTAATTATAACCACAATAAATTTTGATATGGGTGGGGTGAAGCAGATGCTTATAGTATTATTTATGATGATAATTCTTTTTTGTTTTATTAACTTCAAAAATTAAAAGAAGAAAATTTATTATTTCATATTATTGTAAATAACTTGTGATGACCCAAAAATAGTTTCCTTGTCAAATAAAATAAGTCAAAATGTTTATATAAGCATTAATGAAGTTAGAATTAGTAACAAAATATTTACTATCATTATCAAAATTTTAATGTAATAAAATTTTAATAGATTTATGCATCGGTAAATTTACTATTACCGATCAACAGTTTATTATTGGTATACCAATTAAAATTTACCAGCGGTAACGGTAAAGTATCAGTAGTCATTTTTGACTTACCAATAATATCGGTACGGTAACGGTTTTCTCATATCGGCAATGGTTGTCATTACAATAAAAACCCTACTTTTTGTGTGTGAATAATAAAAAAGAACTTGTATTAAAGCCCAAAACCTATGATGATTTATCAAAATATCCAAGGGATTTTAGCTCAACCTCGTTTACTGTTGGATTATGTATAATTTCATTGGTAATCCATATTCTTTCTTGTGGGAACTGCTTCCTCGCCTCATAAGCAATCTGCACTGCTCGTTCGACACCCCAACAAAACCCATATGACTCTGCTAGTTTAACGGTTACATTTCCCCATGTATACTCGTTCCCATTCTCCTTCAAAGTTTTTATAACATCACCTGTGGAAACAAATCAGTCTATAAATTTCATAAAAAAAATCTAACAGATATTTATCTAAATAAAATTTGGTTTGTCGATGTTAAAATCCAAACACCATAATCAAATTAACTTTTTTTAGAACAAGGAACGAGCTTTGTTCGTAAACTTTAGGTAGTATAATTAAATTAACTATGTTTAGAATATAAAGTTAAATACAGGAAATTAAAATTTCCATGGACATCAGATAAAGTGGCTACTACTTAACAAAGGGAATTCGGTATGCTTATTAAGAGTTTATTCAGTATAATGAAAGTATGCCTTGTGTTGAGTATAAAAAAAGAAGACGACAAGTTTAATAAGAGTTTATTCGGTATGTTTAATTTAAATGCATGGAATATATGCTTTTATAAACATAATCTAACTTATTTCAGCAAAAACGTATTAATTTAAAATATTTACATAAGTTGCATTTTAATGATGCAATGATCGAAACAGTAACTGGTTGGTTGCATCATATATAACGCAAAATATAGATTAAAAAAATAAATAAATAAACAGGGGATTGTTTTACATTTCTATAAAATTTCGGGGGAGGAGGCACTTTATATTTTGAAAAGTTTCAGGGGGGACGATTTATAAAGTCATAAGGCTGAAGGGTTTTTTAGTATTTTTGAAAGAGGAAAAAAAAAATTAAGTGCGCAAATATTATTTCCACTTTTCATAAAAGCTGTATTAATTGGAATATTTGTATTTGCATCATAGGAGAATTTGTTCATCTGTAGTTGGTTAAAAAAGATCAAATAAATTATCCAATTGATGTCCAATAATCAACTTGTGATATATAACAACAGCTCATATAGAGCAGCCAAATTATTCTCTAATATAACAAAACGCATTTTTCATCAAAAATTACACATCCAAAATTCTCCCAGCATCAAACTTCAAATTTGAATTATCATCATCATCAAAGTAGTTAGGGCTGACAGATACACATAAAAAAACCCTGTCAAACTGCAAAATATTTGAGCCCGTTTAGAAACTACTTGTGAATTTCCTTAAAAAGAAGTTTCAAACATTGTTCAAAGTCCAGCTTCCACATTTGTTGATTTGTGTAAATAAATACATATATGCACTATCTGTTAATGTTGTTTTATAGAAGAATAAACTATGAAGCGAAATCATAACCGAAACTTCCAAAATCACCTGAATCCATCGAAATTTCAAAAATTCAAATGAACAAAATGGAAATGAAAATTGGAATCTTGAACCTTGGTTTTGAAAGGAAGGTGAATTTTAAATAGTGATATTTTGCTTGTACATTGTTTGAAACAACAAGAAGATTTTGGTTATTTACTTGACCAAAATTATTTATGAAATTCTATAGAAAAGTTATAAACGACAAATAGTTGCTTCTCCAATTTAAATTTCTAAACTACTTATGCTGGCGAGTTTTCAAATACTCAAACTCAAATGAATTATAGTTTTGACTGCTTAAGAGTTGCCAAACATTCTCTGACTCCATTCAACTAGAATTCTGGATCTTAACTCATGTTAAATTTTTCTTCTTTTTTTATACTTAACACAAGGCATATATTCAGTATGCTGAATAAACTCTTAATAAAAATCCATGGTTAACATTGAAGAGAGGAAACAATAGCTTACTTGTGTATTCTTGATCCATAAGCTGCAAGGTCTCTTTTTTATGCCCAAATCCTTTTCGATTATAATTATCACTTCGAGTCAAATTATGCCTAAAAGCCTTCTTGTCAAACTCCGCTTCTATTGCCGTTACCTCGCCGCCGCCAGAGCATCTGACAACGAGCAGCCTTTTGGCGCCAAATTTAGGTCTGGAGAATCCAGTCGGGATCAGGGAGAATGGAGAAGCAGTCAGATGTATCGACATCGCCATTAGATGATTAATTCAATCAAACCAGTTACTTAGGATGATAAGAGTGAAAGAAGTATGAGTAGAATTTGTCTGGCTCCTCTAAATTATTGCAATTTATATTGTTTATGTTAAATATATTAATGATAAATAAATGAGCATATCCTTTAATTTTCTTGGAGAGTTCGTTTTTGTCGCTATTTGGAAAGGTAATAAAGGATCCCCATAGGTTATTAAATTAAAATTAGATCTCTAATCACATGGATATGGATTCGTACAGCGCCGAATCCGTATCTAGTATCATTTTCGAATATCAGATATTTTTTGCGCGAATGAGGACGAATATCGAATATTATTCGATCAGTTCAAAACTAATAAATCTAAATAAATGAATAAATTTATTTTACTTTATCATAAATTCATTTCAGTGCTAAAAATATATATAAAATACGCTAAGAAAATTAATTTTAAGGAACAAATATTTATTTTTAAACACATATTATTATTTTTTACTTGAATAAAATAATAAAGACAATCATTTTATATACTGAAATACAAAAAGATAACAACTATAATCTTGATAAAAAACGGACGGATTATTATCGAATATGAATATGGTCATATGTGCATTCGTATTATTTTTTGGATATAGGATAATTTATCATATTTCGGACATAGATACAGATGGATTTCAGATTTTTCGGGTACTCATTGACAGCCCTACTTAAAATATGGAGCAGTTCCAACATTTGTTAGAAAGATTCAATTTCTGTAACGACCCACCTTTCGACGGTTTAAATCGACAATAAACCACACATGTCGAATCCAAACCATTCAAAACGGAGGGTTGTTATGGGATAATTAAGAAAAAGAAGAGAAAAAGAAGAGAAAAGAAAGAAAAACAAAACACAAAATCTCACAGCGGAATAACAAAATATAATAATCAAATAAACAGTTCATGAAGCGTTTTATAAATATCATTTGATTATACTTTTATAATATATCAGAGTTATACATACAGCGGGAATAAACAAATAATGCAGCGGAACAACATGATGCAGTGGAATAAATATAATAAATAGCAATAATATACTAAATCTTCGTCTTTGTCCTCGAGAAAGATAGTCTTCGATACTGAAATGTTCAGGCTAACCCGAGCGTAATGAAAAGACAAAACACTCGAGTCAGAACTAAAAGATTTTATATAAGTTAAATCAAAATAAGTAAATATGAGTGTAACGGCTTCAGAGATGTTCACATGATTTCACATCTCCTATCCACTGTCTAATGTGCGTGCAGTAACTTAAGAGATATTCGGGATTTCATCTCCTAAGGATCTGTTAAGCTATCTACATACATAATACAATACGCTATTATAATATGTCTACAGTAAAGTAAAATATTAAAATAGTGTTAAGGCGTTACTTATATTCCTCTTAACACGTTTTGATATAAATATCGTAGCTTATACAGATGCTGTAAGCCCCACCAAACCGGTGGGATACTCAGCGAGCACTATATAGGTACGATACAAACCAAACTCATAATGGGCTCGATAAGGCATATGATAAGGCACGCACGCGAGGCAATGCTCAGGGTATGATACTGCCGTTTTGCGGATCCAGACTGGCGGTAACACATAGCAGCTACTACCGCCCACCTTGGAACACACTCCCATAATCAAATCGAGTGGCGGTCATCAAATCAATCACAAAGTAATAAATATGATATTGTAGAAGCATGGCCGATCGGAGGTGCGACCTCACTTGGCCCGGCATGACTCCTATTTTAGATATCAAGCTGACCCGAGGGGGTCGAGGCTGCGTTCATACCTCATACAGAATCGTTCGCCAAACCATTCTGCTTTGTTCTGGATTCTCCACCACGTGCACAGTTGTTAAAGTGGTTTTCAGTATTGGTAGAGAGTATGACAATATCGGATCCCGGTCTCTTTAACAACCAAACGCTTATTTCATACCGGTTAGTTCTTTTACATTTCTAAAACCGATTTATAATTGATACCAAAATATCATATTTACTTCAAAATCATATCACTTTCGAAATCATATTCACTTCAAATCATAACCACAAAATGGGTCAAACCATCATATCAAAATATTTGCATTTAAACCAATTGATTCTAAATCATACCAATTTATGTTAGTTCGTGAGATGATGGTTCTGATGACAACAACCTTAGAATAGGTTATAAAATATAAATACTAACATTATAAGTTTAGATATATATATGTATATGCAGGATTTAACCATGCAGGTACTAAGAATGAAGACTGTATAGTATAGAGATTCAAGATATCAAGATAAAATATCAAGATAGAAGACTTATGAGTATCAAGATTATCAAGAGTTCAAGATTTTAAGGATAAGTATTTTTTATTATTATTAGGATTTTTTGTTAAAACTCGTAGAAAAGCACTGACATCTTAAAATCCAATTTATTCGTGGAATGGAATCCACTTCGAGCTCGTTAAAGGGATGGAACCCTAAGTAGGATGGAACCTACGAAAAATCTAGTGGAACATTGTTTTGTATCCGCTAACTTTTATTCAAAATGATTTTTCAAAATTATATCATGTTTTCAAAATGTTTTCAAAACTTTCCTTTTAAAAGATTCAAAACCCTCGATCCTGATTTTAAATAATTTTAGCCTCAAAAACATCTTTATTTTCAAAGTCAAATTACTCCTGATTTTAAACTATCTTTTTAAATAATACATTTAACTTTTAAATATTTATACTTAGATTTAAATATAAAATTATAGTAAAAATCTATATATATTATTCTTTATATTTACTTATGAATTTTAACTATAGTCAAGTATATTTATAAAGTTTAAAATAGTTTTTATATAAGATAAAGGTTATTTTCAAAGAAAATCAAAAACACCAAAAAATCCTTTGGGATGTCGACATGCCTAGCATGACCATGTCGACATGGTGACAGTTTGATTCAAAAATTCAAATTTCAAAAGAAGTGTCTATTCGCCATAACTCTTCATGAATGGTCATGTCTGTTGTTCTTCTATAAATAGGGGCCGGTTTCAACGAATTTTCAATCATAATTTTCTGGTTTTCACTCCTCTTCTTCTCCCTCATTTCTTAATACATATTCTTATCATTACTCTGCCGAAATCAACATTGAATCATACCCGATTACTTCTAGTTTGATTCTCTATCACTATCTCTACAAGATTCTCAGTGCTATTCAGAGTTATAGACTTCCTTGTAATCTATTAAGCGAGAAAAGGTGTGATTGTAGCCTTGAAAATCAATCAAAAGGGAAAAGGTGTGATTGTAGCCTTGGTAAATCAATTGGGTAAACATGTGGACCGGAAATCAAGTATCTCTACCTAGAGGATCGAAATTCAGGAGGGTGTACCTCGTAGCTTTGAAACCGAGGGTGTAATTGTACAATTGCTTTTGAAAGGAAATCCGTACTTGTGTTGCGGACTGGATGTAGGGTAACTCCGAACCAGTATAAAATTCGGTGTGTTCTTTCCTTTACTGCTTTTATTTTATTTCTGCATCTGTGATTGTTTCTGTGATCATATCTGTGTCTGTATATTACATACTTTTCTGCCTAAATTACATAAATTAAAAAGATTTAGTAATTCTTGATTAAAACTATTCACCCCACCTCTAGTGTTAATCTTAGCCTTAAGATCTGTAATCCGCATTTCTCATAATTGGTATCAGAGCAAGGTTTTCAAAGTTTCATAATCTGATTTTTGAAAAGTTTTCAAAATGGCTACCAACACCGGTACTGTTATTAACACTAGTATCCCTGTCACTAGTTCATTTGTAAAGGGTCAGTCTACTGTCAGACCACCACTTTTTAATGGCAGTAACTATGCATATTGGGCTTGTAGGATGAAAATATATTTAGAATCTATAGGATTAGACACTTGGAATATCACACAAACTGAATATCCTGAACTCACAATTGATTTTGCACAGTGGACTGCTGAGCAAAAGACTGTTGCACAAAATAATTCTAAGGCAATGAATATTCTGTTTTGTTCACTAGATAGAAATGAATTCGATAAAGTACCAGTTTGTAAGTCTGCATATGAAATCTGGAAAACTTTGCAAGTTACTCACGAAGGAACAAGCAATGTTAAACAGACCAAAATTTCCATGCTCACAAATCAGTTTCAATTATTTAAAATGAATGCTAATGAGTCTATTTCAGATATGTATAGTAGATTTCAGGATATTGTGCATTCTCTAATATCTTTAGGAAAGGAATTTTCTGAAGAAGATCAAGTCAGAAAAATTTTAAATTCTCTAACTCCAGAAAGGGATCAAAGACACTTGTGATCGAAGAGGCAAATGACATCAGTATTTTGAAGTTAGAAGAATTAATTGGAAATCTAATGTCGTATGAAGTTCAAATGGTCGGAAGAAGAGAAAGTAAAGCATCTAAAAAGAAATCAATGGCATTCAATGCATTAACCAATGGATCAGACTCAAATAACGATAATGATGAAGAGATAGCCTTTATGACCAGAAATTTCAGGAGATTCATGAAATACAGAAAGATGAATAATCTCAAGAGAAACAACTATAAGAATTCTGGAAATCAGAATATAGTGCCAAATAATGACAAGGGTTGCAACTGTGATAAACCAGGCCACTTCAAAAGAGACTGTCTGTATCCAGAAAGACAGAATCCTCCTATGAACAATGAACCAGCAAAGAAACGGAAGCATGCATTTACTGCTACTCTAGATGACTCAGACTCGTCCTCAAGTGATGATGATCAGAAGATGGATAATTCGAATTTGTATTGCATAGCTATTCACGACTCCGACAAATTCAGAGAAACGGACTCAGAAAAAGGTACACGTTTACAATACAATTGGTTGAAATTGCTTGCTTAAGATTAGTTGCTTGATTGTTTAATTGATTGATTTTGAATTGGTGTGTTGTTAGAATGTTAAAATTTATTTTCTATTTTTTATTATTTTTATTATTTTTAATACTTTCTAAAATATAATATAAGTATAATAATATTTCAGAAATATATAACAGACATTAATAATAATATATATATTAGAGATCTTAGGAAAAATCAATTCATAAAAACTCAAAAGCACATGTCGACATGGTCCCTACCATGATCTCGATATGGCAACCTGAATTTGAATTTCAAAATTTGAATTCAAATGTTTGAATTTCCCTCCACCTTTTCACTTCATTCAATTCTCCGTAAAGATACCTTTTGACCAGAGAATATGTCCTGTAAGAATCTATTTATTCACTATCTTTTATCATATCTTTTCACTTTCATTTTCAAATTCAAACTCTCTCTTCATAACTTCAAGCTCTCTACTCTCTACTCTAATGGCTTCTTCAAGCAACCCCTCAACCACGAGAATTTCCAAAAAAATCAAAGAGCAATTATTCAATGATTCAGAGGCAATTAAAGCATACATCAATTATGCTAACTATGCCAAAGTCCATCCCGGAAAATTTGCTATTTTTCAAGATTTTTCTTCTTATGAAATTGATTCTCTTTTTGCAAACAATGGTGTTCTTAGTCTTATTGATGCTTCTAAAAATGATTTTGTTTGCTATCCTAATCTTGTCAAAATTTTCTATGCAAATTTAAATCGCGGACTTTATGTTGGAAACGAAGATGAAATTTGGAGTAGTGTCAAAGGCATTCAAATTGTTTGAATTGTGATCTTTTGGGTACCATTCTCAATTGCAAGAGTTCGGGAATGGATCTTTCTAACTTTAAAATCGATGAACATGATCGTGAGACATTTCATCACATTTTTGAAAGAGATGATGATTTTGATTTTAAAAATAGAAATTTTCGAACAAAAGCAAGAATTGTTAATCTTCTTTTGCAACATACTTTGACCCCAAGATCGGGAAATTTTAACAATCCTACTTCAAAAGTTTGCAAAGCTCTTTTTGCTATTTCGGAAACTATGACATAAATTGGGCGCAAGTTATTTTGGATGAACTTCGTCCTAAAAATCTTGAAATGGGTGAGAATACTTTATACCATGGAATTTATCACACTCGGATTTTTAACTATTTTAGAGTGGATTTCAAAGGTGAAGAATTTGTTTCTAGAAAATTTTTCAATCATTCCAACATTTTGCTTATGAAAATTCCATTTGTTTTTCAACCTTATGAGACACTTACCGAAAAGGAAGAGCGTTTGGCTCATGAGGAAATGGAAGAAGAGGAAGTTGAAGAAGAAGAAGAAGGGGATGAAATGGAAATTGAAGAAGAAGAAGGTGAAACGTCTTTGGAAAGCATTGAATATCCTTCCAATCCATCCAACAAAACCCTTCTCAAAAACCAAAAGATAATTATGGAGAATCAACGGATTCTAAAACGATCCGTTGGTAAAAAGTTGGATAACATTTCTTCGAAGATGAACAAGTTATTTTCCAAAGTCAGCAAGAAACTTGGACTATCTTCATTATCTTCATCCTCTAACTAGTTTGATCTTTTCGTATCATGTTGTATTTGTTTTAGTTTGCTTTATTTCGAATGTTCATGTAGTTTGTTGTGTGCTTAATCATTGTATTATCGTAGTATGCAATGAAATGAAATTTCCTTTCTGTTATCTACCTTATCTTATCTCTAGAATAAATGTTAGTATACTATTTATATATATATATACACACACACAATTATTCACAAAATCAAATTAGTCATAACATTTCACTAACCCATGTCGACATCCCCTATGTGACTGTGTCGACATGTATTGGTCAGAAATGACAATTGATTTTGAATTTGAAATTTGAATACCAACCACATGTCTATTCAATTCAAACGAATTTCTACACCTATATATACCTGATTCTTCCAGAATTCTTCACTGAAATTCATTTCTTATCATCTATATCCTCTATTTCTTTCACAAATTCAACTATGGCTAATCCTATTCACAATTTATCCGAAAATCTTGAAGAAACTCTTAATTCGTTCAAGAATATTCTCTCATTTATTCTACGAAACCAGCGTCATTTAGAATTAAGTCAAATGTAGATGATAAAGGAACAAGAAAGGCACTTCGATGCGATACGATGGATGATCTCCTCTCTGCACAAGGATGATAACGAAGCACATCCTTCTGTCTCTTTCACCAATGACAATGATAATTGGGATGCAATTAAGACAGACCCAATCTTTGGATAAGAAGGATGGGTGGAAGTTCCACGTAACGTTTGATTTTTTATTTACTTTGTTTGATTTGTTTGAATTGATTTGGTTTGAATTGATACTTTGTGTGGATTAATTTCTTATTGATTTGAAGATTGGTGTGTAAAACATATATATACACACATTGAAATGATATAATCTTTAAATTAGTTATCATGCTTAGAAGTATAATTATTTCCTACTCTATATATTCCGTTGTATAGTTTATCAATGCAGGTACTGAAGTCCAAGAATGAGGGGGAGTAAGTTTTTGTTGATGACAAAGGGGGAGAAATATAAAATAGGGTAGTTAGGTATAGATTAAGGGGAAGTTGTTAGTTTTAGGGGGAGTTAGAATAGAAATAATATTTTATAAACAAAGGTTGCCATCATCAAAAAGGGGGAGATTGTTAGTCCGCGAGATGATGGTTTTGATGACAACAACCTTAGAATAGATTATAAAATATAAATACTAACATTTTAAGTTTAGATATATATATATATGTATATGCAGGATTTAACCATGCAGGTACTAAGAATGAAGACTGTACAGTATAGATATTCAAGATAGCAAGATAAAATATCAAGATAGAAGACTCATGAGTATCAAGATTATCAAGAGTTCAAGATTTCAAGGATAAGTATTTTTTATTATTATTAGGAATTTTTGTTAAAACTTGTAGAAAAGCACTGGCATCTTAAAATCCAATTTATTCGTGGAATGGATTCCTCTTCGAGCTCGTTAAAGGGATGGAACCCTAAGTAGGATGGAACCTAGGAAAAATCTAGTGGAACATTGTTTTGTATCCGCTAACTTTTATTCAAAATGATTTTTCAAAATTATATCATGTTTTCAAAATGTTTTCAAAACTTTCCTTTTAAAAGATACAAAACCCTCGATCCTAATTTTAAATAATTCTAACCTCAAAAATATCTTTGTTTTCAAAGTCAAATTACTTCTGATTTTAAACTATCTTTTTAAATAATACATTTAACTTTTAAATATTTATACTTAGATTTAAATATAAAATTATAGTAAATATATATATATATATTATTCTTTATATTTACTTATGAATTTTAACTATAGTCAAGTATATTTATACAGTTTAAAATAGTTTTTATATAAGATAAAGGTTATTTTCAAAGAAAATCAAAAACACCAAAAAATCCTTTGGGATGTCGACATGCCTAGCATGACCATGTCGACATGGTGACAGTTTGATTCAAAAATTCAAATTTCAAAAGAAGTGTCTATTCGCCATAACTCTTCATGAATGGTCATGGCTGTTGTTCTTCTATAAATAGAGGTCGGTTTCAACGAATTTTCAAACATAATTTTCTGGTTTTCACTCCTCTTCTTCTTCCTCATTTCTTAATACATATTCTTATCATTACTCTGCCGAATCAACATTGAATCATACTCGATTACTTCTAGTTTGATTCTCTATCACTATCTCTACAAGATTCTCAGTACTATTCAGAGTTATAGACTTCCTTGTAATCTATTAAGTGAGAAAAGGTGTGATTGTAGCCTTGAAAGTCAATCAAAAGGGAAAAGGTGTGATTGTAGCCTTGGTAAATCAATTGGGTAAACTTGTGGCCCGAAAATCAAGTATCTCTACCTAGAGGATCGAAATTCTGGAGGGTGTACCTCGTAGCCTCGAGACCGGGGGTGTAATTATACAATTGCTTTTGAAAGGAAATCCGTACTTGTGTTGCGGGACTGGATATAGGGTAACTCCGAACCAGTATAAAATTCGGCGTGTTCTTTCCTTTACTGCTTTTATTTTATTTATGCATCTGTGATTGTTTCTGTGATCATATCTGTGTCTGTATATTGCATACTTTTGTGTCTAAATTAACATAAATTAAAAAGATTTAGCAATTCTTGATTAACACTATTCACCCCCCTCTAGTGTTAATCTTAGCCTTAAGATCCGTAATCCGCATTTCTCACAATTGGTATTAGAGCAAGATTTTCAAAGTTTCATAATCTGATTTTTGAAAAGTTTTCAAAATGGCTACCAACACCGGTACTGTTATTAACACTAGTATCCCTGTCACTAGTTCATTTGTAGATGGTCAGTCTAGTGTTAGACCACCACTTTTTAATGGCAGTAACTATGCATATTGGGCATGTAGGACGAAAATATATTTACAATCTATAGGATTAGACACTTAGAATATCACACAAACTGAATATTCTAAGCTCACAATTGATTTTGCACAGTGGACTGCTGAGCAAAAGACCGTTGCACAAAATAATTCTAAGGCAATGAATATAATGTTTTGTTCACTAGATAGAAATGAATTCAATAGTGTGTCAGTTTGTAAGTCTGCATATGAAATCTGGAAAACTTTGCAAGTTACTCACGAAGAAACAAGCAAAGTTAAACAGACCAAAATTTCCATGATCACAAATCAGTTTCAATTATTTAAAATGAATGCTAATGAGTCTATTTCAGATATGTATAGTGGTTTCAAGATATTGTGCATTCTCTAATATCTTTGGGAAAGGAATTTTCTGAAGAAGATCAAGTCAGAAAAATTTTAAATTCTCTAACTCCAGAATGGGATCAAAAGACACTTGCGATCGAAGAGGCAAATGACATCAGTATTTTGAAGATAGAAGAATTAATTGGAAATCTAATGTCGTAGGAAGTTCAAATGATCGGGAGAAGAGAAAGTAAAGCATCTAAAAAGAAATCAATGGCATTCAATGCATTAACCGATGGATCAGGCTCAAACAGCGATAATGATGAAAAGATAGCCTTTATGACCAGAAATTTCAGGAGATTCCTGAAATACAAAAAGATGAATAATCTCAAGAGAAACAACTATAAGAATTCTGGAAATCAGAATATAGTGCCAAATAATGACAAGTGTTACAACTGTGATAAACCAGGCCACTTCAAAAGAGACTGTCCGTATCCAGAAAGGCAGATTCCTCCTATGAACAATGAACCAGCAAAGAAACGGAAGCGTACATTTACTGCTACTCTAGATGACTTAGACTTGTCCTCAAGTGATGATGATCAGAAGACGGATAATTCGAATTTGTGTTACATAGCTGCTCATGACTCGGACGAATTCAGAGAAACGGACTCAGAAAAAGGTACACGTTTACAATACAATTGGTCGAAATTGCTTGCTTAAGATTAGTTGCTTGATTGATTGACTTTGAATTGGTGTGTTGTTTGAATATTAAAATTTATTTTCTATTTTTCATTGTTTTTATTATTTGTAATATTTCTGAAATATATTATAAGTATAATAATATTTCAGAAATATATAATAGACATTAATAATAATAATATATATTTTAGAGATCTTAGGAAAAATCAATTCATGAAAATTCAAAAGCACATGTCGACATGGTCCCTACCATGATGTCGACATGGCTACCTGAATTTGAATTTCAAAATTTGAATTCAAATGTTTGAATTTTCCTCCACCTTTTCACTTTATTCAATTCTCTGAAAAGATACATTTTGACCAGAGAATATGTCCTTTAAGAATCTATTTATTCGCTATCTTTTATCATATCTTTTCACTTTCATTTTCAAATTCAAACTCTCTCTTCATAACTTCAAGCTCTCCACTCTCTACTCTAATGGCTTTCTTCAAGCAACCCCTCAACCATGAGAATTTTCAAAAAAATCAAAGAGCGATTATTTAATGTTCCGGAGGCAATTAAAGCATACATCAATTATGCTAACTATGCCAAAGTCCATCCCGGAAAATTTGCTATTTTTCAAGATTTTTCTTCTTATGAAATTGATTCTCTTTTTGCAAACAATGGTTTCTTTGTCTTATTGATGCTTCTTCAAATGATTTTGTTTGCTATCCTAATCTTGTTAAAATTTTCTATGCAAATTTAAATCGCCGATTTTATGTTGGAAACGAAGATGAAATTTGGAGTAGTGTCAAAGGCACTCAAATTGTTTTGAATTGTGATCTTTTGGGTACCATTCTCAATTGCAAGAGTTCGGGAATGGATATTTGTAACTTTAAAATCGATGAACATGATCGTGAGACATTTCATCACATTTTCGAAAGAGACGATGATTTTGATTTTAAAATTTTAAATTTTTGACCAAAAGCAAGAATTGTTAATCTTCTTTTGCAACATACTTTGACCCCAAGATCGGGAAATTTTAACAATCCTACTTCAAAAGTTTGCAAAGCTCTTTTTGCTATTTTCGGAAACTATGACATAAATTGGGCGCAAGTTATTTTGGATGAACTTCGTCCTAAAAATCTTGAAATGGGTGAGAATACTTTATACCATGGAATTTATCTCACTCGGATTTTTAACTATTTTGGAGTGGATTTCAAAGACGAAGAATTTGTTTCTAGAAAAGTTTTCAATCATTCCAACATTTCGCTTATGAAAATTCCATTTGTTTTTCAACCGTATGAGACACTTACCGAAAAGGAAGAGCGTTTGGCTCATGAGGAAATGGAAGAAGGGAAAGTTGAAGAAGAAGAAGAAGAAGGGGATGAAATGGAAATTTAAGAAGAAGAAGGTGAAACGTCTTTGGAAAGCGTTGACCATCCTTCCAATCCATCCAACAAAACCCTTCTCAAAAACCAAAAGATAATTGTGGAGAATCAATGGATTCTAAGACGATCCGTTGGTAAAAAGTTGGATAACATTTCTTCGAAGATGAACAAGTTCTTTTCCAAAGTCAGCAAGAAACTTGTACTATCTTCATTATCTTCATCCTCTAACTAGTTTTATCTTTTCGTATCTTGTTGTATTTGTTTTAGTTTGCTTTATTTCGAATGTTTATGTAGTTTGTTGTGTGCTTCATCATTGTATTATCGTAGTATGCAATGAAATGAAATTTCCTTTCTGTTATCTACCATATCTTATCCCTAGAATAAATGTTAGTATATTATATATATATATATATATATATATATATATATATATATATATATATATATAGACACACACACACAATTATTCACAAAATCAAATTAGTCATAACATTTCACTAACCCATGTCGACATGTACTGGTCAAAAATGGCAATTGATTTTGAATTTGAAATTTGAATAACTACCACAAGTCTATTCAATTCAAACGAATTTCTACACCTATATATACCCGTTTCTTCCAGAATTCTTCACTGAAATTTATTTCTTATCATCTATATCCTCCATTTCTTTCACAGATTCAACTATGGCTAATCCTATTCATAATTTATCCGAAAATCTTGAAGAAACTCTTAATTCGTTCAAGAATATTCTCTTATTTATTGTACGAAACCAGCGTCATTTAGAATTAAGTCAAATGCAGATGATAAAGGAACAAGAAAGGCACTTCGATGCGATACGATGGATGATCTCCTCTCTGCACAAGGATGATAACGAAGCACATCCTCCTGTCTCTCTCACCAATGACAATGATAATTGGGATGCTATTAAGGCAGACCCAATCTTTGGAGAAGAAGGATGGGTGGAAGTTCCACGTAACGTTTGATTTTTTATTTACTTTGTTTGATTTGTTTGAATTGATTTGGTTTGAATTGATACATTGTGTGGATTGATTTCTTATTGATTTGAAGATTGGTGTGTAAAACATACATACATATATATATATACACACACATTGAAATGTATATAATCTTTAAATTAGTTATCATGCTTAGAAGTATAATTATTTCCTACTCTATATATTCCATTGTATAGTTTATCAATGCAGGTACTGAAGTCCAAGAATGAGGAGGAGCAAGTTTTTGTTGATGACAAAGAGGGAGAAATATAAAATAGGGTACTTAGATATAGATTAAGGGGGAGTTATTAGTTTTAGGAGGAGTTATTAGAATAGAAATAATATTTTATAAACAAAGGTTGTCATCGTCAAAAAGGGGGAGATTGTTAGTCCGTAAGATGATGGTTTTGATGACAACAACCTTAGAATAGATTATAAAATATAAATACTAACATTATAAGTTTAGATATATATGTATATGCAGGATTTAACCATGCAGGTACTAAGAATGAAGACTGCACGGTATAGAGATTCAAGATATCAAGATAAAATATCATGATAGAAGACTCATGAGTATCAAGATTATCAAGAGTTCAAGATTTCAAGGATAAGTATTTTTTTTATTATTAGGATTTTTTGTTAAAACTTGTAGAAAAGCACTGGTATCTTAAAATCCAATTTATTCGTGGAATGGAATCCTCTTCGAGCTCGTTAAAGGGATGGAACCCTAAGTAGGATGGAACCTACGAAAAATCTAGTGGAACATTGTTTTGTATCCGCTAACTTTTATTCAAAATGAATTTTCAAAATTATATCCTGTTTTCAAAACTTTTCTTTTAAAAGATTCAAAACCCTCGATCCTGATTTTAAATAATTTTAGCCTCAAAAACATCTTTATTTTCAAAGTCAAATTATTCCTGATTTTAAACTATCTTTTTAAATAATACATTGGATATATCAGAGTTACACACATATACAGACACTGGATATACACAATCATCATCCCTCAGATATACAACAATATAATACAGCGGAAACACTCCATACATTCTTGCCTTCCAGCTCGTCTCCTGAGCTCCAGAACGTCCTTACCTAAAAAAACTGTAATACTCGGTCAGACCTGAGTATTACATCAAGGTAACACCCGGGTCAGGCTGGAAACCAGCGTGACTAAACCCATCTAACATAAAATACCAAACATAGAACCTATATAAAACCTGGGGTAACTCGTATCCATTTATAAATTCACACTTTGTTATAGGCATCACTTATTTCACACGTCCATTTTCTAAGTACCAAAATTTAGATTATATAGTTCAATTCATTTAAGTCATTTCGTTCCAGCCTATTGATTTCATATATCAATCTATAAAAATTCGAAGTGGTTTTAGGTATTTTCTAATACCTGACCCCGGTCTCTTCGAAATCTAAACGCCATTTTAAAGGTCAAGTTGTTTAATAGTTTAAACAATTTTATTTTCAACACTTTGAATTGACATAACATATATCACAGATAAATCAAGGCATATCACAGAGTATCACAGAATGTCACCAAATAGATATCCCAAATCCAGATATTCTACTTATACGATCATCCATAAGCAAGCATCTTTAATCCTGCCTGATAAATCATTTATTAACTAATTATTCCATTTCACACCATTTAATTAATTACTTCTTAATCAATTTATTAAACCTTAATTACTTAATTCATTACTCCTTAATTATTAATTTATTTCATAAAGTAATTAACCTTTAAGTACTTTACTTAATTATTACTCTTTACTCAATTACCTCTAGTAATTAGTCACTTAATTACCTCTCAAGTAAATTAAACTTAATTAAATCATAACTGATTATCTTTAATCACTTACTAACCAATTACTTAGTTAATTATTTAACTAATTATTTAAAGTTCATTAAATAAATTTCTTAACTTATTATATTTAAAAAGACCCTTGATTAAGAAAATCATTATCTTAATTTGATTATTTATATTAACCTATACTCTTTAATTAATAATAATAATTTAATTATCTTAATTCTCTACACATATTTAATTATCTTAAATTAATCAAAACTCCTAATTACTTAAGATAAATCTTTATTATAATTGATTACTAAATCTTAATCATTAAATTTTATTTAAATAAAAAAATTTGGCAAAACAATTATTAATCAAAACAAGTTAAACATTCTAAATTTCACTTTTAAATCTTTAAAACTTTTCTAAGTTATTGAATAAATTTTTATAAAAATCATTTGAAATCTACTCTTTCTACCCTTTTAAACACTTACTACATTCAAACTATTTAAACTTGTTAAAATATTTATTCTTTGAAGCAATTTATTTTCATAATAGTAAAACTGGTTTAACTTTGTTCAAACTTGAATTATTTACCAAAATCAATTTTCTTTGCTTAAAAGAAACTTAAACATTTACTGTTAATTCTAAAAGCCTGAACATTTAAACCTGTCCTCACCAAACTCGAGCAAACCCACTCGATCTCCTGAGCAAAACACGAAACCAACCCAAAATTCTCCTGCTTCGAAAAAAAAAACGAGAATCCCCCAACCAAAACCCGAGCACCCATCTATCTTCCCCAAAACCAAACCCAGAAGCACGCAATCGTGCACATCCACGTGCACCACTCCGTCGATCGCTGGCGAACTCCCCTCTGGCTTCTAACAAGTCGACATCCACCACGACAACCCAATGCAAGCACCCAGACGACACGATACGATCGAGAATCATATTCGACCCAAAAACCCAACCTATAAATGCAACATCCCCCGGAATTACTGATCACCTCCGACGATCAAGCACTCGAGACCCCACGCCATTCTCTTCGTAGCTACGTCACGACCTCCAGCACCTCCAAAACAT
This sequence comes from Allium cepa, assembly GCA_030765085.1. Taxonomy (NCBI): domain Eukaryota; kingdom Viridiplantae; phylum Streptophyta; class Magnoliopsida; order Asparagales; family Amaryllidaceae; genus Allium; species Allium cepa. The sequence continues at coordinate 976,010,839 of CM060935.1, forward strand.
CATGCGATCAACTCCGGTCACATATAAGCATCGCGAGATTCGATTGAATGCTCACGACAAACATAGGGAAGAAAAACCTACCTCGATCATTCTTGGCCATCACGATCAACAGTAAATCACCGTAGAACTTTTCCAATGATCCTCTGCACTCACTCGACCTTCAGATCGAATCATGACGGCTAGTTCGCCGTAAATCTAGAAAAATTTCTCGAAATAACCCAAATGTTCAACACAGGAATATGCATCAAATTCCAAAGTAAAAATCATGATATATACTTTAAAAATCATGATTTTCTATATTGAATTCAATTATGAAATCAAAACTTAAAATTGAATCAATAAATTTTTAACCGATTTTAATTTTTACTGTAAATTTAAAAATCCTGAGCCAATTATTCATTTTAAATACCTATAATTATTTTTAGGTGAGATGTTACATGATTTCAAACAACTTTCATTTACAAATCAACAGCTAATTCGAATTCAAAAATGAGATATTGAATTTACTAAGTAATCAAAGTTTGTTATCATCACACAAAGGCTATTTTTTAACTATACAGCCATTCAAACACTCATATACAAACATGCGTTTAATTCAATTGTAGTATTTCAGATAACAACATGACATTCATTCACAATAGCAAGATGAAATCTAAGATTTAAAACCGTTTTTAAAAAATTCGTTTACTCACCTTATAGCAGCAGAGAACAGAGAGCAATTTTGTTTTACAGGCTTGTTATAGACTTGAATTTTTCTTGTTTGATGAATCTTACATCAGGCTGTTGATCTTTGAAACCTTGTTGTATTTGTTGCTTGATTCGGTACTTTTTACTTTTCACACAGCTTGCTTTCGAATGAAGAAAATGAAGAAGGCAAAGTAGAATTATATAGGCTACTCTTTGGTGTATGCAGCAAGCTTCTACTTTTTATTGTATAAAAAGTTTTGATTTGATTTCCTCCTTTTTTTTACTGTCCTGATTTTATGTCTAGTGTGCTATGCTTTAAATGCTTGTCTCCTCCTTTGTTTACATGCATTTTTATGTGAATTGATGTATATACTTATTCATTTGTCTTTAAAATATGTACATACCCTTATGTTCACACATATCCTTCCTAACATTACTTGTGTTCATTTTGTCACTATGTAATTACCCATCTTTATACAAATTCATGTATATTATTTCGTATGAGCTTCCATTCATATACTCGTATATGTATATACTTATATATATATATATATATATATATATATATATATTCCCAATCATCATAAGGTTTGTATGTATTTTCATTTTTATTTTTCCATCTTAATTTAAATAATAGAGTATAAAATATTTTCTATAAGATTTATTATAGTTTCCAAATTAATTTATATGTGTCCAGATATTTTAATTGTCAGAATTTTTATTCGTATATTTTTATTTTAAGCTTACGTATCACCACTCAGATTATATTCTAACAATTTTAATTATCAGCAATTCATTTGTTCGGCCCATCAAAAATTAATATTTCGTTAATAAAATCAGTTGATTATCTGATTAATAGACATCCCAAAATCCGGGTCGTCACATTCCTCCCCCCTAAAAACTTTTCGTCCTAAAAAAGGAACGAAGCCAGAATTTATTAAATACTTAAAATTAGATAAATTCTCTTTGATCATTTTAAAATACTTTAAAAATCTAAATAATATTACTAAAATTGTAACGACCCGCATATTTATCAATTGTATATTTAAATATTTTATCGTTCGTCGGATTTTGGTCCGAAAGGCTACTTTTTGCAAACAGTCGAATTGGGACTCAAGACCCCTCCATTGAGTTCAAAATGTCGTTTGCAACCTTTTTGAGTATAAACTTCGATATGTTTGGAGTTAGTAAAGTTTTGCTACTTTTTCACTTTGGGTTTGAGTTTGGGTTTCAGCCCAATGTTCCATCTTAAGACTCTAGCTCCACTCCAACTCTTCATTACTTCATTTCATATTCCTAACACTTCAAGCTATAGTAAAAATGGTAGAAGAGATTGGAAATGGAAATTCCTAAGCCCTAGTTTTCTTTGCAAATCCAACTTCTAGCTCCGAATTCAAGAGAACCCATTGGTAAGCCTTCTCTTCACCTTCCCCAACTCATTCTCTCTTTGATTTCAGAAAATTCCTAAACCTAATTTGGGAAATATTTCTTTTTTAAGCTTAGAATCAAGCTTCTTGAGTTGGGATGAAGGTGGTTGATCTTCATTTGCTTTCGAGCTTCTCTTCAATTGTTTGGGTTCAAAGGTGAGATTTTTATCTAACATCTTTGTCTATAATTATCTTCGATTGTTAGATATGAATTCCTAACACTTATTCTTGTGCAATTGATTTTGGTTTGGATTGATTTGGTGTATATTCCAATTTTTGGTGTTTTGAAATCAAAATCTATGAAAATCCTTTTATGGATATTTGGACATTGATATTTGAGGCGTATCGAAGAGCCGTTAAGGCTGGGTTGTCGCTAGACGTAAATCCTTAGTCGTCATTGCTCGTCTGATCGCTTTCGGTATTTATTTCGGCCATTTTTGGTCTAGGTTCAGGGAATGCCCTGAACCCTAGTTTCAGACGTCCGAAACGTTAGATTCAAACGTCTGAATATTATACTGGGAATTTTTATTCCCCAGTATTCAGACGTCTGAATCTATATTTTAGACGTCTGAATTAGTTTGTTTTGGACCAGAAAGGAAATAGGCTAAAAATTGCCTATTTCAGACGTCTGAAATATAGGGTTCAGACGTCTGAAATATACTCTGGAAAACTTTTGGTTTTCCAGATTCAGACGTCTGAATCCTTGATTTCAGACGTCTGAATCTGCATTCTTTTGCCTATTTTGATTGAATTTCCAACTTTAATCGGTTCATGTTGATTCCCTTTTGTTTTTATCATTTATTATCGACTTTGATGACATTTTCTTCATGATTTTTGGGAATATCCATTTTGATGGATTCGGTATCGATTTCTTTGGATTTTATTCACGTCTTCGAATGTGAATTTTGATGATTGATTGTTTCTACAATCCTTTCTATGATTTGTCACTTTAAAAATATAAAGGTTTCAATACTAGTAGTAAATATCAAAACTCTTTCATCAAAACGATTTCAACTCTATTTTATTACAAAGCTTGTTTTCTCAAACCGATTTCCAATCTATTAGTATATAAAAACCTTTACCTCACTCGTATGAGAAATCTAATTAAACGGCTTAGTAAAACAAGTGGTATGAAACGCTTGCGTTCACTTCGTCGGTTAATTCTTGGACTTGTTCGATTGAACCTCTTGTGACAATTTTCTAGTGGAGATCTACAATTTGTTCGTAAATATTTAAGTTAAGCTAGTGGTTATGGGACATGAAGCTAAGCTCATATATTTACTAGCTTACTGTAATTGACACTTCTTGATGATCGATGATGATCATTTTATAGTTTAGACTAGCAATGTGCGATGTGTCTTTGTCCACATGGAGGACTGTACCTCATTCTATTGAGCTTCGTCTCATTTCTTTGTGGGTTAGCGACCCATGTACTTTTAATATGTTTTGATTCATTGGATGTACCATTTGTACTACATCAATGTCTTTGCTTTTGATTCATTGGATGTACCATTTGTACTACATCAATGTCTTGGCTTTTGATTCATTGGATGTACCGTTTGCACTACATCAATGTCTTTGCTTTTGATTCATTGGATGTACCGTTTGCACTACATCAATGTCTTTGCTTCTTGGTTCATTGGATGTACCGTTTGCACTACATCAATGTCTTTGCTTTTGATTCATTGGATGTACCATTTGCACTACATCAATGTCTTTGCTTCTTGGTTCATTGGATGTACCGTTTGCACTACATCAATGTCTTTGCTTTTGATTCATTGGATGTACCGTTTGCACTACATCAATGTCTTTGCTTCTTGGTTCATTGGATGTACTGTTTGCACTACATCAATGTATTTGCTTTTGATTCATTGGATGTACCGCTTGCACTACATCAATGTCTTTGCTCCTTGATTCATTGGATGTACCGTTTGCACTACTTCAATGTCTTTGCTTCTTGATTCATTGGATGTACCGTTTGCACTACATCAATGTCTTTGCTTTTTGATTCGTTGGATGTACCGTTTGCACTACATCAATGTCTTGGCCATCCTTTTCTTGTGATTTCTGGATTTCTAATTATTGATTTCTGGAATTTATGTTTCACCACCTTTTTCGATTGGCATTGATATATATGTCATTTATTGTGGCTTGGTGAAGCAAATAAAGAATATGATATTCTTTTTGGAGCTATGAGTTTCTTGAGATATTTGTATGATTTTCCTTTGTTGATTTTTCTATGTATACTTGTCGCAGTATGACATTTTTGGTTATCATACGTTTTTGCTACATCTCTTCTTATATCTCATTTTATCTGATAATTATAGCTAGACCGATCCGTTTATTATTTTCTTCTTAAATAATACTCGGGTCAGACTGAGATTTTACAGGTGCTTCTGCTTGATTCCTTATCGGACCAACATCTGATCTTTTGGCTAACTACTCTAGTTTAGTAGTTTTTGGTTATATACATTTGAGATTTAGACTCCTTGATGTATACGTATTCTTTTGCCTAGCACTTGTATCTATTCTTTTTGATATTGTGGATCTTGTTAGACCACTACTCTGATATACACTTTTATATGTAATATTCATATTTATTTCCGCCTTTGTGATATGAATTGCCTGTGACTGATTTATGTTTTGTTTATTTCTATATTTGTTTCCGAAGATTATATATAGCCACTGTGTAGTAGCTTTGAGTTTGCGTCGGTATGTCGGATTTCCTCTTGAGATGAAATGCATGTTATATTTTATCTGGCATATCAGTGCTCGCACAAAGCAATTACACGGATGGTCGCTCCTCAACAGCCTTATTCTCCGTGCTAGTTGACGGCATTACCCCGTAGTGTCCTTGGCTAGCGTGGGTATAGAGGTGGGGCATCACAGCTTGGTATCAGAGCCAAACTTCGGAACAATGTAGAATAATCTAGCAAGGATCATGTCCTAAGTCTTTCTTAGGAGTTGTGCCTTAGGATTTAATTCGAGTCTTCGTACTGATTCATCCTATTTTCTTTATGATTTCTTGTTTTATCTATCAAGATTGCTTGATATTTATTTTGAGAATAACTTTTTCCTCTTCTTTCTTTCTTTCTTAAAGAAGAGAAATGGTTAGACCAGGCTGTCCCAACGCCGGTCAATCTAGTGCTACTCCTCAGGATGGAGTATTTATGTATGCCCAGCAGCTTCTTGATCTAGTAAAGAACGCTCAAGCAGCCGGACCCATTCCAGAGCCTACTCATCCTAGATCCGGTTTTGCACGCTTATGCAGAGACTACATCGATTTGGGTGGAAGGCCATTCAGGGGATCCGAGAGTGTTATAGAAATTCAATCTTGGCTCAAACCATGCGATCGTATCTTTTCTCGCATGAACCTTATTGATCTACATCGAGTCCAAGTGGCTTCTAGCATGCTCCAAGAAAGAGCGTTAGATTGGTATGAGCTCTTGACTTCGGAGATTATCGAAGCGGATCTTACTTGGGAGCAATTTCGGGAATGATACGAACTGAAATTTGTGCCAGAAGCTGAAAAAGTAACTTTAGCCCGACGTTTCATAGACCTTGTTCAAGGTGAATCTTCTGTATGTCACATCTTTCGAATCTCTTTCTAAATACGGGGTTGAGTATATTTGTAACGATCCTGAATTTTGAACAATTTAAAAATGAATATATTTAATTAATTTTAAATATTTGAAATAATTTTAAATTGAATTCCAATAAAACTATGAAGTTGGCGATTAAATTTTTGAATTTAATCTATTTAAAGTTGAATAGAATTTGAATTTAACTTTGAAGTTTGAAATTGAATATGGGATTTGTATTGAAATTCAAACTAACGACTGAGAAGAAAAATAGTTTGGATTTACGAATTATTATTTATGAAAATTTATAAATGGATGGTTAGTTTAATAACATTTTTCTTTAACTTAAATAAATGAATAAAATTTTAATCAATATAAAATAAATTGTAAAACACGTTAATGTAAATTTATGTTTCATAATTGAACTGCAAAACGTTTATAAGTTTATTTAAGAAAAAAAAATTAAACAAAACAATTGAATATAAAATGAAAAAATAAATAAATAAGAAAAGATACAAAATAAAATAAAATAAGAGGTATACATTACCTTACCTATCAGCTAAATCCACGCCGCTTTACACGCCTTCAACCACGTAAATTTCACGTTCTCCTCTGCATAAAACACGACACCCCATCATTTCATTTCATACGAAAAAAAAAAGAAAAAGAAAATTAATGGCGGTCTCGTTTTCGTCTTCCTTCAATAGCTAGGGCTTCGGCTTCATTCTTGCTTCAAATCTCTTGCGTGCTCTTCATTCGTTTGCAAAGGTGAGTTTTTTTTACTCACGATTGATTTTAATACAAGTTCTTAAATTTGTGGAATTGAATGCTTGGTTGCATGCTATGTTTTTGGGTGTTATCTGTTATCATTGGCTTGGTTACTTGAATCTGAACTAACAAGAACAGATGTTTTGTGAATTTTCGTTTAAACTGTTAAGGACAGATGCTATTTGCTGTCACTTGCTCGATTTGCTTGAATTTTCAACTGATGAGAACAGATGCGTTTAAATGGATAATAACAGATGCTTTGTGAATTTGCGTTTAAAATTTGATAAGAACAGATGCTGTTAATTTGTTTTGAACTGTTAAGAACAAATGCTATTTAACTCTAATTTAAACTGATGAGAACAGATACTACAATTTTGTTTTAAACTTGTACTTTTATTTTCTTTTTCTTTTTGAAATGAATCAAAGTAAAATGATTTGGATGCTTAAAATATTTGTGTGAATCTGCATATACCCCTTTCTCTGGCCATCTGCAAAATGAAATATTGCATCTTGTTTTCTGTGAGTAACTCATCTTCTTAAATAAAAAAAATAAAAATAAAAAAAAATAAAATAAAATAGTAGTATAAGTTTACTGTTTATTTATATCTCTGTGAATAGGACATATATGTATATATGATACTCTGAATATTGAAACTGGAAGTGTTACTTCAGTTTGATGATTGCTTAAGATCTCTGTTCAAGTTCCTTAATACAAATGTTTAATTTCATGTATTGCCTGTGCACTGTGTAGCCACTGATCATATATTTGTGACTGGGTATACTTGTGTGAGGTCTTCATTTACATTGTGTAGTAGTTTGAGCATTGATCTTGTTGTATTTGTTATCTCACATGATTGGTTGAGCTGTCCCAGTTGCCACTCCAACCTGGTAACACCCATTGAAGTTTGCATTGACCTGAGATGTATAGGGGTTGGACCACTTAATTTTGTTTAGTATGTCTCTGTTTGTCTAGAGTCTGCAGTAATTTTACCATTTACTGAGTTGGTTTGTATTTCATTCCTTTACCTGTACTCGAGTTTTTGTGAATGAGACTCGAAGCAGGGTTTTGACCCAAAGTGGTACTCGGGTGATTTTATTTTTGACTCGAAGCATCGGAGATTGGAACTCGAAGTAAGATCATAGGTGTCTCGGGTTTATGGGTTGCAGGTTTTAAAAGTCTGTAATTTTACAGTTTTTTTAAATCTTGAATGAAACTCTTATTTTAAAGATTTAAAATTTAATCAAATGTAAGATTAAACTGAATTGATTTTGCAGTTTTTAAAAATCAAATGTAAGATTTAAATTCTGTGTGAATCAAGACTTGAAAACAGTTCAGGTTTAAGCCTGAGAAGCTTTGCAGTTTTAAATTTTAGAATAAATTCATATTTTAAGTTGAAACTTGATTCAGGTAATATTTGAATCTAAATTCAAATATAGTTTTGAGTTCAAAGTTTTTTAAAAGTGAAATCTTAAAATTAAATTCAGTTTTAAATAAAAATTAAAACAGTTTGCAGGGTTTTATAACAGAGAAGTTGCAGTTTTCATGTTTAATGAAATTCATGTTTAAGTTGAAGACTTAATTCAAGGTTTTGAAAATGAAATTTTTTGTCTGCACTTTGGTTTATTGATGTTGATCTCTTGAGTTGTTTCACTGCCATACTTGTAGCTTGGTCATTTGATGCACTGCCTTGATTTACCTTGTCTCTATTTTGACTCTTGATCATTTCTGCATAGTGCATTGACCTTTATGTCCATGTAGTTGCATATTTTGACTTCATTGAGTCTCTTGATGGTTCATTGCCACTCACTGTTGCTCTTTGCATTTTGTCACTTGAACTTTTGTGACACTTGAACATTTGGGGTTTCTGACCTGTGCACATTGGTCATTGTTGATGTTCTTCTCTTATGTACATTTGTGATCTTCATTAGCATGTACTCTGTCATTGCTATATTGAGATCATCATGTAGCTTACTGTGTTCATTTGAATACTTTGTGTTTCCAAAATTTTGATATGTCCACCTGAGTTGATGCGTTTGCATATGCTCTGTCTTTGAGCTGCTGTGTTGATTTGCATTGTTTGTACCTGGGTTATCTCACTGATCATTTGTATACACACAGTTGTGTGCTTCTCGATTGCACTGTAGTTTGGCCTGCATCCCTTTGTTTGATCATCAGTTGTAGCTTGTTATATTGTATCTTGAAGTTATTACCGTAAACACTGTTGCACTTCGATGTGATCTGGTCTTTGACCTTATATTCGCAGTGGCATTATACTGTTTACCCATGACATGCTTCACTGTATCTTGTAGTTGCACTTCAAAAAAAAAAATAGTGTTGCACTGGTTTGTTCCGATTTGCGCTTGCACACGCGTTGGCGAGGCAGTGCACATGTGTATTAATATACGTGTGTACTGCAGCCACACGGGATTGACAGACTTTAAAATTTTAAGTTGTTAATAATGAAAATCCATAATAGATTTAAATTGATTCATTTGTTTCGTCATCTCTGTGACCATTTTATTCAGTTCATTGCAAATTTATTTACTTGAATTAAGATTAATCCTGACTCGAGTGTTTTGTGTTTTGCAATTAACGCTCGGGTCAGACCGAGTATTTTTACAGCTTGAAGATTTTCAGGCCGCGAAGTTAGAGAGAGGGGGATTAAAAGCTTTACTTCAGTTTTCAGGATTTTTCTTGTACTTAATGAAATCAAATTGTTCCGCTGTATAAAAACTTAATACATTGTACAAACTCTGATGTATGTAAGAAAAATTCATTTATGAATAATATTGTGATTATTCTGTGATTCTGTGGCTGATTCTGTTTAAACTCTATAAACTGACTAACAATCCGTCATTTTGAACGTTTCTAGTTGGTTTAATTACCGACTAGAGGCGGTCAGAGCGGCGGGTCGTTACAAAAGTGGTATCAGAGCTTTGGTTTACTCAAAGCTCAGTTTATGATGTTTAATATGAATAGTTACTAGAACCACTATAAAGAAAGTGCTTTTCAAATTTAAAGAAGTATGAAATTGTTTTCTTTAAAATAAAAGGTATTTTGAAAGTTTGAATTATTTTGAAAATTCCCCTCTCTAAATTTAAGTGCGATAGTTTATATTCGGTGAGGTCTCATTAGATTTGAGTTTCAATCGTTCGGAAGCTCATTATCGAATTATTGAGATTTATGAAAAATGAAATATGAGTTAAGTGAATTAATGAATTGGTTTAAATTGGTTTAAATCGAATAACTTGAATATTTCGAGTAATAATTGTGAAATAAAAGGATATGTTAATTTGGTTATAACCAAGAGAATTATTGAATTATAACTTGAGAGTTTGATTCTGGATTCTTTTGGGAAAATTGATTTCAAATGTGGTGAAGAATTATTTAGTAAATGAATGGATTATAAGTATTTTACTTATAATATGAATTTTTGATATATAACTGAGTTATATAAATTGAATTGAATTGAATTAATAAGAAGATTTATAAATTGAAGTTTTATAAATAGAAAAGGGAATTTGTAAAGATTGTTTATAAATTCGAAACCAATTAAATTTGATAAGTAATTTGTTATAACTTATTAAAGGAGATATATCCACGATTTTGGACAGTGGGTAATCCTTTAAAGATAAAAATAAGTTGTAGAAATGATGAAATTGGTTGACAAAACATATTCACGATTTTTGACAGTGAATATATTATTGAATAAAACAGATATGTTTTAGGGAAGTGATATTATGAAATGAAATTTAATTGTTGATTTAACTGTATGAATCAAACTGAGTTTGATGTAAAGTTTATATTTCAAGTTTAAAACTATTGCCTAAAATAGTTAATGTGGAAATATGAATTTAATGGAACCAATTCAATGAATGATTTACTAAAGAACTAGTTGACTATTTTTGAAATAAAAAGTAAATGTAAAGTTCAAATAGAATTTAAATTTCAAATTTGAAGTTGTCATCATGATAATCCATTATAGGTTTAATAAATTCAGTGATGAATTTGAAATTAAACGTGCGGGAAATTAAATTAAGTGAAAAACTTAATATGGAAAAGTTTGAAATCGATTTAAAACTAATACTATGAAAAGTATGAAGGATTCAAACTATAAATTAAGTTGAAGTTGAAAAAGTTAATAGTTTTAAAAGTGTTTTAAAATGCATTAACTATCGAATACATAGATTTCAACATTCAATTGTTGAAATAGACGTTTTCGAGAAGAATAAGGAAATGGTAGGCTATTAACACTATTGTTATAGTAAATGGTTTCCGGAAGGAAATGTTGTTTATAGTATTGGGATTTATATATCTATCTTAAATCCGAATCCCTATACTAGTGATTTTGAGTTGTCGTAACGATGTTTTACGCAACATTCGTTTTAACTCAAATAAATGTGTTTAAAAGAATGATTTCCTTAAAGAGTGAAATATATACTTAATTTTGATTCAAGTATATTGAATATTTTCAAAGTGTTGAAAATAAAAGAATTTGTGAATTACTTATTATTGAATAAGTATGAAAATATTTTCCAATATGAAATGAAAGGTTTGAAATTTTATCTTTTAAAGATAAATTGAGAAATGAATATTTGAAATTAGTTTCAAATGGCTAAGTGTGAAAATTATATATCTTGTAAAGATATTATTTTGAGAAATGTGAACAATTAGTTCAACTTGGAAATTTTTCAAAGATTGAATCTTGAGTTAAATTGAGTTTAACTTTGACACCAAAAATAATATAAGTTCAGCTTTAAATTTTGGATAGTCGATTGGTATTGTATATCTAACATTGTGAATTGATGACATAGCATTTGATCTCTATTAAATATATATCTGTGGTGGTGGAGAATTTATTCTTTTAGCTTAACACCCTTCTCTGAGACGTACGAGCTTAGAGGTTATATATCGATAGACATCAATTATGTGTTGAGAATTGACGATGTAACGTGAAATCCAAATCGAATGTGAAGTCGATAATGAATTGGATTGTGAATGTGAATTAGGTTTGAGATAACCTTAAATTTTCAAATCGATTTAGAGGAAAATTTTAAACGTGATAGAAAATTTGGAATCCTCTATTTGTTGTGAATGTGAATTGAGTTTTCGTAACTTATATATGTGAATATAATCGAAAACTATCAGTTTGGAAAGTCATTATTATGAAAATCCTGTGTAGGGTTACATAGATATGATATGTACGAAATGTGAAATGAAGTACTATATGTATATGACATATGTTTTCTAAAAACTGAGGATATGGAAATGTACCTTCCAATTATTATGTGTGAAGGTGATTGGAACTCGGTGGAGTGTCCATTGTAAATCGTAGCTACGTAGAATTCCATTAGTGGAATGTCCAATGGGACTGATATGATATCCCCCACGATGGATCATCGTGTTTGGGATTATGTGATTGATGCTGGCGTAATTCGTGGGGTGTGATGCCTACAGTTACAAGCGATTCCACTGAGATAGTGGCGCAACCGCCGAGTAAACTGCGATCTGGAAAACCGAAGCGTAATTCGAGGGGCGTGATGCCTAAGGCTACGAGCGATTCTACTGAGATAGTAGCGTAACCGCCGTGTGGACCGCGATCTAAGGCGATAACCATGGCGAAATTCAGGAGTGATGAGAAATCTGAGATTACAAGCGATTCTACTGAGATAGTAGCGAAACCGCCGGGTAAACTGTGATCCATGGGGGAACGGACTTTCCATATCCATTTTTAAAAGATTTTAAAAAAAGTATTTTCACTGGGAGTTGAAGCAAGTATGTTTAGTACTTGGAGATTTTTAGTCTTGCGCCTGGCCAGCGTATGCCTAAAGTCTGTGAGAACGACGATGGACTTGTTAAACTTCGAGTTATCAAGTATTTTCAAAACTTTGAATAGAAAATCAATAATCTGAAATTAGAATTACACAATTCTAACTTAATGAATTAAGGAAGAAGATCTTTTTGAATATTTTGAAAGCACACAGCTTTGGATAAGATATATTATGCAAATATTTAGCATGAAAGATTTAAAGTTTAAAAATCTGAGTTTTGTAAGTCTAAAATTTGGTAAAAGACTTTTGTGTCTTGATTATTAAAATTGATGAACAAAACTAGTGAAATGAAATAAATGGAATGAATCCTATATTTATTTATGAGTTTGAAACTTGGTAAAATTATGTAGGATATAAATATCGATGAGATTTTAGCAAACGTTTTTCCTAACTTATAATTTCGGGACGAAATTCTTTTAAGTAGGGGAGATTGTAACGATCCTGAATTTTGAACAATTTAAAAATGAAGATATTTAATTAATTTTAAATATTTGAAATAATTTTAAATTGAATTCCAATAAAACTATGAAGTTGGCGATTAAATTTTTGAATTTAATCTATTTAAAGTTGAATAGAATTTGAATTTAACTTTGAAGTTTGAAATTGAATATGGGATTTGTATTGAAATTCAAACTAACGACTTAGAAGAAAAATAGTTTGGATTTACGAATTATTATTTATGAAAATTTATAAATGGATGGTTAGTTTAATAACATTTTTCTTTAACTTAAATAAATGAATAAAATTTTAATCAATATAAAATAAATTGTAAAACACGTTAATATAAATTTATGTTTCATAATTGAACTGCAAAACGTTTATAAGTTTATTTAAGAAAAAAAAAATTAAACAAAACAATTGAATATAAAATGAAAAAATAAATAAATAAGAAAAGATACAAAATAAAATAAAATAAGAGGTATACATTACCTTACCTATCAGCTAAATCCACGCCGCTTTACACGCCTTCAACCACGTAAATTTCACGTTCTCCTCTGCATAAAACACGACACCCCATCATTTCATTTCATACGAAAAAAAAAAGAAAAAAAAATTAATGGCGGTCTCGTTTTCGTCTTTCTTCAATAGCTAGGGCTTCGGCTTCATTCTTGCTTCAAATCTCTTGCGTGCTCTTCATTCGTTTGCAAAGGTGAGTTTTTTTTACTCACGATTGATTTTAATACAAGTTCTTAAATTTGTGGAATTGAATGCTTGGTTGCATGCTATGTTTTTGGGTGTTATCTGTTATCATTGGCTTGGTTACTTGAATCTGAACTAACAAGAACAGATGTTTTGTGAATTTTCGTTTAAACTGTTAAGGACAGATGCTATTTGCTGTCACTTGCTCGATTTGCTTGAATTTTCAACTGATGAGAACAGATGCGTTTAAATTGATAATAACAGATGCTTTGTGAATTTGCGTTTAAAATTTGATAAGAACAGATGCTGTTAATTTGTTTTGAACTGTTAAGAACAAATGCTATTTAACTCTAATTTAAACTGATGAGAACAGATACTACAATTTTGTTTTAAACTTGTACTTTTATTTTCTTTTTTTTTGAAATGAATCAAAGTAAAATGATTTGGATGCTTAAAATATTTGTGTGAATCTACATATACCCCTTTCTCTGGCCATCTGCAAAATGAAATATTGCATCTTGTTTTCTATGAGTAACTCATCTTCTTAAATAAAAAAAATAAAAATAAAAAAAATAAAATAAAATAGTAGTATAAGTTTACTGTTTATTTATATCTCTGTGAATAGGACATATATGTATATATGATACTCTGAATATTGAAACTGGAAGTGTTACTTCAGTTTGATGATTGCTTAAGATCTCTGTTCAAGTTCCTTAATACAAATGTTTAATTTCATGTATTGCCTGTGCACTGTGTAGCCACTGATCATATATTTGTGACTGGGTATACTTGTGTGAGGTCTTCATTTACATTGTGTAGTAGTTTGAGCATTGATCTTGTTGTATTTGTTATCTCACATGATTGGTTGAGCTGTCCCAGTTGCCACTCCAACCTGGTAACACCCATTGAAGTTTGCATTGACCTGAGATGTATAGGGGTTGGACCACTTAATTTTGTTTAGTATGTCTCTGTTTGTCTAGAGTCTGCAGTAATTTTACCATTTACTGAGTTGGTTTGTATTTCATTCCTTTACCTGTACTCGAGTTTTTGTGAATGAGACTCGAAGCAGGGTTTTGACCCAAAGTGGTACTCGGGTGATTTTATTTTTGACTCGAAGCATCGGAGATTGGAACTCGAAGTAAGATCATAGGTGTCTCGGGTTTATGGGTTGCAGGTTTTAAAAGTCTGTAATTTTACAGTTTTTTTAAATCTTGAATGAAACTCTTATTTTAAAGATTTAAAATTTAATCAAATGTAAGATTAAACTGAATTGATTTTGCAGTTTTTAAAAATCAAATGTAAGATTTAAATTCTGTGTGAATCAAGACTTGAAAACAGTTCAGGTTTAAGCCTGAGAAGCTTTGCAGTTTTAAATTTTAGAATAAATTCATATTTTAAGTTGAAACTTGATTCAGGTAATATTTGAATCTGAATTCAAATATAGTTTTGAGTTCAAAGTTTTTTAAAAGTGAAATCTTAAAATTAAATTCAGTTTTAAATAAAAATTAAAACAGTTTGCAGGGTTTTATAACAGAGAAGTTGCAGTTTTCATGTTTAATGAAATTCATGTTTAAGTTGAAGACTTAATTCAAGGTTTTGAAAATGAAATTTTTTGTCTGCACTTTGGTTTATTGATGTTGATCTCTTGAGTTGTTTCACTGCCATACTTGTAGCTTGGTCATTTGATGCATTGCCTTGATTTACCTTGTCTCTATTTTGACTCTTGATCATTTCTACATAGTGCATTGACCTTTATGTCCATGTAGTTGCATATTTTGACTTCATTGAGTCTCTTGATGGTTCATTGCCACTCACTGTTGCTCTTTGCATTTTGTCACTTGAACTTTTGTGACACTTGAACATTTGGGGTTTCTGACCTGTGCACATTGGTCATTGTTGATGTTCTTCTCTTATGTACATTTGTGATCTTCATTAGCATGTACTCTGTTATTGCTATATTGAGATCATCATGTAGCTTACTGTGTTCATTTGAATACTTTGTGTTTCCAAAATTTTGATATGTCCACCTGAGTTGATGCGTTTGCATATGCTCTGTCTTTGAGCTGCTGTGTTGATTTGCATTGTTTGTACCTGGGTTATCTCACTGATCATTTGTATACACACAGTTGTGTGCTTCTCGGTTGCACTGTAGTTTGGCATGCATCCCTTTGTTTGATCATCAGTTGTAGCTTGTTATAGTGTATCTTGAAGTTATTGCCGTAAACTCTGTTGCACTTCGATGTGATATGGTCTTTGACCTTATATTCGCAGTGGCATTATACTGTTTACCCATGACATGCTTCACTGTATCTTGTAGTCGCACTTCAAAAAAAAAATAGTGTTGCACTGGTTTGTTCCGATTTGCGCTTGCACACGCGTTGGCGAGGCAGTGCACATGTGTATTAATATACGTGTGTACTGCAGCCACACGGGATTGATAGACTTTAAAATTTTAAGTTGTTAATAAGGAAAATCCATAATAGATTTAAATTGATTCATTTGTTTCGTCATCTCTGTGACCATTTTATTCAGTTCATTGCAAATTTATTTACTTGAATTAAGATTAATCCTGACTCGAGTGTTTTGTGTTTTGCAATTAACGCTCGGGTCAGACCGAGTATTTTTACAGCTTGGAGATTTTCAGGCCGCAAAGTTAGAGAGAGGGGGATTAAAAGCTTTACTTCAGTTTTCAGGATTTTTCTTGTACTTAATGAAATCAAATTGTTCCGCTGTATAAAAACTTAATACATTGTACAAACTCTGATGTATGTAAGAAAAATTCATTTATGAATAATATTGTGATTATTCTGTGATTCTGTGGCTGATTCTGTTTAAACTCTATAAACTGACTAACAATCCGTCATTTTGAACGTTTCTAGTTGGTTTAATTACCGACTAGAGGCGGTCAGAGCGGCGGGTCGTTACAATATTAATACCCCGATGAAGAAAAATCAGAGATTTGTCTATGGATTGAATAAGAATCTTAAGAAGCCATTGCTTTTGAAACTTGAGGTTTCATTTGATCAGCTTATTGATATCGCTCTTCGTATTGAAGAGGCCGATAATGAAGGTGATGTTGAAGTTGTGCGTGCCCAACAAAACTTCGACAATAACTTGAAGAGGCCTATCAAATTCAAAGGCCCCAATTCTAATAAGAAAGGGAAGCAACAAACTCCGGTAGCAGAGACTCCTACCTCTAGTCGTGGACGATGCTACAATTGTGGTTTCACAGACCACTATGCAAGGGAGTGCCCGAAACCCCTCTTTTGTTGTTATTGCAAAGGTTCGGGACATCTTTTATCTTCATGTCCTAAGCTTCCAAGCAAGAGAGAAGGAAAGCTGCAAGCCCCTAGCAACTCATCTCTTAGTCAAGGTATCCATTCTATCCTTGATGACATTTATTTTGTGATTATCTTATTCGAGTTCTTTTTGATATGGGTTTCATCTCATTATTATATATCAAATGAACTTGTTGATTCTTTTTCTTTAAAACATTTTTGGGCTCGTTGACTTCTTTGAGGATTGTGAATCAGGATTGGTGGATCCGCAACACTCAATTTGCTTTTTATTGATGTCGAAATTATTTTAAGTGATTTTTCTTTCTGAGCCGATTTTTACTTATGATTCGGAATTGAATTTTGTGAATATTGGCTTAATTATTATGAAGCCATATCTTTTGTCCCGTGTGGACTGTTCATCTTCGACATTTTCTATCTGTTAAGCAGATTTCTATTTTTTCTTGTGATTTCGATTTCAAATTTTTGGTGGCATCATTTCATTCTTTAAGCCCTCAAGATGAGAAAAGTGTTACTTCTCTTATCTAAATAATTTGTGAAACTTTTTCGGTATTTTTAAGTTTGTCTTAGGATTATCACCTAAGAGATCTTTTGTGTGGTGTTAAGGTCTTTCTAGTTCGACCTTGCCACCGATTTTCATTGGTTACGAGTTGCGGGAGTTAGCATTCCACTTACCGCATTCCGCACTCGTTGCGATTCTTATGGATGACTTATTATGTCATTCAGTTTGCCCATCTTGTTTCATCCATTTTATGAATCGAGTTTTCTATGATCTCGATGACTCCATTCTTATATATATTGATTTTGGATGAAAACAACAATTTAAATTTTTGCAGATCTTTTTCATAAGATTTAGTTATAAGTATAAATGAGATTTTTGTTCCTAAAATGAACAAAGAGAATTTTAAAGGTTTTTAGAAACATGTTTATTATATAGAAGATGATTTTGTAATTGTATTGCCGGTTGAGTGCTTTAAGAATTCTGGTCGATGCGCTTGATCAACGTTATCGATAGGAATTTCCTAAACGCTTAGATGAGACAGTCAGACACGATATATTGACTTGTAAAAATGTAAATTTTTCTAGAAATATTATTACATAAAGATAAATGTAATTTTGAAAGTCTTAGCTTTTCTGGAAAGAAGATTATTTAAAAGAACTCTTTTTCAGTACTCTTATTCTTGTGATTCCCGAGGGGAACCAAGACCTTATCTCTTGTACCAATGCTAACCGTATTGGTTTGGATGTCGTTCTCTTGCAAAAGAGAACATGCTGTCACTTGTGCTTCTAGACCATTATAGCCGGTTGAGACTAGGTATCATACTCATGATCTAGTGCTTGCGGCTATTGTTTTCGCTTTTAGAATTTGGCATCATTATTTTTGGGGGTGAAATTTGTTCTCCACCTCGATCATAAATCTTTGGAATATTTATTTTCTCATAAGGAACTTCATGTCGACTCGATTTCCTGGCATCTTATGATGATATTTTGGAAATCGTGTTGCCAATGAGCTTTGTCGTAGGCAACAGGTTGTTGATTCTTTGATGTTGTCTGAATGGAATTATCTTTTTATCAAGTTCATCGGACGTTTTGATATACTTCGTTTTATTGAGCTTTATCTCATTTCTTTTATGGACTAGCGTCCGATGTTCTTTTATGGTGTTTGATTCATCGGATGTATTGTTATTATACTACATCGATGTTCCGTCTTATCTGGATCAATGGATGTACCATTATTATACTACATCGTTGTTCCGGTTTATCGGTTCATTGGACGTACCATTTTTGTACTACGTCGGTGTTCCAAATTATTCGAGTTTCTAGTTTCTCGGGCGTACCGTTTTTGTACTACGTCGTTGCACCGGCTCAATTTTCTGTTATTCATGATGTTTTCTCACGTTTTTCTACTACGGAAATGCCTTAGGGATTTCGATTTTTATTCTTGAGGCCGGTATTATTAAAGGAAGCGAAGTTTTACCAGATTTGACTTAGGAGTTATATTCTATTCGCATTAGTGTTTCGGAGGTTGAGTGCCTTCGAAATTAAGATGTTCTTTTTGTGAGAGTTCAATGGTTCTCAAATCCTAAGGGATTGCTCTTGGGAATCCAGAGAATTCACCGTGCGAACCCGTTCAGGCTTACTCTTTCATGCTCCTTATGGTGAACTTCCTATTTCAAATTTTCTTTTGTGTTGATATGCTTCTATGGTTGTTACTTCTTATTTTCTTCTTAAGTATTGCGAGGACGCAATTTCTTTAAGGAGGGGAGTCTGTAACAACCCGCATATTTATCAATTGTATATTTAAATATTTTATTCAAATATTTTATCGTTCGTCGGATTTTGGTCCGAAAGGCTACTTTTTGCAAACAGTCGAATTGGGACTCAAGACCCCTCCCATTGAGTTCAAAATGCCATTTGCAACCTTTTTGAGTATAAACTTCGATATGTTTGGAGTTAGTAAAGTTTTGCTACTTTTTCACTTTGGGTTTGAGTTTGGGTTTCAGCCCAATGTTCCATCTTAAGACTCTAGCTCCACTCCAACTCTTCATTACTTCATTTCATATTCCTAACACTTCAAGCTATAGTAAAAATGGTGGAAGAGATTTGAAATGGAAATTCCTAAGCCCTAGTTTTCTTTGCAAATCCAACTTCTAGCTCCGAATTCAAGAGAACCCATTGGTAAGCCTTCTCTTCACCTTCCCCAACTCATTCTCTCTTTGATTTCAGAAAATTCCTAAACCTAATTTGGGAAATATTCCTCTTTTAAGCTTAGAATCAAGCTTCTTGAGTTGAGATTGAAGGTGGTTGATCTTCCTTTGCTTTCGAGCTTCTTCTTTAATTGTTTGAGTTCAAAGGTGAGATTTTTATCTCACATCTTTGTCTATAATTATCTTCGATTGTTAGGTATGAATTCCTAACACTTATTCTTGTGCAATTGATTTTGGTTTGGATTGATTTGGTGTATATTCCAATTTTTGGTGTTTTGAAATCAAAATCTATGAAAATCCTTTTATGGATATTTGGACATTGATATTTGAGGCGTATCGAAGAGCCGTTAAGGCTGGGTTGTCGCTAGACGTAAATCCTTAGTCGTCGTTGCTCGTCCGATCGCTTCCGGTATTTATTTCGGCCATTTTTGGTCTAGGTTCAGGGAATGCCCTGAACTCCAGTTTCAGACGTCTGAAACGTTAGATTCGGACGTCTGAATATTATACTGGGAATTTTTATTCCCCAGTATTCAGACATCTGAATCTATATTTCAGACATCTGAATTAGTTTGTTTTGGACCAGAAAGGAAATAGGCTAAAAATTGCCTATTTCAGACGTCTGAAATATAGGGTTCAGATGTCTGAAATATACTCTGGAAAACTTTTGGTTTTCCAGATTCAGACGTCTGAATCCTTGATTTCAGACGTCTGAATCTGCACTCTTTTACCTATTTTGCCTATTTTGATTGAATTTTCAACTTTAATCGGTTCGTGTTGATTCCCTTTTGTTGTTATCATTTATTATCGACTTTGATGACATTTTCTTCATGATTTTTGGGAATATCCATTTTGATGGATTCGGTATCGATTTCTTTGGATTTTATTCACGTCTTCGTATGTGAATTTTGATGATTGATTGTTTCTACAATCCTTTCTATGATTTGTCACTTTAAAAATATAAAGGTTTCAATACTAGTAGAAAATATCAAAAATCTTTCATCAAAACGATTTCAACTCTATTTTATTACAAAGCTTGTTTTCTCAAACCGATTTCCAATCTATTAGTATATACAAACCTTTACCTCACTCGTATGAGAAATCTAATTAAACGGCTTAGTAAAACAAGTGGTATGAAACGCTTGCGTTCACTTCATCGGTTAATTCTTGGACTTGTTCGATTGAACCTCTTGTGACAATTTTCTAGTGGAGATCTACAATTTGTTCGTAAATATTTAAGTTAAGCTAGTGGTTATGGGACATGAAGCTAAGCTCATATATTTACTAGCTTACTGTAATTGACACTTCTTGATGATCGATGATGATCATTTTATAGTTTAGACTAGAAATGTGCGATGTCTCTTTGTCCACGTGGAGGACTGTACCTCATTCTATTGAGCTTCGTCTCATTTCTTTATGGGTTAGCGACCCATGTACTTTTAATATGTTTTGATTCATTGGATGTACCGTATGTACTACATCAATGTCTTTGCTTTTGATTCATTGGATGTACCGTTTGTACTACATCAATGTCTTGGCTTTTGATTCATTGGATGTACCGTTTGCACTACATCAATGTCTTTGCTTTTGATTCATTGGATGTACCGTTTGCACTACATCAATGTCTTTGCTTCTTGGTTCATTGGATGTACCGTTTGCACTACATCAATGTCTTTGCTTTTGATTCATTGGATGTACCGTTTGTACTACATCAATGTCTTTTCTTCTTGGTTCATTGGACGTACCGTTTGCACTACATCAATGTCTTTGCTTTTGATTCATTGGATGTACCGTTTGCACTACGCATTGGATGTACCGTTTGCACTACGTTAATGTCTTTGCTTCTTGATTCATTGGATGTACCGTTTGCACTACGTCAATGTCTTTGCTTCTTGATTCATTGGATTTACCATTTGCACTACATCAATGTCTTTGATTTTTGATTCATTGGATGTACCGTTTGCACTACATCAATGTCTTGGCCATCCTTTTCTTGTGATTTATGGATTTCTAATTATTGATTTCTGGAATTTATGTTTCACCACCTTTTTCGATTGGCATTGATATGTATGTCATTTATTGTGGCTTGGTGAAGCAAATAAAGAATATGATATTCTTTTTGGAGCTATGAGATTCTTGAGATATTTGTATGATTTTCCTTTGTTGATTTTTCTATGTATACTTGTCGCAGTATGACATTTTTGGTTATCATACGTTTTTGCTACATCTCTTCTTATATCTCATTTTATCTGATAATTATAGCTAGACTGATCCGTTTATTATTTTCTTCTTAAATAATACTCGGGTCAGACTGAGATTTTACAGGTGCTTCTGCTTGATTCCTTATCGGACCAACATCTGATCTTTTGGCTAACTACTCTAGTTTAGTAGTTTTTGGTTGTATACATTTGAGATTTAGACTCCTTGATGTATACGTATTATTTTGCCTAGCACTTGTATCTATTCTTTTTGATATTGTGGATCTTGTTAGACCACTACTCTGATATACACTTTTATGTGTAATATTCATATCTATTTCCGCCTTTGTGATATGAATTGCCTATGACTGATTTATGTTATGTTTATTTCTATATTTGTTTTCGAAGATTATATATAGCCACTGTGTAGTAGCTTTGAGTTTGCGTCGGTATGTCGGATTTCCTCTTGAGATGAAATGCATGTTATATTTTATCTGGCATATCGGTGCTCGCACAAAGAAATTACACGGATGGTCGCTCCTTAACAGCCTTATTCTTCGTGCTAGTTGACGGCATTACTCCGTAGTGTCCTTGGCTAGCGTGGGTATAGAGGTGGGGCGTCACAAAAATAGTTTTTATACAAATACTTTTATAAATCGATGTTTTGACAAGTCCATCCATGTTCTCACAGAAATACGGTCATACGTTGATCGGGCGTACGATTGAAAATTTATAAGTGCTTGGCAGACCCGTTTCCAACATCCAGTGAAGATATTTTGAAAAATAATTTTATTGTAAATATAGAAAACAATTTTTGAAAACAAAGGAAATATCTTTGGTGAGAATGCTCTAGAAATCATCACCCCCATCCACGGTTGCAGTTACATCCTGGGTTACGTTGCCATCGCAGCAAAAGTCCATGTAACTGTAGGCACTCCGCGCCTCTCGATTACGCCATTGAACCCACAACAGATCGCATTTACATTCCAGGGTTACGTTGCCATCACAGCAAAAGTCCATGTAACTGTAGGCATCAACACCCTCGATTTTCGCTGTCAAAATGAAACTTCTCCATTCCCACATAGGTCGCAGTCTACCGATGTAAAATCAAATGTAGACTGTTGGCTCTCAGCAGCACACACGACTTTCGCTATGTTACCATATGTCGCATTCTACCAATATAAAATCAAACTTAGACTGTTGGCTCTCAGCGGCACACACGACTTTCGCTATGGTCTGTAGTAGATCGCAGTGACATCGAGTTACACTGTCTTCACAGTATAACCCAAATGCCTCTGTAGGCATCAGCGCCCTCGACTTCCGCTACACACTACTCATAATCCTCAGGAACTAGTTTTGTCCGGACTCCTCACATGATCAACTTTAGAATCCTCCTTAGGGTTCAAGGCAGTACCACCCTGTGGCACTTCTGAGAAGTACATTTCAAGGGAGCGCCTTTTTCCCCAGAGCCATTATCAAAACACTTTATACTATACACATATAGTATCTTTCAAGTCATACACCTAGTATGAATCTCATATAAATCTCCTTTTCTCAAAATCGATTATCTCAAAATCGATAATTCTCATACTAGGCTTTTCAAATTCAAATATTGATTTTACCTAAAAATCAAAAGCCTATTCAAATCCAAAGGTTCCCAAAACCTTTTTCCAAAATCCTCATAAGATCCTTTATATATATATATATATATAATTAAAAACTTTGGATCATTTCAAATTTGTATAAACTCCTTTTATATTTCAAACACTTTCAAATTCCTTTTCTTCCGGCAATAGATTCAACGAGGGAAGAATTATCTTATATAACAAAGATATATAACTTTGTTTATTCAAAATCAAATATTCGAATTTGATTACTTTTACCTTTTTATAAAGTTATTTCCATCTTACTTATCATCATAAAAATATCCAACTTTCACTTTTATCCATTGTATATTTCACCAAATATACTTTCATTTCAAAGGAAATCATTTCACATTCTTATCCACAAATTTCCAATATCGATTTCATTTAAACCTGTATGATGTACACATATCATCCGTACACTATACCAATCTGATTGCTCACTCGGCCACACAATTTCACTTCCGAACTAGTATCGTCCACCCGACTTCCTAGTACGGACTCAGATCTGGTTTCTTGATCAGAAACCGTCATCCTCTTTGCATAGCCATAACTATGATAGAGAACATCGAGAACCAATCAAAAATCCATATCCAGGTTCGTCGTCGAAAATCGAGTGAAAACCCCCAACTCGAATCGATAAACTATCTCGAAATTCTGTGCTCGAATCTGGATCAAATCACTATGCGAATAGAATAATATACATACATCCTACGTATTTATCTTCATTGATTATTAGCCAAATCAATTTCCTTTTCTATTCACTTTCACTTATGGTTTCTATACACTTATTCATAATTGCCTTAATCCCCATTTGGATTATCACTTCAATTCTTACCTCAGTTGGGTATTTAATCAATAACACTTTGAACTCCGACCAGTTTATCTTTGGAAAATAGCTTGAAAATTTTAAAAATAAATAAGTAGTTGAAAAATAATTATTAGTTTGCAAAATAGTTAACTAGTTGTAAAATAGTGGGAAAATGGTTAAATAGTTTCAGAGATTTTTTTTTATAATTACAAAATAGTTGTAAAATAGTAATTAATTTGTAAAATAATTGAAAAATAGTAATTAGTTTATAAAACAGCTGAAAAATTGTTAAATAGTTCCAAAATAATTGTAAAATAAATATAAAATAATTTAGTTTTAAAAAGAAAGGTCGTATTTGTTAAATAGCATGGAAAAATAAGTTTATATTAAAACAATTTATATTGAAAATAATCCAGAGTCAAAACTATTCACTCCCCCATCAATTCAATTTAAATTTCCACTTCCATTTAAATTTACTCAATTCCAATTTGAATAATTTCAATTTCCATTGAAATTGATTTAACCCTAACTCAAGTTGAATCAATCGTGATTTCTTTCCAAATTCAAATCAAATTTCATTTGATTTTATACATATTCATTTTAACTACAGTTCCAAATTATTCAAATTAATTTAGACTAATTTCAAATTGAATCCACTTCAATTTCAAATCATTTCAATTTCTTTGAATTAGTCCCAATTCCCATTTGAATTTGAACTCATTAACCTTTGATTTTATTTCAAATTAATCTAATTCAAATTTTCCATTTGAATTTTATACTTATCTATCTTCAATTCTAATTAATTCAAACTAAATTCAATTTGAACTAATGAAATCTAAATCTCAACTCTAACCCATCTCGAATTATATAAATTCGAGCTAAATTTTCAAATGTTGATTTAACCCCTTAAATTAGATTAGCCTTTATTTTTAAATCAATAATCCAAATCTTTAAACAATTTAATTCTGAGTCCAATTCTCAATAGATAAAGAGAATTTTACATTAGTACAACCACAAAATATTCCATACATTAATTGACTACCTACTAGTAGTTCATACATTACATACATTTATCCAAAATAAGAGTCTTACAAAAGTCATAAATCTAGATGCCTTTCTATTACCTAGAGGTTTGGAAAGAACAGAGCCCTAATATTCTTACAAGAATCCTTTCTATGGACTTCCTTCCAAAGGGCAAAGCCCGAACATACACTTCTCAACAGGGTGTCCCCACTTATAACATTTACCACAAAATGTTTCTACCCTTTCATCAATCTGGATAACCTTCATGCCTCCAACAGTATGTTCCACAGCTTTACTCCTCTTCTATCTCTCGGAACAATTCCTAGCAATGTATCCCCTCTTCTTACAATGATAAAAAATAGTCGACTCATTGACCGGTTCAACTGGTTTACGCTTCGCCTTCCTCACTTCAGGGCAATGGTTTAGAAATGTCCTTTCTTATGACACTTAAAGCACAAGGTCTCAGAGCGAAACCGATGGAATGTACCCTTCAATTCCTCCCTTGTTTTACCGCACTTGGCTACGTAATGACGCTTATTGAAACATTTGTAGGAGGTGACATTATCATAAGGTCCTGGTTCAGCCCTTTCCTTAACCTGTTTCTCATGCTCTTGAATTCTTCTTCTCGATTCTTACGTGCAGCTGTTCTTTGCTTTCTGCGTCAAACCTTCCATTCTTCACTCTTCGTCATCTCTCTCAAGGACTGAATTCTAGGGGGACTTCCTAATTTATAAATTAGACCTAATTAGAAGAATTCAACTTTTACACTGATATATATAGTAATTTGCTTACCAAGTTATATATTATGTTTCAACACCTTTGGTTTTTAATTCCAAACAAGTTTCAAACAACTTCTTATTTCAAAATAAGATTACTTTCAGAAATATTCTGAAGAATATTATTTATCATTCCCTTTATCAATTTGAAAACAAATTTCAAATGTTTTTTTTAATCTTAGGATTCTAACTTCACAATTGAAAACCGCACTTCAATTTACAAGTCATACTTATCTAAAAGTTTACTTCCTTAATGCATTCCAATTTGCTTTATCATTATTAGGGAACAAACATCCCAGTATTTCTATTACCACTTAATTCTCATTATTAAATTTTCAAATAATATAACAACCAATTACCTTAGTATTTATTAGAAAGAAATATTGCTTTATATATCAAAATATATTCTTATATAAAATCATTTAAAACCTTTATATAAGAAAATAACAAGTACGCGCTCATATATATATATATATATATATATATATATATATATATATATATATATATATATATATATATATAGACACACACACACACACATATACTCCACTCAGTCAGGGTACCATTAACCCTATCCTTAATGAGTAATCCCAACAGAGCTAAGGTTCTCGCTTAACTTTCAGCTCTGATACCAAATGTAACAACCCAGAATTTTCGATCCCGAAAAACCCAGATAGTTAGAGAAAAAGAAGAAAAGAGATAGAAGAAGAAACAAAACAAAACACAGATTCTCACATTCGCAGCGGATAAAATATAATATCAATTAATAACAGTTTACAAAAGAATAATGTATCTGTCACTTTTTAATATATCCGAGTTACACACATATACAGACACTGGATATACACAATCATCATCCCTCAGATATACAACAATATAATACAGCGGAAACACTCCATACGTTCTTGCCATCCAGCTCGTCTCCTGAGCTCCAAAACGTCCTTACCTGAAAATCTGTAATACTCGGTCTGACCCGAGCATTACATCAGGGTAACACCCGGGTCAGGCTGGAAACCAGCGTGACTAAACCCATCTAACATGAAATACCAAACATAGAACCTATATAAAACCCGGGGTAACTCGTATGCGTTTACAAATTCACACTTTGTTATAGGCATCACTTATTTCACACGTCCATTTTCTAAGTACCAAAATTTAGATTATATAGTCCAATTCACTTAAGTCATTTCGTTTCAGCCTATTGATTTCACATATCAATCTATAAAAATTCGAAGTGGTTTCAGGTATTTTCTAATACCCGACCCCGGTCTCTTTGAAATCTAAACGCCATTTTAAAGGTCAAGTTGTTTAATAGTTTAAACAATTGTTTTTTTCAACACTTTGAATTCACATAACATATATCAAAGATAAATCAAGGGATATCACAGAGTATCATAGAATGTCACCAAATAAATATCCCAAATCCAGATATTCTACTTATACGATCATCCATAAGCAAGCATCTTTAATCATGCCTGATAAATCATTTATTAACTAATTATTCCATTTCATACCATTTAATTAGTTACTTCTTAATCAATTTATTAAACCTTAATTACTTAATTCATTACTCCTTAATTATTAATTTATTTCATAAAGTAATTAACCTTTAATTACTTTACTTAATAATTACCCTTTACTTAATTACCTCTAGTAATTAGTCACTTAATTACCTATCAAGTAAACTAAACTTAATTAAATCATAACTGATTATCTTTAATCACTTAGTAATCAATTACTTAGTTAATTATTTAACTAATTATTTAAAATTCATTAAATAAATTTCTTAACTTATTATATTTAAAAAGACCCTTGATTAAGAAAATCATTATCTTAATTTGATTATTTATATTAACCTATACTCTTTAATTATTAATAATAATAATTTAATTATCTACACATATTTAATTATATTAAATTAATCAAAACTCTTATTTACTTAAGATAAATCTTTATTATAATTGATTACTAAATCTTAAACATTAAACTTTATTTAAATAAAAAAATTTGGCAAAACAATCATTAATCAAAACAAATTAAACATTCTAAATTTCGCATTTAAATCTTTAAAACTTTTCTAAGTTATCAAATAAATTTCTATAAAAATCATTTGAAATCTACTCTTTCTACCCTTTTAAACACTTATTACATTCAAACCATTTAAACTTGTTAAAATATTTATTCTTTGAAGCAATTTATTTTCATAACAGTAAAACTAGTTTAACTTTGTTCAAACTTGAATTATTTACCAAAATCAATTTTCTTTGCTTAAAAGAAACTTAATTCTGAAAGCCTGAACACTTCCGTCCTCACCAAACTTGAGGAAACCCACTCGATCTCCTGAGCAAAACACGAAACCAACCCAAAATTCTCCTGCTTCGAAAAAAACACGAGAATCCCCCAACCAAAATCCGAGCACCCATCTATCTTCCCCAAAACCAAACCCAGAAGCACTATGTATTATTTCAACCCATAATGATTTTCCTAACAATAACTAAGGGAACTTGCAGAGTGATAACAACATATAAATTAAATATAACATCTAATCATCCAAATATCAACCATTAAACATTCATCACAATCATCATTTAAATTAACCAATAAATCACAACAAATAAACTGGTTATCAGGGATTTAACTAGCAATTAAATTTTGAATATTAATTTTATTGGAAATTAAATTCAATATAAATTCAAACTAAACTTGAATGACAATTTAAAGTATTAAACAACAATCAATTAATTTCTAATCACATCATATATTAAATTTAACTAGCATAAGATAGTTTAGCATTCGTGAGTGGGTTAAAATACTCACCTTTGATTTTTTAGTCGATTTAAAATCCAATTAAAGCTAAAATTCTAATAGCCTCAGAATTCTGCCGAACCAGTTCCATAATGTATGGAATTACGATATGATTGCAACGGAGAAAACCGCGTACGAAATGAGCTCGTAGGCAAAAGATATGTGTGCTAGAACGATTGAATAATTAAATCAAAATAAAATAAGATGCCAATGAAAATTTTACACGTCACCTACCTCTCACTCCCCCGTTAATGCACGTGACACGTAGCCTGAACCCAATCACCGTGCGTTTGACCATCGATTACTGCCACTTGACGCCGCCTTGCCAAGATCGAGCCACACCACCGTCATCCACTCGCCGAGCCGCTCAATCGACCCCCCCGGTCGCCTCCGTCACCATAAAATGGCCAGCACCGTCGCGCCGTTTATTGAATCTTCTGGCGATTCCCGATGACCTGCGACACGAATGAACAAACCCTCGAGACCTGTTCGATCTTCTGTTCCCAACGCAACTCCCCGATCGACAAACGGTCGACGATCCATCGATGGATCGAAAACCTAGAAATGGGTTGCTGAGAAAGATCGTCAATTTCTGGCCAAATGGTGACTCGATTCGAAAACAAATGGCAGTTGTAGATTGCACTCGTCGAGAGCTATCCAAAGATATATAAATTGCTAGGGATTGGAGAGTTTAAGTTTTTAAAATTGATTTTGAATTGGGATTTACGGTTTCTGCCATTGGAAGGAAGGAACAGCTAAGAAGTTGATGTACATACAGAATAAATTGAAATGCTGCTAGGGTTTGAGAAACAAAATCTATTTATATGGACATGCTAGATAAGAATGAATAACATATCGAAAGAGGTCGAAACGATAACAACGACCTGAAAAGCCCGTTTCGTTCCCAAAAGAAAGTAGGTCATCCCATATATCAAAATAGATGTTTCCGATATTTTTAAACTCAATGGAACTAGTTTCAAGTCTCAATTCCATTGTATAAAGAAGTTAGCATTTAAAATCAGCTTAATTTATTTGAATCCATTAAATTGATTTCTACGCGTTTCGAGCTCGTACGATCAAATGATAAGTCCGACCGCTACGAAACTTGAAATCCTAAATAATTCACTGTTACGAATCTGATAAATCTGGTTTCACCGAAATCCGAGACAGTGGCCAAAATGACTATTTTTACGTTAATTAAATAAATTATTATTAAATTAGTTTAATCGCCTTTCAAATTCAAATTAAAAGTTAATAAGCTTATCATTCTTGATTAACCATGAATTTATAATCTTTTAAAAAAGAATTCTCATGTTGAATTCAATATTAAATATTGCACTAGTTACAGCGTTCAATTACAACTGTAATAAGCCTAGTTAATGATAATTTAATTTCAATAAATTCATTTATTTTGATTTACATCTTATTATTAAATCATCCAATACCAATATGAATTCATTTGACATTAGTTCACTTTTTATTACATTCTTATTCTACACTTATCGTCTTAACTCATATTAACGCAATACTTAATTACATTAAATTTTATAAATTTCCAAATTAATTTCAACAGATTAAATAATAAGATGATGAATAAGCAATTGTTACTTTTACGTAATTTAATCACATTTATAAGTTTATTGTTTTCGACAAAATTATAAATTTACGTATAAATAATTGATTCCACATTATATACTAAAACCAATTAAATAAAAGAACATATAATTTCATTATTAATACAACATTGAATTTATTTCCTTATTTACAATTCCAAACCAAATTAACTTTACAATTATTTCAATCAATTGAAATTACATTAAATAATTATCAATTTCATTACATCAACATTATTAAATTACATTCTAATAATTTTTCTTATAAATAAATCACATATTATCCCGCTTTTTGGCAAAGCCGTGATACCAAAAGATCGGTCGAAAACCAATGATAGTTTATCTCAAAGATTGGTTGTACTTTGCTTCACCATGGATATCGACGAATTTTGTCCGAGCCCGGATAAGGCTACAATTGATAGAACATGGCAAGCAAAGTCATGGGAACCAGCGTTCCAAATTTCAGGTTAATCGGAGTTTGTATAAACGAGATATGATCGATGCAAGTTAGCCAAAGTATGCTATTCGAATCCATCAAAAAGTTGAGGAGATGCTCATTTTGAATCCATAGGATTCGTATCCATCACTGTTTGTCTTGTTCGAATCCATCGGTTTACACATGCTTTGAATCGATCGAGTTCGAACCGATTGGTAGTGTGATATCGATCAGTTCGAATCGATCAGTTTCGAATCGATAAAGTACGCCTCACCTCAACAAGTTCGTATCCCTCAGGTCGATGCGTTTCGTGCCCATCAAACATCCACAGTTCGTGTCCATCAGTGGGTTGCGCTTCGTATCGATGGACTTCGTATCCATCAGTATAGTTTGCTTCGTATCGACCGGGACGGCCAGATCCTCGTATCCATGAATTTCGTATCATTCAACCAATGCCTAGTTTGAATCGATGAACAAAGCCTTCATTCGAACCCATCAGGCAGCATTAGTTCATATCCATCACAATCGTATCCATTGAACGGAGACATCGCTATCGATGCGAGCTAAGCCGCCTATCTCGATTTGAACTAGACACTGAAAGTTGATAGTACTCGATACAAAGGAGGCGAAATTCGTGGATGCGAAGTGGTCAACTCGGCACAAGAACCGAACCGAGGCGAAGAGTGCGTGCCACCTCACCAAAGAACCACGTGAGAAGATCGGTTCGAACGTATCGGTTCGAACTGATGGATTCGAACCAAACAACCAACCGAAACACTCTGATTCGTATCGATCATATCTCCCAAACCACAGATCCAAATGCTATGAAATTTTTACAAAAGCTTTCATACAAGGTAAAGATTGTTCCTGCCAAGTTTCAACTCGATTGGATCATTTTTGGATGGATACGAAATGACTTTGTATCGATCTCAGATCGAGTCGAAACATGGTGGGGTCAGTCGCGTGGGCCCACTCACGTGCCAGAAAAAGTCTCCCGAAGTTTGAGCGAGATCTGGGCCTCCTACGTCTATAAATAGCACCCTGAAGCCTACAGAAAGGGGATCTTTTGGCCATTCGACGTCCAGACTCTGCTGGATTCAATTCCACTCTTCATTATCACTGTTGTAATCAGATCTCAGAGCTTCACTATAAATCCTGTGTTTGTGACTATTATTTGTGAATTGCTGTGTTTGATATTGCTTAGGTCTGAATCTTGTGTTGATTATTGCTGATTTGTGTTCATAAATGGGTGCTTTCACGATATTGGGTGTTTGTGACCAATTTTGGCGCAAACATCACAAATTTTAATTTCTTCCAATATTAAATTTCAAAATCTCATTTAATTTAATATTTTAATTATCGAAAATTATGGGTTGTTACACTTTCCCCTACTCAAAACTTTTCGTCCTCGAAAAGAAATGAGAAGGAATTAAGAAGCTAATATGTTTTATTCAAAGTATTTAATTTATAAACAATCAATTTACATAATTAAGTATTTTAAATAAAATATATTAATTTATAACAATTAAATCTTCATATTTCAGTTTAATAAAAGTTTGAATTTTTTTTCACTTTCACAAAAAATCTCTAAGTCTTAAATTCACGGAAAATTTCGGCAGAGTCTCCTTTATACGGATAGGTCCGAAAAAATAATAATATCAATAATAACAATATATATATATATATATATATATTTTAATAATAAAATAACCCAACCATGGGAAAACATTAGAATATCGCTAGCTATAATCCGAAAACGTACATATTTGTCGGGCAAACAACTTTTTATTTATGAAACCAAAAGTAGTAGCTATTGCTTCCATAAACCTGTATTCCACTTATATAATCCAAAATAGTGAGAATTATGAACAAGAGAAATATTTAGTTGCTTTGATATATAACACAAATAACATAACCAAACAATAATCATATGCAAACAAAACAGTATAACCAATTCATCATACATCCATAGCGACGCAGCGTGGGAAGCGAATTCGATGATGTAAATTGAATCCATCCAGGATCTCACACGATTAGCGGAAATAATCGGTGAATCGATGATAAATCGATGGATTTAAGAATACCCAAATGCCTAAATTTGTTGATCTTCAAAGGTACCGAATTCTAGCTATCTTCGACACGTTGATCGCGCACGATACCGTGAGAGAAGATCTACAATTCTTCGAACGTTGATCAAGTGCACTTGATACCGTGAATTGGCTTCAACAATCGTTGATTCGAGCACACTCGAATATTGAAAGTGGAGATAGGAGATCACACTCAACTACCAATTTCAAAAGAGGCACAAAGCACTCAAACAGAGTTTCACTCAAAAATCAACAACAATTACAAATGTCCCCACATGCCTATTTATAGGCTACAACACACACTAGGTTGTTAACGACCTAACACTTCGCCGACCTAAACACAAGAACACTAGTACACGACCTACGACCTAAACAAGGTCGTTACCGACTTAACATTGCACAGTTCATATACATCACGAGCGACATACAATTTCAACGACTCATGACCTAGGTACATATAGCGACTCACGACCTAAGTACAAAACAGCTTATTACAATACACACATACACGAGTTACGACCTTACAAACAAACATCACAAACGACTCAACCATTAACGATCCAAAGCAGCAGCGACCTAAGGAATGTGGCGTATGTAGTTAGCATGCGGTATAAGGTCGTTAACGACCTAACTTCAAGAGCGGCCTACAGATCTGAGCGATCTATCCCCGAGCGACCTAATTCTTCATGCAAGTCAACTTCAATAGGTCGTCGGTCATGACTCGTTAGGTCGGTTGGACGAGCTACCAACGTACTAGGTCGCGAACTCCTTGTACCTTCCTTATTTTGTTCTCGGTTAGGTCGCAATTCCATATCCCGTGACTCGTTAGGTCGTGTGCGACCTTCACTAGGTCGTATGCGACCTAATGCTCCTTCCCTTGAACAAATCGAGTTCATTGACTTCATAGATTGCACTGCTTCGTCATTAGATTGGGCTGCATCATCCTCCCCGAGTTGGGAAAAATTCGTCCTCGAATTTAAAACTTCTTTCCCACTGGCTTGTTCATCTCCATAATAAGATATAAGATATTTAACATTGAACACGTCAGAAGCGTATACATCCTCCGGTAGCTTCAACCTATAAGCGTTCTCATTGATCCGTTTCACAATCTTTACAGGACCAATCTTTCGAGCTTTAAGTTTATTATAAGTTCCCACTGGAAAACGATCCTTTGTCAAAACGGCGTAAACTAAGTCACCTTCTTTGAAGTCCACACTTCTTCGCTTCTTATCCGCAGATTGTTTATATTTCTCATTTGTCTTCTCCAATCGTTCTTGAACGATTCTATGGCATTCTGTCAACTCATTTACGAAGTCACAAGCCCGCTTAACAACTCCCTTCTGATACGGCACTGTCGTTAAATCCAGCGGACCCTTTGGAATTATAGAATAAATAACTTGAAAAAGACTGAAACTAGTACTCCGATTAACAGCATGATTATGTGCAAACTCCGCCTGCATAATTTCATATCCCAGCTCTTCAAATCGTCTTTCACAAGACATCGCAATAAGTTTCCCAATGATCTATTCACCACTTCCGTTTGCCCATCGGTTTGTGGATGATAGGCGTTACTAAAATTCATCTTCGTTCCGACCAACTACCACAAACTCAACCAAA
Organism: Allium cepa; assembly: GCA_030765085.1. NCBI lineage: Eukaryota > Viridiplantae > Streptophyta > Magnoliopsida > Asparagales > Amaryllidaceae > Allium > Allium cepa. The sequence continues at coordinate 976,045,287 of CM060935.1, forward strand.
AATGACTCAGGAATCTGGTATCCCTGTCTGAAACTATAGATTCTGGTAAACCATGCATGCGATAGATCTCTCTAAAGAACAGCTGTGCTACATGGACTGCATCTACCGTCTTCTTACAATCAACAAAATGTACCATCTTCGAGAAACGGTCAATCACGACATATATAGAATAATTTCCCCATTGGGTCCTCGGCAAACCCAACACGAAATCCATGCTTATATCTACCCACGGTTTTATAGGAACATGTAAAGGCATATACAACCCCGCATTTGTAGCTGTCCCTTTCGAAACCTGACAAACATGACACCTACGCACAAACTTTTCAACTTCCCGCCTCATCGACGGCCAATAGTAAGACTTAGAAATCAACTGCAATGTGCGATCTCTACCCACATGGCCTTCTTCGTGTAACTCCTTTACAATCTTCATTCGCAAGCTTCCTTGTGGTATGCGCAATTGATTCCCCTTGAACAGGAAACCATCCACCAATATAAACTCATCAGTATTTCCATCCTTGACTTTCTCAACAATCTTCGTAAAGCAAGGATCTTCTTTAAACAACTCTGGTAATAGTTCAAATCCTGTCACTTCAACCTTCATCGTTGTCAACGAATGATTCCTCCTGCTCAAAGCATCAGCTACACGATTCGTCACCCTTGATTTGTGCTTTACAACAAAAGTAAACTGTTGTAGATACGCGACCCATGAAGCGCGTCTAGCTGAAATTTTGTCCTACCCTTGCAAATGTTTCAAAGCTTCGTGATCCGTATAAAGAACAAACTCCTTCTGAAATAGATAATGTCTCCAGTGCTTTACAGCTTGAACAATCGCGTAAAATTCCACGTCATAAGTGTTATATCTCAGCTTGGCTTCAGACAACTTCTCACTGAAATAAGCAACTGGTCTTCCATTCTGACTCAATACTCCACCAATCCCAACCTTCGATGCATCAGTATGTAACTCAAACAACAACTGAAAATCTGGCAAAACTAGAATTGGTGCTGTCGTCAAAAGTGTCTTGATATTCTAAAAAGCTAACTCTGCTTCCTCTGTCCACACGAACTTCTTTCCTTTCACGCAATCGGTTATTGGTGCCATCACACTACTAAAGTGTGGTATAAATCTCCGATAAAATGATACCAACCCATGAAAGCTTCTTACTTCAGTAATTGTCTTAGGTTGTGGCCAACTCCTGACAGCTTCCACTTTGCTTTCATCCACTTGAATACCCTCCTTCGACAGAACATACCCCAGAAATAGAACACTGTGCGTCATGAACACGCACTTCTTTGCTGCTGCATAGAATTGTTCCTGTCGTAGAATAAGCAGCACTTCACGCAAATGTTGGACATGCTCTTCCATACTCCCACTATAAATCAAAATATCTTCAAAGTAAACCACTACGAACTTCCCAATGAATGGTCTGAAAATCTGGTTCATCACTCTCATAAAAGTGCTAGGAGCATTTGATAAGCCAAACGGCATAACCAGCCATTCGTATAGACCTTCTCTAGTTTTAAAAGCAGTCTTCCACTCGTCATCTAGTCTAATACGAATCTGATGGTATCCACTCTTCCAGTCAATCTTTGAGAACACCACAGCCCCACTCAACTAATCAATCAAATCATCGAACCGCGGCATAGGAAACCTGTATCTCACAGTGATCTTGTTTAGAGCTCGACTGTCCGTACACATCCTCCACGAACCATCCTTCTTCGGCACCAATAAAGCTGGCACTGCACATGGACTCAAACTCTCCTGAACACGCCCTTGTTCTAACAACTCCTCCACCTGCCTTCTCAGTTCCTCGTGCTCCTTAGGACTCATCCTGTGATTTGGCCTGTGAGGTAATGCAGCTCCTGGAACAAGATCTATCTGATGTTGAAAGTCCCTCAACGGTGGTAACTCCGTTGGCAACTCTTCAGGAAACACATCTCTGAATTCTTCCAATACCGGCTTTACTTCCTCTGGAACTTCAACAGTTTCAGTAGCTTCATGTCCAATCAATAAGAACACCTCCGGACTCTCCTCTACTTCTCAATAAACTCCTTTAAAGTCAACAAAGTCTTTAGCTCCTCAATCTCTTCTGACTTGATCTCTCCTTGCTGTCTCTTCTTTGGAACTAAAATGATATTAATATTCTCAAACATAAAGTTGTAGCTATTGGTTCGACCATCGTTGCACTGCTCGGTCATACTGCCATGGTCTTCCCAAAAGCTAGTGACAAACATCCATCTCCACCACATCACACCAAATCTCGTCTTTATACTTCTTCCCAATAGAAAATGAAACTTGAACTCGCCTGTCCATCTTCACCTCTCCTCCTTTCCTTAACCATGATAACCTGTAAGGATTTGGATGTTTCTCCATTTTCAACTTCAACTTTCTCACAGCTTCGGTAGAAATAATATTGTCACAACTTCCTGCGTCAATCACAAAGTTACAAACCTTCCCCAGAATAGTGCACGTTGACTGAAAGATGTTACTCCTCAACCAACTAGCTTCTTCTTCCTGCTTCGGTGTTAAACAAGACCTCCTCATCATTAGATTACATCCTTCATCTCCTGATGCAACTTCCTGTTCATCCTCCTCAACTGGACTAGAATAACCTTCACCAACATCCTCACCTTCAACTTCAGCAATCATAGTTCGTTTCTTCGGCTTCGGACATTTATTACTCTTGTGACCCACTTCTTGGCAATTAAAGCATTTGATGCTGTTGTTGACCTTCGCCTTCGCAACCTCATTGACAACTGGTTTACTGACAACTTTCGACACATTGGAACTTCCACTAGCAACCTTGCTCTGAGTATTGGAACTTGGAAACACACCACCCCCTCGTCTTCCCTGCTTCTCCCAAGCCAATGCCTTCGAATGTGCTTCTGCAACAGATCTAGGATCAAACATGTTCACCATATCTTGAATCTGCATTCTCAACCCCCCAACAAACTAGCAGTGAATTGCTCCTCTGTCTCCATAATGTCATTTCAAGCAATCAGTTGATAAAATTCGTCAGCATAATCATTAACAGTCTTCGTCCCCTGCCTCAGATTCTGAAACCTCTGATACATAAGCGATTGATAATTGTAAGGTAAGAATGTAGCTTTCATCAGTTTCTTCATCTTCTCCCATGATTCAATCTTCGACTTCCCCATCCGTTCTCGTGTAAGTTTGGTTTGCTGCCATCATGCCATAGCTCTCCCCCTCAACCTAGTAGCAACCAACTTCACTTGACGATTTTCCGAAACCTCTTTGAAATCAAAGATCTCTTCAACATAGACAACCAGTCCAAGAATTCTTCTACAACCATTCCACCCTTGAATTCAGGAATTTCCATCTTCATCCCCGATTCCCAACGTCGATCGTCATCTAGATCCCGATACTGACGTCGTACTTGATCTCGATCTCGGTAATGAACACTTCCTCTATCACCATCAAACTCTTCATCAAAATCTGATGTATATCGATGTCGATCACGTCCACCAACATCTCTACTATCACCACTTCTACCACCAACATCCCTTTGTTCTACATTCCTCCGACCACGATCATCCACATTTCTCCGGTTTCGATCATCAACATTCCTATCACGATTGTCAACACTTCTACGATCATGATCTTCTCTTCTCTCCCGATCTGAATGTGGTGAAACTCTACTTCCCCCATGGCTCGATTCAGGCGAAACACTTCTTCTACTTTGATTCATTTCAAGCATCATTCTTTCTAATCGTCCAATTCCTTCATCAAACTTTTCATGGATGCATTGTTCCATTTGATCGGCTTCTTCTCTTCTATACAACGCTTCAACATTCTGATGACGGTTAGCTCTTCTCGGCGGCATGATTGAATCAAACACAAATACTTCAACAATTCAAACATAACTTCAAATTCTGTGACGACTCGGAATTTTCGAGCATTTAAAATTGGAATATTTAATTGATTTTAAATATTCAATATAATGATTTTAACTTGAATTACAAATATCGCTATTTATTTGATAATTAAATAATAGAAATTTAATAATTAGAAGTTGAGTAGATTGTTGAATCTAGAATTTTAAGCCTGTTAAAATATAGTTTGAAGGCTTACAAATTTATATTGATAATACTGAGGATAATAGAAGTTGTAAAATTTAAATTTACAGTGGTTTGTTCAGTTTTAAAATTTATATCGTTTAAATTGAATTTAAAAATAACCTTCCGAGGCACAATCTCGGAATTCGACGAAACCAGTTCCATTTGATCCGTGATATTGAATTATTATCGGATTTCAATTTTCGCAGTGTTCGGAGTTACCGTTTGGTCGTACAACCCGTGAATACGTAGAAGAATCTAATTAAATTTAATTTACATAGTCAAACCTTCTCATAGAAGCCACACTCTTCTAGCTTTTAACGAAAGGCAATCCAATTCGTTCTCCTATATAAAATCAATCTCTCCTCCTTCGCTTGTTTACACAGCCGAACGAAAAAAATATAAATAAATTATTCGATCGTTCAAAATGGCGGAACAGGGAGAGGAATCACGTCATCTTCATCGAATCAAACCTAAATCATAGAAGCTCGCGCTCGCACGCGCGTAGGGGACAACGCCGACTCGAAGTCGCGATTCGAGGAATGATGGTTTCGAGGTTCGTGATCTTGTGTTGCAAGCAACTTCGCGATCGAAGCAGAGTAACGTGGTGGCTACGGGGGTAGGCGCGGGCGACTGGGATAGACGCGATGATGCCGACTAGGGTTGGATTTAGGGGCAGCGACTCGATGGGAGGAACGTGAATCGAGATGTGGGTTCGGGAGGTTGCCCGACTTCGAACTTTGGAAGGCTCCTGAGTTTGGCAAGGGGGCGCGCTGCTGGTTGCAGGGTATGCCTACGGTGGGGGTAAGGGGTTCGCCGATGATGTGAGATTGAGGTGAGCTGCTTTTCTTTTTCTTTTGTTTTAAATTTTATATAGGAAACTCTGAACATTTATTTTTATAAACTAAAATGTGTATTTGGTAATTTAGAAATCTAGCAGTAAATTATATATGAGAATATGTACAAGAAATGTATATATAATTTACAGTAAGTTATTTTGATTTAAATGATTTACATTAAGATAGTATAGTTAATAGAAAATCATTTTTACAGTAAGGTTTAAGATATTGATTTTAAATAGATAAACAGTAAATAGATGATATAAATATATATAGAAGATTTTGACAAATAAAAGGGTTTTTAAATGTTGAAAAATTTACATAAGTTATATTTTTATCAATTCTATATAGGTATATATATATATATATGTAGTTTCAAAAGAAAATAAATATACCTATATACGTTTTAAAGTTATTATTTTAAAACCAAATGGTTAGATTAAATTAAATTATTGGTTAATTTAATTAGTGGTAAATTATTAGTAGATTATCTTTGATGTTAATAAATCATATTGTAAAGGGTTAAAACTAAATCATTAGTTGATTGGATTTTATTAAAAAGAAAATGGTCAGTTGGATAAATTTTTAGTCAATTAAATAATCTGATAAATTGTATAAATTATTCTTGCAAGGTCTGAAATCATGGAAAATCAAGTCGGATTGGTTGAATTGCAAATTAAATCAAAGGTGAGTTAATCTCACTCAGTTCAATTTAAATTTAAATTTAAATTTAAACGATTAAATTTAAATAATTGTTTGAATGGTTGAATTGATTGATGTGCTATAGTATGGTAATTTTGGAATTGGTATTATATGTTGTGCTAACATCTGTGGATGCAGGAAAAACAAGTTGGAGGGATCCAACTGGATCCCTCAACATTTATTTAAATTATTTAAATTCCCCTGTTGTGATGATTTGATATTCTATGATGAATTATGTTGAAATATTGAACGCTATGGTTTGATTGGATATAATTGGGTATAATGAATTACCAGAAAGATATACAAATTGAATTTTGGAAAGAAAATAAAAGAAGTGAATTGTAAGTAAAATAATTATAGAATACATTCAACGAATGAATTTGAAAGGAAATAAGTGACTTTAAAATTCTAATAAACAAATCTTGGGTATGGAAAGGGAAATTTGAATAAACAGAAAGTTAATGAATTTTAAATCTTCAGTAATATTAATTAAAAGAACAAAACATTTATTAAGATTTAAAATTATTGAAAGGAATAAAGAAGAAATTGGGAAAAGCCTGAAATTTGTATATTTCAGTTAAAAAGTTTAAATCAAACGAAAAATAATAACATTAATAATAAGTCCATAATTAATGAATTTTGAAATGAATTGAGAAATTTATGAAACTTATTTCAAATAAAATAAATTGGAAATCAATTCGGGGAAATTGATTTAATTGATTGAAATTGGAATTTTCTCGGGACAGCTAAGTACATGTTTTTTTTTTAAAAGTAATTTTTAAATATAAATTAAATGTTTTAAAGTTGTTTTAAAAGAAATTAAGTTTGTAAAATTTATTATTTCTAATATTTAAAGTCTAAATTAAGTATTTTCTTTTAACCTATTTTAGCAGTAAATATTTAAGAAGTAACTTAGTATGTTGTTGTAATAGCGAAAACCTAGTTTTATATGTTATAAAATAACCTTATTTTTAAATATTCATATAGTATATATTTTTAGCCAATTATTAAAGTAGTTTTAACTTAAGTGTTTAAAAGAAAATTGCAAAGTAAGAATTTTTGTTTAATTTATTATCGTAATAATTATTTAAAGAATGATTTGGTATTTTATTTAAAGTATTATTATAAATTAAGTATTAAAGTAAATTTTTCTAAATTGAATGTTAAATGTATTTTTTACAATAAAGTGTTTTTAAATTATTTTAAAAATCTAAGTTTTGTGCTCGGTGATTCCAGTGGAAATGGAAATACTCGGAATTTATTCTGAGGAAAGGAAAATAGTTTGGAACTGTTTTCAAAAGGATTTGAAAAGTGAAATTATGTCTTGTAAAGATATTTTGAGATAAATAAATAATTTGGGAAATTATTTATTGTTTGATGGATGTTTGTGAATATTAATTGATAGTTAAATAACCGACTATCAATATTGGACAAAAATGCGTTGATCGTTTCGAAGAGACCGGGATCGAGATTTATTTCTTGAAAACCACTTCGATCCGGCTTGTACGTTTCGTGAAAATGATTTTGGATTCGAAGATGGAGCAGCGAAATGCAAGGGCTAGTCGCTACTAGTCCTGAGGATATTTCCAAAATGGATGTAGTAGGAATAGTGCCTTCGGTTCCGATCGAACCCGGGATGGACTTGTATGGATGAATGCTTGCGGCAACATCGTCAGGTGGATGATGGGCATTCTAAGGGATATGTTCTTAAAGGTAATGCTTAACCTCAAGCCTCATCAAATGGGAATGACTGAAAATCAGGGGATATGCAGCAAGGCTAGGTGGGTAGCACCCAAGCAGGGTGAGGTCATTCCAGTCTAGATGTCCCTTTTTTATTTCGGCTTAGTGGGCGGTTGCTGATCCCAACCGCGGGGTGATCTCACTCGGGATTATCCAGTAAGGGGTAGTCCCAGTCTTGTGTTGCAGGGGAGCGGGCGTACTCCTCGGTACGGTGATCTAGGCCCCGTACTGTGACTGGTGGTACCCCAGTGCCTAGTCATTAGTTGGAAATCCATTCTCCCTACGAGCCTTGTACGAGTTTTGTTTGTATTACCCACTCTGTGGCTAGTAGATGGAATTTAATAGATGTAACAATTTCGGCTATTTTATAAGTATTTGTATATAGACCCTATTATAATATCATAGGATTTCTATAAAAAGTGTTTTAGCTATCGTAAGGTAAAAACCCGACATGTTTATTTGTGGCGTGGTCTTACGAGATGCTTTCGTTTTCAAAGGATTTCTGAAACTTTAATAATCAATTGGGTGTGATTTTCTCATGCTGGTATGCCAGACTGACTCAGGTGTTATTTAACTGTAATGCTCGGGTCAGACCGAGTATTATAGGATACAGGAAATGTTGTGGAGCTCAGGAGACGAGCTGGATGACAATACGTACTCCCGTATTTGTTTATATATATATATTCCGCTATGTTGAGTTGTTGTGTATCCATTTGTATGTTATTGATGTTGAGCTGTTATTGATGTACTCTGATGATTGTAAAATATGTAAGAAGATATATTTGGTTTTGAGTAAAGAGTATTTATTATCTATTATATTTTATTCCGCTGCGATGGTTAGATTCTGTTGTTGTTTTCTATTTTTATTCTTCTACCTCTTCTTCTTTAACCCAAATGGTTCGTATTTTTGTACAACTTGAGTTGATTTAGGTAGAATAGTGTTGACTCAAGGGGTACAGATTTGCTGGCTGTTACAAATTCAAACTTCAACTATCGGCTTGAACACAAAATGAACTTCAACAAATGATACCAAATGATACTTCAATTCTCGGCTTGAACAACAAAGTAATGCTCGTCCTACACTTCAAACTCTTCTTCAAAAATTCAAACACTTTCCGAACTTTGATCCAAAATGATATGGATCAAAAACTCCCAACTTGTTGTAACTTCTCGATGAACACAATGAACACCAAACTTCAACAATGCATGGCTCCAAGTCTCGGCTTAGCTATGATTGGCTAAGTCTAGCTTTGATACCAAAATGACGCAGCGTGGGAAGCGAATTCGATGATGTAAATCAAATCCGTCCAGGATCTCACACGATTAGCGAAAATAATCGATGAATCGATGATAAATCGATGGATTTAAGAATACCCAAATGCCTAAATTCGTTGATCTCCAAAAGATACCGAATTCTAGTTATCTTCGACACGTTGATCGCGCACGATACCGTGAGAGAAGATCTACAATTCTTCGAACGTTGATCAAGCGTACTTGATACCGTGAAATGGCTTCAACAATCGTTGATTCGAGCGCACTCGAATACCGAAAGTGGAGATAGGAGATCACACTCAACTAGCAATTTCAAAAGAGGCACAAAGTACTCAAACAAAGTTTCATTCAAAAATCAACAACAATTACAAATGTCCCCACATGCCTATTTATACAACACACACTAGGTTGTTACCGACCGAACACTTTGCCGACCTAAACACAAGACCACAAGTACACGACCTACGACCTAAACAAGGTCGTTACCAACTTAACATTGCACGGTTCATATACATCACTAGCGACATATAATTTCAACGACTCATAACCTAGGTACATATAGCGACTCACGACCTAAGTACAAAACAACTTATTACAATACACGCATACACGAGTTACGACCTTACAAACAAACATCACAAACGACTCAACCATTAACGATCCAAAGCAGCAGCGACCTAAGGAATGTGGCGTATGTAGTTAGCATGCGGTATAAGGTCGTTAACGACCTAACTTCAAGAGCAGCCTACAGATCTGAGCGATCTATCCCCGAGCGACCTAATTCTTCACGCAAGTCAACTTCAGTAGGTCGTTGGTCATGACTCGTTAGTCGTTTGGACGAGCTACCAACGTACTAGGTCGTGAACTCCTTGTACCTTCCTTATTTTGTTCTTAGTTAGGTCGCAATTTCATATCCCGTGACTCGTTAGGTCGTGAGCGACCTTCACTAGGTCGTATGCGACCTAAGGCTCCTTCCCTTGAACAAATCGAGTTCGTTGACTTCGTAGATTGCACTGCTTCGTCATTAGATTGGGCTGCATCACATAGCAATCAAACTAATGGTTTGTTCCGGTTCAGAAACTTCTCATCGTTCAAGGGTGATAAATAAACTATCAAGTGTACCCTACGCTCAACAACCTTAAATAATTACTTAATAGATTGTTCATGCAACCTTAAACAATTAGAAGTACCATTTTCCAAACTTCCCATAAGCCAAACAATAATGAATTATAAATGTTATTTAAGTTTTTCTATTGGTTTCCCTTTATACTCTTTTATTTATTTTCATTCCTTCATACAATGTCATTTCCTATTAATTTACATTCTTTACTTATGTTATTTTCCATTCAATTATTTAGACCATCAATGAATTCATTATTTAGGTATTACCTACATTTTATTGTAGTGTTAATTCACATTTATTATTTTGTAACTTTGATCTCCGTTTAATATTAATATTCGTTAGTGAATAAATTCGTACTTAATTTGCTCTGCATTTTATTTATATTCATTTCTTTACATATAGTGTCATTTAATATTAAACTTATTTATGAATTATTTCAGCAATTTCGTAAGTTTCTACTCATTTACTTAAGTCATATTCACTTTTACTCTTCAATTAAGCATTTCAATCTTTTACTTAAATTTACATATTCCGTTTACCTCTTAGTTTTCATTTATAGTCATTTGTTCGTTTTGAGGCACTTTTGGTATTAAGCTTTCATTTATATCCAAATCAACACTTCAACTTTTTAAATATTTCTAGGAAGTTATATATATGTTTTAAGAATGTAATTAAATGTTATACAAATTATCTTGTTCATTTTAGTTAACAAAATGTTCAACAATTTACATCTTCTTAATTTTCATTATCTTTTAATTTACAAGTTACAAATTTTCAGTTTACAATTTCATTAATCTCTCAGCTTCTAATTTCTTATTTTTCATTTAAAAGTTTCCAACTATTAATATAGTAAAGATTTCATTCATTATAATAATTAAAATTCCTAATTTGTAGAAATTTAAGAACTAAATATCGAGTTCCATTTCAAATCATTTAAAATAATATATATACTCATAGTTTTTATATATATCAAATTATACTCAAGAAAATTTAAATCAAAATCTGTTTATCAAACCAAATGCGTAGCAAAGCTACTAAGTGGTCTCCTCCACTTTGAAACTCAAAAATGTATGTCGATGATGCGACCATCATCACTGAAATTATTTTCCAACGACAAGAGAGGGGAGTACAGAACTTATTTCCTTTTAAAATTCCTTTAAAACAATTTTTTCAAATCACTTTGAAAATATTTATATCCAAAATACTTTCAATAATACAAATATCATATTCCAAAATCTTTGAATATTAATTTCAAAACCCCGGAAATTAAGTTCTCATATTCCAATTTATTTTACTTTACCTGTAAATCCTACTTTATAATCAATATTTTGAAAGTTTCACTACCTAACAAACAATATATCACATCCAAGTATATCATTTATAGAATTATTCTTTTATATACGAAATATAATACTAGGTAAAATTATTTCATTTATCTATATTTCAAAATCAATATTGTATCGGTCTGCCCTATTAAGTGTTCATAAATCACTATCGATGCCATAGCGTCTTATGTACCGACCAGAATTTATAAATACCAAACAGACAAATTAATACAGTATAAAAACATTTTATAACACTAACAAGTACGCTCTCTCATATATACACTCACACGAACTCATTCTAAGGTATTACTACCATATCTCTAATGAGTCAGACCCTACAAAGCTAAAGTTATCGCTAAACCAAAGCTCTGATACTAAATGTAACGACCCACCTTTTGGATGGTTTAAATCGATAATAAACCACACATGTCAAATCTAAACCATTAAAAAGGGAGGATTATTATGAGGTAAATAGGAAAAAGAAGAGAAAAGAAAGAAAAACAAAACACAGAATCTCATGGCGGAATGACAAAATATTATAATCAAATAAACAGTTCATGAAGCTGTTTTACAAGTAACATTTGATTATACTTTTACAATATACCAGAGTTATACATATAGCAGGAATAAACAAATAATGCAGCGGAACCACATAATGCAGTGGAATAAATATAATAAATAGCAATAATATATTAAATCTTCATCTTTGTCCTCCAGAAAGATAATCTTCAATACTGAAATGCTCAGGCTGACCCGAGCGTAATAAAAAGACAAAACACTCAAGTTAGAACTAAAAGATCTTATGTAAGTTAAATCAGTATAAGTAAATATGAGTGTAATGGCTTCGGAGATGTTTACGGGATTTCACATCTCATATCCAGTGTCTAACATGCGTGCAGTAACTTGAGAGATGTTCGGGATTCCATCTCGTAAGGATCCGTTAAACTATCTACATACATAGTACAATACGCTATTATAATATGTCTACAGCAAAGTAAAGTATTAAAATAGCGTTAGGGCGTTACAAATATCCCCCATAACACATTTTTATATAAATACCGTAGTCTATACAGATACTGTAAGCCCCACCAAACCAATGGGATACTCAGGGAGCACTCCATAGGTACGATACAAACCAAACTCGTAATGAGCTAGATAAGGCATATGACAAGGCACGCGAGGTGATGCCTAGGGTAGGATACTACCGTTTTATGGATCCGGACTAGTGGTAACGCACATCAGCTACTACCTCCACCTCGGAATACACCCCCATAATCAAATCGAGGGGTGGCCACAAAATCAATCGCAAAGTAATAAATATGGCATCGAAGAAGCATGTCCGATCGAAGGTGCGACCTCACTTGGCCCGGCATGGCTCCTGTTTCAGTCATATCAAGCTGACCCAGGGTGTCAGGGCTGCGTTCATACCTCATATAGAATCGTTCACTAAACCATACTACTTCGTTCTGGATTCTTCACCACATGCACCGTTGTTAAAGTGGTTATCGGTATTGGTAGAGAGTATGACAATATCTGATCTCGGTCTCTTTAACCACCAAACGCTTATTTCACATCGGTTGGTTCTTTTACATTTCCAAAACTGATTTATAATTGATATCAAAATATCATATTCAATTTAAAATCATATCACTTTCGAAATCATATTCACTTCAAATCATAACCATAAATAGGTTAAACCATCATATAAAAATATTCACATTTTAACCAATTGAATATAAATCATACCAATTTCAACTTAAATAGTTTGAATATTAAAAGTAGTTTATATTTTTGGAACAATTATACATTAAAAATAGTTTATATTTTAAAAATAGATTATAGATTAAAATAGTTTGTATTTTAAAAATAGATTATAGATTAAAATAGTTTATATATTAGAAATAGTTTACATAGTAAAATGGGTTATATATTAAAATATATGTATTAAAGTTGTTTATAAATTTTAAAATAATATATATTAAAATATTTTATAAATTTAAAATAATATATATTGAAATAGTTAATGTATTAAAATATTTTATAATAGTTACAATAGTTAAATTAGTTTAAAAATAGTTTTATTAGTTTAAAATAGTCTAACAGTATAAGGATTTTGAAACAGTTAAAATAGTTTAGTACAAATGGTTTTATTATTGGAAGGGTTTATATAATAAATAGTTTTAAAATCTTAATAATCTAAACTTTAAAATTAAAGATTTTTAAACAATTTATATTAAAATAATTAATTTGAAAATAATATCAAATTAAACTATTTCTTCCATTTCAACAAATCTGGACCACATCCAAATTTCAAATCAACAAAACTCAGTTTTAAATTTTCAATTCAAATTCTCATAAAAACCATTTCAATCTATATCGATTTCAAATCCATGTCTTAACGACAAATTTAAACCACTTCAAATCCAATAGATTTCAAAGATTAAATGTTCAAACGTTTACAATAACTCAATTTTGATAAATTTCATTTATATTTCAAAATTCAACTTTAAAATTTCAATTTAAATTCTGTAAACAATTCATTTAAATCAATTTCAATTTCAACCTTTTAAAACTTAGATTTTGAAAAAAATTAGTTCGTATAAATCAAATTTTATTTTAAAATATCATCTAATTGGATTCAAAAATTAAGGATTTAAAATCATTTAATTTAACCAATCTGGTATCCGTATATAATTTTCTACCCTATGGTCAGGTGATACAGATATATATCATTTCAACCCGCAAGAATTTAGATTTATGGGTATATATCATTTCAACCTGCAATCCCGAATAAAATTCAAAATCCATAAAATCTTTCGAGTTTACCATTTCAACCCATAACGATATTTCCCTAATTTATAAGATCGTTCGGGTATGTATCATTTCAACCCATAGTGATTTTCCTAACAATAACTAAGGGACTTGCAGTGTGATAACAACATATAAACTAAATATAACATCCAATTCATGGCGTTCCCCTTTTCGTCGCTCCGTATTTTCGTTTTTTGCAGATCTCGATAGCTTCTTTCTACCTCGTTCGTCTTTCCTACGTTCTCCCACCGCTTCTTCCTATGCCTAGCCCTCCCCCTCTTCTCCCCATCCTCCCCGATGCTCCTCTCTCTTCGCCCTCATCTATCAGATCTGGCAGGATCATCAAGCAAACTGTGTCCATGGTACGATGCCCCCCTCGCTTTCTGATGTCGAGTTTCCACCCCTGCCTTCTGTTAAGACGTCGTACCTTGATTCTGTCGTATGTCCTGGCTTGCGACCTGATATGTTAAGTAATTTGGCTGGTGTTGACTCATGTGGTTCAGTGCCTTCGGGTGTTAGTGATGTCAATGCTGTTTGTGGAGGCTTTGGAGTTGTTTCTGTTGCTAATGGTGGTGATTCTGTAGCGTTGGGTTATGAGCTTATGCATCATTCTCCTGCTGATAATATGTGTAGTGATCGTTGCACATCAGTTGTTCGACAGATTGCACTTGAGAACCTTGTTCCCAATCTCTCTGTTTTGAGTTCTGGTGGTTCTTTGCATGTGGCCTCCCCCCTCCTGGTCCCATTATTGCGGCAACTGATTGTGTTGAGGAATGGCGTCCTGCTGCTCTTTCCCCAATTGGTTCCAAAAGTTGGTCTTCTCTTTTTACATCTCTACCCCGTAATGCTGGTGTTTATGAACCAGTTGAGTTTGATATCGTTGAAGAAAATGGAGTGATGATCCCTCCTCTAAATGTTATGCAAGATGGTATCGACTTTTGGTCAGAATATTTGGTTGGATTCTTTTTGGACCCTAAGGATCGCCTTCATGATGCGTCTGCAGTTTGTCGTAGGTCCTGGCGGCTGTGCGGTAATCTACGTGTTAAGTTGGTTAACTCCATGTACTTCCTGTTGTTCTCCTTCCCTGAGGAACGTAGTCGTGTTCTTGAGGCCGAGCCTTCATTTTTCGATGGGAAACCGTTTATTATTACTCCCTGGTCTCCAACGGTGGCAAGTGCCCGTGAGCAAGTTCTCTCTATCCCCGTTTGGGTTTATTTTTCCCAAATTCCTTCTGCTCTTCAACCGCTGCTTGGTTTGAACTGGCTCGCTTGTAACGTTGGTAAGTTAAAATGTTTTGATTCTAATACCGTTGCGCGTGATAAGCTAGTGTATGCTAAAGCTCTGATAGAGATTTCTCCCTTAAAGCCTCTCCCATCCTCTATTCCTGTTCAGCTAGCTGTTGGCCACGTGGTGGATGTTCGTGTTCGATATGGTTGAGTCCCTGACATTTGTTCCATCTGTCACTCCTTTGGCCACTTAGATTCTTCCTGTTCGCATTCTGCTGTTTCCCCTATTCCACCTAAGATCCCTCTACCACGGCCTCCGCTCAGGAAATGGGTTCCCAAAGTTCTGGTTGCTCCTCCTCCTGTTGATCCGTTATCTGACCCTGGTCCGCCGCTTTCTCTTGCTCGGCCCTCTTCCATTGTACCTGGTGATACTTCTACTGTTGCCCTTGATGTCTCGGATCTTTCTCTGCCTCATGTTGTTTGGGCTGAGTCTGAGCGTTGTTGGGTTGATTGCCGATCTGATATGCATTTCAACCGGTGGATAATTCCTATTTTATATTTGTTTCCGACAATCTACTGGACCTTCGATGCCTTTACTACAGTCCATCTGGTGATTCCTTGGTCCTTGACTTGGACGATTCGAATGCTGGGGTTAATTCCGTCGTGTTGGCTGATCGTACTTGGGATCGAACTTTTATTTACTCTTCTGACGCTGAGATTTATGATCCCTCTCTTGCAGTGCTGTTTCGTCCTTACTTTGGTCTTATTGGCAATGTCTCAGTGGTTTCTCCCCAGGTTGATGTTGACGCTGGTGACTCTACCTCTTCGGAGGAGGCCTAGTGTTGTTTGTCATTTTTAGTAGCTGTGACTTACCGTCACATTCCTGTGCTGTATTTTTTTCTTCTTCCTTTTTTTTTTGTAGTTAAGGTACCTCTGCCTTACTCATGTACTTCAATTGTAATAAAAAGTGGATGGTCCGCTATAAAACCGGCTGGCCTTGCCAAAAAAAAAATTATAACATCCAATCATTCAAATATCAACAATTAAACATCTATCACAATCATCATTCAAATTAACCAATAAATCACAACAAATAAACTAATTATAATTATCAGGGATTTAACTGGCAATTAAATTTCAGTATTAATTTAATTGGCAATTAAATTCAATATAAATTCAAATTAAACTCAAATGACAATTTAAAGTACCAGACAACAATCAATAAATTTCTAATCAATCATAAATTAAATTTAACTAACATAAGATAGTTTCAGCATTCGTGAGTGGGTTAAAACACTCACCTTTAATTTTTTTAGTCGATTTAAAATCCAATTAAATCCCAAAATTCTAATAGTCTCAGAATTCTACCAAACCAGTTCCACTGGAATGTCGGTATGATCACAACGGAGAAAACCACGCTTGATATCGAGCTTGTAACGACCCGAAATTTTCTAACCCAAAAATTCCAGATAGTTATGAAAAGAAGAAAGAGATAGAAGAAGAAGATCAGAAACATCAACATCTCACATTCGCAGTGGATAAAATATAATAATAAATAATAACAATTTACAAAAGAATAATCTCCTTTATACTTCATTTAAATACATCAGAGTTACACATTTATACAGTCACTGGATATAAAAGTATCATATCACAGATGTACAATAATATAATATAGCGGAAGCACTCCATACGTTCTTGCCATCCAGCTCGCCTCCTAAGCTCCAGAACGTCCCTACCTGAAAACGGTAATACTCGGTCTGACCCAAGCATTACACCAAAGTAACACCCGGGTCAGGCTGGGAACCAGCGTGAGTAAACCCATCTTAATATGGAATACAAACATACAACTTATATAGAACACGGGGTAATTCAAACCAATTTTACAAGTTCACAATATGTTATGGATATAACTTATTTCACACATAAGTTTCTAAGGACCAAAATATAGATCAAATAGTCCGATTCACTTAAACGTTTCATTCCAACCTATTAATCTCACATATCAATTTATAAGAATTCGAAGTGGTTTCGGGTATTTTCCAATACCCGCTCCCGGCCTCTTCGAGTCTCATGTCATCCTAACCCAAGTTATCCAAATGAAATACATAACATTTCATATCAGGGATATTAACTCATTCAAAGCGTCCAGTACCATTCAATCATCCATAAGCAAAGCTTAAGCCCATACAAATTTAATTTAATTAATCCTGATTGAATTACCAACCTCAACCACTTAGATTTCTTCATTTAACATTAATTAATTTCAAATCAATTAATCAATCATCCCTTCATTTTTCCATCTTGATTAATCACCCTGGATTAATTATCTTTCAATTACATTCAAGTAATTAACTTTAATTAATTTTACGATATTAATTCTTCTTAACCAAAATCGATAAGTAATCTTAATTACCTCATGAATTAATTAACTATTTTATTTACAGTAATCCTTAATTGATTTTATTAATTAACTTCTCATAAGTTACCTATTATGGATTAATCAACTTTTATTTGTCAGTCTTTAATTACCTCATAACTTATATAAGCTTATGATTTCCAATTATATTTCAATTTATCCTAAGCTAAATTAATATTAAATAATTAATTATTTATTAAAACGCAAACATTAATCATTCTTGATTTTATCTCTTGATTATCTACCTTTCCATTTACTTCATTAAATAAATTAATTCTTTTTAATTTAATTATCTTAATTTTATCTCTTGATTAATTTCACAAAGTAATTATATTTTATTAATCACATTAGGTAATTACTTATTAAACCACCCAATGATCATTCCAATTTAATATAAACTTAATTAATTAACCCAAATCATTAATTAATTAATTTTCCATTTAAATTATCCTACCTATTTAATGAATCACCGATCATTAAACCCTTATTGATTTTAAACAGAACCATTTTCTTATTTCTGATTTAAGTTTAAAACCATTTAAAACCCAAATACCTCGAGTCAAACAACAATTGACTCGAGAAACAACCAAAATCACTAGATCATCAGTACACATTCAATCAACTCAATCATTCAACCAATTATTTAAATATAACCATTTAAATCCAAATAAAAATCAAAACAGAGTGAGATTTACTCACCTTTGCCCCATAAATTTGCAAACCCACTTCATCCTCAATTTGATTCCACGATTATTGACCTTGTATAAACATTATATGATTAATTAATATTCGAACTCGAACTTATCGAAAATGAATTTCTATTCATTAATTTGATTTAAATTATAAAAAAAATTTATCTTAATAAATTTCCTTTTTAATAAATAAATTACATACATTTCAAAAATCTAATCTTTATAACCTCTTCATGATTTTAAAATCTTATATTTCCCAAAATCATTTATATATATATATATATTTACTGTTTATCTATGTAAATCTATATTTTAAATAGATAAAATAATTTTCGATTAAGAAGAATATTATATACTAAAACAAAAATCTATATAGATTTTGAAAACTTTCAACATTAAAAATTCCTACTATATAATTTCCTGTCATACCAAAATTAAAACTTTTCTTTTCGAATCTAATCTACAAAAATAATTTTCCTATTTCCTGTTTTAAATAAAAATATGCATGTGAGTTAATACATATATATATTTACTAAATTAAAAACATAATTACTTTTATATCTTACTGTATATATATTCTGTTATCTACATTCAAATATCTCCCTGAAAAATAAAGCTAAATCGAAAGGAGAAAGAATGAATACTTAGCTAAAAAACAACCCAGGCAACTGCACCTCGGCAAGCCCTTACATACGCGACCAGCTTGATCTGCTCGCGACCCATCTACGACCTAAACGTCGAGCACGAATCTGAGACAAACGCCGAGTCCTCCATCGCGAGCGCTCTTCACATCGCCTGACATCACGTGCCGCCTCGTCGAACTCGCGCTGCGCGACCTCTCCACGTCGCCAGAACGTGACCACGCACAAAGCCCTAACTGCCAAAACCCTCGACTTCACTGTCGACTTCCACAAACCCAAGCCGCGCCATCCAAAAATCATCCCAGAGCGAAACTTAAGCAAGACGAAGATTTAGAAACCGGTCGAATTTGATTTTGCAGTTGTCTCCTTTTTTTTAGGGTTCAATTTCTACTTTTCGATTTGAGAGGAGGACGGGAGGATTATATATAGGGTTGGGGATGGCTTTCAGAATACGCTTGATTATATAATTAAATATTGAAAATATCTCGTGTTGCATGACGCGAAATTTCGAACCACAAATCAGACATGCCGACGGGCATTTATAAGGTTCTGCCCGCATTCCGAACACAATGGAACATGTTTCGGAGGCTAATTTGATCATATGTGCGAGTTACAAAAGAAAACGATCAAATTTCAATTAAATCGATTAAAATAATTTCTAAGCGTTTCGAGCTGCCAAGGTCAAACGACAACTCCGATTGCTATGAAAATTGAAATCCGATAATAACTAACTATTACGGATCCAATGGAACTGGTTTCATCGAATTGCGAGACTATGCCTTGGAAGGCTATTTTTAAATATCGATTTAAACGATATATTGTTAAAATTGAACAAACCACCTTTAAATTAAACTTCAACCATTCTATTATCATTAGTATCATCATTATAAATTTTATAAGCCTTCAAATTATTTTAAACAGCCTTAAAACTGAAGATTCAATAATTTACCCAATTTCAATTATTAAATTCAGTATTTAAACTATATAACTCAATGATTTAATTATCAAGTAATATTGATACTTGGAATTTAAGTTAAAATTAACTTTTAAATATTTTAAATCAATTAACTATTCAAATTTAAATTGTTAGAATCCGAGTCGTCACATTCTTCCCCTCTTAAAAGAATTTCGTCCTCGAAATTACTATTTAGGGAGAATGGACCAATACCCGTTTACCTTTCCCCCAAAACCAACAGTTTTATCAACATTCTACCAACTATATTTTATTAAAACCCATTATCACATCAACCAACTTCCCAAAACCTTCTATAGTTTCAAACAATACCCTTTTGCTCAATCATCTAAATTTCAGTTTAAAACCAAATTTTGAATTATCAAAATTTTCTCAAAATTTTTCTAACTCTCTAAATTTCTGAAATTTTTTGCCAGCGTCTTCTTTGCGCGACTAGCTCGATACTACTACAAAATGCCTCTACGGGTTCCCAAAGTCCAAAAAGAAAACAAAAAGCCAAGTGGCTAGATCCAAAACCCAATCCAATTTCATACAGAAATTTAAATACATACCTTTTGTCGGGCAATCAAATTTATCTTCTAATACCAAATCCAATTTCGTTTTCTCTTTATAATACCTGCATAACCTACTTAGCAATAATATCCAATCATAGCCTTTTCAAATCTTTACATACTTTTCCTTACAGAAGTTTTCATATCCATTTCTATTCAAACTAGTTTTTTCCCATTTTCATACGAATTCAATTTACTTTAAATTTTGAATATTTAATTTTATCTTTCTAGTATAACTGATTCATATTAGTTCATCTACTAATTTACTTTAATTTCCAATCTGAAATCGTTTTGTCGTTAACAAAAAAAATTTCCCAAAAATTTTCTAACTCTCAAAATTTTCGAAATTTTTTAGCAGAGTCTCCTTTGTACGGAGGAGCTTTTGCAATTTGACAAGATATATATATATATATATATATATATATATATATACATATACATATACATACATCGACCCACCCGGTCGGAAAAAGCAAAAACAGTTCATATTTCCTATTTTTATTGCGTAGGCGTACCTTATTTAGCATTTTAAGAAAGCAGCTTATTAATTAAGCAATTAGCACAATCCAAACCAACCAAACGGCCTTCAGGTACATGTACTTACTCAATTTACACATATAAGCACTATATATATGAAGACTATAACATTTCTCTTATTTAAACAATTATAACACTTCAATTCTAAAAGAAATGCATTCAAAATAACTTCCTCGAGCAATTTATATGTCTTCAAACTAATTCAATTGCTTTCAACCAACTCATAAGCCATTTTATTCAATTTTAATGGTTTGCACCTCAATTTCTTATATTCAATTGATTTTTAATCCAACAAGCTCATATTCACTTCAATTAATTCTAAAACCAATTTATTTAATCTCTATCAACTCATAGAAATTTAATTACTTTTGTTTACGCCAAACGACAATCATTGTTATGCAATTTCGACGATATTTGCTTAATAGAGTATCTATTTTAGTTTACAACTACTTTAAATTATTTTCTACTCATTCTGTATTTAATTCCATTTCATTTCCAATTTATTCACCAACCATACATTTGCCTTTAATTCATCTCCACATTGGTTTCATTTTAAAACTATTTCATTGAGCTTGACAATATTCAATGCTTAAAATAATATCCATTTTCCAAATAGATTTAACCCAAATCTTTATTCAATGGTCTACTATTCTACTCAAAACCAAGCTTTTATTTAAGTAATTTTGCTTCAAATTAATTCGTCTCCTAACATAAGTCCATTCTGATAATCCAATTCCAATTAAAACTTTGATTCAATTTTTATTCAATCAGACTTCCGCCATTTATCATTTATCCATTAACCCATTTTATATTTTTAATTCACTTAATTCATTTTCGAATTTATTTTTATTAATACAAAGTCATTCTCAATTTATTTCTACTTACCTGGGTTTTGTTTGCAATTCAAACCATGTCTAATATAATTGAATTTCATTTCATTCGACAACACTTCCATTATATCTAATTCACTTGCAGTTTACGTTTAATATTATTTGTAACACACTTGAATTTTTATTTGTAATTCAAACCATCACTATTTCGATCCAACTCTATTTATTTTTACAACATCTCCACTTATTTTAATTCATCATCAAATCCAAGTCAAATTCTATTAACAATTCGAATTCAATTCCAAACTCCATTATTAACTTACGATCCATTTGTTTAACCAAGTTAAATTTCATCAATTTATTTTACCCAATAGTTTATTTAATTAATTAGATTATTTCCAACTTTTAAATAAGTGTTTGATTTTATTGCAAAAATCACTTCATTAAAGTTTCCTGAATTCAAACATTTTCATACTTCCAGTTTGGATTTCTTTCATTTACCAAAATTTCAACATTTTATTTTAAGATTTAGAAATGCCTTTAGATTCAGATACTACAATTGAAATAACTTTTTTTATAAAAATATTTCTTATAACTCGATGTCTCAACCAGTCCATCCTTGCTCTCACAGAAATTCAGTCATACGTTGATCAGGCGTAGGACTGAAAATCTATAAGTACTTGGTAAACCCGTTTTCAACACCCAGTGAAAATACTTGGAAAATAATTTCATTGAAAATATAGAAAATAGGTTTTGAAAATAGAGGAAATATCTTTGGTGAGAATGCTCTGGAAATCATCACCCCCATCCATGGTCGCGGTTAACCCGATGGTTACGTTGCCATCCCGACAAAATCCATAGATAACTGTAGGCCTCCGTGCCCCTCGATTACACCATGGAACCCGCTACAGATCGCAGCTACAACTGGGGTTACGTAGCTATCACAGCAAAAACCCATATAACTGTAGGCATCAGCTCCCTCGAATTTCGCTGCCAAAAGAATGAAACTTCTCCACTCGACCATAGATCGCAGTCTACCGATGTTGCGTTGCCTTCCTGGCAAAATCAAGTGTAGACTGTTGGCACTCATCCTCCACACGATTTTCGCTATGGTCCCCCACAGTAGATCACAGTGACATCGAGTTACACTGTCGTCACAGCATAACCCAAATGCCCCTATAGGCATCAGCGCCTCCGACTTTCGCTACCCAATAATCCTCAGGAACTAGTTTGTTCGGACTCCCCACAGGACCAACTTTAGAACCCCCCTTGGGGATCAAGGTAGCACCACCCGGTGGCACTCCTGAGAAGTTCATTTCAAGGGAGCGCCTTTTTCCCCAGAGCCATCATCAAAACACTTTATACTATACATATAGTATCTTTCAAATCATACACCTGGTATGATCTCATATAAGGCTCTATTACACAAAATCGATTATCCCAAAATTGATAATTCTCAAACTAGGCTTTCCAAATTTCAATATTGATTTTACCCAAAAATCAAAAGCCTTTCCAAATCCAAAGGTTCCTAAAACCTTTCTCCAAAATCCTCATAAGATCCTTTATATGTATATATATATAATCCTTGATAAAAATCTTTGGACCATCTTAAACCTGTATACAATCCCTTTTATACTTCAATTACTTCCAAAAATCCAATTTCTTCTGGCTATAGATTCAATAAGGGAAGTTTCATCTTATATATAACAAAGATATATAACTTTGTTTATTCAAAATCGAATATTCTAATTTGATTACTCCTTCCAATATCAATTTCATTCAAATCGATACGATGTATACTTATCATTCGTACGTTATACCAATCTGATCGCTCACTCGATCACACAATTTCACTTCCGAACTGGTATTGTCCACCCGACTTCCTAGTGCGGACACAGTTCTGATTTCTTGATTAGAAACCGTCATTCTTCTTGCATAGCCATAACTATGATAGAGAATATCCAGAACCAATCAACAATCCATATCCAGGTTCGCCGTCGAAAATCGAATGAAAAATCCTGACTCGGATTGATAAACTATTTCGAAATTCTGTGCTCGAATCTGGATCAAATCACTATGCAAATAGAATAATATACGTACATCCCACGTATTTATTTTCATTGATTATCAACAAAATCAATTCCCTTTCTATTCACATTTCCTTTAATTCCCTTTCACTTATTTAAAATTGCCTTAATTCTCATTGAATTATCACTTCAATTCTTATCTCAGTTGGGTATTTAAACCAATAACAGTTTGAACTCCGACCAGTTTATATTTAGAAAATAGATTTTTAAAAATAGATAAGTAGTTGAAAAATAATTATTAGTTTGCAAATTAGCTATAAAATAGTTAACTAATTGTAAAATAGTCGGAAAATAGTTGAATAGTTTCAGGAATTTTAAATAATTGCAAAATAATTGCAAAATAGAAATTAGTTTGTGAAATAGTTGAAAAATAGTAATTAGTTTAGAAAACAGTTGAAAAATGGTTAAATAGCTCCAAAAATAATTGTAAAACAAGTATAAAATAATTTGGCTTTAAGAAAGAAAGGTTGTATATATTTAATAGCTTAGAAAAATAAGTTTATATCAAAACAATTTATATTGAAAATAGTCAAGAGTCAACTGTTCACTTCCCCAACAATTCAACTTAAATTTCCACTTCCATTTAATTGACTCAATTCTAACTTGAATAACTTCAATTTCTATTGAAATTTATTTAAACCCAATTCAAGTTGAATCAATCTTGATTCCCTTCCCAATTTAAATCAAATTCCATTTGATTTTAATCCTGTTCAACTTTAATTATAATTTCAAATTATTCCAATCAATCTGAATTATTATTAATTGAACCCATTTCAAATTCAAATCGTTTCAATATAATCCAATTCAATTTCCCATTTAAATTCTTAAACTTATACATCTTCAATCACCAATCCAATTAATTCAAACCAAATTCAATTTTGAACTAATTCAATTTCAATCTTGAATTTAAACTACCTCGAATTATATAAATTCGAGTTAAATTCTCAAAGGTTGATTTAACTTTTTAAACCAAATTAACTTTTATTCAAAGTTTTTAATCAATTTAATTTCTGAGTCCGATTCTCAAAATTCCATTATAAATTATCTTTACTTATTTATTTCAAGGTTCAAATAAGAGTTCAATATAATTTTATTTTAAAATTTTAATTTATTATTAAATTTTATCTTCCAGTTTGAAGCCAGTTCTTAAACAATTTTAATTTACAAAATCAATTATTCAAATTTTCAGTTTAAAGTGATTCCATATCCTTAATTTCAAATTAAAATTAGATTTCCCTTTTATCTCAATAATGGATATATTACCACACTTCATTTCTCATTCACTTAAACAAATCCAATTAGCAGTTTAAGGATTTTTAATAACAATAGGATGATATTATCTAATTTATTTTAAAACGTCCATCCATTTCCAATTTCTAGATCTCAAACCCATTTTGAGATCACACAAACTACTAATTCAAATTAACCATTTAACTTTCCAAGTTAAATTCCAATTTCATCTTAAAATCTCCAATTCAAGTTGTTCATTCAAACTTATTTAACTTCTCCCAAGTTAAATTCAATTTACTTAATCCAATCAACCTCATTCAATCCTTAAACTTCACAACAATAATCTTCCCACTTAAAATATCACTTTGGGTATCACATCCCATTCCAAATTTCAAACTCAACATTTAGAGTTTATTCAAACTATTTTTTTTGATTTATGTATATTCCTTATTCATACATATTTATTCATACATATTATTTCCTTTACACACGAGGTCATCCTTAAATTTTAGACCACTTTTGGTTTTTAATTCTAATCAAATTTTCAAACAACCCATTGTTTGCAACAAGTCCCAGTTATCCAAATAATACTTATTTATTATTTTTCATTACTCTAAAACAAAATTTTCAAATTCTGGGACCAGATTTAGAATTTCATTTTCAATCAATTAAATTTTAAATTGGTTGTATTTCTATTTCTACTTAATTTAATTCCAATTCAAGACTTCAATTTGGTTGTATTATATTACTTCTAAATTTTAATTCCAATAATTTAACAACCAATCACCTTAATATTTATTAGAAGGAAATATTGCTTTATATATCAAAATATTTTTTTACATAAAATCATTTAAAACCTTAATATAATAAAATAACAAGTACGCGCTCATATATATATACTCAACTCATTCCAGAGTACTTTGGACTCTATTTAATGAGTAATCCCCACCAGAGCCAAGGTTCTTGCTTAACCTTTCAGCTTTGATACCAAATGTAATGACTCAAAAACCCGAAAATTCCAGATAGCTATGAAAAGAAGAAAGAGATAGAAGAAGAAGAAGATCAGAAACATCAACATCTCACATTCGCAGCGGATAAAATATAATAATAAATAATAACAGTTTACAAAAGAATAATCTCCTTTATACTTCATTTAAATACATCAGAGTTACACATTTATACAGTCACTGGATATACAATTATCATATCACAGATATACAATAATATAATATAGCGGAAGCACTCCATACGTTCTTGCCATCCAGCTCGCCTCCTGAGCTCTAGAACGTTCCTACCTGAAAAGCTGTAATACTCGGTCTGACCCGAGCATTACACCAAAGTAACACCCGGTTCAGGCTGGGAACCAGCGTGAGTAAACCCATCTTAATATGGAATACAAACATACAACTTATATAGAACCCGGGGTAACTCAAACCAATTTTACAAGTTCACAATATGTTATGGACATAACTTATTTCACACATAAGTTTCTAAGGACCAAAATTTACATCAAATAGTCTGATTCACTTAAACGTTTCATTCCAACCTATTAATCTCACATATCAATTTATAAGAATTCGAAGTGGTTTCGGGTATTTCCCAATACCCGCTCCCGGCCTCTTCGAGTCGCATGTCATCCTAACCTAAGTTATCCAAATGAAATACATAACATTTCATATCAGGGATATCAACTCATTCAAAGCATCCAGTACCATTCAATCATCCATAAGCATAGCTTAAGCACATACAAATTTAATTTAATTAATCCTAATTGAGTTACCAACCTCAACCACTTAGATTTCTTTATTTAACATCAAATCAATTAATCAATCATCCCTTCATTTTTCCATCTTGATTAATCACCCTGGATTAATTATCTTTCAATTACATTCAAGTAATTAACTTTAATTAATTTTACGATATTAATTCTTCTTAACCAAAATCGATAAGTAATCTTAATTACTTCATGAATTAATTAACTATTTTAATTACATTAATCCTTAATTACTTTTATTAATTAACTTCTCATAAGTTACCTATTATGGATTAATCAATTTTTATTTATCAGTCTTTAATTACCTCATAACTTATATAAGCTTATGATTTCCAATTATATTTCAATTTATCCTAAGCTAAATTAATATTAAATAATTAATCATTAATTAAACCGCAAACATTAATCATTCTTGATTTATCTCAACCTGTGATTATCTACCTTTCCATTTACTTCATTAAATAAATTAATTCTCCTTAATTTAATTATCTTAATTTTATCTCTTGATTAGTTTCACAAAGTAATTATATTTTATTAATCACATTAGGTAATTACTTATTAAACCACCCAATGATCATTGCAATTTAATATAAACTTAATTAATTAACCCAAATCATTAATTAATTAATTAATTAATTTTTCATTTAAATTATCCTACCTATTTAATGAATCACCGATCATTAAACCCTTATTGATTTTAAACAGAACCATTTTCTTTTTTATGATTTAAGTTTAAAACCATTTAAAACCCAAATACCTCGAGTCAAAAAACAATTGACTCGAGAACCAACCAAAACCAAAATCACTAGATCATCTGTACACATTCAATCAACTCAATCATTCAACCAATTATTTAAATCTAACCATTTAAATCCAAATAAAAATCAAAACAGAGTGAGATTTACTCACCTTTGCCCCATAAATTTGCAAACCCACTTCATCCTCAATTTGATTCCACGATTATTGACCCTGTATAAACATTATATGATTAATTAATATTCGAACTCGAACTTATCGAAAATGAATTTCTATTCATTAATTTGATTTAAATTATAATTTTTTTAATCTTAACAAATTTCCTTTTTAATAAATAAATTATATACATTTCCAAAATCTAATCTTTATAACCTCTCCATGATTTTAAAATCTTATATTTCCCAAAATCATATATATATATATATATATATTTACTGTTTATTTATGTAAATCTATATTTTAAATAGGTAAAATAATTTCTGATTAAGAAGAATATTATATACTAAAACAAAAATCTATATAGATTTTGAAAACTTTCAACATAAAAAATTCCTACTATATAATTTCCTGTCGTACCAAAATTAAAACTTTTCTTTTCAAATCTAATCTATAAAAATAATTTTCCTATTTCCCGTTTTAAATAAAAATATGCATGTGAGTTAATACATATATATATTTACTAAATTAAAAACATAATTACTTTTATTTCTTACTGTATATATGATCTTTATCTGCATTCAAATATCTCCCTGAAAAATAAAGCTAAATCGAAATGAGAAAGAATGAATACCTAGCTGAAAAACAACCCAGGCAACTGCACCTCGGCAAGCCCTTACACACGCGACCAGCTTGATCTGCTCGCGACCCATCTACGACCTAAACATCGAGCACGAATCTGAGACGAACGTCGAGCCTTCCATCGCGTGCTCCCCTTCTTCACATCGCCTGACATCACGTGCCGCCTCGTCGAACTCACGCTGCGCGACCTCTCCACGTCGCTAGAACGCGACCGCGCATAAAGCCCTAACTGCCAAAACCCTCGACTTCACTGTCGACTTCCCCAAACCCAAGCCACGCCATCCAAAAATCATCCCAGAGCGAAACTTAAGCAAGCCGAAGATTTAGAAACCGGTCGAATTTGATTTTGCAGCTGTCTCCTTTTTTTAGGGTTCAATTTCCGCTTTTCGATTTGAGAGGAGGAGGGGGATTAGATATAGGGTTGGGGATGGCTTTCAGAATACGCATGATTATTATATAATTAAATATTGAAAATATCTCGTGTTGCATAACGCGAAATTCCGAACCCTGAATCAGACATGCCGACGGGCGTTTATAAGGTTCTACCCGCATTCCAAACACAATGGAACATGTTTCGGAGGCTAATTTGATCGTATGTGCGAGTTACAAAAGAAAACGATCAAATTTCAATTAAATCGATTAAAATAATTTCTAAGCGTTTCGAGCTTCCAGGGTCAAACGACAACTCCGATTGCTATGAAAATTGAAATTCGATAATAACTAACTATTACGGATCCAATGGAACTGATTTCGTTGAATTCCGAGACTGTGCCTCGGAAGACTATTTTTAAATATCGATTTAAACGATATATTGTTAAAATTGAACAAACCACCTTTAAATTAAACTTCAACCATTCTATTATCATCAGTGTCATCATTATAAATTTTATAAGCCTTCAAATTATTTTAAATAGCCTTAAAACTGAAGATTCGATAATTTACCCAATTTCAATTATTAATTCAATATTTAAACTATATAATTCAATGATTTAATTATTAAGTAAATATCAATACCTGGAATTTAAGTTAAAATTAACTTTTAAATATTTTAAATCAATTAACTATTCAAATTTAAATTGTTAGAAATTCTGGGTTCTTCAAAGTCATACGTCATGCGCAATGTAATATCACATGATACCAAATGTTATTAGCAAATTTTCCATGTTGAAAAATGTGTTATTGCAGTATTATAAAAGATGGCTAGGAACGTCTCGTGAATAATAGTAGAAGTGTTGTCAAAATTCAAGTTAAGATGAAGGAGACATCACAGTTTGAACAGTGGTTTATCCTATTTGCATAGTGGTTCATCCTACCTAACCGCCTATGGATGTACCTATTTATGTAGTGCCAAAAAGATGTCGATGTGATTGCGATCAATAATATGTTATGAGAAGTTATGCCCAACGAATGAATGAGTGAGGGATGAAATGAAGAAAGAACAGAGGAGCAAATGACTCAAATAGCAGGTGAAGTGGAGAGTATCAGTGGTTAAATCACCCACAACAGAACCTAAAAGAAGTTATGCTAAGCTAGTTGAATTTTTATTATTAATTTATAACATATATACATTAATTTACACTATTTAAATTTAGAAAATAGATAACAACAATGTTGTGATGACTCCTTGATGTAATATCGATCCACGGTAATATTTAACAATTTTAATGCTAAAGCAAATCTGTACTTTGCCGAAGTACAATATCGGGAACAATTTCGGTTGTTTATGGATCATCTAGACGTAACTGAATTTCTAATCTCTTTTAAACCACACATTTGTAAAGATATTTTGTGCACATTCTTTTCATCATTGCTTTATCACCAATACATCTAGAGTTTGGTCAATGGTCTGAAATTCCAGTATTATCTGTAGATAATTGCGTATTGCCATTTTAAAATTACAGTTTCAATCCGATAACAATTATTGATTAACTATTTTACTCTGACCAAAGATCTTGACTTTAAGTTGACTACTATTTACAATGATACTAACCTTTTATAATTAAAGAGACAAATTCTATTTTGAGCAGCATTTCACTTTAAGTAGTTCAAAGTGTACTCAACTATGGTTGTAATTGTAACGTAATATGATTGACCATAATCAAAGTACAATTTAGCTACTTAAATTCAGCAATACTCTCAGGTCTAAAGACTACTATACGTCCTCACATGTGATCATCTGTAATGCCCCATTCTTTGTAAGACTTGTTATTTGTGCATACAAGCAACCAGATTCCACGTGTCACAGTCGATATTTTACTTTGAGTAGAATATAATACAATAACATAGAGTGTATCTATCACAACAAAAAAATACTAAATCCCACAATGATAAGAATAAAAATATAGTATTAACATAAAACGTAAAAGACTAAGTACATATCATATCAAGAGACATAAATACAATGTCATAATACATCGAATCTCATATACAACATATCTCAAGATAAATATATAGTCTAACATGTCAATATCCCATGATATAAACATAATAGTAAATAGTTATGGCTTTGTAACTCGCCTCCGACTAGTAGAATCCACAACTCTATGCAAACCTACTCAAAGAATAGATAACAAAATGGGATAACGAAGAGAGAGAGAGTCAGACATAAAGTCTGGTGAAAATGGTATATCACTAATCTATATGATTACAGTTACACTACTATATTATGTACAATACCAAATGGTAAAACACAAGGTTACCTCCACTTGCATCTTCATCTGCGTCCGACACGTTAGCATGTTTCTAAAAGTGCATAGGGATTTAGTATATTATTATGGCTAACCTATGTATATGAGTTTATATGACTACATCATCACGCTATATAGTAAAGAAAATAGTTAAGTAGAGTAAGAAGCGATCATACCAAAGTTTTTATACTGGTCCGGACCTTCAATTCTACGTCCAGTCTCAGACTCCTTCTAGAATTTACCAACCAACCCTTATTTAACCCGGAGGAATGAGTACCTTACAAAATGCTTGAGCAATCGAATAGGACTTCAACCTTTGCATGAAGATCTCTAATAGGACTTCACTATATGAGAATAAATCTCTAAGTTCTAATAAGTTCTTGATAATTCGTATACAGTCAAATATTGTACTGGACTTCTTATAATGTCCTCTTTAGTTGAATGAGTGAAAGCATGTGAGTTTCAAAGAAATAGATCTCCAATTCTATACAATAGATGTTGGTGGTATTGACAGCAATAGAGAATGTAAAGTTTAAGAGATAAGAAACTTGAAAGAAAAAATAGATTCTAAAAATCTGGGAATTGCTATCTATATATAGTTGCCAAAAAAGTCTCTTTAAAGAGTTGCAATTGTTCAAAGAAAAATCCTCGATAGAAGGTTACAACTGTTGAAGAAGAAGAGATGCGTCTTTTTAAAATATGATCGTTATAGATAGCTCAGATGTCTAAATTTTATAGTCAGACATCTGGATTTTAAAAATGTTTTTCTAGAAAAGAAATAGTTCAAAAAATCATGAATTTAGATGTCTAGGCTTTATAGTCGGATGTTTGGATTTTAAAAATGTTTTTCCAGAAAAGAAATAGTTCAAACTCATGAATTCAAATGTCTGGATTTTATAGTTAGACATCTGGAATTTAAAAATCTTTTTCTAGAAAAGAAATAGTTTAAAACCTTGGATTTCGACATTTGGATTTTATAGTCAAACGTCTGAATTTTTTCGACTTTTGAAAATAAAAGCCCAAAATGTTTTAGTTCAAAAATGCAAGTTCTAGGTGTTTAAATTTTATTCCTAGATGTCTAGAATCCTGGGACATTTTGAAACTTATTGAAAACTATCTTTCGACCATTTGAAATCATTTTGATTTAAACATGTTAGCTCATAACACTCATGGGAGATTTTACATACATATCTAAGGCACTAACACAGGATATACGACTCTTATAAGCATTTGTCTTCATATGAGCTCTTTATTGACATGTCGTTGTAGCTTATTGAGTCCTCGATGTCTTTATGTCTCCAAATGTGTGTATTCAAAGCTTTATTTTTTAATCATCACGAGCCTGCGTATTAGCTTAGAGATTCTTTGATATGATTGTATAGTTATTGTCATTAAAATTCATCAAGAGTGGTTCTAACAATTTCTACCATAATGTTATGTTATACATGATAAGTCTGTCATATCTTATCAACATGGCATCACTGATAGAATTAGAGTATGCCCTAAGGACGAATCTGTATTTTATTATAAATAATCAACTCTATAATAAAACTCATTCGGAATAAAGGGCATTTTTCTTTCTATTATATACTCATCGTACTATGTTATGTTAATTAATTATTTAATATAAGTGTGTACAATAGAAAATCCTTAAATGATATGTTATTTGATAGTAATTACATTATGTTGTAATCATGATAAATTTATCACATAAAAAATAACATATTATTTTAAATATCCCTAGTTAAGATGTTCGGAGATAGAATATCGATACATTCTTTAAGACTAGAATACATATTGCTCCCCAAATGTCAGGCAGCGTATTAGTCATCGTTGTTGGGGACACGAAGGGGTTATGTACCGATAATTATTGGATAAATTCAGAATGACTCACTTGAGAGTTTTATGCTGGTTAATAAAATTAAGGTTAAACATAGAATCTCGAAGTGACGATATTACATAATTTCTCTCGACTTGAGAATACTATTGAAATTAATGTGAATACTCCACTTTGATTGTAGTTAAATCATGGCATGTTATCTATCGAACAAATATAAATGGTCCGAGTTTAAACATTGGAAGTGAAACATTATTTAATTGAGAATTCGTCTTCTCAATTATATAAGGTTAGTATCATGGTCAACAACAGTCAAATCAAAGTCAACTTTTATGGCCAGAGCAGTTTGATTAATAAACATTCTTATTATTGAATCAATGACTTTGTTTTTGGATTAAAGTTGAATGTGGATGATATTGGAATTTTTACCAAAAATAAATTTCATGGGTCCTAAAGTAATATAGTTTTGATGAAGAGAATTGGTATAAATAATCGTTACTACCAAGTATCGCGTAATATAGTGAAATTGGATTTTATCTAAAGACGTTTATATTATAGATTTGACAAAACTGTCACGCCACTAGCTAAAGTGATGTGTGAACGTTAATATTCAAAGTATTCGATATTAATTACTGTTTGGGTTTACACCTTTGAGTCGCACAACCACAATGTTGAATACTCCGAAGTACTATAAAATTTAATTAATTTACATTCGTTATATATTAACTGAATTTATTAATATTTGTGAAATATTATTTATTAAATCATATTTGATTAATTTATATATCACTAGTATTTAGTAAAGTGCATATATAAAAGTTATATATGTATGTGTGTATGTACAATATCCATAAATGTTTAAATTAGATTTGAATTAATTAATGTTGGATGGATTTGGAATGTTTTGTGGGCCCATATAACCCATGACATGGTCGACCAAAAAGAAAGGGGAGGGTGAATTTTGAATGTGGAATTTTTTTCTTGAATTGGCTAAGAGAAGAGTAAACAAGGAGATCTGAATCTCCACTTTTCAGTCAAATATGGTACATATTTTAACCTTACCTCTTCACTCATTTGGAGTTGACCTTTTGCCCTCTCTCTACTTCATCTTGGCTACAAGAAATAAGGGGATTATCCCTTCACTTCCAAATCAAATTAAATTTATTTTAAGGAGTGGTGTTCTCTTCTAGTCAGCTCACTTTCTAGAGGAGTATATTTAGATCTAAAGGGGTTCCATTCACTAATCGATGTACTTTCAATTGGTTACTAGGAACTTGATATCTTATATGTTATTTGTAATCACATATGATGGTCATCTCATTCATGTTCTCAATGTATGTATATGTTGAATATTACAACGAATTTATAATATATATTTTTTGTTCAATATTACATACACATATTTATAACAAAAAATTGCATACATCATATGTGTTATTTTAATTCAGCCATGTTTATATATATTAAATATAACTTTTCAAAAATTTAAAATAATTTTTAATTATTAAAACATTTAAGTATAATATTTATACTTATATATATGGGGCATGTGTATATGTTTTATATATTAAATCATTTAAAATAATTTATTAGCATCAGCAAGTTTTTTGAGAAATTATATATATATAATTACTTCCAAATTATAATTAATAATATATTTTAGATCTTTTTAATTAATATTATATATATAATTATGGAAAAAATATATTTAATGTCAATCCTTACTGCTTTGACAATATAAAAAAAGATTATTCATTTTTGCAAAAAGAACATTTTTTGAACAAAATTCTTTTCGGCCGTAATATAAAAAAATTATTTTTGAAAAACTTTTCAACTAAAAGTAAATATATATATATATATATATATATGTATTTAATTATATATATATATATTGTACGCTTATTTTTCTCTCATATGTAAACACCTAACGCAGGTTCAATTACATAAAATCAAAGGACCGCCCGATTTTGTGAAGAAATAAAGATTGTAAGCAACACATGTAGATACTGCACAAGTACGTAGAATCAAAAGACCATGTGACTTTGTGAAGAAATAAGGACAACGTATGCCATGTGTAGAAACTACGCACTTCCTCAAATGAAGGGCCAACATACCGCAGAATAAAAGCTACCTAGATCGAAGCATGAATCATCACCCTTAAACAAGAATGAACCACTATTCATATATCAAAAACCGCATAGAGATAAATACAGCACACACAAGTTGCTGTCGTAAATGTCTCTCTAGGGCAGAGCTAAATTATTCTCTAACAGAAAAGCTAGCTTATAACTTACTAATCACAACATAGAACTGAGGCCCTATTTCCAAGTTCATCCCATCAAAGTGCTAACAGATAGGCCACTAAAAATAATATTGCGAAAGCTAGAAATGTTGGTTCATCTATTAAAGTGGGAAGTCAAAATCAGTCAATATGACATCTCCTACTGCCTACGGAATGCGACCAAAGGTCAAACCTTAGCTGACTTCATAGTTAAATGTATAGTGCCAATAGAGCAGCAAAGTGAAGAAGCAATAGAACCTTAGTAGTTATGACAATATATGTTGATGGAGCATCAAATGAACAAGATGTAGGCATTGGGTACGTGCTTTTCACCCTAAATCTATAGAGATTATATGGCACAGTTCAACTCGAGTTTGAAGCAACCAATAACATTGTAGAATATGATACGTTCATTGTTGAGCTCAAATAGTGCAGGAAATGAAGGCAACACATATTAAAGTTCATAGTGATTCATAATTTGTTTTAAATGAGGTGCAAGGCAATTACCAAATCAAAGAGCGTGCTTTAATTAAGTATGTGGAGCTTTCCCGATAACTATTAGCTCAGTTTGAACAGTTTGACATAGAGCAGATTACTAGGGAAGAGAATTCTCTAACAGACTCTTTAGCCAAGCTTTCCAGCACTAAGGTCGCATAAGAAATGAAGGCAATTCACGTAGGACAACTAGTCGAACCTAGCATTTTAAATGGATTCAAATTTTAGTATTGGCACGAGCCCAGCTTACAAAGGATCAAACTGAAATAAATCAGAGCGAGTTAGAATTACCCTAGAATTAGTGAACTTTACAGTCGATGCAAAAAGATGATATGGGGTCTAAGATGACCCTCATCAAGCGTTTCTTACTGGAAGGGACTTTACCGATGAATAAAATATGATAATAAAATTTAAATATCAAGCCCCTTACTTCACATTCTCAGACACAATACTTTTTAATAAGAAATATCCAACCCCCTACCTTGGACGCATAACCAAAGATGAAGGAATTAGTCATGAGGGAAGTTTATAATGGATATTACGAAGATCACTCAAAAGGAACAAAATTGGCAAAGAAAATACTAAGACAAGGCTATTATTAGCCAACTACTCTATGTGATGCATGGGAATTTATTCGCAGGTATGATAAGTGCCAAAGATTCACAAGTATCCCAAGATTTCCATTGCATGAACTTACCCCCATGACTAGTAAATCGACATTTAACATATAGGGATTGACCTAATAGGACCATTTCGTTGTCAAAAGGGGGGCAAGGTATACAGTAGTAATAAATTACTTCACCAAGTGGATAAAAGCTAAACCATTAGTGACAATGCCCTCAAAGAAAATAGTTACCTTAATGGTTAGAAACATCATCACCGGACTTGGGATTCCACACAAAATAATCTACGACAATGGCATAAGATTTGAAAGTAAGGAATTTGCTGACCATTGCGAGAAAAATGACATAGTCAAAAGCTTCTCTTTAGTAGCTCACCTATGAGAGAATGGACAGGTTAAGCCAACAAATAGAATGATAAAGAAATTGCTCAAGAAAAGACTTATGAAGGCTAATGGGAAATAGGCAAAAGAGTTAACCCTAGTCCTATAGGCATATCCACCATGTCACCTATAAAACATACCCCATTCTTTTAACATATGGTTATGATGCCATGCCCCGAGTCGAAGTAAATGTTCCATCACATCGGCGTTTATCATATGTAACTAAACATAATCTGCACCTTAATGAAGCTGAGTTAGATTTTATATAAGAAAGAAGAGATGAAGCAGTAGTTAGATCTGTAATTTATAGGTAGAGAACGAAAAATGATTATAATTTAAGGATCAAAGAAACAAAGTTTCACAAAGGGTACCTTGTTCTAAGGAAAGTGATAGGCAATATAAAGGACCTAGCCGATGGTCCACTAGGACTAAATTGGGAAGGATCTTTGGTGGTTGCTGAAACACTTGCAAATGATGCATACCATCTATTTAGGTCAAATGGAAATCTTATCCCAAGGACATGGAGTTCAAAACACCTCCGACCATAATTTGTTTAATACTTCTTTTGTAGTGAAATGTAATATGCAAAGTTGTAATTATGAAAGATCAATAAGATGATAATTTGAACGTAGGGATATTAAATGGCCCGAACCAGTATAAAATCTTTGTGTTAATGTTACTTATTTACAAGAAAAATTTGGGTTATAAATACATAACTTGGCTTTTCATCTAATACTGCATTGGACGTAGGGATATCAGACTGCCCGAACCAATATTAAAATTCATATGCATGAATAACAAAGGGTTGTAAATACATGATCTGACTTCTTAGTCAACACCCAATTCAAATAATCTACAACACAATGGAGCAAATCATGCCAAGCGCATGACAAGATGTTAAAAACAAAGTTTGAAAAGCATGGATAAGATAAAGTAAATATTACACTCAAGGTTAAAATTGTGGAAAAGGATAAAAGAATATAATTCACGCAGTATAAGATACAAATAAAGAAAACGAATCAAGAATCTACAGAAAGCTCACTAAGTGAAAATAAAATTTTAATTGACTTATTCTATTCACATGCTTTAGACACTCACAAAGGTGTCACAATACTTATGCAAAGTTAACAATCACTTATATAAACCATGATCACGAATCTGATTAGGACTCAAAAGGAATGTTAGTTATAACTTTCCTTTTACTGTGAGAAGGTTGAGTCAAGAATGAAGAACGAGGGGAGGGGTGGCACCTGTCTAAGTTGTAAACCGGCTAGTGGATCAATCTCTCCTCTATTATTATGGACAAGCGATGAGAGGTGATACCAAAAGTGACCTTGAGATTGTAGTAGCACCAGCCCAGGGATCAGCAATATCCTGCACTGTAGATATAAAGTCATCATGATTGTATAAAAAGGCCAAATCAAGGTTAGGCCAAAAATGACTAGAAATATTGATTGCATGTTTCACGACTATGTTTTCCATAACTCGTCTAACCCTTTCCTTGCAAAGTTCTTCAATCAAATAATCGTTACCTAACCATAAAGAGAAGGCACAGAGGACCTTGAAGGCACGACTGTAGGAGCTAATCCTATTGACTGTAGGGAACGTTTCGATTCTAAAGTAGAAATTTTAGCTTCAAAAGCATTCACACATTTCATAGCCACTCATCGTATATGCTCGATGTCATCCGGAAGTTGAGGTTTAGTCCTTTTAGTCGATTTAGAAAAAGGACCAAATAGCTCATTCGCATTGGAACTCGCTAGTGAACTGCCACCATCATAACTCATTAATTTCTTCTTATAGTAATCTTTTAACTCATTAAACTTAGGCTCATAATAGTTCTTTAAATCTTCCCACTATTGAGAAACAACATCGCGATCTTTCAAGTTGCTTTGCGAGTTCACAGTACACTTTAACCCCTTAATCCCATCTTCGTAAGAAATAACATATGACCCCTCCACGTCTTTCAACAACCTCTCCCAATCAGTTAGGCGACTCTGCATTGTTTTTGACTCTGCTTTAAGCTCTTTTATTTTATTTTGCATAAATACTAGGTTGGCTCTTTGTTTAGCAATGCGATTATACTATCGAACATTATCCTTCTTAGACTATTCCAACTCTCGTGCTTGTTCTTTATATCTAATACCTAATTCCTTTTGGTCTTCATATGTAATTAGTTTATTCTTTGATAAAATCTATGTTGGTAGTCTTAAGCTTCTTAATCCGAGTTTCACAAGTTTCAAAAAAATTCATTGAAATCTACACTCTAGAGAACAAACTACAAAGGACATAAGATGGACCACCACATTCACGCAAGGTGATTGGAGAAGTTCTAACTAGGGAAATAGAAATAGCCTAAAGTATAAAATAACTAAGAAATCAAAGAGCATTTCATAAAACATATATAGGAAAAATATATGAGTATCTATACACAATGAATGAAAACTATAGTGATGCTTAGATCAAAAAATGTTTTATTCAATCGTTCTTCTTCATCTTGGACAATTTACATCACTTTTCACTCCAACTACGTGTTTTTCTCCTTCGTTTCCATAATTTTATTCCGTTCTCATAGCATGCAACTCTATCTCTTTAAACTTCCTATTCAAATCCTCCAGATGCATCTTATAATTTGCATCTCTCTTACCTCTAGCTTCAATGTCGAAAATAGCGGCATTCAATTTTCCCTTTAGCCCCAAAGCCTCTGCTTGAGCACGACCAATGTAGTCTTAGAAGTTTCAAATCGATGATGTAGCTCCATGGCCAAGGAATATCCCTTAGAACGAGGCATATATGTATATAAAAAAATAAAAAACGTATATACTAAATAATAACACTACATGCAGAGCTTCATCATATTCTAAATAATAACGAGTGATGTTATTACATGGGACAAACTCTTATGGAGACCTTGGAAGACTTCCACAATATACGGTCGTAAAGTAGAAAGGAGTAGAGGCGAAGGAATAGAAGTGAGAACCGAGACATCATCAATCGTGTGACATCCCATTTGCTTCGTCAAATCAAAAGTAGCATCTCCTTATGGAAGAGGTAAGAAGCGAAGGGAAGTAGGAAGCATTGTAAGGGGCTACACCAAAATTGCAGCAGCAACACCAGCAGAAGAACATGTGGAGGAAGTGGGGAAGGATCATTTCTGGGTAACTTACTCCCACCATCTACTGTAGTATGATCATCCTATTTTCTTTTATCCTTATTGCTAGGCTTCTTTGATTTAAAAGCATTAACGAATTTCGACATTATGCCTTCACAGTGTAAATAACAGAGTAATTAAATAAATTTGAAACTATATGTTAACAAATACTAGTAATAACAATAATATATATATATATATATCTGTGTGTGTATACATATGTATGTGTGTGTAAATTGCAACATATGTATAGTTGTATGTTTAAATAAATAAGAAATATACCAAATGGCACTATAGTATCGAAAGCATAAACGAAGATCGAACGGGAAAAACAATGTTGATAGCACAGAAAGCAATGATTTCACAGTAAAGACTCAGTAAAAATGCTAGAACCCTAATGAATATCCTCGGTAATCTCCAGCGCATTCACTTTGCGCATAATAAAAAGTTCCCGCTCAACGCTGGTGAACTTAGGGCGATCAATCAAAGAAAAGGTATATGCAAGTTGGTTCAGGAAGTAGGATAAATGGAGAGGAGAAGCATGAACCAAGTGCTCGAAAGGAAGGAATAAGACCATCTTGGTTAGAGATATAGAAAACTAGTCCATCCTAATATAGGTTTTATGAGGAGAAGTGGAAAAGAAGGATTCCACGACATGGACTTAATATATCCCATCACTACCCGAAGTAATGCTTTTATGAACTGAGTATAAGAAAATCTACTCTCTTAAAGTAGGCATCAATAAGTGCTTGGCATATAAAATATAAGTATCCATTAAAAGAAAGTAGGAAATATGGCCAGTTGAATAGAAGACAAACCATGGGGGTAACCACTTTTTAAAGATGGAGTGAAGTCAAAGATAAAGTCTGCATTGATGTGTTCGAAAGTCAAATAGATGAATCCCTCTAGGGGTAGATGAATGCACACATAAGGGGTAGGAATCCTAAATACATAATTACTAGTTCCAAAATTGTTCAATATCCCATCGGCATGGCTTTCTTCGTAGATAGTTAAAAGCTAATTCAAGAAAAGGACCAAATTCCAACAAGAGATGCTGGGAGGATCATCAATAGCCAAAAACAATAAAAAAATAAAATGAAAAGATGCTTTCAAGGTTAATAACTAAGAAAGGAAAAACCCAACATCAAATACACGAAGAAAACAACTCAATTCAATAATGAACCTAAGATATAATTATTCTATCAACAAAATGATCAAATCAACACATGTAAAAAATTTATCGAATATCTTGAGAATACCTATACATATTTGTATATATATAAGTGTAAAGAAAAGAGAGGAGAGAATAATCCAACTTACTATTAATGATGGCTTTAAATCTGAATGCAAGAAGTCAGTATGAGAGAAAAACAAAACGTCTGGAATAAGAATTTTTGAATAAGTAAATGGGAAATAGGAAAGAGGACAGAAACATGTATAGTTTGCTAAATTAATCTCACCCTAGAATACAAATAACACAAAATAATAAAGGATGGATACTAATAATGATAATTAATGTTCACTATAAATAAAGTAGATTTCTGTGAATATGAAATAATTCATTCAAAAGTGATCAGAAAAAGCAGCCATTCATGTTACGGTATGTGCAAGAAGTATTAAATGCAAGAATTTGTGATTAGACTATTCGATAAACCGGGGCGCATAATGATGAGTGCGACCTAATAAAATTGGAGCAGACTTGGGCGTAAAATGTTACATCCATTTTTCTCTCTTATGTAAACACCTAACGTAGGTTCAAATACATGAAAT
The DNA here is from genome assembly GCA_030765085.1 of Allium cepa. Classification (NCBI taxonomy): domain Eukaryota; kingdom Viridiplantae; phylum Streptophyta; class Magnoliopsida; order Asparagales; family Amaryllidaceae; genus Allium; species Allium cepa. The sequence continues at coordinate 976,086,911 of CM060935.1, forward strand.
CAAAGGACCGTCCAACCGTGTACAGAAACAAATACTGCAAGCTAGCATGTGCAGAAATCGCATGTACACCAAATTAAAAGACTGTGCGACTTTGTGAATAAATAAGAACAACTTCTATCACATGTAGAAACTGCGTACTTGCCTAAATAAAGGATTGACATAGCATGAAATAATAGCTACATAGATTAGTGCATGAATGATTACTCTTTAAAAAAAGGCATCGCTGTTCATATATCAAAAACTGCACATGATAAAATACAACAGTTGGAAGCTAAGCTTGGTATGTGACCAACTTAAAGTGGGAAATGACATAATTAAAGTGAGGCAAGTCCAATTGTAAGTCAATCAATCCAAACAACCTTACCATCAATAATCTATACCGCACTGCTATCAACAACCCAGATTGTACCACAACTATCAAGCATAATTGCACCATCAATTATCCAGACTGTTCCGTCGATTAAGGATGCGCCACTGCATTCAAGGTGATAACAAGACACAACTTCGACTCAAATTATTTGGTACTGTACAAAATATCCAATGAGCATAGGGCTGTTCACAACTCCAATCTCAAACTCCATACAACAAATTCAAAATTATTGTCCAAAAAAAAAAAATTAAAGTTGCCGCCTATAGCAAATCTTCTTGACTAAAGATAATTCTCCCATCCAAATCCACGTCCATAATTCGTGCACAACAAACCAAGCTCGTAGATGGACAATATGTGGCAAAATCTAAAGATAAAAGAGGAATACAACATTATGATGTCAATATATGTGACATCATTATATTTATTATAAAAGGGAAGACAATGTAGCGGAAATGGGATCGCATATTATTTTCCTCTGAAAGAAGATATACTGGAAAAATTGTACTTTCAATCATTAAATTCTAAAAAATATTGTACAAAGAAAGGTATAAGAGATAAAAGAATTGACCCATGGGACATAGGATTCTTTAACTTTCGAATCACATAAATTTTTATGTCCTTTACTTTTCAGCATTTATTAACTTGTTTTCTGTAATGGATTTTGTTTGAATTTAATTAAATTCAAAATGAAACTAAAGTTGACATTTTAACATACAGTTCAAGTGCATCCACTTAATTGTGCAAGCTTAAGCAACATAATTACTACTTTTAAGCAAGATTTGATATAAATTAAGGTTGTTAATTCCTAATTAGGAAACATTCAACACTATAATTTCTTCATAACCATATCGATGTTATGAGGATGAAAATCTCACCAACATATATATATAATTATAAATAAATATATTTTAAAATGTAAATTTCTTTATTTATGTTAATTTCGATAAAAAATTATATACATATAATATATTTGAACACGTCTATATTTGAATTTGACTCTAAACTTAAAACATATATTTATTTGGATTTAGATCTAGTTTTAAATTTAAGCTATCATATGATATTTTAGATATTAATTCAAATTATTTTGGATTAGTCAATATGTTCTAAATAAATAAAATTACTATTATTATACATACATGTATATTTATATAAATATTAAATTAAACGATGAACAATATATATATAAGGGAAAAAGGTGTTTATTTGTTGTGAATCCCAGCACTTATACATGGACACATCAAACCATGTACACTTCCTATATGTTTCAGTGCACTATATACATATATGTGTATTAGATACATATATACATTATAGCTTACATAAAATTAAATCTCTACTTACACATATATTAACAAATTAAAATTAAAATAAAGAACTCACTTTAAATTCTTTAGATTGGATCTAAATAATTTAGACTTCATAAGCCCAATAAAGATCTGAAAAGGAAAAAAAAATTGAAATTCACCTACCAAGCCCACTACAACTTCACTCTGTTCCTTTAATGGTATCAGAGCCCAATAGCTAATGTAGACTAAATTAGCGGTATTAGGGTTAACCTATTTTAGCTTACCCATTTAGTAGGTTGTCTAGAAGGTGGTGTTTAAGGTTGGAATTTGGTAATCAAGTACTTTGCCCTACTTAGCTACTTGCCTAACTTGAAGGATGAAGTAAGTCCAAAGATTATCCTCAATATAAAGACCAGAATTATTTTTTTGGAATTGGGCTAATTTTTAAAATCTATTTTGAAATTATAAATAATATTTTAAATTTAAATGGTTAAGTTTAAAACATGTAAGAAATTTTATAGATGTTATAAAATATTTCTCTAAATGTTATAAATGTTTAAGGTAATTAATAATTTAAATTTAAAAATTAATTGAATTTAATTAAAATTGTTTTAACTGGATAAATTAATTAAATTTTAATTAGTAAAAAATAAATAATATACATGTATAATGATATATATATATATTACTATAAATATTATAGTATATATATTTAATTTTAAAATAAGTAAAATTAAATTAATTATACTGTTAATTAATTAAATTAATTAAATATGATTTAATTAATAAAATTAAATATGATTTAATTAAATAGAGTGGAACTATAATAAACCCAAATGAGATTTTAGGAATAAATACATATGTATAGTGCATATATCATGATTTCAGATACGTCTAACACTTAAATCATGAGGGTATTTCATAAGAAACACATAAGTCTATATCACTCGAATAATATTATTGATTATGAATCTTTAATACCTCTATCATTTATATATTAATAAATTACTTGTACCCTTTAGTTGTCAGGCTTCTTCAAACTAGAGATGTCATATGCTTTACCATTAATATATTTATTAGATAAGATAAGATACATGCACTTATTTATTAAGCTTTCCTCAAGGTACGTGCATTATACTTAGGCCATCGTGAAATGGTAGGTACGTTTGAATAATCTCTCTTAATTTTTTGAACTTTCCTCAAGGTCAAGATGGTTTAGGCCAAATACCATGGATTTGGAGTTGTATGTGATACAACTAATAAAGTGTTATCCATCGCATGCGGGCATATGGCTTTTTGAGCTTTCCTTAAGATCAGAGTCTGAAGGCACGCGAGTCCTAACACCCACTAGTGAAATCAAAAGATTTCTATGTTTTCTCTTAAGTTTATGAAACATAAAAGTCTAGCAGGAGTTTATTAATAAAATAAAATACAATGTTTAACCTTACCAGTAATATAAGAACATTAACTATGTATAATTGCCCTAGTCTACTAAATTAAATTTGCAAAAAAATGTCTGTACCAAAGTTATATAAAAAATGACAAAATTAGTGGACCTAACTACATGGACTGACTAAGGGCATCCAAAATAACACTTACCTATGGATGCTTATGGTCATTAATAACTGGACCCCAATGGTAAAAAATCATCGAGAATGCACATTAATAATTGCTTATAATAAATGGACTGCGGACCTTGAAATCAACCAGGCTTATGTGTTGTCTACTCTAGATAAACCAATGCAAAGATAGCACAAAAACATGTCTATCCATCAAATCTTCAATAGCCACAAAGCATAGTTTGGGAGAAATATTATTCTACAAGGTTCGAGATTACTAAGAAATTGTTCAATATGAAGATGTCGAAGAACATGCATGCGGACGAGTATTATTAATAAAAAGCTATATTGGTAGACTTTCCCAATTTGATATTACGATAAGCAATGAGTTGCAAGTGGACTTGATCTTATGGTCTCTTATTCCATGGTTTGAGCTTTTCATATTGAACTATAATATGAATTGGTTGAAATTAAGCATTGTAGAGCTGCCCGCTATGTTGAAGTCAGTGGAGTCTTCTTCCAAATATCAAGGTGCAGTGCTTGCGGTAAAAGGGAAGACATTGTCATCAAATGGTTCATGGAAGTGAAAGCAAGTTAACATAAAGCATGAGAAGAGCACTTCTAATGACAAGGTTAGGTGTCACCACTATCACAAAAAGGGGCACTAGAAAAAGAATTTTTTGGACTAGTTAAAGAGAAGAAATAGAATGATTCTACCGCTTCTAAAGATATATTTATGATTCAAAATTGTTTTGCGATCAATAAATATCTTAGGTTTTAGATAATGGATCCGGATCTTATGCCTGGAATTCATTACAGGCACTTAGGAACAGGCGACGCATGGCTAAGGGTGAAATGAGACATCAAGTTGCTGATGGATCTCTAGTAGATGCAACTATTGTTGAAGACTATCACTTGGTTTACCAAATGGATTATCTTTAATTTTTAATAATTACTATCATGTTAAAAAAATTATTTTTGGAATAATTTCCATGCTTGGATTGTCTAAGACTATACATATTTTTCATTGTGTTAATAACGTTATAAACATTTTATTTGATTGAAATAATATCTACAATGGTTTTTTTGATAGTGACATTTATGTGTTTAATTCTAATTGTATTTTTGTTGTGAACTATTCTTCTAACATTGATAATACTAACAATTATCTATGACATTATAGGCTAGGTCTTATAAGTGACAAGCGACTATACAAACTAGAAACTGAAGATTTTCTACCATAATTTGATTCTGAATCATCTGTTACTTGTGCAAGTTTTAAAAGAAAAATAACTAAGCATCCCTTTAGTGGGAGCAATGAAAGAGTTAATGAACTCGTGGGTCTCATACATATTGAATATGTGACCCAATGCCTATAGTTACCAAAGATAATGCTTCTTGTTTTATAACTTTTTACCGATGATTTAGCAAGACTAGGATATGTATATCTTATGAAGAATAAATTTGATGTATATCAGAAGTTTAAAGAGTATAAGCTTGAAAATCAAATGAATCATAAGGTTAAAATACTTCAATCTAATCGAGGAGGTGAGTATATTGGACAAGAGCTCCAATAGTACTATAATGGGATTGTCTCTTAGGTTACGTCATCATATGCTCCATAACATAATGGTTTTTCAGAAAGAAGGAATTGAACCCTATTAGATATGGTTCCTTACATAATGAGTATATATGCTTAATTTAATACCCACTAAATCTGTGCTCAAGACTCCATATGAGATGTTGCATGGAAAGAAACCTCACCTCTATTATTTGAAGGTGGGTTGCCCTGCCAATGTTAAGGACGTCAGCCCTAACAAACTTGAGGCAAGATCGACCCGGTGTAAATTTAAAGATATCCCAAGAATTCAAGGGGATATATTTTCTATAACACCAAGGAAAAAAGGTCATTGTTTCTACACACATAGTCTTTTTGAAAAGGAATTTCTATCAAAAGACCTTAATAGCAAAGTTATAGATTTGAAAATCCAAGAAATTAACACTTAGGCTAAGCCAGTGGGAGAATCAAATTCACCTTTATACGAAAACACACAACCTATTAGAGGGTCTAATAGGGAATATCATGCACTAACGAAATACTTTGGTTTTCTCATGGATGGTAAGAAAGAGGACCACGTCTTGGAAGATGATAATCCTCTCTCATTCCAACAAGCACTATAGAGTAGAGACTGTAAACTTTGGCTTACAGTTTTGAAATCCGAAATGGATTCCATGTATGAAAACAAAGTATGGACTTTGGATGACATACCTCAAAGGATAAAACCCATTGACTGCAAATGGATTTTTTAAGCAAAAGCTAAATGCAGATGGACAAATGATTACAAGCAAGACTAGTTATTAAAGGTTTTTGTCAAATTCAAGGTGTTGATTATGACGAAATTTTTTCGTTTGCAGCAATGATTAAGTCCATTCGGATAATGCGATTCCTTGCCACATTCTATGACTAAGAAATATGGAAAATGGACATGAAAATGATATTTCTAAATAGTGATTCAAAAGCGACTACTTCCATATCTCAACCCGAGGATTTCAAGGTCATTGGAAGTGAAGAAAAGTCTTGTAAATTGTTAAGATCAATTTGTAGTATTAAACAAGCTTTAAGGAGTTGGAATAAGTGTTCTGATAAATTAGTTAAAAAGTTTGGTTTTTCTAGAATGTAGAGTATTCATGCGTATATTAAAATGAATAAGGAAGTGTTATTGCATTCCTTGTACTATACATCAATGATTTGTTACTAACTGGAAACAATATTGCGTTGTTGTAATTAATGAAAGCGTGGTTATCCAAGAACTTCTCTGTGAAGTACTTGGGAGACGTAGCCAATATAATGGGTGTTAAGATCTATCAAGATAGGTCTAATAGGTTCTTGGGATTATCTCAATCCTTATACATATATACCATACTGGAAAGGTTCAGTATGGAGAATCCAAACATGGAAATGTTTCGAATCAATGTGGAATTGTCCTTTTCAAGAAGGATGCTTCTCATATTGATAAGGAGAAAGAGTGTATGAAGAGGATTCTGTATGCAGCTATAATCAGTTCTATAATGTACGCCATGTTATGTACTAGACCGGAAATGGCTTATGCGTTAGGATAAATAAGCTGGTAGCAATCTAAACCTGGGGAGAAGCATTGGACTGCCATGAAATGTATACTTAACTAGTTGTGAAGACTTGTTCCTTATTTATGAGAATGAAGACCTCTTATGAAGGGGTAAACGTATTCCATCTTTTAAAGTGGTATCATTGATAGTAAGTCTATATCTAGTTGCATTTAACTTTATATGGTGAGGCTGTTAGTGTGAGGACCCGCAAATCCGTACTCCTTGAATATACACTAATCTCCATTGATTAACTCAATATGAATGGAAATACGAATTCTTAGGGTTTTTTTTAAAAAAAAAGAAAAAGATAGAAGAAGAGAGAAAAAATAGTAGAACAGAACAGAAAGAAAACAACAGAACAGTATCAGAATCTCACAATCGCCGCGGAACAACATATAATAGATAAATGAATAATCTTTAAACAAAGAACTATATCAGTTATTACATTTCATTACATCATCAGAGTGTACAACTATCAAACAACAACAAACAGCGGAAAAGAAATACTATATACTAGTGAATACGCCATCTCATCCATCTTGCCTCCAGCAACTCCTGAATTCCAGAATATACTGATAAACCTTAACTCTTGACTGCCCGTGTGGAAATTGGTGGGCACCCAGAGTTTAGGAAGGAAAACAATAAACTCCGAGTCAGTCATGTGACTGGTGTGAGAACTCAAAACAGTTTATCATTAAAACAAAGAATAGGATAATTTTAAAATAGTTTCACAATGCTTTTAAAAATAAGACTACCATAAGGCCTCTCGCACGCACACACAATGTAAACGCAGAATCGGAGGAGATTTCTCCTTATGATAGTCAAAGATGCTTGATACGCATTAAAAAGAAACATTTGATATTATTACTAGTGCATAGTGTAGAAAACATTTCGAAAATAAAGATATAAATCTTAGCCAGCATAGGCATTCCGCATTTATGCCTACTATAGCTACCATCCAAACAGTGGGGCGCTACCATAAGTGAATGATAGGTTCTACAACTAAAACCGTACAAGATCGTATTATTTCTTTGGATTTCCAATAAATGGTCAGGCCAAGGAACTTCCCATTGCCACATGGAAACGCCTCTGGAATGACGTCCCGAGAACCAAACCGGATCTCTGCTAACACAAGGCCTGGTTACCCCTAACCGGGTAACTACTGACACGAATATGCCGTCCCCCGATCGTAACCGATCTACATCCGAGGATCCTCGATTTCCAACAACCACAAAGTAATAAGTTTGCAGCAACAACATAGGTTAAGTATCTGGGCTCTATACCATGATACCACCTCTATCCAGAAGGAATGACATACACTAAAGGGGCGCTACCCCCTAATAACCTTGCTGCATCCTTCCTGTTTTGACCATTTCCGGGGTGTGAGGTCCGACGAAGTCTCGTCCACAAAACTACGCTTTATATAAAAGTTGTGCTTTGATTCAACAAATGCTCAACAACACTTAGCATATCACGCTACCAAATTGGGAGTATATTACTAATAACCTTCAACTACATAACCTCTAAGCTCGTACGTCTCAAAGAAGGGTGTTAATGCTAAGAGAATAAATTCTCCGCCACCAACAGATATGTATTTGAAAGAAATCAGCTTTATATCTCAATATGTAATGTCAGACATACTATCCATACAAGTCTGTTCCGGGATCGAACAGAACCGAAGGCACTTACAAAGAAGTCCTTGCAACCGGATATTCACTAATCACGTCCGGACTTCCCATCACATATGGAATCTCTATACCGGGGCCATTCGGTGCAGAAATAATCGACGGTAATCCTTCTGTTTTCAAAAATATCTGGTCTTCAACACCGGTCTTCAAATGCAATTCATAACGACGTATCACATATTCGGAATGGGTTATACGACCCCAAGGTCCTTTCCCGTCTAACTCGAATAGTGAGCGCTTATTCAAAAATAAGTGTGGCATTCAAATTCAAACAAATCACAACAAATACCCATTCAAAGGTAATTATTGATAGTCGGTTATTGAACTATCAATGGATATGCACAACATCACCAGATTCCAAATAATTTTCCAGATTATTTATTTTCTAAAAATATCTTTACAAGATATATACTTTCACACTTCAACCATTTGAAAACAATTTTCAAATCACTTTTCATCTTTACCACTTTTGAAAACAAATTTCAAACATTTTCCTTACGCGGAAATACTTTCATTTCAACATGGTTCATTTAAACCAATTAAATAAATCCTTAACGATTTACTTTATATTTACATTCCAAATCCGTCAATTAATTCCCATACTTCAAAAATAAATCAACGTTTATTTTTAAACAAATTTCCCTTTTCATTTATAAATTTCATAGTGAATTTACATTCCAAAATATTTATGAATACACGATTTCAATTATTCATTTTCAATTTATCTTCAAAAAGATAAATGCTCAAAACGTTTCATTTCACATTGGAAAAACATTTCCATACTTATTTATTTATAAGTAATTCATAAATCTATTTATTTTCAACATTTGGAAAATATTCAATATACTTAAATCGAAATTAAGTATATATTTCATTCTTTAAGGAAATCATTCTCTTAAACATATTTATTTGGGCCAAAACGAATGTTGCGTAAAACATCGTTACGACAACTCAAAATCACTAGTATAGGGATTCGAAATTAAGATAGATATATAAATCCCAATACTATACAAAACATTTCCTTTCGGAAATCATTTACTATAACAACAGTGTTATAGTCCACCATTTCCTTCTATTTCTCGAACGCCTATTTCAACAATGAATGTTGAAATCTATGGTTTCGAATCTTAACACATTTTAAAAACATCGTTAGATCGTTTTAATTCTATTTAAAACATCACATCCAAAATAATTTCTTTAACATATTATTCACTATCCAAAAACGTGAATATACTTCGTTAACCAATTTCATCGTTTCTATACCTTTTATTTTAAGGATTATTCACTGTCTAAAACGTGAATATAACTCCATTAATAAGTTATAACAATTTACTTATCAAAATAAGTTGTTTGCGGATTTATAAAACAATGTTTATAAATTTCATTTCTATTTCTTTTATAACAACTTCATTTTATAAATCTCCTTTATTAACCTATTTCAATTTATAACTCAATTATATACCAAAGGTTCATATTATAAGTTAAATACTTATAATTTATTTGTTTACAAAATCGTTCTTTTAAACTTCCCAAATTATAAATCTTATAACTTATAAGATTCATTTATTTACCCAAATCTATTCTTTTAATAACTTTACAAATTTTACAAACCTACTGCTTATAAAATTCCATTTATAACTTCACCGTTTATAATTCTATAAATTTCATTCCTTTATGAAATTCATTTACACTTCCTTCTAACACTTATAAAAACTCATTTTATAATTCAAATATTTTAATTTATAAATATCAATTTATATTATTATTTTAAAAATGTCTTCAAACTCCTTTATAATTTCACCATTTTCTTTGATTTATAAAATAATCAAATTTCATAAATCCTATATTTTAAACTTTTTATAATAAATTCAAAAATCCCAATTTAAACTATTTCATAAAATCATTTATCCCATATTTTCAAAAATCAACTTTTAACTATATTTCTCAAAAATCATAATTTTATAACTTAAAATTATAACGTTTATTTATTTAAAATGAATCAATTTCAAAAATATTTTATAAACGTATACTTTCAAAAATCACTTTAAAATTCCTTTTAAAATTCTAAAATTGGCCCAATGATGCTACACACCAAATAGTCAATCACGACAACGACGACATCATATATCTGTATATGATAATCAACGAATATCAAAATATCCATAATCAAATAAATACTGTTGAGGAATCCAGTTGGATCCCTCCAACCTGTTTTCCTGCATCCACAAACATTAGCACAATACCAATTCCGATCCAGTACGGAATCATCGCGGTATATAGGATTTAAAATATTATCCGCTATTATACGGCGCAATAGGGTCTCATCCGCTATATAATGCGGGAAATCAATTCCAAGTACATAAATAATACCAATTTCACTATACTGTGAAATATTCGCGGTATATGTTTTTAATAAATAACCTCCGCTTACTAACGGCGCATAATGTCTATTTTAACAATCAATAGATAACAATCATCATTCAAACATACAATCAAGAATTTTAAATCTAACTATTTAAAATTAAAATCGAAACCGATTCGATTGAGTGAGAAGTTCTCACCTTGTTTTCAAATTTCGTTTTCAGCTTTTATTTCGAATAAAATTAAACTGACGTTTAATTTTACCCGAAATTTTTGCTAGCTTCAAATGTAACGACCCAGAATTTTGAATAATTTAAATTGAAAATATTTGATTAAATTTAAATATTTGAATGATGGTTTGAATTGAATTTCAAATCATCAGAATGAATTTGGCGATTAAATTATAAGATTTAATCTATTGAAGTTGAATAAAAATTTAAATCTTCAATTTTTAGCTGATTAAAAATATTTCAAAGGCTTATAAAATTCATATTGATAATACTGAAGATAACAGAAGCTTCAGAATCGAATTTCAAAGTAATTTGTTCAATTTTGAAATTATATCGTTTGAATCTATAATTAAAAATAGTCATTTTTCATACAGTCTCAGAATTCGACGAAACCAGTTCCATTGGGTCCGTAATATTGAATTATTACCGGATTTCAAATTTCGTATTTTTCGGAGTTGATATGTGAGCACACGACGTGTAAACGCGTTGGAAATTTGAATCAAATTCAATTTGAATTTAAAATTGTAAATTGTCAACTCAGCCATCCTACTCCTGAGCAAGCAGACCTACTCTCTGCTAAACCACGTTCTCTCTGTTTATCGCGTACGTTTGTCTCCCCATTGCTCTACAAATCTCACGCATATCTTTTTCCTTTCATTCTCAAATAAAATTCGAAATCGAAAAGCTTCAGGGAATCGAGGTGTAATGGCCGCAGCTTCAAAACCAAACCCTTTCTCGTTTCAAAATCAAACTCAAACTCAAATGGTCGTTCCTTTTTATTTCTTCATTCCCCTTCCTCTCAAAATTCACGTTCGAAAAAAAAAATCAAAACAAATAAAACAATGGCGACCGAGCATCGCGTACGGAATCTTAGGATTATCGTTCGATTTGAGGTCAAGCAGGAGGAGTTGTCGCGAATTTGGGGAAACTCGATTTCGAGCATCTCGAAGTGGTGGCGAGTGCGGCGCTCACTGCAGACGGTGCTCGTTTTTTTCGGTCGCGTTCGTGGGTGTGGCAGTGGTAGCGTATCGAAGCCGTGGCCAATTTGGGATGGTAAGCGATGCGACTGGGGTGGCCAGAGCTAGGGCGTGGTGGAGGCAACTCGGCGGAGCAGGCTTTGGGTTCTCGTATTTCAGTGAGGTATTGATTTTGTTTTAACAATTTAGTTAATTCAAAATTTAAATTTGCAGTATTCGTTTAAATTTTAAAAAAAGTGATATATATGTAGGTTGCGGAAAAAAAAAGGGTAATACAGTAAATGGTAAAACAGAAAAAATTGGGAGGTTTTGAAATTCGAAATTTTAAATGTTAAAGAAATTTTTTATAAGAAAAAAAGGTTTGAAATATGTATATATAAATGAGATTTAGTTAGAGAAACAGGAAAGTTAGTTGAAAATTTAAAATGATAGTTAAATAAATTAATTTACAGGAAATTGATTTAAAATAAAGATATTTATTTAAAGTAAAATAGTTAGTTAAATAAATTTATAAAAGGAAATGATTTAAAAATTTAAAAGCATTAGTTTAAAAAAAAATCATTTGTTTAGAACTAAATCGATAGTTATTTAAATTTTGAATTTAAATCATTAAACGAAAAATTAATTGTTAGATTAGTTCAAATTTAAAATTGTTAAACAATTTAATCCATTGAAAAGAAATAGATTGTTCGATAATTTCGAATATTAATAAATTGTGTAAATATTTATACAAGGTTTAAAAATCGAGAAATCAAGCCGGAATGGAAATGGATTGCAAATAAAAGCAAAGGTGAGAACTTCTCACTCAAAAGGAATTTTATTGTTTATTTGAATTTTAAATAGTTAGATTTAAAAATTTGCTTGACTGTGTTGATTGAATGATTGAATGATGATTGTTATATATAGTTATTGGATGTGAATAGACCCTATACGCCGTTAGTAAGCGGAGGTTATTTATTACACACATATACTGCGATATTCCACCTCGAAGTGGAATTGGTATTATATTATATATATAGCAATATATATATATATATTGGCATATGTATATATTGCAGTTGATTGATTTCCCGCATTTTCTTTTAGCGGATGAGACCCTATTGCGCCGTTAGTAAGCGGATATATATTTATAAAATCCCATATACCGCGATATTCTGTCTTGAAACGGAATTGGTATTGTGCTAATGTCTGTGGATGCAGGGAAACAGGTTGGAGGGATCCAACTGGATTCCTCGCAAATATTTATTTGATTTCATATATTGTGATATTTGATTGTTATCATGGATGATATATGATGTTTGAAAGTTGTGATTGGCTATTGATGTGTTGCATCATCGGATCCAATTTTTGAAGTTAAAACAACAATTTTAATTTCTAAAGTGATTTTTGGAAATATACGTTTATAAAATATTTTTGGAATTGATTCATCTTAAATAAATAAACGTTATAATTTTAATATTATGAAAATTATGATTTTTTTTAGAAATACAGTTAAAAGTTGATTTTTGAAAATATGGGATTAGTGATTTTATAAAATAGTTTGAGATGGGATTTCTGAATTTATTATAAGAAGTTTAAAATAGGATTTATAAAATTTTTATTTTATAAATCAGAATGATGAAATTATAAAAGAATTTAAAGATGTTTAAAGTAATAATATAAATTGATTTATATTAAAAGATTTATAAATTGATATTTATAAATTTAGAATATCTTGAATTTTAAAATAAGCTTTTATAAATGATAGGATGATTTATAAATGGATTCATAAAGGAATGAAATCTATAGAATTTATCAAATTTGATTTTTTTTTATAAATCAAAATGATAAATTGTAAAGGAGCTGAAAGACGTTTTAAAATAATAATATAAATTGTTTTATATTAAAAGATTTATAAATTGATATTTATAAATTAAAAATATTGGAATTATAAAACGAGCTTTTATAAGTATTAGAAAGAATTGTGAATGAATTTCACTAATGAATGAAATTTATAGAATTATAACGGTAAAGTTATAGAATTTTATAAATAAAAATTTATAAAGTTATTTAGGAAATAGATGTGGATAAATAAATGAATCTTAGAAGTTATAAGATTTATAGATTTGGGAAGTTCGAAGGAATGATTTTTGTAAATAAATAAATTATAAGTATTTGACTTATAATATGAATTTTTAGTATATCATTGTGATATGAATTAAGATAGGTTAATAAAGGAATTTATAAAAATGAGTTGATATAAAATAAATAGAAATAGGATTTATAAACGTTGTTTTATAAATCCGCAACGACTTATTTTGATAAGGAATTGTTGTAATTTATTTATGGAGTTATATTCATGTTTTAGACAGTGAATAATTCTTTAAAATAAAATGAATAGAAGTGATGAAATTTATTAACAAGTATATTCACGTTTTTGAATAGTGAATATTATGTTAAAGAAATTATTTTCGATGTGATGTTTTAAATAGAATTAAAACGATCTAAAGATGTTTTAAAATGTATTGAGATTTGAAACCATAGATTTCAACATTTGTTGTTGAAATAGATGTTTTCGAGAAATATAAGGAAATAATGGACTATAACACTATTGTTATAGTAAATGATTTTCGAAAGGAAATGTTTTGTATAGTATTGGGATTTATATATATCTATTTTAATTTCGAATCCCTATACTAGTGATTTTGGGTTGTCGTAACGATGTTTTACGCGACATTCGTTTTGACCCAAATGAATATGTTTAAGTGAATGATTTCCTTAAAGAATGAAATATATACTTAATTTCGATTAGGGTATATTAAATATTTTCTAAGTATAGAAAATAAAAAGATGTGTGAATTACTTATTTTTAATAAGTATAGAAATGCTTTTCCAATATTAAGTGTATATTTGGAATTTATCTTTTTGAAGATAAATTGAAAATGAATATTAGAAATTGAATGGAAATAGTATATTCATAAATATTTTGGAATGTAAATTCAATATAGGATTTATAAATGAAACTGGAAAATGAGAATGAGTTTAAAAATAAATATTGATTTATTTTTAAAGAATGGAGAATGTATATCTTATAAAGATATTTTTGGGAAATAAATAATTTGGAAAATTATTTGGAATCTGGTGATGTTGGCATATCTATTGATAGTTCAATAACCGACTATCAATATTTACCTTTAAATAGGTATTTGTTGTGAATTGTTTGAAATTGAAATTGAATGCCACACTTATTTTTTTTAAAAAAAAAATAAGCGCTCACTATTCGGGTTAACCGAGAAAGGACCTTGGGGTCGTATAACCCATTCCGAATATGTGATACGTCGTTATAAATTGCATTCGAAGATCGGTGTTGAAGACCGGATATTTTCGAAAGCGAAAGGGTTTCTTGTTGATTGTCTCTGCACTGGCTGATCCCTGGTATTGAGATCTCCATATGTGATGGGAAATCCGATCGTGATTAGAGATTTTTCGGATTGCAAGGACTTCTTTGTAAGTGCCTTCGGTTCTGTTCAAGCCGGAACAGACTTGTATGGATTGTGTGTCTGACATTACAAGTTGAGATGTAAAGCCGATTTCTTTCAAATATATTTCTGTGGTGGCGGAGAATTTATTCTCTTAGCTTAACACCCTTCTCTGAGACGTACGAGCTCAGAGGTTATATAGTTGAAGTTATCAGCGATATATTCCCAATTTGGTAATGTGACATACTGAGTGTTGCTGTGAAATGATCATTGTGTTGATTTTTTATGATAGGATCATTTATTTGATCGTCTATCTTGGTGATCATTTCTATGATCATTTGTTGACCCAAAGCATGGCTTTTGTATAAAGTATGTTTTTGTGGACGTGACTTCGTCGAGCCTCACACCCCGGAAATGGTCAAAACAGGAAAGATGCGGCAAGGTTATGAGGGGTAGCACCCTTTAGGGTATGTACATTTCCTTCTGGATAGAGGTGGTATCATGGTATGGAGCCCAGATATTTAACCTATGTGGTTACTACGAATTTATTACTTTGTGGTTGTTGGTTATCGGGATCCCGTGAGAAAGGTCGTTTACGATCGGGGAATGGCGTGCTCGTGTCAGTAGTTACCCAGTTAGGGGTAACCCGGCCTTGTGTTGGCAGAGTTCCGGTTTGGTTCTCGGGGATGTCTTTCCAGAGGCATTCTCATGTGGCAATGGAAAGTTCCTTGGCCTGACTATTTGTTGGAAATCCAATTCCCAATACGAAACTTGTACGGTATTAGTTGTAGGACCTGCCATTCACTTATGGTGGTCACCACTGTTTGGATGGTAGCTATAGTAGGCATAGTTCGAAATGTCTATGTTGGCTAAGATTTATATTCTATTTTCGAAATAATTTTCTACACTATGCACTAGTAATAATATCAAATGTTATTTTAAATGCGTATCAAGCATCTTTGACTATCATAAGGAGAAATCTCCTCCGATTCTGCGTTTGCATGTGTGTGTGTGCGGGAGGCCTTATGGTAGTCTCATTTTTAAAAGCATTGCGAATTGAAATAAAAATATCTCTCTATTTTGATTTTTAAAGAAAAATAAACTGTTTTTAGTTCTCGCACCAGTCACATGACTGACTTGGAGTTTATTGTTTTCCTTCCTAAACTCTGGGTGCCCACCAATTTTCACACGGGCAGTCAAGAGTTAAGGTTTATCAGGATATTCTGGATATTCTGGAGTTGCAGGAGGCAAGCTGGATGGCGTAGCATATTACTAGTATATAGTATTTCTTTTCCGCTGTTTATTGTATGTTGTTGTACACTCTGGTGATTTGATGTAATGTAATATAATGTGATGTAATAACTGATATAGTTCTTTGTTTAAAGATTATTCATTTATCTATTATATGTTGTTCCGCTGCGAATTGTGAGATTCTGATGTTGTTCTATATTTCTATTTTCTATTCTCTTTTTCTTCTATTTTAAAATTTTCTTTCTTCTTTTCCCTCTATTTTCTATCTTCTTCTCTTCTTTTCTTTCCTTTTCTTTTCTTAAATTCTTTTTAAAACCCATAACTATTCGGTTTTTCGGCAACGAAAAATCGCAAACGTTACATTTGGTATCAGAGCTTATGGTTAAGCGACAACCATGGTTTTGTTGGGTATTACTCATTAGAGATAGAGTCAGCAGTACTCTAGAATGAGTTTGAGTATAATAATAGATATGAGAGCGTATTTGTTAGTGAATATAAAAATTTTTTTTGAATCGGGTAAATAAGATAATTTTGCCCAAAACTATTTCGTATAGAAAAGAAATGATTTTCTATGAATTATTATAGTATATGGTTGCATGATTGTTAGAAGTGATAATATAGAATTATTATCACTAGTATATGGAATAAAATAAGATGGATTGAATTCAAGTAAATTAACTTGATAATTTATTCATTTGTGAAACAATTTCAAATGGAATGAATTGAATATAGAAATTGAAATTCTCTTTGTTAGTAATTAAATAAATTCGAGGTGAATTGAATATTAAAATGAATTAGTGAATGAAACTAATTTAAAGTAGTAATATGAATTACTAAATGAAAGATAATCGATAGAATTCAATATTTAGAATTGAGAATTGAATTCGAATGAAATTTAAATTGTGAGTTGAATTCAAATAGAATTGAATGAGAATGGATATATAACTTCAATAGTGAAGTTAAAATATATAAGAAACATATATCGAAATTTTGCAATAGAATTGGCAAATTGGTTTGAATATTGTATTTGGATTTGTATGCTACTACTACTAGCAGGTTATACAGGTATATAAAGGAATTGAGATTTTGATTTCAAAGATAAAATTAAATGGCTCGACAAAAAGGTACGTATTTGAATTTCAGTATGAGATATAATGACTTTCTTCTCTAGCCACTTGGCTTTTCTCTTTTCTTTTTGATTCTGAGGGGCCGTGGTGCCATTTTGTAGTCGTACCGAGCTAGCTGCGCAAAGGAGACGCTGGCGAAATTTTTCGAAAATTTAGGGTGTTAGAAAAATTTTGAGAAAAATTTGAAAGTTTGAAATTTGAATTTGAATTTAAATTTGAATGGTTAGGAAAACAATGTTGTTTGAAACTTATAGTTGAAGTTGGAAAGATAGTTGAAATGATAATAAATCTCTAGTAAAAAAAAAGATTTGTTTTAGAAAGTTGATAAAACTATTTGAATTGTGAAAAATAATAGACGGGATAAAGGCATTCTTCTTAACTTGTAATTTCGGGACGAAATTCTTTTAAGGGGGAAAGATTGTAACGACCCAGAATTTTGAATAATTTAAATTGAAAATATTTGATTAAATTTAAATATTTGAATGATGGTTTGAATTGAATTTCAAATCATCAGAATGAATTTGGCGATTAAATTATAAGATTTAATCTATTGAAGTTGAATAAAAATTTAAATCTTCAATTTTTAGCTGATTAAAAATATTTCAAAGGCTTATAAAATTCATATTGATAATACTGAAGATAACAGAAGCTTCAGAATCGAATTTCAAAGTAATTTGTTCAATTTTGAAATTATATCGTTTGAATCTATAATTAAAAATAGTCATTTTTCATACAGTCTCAGAATTCGACGAAACCAGTTCCATTGGGTCCGTAATATTGAATTATTACCGGATTTCAAATTTCGTATTTTTCGGAGTTGATATGTGAGCACACGACGTGTAAACGCGTTGGAAATTTGAATCAAATTCAATTTGAATTTAAAATTGTAAATTGTCAACTCAGCCATCCTACTCCTGAGCAAGCAGACCTACTCTCTGCTAAACCACGTTCTCTCTGTTTATCGCGTACGTTTGTCTCCCCATTGCTCTACAAATCTCACGCATATCTTTTTCCTTTCATTCTCAAATAAAATTCGAAATCGAAAAGCTTCAGGGAATCGAGGTGTAATGGCCGCAGCTTCAAAACCAAACCCTTTCTCGTTTCAAAATCAAACTCAAACTCAAATGGTCGTTCCTTTTTATTTCTTCATTCCCCTTCCTCTCAAAATTCACGTTCGAAAAAAAAAATCAAAACAAATAAAACAATGGCGACCGAGCATCGCGTACGGAATCTTAGGATTATCGTTCGATATGAGGTCAAGCAGGAGGAGTTGTCGCGAATTTGGGGAAACTCGATTTCGAGCATCTCGAAGTGGTGGCGAGTGCGGCGCTCACTGCAGGCGGTGCTCGTTTTTTTCGGTCGCGTTCGTGGGTGTGGCAGTGGTAGCGTATCGAAGCCGTGGCCAATTTGGGATGGTAAGCGATGCGACTGGGGTGGCCAGAGCTAGGGCGTGGTGGAGGCAACTCGGCGGAGCAGGCTTTGGGTTCTCGTATTTCAGTGAGGTATTGATTTTGTTTTAACAATTTAGTTAATTCAAAATTTAAATTTGCAGTATTCGTTTAAATTTAAAAAAAAGTGATATATATGTAGGTTGCAGAAAAAAAGGGTAATACAGTAAATGGTAAAACAGAAAAAATTAGGAGGTTTTGAAATTCGAAATTTTAAATGTTAAAGAAATTTTTTATAAGAAAAAAAGGTTTGAAATATGTATATATAAATGAGATTTAGTTAGAGAAACAGGAAATTTAGTTGAAAATTTAAAATGATAGTTAAATAAATTAATTTACAGGAAATTGATTTAAAATAAAGATATTTATTTAAAGTAAAATAGTTAGTTAAATAAATTTATAAAAGGAAATGATTTAAAAATTTAAAAGCATTAGTTTTAAAAAAAAAATCATTTGTTTAGAACTAAATCGATAGTTATTTAAATTTTGAATTTAAATCATTAAACGAAAAATTAATTGTTAGATTAGTTCAAATTTAAAATTGTTAAACAATTTAATCCATTGAAAAGAAATAGATTGTTCGATAATTTCGAATATTAATAAATTGTGTAAATATTTATACAAGGTTTAAAAATCGAGAAATCAAGCCGGAATGGAAATGGATTGCAAATAAAAGCAAAGGTGAGAACTTCTCACTCAAAAGGAATTTTATTGTTTATTTAAATTTTAAATAGTTAGATTTAAAAATTTGCTTGACTGTGTTGATTGAATGATTGAATGATGATTGTTATATATAGTTATTGGATGTGAATAGACCCTATACGCCGTTAGTAAGCGGAGGTTATTTATTACACACATATACTGCGATATTCCACCTCGAAGTGGAATTGATATTATATTATATATATAGCAATGTATATATATATTGGCATATGTATATATTGCAGTTGATTGATTTCCCGCATTTTCTTTTAGCGGATGAGACCCTATTGCGACGTTAGTAAGCGGATTTATATTTATAAAATCCCATATACCGCGATATTCCATCTTGAAACGGAATTGGTATTGTGCTAATGTCTGTGGATGCAGGGAAACAGGTTGGAGGGATCCAACTGGATTCCTCACAAATATTTATTTGATTTCATATATTGTGATATTTGATTGTTATCATGGATGATATATGATGTTTGAAAGTTGTGATTGGCTATTGATGTGTTGCATCATCGGATCCAATTTTTGAAGTTAAAACAACAATTTTAATTTCTAAAGTGATTTTTGGAAATATACGTTTATAAAATATTTTTGGAATTGATTCATCTTAAATAAATAAACGTTATAATTTTAATATTATGAAAATTATGATTTTTTTTAGAAATACAGTTAAAAGTTGATTTTTGAAAATATGGGATTAGTGATTTTATAAAATAGTTTGAGATGGGATTTCTGAATTTATTATAAGAAGTTTAAAATAGGATTTATAAAATTTTTATTTTATAAATCAGAATGATGAAATTACAAAAGAATTTAAAGATGTTTAAAGTAATAATATAAATTGATTTATAGTAAAAGATTTATAAATTGATATTTATAAATTTAGAATATCTTGAATTTTAAAACAAGCTTTTATAAATGATAGGATGATTTATAAATGGATTCATAAAGGAATGAAATCTATAGAATTTATCAAATTTGATTTTTTTTTTATAAATCAAAATGATAAATTATAAAGGAGCTGAAAGACGTTTTAAAATAATAATATAAATTGTTTTATATTAAAAGATTTATAAATTGATATTTATAAATTAAAAATATTGGAATTATAAAACGAGCTTTTATAAGTATTAGAAAGAATTGTGAATGAATTTCACTAATGAATGAAATTTATAGAATTATAACGGTAAAGTTATAGAATTTTATAAATAAAAATTTATAAAGTTATTTAGGAAATAGATGTGGATAAATAAATGAATCTTAGAAGTTATAAGATTTATAGATTTGGGAAGTTCGAAGGAATGATTTTTGTAAATAAATAAATTATAAGTATTTGACTTATAATATGAATTTTTAGTATATCATTGTGATATGAATTAAGATAGGTTAATAAAGGAATTTATAAAAAGGAGTTGATATAAAATAAATAGAAATAGGATTTATAAACGTTGTTTTATAAATCCGCAACGACTTATTTTGATAAGGAATTGTTGTAATTTATTTATGGAGTTATATTCATGTTTTAGACAGTGAATAATTCTTTAAAATGAAATGAATAGAAGTGATGAAATTTATTAACAAGTATATTCACGTTTTTGAATAGTGAATATTATGTTAAAGAAATTATTTTCGATGTGATGTTTTAAATAGAATTAAAACGATCTAAAGATGTTTTAAAATGTATTGATATTTGAAACCATAGATTTCAACATTTGTTGTTGAAATAGATGTTTTCGAGAAATATAAGGAAATAATGGACTATAACACTATTGTTATAGTAAATGATTTCCGAAAGGAAATGTTTTGTATAGTATTGGGGTTTATATATATATCTATTTTAATTTCGAATCCCTATACTAGTGATTTTGGGTTGTCGTAACGATGTTTTACGCGACATTCGTTTTGACCCAAATGAATATGTTTAAGTGAATGATTTCCTTAAAGAATGAAATATATACTTAATTTCGATTAGGGTATATTAAATATTTTCTAAGTATAGAAAATAAAAAGATCTGTGAATTACTTATTTTTAATAAGTATAGAAATGCTTTTCCAATATTAAGTGAATATTTGGAATTTATCTTTTTGAAGATAAATTGAAAATGAATATTAGAAATTGAATGGAAATAGTATATTCATAAATATTTTGGAATGTAAATTCAATATAGGATTTATAAATGAAACTGGAAAATGAGAATGAGTTTAAAAATAAATATTGATTTATTTTTAAAGAATGGAGAATGTATATCTTATAAAGATATTTTTGGGAAATAAATAATTTGGAAAATTATTTGGAATCTGGTGATGTTGGCATATCTATTGATAGTTCAATAACCGACTATCAATATTTACCTTTAAATAGGTATTTGTTGTGAATTGTTTGAAATTGAAATTGAATGCCACACTTATTTATAAAAAAATAAATAATAAGCGCTCACTATTCGGGTTAACCGGGAAAGGACCTTGGGGTCGTATAACCCATTCCGAATATGTGATACGTCGTTATAAATTGCATTCGAAGATCGGTGTTGAAGACCGGATATTTTCGAAAGCGAAAGGGTTTCTTGTTGATTGTCTCTGCACTGGCTGATCCCTGGTATTGAGATCTCCATATGTGATGGGAAATCCGAACGTGATTAGAGATTTTTCGGATTGCAAGGACTTCTTTGTAAGTGCCTTCGGTTCTGTTCGAGCCGGAACAGACTTATATGGATTGTGTGTCTGACATTACAAGTTGAGATGTAAAGCCGATTTCTTTCAAATATATTTCTGTGGTGGCGGAGAATTTATTCTCTTAGCTTAACACCCTTCTCTGAGACGTACGAGCTCAGAGGTTATATAGTTGAAGTTATCAGCGATATATTCCCAATTTGGTAATGTGACATACTGAGTGTTGCTGTGAAATGATCATTGTGTTGATTTTTTATGATAGGATCATTTATTTGATCGTCTATCTTGGTGATCATTTCTATGATCATTTGTTGACCCAAAGCATGGCTTTTGTATAAAGTATGTTTTTGTGGACGTGACTTCGTCGAGCCTCACACCCCGGAAATGGTCAAAACAGGAAAGATGCGGCAAGGTTATGAGGGGTAGCACCCTTTAGGGTATGTACATTTCCTTCTGGATAGAGGTGGTATCATGGTATGGAGCCCAGATATTTAACCTATGTGGTTACTACGAATTTATTACTTTGTGGTTGTTGGTTATCGGGATCCCGTGAGAAAGGTCGTTTACGATCGGGGAATGGCGTGCTCGTGTCAGTAGTTACCCAGTTAGGGGTAACCTGGCCTTGTGTTGGCAGAGTTCCGGTTTGGTTCTCGGGGATGTCTTTCCAGAGGCATTCTCATGTGGCAATGGGAAGTTCCTTGGCCTGACCATTTGTTGGAAATCCAATTCCCAATATGAAACTTGTACGGTATTAGTTGTAGGACCTGCCATTCACTTATGGTGGTCACCACTGTTTGGATGGTAGCTATAGTAGGCATAGTTCGAAATGTCTATGTTGGCTAAGATTTATATTCTATTTTCGAAATAATTTTCTACACTATGCACTAGTAATAATATCAAATGTTATTTTAAATGCGTATCAAGCATCTTTGACTATCATAAGGAGAAATCTCCTCCGATTCTACGTTTGCATGTGTGTGTGTGCGGGAGGCCTTATGGTAGTCTCATTTTTAAAAGCATTGCGAATTGAAATAAAAATATCTCTCTATTTTGATTTTTAAAGAAAAATAAACTGTATTTAGTTCTCGCACCAGTCACATGACTGACTTGGAGTTTATTGTTTTCCTTCCTAAACTCTGGGTGCCCACCAATTTTCACACGGGCAGTCAAGAGTTAAGGTTTATCAGGATATTCTGGATATTCTGGAGTTGCAGGAGGCAAGCTGGATGGCGTAGCATATTACTAGTATATAGTATTTCTTTTCCGCTGTTTATTGTATGTTGTTGTACACTCTGGTGATTTGATGTAATGTAATATAATGTGATGTAATAACTGATATAGTTCTTTGTTTAAAGATTATTCATTTATCTATTATATGTTGTTCCGCTGCGAATTGTGAGATTCTGATGTTGTTCTATATTTCTATTTTCTATTCTCTTTTTCTTCTATTTTAAAATTTTCTTTCTTCTTTTCCCTTTATTTTCTATCTTCTTCTCTTCTTTTCTTTCCTTTTCTTTTCTTAAATTCTTTTTAAAACCCATAACTATTCTGTTTTTTGGCAACGAAAAATCGCAAACGTTACATCAAACGACTCCAATCCAGCTCCATAGCGTAGTATTCGACAAAACGATTGCAATGCAATTCGTTTTGTCAAATTCTGACCTCGTATGACAAAGATATGGCATTTTAAAGTTTATACAAATTTATAATATAATTATTTGCATTTTATTTTATATTTTCAACCTTGCTTCCATCGTGGCCGTTGATTTCATTTTGATCCCATTAGGCCGCACTTCCGTTTCTTCTACATTGTGCGTTCTCCAGTATCTCACGTTCGTATGAGAACCCAACATCACTGCAAAACCCTAATTCAATCGGCCTCCACAACGAACTTGAACACGATCAAACACTTCCACTTCGAAGCCACGGCCAAACCCCATAGTCGAATACAACCTCAGCCAACTCGGCTTCCCCATCTTCAAGAAACCGTGCTCGAACGGCAACACTTCGAGCTTCGATTGCTATCAATTCACTTCGCCTACAACGATCTCCACCGTTGATCTTGTAGTACTCACTGCCCTCTACAATATTGCAGTTGACAACTTTCTCTAATTGTTAATGGATCATGAGAGATTGAGGGAAGAACGAAAGAGAATTTCGGCCATTGTTTCATAAAGTGGCGGCTCTGAAGAATAAAACCCTAGGGCTTTTAGAATTTTTGCAAAATGAAATATTTGGAGGCTTTTATAGAAAATTTCTCAAACACTATTCATCCCGGATTTTCCGAACTCCAAACGAAGCATGCCGGTTGGC
This sequence comes from Allium cepa, assembly GCA_030765085.1. Classification (NCBI taxonomy): domain Eukaryota; kingdom Viridiplantae; phylum Streptophyta; class Magnoliopsida; order Asparagales; family Amaryllidaceae; genus Allium; species Allium cepa. Next base: position 976,111,486 of record CM060935.1, read on the forward strand.
GTTTCTAAGGTTTACCCCATGTTCCGAACATAATGGAACGTGTTTCGGAGGCCAACTCGATCATCTGTGCGAGTTATGGCAATAAACGTTCGATTTAAATTAAATCGATAAATCAAATTTCTAGGCGTTTTAGTTTGCCCTGGACAAATGGTATATCCGATTGACACGAAATTTGAAACCATACAATAATATCATATTACGGATCCGATGAAACTGGTTTCGTCGAAATCCGAGACTGTTTGAAAAATGACTATTTTAACTCGCCAAATAAATATTAAAACAATTTCGATGCGTTTCGAGCTGCCACGGTCAAACGAAAACTCTGATTGCTACAAAAATTGAAATCAATAACAAACTATTACGGATCCAATGGAACTAGTTTCATCCAATTCTGAGAATGTTAGAAAAATGGCTAATTTCACTAGTCGATTTAAATATTAAAATATTCAATTTTCACAAATAAACTCTAAATTCAATTTTAAAAGTTCTAAAATATCGTTCTAACTCCAACATGATTAAATAAAATTTTACAAATCATTTTCAATCATATTTAACCCAAATTTCAATTATTTCTGTATTTTCACATATTAAATTATCGATTTAATTATCCAATTAAATCCAATTATTTGAAATAAAATTTATTCGACTTATAAATTTCACTTATAAATATTTAAAATCAATTAAATATACGAATTTTAATTAATAAAAAATCTGGGTCGTTACAGTTAGTTGGAAAAATCCCAAACAGGAAATGGTAGTTGATTCAATGATGGATGCTAAATAAATCACCCTCATCGAAATTGCTAATGAAGCATTCTAGAAGCTCTAATTTATGAGTGAGCTAGGGGTGATTCCAATGTGATGAATCCAGTGACATTGTTTTGTGATAACATGTTGTGATGCAAATCGTAAAGGAACCAAGAACTCACAAGAAATCAAGACACATACTTCGGATGTTCCAAGTTACTAGAGAATTTGTAAAGAAGAAAGAAGTGTTAAATGTAAGAGTAGATACAAAGGACAATATAAAAGATCCATCCACAGAGGGTCTAGCCCGGTCAATTCTCAGTATACTGACCGAAGGGATAAGATTGTGATTCCATAATTAGTCACAAGTGAAATTAGATGATCGATAGAGTTAGGCATATATCCTATGGGCAATTCTGTAATTTATTATAAATTCTCATTTAAAATAAAAGGTGTTTTTCTTTCTATTATATATTTTTCATGCTGTGTTATGTTAACTAATTATTTAATTTAACCATATTCAATAGAAAATCTTTACATGATATGTGATAGTAATTACAATGTATTGTAATCATAAGAAGTTTATCATATTAAAAATAACATATTGTTTCTCAGTCCACTGCTATAAAATTTGATGTTTATCTACTTGACATTACCGATGCCTGAGCATCGACGGGGCATCGGTAAGTTGCAAACTTATCGAAGCCATGTCAATGCCAAATATATAGCATCGACATGGTGTCTCCTCCCATAAACCCATTGCCTTCATTCTTATTCCCCATTACCACCAAAAAATTTCGAAAAAAAACCTCCAATCTCCCTCTCGGCCATGCAACACCCTCTCCAGCTTCCAGCTTCCACGCATGCTTTTAATCTCCGGCCTCCCACTCGATCTTGGCCTGTGCTATCCAAGCCCCCATGCCTCCATCCTCCTGCTACGCACGCTTCCAACCTCTAGCCAAGCAAGATTCCAACCCCCCTCCCCTATGCAAGTCTCCAAACCTACTTCGAATTCCCAATCACCGGCGAAGCCTACCACCTCCAACCGACATCGACTTTGAACGTCGCCTCCTCCTCACTCGATGTTGCTGCAAAGCCTTCCCTCCTTCTAGTAGCCACCCTAGGCTCTATTGGTATGATTTATTATTCTGATTCACTTTCTATGCAATGCTATGATAATGAAAAGGGATTATAAAAGATAGCGTGGAACTAAAATGCTTTATAGAAAAGAGAGCAAAGGCAAAGTCTTATTGGGAATAGTTTGGCCAGTTTTGCTATTTTAATTAAGGAAATGCACATATTTATGAAATTGTAGAATTCAACAATAAAAACTCTAGATAATACAAACTCTAAATTAATGCAAATTATTGTACTAGTTTTCAATCAAACAAATATATGTTCCAAGCAAAATCAAATTCAAACAAAAGACATGGATTGTAATAAATAATCTTGGAATGACTACTGGAAACTAAAATAAGATACGCGATGAAGTGAGAGTCCTTTCGAAATATAGACCTTTATAAAATCATAGTATGGCTTCATCAACCTCATCCAATGCTCAGCCTATTAGGATTCTTCGACGCTAAAATAATGCTTTTTCATCTTGGATCTTTTACAAGTATGCTACCTTAACTGTCTTAAGCATCATCTAACTCTTATAAATGAAGGTTTATACTTTATTTACAATAATAGAAATCTCATATACAATATTAATTTTAGCTTGCTTACTTGATTCTATAAGTATTGTAGCATCTTAACTAGGGGCCTATCTGCAATTGAGTTCTAGTAGTAGTGACACCTTATGTTCAGGAATGAAGCAATAAGTCAAAGTGATCTCAAGTCATTTGTCATACATCTATAGAAAATCATTCTTTTAAGTAAACATATAAATATACATGTACTATAGAAGCATATTGTTGTTTCAGAATATACGAGTTGGACTGTATATGAACAACTTCCATAATGCTATGATTAAGTTTTCATTTTTGGTGTTTATCTCTAAAATAATTAATACATTTATTAACATATTAATTCTGAGTTTAAATTTCTTACTAGTATTAAATGAATTGATGTATATAATATGTTCGAGACAATTGTAGTACTAGCGATGCATGCACTTTTTTTTCATACTAAAAGTTTAATTTGAATTTGTAATACTATAGAGTGAAAGATAATGTAAATTTTATTTACATGCAGGAATGTTTCCATTGCACTTGAAGGTATTACACTTAAAGGTTAGAAGGTTCTTCACCATATCATACAATGATAGTTTTTCTTATGATGGGCGTCACTCCTTTTTAGTAGATTCTGCTAATATTTCGATCATATCCATTAAAAGATTGATAGAATCTGCAAAAAAAGAGTGACACTCATCATTAGAAAAAACTATCATTGTTTTAGATGGTGAAAAACAAAGATGGTCTAAAGCCGTGGCAGTGGTGGTTTTGACATGTATAATAGTGTTGTTACATCTGATGATGGTGGATTGGGGAAGTGCTACGGAATGCTATATACACTGGAGTTGTTGATCATCAATGATGGTGGTTGCTGCCACTAGTGGTAGTAGTATTGCCACTAATACTTCCCCATGCACCATCACCAATTATGACAACACTGCCACACATTCTCACTCAGCACTGCTATTGCTTTAGATCGTCTTTATTTTTATCATCTAATACAATGATAGTTTTTTTACGATGATGGGCATTGTTCATTTTTTGAAGATTCCATCAATCTTTTGATGGATATGTTTGAAATATTAGTAGAATCATCTACAAAAAAGGAGCAATGCCCTCATCAGAAAAAACCATCATTGTTTTATGGTAAAGAACTGTCTAAAACTCCTTGGTTACTGCCTGGATTACATGACATGGCAGCATGGTAAGCTAGAACTAATTTACAAGAATAAAAATGACAGTTGAAGTCACATATTGGTAAGCTGGAGATGGAGTTGGTGATGCTAGGAAGGGTTCAGATAAGTACGTATTTGGTTACGCATATTTGATTTCTTTGGAGATATATATTTGGTTCAGACGAGATGTATATTTATTAGTTAGAATATTTGGTTTGGATATTAGTATCGGTATTGTTGGTTTTTTAGATATTTTCTTATGGGCTATTTGGATATTTAATTTGTATTGTGATGGTTATAGTATTGTTTGATTTGTATTTTGATGGTGATGATATTTTTTGGTTTGGATATTTGATTAAATTTGTATTGTGATGGTGGTGATATTTGTATTGATATATGATATATGAATCTATGATATATATATATATAAACACATAAATATGTGATTGATGTGCGAAAAGCAGCAGAAATGTTGCAAATTTATTTCGGCCTTGGCGTCAAAAAGGCATCTGTATGGCGTCGAAAATTCCAATTTTTACATTTTAACTTGGCGTCGGTATGGCATCAGTATATCATTTGCAAGATATCAACAATTCTAATTTTAGAATTTAAAATGTAGTCGATATGGCATCAAAATGGCTTCGGCAAAATGACATTAGTAAGGCGTCGATGATATGTCATTTCTAGGGTGTTGGTAACAGCTCCATATCTGTCGTCTTCTAGGCGTCGACATATATTTTCTAACATACTTTTACGGACAATTAGTAAGGCATCGGCTAGTCGTCTGTATTACATTTACCGACACCCTATCAATGCCTTTTTGGCATCGGTAAATTGTATTGTTTTTTGTAGTCGTTAAGACGTTTTAAGATAGGATATCGATATATATGTTGAAACTATAATACGTAACGCTATACAAATGTTAGGCAGAGTATTATTCACGGTTGTTAGGGGGCCAATGGGTTACGTATGTATAACTATGGAATGACACACTAGAGTGTTTTCTGTTGGTTAGTACAAATAAGATCGAATAGAGAATCTTGAAGCAATGATATTACACGGTTCTATCAACTTAAGAATACTATTGAACTTTAATATGTACACTCCATTTTGATTATAGTTAAATCATGGCATAACTCCATTGAACGACTATATTTAAGTCTCGGTTGAAGTATTATAAGTGAAATATTCAATAGAGAATTAGTCTCCTTGGTTATATGAGGTTAGTATCTCTATCAACTACAGTCAACTCAAAGTCAAAGTCTCTAGACAAAGAGTAATTAATTTAATAATAATTGTAATTATTGAACCAATGACTTTGTGTTTAGATTAAAATAGTTGAATGTTGATGATATTAGAATTTTGACCAAAACTAAATTCCATAAGCCCTAGAGTGATATAGTTTTGACGAAGAGAATTAGTGTAAATAATCGTTACCACCAGGCACCGCTTAAAGTACTGAAATTAGATTTTACCAATAATGTAAATAGTATTTAATAAAGTGTATATATAAACGTTATATATATACATATCGATAAATGTTTTAAATTAATTAAATGTTAAATAGATTTGGAAAGTTTCGTCGGCACATCCGGCACATGCTATGGATGACCATAAGGAAGCGAGGAGGGGTGATTTTGAATGTAAAAATATTTTTGAATTAAAGAAAGAGTAAACAAAGAGATTGGGATCTCTACTTTTTACTCAAATTCGGTGCCTATTTAAGCCTCACCTCTTCATCATTTGGAATTAACCTTTTGCCTCCTCTCCACTTCATCTTGGCCACAAGAAATAAAGGAATATCCCTTCACTTTCAAATCAAATACAAGTCAAATTAAATTTATTTTAAGAAGTGGTATTATCTTCTAGTCAGTGCACTTTCTAGAGGAGTTTAGATTAGATCTAGAGGAGCTTCATTTAATATTCGCGGTGCTTTTCATTGGCTATAAATTATTGGGAACTTCCTATTTTATATGATATTTTCAATCGCATATGATGATCATCTCATTTATGTTTTTTACACATATGCCAAATACTATAACGAATTTATATGTATATATGTGTGTGTGTGTGTGTGTGTGTGTGTGTGTGTGTGTGTTTGTTTGTTGTCCAATATATACACATAGTTAAATAAAACTATTACATCATAAATACTACATATATATATATTATGGCAATATATATACATATTAAATATAATTTTTCAAAATTTTTAAATAATTTTAAATTATTATAAAACATTTAAATATAATATTTATAGATATATGGTACATATATGTTTTATATATTAAATCATTTAAAACAATTTACTAAGATCTGCATGTTTTTTGAGAAAAATATATATATATATACATAGATGAATATATTATATATACATATAATATTTTTGAATTCTCATTCATAATATATATTTACAAATATTTTGGATATTTTAAATTAATATTATATGTATTATTAAAAAACTTAATGTTATAAAGTATTTAAATCCTTTTCGACAAAACATTTTTTGGCCAAAATTCTTTTTAGCCATAATATATAAAAAAATGCAAATTTTTTTCAGTCGAAGGTAAATAAATAAATAAATATATATATAATTTTTTTAACTTTTAAATATATATATATTTAATTATATTAGTCAATAATTACAAACCAATATATTTTAAAATATGAAGTTATTTATTTATTTTAATTCTAGAATTTTTTTTACATACATATATATATTTAAACTCATTTATATTTGAAATTTATATTTAAATTTAAAATAGATTTTTATCTTGATCTGATCTAATTTCAATTTAAACTGTCATAAGATATTTTAGATATTAATTCAAATCATTTTGAATTGGTTACTATATTCTAAATGAATGAAACTATTATATACATTTATGTATATGTATACAAATATTAAATGAAATCTTGGACTATATATATAAAGGGATAAATGTGTCGGTTGTGTAAATTCTAACACTTATATACAGGCACATTAAATCATGTACACTTCTTATATGTCGTGTAATATACACATATATGTGTATTAAATGCACTTATGCATCATAAATTATATAAATTAATTATATACTTTCATATTAATAAATAGAATAAAGGATTTTATTTAAAATTCTGCAGATTGGATCTAAATATTTTAGACTTCCTCGGTCCAATAAAGATCTAAAAATGGAACTTTTTTTGAAATTCACTCACTTAACCCGCTGTTACCCAGCCCAGTTCCTTTATGATCATGACTCAATTGTCATACACTAGGCTGGTGGGCTTTGGGTCTTTTGGCAAGGCCAAGCCTCGCTAAGCATGATCACTAATGCAAGATCGATACTAAGACGCTTCAACACATCGTCTATCACCTAAAATCATATCGAACACGATCAATATACGTGTGCTTAATCGCTACCATTTGATACAAGAGGACTTAGGATGAGTAACTTGAGGTCGATCTCCTTTTACTACGAAGTAGCTCAAGGTCTCTCACCTTTGCTACCGAAATAGAATGTATTGTCTTTGAGTCGGTGGCGCCTAACATGCACAACTGAGACAATCACACCCCGTTCTACAAATGGTTTATAAATATAAAATCCTAACGTATTACCCAAGGAATACAAGATTGCTCTATATATGCTATGATGAATGGGATTTTCGACCCTCAGAAATCGACACTAATACATCCTCAGTATTCACGTACCATAAATTCAAGTGCCGAAAACCCAGCCGTTAAGGAAAAGAAAATAATAAAGACAGAACAACATCTTAGACGAATGAAAAACGTATATTATTTCAACATATAATCTTTACAGTGGAAAATTTTAAATACATTTTTCAGAGTTTAACATAACATTAACATGGACAATTATAGATATCCGTTGTCACAAATGCGGAATACAATAGTACATGAGTGTGGTAGAAATGGATAACAATCTTTTAACTCCATGCTTTGAGCTCTTTCAAAATGCTCCAAACAAAACCTGACTACCAGGCTGGCCAGAAAAATAGAGCACCCAGAGTTTAAGGGAAAGAAAATAAACTTGGGGCCGTTCATGGGACTGGTGGAGAAATTCAAAATACGAGTTTTTTTTTTGAAAACATAGGGTATCTCATAAGACCATGTCGGACATAAATAGTGAACGAATTTTTACCATATGATAACCAAAACATTTCTACATGAAATCCTATGATATTATTTTTAATGACATTCTTTGAAAACATTTCAAACAAACATATTCAAAAAGCCAAAATTGTTACACGGGTAAAATATGATGGAATAATAAGTTTACAACTAAGTCCGAAGGCACTTGTTAGAGAATAAATTTCCAATAAATAGTGAGATAACAATTACCTCCCATATAGTACATTTCTAGAGTAATGTACCGAGGTTCGACATCTTCGAAACCTCAACAAATTAAGACCGACCTAGCCGAAACCAATAGATGGTACGAATAACACAAAATATGATATTACCCTTGCCGTTCCCGAACTATCCGAGAGCTCTCATACCATATACCGCATATTTTTTTACCTAACGTCATACCAGGCGCAAAATAGATCTAGAAAGGTGATATCGTACCCTAATGGTTGCGATCCACTTAGCCTTAAAGCAACCCATGTTTCATAGTTCCCCGGGTGTGAGGGTTCAGGTAACATTTACCATTCTTAGAACATTTTCACTTAAGATGCCACATTCCCATTTCTAATAATATGTTATTGATTTTAACAAAAGTACAACCTCTAAGCTTATATGTCTCAGAGAAGGATGTCAAGTATAAGAGGAGTTACCTCCTACACTACAAACAAATGTACGTTTGTAGAGATCAATGCACTATAATCTTAGAAATGCAATGTCGGCATCTATCCATACAAGTTGTTCAGGAATAAGACAAACCGAAGGAACTCTCTTACCACATCCTATTGGGAATTACTCTTAGGATTAGTAGTGCGTAGTCCTTACATATGAAGATCCCAAAACGAAGGGAGCACTGCTATTTATTTATCTTTGGAGCTACTCTGAAATTATCAACAAGCAGTCCTCCGTTATAAAGATACCCACCTTCAACTTCATTATCTTTAACATTCTTCACTTTCGAAATTGTAAATTGGTTTGAAGTGGTTTTCCAATAGAAATTACCCAAATCTGATCTTGGTTTCTTCGAACTAGTCATCGATAAAAAGATGTTAAGTAGGTGGGTGATTAATATTCTATTAATTATTATTTTTTATCCAAAATATCTTCTTAGAGATATATATCTTTTTAAAACCATTTCTTTTTAGTATACATGGGATCATTAAACCTCATTTATCAAATCTTTGTTTAGTTAAAACCTTTTTAAATCTTGGAATAATTCTAAATCATTTCATCCTTTAATTATAAAAGGTTTCTTATTTTCAAATCATAATTCTTAAACAGGTCAAAAACAATGTTATTTAAGATAACACTTACTATAAACCCAAAATAATTAATTTTAAGTAAAAGGATTCATAGGAATTAAAATAATTCCAAATCATTTATTTAAATCCCGACAAAAGATTTCTTATATCCAATACATATCTTTTGATAGGTTGAAACCATGTTATCTAAGATGATAAATTCAAATTAGTTAGTATTCGAGTAGAACAAATCCATATAAATTTTACTGATTTTAGTCGACATCAATTTCCGTATTCAACCTTTACCATCTATCGAATAGCAGTGAGATCACCTTTTTAAATTCACATGGATTGTACGAGTTCTCTCCTCGAAATTTAATACCAAGTATAAGAAAATTATTTCTATACAATCCATGTTGTATTAAATTTGGACAAATTAAATCTTTTATACTTGTCTTATTTCCGACATTTCAACATTATCTATAACTCGCCCAAGAAAAAGGCTAGGTAAGCCTAGGCACTGGTTGCTCCTGAATATCTCCTTAGTTTAAGCACCTCCCATTCAGATCTTAGGATTTGAAAAATCCATTCTACTCATCGGCTTTTAAAGCCATGAATATTAAATCGTTTATTTACAACAACTTTTCTTTTGACCATTTATTTAAACTCTTTTAAAAGTAATTTTAAAACTTCCAAATCATCTTTAAAATATCTAATTATTCATTTGAAAACATTTATAATAGGTTTGGGATGGAATACTTAAATTTAAAGCCATATTTCAAAAGTTATTAAAAGTGTTGGAAAAAGTGCTGCGAATAGTACTGTGAATAGTGCTTTTAAGCATATTTGATCAAGACAACTTTTCTATCATTTGGAAACCCATTTTTATAACTTAGATCTCTTTTAAAACATTTTAATGTATTTATAGAATTTATTCCAACATATTTATAAGAATTAAAAATATTAAATTTAAAGAATTTGTTGCTTTGATTTCCAAACTGCCAAACCGTGACTATTTTGAAAACTTGCTTTGCTCATATTTAAAAATATAGTAAACGAAATTCGGATCATTTTCTTTTGTTTGAAACTATGATTATAAGATTTTGGAAAATTATTATTTCAATGAATTCTGACTCAGAATCCATTGTATAAGTGGATTTAACTTTCTGTGGCGTGAAATCACGAACTACCGTTACGGACGCGCCTATTTTAACTAAATTTTCTTATACTTTTCAAACTTTGTCTAAACAGTTTCAAATGTTTATAAAAAATTTATAAATCATTTCCTAAACCATTTTAAAGAGGTTTAATAATTCCATATCACTTTTATAACTTGATTCAGAAAGTTATTTCCTTGTGTAATATCGACGTGTGTTTAATGTGAATTGTTTACACAATGTAATACTATATTAAAACAATAAATACTTGATGATCAAAGCATAGTAGACATCTATAGCAATCATATTACACCACCATTATATATGTGTATATACACATAGATAGAGTTTCTCACCTTCATTGGTTTCTAACTTTATGAAAATTCGCTATAGCTTCACCACGATCGAATCAAAGCCTACAGAATCGAGCCTTGGACCTTTGAATGGGCTTGGCATATGCTTGCAAATGGAAGTGGGCTCGACCTTGGTGTAGAAGGTGGTTGCCATGGGTTTTGAGTGAGGAGAAGGAGTGATTTGCCTTGATTTTGAAGTGGATTGCTAATGTATATATAAATTTAATTTCTTTTTGCAATTTTTTTTCTTTATAATTTCTTTAAGGTAGAAAGCCATTAAAAAGCTTGAAAATGAGGAAGAAGATCAACTAGAATATTTTGTAAAATTATAAAGAGGTTGGTGGGTATTTATAGGAAAAACTTTGTAAATAAATGTCCAAATGTGTAAGGACCAAAATGCCCTTGCCCACACCGCCTCCATCACCTCAACGCACATGGAAATGCCACCCCCTTTGTGCCTTCATGTGTGTGATGATGATGGTCTGTAAGTGAGTTGATGTTTGCTATTTAAGGTCTTGGATATTTATACTTTTTATTGCATGTAAATGGTAAGTATATTTGTATGTATATATGTGTGTTCATGCATATGTTAAGGATGCATGTGTATATTATATATGAAAGTGACTAAGGATCGAGTAATATGAATAATTATCTAAGTTATTAACTTGGGTGGAATAAAAATAAAAAGCAAATAACGATAAGTAAATAACATTAGAGATTTTTATACTGGTTCAAACTTTCCGTTCTACGTTCAGTCGGACTCCTTCTAAATAACCAAATAAACCTTTTTAAGCAGTCAAAAGGTTGATGATGGAGTAGGATATTCGTATGACACTGTACTCTGACTTGTAAGTAGGTTTTAGTGGCCAGGATCCAAAAGGATAGTCGCATGCAGAGATCAAGCCACCATCAATCATAGCGAGTTCGAGAAAGACTAGAGTTAAACCAACAGGCCAATGATTCTTTCACTATCGAGACATTGGATGAGGGGCTCAAGCCAATTGGATGTTTAGATTGTTTGCAGTAGGGAACAGCCACTTAGCTCTTGAGAGGTCTTTCGATCAGTTGAGGGGGGGTTGCGTGGGGTCATAGCCACGATGAGAAAAGAGACAGACCAATAGAATATCTATATAGTAGACCTAACGAAGCTATCCTTTGCAGATATAGAAAATCGCGACTGAGTTCCGTACAAGGTAGACCTTGTTGGTGGAATTCAGAAAGTAGACAGAACGATTACGTATAGTCCTCAAGGTACGCACTGGGTGGTACATTGTGGATGTCTGGGCATTAGTATAAGTTAGTGCAGACACAGTTTTACGTTTTCATAGCAGGCGACAGAGCATCTGTATTGTAGGCCTCATGAAGTTGTCCTTTACATATGTAGTTTCAGTACGCTCTAGCAACGAGACGATGAAGTCCTTTTCGAGGAGGATACAGAAGGTACTATGGGTAGTACCTAGGAACGATGCAGTCTTTGGGCATGTAACTACATATATATTAGTTATTAGGTTTTAGTCTACTAGGGAGTTGATGGGTACGATTCACACACAGGGGCTAGAGTATTATAAACCCAATAAACCTAATATGAAAATGGAAGTAGAACGGTATTTGTAGAATTATGCTTAGAAGTGTTGGGGATGCGGATTAAGGATCTTAAAATAACACTAGAAGGGGGGTGAATAGTGTTTTAAAGAATATATGAACTATATGACTAAATTAAAACTTTCAACACAAATCTAAACAGAATTCTAACACAGAATGATCACATAACATATAACAAATGCAAATAGTAAAGTAAAGCAAGTAAAAGGAAAGAACACACCGGATTTTATACTGGTTCGGAATCCTCCTACATCCAGTCCTGCACCAAGGCAATATCCTTGTACATATTTTTATAAGCCAATATCCAAATTACAACCCTCAATTTCTAAGGCCTTGAGGAACCCTCCTATCTTCGAGTCTGGGGTAAACTCTCTTGATTTACGGGACACAAGATCACCCTAATACTTCTTAATAACAATCCTTTTGAATGGATAGACTCTTGGACTTTTTGAATACAAATTAATCCTATAACTCTGAATAGCACTTTGATCTTTAGTAGAATGATGGAGAATCAAATAGAGAGAGTATCTAAATGATTTCCTATTGAGAATTTGGCAGAATGATGGCACGATCTTGAAAATATGAAGTTTTATGGATATGGAATGGTGAAGAAGAAAGAGTGAAGAAAATAAGAAAGTAGTTATTAAAAAAATTCATTTTGGAAGCCTTTATATAGATGCACAACAGTCATAACCATTGGCGAAAGGTTTTTGAACGAATGGACACTTCTTTTGAAATTTGAATTTTGAATCCAACTGTCACCATGTCGACATGGGGTATCCCTATATGTCGACATCCCTCAGTTCAAAATTATAGAGATGTTGTTTTGTAAAGATAATTGATTTTAAAACAAGTTGAAACTTCTCTGAAGCAAAATAAAGTGTTTAAACAATATTTTGAGATAGAGAATGAATACAAAATATTATTTTAAATATATATATAATTGATATAGACCGTCAATTATATAAGTAATATTTAAAATCAGAATAAGTTTTGATGTTTTAAAAATAGAAGTTTTTTTAAAATCAGAATGGAGGAATATTTCAAGGCTAAAACAAAGTTTGAAAATCTTTTTGAAAACATGATTTTGAAAGCTAAAACATTTTGAAAACAGATTTAAAAACATTTTGAAAAATCTATTCAAACTGAAATTGCAAGAACCTTCCTACAGAGCTCCTCCATAGGACTCGAGAACTTGTACAAAGTAGTTTAAATGATTTTGATTTTCGTGGGTTTGTAAGCCACTTGTCGTAGATTTGTAAGCTACTTGTTGTGGGTTTGTAAGCCACTGGTTTCGATAGAAATTGGGTTACATCCCAAAAGAAAATTGGAAGAAAGATGAGAGTGCTATTATGAAGTTTTAACAAAATACTAGACACTTATCTTGAGATCTTGAAATCTTGATTCTCTAGAGTCTTGAATCTCGAATCTCTAATCTTCATCTTGATGCTTGAGTCTTTATACTGATCAGTCTTCGATGATACCTGCATATACTTCCTATACACACACACACACACACATATATATATATATGGAAATGTTAGTATATATTTTATAAAGTAAAGTATAATAACTATATAAGGTTGTTGTCATCAAAACATCATCAACTCAGTTCTTAACAAGAAGTGTATAATTTGTCCATTCACCTGAACTTTAGTTCTAACCTCCTTCTCATAACATCCTATAGGTTAGATAAATGACATAGATTTTCCAGCTTGGTGACACTTGTAAAGAAAGTGTTATTACCTTGGTGAGTATTTACTTACTATTATATTTTTAGTCAGTTCCGCTGTGATACATTTATTTAAGCTCTGATATATTTATCTTTGCCTTTTGCAGGATACAGTAACCAACTCGAGCTTCAGCGGGCTTGGATTTTAGCATTTTTATGAAAAATTTGGACCCACTAGAATTCGGGTTATTACGTTTGGTATTAGAGCTTAGGTTAGTTGATCCTAAGTAAATTAGGAAATATGAATAAACATATTTGTATTTTTGAATAAAATATAAATATATTATGTACTAATATCCAAATAGTCTATAATTATAGATTTTAACATATGGAAAGTTTTTAAAAGTATATTTTTGCATAGTTTGCTAGTTGGGTTGGGGATGACCCAAGGATGTTGAGCTCTATGTTATTGCCAATTTATATTGTACAGTAAGCTATGTTTTGAGAGAACTTCGGCATCCATATGTTATATGAAGTAGGAAAGTTCCCCAGGGATAGTAGGGAGAGTATTTTTATAAGAGATTTTAATAAGGAAATGAAATTTCCAAGGTTTAGGAGGAGTATTCCTAGGATACTAAGAAGAAAATCCACTGTATGTCCAGCCCAATAAAATGAAACTTTTGGAATTAAAAAGTTGAAAAATATAACTATTAATATGTCTGAGGAAGTAAATATTGGGGTTTTGAAGAAAAAAAGTGGTATGAAATTTAAATTGGTTTTTATATGATGTAAATTTTGTTAAAAGTGAAATTCTTTTTGAAGAACTATAGAGCATGTATAGCTCGCTAGTTTCTTTGTAGGGAAACAAAGATTTAAATATGAAAACTTAGAGGGTGTTAAGTATCGAAACCGTAGGTTACAGCATTTATTTTTGTAATAAATGTCTTCGTGAAAAATAAAGGAAGCATAGACTATGACATTGTTGTTATAGTAGGTGACTCCCAAAGAAAATGTTTTTACATATCATATGAGATTTAGTAATAGAATTCATGTACTAGTATTTTTGGATTATAGTAACAGTGTTTTACGCAACATCTATTTTGACCCAAATAAAAATGAATTTTGAAGATAATTTCTAAGTATAGAAATAAAGTGGTTTATAAGTACACTTATTATTTAAATAAGTATATGGAAATGTTTTCTAGTTATGAAAATATTAAAACAGTTTTGAAAATGAGTTCTTCTGAAGAAGAAAAAAATGTAAGTTAAATATTAGGAAATTATTAAATTTCGTAGGAAATGTCTATTGTAAGTGAATATGGATTAAACATACTTTAATCTATTGAAATGAAATGAATAATGATATAATTTTCTACGAAACCAATTCACAAATAAAGATGTTTTGTGCAAGTTATAAGGAATACGTGAAAGAGGTGTACAGGTATGGAAAGCACCCATATTTTGTGTAGCCTATCTAGATAAAATATAAAATAAATTCCTTGTAATTTCACATAAACATGAAATCCTCTTTTATGGATGTTTTATAAAAAAATGGTTTGGTGAAAAAGTAAATAAGTTTTGGAAGAGAAAAACTTAGTAAGCAGTTAAATTAAAAAAAAATCCAATTTTTTTATGAAAAGCTGTAAAGGTCTTTAAAAAGAAAAGAGAAATAAGTTTTGAACTTAGAATTTGTAAGTTTCCCTCCCTAGTTTGGGGAATAATTTATACTCAAAGAGTTGTAAGATGCAAGTCTAGAAAGATAAAATGTTAAGTAATCAAGTACCTTTGAATTTAATAGAAACTTCAAAGTAAATTTTAAAGGCAAGAATTTTGGGATTTGATGTTTTAAAAATTTAGAAGCTTTAATTTTTGAAATGAAAAAAATAAATACCAAACCAAACTTTTAAATATGGAGTAGATAGGAATCATTTCCTAGGTGTGACAGGAAAAGTGTAAGGCTATGTAGGAGATAGCAGTGGTTACTTTTAGTGGTAATAATAAAAGTTCCCGTAAAGTGTATATGACACTAGTGAGAACCTAGAAATGTTGCTTCATGTGTGTAGAATATAAAAGAATAGTGAAGTGATATTAATAAGAAAGTAAGACACACATGGTTGGGTTAGATAGATCTTAGTTGGGGGAAAATGAAAGGTAAAGATAAAGAGAAAATTTCTCCAAACTTAGTTTCCTTTTAAGGTAGAAACTGCATAGATTGAAATCCTTATTCGTTGCAGTAAATGAGACTTGGTTATTTCATTTTTAGTATGAAATGGAAGAGATGAATGGACCTTATTCAGCGTAAGTTAGTAGCGACTAATAGGTGGCATGAGGCGCATATTTACCTATCCAGTATCACTATATAGTAGACTTGTTCTCTCTTTTAGTTACGAGATTATACTCCTATGTAAGCATTTAGTTCATATTGTAGTAAATCAGTGATCATTAGTATGATGCTCTTTTTCTGTGATGTTCACAAGAAGAGAATAAAAGCATATGATGCAAGTAATAAAAGAAAAGTAAAAGCCAAAAAGAGTAACTAAAAGGAAAAAACATATTTAAAGAAAGTGACAGAAATGTCGATAAAAAAATAAATGAGAAATGCAAAAGAAAATTACATTTTTTATCCAAAAATTAAGCTTGGAAAAAAATTTGGAAAAGGAATTTTTTCTTATGTAAACCGTGTTTGGGGAAAAAAAATAAAGATTTTTAGAGAATAGTGGCATAAGTTCCAAGTACCGAGAAATAGGCGGGCAAAAGTACAACGGTAAATGTGGGGTTTTCTGTTTTCTACCTTCTTTCTGACATAAGAAATCGAATTCGAAAAATTAGATTTTTACCTGAAATTTGAGTATTAAAAGTTGTATGGTAAGATGTGGATGAAAAATTCATTGAACTACGCCCCTATTCAGTAGTAGTGTGTGAAAAATTGGATGAAAAATGTTTTGAGTTCTCAAAAGATTGCATTCATATAAAAATTACAAGTATATTTAGGATGTGTGCATCATATTTTAAAAAGGAATTTCTAAAGAAGAAAAGCATTCATATAGGTATCGCTTAGAAATTCATGTACATGCATATATTTTATATTGAATGACACTTTGCACAAGGAGATGGATGGTCGTAAAATTGGATGTACACAAAAATGGATGTGATTGATGCGAGTAATTCACAGTTTTACCCTAATCGAATTTCGGGGACGAAATTTCCTAAAGGGTGGGAGAATGTAACACCCGCATTTTTAGATAATTAAATAACCAAAATAATTATAAACGGTGAAAATAAGCAGTTTTGGAATTGTCAGAATAGGGCCTCAAAACTTGTATCATTGTGTTCGTGATAATTTTTTGATTAGTTTACCTATATAATATGCCTGGAACGGACTTCGTAAGAATAAGTTATCGACTTTCGAAGTTCCGTATCAAAAAATAATTATACATGTAAATATGCGTGAATATATTTGTTTATAAATATATGCGCATATAAATTTCAGAAATAAATGCGTGTCATAAAGGAAATTAATCGACATCAGCAATTAGAGGTAATTAATTAACATTAGTAGGCAATGTTAATCAAATCAGCGATTAAAGAAAATTAATTTACATTTGAATTTCAAAATAAACATGTGTTATAAAGGGAAGTAAATTTGCAATTGATGGAAATTAATTAGAATGAATAGGCAACGTCTAAAAGTTAACATTTAATGATTTGATTTTCATGCAATCTCGAGCATTGTTTTTTGTATCTAACGATTCGCAGCAGGCTTGTGTCGTGGTTGCAGCAGATTAAATCCTAAAATCCGACGGTCTGAGATCCCCAAACACAATCATATTTTCTCTCAATTGGGTTCATTGCCTAAGGCTGAACCCTAAATTGAAAATATTTGTAGGGAGGATATCTTTTAACAAAAACATTAGACACCTTAGAAGGGGATCTAGGAAGACCATAGAGAAAGCTAAGGACGACAGATGAGTGGATTTAAATTATATTTCTTTTATGTTTATGATATATTATCGCTAGATTCTCATTAATTCAACGTTTATTTCAGTAACTGGTTCTACTAATTAGTTATGTTGAAACTGTAAATTTTATAAAGGAAGTGTACTTATATTTAAATGTTATTTATATGGAAAAAAGAAAGAAATTCTATTAAATATAAGTAATATTAGGCTTAAAAGTTGTAGAAAAAGACATAAGCCTAAAAGTGAGAAATTTATAGTAAATTATGTTAAAATGGGAGAAATGAATTAAAAAGGAGAAAATCTAATAATTTGATTTGAAAGTTAGTGATAGATTACTTGGTTGGTTTGATAAAAAAGGAATACATTTCCACGGTTTAATATTATAAGGATAACGATAAACATAATTGTAAAAATAAAAGCAAGAAAAATAGAAATAGTGACATTACTGTATTTTGCATTACTCAATAATTAAAGAAACAATAAAAGAAATATCTTACAGTTATGAGTCATTGTTTATAGCATTATTTAGTATCAAAATATGAAAATGTATTTTTAGCACAGTTTTTGTAACCAACAAAATAGAATAGAACTACTTCCTAGAATAAAGAGAATAACGTGAAGTGTTAAAGAAATAAAAGAAGAATAAATAATCAAGTTAATTATTTGACAAGATTAGAAACAATAAACAGAAAATGTGACTAGATATGCATTTATTGCATAGATAATAGAGTAAAAAGTAAAGTAATTATTATGATAAGTAATTTGTGGCAGTTGGACGTAGTCCCAAGCTATGACTGTCACATAATATAAGAGAACTAAAGAGAATTTAGTACCATAATAAAAGAAGACAGACTACAATAGAAAAGAGACACTTGCAATTACATTTATAACATGTATGTTATAAAAAAAAAGTATATAAATGTAATAATTGCAAGTATAATTGTAACACAAAGGCTATAATTAAAAAGAAAGAAATAGAAGAGGCTTATTCTATCAAACTTAGATCTTGGATTAAGTTAATAAGAAAAATAATAGAAGTGGCATGTACCGGCAGCATTCCCTTTCAGGTCTAGAAATGATGGTCTCATACATATATGAGGCTGGACATGCTAATTTGAGTAAATAAGTAACCAACAGAATAAGAAAAGTAAACTAAACGCATAATAAAAGATTAGATGTAGGGCATAATAAAATGTAAGATGCGTTTGGAGCAGCCCAAAGGACGAAAAGCCTAACAAAGCAGTTCATCACAGATTTTTCAGCACAGAAAGAGCATGTCCAACTTAGTTAGTTTGGGCTAGAAGGAAGTACGAGACTTCAATAAGACGTGATGGTACTCTAGGATGACACTCTTGGGTAGGCCTAACGAAGTTGCATCCCCAGAGACAGGTCTGTAGGTATTCCATCAAGAGAGTATGCCTTGATTGCTTTTGCATTGCAGGCCTAACGAAGCGAACTTGTAGGCCGTCAAAAGGTTGATGATGGAATGTGATATTCGTATGACACTGTGCTCTGACTTGCGAGTAGGTTTTAATGGGCAGGACCCAAAAGGATAGTCGCATGCAGAAATCAAGCCATCATCAATCAGAGCGATTTCAGAAAAGACTAGAGTTAAACCAACATGCCAACGATTCTTTCACTATCGAGACATTGGATGAGGGGCACATGCCAATTGGATGTTAAGATTGTCTGCAGTAGGGCACAACCACTTAGCTCTTGAGAGGTCTTTCGATTAGTTAAGAAGGGGATGTGTGGGGCGATTGCCATGAGGAGAAAAGAGACAGACCAAATAGAATATCTATATTGTAGGCCTAACGAAGCTGTTCTTTACAGATATAGAAAATCCATGACTGAGTTTCGTACAAGGTAGACCTTGTTGGCGGAATTCAGAGAGTTGACTGAACGTACGTATAGTTCTCAAGGTACGCACTGGGTGGTACATTGTGGATGTCCGAGCATTAGTATAAGCTACTGCTGACGCAGTTTTACGTTTTCATAGCAAACGACGGAACATCTGTATTGTAGGCCTCACGAAGCTGTCCTTTACAGGTGTAGTTTCAGTACGCTCTAACAGCAAGATGATGGAGTCCTTTTTAAGAAGGATACAGAAGGTACTATGAGTAGTACCTAAGACCGATGCGGTTTTTGGGCATGTAGCTGCACACACACATATATTAGTTATTAGGTTTTAATCTATTAGGGAGTAGATGGGTACGATTCACGCACAGAGCCTAGAATATTATAAACCCAATAAACCTAATATGACGGAAAATGAAAATAGAATGGTATTTGTAGAATTACTGCTTGGGAGTGTATAATTTGTCCATTTACCAGAACTTTAGTTCCGACCCCCTTCTTATAACATCCCACATGTTAGATAGATGACAGAGATTTTCCAGCTTGGTGACACTTGTTTAGAAAGTGTTATTACCTTCGTGAGTATTTACTATTATATTTTTAGTCAGTTCCGCTGTGAGACATTTATTTAAGTTATGATATATTTATCTTTGCCTATTTGCAAGATATCAGATGCCCAACTCGAGCTTCAGTGGGCTTGGATTTTAGTTTTTTTTACGAAAAATTCAGATCCATTGAAATTCGAGTTGTTACAATGCAATTAGTGACGTACGAAGAAACTGTAAACGGTGGAGGCAAACGAAAAGAAATTTCATAAGGCACTTGTAGTATTTCTAATTATTTTAAATTTTGTAGTTAAATAAGTAGTATGGATTATGGTAAATTTATTATTCTATGAATAAATTTATTATTGCCTCAAACCCCATCTGATATAACATGGTGTAGATTCAATATTGGATGTTTATATAAACTTATATGACTTGAATTTCATTTTATAGTTGAAGTATGATACAAAAAACTTTGCAAAAGGACAATAAATCATAAATGAACGTGAACTATCCAAAATTTATTTAGTGACGGACTGTTTTGTCATCATAACATGGACCATAAACCATCCAAAATTTATTTAGCGACGGACTGTTTTGTCATCTTCTTTCTTTATTTTCCGTGAAACACAATAGCTCTTCTACCAAACCTCTAGATTATACTATATTTACTTAAATTGTAAAAGATAAGTGAAGGCACCAGACCCACTGGACCTGAAGTGGGTACGCCCTTGCCGGCAATCATTTCAAACAAGTTCATCGACTGTTACAACACTCCTTGATTCTTCGTCAACATTTCCAAGGTCGCCTCAGCAAGTTCATCTTCAAGCAAATTTACTTGCAGATAGTTCCATTCGGATTCAAAATCAGACTGCGACATAACCAAAAATGTAATACTCTCCTTGTTATCTCACTAAAACAGAAATTAAAAAAGAAGCAAATCTCACGTGCAAGTTAATTACAGTTCCAGTCTATAATCTGTATTTTTCCAAAAGAATGCACATACACATGATTTATTAAATAACGGTGGAAGAGTTAAGACACCAAGCAGCCATAGGTCCATATATCACAAGTATAATGATCACATAAACAATCGAAACAGAAAACAAAAGGGGACTGGCTAACAATAAAAGTGTCAAAATTATTGTTAGCTAAAACTACAGCAAGCAGATTAAAACTAAAACAAAAGGAAAAAAATGTATAGAAGTCAGAGAAGCTCAATTAAGCTGCTGGCTGAACCGGAGGATGCCAAACACATCGACTACACCAGGAGGGTAGACAGGATCCGTTGCTGCTCTAACAGCCACTTTAGCAACTGCAGAAGCACTCACCGGAGGTGTCAGGAGCGCTCCCAACAGTGGGATCTGGCTAAGTGGCTTTGCTTGTTGTAGTATCTGTGCACCAAATAAATAATAAATACTAGAATAAAAATAAATAAATAATTGCAGTTTGTACATATGCTTGCATAGTTTATGTGCGCGCGTAAAGGAAAAGAGAGATGTACCATCTCCAGAGGGGACCCGATTACTCCTAGAGGTAACTTCATGCTCCCAACTTGCCGAGTGCCATGAATAAAACCAGGTCTAAGTATCACACCTATATTAAGAAGGGAAGAAAAAAGAATTATCATTTAAGAGGGTAGTTTTAAAGTTTGAAGTATTTAGTTTCCAAATAATCCAATACCACCAATAAAACTACCCCAAGTTTCATTGGCTTTCATCATGGTAAGGATTGGCTTAAGCAATATACTAAGACATATATTCGAAAACTTGCCTCTATCAGGGAGCAACAACAAAAAGTGTTGTTTTTCAACATTTGCTGCACTTCCACTCATATTTCTGTACATAATTATGTATAAAATTCGGCTTCAAAGCTTTTGCCAAATTGACATCATAAAAACAGTAGAAATTCCAATTGTTTACCCTAATTTCATGGGAAGATAAGATAAAATATAATAAACATAACTATTTTTGACTTTACTACATATTTTGGCGGTAACCAAACATCACATATTTTATTTCTTTATCGGATCTATTTTCTACCTAGCCTCCTTGATGCAGGAATTATTTTTATGATAAAATTCAGCAAATGAGTGTGGTTGTACATGAAAGCTGAAGAATCTTTTTAAGATTAACATATTAAATTTGACTCACCTCCATAAGTGAATCTTGATAGCAATTCAGCTTCTGCAGCTCTCTGTGACATCAAAGAGGGTATTTAATAAGAAATATACGTTGCAAAAGACCATCAGAGCAGTAGCAAGTAGTACATATTACGAATATGGTGTCAATTTTTTATATGAATGTAAGTTGAAAGTGTTTATGCAAGTATTCTATGTGAATTAACATTTCTCAGCAACCTATCTGAATATTTGATCCCTATCTTGTAAGGTTTTATTTTTATTTATTTATTTATTCCCTTCTAAAGAAGGATCAAAGTTTTACAAATGTTGTGTGAATCAAAAGAAGTTTCCATTTTTGTCCTCATCGGTTAGTTTCTTCTATATAATGTAAGCACATTTGTTTCACTAATTTTTAGCATCAAACAATATAGCAATAAGTTCAATAAAGTACCTATGAAATCCATGATTTAACCCGTTGGGTGAAAACGAACAGGTCGATGGAAGGGAGCAAAGTAAACATGTATTTGCAGTATGGTATTATTTAAACGGGTGAGATATCGGATATTTTATTTAGCTCAATATTTTAGCTTTATGAGACACTACAACTGCAGCTGCAATACTCCTTGAAAGAAACAGCATGGCACTAACACAAAATGGTAAATAATGCATTTCAAGCAACTACTCAAAATGATATAGACCGCCCATCACCCAAGTCAAAACATATTGATTTACGTTCTAAAAAATGCAGCTGCAGAGAACATCATGTACCTTCCCCTCATAATATCCTTGCAGCAAATAATTGACTACACCAAAATCAGCAGCAGAGATAAATACAAACCGTTTCACCCCTGCACTAATATATTTCTCATGTTAAACTATCATCAAAAAAAAATATTGACATGGAATCTAACAAAGTACATAGGTGTCGATATTTATCAGCCGAACATTACAAATTCAGGTATCAAATAAATAACGAGGAACATATCAGTGCAACAACTGTTACTCTCAATAATCATTAGAATTAAGCATGCTGATGTACCCACAAAGTTTTTTCATTACAATATAACATTTATACTATTCAAGTGTGATAATAATAGCCTACTATATGACTTATAACATATTCCAGTTTCACGTTAATGAAAGTGCAAACATGAGCTTTCCCTGTTTTTCGGACATCTGTTCCACTAATATCAATCTACAAGATTTTACTACACGTGAACAAATGCTTCACTGGGCTCATTAGAGTTTCAAAGGAAGACAATATGCATAGGGCTGTCAATGAGTACCCAAAATATATGAAATCCGTATGCATCCATACTCGGCAAATGAAAAAGTATCCATGTTCTTTTTTTTTTCTTTTTTCTTTTGACTTTATTAATTATGAACCAAACATATTTGATATCCGTCCATGTCCGTGGATACGGATATGCAATATCCAAAAATAATTTCGGATGCGGATGTAACATCATCCGCAAACAAAATTATCCGTTTCCAGGGAGGCCTAAATATAATTCTTTTAAGAAAATTGAAATTTAACATGAAAGGAACTGGGGAAATAATAATGTTCTATAACCCCCCCCCCCCCCCCCCCCCAAAAAAAAAAAAAAAAAAAAAAAAAAAAAAAAAGTGGAAGCGGATGAGTAAAATAGAGAAGACTTAGTAGTAGTAGCCTGAAAAGAAACGGAGACATTTACAGAGAAGCAAACCAAAATCCTGCTTAAAAGATTAACCAGAGGTTGGATAAGACATGATGGAGAGGGATTGAAATTGGATGAAGAGGCAGGAATTTTGCTTTCAGGATCGTTCTACCAGTAGCTAGGGATGAGTGGGTCACAGTGAGGCTTTAGAGTTTAGACACCACTTGAGAGATTATAGGGTAGGTTAAGAGAGTGACGGAAATAGTACGTGTCACGACTGTAACAAACATCATCCGTCGTTTTCCTCATGTTCACTACTGTATAGTTTATCTCAAAATCTTTGGTCTATGAGAAAGTAAGAGACTTATGTAAATATTATTTTATGTTTAAATAAAATAAAATAAACTCTCCCTGTGATCTAAAAGCTCAATGCATTTAAAATTTTAAATAGATGGGAGCGTGGTATATTTAGCATACAGGATATATCATTAATATTATCATTATGGAATGGGAAGAATTTGAGAGCATTGTAACATTAGAGGTATTTTGTGGTAACAACTTTACAATTTTAAGAAGATAATTCACGACATTTACACCTATACTCTGTGCTTCCACATACCCGTTCTACGAAATACTCAGTCTATAAAGGTACTCCCTAATACCTACAACCAGGATTCTATTTTTTTTCTTCTTCACTGTTTTATGGTATGCAGCCAAACTTTATCAAACACAAGAATATCATACTTTCAAATTTAATCAATATATTTGAATATTAAATATACTTGTATTTTTTCATACAAATTTATAAAAAAAACTGTTAAATTTTTAACCAAAGTCCATACCGTAAAATAAATTGACTAAATATTGGTTTGAACCTGTTTTGTTCTAGCTTTTGGTTCAAACTAATAAATATTACTCGATTTTAGAATTCGACCCAAAATTCGACAGACTTCATTTGTTTCAAATGTTTTCCCTGCTTTTTGATCAAATTTTGGACATGTAAATTTTAATTAGTTTACATTTTGCCATTTGAGCATTAGGAAGAGTCATATGAGGTGTTAAATAACACTACTAACATATTGACATCATATATTGTGGCATGACAGTTCAAGACTATGAATATATAACCACCTGCTTCAGCAGCGGCTCTGATTGCATTAATGTTTGCAGTACCATTAATTTTGTACATGTAAGAGTTGGATCCAAAGCCACCAACACATGATATCTGTGAATCAATTTTTGAGATTTGAATAGGAATGTATTACAATGCTGGAGTTATCCTATCATCATGATAATAATTAAAATCATAACATTTTCTATTAAAGGAATGCTAGCAACACTCCCCTCAACCTCAATGTTTTAGAGTGTGTGTCCATAAGTAATCAAAAATAAAATGGTAATAATTGCCTGCACTCACCATCAATACAGTATAGCAACACCCTCCTTGAATGTCACTAGCATTCCTTTATTGCATTAAATGGTTGATACAACGAATCATGAAAAATTCCAATAAGAAGAGTAAACCAAGCATACCACAGATGTCACTCCATTCATAAATTCCTTCAGTGATTCAGGTACAAGAAGACTTCCTGCACGGCATATAGCAGGCATTTTAGTATTACAGAAAAATCGATCTGGAGCATGAGCATCATAGGTTATTAATTCGTTATACCTTGATGCCACTCAACTCTGTCTGCCCAAGATTCCCTTATGTTAGATCTTCCCGATCTGAAAATGAGGCAATTGTTGATAATCAGAATTAATTACCAAAAAAACTATAAACCAGCACAGTATTCCAGAGTATAATGTTCGTTCGTAAACAAGGATAATGCACCAGTATATGGGCGAAGAATAAATTTTTAGTTTTAACAACAAAAAAAAGAAGAAGCTGAAGAAGATGACGGGTCTAAGGAGATTAAATAATTGTGAAAATATGAACATATCAACATTAATACGTTTACATATACATACACACATGTGTAATATATGCAATTAGATCGGAATATGATATAATACAAGACATAACCCAGACACAATGAAGTTACACACCTACATATATTTGTAATATCTCAAGATCTATAATATGACTTGCACATTGATTATGTACAATGTATGTAATTATGAATCGGAAGCTCATACAGGATAGATAAACAACTTTAAACTGTTTAATTTGACACTAAATTAATATTTCAAGTTCCATTATATAAATTGACTGTAGTAAAATCAAAAGTAATGTAATTTAATTGAATATTACATTTTTGAAGCTGGTATGACCTGATGGTAAGATGATGAGTAAACCTTGTATTAGTACAATCTAAATGGAACAGTATATGAAAATAATAATGCATTCTTCCCACAGTAACCAAATAATTTCAAGTAAGAGTGACAATCAACAAATTATTATCCTATTAGTAAAAATATACAAATAGTACTAGTGGTAAATATACACTGTTAGTTCATGAAGGTATTTTCACATATCTCATCCTAAATCATTATATTTTCAAATTTCTTCCAAAAAAAGTTTATTTCTACATATTTTCCCGATTCCCATATCTCAATCAAAAAAAGAATTACCCGATTAAACCTGAAACAAAACTTCCAGACTAAATGAGAGAACATATAACGTGAAGACTGGCCATATAAATGTTTATTTAATCATTTTTATAAAACTGTTTAATTCAAACCCAACTCTCATCTGGAAAATATTGGAACTTCGTATTTACGATTTATCGTAATTACGATATTTTTGACTATAACAACCATACAAGTCATTATTATATACTAACTTGTTTTTACAGGAATCAATCAAGACCAGATTCAAATGAGTTTCAAATCTTATATAAGTATGTATCGAGTCTGTGTCTAGAGTTTATGTTAAAATCTCTTCTATATGATATGATCTCGACATTGTTTTTAAAAGCTTTACATATTCTCAATTTTTAGTCTACATTCAGATGTCTGAATGCATCAAATCGGACGTCTGAATTTGGAAAAAATGAATATTGTTTTTACAATATTCAGACGTCTGAATTGTTCATTTCAGACGGCTGAAAATAGTTATTTTTAGCCTATTTTCTTTCTGATTTGAGTTCGTGCAAATTCAGAAGTCTGAATTTTTCGATTCAGAAGTCTGAATATCTATAACGGCTATATTTTCAAATGAGCACTTCCAATCGTGAAGAGATGCGTCCTTCGTTTTAATAGATATGACCATATCTCTTCATGATAACTCTTCACGAACAAATGCACATATTTATAATCTATATAAACACATTAGAATCATAGTTTTAATCATCAATTCAATCTATTCTTACTCTACTCTCATAGTCTTTGATTCTAATACTCTTGTGCATTCAATTTCATACAAATTCATTCTATTACTTCCTTATTCTTCACACACACATATATATCGTAAATGAGAAGATTATAGGAAGGGTGTACTATAATTGACAAATTCGTGTTATTAGAAGACACAAAGTCAAAACAATCTTTTATATTTGTTGAAGTTCGGTTCTGCTGTTCAGGCGTGTGAAGTCCTCTTCGGCCGTTGTAACGTCCCGCCTTTTCGCACGATTTAAACAGACACACATGCCGATTAAATCCATACGGAAGGGCGGATTGTTATGGGGTAAATAAGAAAAACAAGAAAGAAATAAAAGAAAACAGAATCTCGCAGCGGAAGGATAAAATATAATAATAAAATATACAGTTTAAATCTGTTTACGAAACATTCATATAATGCATATCAGAGTTACACATACCAACAACAATGCAGCAGAACAGTGTGTAGTGCACTAGTATAAATAATAAAAATATACATCTTCGTCTTCGTCCTCCAAAGCTAAATCTTCAAATCCTGAAACGCTCGGACTGACCCGAGCGAATTGAAAAGACAAAACACTCGAGTCAGAACTAAAAGATCTTATGTAAGTTAAATTAACAGAAATAAATATGAGTGCAGTAACTCAAGAGATGCTCGAGATTTACATCTCCTAAGGATCCGTTAAACTATTTACTATATAGTATATTGCGCTATTATAATAGTGTCTATTTGTAAAATAAACTTACTTTTTAATAGCGTCAAGGGGTTACACATATAGCCCTTAACACAAATAATGCCAATAGTCTATACAGTACCGTAATACCTCTTGATCGGGAGGCTACCAGAGGATACTCCATAGGTACGACACAAATAGAAACTCGTAGTAAATGCGCGGTAGGGTAGGTGACACGGCACAACTAGGCAATGCCAGGGTAGATATACCAATTACGCTTCCGGGCCGATGGAAACGCGCAGCGCGCAGCTGCCGCCCACCTCGAACAAACTCCCCACATCAAAGAAATCAAAAGTGAAGGTGGCCACCGAAAAATCCAAAGTCAGAGTATAGTATCGAAGGGAAGTGTCCGATCAAAGGTGCTACCTCATTAACCCGTTAATCGCTCATGTTTTAGCCACCTTATGCCAACTCACGGGAGTTGGGTCCACGTATTTACCTTACAGGAAACGCCGCCACCAACCTACTTCATTCTGGAATCTCCACCGCGTACACGGTTAGTCAAAGTGGTTTTCGGTATCGACAGAGAGTATGTCCATATCCGATCCCGGTCTCTTTGTCAACCAATCGTTATTATAACACCGCGGTCATTTAAAATAATTATACTTTAAAACCAGAATAAAATATCCATTTCAAAACCATATAAATATGATATCATTTCCTTTTAAAACCCGAATTAATACGATATCATTTTATTCCAATATATATACTTTCCAAAATCATAGGGTTTTTTAAAGTAAATATTTAGAGGTCAAAACTCTTGAATATAAAATTTCAAATTATACTACCTTGAAAATCATAACTTTGAAACAAGTTTCCATCTCTTAAATGGTTAAATATTATATTACTTTTATAAAACAAAATAGCTTCTTTACATTTCACAAATCAATTCCAAATATCGATTTAAACTTCCAAATACCATTTTAATTCTTATGTTTCAAAGCTTTAAATATTTCATTTGACAAAATCATATATATCAAATTCAATTACTTATTATTTAGACTTGAAATGTTTACTTAATGAATTTAATATAATCTAAGTAAAACCTTTATCTTCACATAACTGGATATTCTTTCAATTTATTATATATTCATTTAAATCAACATGATATTCATTTAAATCGCTCCACACAAAATCAAGTTGTAAATCATATCCTTTAAAAATTCCAACTTTTTATTAAATTCCAATTTAACTTAATATTCGTCTTCAACCTTATTCTCTTTTAAGTCATTAAAACTCTAGAATTTAAATTTCAAATAAATGCTTGATCCCAAAAAATCAAACTTTATTTTATACTTCAAATCCATTTTATACAAAGTTTAAAACCCGGAATTTACTATATATAAATAACCTTTATTAATAACCAAATCAAAACTCATAAACCATATATATAGCTTTACAAAATCATAGAAAACATTTCAAAATATTTTTATATATATATACCGCGGTGCCTGTATAAAATTTTCTACCCTATGGTCAAGTGATACGGATGTTTATCATTTCAATCCGCAATTTAAAATAAAAATGTGGTTGTATATCATTTCAAACCGCAATCCCGAATGAATGAAATGCATAGCAACTTGCAATTAATAAAATTAATCATCCATTCATCCATCAAATCATACATCCATTTATCACAGTCATCATCCAATTTCAAACAATCATCAATACATAACAGGTGATAAATAATGGTATCAATTATCAGTTTATACTCAAAATAAATTTAATAACTGTTAATTGGCAGTTTATATGCAAAAATAAACATAAATTTAACTGGCAATTAATATGAAATAAAAAATTAATATAACTATGACTGGCAGTCAATATGCAATTAAATAAATTCTAACTGTCAAATTTATGCAATAAATAAATAAATTTACAGTTATATTAAATAAATGCGTTTAAACAGAATTAGTGAATAAAACATGCCAAACAGTCATAAAAAAAATTTCTACCCATATCTAAAATTAATTTAACAAACACAAGAAATTTTAGAAATTGTGAGTGGGTTAAAACACTCACCTTTTGAATTTAAATCGAATTAAAAATCCGATTTAAATCCAAAAATTCGACGGTCCCCAAATCTGTCCAAACAAGTGTCAAAAGATCTCGAACTTTATTACGTTCCTAACAAAAAAAATCTCGCGTGAAACGGAGTTCGTAGGAGAAAGTTATACGCATTAATGGTGATTGAAATTTCAAAAAAAAAGAATAGAAATAAAAGAACACCTTCAAGCGCCACGTCATCCCCCTTTCTTTCCCTCTCTCTCATGCGTTTTGCTTCCAGATTTTTCTGAGAAGTTTGAATTTTAGCTTTTGATTTGGTTTGGAATTTTTATTTGGATCTAAGATTTGTTTGTCTGCCATTGAGGAGGAGAAGGAGCTGATGAAATTTTACGCGCAGACAAATGAGAATAGGCGGAGGCTAGACAGATGGATCCGAATTTAAATGAATTCACAATTTGTCAAATTTAAATTCCAATAATCCATTTATTTGATTTTTAGATCTTATTATGAACAAATGGTCAACTTACCATTCCTATCATTTCTGATTGCAATTAGCTTCAAATTTATTAACCAAACCTCCATATCAAATAAAGATTTATTGCAAAAAATTTGGTGTTTACCTTTAATTAAAGTAAATTCAATAAATTATAAAATCTTATTTCAAATGAAATTTTATACCATTCATATTCAATTCTCTTTATTAAATCAATCATCATCTTATGTATATATTTAACATTAGTATATACCAATTTACCCCAATTAAATAAAATTTTATTCCCAAATTGATTTACAGCCTAATATAACATTTGAATTTTATTCCCAATTCATAAATTACTACCTTAACTAAATTTTACGTTTCCCTTTTAATTTACATTTTCACCTTACGTTACTACATTAATTATCCTTAAAGTAACGTCTATTATTAATAACAATATTATAATTACTTACCATTTTATTTCATAAATTAATCCATTTCATCTAAATTCTTATCTATGTAATATTTCAACATTTAATTTCATCAAATGTAATTGTTTTCCAATACGTTAATAACTTTATTTCCAAGTCTTATATTACAACAAACTATCCAATACGAAAGTCTTAACATTGTTACAAATACTACTTTAATTAACATTAATGCAATACTCAATTAAAAATTATTGTAACTGATTTCAAAATTGTAAATTAACAAGCTACCAAAATAGGCAACATACAATAATCGTACTCTAACCTTTAGTCACATTAATACGCTTTTATTTCTCAAAATCGAAGTTCCCATTTAACTAAATCTTCATAAATGAATTTAACGTTATCTTCAAAAAGTACTTTATATTAACATTAACGTAAAAATTTATTTATATCTATTGCAATCGATTTAGTACTATTTTCTCAATATTTAAAATGATTTAACAAATTTTATATGTCAATTTATTAAAGATTAAATCAATATAAATATTCAATTCCATAAAATCCAAAATTGTTGATAAATTTCCAAAACTTCCTTTTTTATTGAATCAACCTATATTTATTCCTTTCATTAATCTCAAATATAAGGGTTTACCCTTTGGATTAAAAATTATCACATAAATATCCTATTTCAACGTAATTCTTAATTTAACATAATAAATAAAATTTGATTTCATTTATCTCAATAAGTCCTACTATTATAAATTAACCAATTGACTCACTATTCAAATTCACCTTCTATAATTCAAAATTTTTCTATCACCTTGATTTACTTAACTTTATAATTCCTTAGACAAATCTCTATCTCAAATCCTAAATGTAAGTCATTCTACTAATTATAGTACTTAATATTTTCTTAAAATAATCTTTCTATTACGCTTGAATCCAATTTATTAAATAAGTTTCCAATTAGATCCAATTTCAACCTTGCACATAAGTTTAGGTTATAATTAACTTATAACGTATGCTTCCCTAGTTATTTCTTTATATACTCCCCATATTAATTCCACAATTAACCATTATTATTAGAATAACGTTTATAATAAATACGATCCTATAATTTACTCAAGACTTAATTATTTCCTTTTCCATTAGGGTAACATTCCTTTATCTGATTATTACTTATTACACATTCTAATTCCATTAACAAGGAAGCAGGTAAATTATGATATATGCTACAAATTTTCAATTTATTACTATTCATTATTATTAACCTAAATTCAGCATTACTTACCTCGCATTAACCTTATTACTTAAAATCCTTATCCCGTTGAAATTAATACTCTAAATAAATACATTTACTCCTTTCGTTATTTTATTAATTACAATTAAGGCACACCTAATTATCTTTATAGGTAAATGAGTGAATTTACTAGTATCCTACTATTACAACTTTTAATATACTTGTATATGGTTATTTTACCCTTTTATAATCCCTTTATAAATATATGCACATCTACAAATTAAGATTCTAAATCCAATTTCTTATTCCATCTAGGTTCCATTTCTTCACTTTATGAATAACTAGCATTTCCTATTCATTTGTTACATCTACTTATATTCACTTTATGAATAGTTTTGATATTCCATTTATTACTAACTTTAATTATTGCAATTTATTATCTACATACAATTTGAATCTATTTTCAAATTTTCACCTTTTTAATAATTAACACCTTCCAATAATAAATTAAAAGGATTGTACTAAATAAAATTTTATTTTCATTAATGAACTCAATCCTTGCCTTTATTTACTTATTTCTAACCTTATATCCAATTGCAATAATTTCCACTATTACACTTAATTGCAATAAACATTCAATTTGTAAATTTCAGTTAACCTAGATACATCTAATTTCAACATTCTCTTTCATATAAGTAAATAAGATTTCCGTTTCTTTCTAAATTAAAATTAAAAATTAAAAATCCTATTAATTTAATTCATTTTAAGCATCGAATTTACACGGGTCGTTACAGCCGTTGAGGCGAAATCCTGTTCTGCTGCTCAGGTCCCTGTTCGGCTGTTCAGGAGTTGTATAGACATGTTCCTCCGAGTTAAGTGAGGGTTGTTATTTCTAGTAAAATTCCAGAAGAAGTCTGGGACTGGACGTAGAACAGAAAGTTTGAACCAGTATAAAAATTCCCGGCGTGCTTGTTTCATTTTACTTATTCACATTGCTATAGTATCTTAGTCTATTTCCACACTAGTATAGTATAATTTCATATAGCACGATCTGCACTGTCTTTTCATTTGGTATTGAGCAAGACATCTTATAACTACAAAGCTATTTGATATATTGCTAATATGGAAAACAACACCAACACAAGCACTATCACTAACACTAGTTTTATTGAAGGTCAATCAACTGCACGACATCCACTATTCAATGGCATGAATTACAACTATTTGGCAACACGAATGCGTATTTATATGCAAGCCAATAGTTTTGATGCATGGAATATTACACAAGCAGAATATACTGCACCTACTACTGAATATTCTACATGAACAGCTGCACAAAAACAAGATGCTACTGTTAATGCTAAAGCTATGAATATGTTGTTTTGTGCATTAGATAAAAATGAATTTAACCGAGTTAACATTTGTAACACTGCATATGAAATATGAAGGACCCTAGAAGTCACTCATGAAGGTACTAACAAGCTTAAACAAAGTAAAATATCTATGTTTAAGAATCAATTTCAAAATTTTAGGATGAAGCAAGATGAATCTATAAATGATATGTATTCCAGATTTCACGATATTCATCATTCTTTATTAGGACTAGGAGAAATATATTCCGACTTTGATATTGTTTCAAAAATCCTTAACTCTTTAACAGATGAATAGGAAAGTAAAGTCTTAGCTATTGAAGAAGCTAATGATCTTTCTGTCATGAAGCCAGAAGAGTTAATAGAAAATCTAATGTCCTATGAAGTAAATTTGCAGACAAAAAGAGTGAAGCGACAAGAAAAATATGGCATTTCATGCAGAACAAGAGAAATCAGATCCAGAGGATGAAGATTTAGCTTTCATAGCTAAAAAAATTAAGAAATTTTTGAAGTACAGAAAAGGGAATCGAAATAATGGCAAAAGAAACTTCAACAATAAGCCATCATCCTCAGTACTAGAATGCTTTAATTGCCATAAGAAAGGTCATATGCAAAAAGATTGTGCAGAACAAAGGAAGGAAAAACAAAATAAATATAGAAAGGAACAATTCAAAAAGAAGGCATTTTCGGTGATATGGGATGACTCGGAGTCTTCGTCTTCTGAAAGTAGCGGTGATAGTGAAAATGAACAAGCAAATGTTTGTTTCATGGCTACAGATAATGAGGTAAATGATCTTACTTTTGATGACATGACTGAAATAAATTCTGAATTATTAGATACTTTAAAAAGTCTCAAAAGAAAATATAAAGAGGCTCTAGAAAATAAAAAAAAGCAGAATTCAAGAGAGATATGCTTAATGACGAAAATCAGATATTAGAAGAAGAACTTGGAAAACTTCAAGATACTTTTTCTAATGATAACTCGCAACTTACCTTATTGAGTCAAGAAATTGAAACTCAAAAGGAAAAGAATGATGCTCTTATCTCTGAAAATCATGAGCTAAAAACCAAGATCAAAATGATTGAACTAGACAATACTAACCTCAAAACAAAGTTAGAATTACTAAAAATGTATATAACTTTAAAAAAGGTAGAGAAAACTTATCTAAAATTATTGAAACTTCTCAGTCTGTCTCAAATAAGAAAGGACTAGGTTATATTAGAAAATCTGTAGCTCCATCAAAAAATAAGCAAGATAAGAGAAATATTTCTAACCCTAAGTCTACCATAGTTCAACCAAAAAAGAATCAAAACTCAAAAACCATAAAAATATGGGTTCCTAAAACAAACAACAGTTTGATTAGGAATAAATATATTGAGTCCTTTTTGAAAAATGTTCATAAAAATAAAAATTATTTATATAAAGGGAATACCGAACCCTCTTGGATTTGGTTTCCTAAGACCTAACTTTAAGGACCCTATTAAAAAGTGGGTACCAATATTTTTTTATTTTTTGTAGGTCCCACATAAGAAAAGAGGAAAATGGATACTCGACGGTGGTTGCTCAAAACACATGACAGGAGACAAAAATATGCTATCAAATATCACATATTCAGATGGAGGCTCTGTCACATTTGGAGACAATTCCAAGGGTTATATCATCGACAAAGGCGATGTGAGCAATTACGGTATATCTAATTTTCCTCTCATTTTCAATGTTTTATTTCTCAAAAACTTGAAGCATAATTTGTTAAGTATTAGCCAATTGTGTGACAAATGATTCAAAATCTCATTTTCTGAAAATAAGTGTAGTATTTATGATCAAAATGAAAAACTTACCTTTGAAGGTAAAAGAGATAGAAACATATACGTTCTGAATATGAAAAATAATCATAATTCAGATATGTTCGTAGCAGTCAAAGAAAATGATTCTTGGTTATGCCACAAGAGATTCTGTCATATTAACTTCAAAGCTATAAACAAATTTTCTAAAAATGATTTAGTAAAAGGATTACCAAAAATAAACTTTAAAGTCGATCATATTTATGATGAATGTCAATTAGGAAAATTAATTAAATTGTCTTTTAAATTTAAAAAAGTTATTTCTACATTACAACCACTTGAATTACTACACATGGATTTATTTGGACCTACTCAAGTACAATCCATAAATCACAACATATATATGTTTGTAATTGTAGATGACTTTTCTAGATATGCTTGGACCATATTTATGAAAAATAAAAGTGATACTTTTGATCTTTTAAAGTTTTTGTCAAAAGAATCCAAAATTTAAAAGGATTGAAAATAAAGAATATTAGAAGTGATCATGGAGGAGAGTTCGAAAACGAAGCTTTTGAATATTTCTGTAAAAAGAAAGGAATATTTCACAATTTCTCGTTTTCTAGAACTCCAGAACAAAATGGAGTTGTAGAACGGAAAAATAGAACTTTATACGAATGTGCAAGAACTTTGTTAAATGGAAGCACACTTCCAAAACATTTCTTGGCAGAAGCTGTAGCAACTGCTTGTTATACTTTAAATCGTGTTTCTATGCGACCGCTTACCAAAAATACTTCATATGAACTTTTTCATGGAATAAAACCAAATATTTCATATTTTAAAGTTTTTGGATTAAAATGTTTTATATTAAATACCAAAGATCAGCTTGGCAAATTCGATGCAAAATCCGACGAAGGTATCTTTGTAGGATATTCAGATCGAAGCAAAGCTTATCGAGTATTTAATAAAAGAACTAATATTGTTGAGGAAACTCTTCATGTATCTTTTGATGAAAATTTTCTACAAAAACCAAGTATAAGAGATGATAAAGAACTTTCAGATAATATCACAAATATTGACAATATAAATTTTGAAAATAATGAAAACATAATTGATAATTCTAGAGAAGATGAAATTGTTATTCATAACAACAATGAGTTAAGATCTCCATCAAAAATATTACGGGATCATCCCGTTCAAAATGTTATTGGAGAAACTAATTCAAACGTCCGAACTAGAAGTCAATTGAATCAAATGGGCCATGTAGCATTTCTCTCCAACATTGAACCCAAAAACCCTAAAAAAAGCATCTACCGATGACTACTGGATAATTGCAATGCAAGAAGAGCTAAATCAATTTGAACGCAATGAAGTTTGAGAGTTAGTTCCTAGACCAACTGATCAAACTGTTACTGGTACAAAATGGGTCTATAAAAATAAGACGGACGAACAAGTTAACATCACCAGAAATAAAGCAAGATTAATAACTTAAGGTTATAATCAAGAGGAAGGAATTGACTATGAAAAAACGTTTGCTCCTATTAGATTAGAAGCAATACGTATTTTATTGGCCTATGCATGTTTTTCAAACTTTATCAAATGGACGTTAAAAGTGCCTTTCTGAATGGTTATATAAAAGAAAATGTGTACGTTGAACAACCTCCTTTATTTCTTCATGAGAAATATCCAGACCATTTTTATAAACTTAAAAAAGCTCTATACGGTTTGAAACAAGCACCACGTGCTTGGTACGAACGGCTTAAGAGCTATTTGCTATTATCTGGATTTCAAACTGGAAAGGTTGATCACACGTTTTATTAAACATTCAAAAGGGGATATTTTAATTGTTCAAATTTATGTTGATGACATCATTTTTGGTTTTACCAATGAAAAATTATGCCAGGACTTCTTCAATATTATGACCAGAGAATTTGAAATGTCCCACGTGAGAGAATTATCATATTTTCTTGGTTTACAAATCAAACAATAACAAAATGGTATTTTTATTAATCAAAAGAAATTATTACAATCAAACGCTTCGGAATGGAAAATACTTCCGCCAAACCGACTTCTATGAGTACAACTACACATCTCGATAAAGATGAAAATGGTAAAAGTATTGATCAAAAATTATACCGAAGTATGATCGGTTCATTACTATATTTAACAGCCAGTCGTCCTGATACAATAATGAGTGTTTTCTTATGTGCTAGATTTCAAGCTAATCCAAAAGAATCACATTTAAGAGCAGTTAAACGTATATTACGGTATCTTAGTAATACCAAGGACTTTGGACTTTTCTATCCAAAAGAGTGTCCTTTCGAATTAGTATCATATAATGATGCTGATTTCGATAGATCTCGGACAGATAGAAAAAGTACCAGTGGTACGTGCCATTTTATTGAAAAATCATTAGTTTCTTGGTTTAGTAAGAAACAAAACTGCGTTTCACTTTCTACATGTGAAGCAGAATATATTTCTGTTGCATTAGCTTGTGCTCAAGTTATCAATATGCAACAGACACTTAGAGATTTTGATATAAATTTAACAAATTCAATAATATATTATGATAACTCAAGTGCTATTAATTTATCAAAAAATCCAATCAATCATTCACGAACAAAACATATTGATATTCATCATCATTTTCTTCGTAATTGTATTGAAAAAGGAAAAATAAATTTAGATTTTGTTTCATCCGAAAACCAATTGGCTAATATTTTTACAAGACCACTTCTTGAAAATATTTCTATTAAACTAAGATGAGAACTCGAAATTGTCTCGTTTAAAAACTTATAATTTGATTTTCTGAAATATATTATTACTAGCATATTATTTTTCTATCTTAAGTACAAGTTTTATGTTTATTTTTATATGATAAATTATGAATTGCCTTTTCATTTATTTTTTAAAAAACCATCCATCTCCTGAAAAGATGTTGTCCACAATTTTTTTCTATTTTTTCTTTGAAACCTATTTACCTTTGATTCTCATCCACCTGTTTTCTTTCTAAATATATGTTTTGCTCACCTATAAATTTTCTCCTCTCGCTACATTTTTTTCAGCTTCCTTGTTTTTGTTATTCTATCTTTAACCGTTAACACAACCATGTTGCTTTCTCAATTACTCGCAATTGTCTTTTATTCTATGGCATCTAATGGCTGTAGTTTAGAAGAATCTTCTCCTATAGAGTTTTCTACATCATCTTCAGCATATTCCTTCAATTTACCAACACCAACTCCTTGTTATGAACCTGCCCGGCATATATCTCCGAATAATCATACCGGTCATACTCCAGAAACGAAGAAAGCTCGTCGTTTTTTGTTCTTCGGTTCCCCGCAAACTAAACAGAAGATTGATGATATTTATCATTATCAACATGAATCGTTAAGTCTTCAACGAGAATTGTACTAAGAGCAAAAAGTTAATTCACGACGTCTTAACTTTTTGGAGAACCTTGGTTGGAAAATATGAGGTTCATCTACGTCTAATGTTCATCAACATATATCTTCCTATCACAATTCTTGAAATCAGACGCCGCAACGTCCTCATGTATCACCAAATTCATGGAAACGTGGCGGTAACTGGAATTCTTTGGAATCATCCATGAGAAAAAGACGATAGAACCAGAAGAGCCTAAGACTCCTAGACAATCATCTTTCTCATTGTGACAACCCGCCCTTCTTGACCCTCGAAAATCGACACAAAATACGTCACAGTATAATATGCCGACGATCGAATGCCGGAAAAGACAGATATTTAAGGGAAAAGAAAGAAGATAGAAGAAAGAAGAAACTAAACAATAACAAAATCTCACAATCGCAGCGGAACATAATATAATAGTCAATAACAGATCTTTACACAAAATAAAAACTATATCTGTTTATATATACATCAGAGTATATCTCAAACAAACAACGATTACCAGCCTGACAATTTCAAACAAATCACAGCAGCGGATATAAACAAATACAGTAATACGTCCCGGACTCCAGCTCCTCTCCTGAGCTCCACAGCATCCTTTTCTGTAATCTATAATACCCGGTCTGACCCGAGCATTATGATGAAATAACACCCGAGTTAGTCTGGAATACCAACGTGATAAAAATGCACCCAAATTGATTATTAAAGTTTCAAAATCCTTTGAAATCAAAAGCATCTTGTAAGACCACGCCACAAATAAACATGTCGGGTTTTTACCTTACGATAGCTAAAACATTTCTTATCAAAATCCTCTGATATTATAATAGTGTCATATACAAATTCAAATAGCTGAAATTGTTACATGATTAAATTCCAGCATACTAGCCACAAAGTGGGTTCTACAAACAAAAACCGTAAAAGGCACGTAGAGAGAATGGATTTCCAACTAATAACTAGGCACTGGGGTACCACCTGTCACAGTATCTGGTCTAGATCAGCGTACCGAGGATCCACCCTAAATCCCCTGCAACACAAGACCGGGACTACCCCTTACTGGATAATCCCGAGTAAGATCACCCCACGGTTGGGATCAGCAACCACACCACTAAGCCGAATAAAAGAGACATCTAGACAGGGATGGCCTCACCCTAATGGGCGCTACCTACTTAGCCTTGCTGCATATCCCCTGATTTTCAGTCATTCCCGGTTGATGAGGCTTTGAGGCTAAGTGTTACCTTTTTAGAACACATCTCTTAGAATGCTCATCGCCCACATGAAGATGTTCCGTTCCGGGTTCGAACGGAACCGAAGGCACTACTCCTACTACATCCATTTTGAAAT
Source organism: Allium cepa (assembly GCA_030765085.1). Taxonomy (NCBI): domain Eukaryota; kingdom Viridiplantae; phylum Streptophyta; class Magnoliopsida; order Asparagales; family Amaryllidaceae; genus Allium; species Allium cepa. The sequence continues at coordinate 976,151,482 of CM060935.1, forward strand.
TACCCTCATGATTAGTAGCGACTAGCACTTGCACTTCACTGCTCCACATTCGAATCCAAACTCTTGTTTTCCACACGAAAACGTACAAACCGGATCGAAGTGGTTTTCGAAAAATAAATCCCGATCCCGGTCTCTTCGAAACGATCAACGCATTGGCCAATATTGATAGTCGGTTATTTAACTAGCAAATAACATTCACAAACAACCATCAAACATAAATAATTTCACCAAATTATTTATTAATCTCAAAATATCTTCACAAGATATATTTCCACTTTTCGACCCTTTGAAACCGTTTCAAACCATCTTCCTTTTTACGGAATAAATTTCTCAAACATTTTCTATTTCCATTGAAAATAACCAAGTCCAAATACTTTAGATTTTAAAACATTAGATCACTTTATTCTAAATATACCTTGAAATATATTTAAAAATATTTAAAGCAAAACTACTTTATAAAATATAAGCTAATTTTAAAATAAAAGTTCAATTAAACTAAATTTTACAAGAAGGGTTACAAAATCCTATACAATTTTCAAATAAAACTTTAACCAATTATCTTAAAAATAAAACCATTTTATAAAATATAAATATTAATAGTATTCTTTTAAAACATAATACCAATTACCCCTTTTAAAATAATTATTACTATAACTAATTTAGTACATATTTACCTTTAAATTTTTCACAACTTAAATAAGAATTTTCTTAAAAATATTCTTTTAAAATTAAATTTAAAACTTTTAACTTTTACTTAAAAATATGCTTTAAAACGTACTTGGCTTTTCAGGGAAATACACTTTCATTTCAGAATAAACCAAAGAATCCTTTTATAAATCCTGCTTGATTTATCTCAATTCGAATTTACGTTTAAATCCCGTAAATTTTTTCCAACACTTCAAAAATAAACACCTTTTTATTTTTAACACATTTCCAATTTCCTGGAAAATCACTTCCAAAATATATGCTTAAAATATTTAGAATAAGGCTACTAGAAATTTCTTAAATGAAAATAATACTTAAGAAAATATAGTGGAGTTTCTAAGTAATTTAAAACAAAATTACCTTTTAAAATGAAGTTATTAATCAAGTATTTATATTATAATTTCCTTTTTGAAAACTTAATACTACTTTACCTTCAAAATAATTAAATATCATAATTACTTAAATAAATATTTACTCATACTTAAAAATAATTAAAAAAATAATATTTTCTTCTAAAATTTTCTAAAACACATTTAAACTTCCAATTTATATTTTGAAAGCTTTTCTTTGAAACATAGCAAATTTCCAAGAAAAATGCACTTTCCATCCTTTAAAGATAATCTCATCTTTACTTTTAAAACAATTATACCTTTCTTATAGAATTTCCCACCGGAAATCTATATTTCCAAATTTATCCACTGATAAATATTTTATTCCACTTCATTTGTAAAACCAATTTACAAATTCTCATTCCTCATCATAGTTTCAAAACTCTTAACGAATTCCAAATCAATTTCTTGAATTTAATTTCCTTAAATTCATTACCTAAAAATTTCTTTCATTTTCCTTTAATCCCAATTCATTTATTGATATTTTTAAAATACCAAATTATATTTATCCAACCATAACACAACATAACCAAATTTCCAAATCAATCTCACAGGATATCAATTAGATATACCACAGATTATAAATATAATTTCTATTTGTGAGGAATCCAGTTGGATCCCTCCAACCTGTTTCCCTGCATCCACAGATGTTAGCACGACAAATAAAATACCGATCAAATCCGGTAATAATTATCACATTCATCTAATCAACCAAACAATCATTTGAATATTTGCTATTTAAATTAAATGGTATCCAGATGTGAGTGAGATTAACTCACCTTGAGTTTCAACGAACGTTTTAAATTTTAAATTAAATCGAACCGTTCGATTTAGTCCAAAATTTCTACTTGCCCCAAACATCTCCGGACCTGCTGCAACGCATAGATCGCGTCGCTGCGATTCCGACGCCATCAGTTTCCAGGCTAGGTCTTCACGCTCACTTCGCTCTCTGGGTAAAGTTGAATGAAAGCGAAGCAAGAAGGGAGCGAGCCATGGCCCCAAGGCTATGGCGAAGTGGAGCGAGCCATGGCCCCAAGGCTATGGCGAAGTGGCCCGATCTCAATAACACCGAGCCTTCGCAGGGTTGGCCCCGAGCGTCCGAGCCCGTCGCACCAAAAAGCAGAGGGCATAGGAACGCGTAGAGGGCAAGACCCGGAGTAAGGCGTAGAGTGAACAGAAGGAACCCCCCTTTGGTCAAGGGGGGCAGGGGGATATATTCAATCTAGGCTAGGTGAGGAGGGGGTTCGGGGGAGGAGTAGATATGAAATTTATAAGTTTCAATTACCAATTTAAAACAACATTTTCTTTTTTTATTACCAAACAAGATCCACCGTACGCTACAGAAAAGAAATCAAGGCCGAGACCCTTCTTCTCACTCGCGATACAACGCAGGGTTCGAATGAACCCATTGCCCTCCCCCCTAGGGTTGAATGCCGCTCCTCCTCTACTCCACTTCGCGACGATCCAATACCACCAAATGAAAGCCCATCGCGAACTCCATCATCACCGAAGGTCCGGTCGAGCTCGGCTATGGCGTTGCCTAGAAAATTGCATGCGAAACGGCACCCTTTCCAGCCGATTTCTGGCCATCTCGTCGATCTTCACGTCGACCCACCGTACGGATGTGTAGATTTCAAAGCCCTCTACAATCTTCGTTTAGAAATCGAGGCTTAATTGTGTAAGGATTTCGAGATAATTGAGAAAGAAATTCACGAATTTTCGGCCATTGAAATAACATAGAACGACGGCTCGAAAATGATACTAGGGTTTCGGCCCTTGTACGTATATATATACGTTTATAATTATTATTTTAATATTAAATTCATTTAAAACAACTTTTCCAAACGATCTCCAAACGACGCTGCCGACAGGCGATCATAATGTTTTACCCACATTCTGAACACAATGGAACGTGTTTCGGAGCCCAATTTGATTGTATGTGGAAGATAGCTTTTTCAATCGATTTAAAATATTAAATTATCGATTTAAATTTCAACGCGTTTCTCACCCGTACGAGCAAACGGTAACTCCAAACGCTACGAAAATTGAAATCCGATAATAATTAACTATTACGGATCCAATGTAACTGGTTTCGTCGAATTCCGAGACTGTGCCTCGGAAGGCTATTTTAACTCGTCGATTAACTCGAACGATTTTCAGAATCGTCGAAATCATTTAAATTTTCACTTTTAAAATTTTGCTATCTTAATTATAAATCATATAGAATTTATAATCACATTAGAACTTATTCTGATTCATTTTAAATCAAAATCTGAGTATTTGCATTATTATATTAAATTCCATTTTTAAATTAATATAAACTTTCAAATTTAACTCATCGACCTTTGAATCCATTCAAAAGTCAAATACTAAATTTTTTAACCCAACTATATATTTTAAATAAAATTTAGAAACCATTTACATATTGTTATCCCGCTTTTTGGCAAAGCCGTGATACCAAAGGATTGGTCGAAAACGAGAGACAATTCGCCTCAGAGATTGGTTGCATTCTACTTCACTATGGATATCGATGAATTTTGTTCGAGCCCGGATCAGGCTACAATTGATGGGACATGACTAGCAAAGCCACGAGAGCCAACGTTTCAAATTTCAAGTCAATCCGAGTTCGTATGCTCAAGTTATGATGGATTCGACCCTATCGATTCGACCCTATGGATTCGACCCTATGGATTCAACCCTATGGATTCGACCCTGTCGATTCCACCCTATGGATTCAACCCTGTCGATTCGACCCTATCGATTCGACCCTATCGATTCGACCCTATCGATTCGACCCTATCGATTCGACCCTAAGGAATCGATTCGAACAAAGCTTGTTGACCGAAAACACCATCTTGAATCGATCATAACTTGAGATCTACAAGTCCAAATGCTATGAAATTTTCACAGGAGCTTGCATATACATAGAAGAATGTCCACGCCAAGTTTCATCACGATTGGACACTATCTTGATCGATTCGACCTAATGTGGGCCCGGATCTCCAGAATTCGGCCGTATGGGCCCTCTCACGAGCCAGAAGTAGTCTCCCCGGATTTTTAGGCGAAATATCAGCCTCTTATGCCTATAAATAGATCCCCAGGTCATTCAGAAAAGGGGAGAGGAATTCTGAAGCGTCAAGACTCTACCGGATTCAATTCTACACCTTATCATCGCGGTTGCATTCAAGTTTCAGAGCTATAATCCATTGTAACTTGCTGTAACCAACTGTAATCATCAAGAGAATAATCAATAAAGATAGAAAACTTCAAAGTGGATGTAAGCAAGATCGCCGAACCACTATAAATCCTGTGTCGTTTACTTGTTTTCTGCTGTTTCTGATTGAATGTTCATCATTTTTGTTATCTACAAATTTGTTATTTGTGATTTCTGACTGCGAACGGGTGCTTTCACGACTATTGGGTGTTTGTGGTCAATTTTGACGCACATTTTGGTGCTTTCACTGAGAAGAGCTGATTCAGGATAATTTGAATTTGAAGGCTTAAAGATTTAGATCTAAGAACCATGACGAGACAAACAAGTAAGAAATAAAGGCCAGAGAGAAGTGAACACCAAGGAAGTCAAGAGGCTTCATCAGGAGCGAATCAAGCATCGATCTTCATCACTAGGGACGAGATGAAGACAATGATGAAGAAACAGAAGGAGCTGATCCAAAGTTTGTTCCGGCAGATATGACAACTTGGAGCACAGAATAGAGAAGCGAATGGAGTTCAAAACGAAGCAGGACCATCCGGCGTAGCACCTGAACTAGGGGACGCGCACATGGAGAATGTTGATCCAATCCCTGAGAGAGAGAGATGCATCTACCCAAGCTAGGAGTAGAAGAGGAGTGAATGCTCAGTCAAGGGGGCAAATCCTAGAATTCCCTAGTGGACTCGGGGGGCCAGGTTGAAAGTAATGAACGAAGATTGCATCTCGGTGACAACGACAGATTGGCGGAGATGGTTAGAAGAGCTATGAGAGGCGGTTTGGTAAACAAAGATTTGGTGGATGTTAATAGGAGTCTTTTACTCCAGCAATCAGACGAGCTAGGAACCCACCGGATTTCAAGTTACCATCATTAGACATGTATGACGGGAGAACAGACCCCACGGTTCATCTAACGAAGTATATGAGACATATGGAAGTGCTGGGGGCATCAGAGGAGGTTATGGCCCAGTGCTTTCCATTGTACTTGACGGATATTGCAGCATTGTGGTTTAGACAATTGGAGAATGGATCCATCGAAACGTGGAATGGTTTAATTGAGAGGTTTATGAGGCAATTCAGGGTTCACATTACAAGACCCAAGAATGTGATGACTTTGGCAACCCTAAAGCAGAAAGCCGGAGAGACCTTGAGGAGTTATCTAGCGCGATTCAATGCAGCAGCAGCTTCGGTGGATCGAGCAGATCCATCTATGGTGGTGATGGCAGCCGTGTCCGGAGTAGCTAACGGCACAGAGTTCAAAAATTCATTGACTAAAGATCCACCCGTGGATCTAGAGGAATTCTACAACGAGGCAGAAAAGTTTTTACGATTAGAGGATGCGAATGCAGAAAGAGAAGAAGGAGAGAGAATAGAAGTTTATGTGCTTAAAGACAAAAAGCCTTTCGAAAAGGACTCAGGCAAGGATAAAGGAAAACGAAAGGATGAGCATTATAATGACAGGTCAAAGCGACAACGGAGGGAGCCGCGATTCACCACTTACGCCGAGCTGAATGAAAGTCTGGATCGAATTTATCAGGATACCAAAGAGCAGGTTCTGTATCGTAGACCGATGCGAAGGGATCCAACTTCTGACGAAAGGAGATCAGATAAGTTTTGTGTATTTCATGAATTAAATGGTCATAACACTAATGACTGTAGGCATCTGAAGGACGAGGTGGAAGGGCAAATCAGGAACGGTATGCTCCTTCAGTATGTGAGGAGGCGAGCTTCAGCGGTGGAGTCGGAGCGACCACCGTCTACATCAGCCAGGGGTGGCCCTAAACCAGGACACCGTTTGATCATCAATTAGTTGAAATAACGATGAACAAGTAGTAAACCTCTCACTAACGTGGATTAATCATTTACACATGTACAAGATCGCGAACGGTCCACAGGCATGCTCTGAATGGCTATTAATCCTATCGTTGTGAGAATTTACACTTTGACATCCTTGCTTTGCTTTTGTTTCATTTTGATTTGGACATTTAAACTTGGTTTGTTTGGACATTTCTATTTTAAAATTCATCTGTTGAATAGATATTTGATTTTGATGATTCTGAAATGGCTAAGCTACTTACATATGTACGGGGTCGCGAACGGTCCTTAGGCATGCTCTGAGATGGCGATGAACCGCCATGACAAATAATCCGGGGACCCACTCGAATGTGAACCTGGTATCAACAATACCAAGCCCTCCCGGGCACACTTTCTCGCCTCGAACGGCACCCGACCACAAACGGTCACAACTCGCCTCGAACGGCACCCGACTTCGAACAGTCACAACTCGCCACGAACGGCACCCGACCTCGAACTGTCACAAAATCGCCTCGAACGGCACACGATCGCGAACGGTCATAACTCGCCTCGAACAGGCACGACTCGCCCCGAACGGCACAACTCATCTCACCTCAAATGGCTCGATCGCGAACGGTCGTCATTTGAGGTCCGCCACTTGACCGCGCACGGTCGCACTTCACCTCAAATGGCTTGACCCCGAATGATCGTCATTTGAAGTCAGGCGCTTGACCATGAACGGTCGCACTTCATCTCAAATATCTCGATCCCGAACGGTCGTTATTTGAGGTCGCATAAAACTATAAATTCCTTTGCAGGACATCAACAGGATATGAACGTCCAGCTCATGGCATTACAAAACACGCATTCCTACCGCAAGGCATGTTTCGGGGGGCAAATGTTATCCCGCTTTTTGGCAAAGCCGTGATACCAAAGGATTGGTCGAAAACGAGAGACAATTCGCCTCAGAGATTGGTTGCATTCTACTTCACTATGGATATCGATGAATTTTGTCCGAGCCCGGATCGGGCTACAATTGATGGGACATGACTAGCAAAACCACGAGAGCCAACGTTTTAAATTTCAAGTCAATCCGAGTTCGTATGCTCAACTTATGATGGATTCGACCCTATGTCTTCGACCCTATCGATTCGACCCTATGGATTCAACCCTATCGATTCGATCCTATGGATTCAACCCTATGGATTCGACCCTGTCGATTCGACCCTATCGATTCGACCCTAAGGAATCGATTCGAACAAAGCTTGTTGACCGGAAACACCATCTTGAATCGATCATAACTTGAGATCTACAAGTCCAAATGCTATGAAATTTTCACAGGAGCTTGCGTATACATAGAAGAATGTCCACGCCAAGTTTCATCACGATTTGACACTATCTTGATCGATTCGAACCAAGGGTCGAATCGATCCCAATGTGGGCCCGGATCTCCAGAATTCGGCCGTATGGGCTCTCACGTGCCAGAAGTGGTCTTCCAGGATTTTTAGGCGAAATATCAGCCTCCTACGCCTATAAATAGAGCCCCAGGTCATTCAGAAAAGGGGGGAGGAATTCTGAAGCGTCAAGACTCTACCGGATTCAATTCTACACCTTATCATCGCGGTTGCATTCAAGTTTCAGAGCTATAATCCATTGTAACTTGCTGTAACCAACTGTAATCATCAAGAGAATAATCAATAAAGATAGAAAACTTTAAAGTGGATGTAGGCAAGATCGCCGAACCACTATAAATCCTGTGTCGTTTACTTGTTTTCTGCTGTTTCTGATTGAATGTTCATCATTTTTGTTATCTACAAATTTGTTATTTGTGATTTGTGACTACGAACGGGTGCTTTCACGACTATTGGGTGTTTGTGGTCAATTTTGACGCAAACACATATCTAATTATACCAGATTTACAAACTATCTCAATTTCAAATATTTAATTTTTATTATTCAAATCCAATTGAGTTTCCATATATGAAATTTAACTGATTTCATTAATTTAACCAAACTCTTCTTATTCAAAATCAAATTATAATTCACATTCAACATTTAAAATGAATTAAATGTTCAAAATCTAACGACCAAAATTCCGGGTCGTTACACTCATCATAGATACAAAATCAATAAATTGTTTTTTCTATATTATTTTTATGTTTATAATTGTATGCTTTTAATAAACAACTTCTGTATATTCAATAACTTTGTTTATACTCAGGAATACAATTTTTTCCTTAAATTAATTTAACCAAACTCTTCTTATTCAAAATCAAATTATAATTCACATTCAACATTTAAAATGAATTAAATGTTCAAAATCTAACGACCAAAATTCCGGGTCGTTACACTCATCATAGATACAAAATCAATAAATTGTTTTTTCTATATTATTTTTATGTTTATAATTGTATGCTTTTAATAAACAACTTCTGTATATTCAATAACTTTGTTTATACTCAGGAATACAATTTTTTCCTTAAATTCAAACGTCTGAAATTGTTATAACAGACGTCTGAATATTGTCAAATATATATTTTTGACTTCAGATTCAGACGTCTAAAACATCCAAAACAGACTGAATATGACCAAAAATGAACTATTTGCGTTCTGTTTAAAAATCATTGATTTCAGACGTCTAAAATCAAAATCCAGACGTCTGAACAGTTCAGGCAATTCAAATTTTAGGGGCTTTTCAACATTTTTGTTTCCCACCTACCATCTTAAAACCGTTCCAATCCTCTTCTCCTCTCATTTTTCACTAACCTACTTCATTTTACACTAGCCTACTTCATTTTATTTTCTCATAACTCACCTTTTACAATCCTAAAAATTCAATCTTTATTATCTATTCTTCACAAATGGCTCCAAAACCTAAGAAATCTAGGGTTCAACTTCCTTATCTATTCCAAACATTGATCAATGGCTTTGGAATGACGAAGCAAAACGTCGTTTTGCTCAAATGGAAAAATCCAACTTCTTTCCCGGTGCCTTCATGAAGTATGAAGAATTTGAGCTTTATCGAATTCTAGAAATAGCTTGCTCTAATGGGTTAGAATCTCTTCTTTCTTTTACTACCAATAATGTGAAGATTAATCATTTTTTGGTCAAGCTTTTTTACGCAAATATGAATTTGGATCATCACCATCCTCATAATCGTCAACATTGCATTTGGACTATAGTTTGTGGTTCTAAGATTTTTCTTCCACTTGTTCGTCTTGGAGAAATCCTTCAATGTCCTTCAACCGGAACCAACTTAGATGATATTAAGGTTTTTCTATCCTTGGATGAACGAGATGAAGTTTCTCACCGCTTTCTTTCTGACGATATTACTAAACTTACCTTTATTCAACTTCGGCCACAAGCCTGTATCATTCATAGAGCTTTGATTCGCTCGGTTTTACCGTGCACCGGTAGCTATGAAATTGTTAATAAGCGCAACTTTCAAGCTCTCTATGCTATATACTCCGAACAATCCATGGATAAAGGTCGTGTCATTATGTAAGAGTTTATGGATGTAAATCGCCGTCGTCAATATAAAACTTTTCACTATGGCGCTTATATAATGAAAATTCTTCAAAATTATGGTATTTCTTTTCCTGAATCCGAATTTTCCACAATTAAAGAGCTTGGATCTAAAACTCTGGGACTCATGAACTTACCGAAACGTCCACAAAGTCTTGCTTTTATATCATTCCAAGAATGGATCGCCAACCGTGATCAAAATCATCCTCAACCCCATCAACATCATCACCCTGTTACTACTCAAGTTCAAGAAAGAGATGATGATGAAATAGAAGTTCTGAATCTTGACTCTACTCCTTAACAAGCTTTGGTTACTCTTTCACAAAATCAAGCCAAGCTTAAGGCTAAAATAGATAAGTTCGAGAGGCAAACCAATAAAAGATTCAATTCCATTCGTGGTTTTCTAAATGAGATATGAGAACGTATTGGTTGCACTTCCTCAACTTCTACTGAAGTTTTTGATCCAGTTTCTTTTCAATGGTCCTCTACCTCTGGCACCAATGATGATGATAAGGATGAGGATAAGGAAGAAAGCGATGATGAGTCAAGCACAAGGTTTTAAGGTAGTGGTATAGTTGTTTTCTCATCTAAAAACATTCGTAGTAATTTGCTTTTTGTTGTGTATATATATGTATGTGGTAATCTCATACTTGCTTGTTGATTTGTACAATTAAAACTTCCATGTCTATTTTGAGATAGTGTAGTTTGTTAACTTTTCTACATTATCTATGATATGTGAGTATTTCATATATGGTATGTTTCCTTTTCGTCGATGTCAAAGGGGAGAAGGTGTTTAAAAACTACCATCAACGGGGGAGCTTATAAGGTGTTTAAAAACTACCATCAACAGGGGGAGCTCATAAGGTGTTTAAAAACTACCATCAACAGGGGGAGCTCATAAGGTGTTTAAAAACTACCATCGACAGGGGGAGCTTATAGTAAGGGGGAGTACATATTATTCTATTTCCTGTGATATATGCTCATATTATGCATATGCTTATATAGTTGTCATCGTCAAAAAGGAAGAATGTTGGAACTTCGTATTTACGATTTATCGTAGTTACGATATTTTTGACTATAACAGCTATACAAGTCATTATTATATACTAACTTGTTTTTACAGGAATTAATCAAGACCAGATTCAAATAAGTTTCAAATCTTATATAAGTATGTATCGAGTCTGTGTCTAGAGTTTATTCATGTTAAAATCTCTCCTATATGATATATCTCGACATTGTTTTTAAAAGCTTTACATATTCTCAATTTTAGTCTACATTCAGACGTCTGAATGCACTAAATCAGACGTCTGAATCTGAAAAAATGAATATTGTTTTTACAATATTCAGACGTCTGAATTGTTCATTTTAGACGTCTAAAAAAGTCATTTTTAGCCTATTTTCTTTCTGATTTGAGTTCGTACAAATTCAGAAGTATGAATTTTTTGATTCAGAAGTATGAATATCTATAACGGCTATATTTTCAAATAGGCACTTCCAATCGTGAAGAGATGCGTCCTTCATTTCAATAGATATGACCATATCTCTTCATGATAACTCTTCTACAAATGCACCTATTTATAATCTATACAAACATATTAGAATCATAGTTTTAATCATCAATTCAATCTATTTTTACTCTACGCTCATAGTCTTTGATTCTAATACTCTTGTACATTCAATTTCATACAAATTCATTCTATTACTTCCTTGTTTTTCACGTATTCATATATATATATATATATATATATATATATATATCATAAAAGACCATATCTCTTCATGATAACTCTTCTACAAATGCACCTATTTATAATCTATACAAACATATTAGAATCATAGTTTTAATCATCAATTCAATCTATTTTTACTCTACGCTCATAGTCTTTGATTCTAATACTCTTGTACATTCAATTTCATACAAATTCATTCTATTACTTCCTTGTTTTTCACGTATTCATATATATATATATATATATATATATATCATAAAAGAGAAGATTATAGGAAGAGTGTACTATAATTGACAAATTCGTGTTATTAGAACACACAAAGTCAAAACAATATTCTATATTTGAAGTCCTGTCTGCTGTTCAGACGTGTGAAGTCCTCTTCAGCTGTTGAGGCGAAATCATGTTCTGCTGCTCAGGTCCCTATTCGGCTGTTCAGGGGTTGTATAGACATGTTCCTCTGGGTTAAGTGAGGGTTGTTGTTTCTAGTAAAATTTCAGAAGAAGTCTGGGACTGGACGTAGAACGGAAAGTTCGAACCGGTATAAAAATTCTTGATGTGCTTGTTTTATTTTACTTATTCACATTGCTATAGTATCTTAGTCTATTTCCGCACTAGTATAGTATAATTCCATATAGCAAGATCCGCACTGTCTTTTTAGAAAAAACTATTGTAAAAGATACAACGTGGGGGACATAATAATTACTTGAAATTTACATTTTGGTTTTTCAAGTAACCTAATTTCAATATAATTTTTGTCTTTGTTAAACTACATTACTACATCTATAATGGTTAGAATAAAAAGAATAAAATAAATGAAATAGTCCTGTTTTGGTTCTTCTATGATTTTTTAGGAATGCTTTTTTGAAATATGAAGTTTGAGGGGAGAAATTCAAAAATATACTACTTTTGGAGAACGTATAAAAAAAATTCCAGCCATTCGATTAGTACAAGCATAGCACACATTTAAGAACTTTCATTGAGAAAAGAAAACCATGGATTTGACCAAACTGAAAATAACATAAACATAGGTTTCACATATAATTTCAAAGCACCCAATTTAACAAATTATATCACAATATAAACCTAATGTGCTATATTAAGAGCATAATATTTTTTTCTCACAACAAAAAAAGAAAAGAAAAGAAAAGAATGACATTCCATTTATTACCTTTTCATCATGTAAAAAAGTTCATAGAGCATTTCTCATCTGAGCTAACAATCATCATAAAAAACTTGTCCTAAACTTTCGGGATACTATCTATCAGCAAGTAAAATGGCTTTATCCCTCAAATAGCTAGTATTAGAGGACTAAGAGATGATTTAATAATCTCTTCCATTGAAAATATCAAAGATGCAGCCTAAATAATGGTGGACATCAGAATATATCTATAATTAGATGGAACCCCAGCTGTCTTATAGAATCCAAGTAATCTACCATGTCAAACACAATGTGCTCGTTATCAAAGTTTTAAAACGCGAAAGCATATACGAGGCATTCTTTCGCTCGCGAGGCATAAGCCTTAAAACGTTGAGTCGTAAGTTTTTCGGGTAAATATTTAGACGTAAGTTATTATTACTTTGTCATTATTAATTTTTGATAAATAAATAAAAGTTAACAATTAATCAAATAAAACTGTAAATAAATAACAATATAAACACTTAAAAATTTAAGAGTTCAGTCCTAATCATTCTTTATTATTCATCCATAAAAGCAAATTAACTAAAACTATAAATAAATATTTAAACATTTGATTATATATATGTATGTATATATGTATGTGTATATATACGTATGTGTATGTATATGATTCAATCCTTATTAGTATATTCGAAGAACTCGTATTCAGTTTTTAGCTGCACAATGGTACGTATTTTATTTTATTTTCCTCTCTATTTGTATTCAATTTTTTTTCTGGATTTTTGACTGGTTCTAGGGGAATTGATCTATATTACAAGCACTATGAAATCATATAAGTTATTATTTCACGTAATTTTCCTTCTACTAATTTAAATCGATCCGCAAAATTTATTCGAAGATTTAATGATGGCAATTCAGATTTTTAAAAAAGAAAAAAGAAAATAGCAATTGTGAAAATCCATTACGTACCTCTTGGTCATTATTTTAAAAACAATCATTCTTAATCATGTCGATGTTGAATTGAAAAGTAAAAAACACTAAATTCAATTTTCTAAAATTTTCTTCTTTTTTTGCTTGCTATTAAATAATTGAAGATTAATAACTTCCGTTAGTGTCAATATTTACAATTAGAGGTTAAAAAAATTGAGTTGTATGCCACAACAATTTGAGACGTGCAAGACTTATGTTTTGTATGCTTCCCATGCCCCAAGTTGCTGAAGTTGCTGAGGGGAAAGTCTTAGAGGTAAAAAGTCTTTTTAAGAAAACCTCAAGACATTTTATCTTTCATTGCCTTGAGGTGCTCCTTGAGCTGCGAGACGGGTATATAAAAATAATGCTCATTATACAAATATGCACACTTTAACTTCCAGAACAACCACAAGCTATTATTAGCAAGTTTCTTTCAATACAATTGGCACATCATTTTTACAAATGGTTATATTTCAAGTTCAATGCTAACCAATTCAAAGATAAGAAGCATTTCATATGTCATCATGAAGCACTATCAACCATTAAATCATTAACAAAAATAAATGCATTTCTCATGCTCTCGGACTTGCACAAAGACATTACTATGGACTTGTCATAAACAAATATTTGTGTACTAGTTTTGAGAAATAATGACGTTTCTTATTGGGCAGTGGTATGTCTCTAGATTGTCTATCTAGAGGTGGCAGGATTAAATGTCATAATCTTGACAAATAAAAATTGAGATCTGTCACTTCTAATTGTTCGTTGGAGATGTGTGTGTGTGTGTGAAGAAGCTACAATTAAATCCATTTACAATGTATGCCAACTAACAAACCTGCAGACACAGTACTGGTAAAACATATTAAGGTACAACTCAAGCACAGATATACCACAAGTGCTTTTAGTGGAATATGAAGTTCTAAGAAACAAATCACTTTAACCAAAAGAAAATAATGCCCTGTAAAAAAACCTTTGTCTGCTTGCAAATGGTAAGATAAAGCCATATTAAGCACAGTTATATCCAATGTTAGGAAGCCGTATGGCATACTATTGCATCTGCTTATAAACAGTCAATGCGCACGTATTTTCTAAAGAAAAGTCTAATACAAGTAAACAGAGATTACGTTAAATAAAATCATGTCACGGCTTGAGGACTAACAACGAAAGTAAAGCGTGAAAAAATGATGGCATGGCCAGTCTGACCATAGGCCTCTTTAATATGAATGTAACAATACCTGCTTAAGCTAGAAACAGATATACCACGCTCATAAGCCTCTCTGCAAATGTGTGATCCAACAAAGCCATTCCCACCAAGTACAAGCAACTAAACAAACAATATATACAACCATAGCAATAACCGCAGATAAAACTTCATAACAAACAAGATTGTTAAATTTACCTTCTCTGAAATGGGAGGTGTAGTTTTCACAGTCTCTGCTTCCTCGACTTTAAAAGGTTCATCCACTTTATTAGATTCAGTTGAGTATAATCTCCAACTCTGTGACAATGCTGCACTGCATTGTCCACATAAGGTAACATCAGATTAAGTTGAATAAACTGAAAATCCAACCATCCTTTTAAAACCAGGTTACATAATTAACATCAATCTTTTGTCACAATTATTTAATTAATTCTCATTAACTGATTCCATTCCCCTTTGATCTTCATCGTTTTTAATATGATTCCACCAATTTTCATGTGATTTTTTGATGCAAAGTCACTGGCTCTTTACAAACTCATAGCATAATAACAATTAGAAAATCATTACGAACAAACATGATAAATAAACATAGTGATACAATAACATGAAACTAGGTACGATCCAAATACTGAAATCAATGTAACAGCATAACATCACGATAAATCGCAGACGATGATAACAAAAATTGGGGATTACTGGTGTCGAATTAGAGGCGAATGAGAATTGATCAAACGAGAGACTACTGTCCTCATTATTGGTACTTAGTTGCCTTTTTCCTTAATTTAGCCGACTAATTTACAACTTTTTTCCTAGTTATTCATAGAACTTTTTTTATTCGGAAATCTAAAGGGAGAGAAGTGACAGGTGGCACATAGCGGAGTGTGGTGTACCTGTGGTTGTTATTCAACAAACAGCAAATCTTAAAGGCCCGAATAATTGGTCACGGGTTAGACCCGAAACCATTTTGGCCATTGGATAGTATATACCCTTTGAAATCAACAGTTGATTTCAGACTTCGCACATTCAGCATCAAACTTTTCGGGCCCTGTAGCAACTTTCTTCCACAAATGCAGCTTGTTGATTGATTAACGGGCCAAATGGTCATCAGATCGGATTTTGCTTTCGCTACATTTTTCAAGTCAATTTTTTTAGTGTATATTTGATTCTTTCTTTTAGTAACAAAACAAAATGACTAAATCGTTAAAATTATCTATCTCTTCATCTTTCAAACATAATTCTCTTAAATAAAAATAACACGTTGAAAATTATGATGGAGACTTAGAGTTCTTAAACTAGAATCTTGGAAAGCACATATTTGGGTTTTGGAGAATGAAATAAAAAGGAAATAGAGATGAAGAATGGAGTTGCATCGGAGTAAAAGAGTAAGAAAGTGGATTTTTGGGAATGGCCACGATCGACAGGTCTGAAAAATAAGAAAACAATATTTGACGAGGAAGGAATGCAGAGAAAAATCATAAAATTAAATTTTTGAAAAAAAATAATATTCTTGTGAAGTACAGACATAAGCAACCATAACATATGTTATTATAAATTTTATTCCACGTAGCCAGTTTAATTCCCATTTAACAAATCACCTAATTTAAACAACACTAAGTTGTTCATTTGCTCTACCACTTGACATTCTTTTGTCTTTTAATTATTTCAACATATTTCAAAATTTTCTTCTTTTTACCATCAACGTTCTTTCTTCGTTTGGTTCCAACCAAAACTAAAATGATTGGAAAGTGGGTAAAGTGATCTAAGCATTAATTTATGGAGTTTGTTCAACAACTTTTGCTTTCTGCATCCTCTTCTTTAATGTTCATTATGATTTTATTCACGGCTTCCACCTAATCATTTGTTTGTTGCCGTGCGACTATAGATAAACATTTTAATTATGCCATAATGTGTGGAAAAAAGTTCTCTATTGAATTGGGCCTCATTACTTGTAATGATCTTCCATAAACACTATGCTTGGACATTATGTTTCTTACGATAAAGCTCATAATTTTTGCGAAAATAATCGTTGCGATTGGCTTTGTCTCAACCCACTTTATGAAGTAATCTACAGCCACAGTCACATACCTGCAATTTCCTTTCACAATTTCCAACTAATCCCCTACATTGCAAATGTCTAGGGATCGACCATTTGGGTTAATTCGTTAGTCGATTCCCCAGTTATTTTCATTTCCTTTGGCATTTGTTACATCCTTTAACAAAATTATCTGAATCGTTCTTCCTGATGGGATGAAAATAACTATTGTAACACCCGACCTCTATACCTGTATTACCAAAGAGCATTACCAAGTAATACCGTCTTGTAATGCGGAGAATGAGGCTATAAACGGCTTACATATGTGAATATTCCATTAGGCTATACCGTGACGACCCACATTTTGGAATGTTTAAATCGACAATAATCCACACATGTCTAACTTAAACAATCCGGAACGTAGATAATCAATGAGGTTAAGTAAGAAAAATAAGAAAAGAAGAAGAAAAACAAACACAGAATCTCATAGCGGAAACGATAAAATATAATAATTAAATAAACAATTTATGAAGTTGTTTACTATACATTTGATTTTAATCTATACACATTTATCAGAGTCATATCTCTACATCAGAGATAAATAATCAGTACAGCAGAATAGCATGATGTAGGAGATAATCATAATAATAGTAATATACCAAAACTCCGTCTTCGTCCTCCACAAAATAGTCTTCAATAAGCTGGAAAAACTCAGGACTGACCCGAGCGTAATGGAAAAACAAAACACTCGAGTCAGGACTAAAATACTCTTATGTAAGTCAAATCAATATCACAAATATGAGTGCAATAACTTAAGTGATATTACAGGATTTTTCATCTCCTAAAGATCCGTTAAACTATTTATATATAATAGTATACACTATAATAGACAATGTCTATCGGTAAAATAAATATTAAAATAGCGTTAAGGCTTTACATTGATCCACCTTAACACATTTATAGTTTTAAACTAAAATCGTAATGGGCTCGTATATGGATAAATATGACAAGGCACGTGAGGCAATGCCCAAGGTAGGAATCTACCAGTTTACCCTTTCTGGCTGGTCGTAACCCATCCGTAGCCGACCGCGACAATCAATCCAAACGACAAATAAGGTGCACCCATCGAATCCGAAACCAAAATAGTAATACGAGGGATCAACGTCGCTAGAGGTAGCTAACCTCAATGGCCAGACGTAGTCTCCTGTTTTAGTCATTTTAATTATGACACGAATGCCAATGCTATCCATCATCGTCCTCTTACTTCATTCTAGTAAATGTCATCAATTCAACTACTACATTTTGGATATCATCCACCGCGTACACGGTTGTCAAAGTGGTTCCAATATTGAAAGAGAGTATTTCAATAAGAGGTCCCAGTCTCTTTACCAACCAGTCCTCATTTTACACACCGGTTGGTACTTTTACATTTCGAAAATAATTTGCACTTGATATCAAAATATCATATTCGTTTCAAAATCAAATCCATTTCGAAATCATCATATATTCGCTTTAGGATCAAATCCATTTCAAAATCATCTTATATTCAAAATGATCAATTTTGTCTGATAAATCAATTTCACTTCCAAAATTTAATTCGAATTCAATTTAGGTTATAATCTTCACTTTAACCTGGTTCGTATTTAAATCCAAGATTTAAATATAAACAATTTACCCTTTAGCCAGTTTGAATTTTAGAAAATAGTTTAAATAGTTTTAAAATTGTAAAATAGTTAAAAATAGTTTAATAGAAAATATTTAAATAGTTAAATCGAAAATAATTTGAATATAAAAATAGTTTATACAGTAAAATAGTTTGGAAAATCAAAATAATTGAAATATTTAAAGAATATAGATTTTAAATCATTTATACTAAAATATTAATTTAAAAAAATAATAATTCCAAAGTCAAACCGGTCAACTTCCCAATTTCCTACCCAAATCAATCCCAAATACCATTTCGATTTAATCGATTCAATTCCCATTCTAACTCGAATGAATTTCGATTCCACATAAATTTTGATTTCAATTCACAAATTCTTTTAAATTTCAATTTCCATTTCTAGATTAATTTAAATCTCAATTTCAAATTAATTTCCAATTCCAATCCCAAATTAATTTAAATTCCAATTTCAAATTAATGTCCAATTTCAGTTCCAATTCCAAATTCGATTTCAAAATATCGAGTTAAACACTTAAATCAAATGTACTTTCAATACCAATTTTAAATCCAATTTTCAATTCCAAACTCAAATTTGAAATATATTTCATATCAATTTTTCTTAGAAATATTCAAATTTCGAATAAAAGACCAATCTTTTAAAACAAATCAACTTTCAAAAATTAACGCCATATTTTAAGTTTTAACTTAAAATCTAAACTTCGATTAATTAAACAATTTCATTTACCAAGTTTAAATTCCAACATTTCGAGCTTCAATTCAAAATAATTCAATTTTCATAAAATGGATTTCATTCTTAAAATCAATTCATTTAAATAATTTCAAACACTTTTAAAATCACTTAATTTAACAAGCCTGGTGTCCGTACATAATTTTCTAACATATAGCCAAGTGGATAATTATTTCAATTTAATTTCAAGGATAGATATATAACATTTCAATCCAAAATAGATGACATAAGTATATAACATTTCAAGCTATTTCTTAATTTATTCGAAATAATTCAATTTATAGTTTTTACATACTGTAAATAATACACAGGATGATAACATGATATATCAAAATAAATAACATCCAAATATCAACCAATAGCATCCATCACAACCAATCATCCAACAATCAATAAAATTCCCAACAATTTCATAATTATCAATTTTGGGTATTTTACGGGCAATTAAAATCTAATTCAATTTAACTGTCAATTCAAATTCTATCAATTAATTCAGATGTCAATTTAAATGTTAATTTAAACTCATCAAACAACAACCAATAAATTTCAAATCACTTCACGATAAAATTTAACTAACATAGGAATTATTTCAGCCAATTGTGAGCGTATAAATACTCACCTTTGATTTATTGACGATTTAAAATCCAAATGAAGGCCTAAATTTGAACAGTCTCAGAATTTGTCCAAACTAGTTCTGTATCGTCCGGAATTTCGTCATGATCGCAGCGGAACAAACCGCGTGTAAATCCGACCTCATACGTAAAAGTTATTCAAGTTAGAACAAATAAACATTTAAAAATTTAAATAATTAATAAAAAAAAGAATGTGACCTTCTTCCCCAAAATCACGTACGTAACCAACCCATCAAGCATCGCTTTTGCTTTCATACGCACGCGACAAGGAGAGACCGGTTCGATCAGCGACTACCAGTGTATGCGCCACCATGAGAGCCACCTACGCACCAAGTTTCATCGCATCATTCGCCTCCTTTTGCACGCAATCCGAGAAAATACATGCATCCTTCTATCTTAGATCTCAAAAAATCTGTGACGTATTAGCAGCAATCAACCGTATGTATTTGAAGAGCTCGCCGAGATCTACTACTTTGGTTTTGCAATTTTTCGATTTCGTTGTACGGATTGAGAGATACTGAGGAAAGAAGATCAACAATTTCTGGCCATTGGAATAAAGGTGGCGGCCATGGTTTGAAATTAGGGCTTCTGAAATAAAATAATAATATATCTGTCTCGATTTGCGTGCGTATTTATATAGTTAGGTCCAAAATCGTCCGAACTCCAATCGAGACGTGCCTCTAGGTGTTTATAATGTTTTATCCTCTTTCCGAACGCAATGGAACTAGTTTCGAGGCCTAATTCGATCGTATGTGGAAGATAGCTTTTCAAAGTCAATTTATTTTATCGTATTCATTTAAATTGATTTCTACGCGTTTTAAGCTCGCACGGCCAAACGATAAGTCTGATCACTACGAAACTTGAAATCTTACAATTATTCACTATTACGGATCCGATAAAACTAGTTTCGTCGAAATCCGAGACAGTTGCCAAAATGGCTATTTTTACCCGTTAATTAAAATATTAATTTCCAGTTTTTTAATTATTCACTTTTAAATTCAATTTTAAATTTTAACCATCTTCATTCACATTTAAATAAAATTTTGAATCAATTTTCGATGCATTTTCATTCACATTAAACGCAGAATCCCATTATTTAAATAATTCCAATATTAAATCTAAACAATTAAATTATTCAACAAATTACATTAATAACTATTTTTATTCAATAATCACCTTAAATTTAATAATTAAAATAGCTAAAAATATGGGTCGTTACATACTCCCCCACTCAAAACTTTTCGTCCCCGAAAAGGCGTTAAGTAAAGAATTTAACATAAAATAGATCTTATTCAAATAATCGCTTATAACTTTAAAATCTTATTAGAAAATCTTTACTACGCTTCTACTATGCCACTCCGTTATTGGTTTACAAAAAATATAACTTATATATAAAAACAAGCTATATACAAAAAAAATTAAAACTACAAAAATTTTCTAACTCCCGGATTTACGGAAAATTTCGACAAAGTCTCCTTTGTGCGGCTCGATCGGAAAAATTTTACACTTCAATATATAATACAAATATAACCAATATATATCAAATTTACATCTCATCTCAATGATGAGGCATCCCGAAGGGCAAAAATATAAAATCGCGGTATGTAATCCGAGATACGTACCTTATTATTTATAATACGAGCGAGTTCGCTCGTATTAACCAAGCAAAGCATATAATAATCCACGTATACATCCAACGATCTTCGTATGTACCTATCTCAACTCAATTTCATATGTTAGTCACTTACAATAAGATGTAGAACATATATATAAGTCCCGATAAGTATAAAACATGCATTTTGAATCCAAATCTCAAACATGAGCACAAATTCACAACCATACAACCATCATACGTATCCTCAACAATTAAACAATGATTTACAACAGAACAAATCATCCGACAATCAATATTCATTCAATTCAATTCATAACAGTCAAAATTTTCATTTTAATGTCAATATTTAATTTATACACTCTCATTCTTATTAACATTAAATTTTATTAACATTTTATTTGCTCGTTTCCTTTTATTCATAACATTGAATCAATTTATGTTCAATCTCTTTTGTTTTCCATTTTTTTCATTCATTTAAATATTATTAAACTCACATCCACTTATTTCATTTCAATCATTCATATAATTAATTATACTTAAGTAATTTAATTCCATACCACCTTCCATATATTTAAAATTGATTCATATTCACCAATTAATATTGTATTCGTTAATCATACAATATATTTATGTTCGATTCCTTCGTTTTTTTAATTTATTTACATTCGACTAATTTGGTTTCAATCCACTCTTTTCTTTCAATCAATATTTATTAGTTCACATTTGATTTATTTCAATTCAATATATATTTACATTCCATCGATTCCTTCCAATTATTAACACTCGTTAAAAATTCAATATATTCATTTTTTTTTCAATTCAATTTGTGAAATTCCAATTTGTTTCACCTTTTTATTTAACATATTTCATATAAATTCATTGGTGAATCATTATACAATTATTTCACTTAACGTTGCTTAAGTTGAATTTGTTTCCACTTAGTATATCCTTTTCTATTTATATACACCAATGTCATTATAAATTAGCAAGGTTTATTATAAATATTTTATACAACTTAACTCATTTTTATTATTATCACTTCATATCTTTATTATTAATTCATCGATTCACTTCATTTATTCAAATTCACATTATTAATTTACCAAAGTAAGTTTCAGTTTATAACTCAATTCGTATTAATAACCCTTTTTTTCTTTTCACAATTAATTCATTCAGCTTCTCTTAAGTCCACTTTAATTTATAATTTTTTTTTGTCCATTAACTTATTCCATATTATATTAATTAACATTCAAATTTTTATTTAATCTACTCCACTTGCAATGAATAATTTTTTTCAATTTAAATTAATTTCAATTAACCATATTAAATTGACTTACATACATAAACCACATTTTAGTTTAAATTCAAGTTCATATCCATTTGATTAATTCATTTTATAGCTTGAATAGAATTTAATTCACTTTACTAATTTATCTAGTTTCACTTAATATCCAATTCAACTTATTTAATATTAAGTTAACTTCATTTCAATTTAACTCGTTACTCATTTTATTTAATCCTATTCAAGTTAAATTTTATTATCATCCACATTTAACAAATGTAAATTTGTTTAGCTTAATATTCCCAAATCTATAAGTTATACAATTTATTCATTCAAAATTTTATTTTATCTAATTTATTTCAAATACGTTTTACTTAATTTTTCTAACTTTATTTAATCAACATTTCCTGAGTTAATTATTTTATTTCATTCTCAAATTCAAAATTTTCCTTCGTTTGCTCAACCAAGATTTAACCATTTTAAAATTTATTTTTATTTCCCTGTTCAAATCTAGAAGTTATAACTTTTTTTCTATTCAAATTTTTAAGTTACAAACTTATTTCTTATATACTAATTTCAATTATAAGTTCAAAACTATTTTTCATATACTTGTTAAATTACAATTAGAATATATTTTCTCCATCCAAACTTGTTTAATCAAAATTATATTTCCTTTGGTAGCAATTTTCACTTAGAAACTAGAAAATGAACACTGGCGATGCTGTAGTCATCCCCAGAATTATTTCCCAACGACCAAGCGATTTTTAGTGCTTTTATTTTCTTCAAAATCTTTTCAAAATATTTTTCTAGCTAAAAACTCTTGCAAGTAATACTATTTATTAATTTTTAAGGCTTTGAAAAACAACTTTGAAAACAAAAGAATTTTAAATTCCAAAATTCTCAATTTTGTTTTATTTTTATAATTTCTATAAATAAGCCATATTATAAATATACCTATACAAATTTTCTCACCTTATTACCAAAATATTCATTAATTTACACTTGGTCATTTTAACCAAATTTTTTATTTCGATTGACTTCAATTTAACTTAATTGTCAACGCTTCATAAAATAAATTTATAAAGTATCCGTTTTATTTCAATTCACTCAATAATCGATGATAATTAAATATTATCATCCACTAACAACAATTTCATTTAAAATATAATATAATTAAGGTAGAATTATTTCATTTACTCGATTTTTTTAAACAGTTATTATGTCGACTGGCCTCGTTTAAGTGTTTAGAAACCCCTATCGATGCCACGACGTCCCGCACATCTACCAGAATTCATAAACAACTCAACGGATAAGTAAACACAATATAAAACAATTTATAATACTAACAAATATGCTCTCTCATATATATACACTCAAACTGACTCATTCTAGGATATTACTACCTTATCTCTAATGAGTCAAACCCCATAAAGCCAAGGTTATCGCCAAACCTTCGCTCTGATACCAACTGTGACGACCCACATTTCGGAAGGTTTAAATTGACAATAATCCACACATGTCTAACTTAAACAATCCGGAACGTAGATAATCAATGGGGTTAAATAAGAAAAATAAGAAAAGAAGAAGAAAAACAAACATAGAATCTCACCGCGGAGACGATAAAATATAATAATCAAATAAACAATTTATGAAGTTGTTTACTATACATTTGATTTTAATCTATACACATTTATCAGAGTCATATCTATACATCAGAGATAAATAATCAGTACAGCAGAATAACATGATGCAGGAGATAATCATAATAATGGTAATATACCAAAACTCCACCTTCATCTTCCATAGAATAGTCTTCAATAAGCTGGAAAAACTCAGGATTGACCCGAGCGTAATGGAAAAACAAAACACTCGAGTCAGGACTAAAATACTCTTATTTAAGTCAAATCAATCACAAATATGAGTGCAATAACTTAAGAGATGTTACATGATTTTCCATCTCCTAAGGATCCGTTAAACTATTTATATATAATAGTATACGCTATAATAGATAACGTCTATCGGTAAAATAAATATCAAAATAGCGTTAAAGCTTTACATTGATCCACCTTAACACATTTACAGTTTTAAACCAAAATCGTAATGGGCTCGTATATGGATAAATATGACAAGGCACGTGAGGCAATGCCCAAGGTAGGATTCTACCAGTTTACCCTTTCTGGCTGGTTGTAACCCATCCGTGGCCGACTGTGAAAATAATCCAAATGAAAAATAAGATGCATCCATCGAATCCGGAACCAAAATAGTAATACGAGGGATCAACGTCGCTAGAGTAGCTAACCTCAATGGCCAGACGTAGGCTCCTGTTTTAGTCATTTTAATTATGACACGAATGCCAATGCTCCATCATCGTCCTCTTACTTCATTCCAGTAAACGTCATCAATTCAACTACTACATTTTGGATATCATCCACCGCGTACACGGTTGTCAAAGTGGTTCCAATATTGAAAGAAGTATTTTAATAAGAGGTCCCAGTCTCTTTACCAACCATTCCTCATTTTACACACCGGTTGGTACTTTCACATTTCGAAAACAATTTGCACTTGATATCAAAATATCATATTCGTTTCAAAATCAAATCCATTTCGAAATCATCATATATTCGCTTTAGGATCAAATCCATTTCAAAATCATCTTATATTCAAAATTATCAATTTTGTCTGATAAATCAATTACTTTTCCAAAATTTAATTCGAATTCAATTTAGGTTATAATCTTCACTTTAACCTAGTTCGTATTTAAATCCAAGATTTAAATATAACCAATTTACCCTTTAACCAGTTTGAATTTTAGAAAATAGTTTAAATAGTTTTAAAATTGTAAAATAGTTAACAATAGTTTAATAGAAAATATTTAAATAGTTAAATCGAAAATAATTTGAATATAAAAATAGTTTATATAGTAAAATAGTTTGGAAAATCAAAATAATTGAAATATTTAAAGAATATAGATTTTAAATCTTTTATACTAAAATATCAATTTAAAAAAAAAATTCCAAAGTCAAACCGGTCAACTTCCCAATTTCCTACCCAAATCAGTCCCAAATTCCATTTCGATTTAATCGATTCAATTTTATTCCAACTCAAATGAATTTCGATTCCACATAAATTTCGATTTCAATTCACAAATTCTTTTAAATTTCAATTTCCATTTCCAGATTAATTTAAATCTCAATTTCAAATTAATTTTCAATTCCAATCCCAAACTAATTTAAATTCCAATTTCAAATTAATTTTCAATTTCAGTTCCAATTCCAAATTCGATTTCAAAATATCGATTTAAACACTTAAATCAAATTTACTTTCAATACCAATTTTAAATCCAATTTTCAATTCTAAACTCAAATTTGAAATATATTTCATATCAATTTTTCTTAGAAATATTCAAAGTTCGAATAAAAGACCAATCCTTTAAAACAAATCAACAATAAAAAATTAACGCCGTATTTCAAATTTTAACTTAAAATCTAAACTTCGATTAATTAGTCAATTTCGTTTACCAAGTTTAAATTCCAACATTTCGAGCTTCAACTCAAAATAATTCAATTTCCATAAATTGAATTTCATTCTTAAAATAAATTCATTTAAATAATTTCAAACACTTTTAAAATCATTTAATTTAACCAACCCGGTGTCCGTATATAATTTTCTAACCTATAGCCAAGTGGATAATTATTTCAATTTAATTTCAAGGATAGATATATAACATTTCAATTAAAAATATATGACATAGGTATATATCATTTCAACCTATTTATTAATTTATTTGAAATAATTCAATTTACAGTTTTTACATACTGTAAATAATACACAGGATGATAACATGATATATCAAGATAAATGACATCCAAATATCAACCAATAGCATCCATCACAACCAATCATCCAACAATCAATAAAATTCCCAACAATTTCATAATTATCAATTTCGGCTATTTTTCGGGCAGTTAAATTCTAATTCAATTAAACTATCAATTCAAATTCTATCAATTAATTCAGACGTCAATTTAAATGTCAATTTAAACTCATCAAACAACAACCAATAAATTTCAAATCACTTCACCATAAAATTTAACTAACATTAGAATTATTTCAGTCAATTGTGAGTGTATAAATACTCACCTTTGATTTATCGAATATTTAAAACCCAAATGAAGGCCTAAATTTGAACAGTCTCAGAATTGTCCAAACCAGTTCCATGTCGTCCGGAATTTCTTCACGATCGCAGCGGAACAAACCATGTGTAAATACCGATTTTGTAAGTAAAAGTTATTCAAGTTAGAACAAGTAAACATTTAAAAATTTAAATAATTAGTAAAAAAAAGAACGTGGCCTTCTTCCCCAAAATTACGTACATAACCAACCCATCAAGCACCGCTATTGCTTTCATACGCACGCGACAAGGAGAGACCGGAGTTCGATCAGCGACTACCAGCGTGTGCGCACCTTAAGAGCCACCTACGCACCAAGTTTCATCGCGTCATTCGCCGTCGTTTGCACGCAATCGAGAAAATACATGCATCTTTCTATCTCAGATCTCGAAAAATCCATGATATATTAGCAGCGATTAACCGTATGAATTTGAAGAGCTCACCGAGATCTACAACTTTGCTTTTGGAATTTTTCGATTTTGTTGAACAGATTGAGAGATATCGAGGAAAGAAGATTAGCAATTTCTAGCCATTGGAATAAAGGTGGCGGCCACAGTTTGAAATTTGGGTTTCTGAAATAAAATAATAATATAACCGTCTCGATTTGCATGCGTATTTATATAGTTAGGTCCAAAATCGTCGGAACTCCAACCGAGACGTGCCTCCAAGCGTTTATAATGTTTTACCCCCGTTCTGAACGCGGTGGTACTAGTTTCGAGGCCTAGTTCGATCGTATATGGGAGATAGCTTTTCAAAGTCAATTTATTTCATCGTATTCCTTTAAATTGATTTCTACACGTTTTAAGCTCGCACGACCAAACGATAATGCCGATCACTACGAAACTTGAAATCTTGCAATTATTCACTAGTACGGATCCGATGAAACTTGTTTCGTCGAAATCCGAGACAGTTGCCAAAATGGCTATTTTTACCCGTTAGTTAAAATATAAATTTCCAGTTTTTTTAATTATTCACTTTTAAATTCAATTTTAAATTTTAACCATCTTCATTCATATTTAAATAAAATTTTGAATCAATTTTCGATGCATTTTCATTCACATTAAACGCAGAATCCCATTATTTAAATAA
Source organism: Allium cepa (assembly GCA_030765085.1). Taxonomy (NCBI): domain Eukaryota; kingdom Viridiplantae; phylum Streptophyta; class Magnoliopsida; order Asparagales; family Amaryllidaceae; genus Allium; species Allium cepa. The sequence continues at coordinate 976,179,371 of CM060935.1, forward strand.
TTTCAATATTAAATCTAAACAATTAAATTATTCAACAAATTACATTAGTAACCATTTTTATTCAATAATCACCTTAAATTTAATAATTAAAAATAGCTAAAAATACGGGTTGTTATAAACACCGACACATATCTCAAATCACATAATACTACTCTTATGTATGCGGTATCAGCACAAAGTAGTAAGCACGTGTAGTTCCCAGAATAGAACAATATACAACACAATAATAATAAACATAGAGAAAACAAAATGAGAATGTTGCGATAACATATAATACATCAAAAATACATGTCCAAGGTGAGCAACAAAATATTAGTCCAATGCTCACACTGCCAAATATAGATATCATAATCTTACAAATACATCGTCATAAATAAATGAGGCTACAAAAACCTATAGGAAAACTATCATCCTACAGTATACGCTAGCCTCCAATAGTGCCCCACAAGTAAAGCCGCTGCTGGGTGCATGGATCTAAAATATCTCGGACTGATCCGAGTATTATAAAATAATACACGGGTCGAACCATGTCTAAATACAAATGTTAATGGATGATGGTGCGTCAAATATATCATGAGGAGAGAACCGGACTCAAGTATAATTCTATATCTCAAACCAAGCAATGTCATCCATGTATACACGTATAGACTGACAACATGTAATAAATGCCATTTATAAGTAATAACCATACACCTATAAAGCAACCATCACACAATCGGAGAAGATATAACGAGGATAGGTCTGTATGTCTATGCATTTATACCAATCTCATACTCCAGATGTGAACCTATCAGCACATAATAGTACTTAAGGGACAGCACACAACACTTACAACACACAACACACCCAACGGTCTTAAGTTACTTCATGTCATCATGGCCCGAGGTCCATCTACATGAAGGTCACGAGGTTACTGCCTAATGGTAACAACTATTTTGCTAGTGTGGCATCCGGGCATATCATCATACATATAAATATTAGCACACGACACGTATAATAGTGATGCCATGAATTCGGGGCACGATCCCGTAATCATCCGACAAGGATGGACTCTAGTCTATCTGGGTTAAACACGTTCTTAATAGACATACAAACCATCTCATGTCTATAATGGTAACCCACAGCCACCATAACTCTTAAAAGAGTGTCATTCACATTCAAGAGGTAATCAAATAAATAGATACTCGAGATCCCATACCACTCGATATTATTTACCCATTTACCAAATGTCTGTTGATCCCACCCAACCTCATATAATATTCTATATAACGAGTCCAAACAATAACTGAAAAAATAATACCGAAAGTCTAATACCATACAGTTTATAACCATGTTTATTCAAATTTCTCGTCACATAGAAATGACAATCAACCATCCAATATTTATAAAAGAATTTATATAGGAAAATTATTCTTTATTTTCTAAAATGTTCAAATATTTTAATTTGTCAAAATATATTCTTTATTTATTTATTTCCCGTTAAATACGTAATTTAACCTTCTTTTTAAATTGAACAAATAACTATATTTACAATCAAATAGTTTCATATTTATCTATTTACTAACATTTCATAACATGTCCAAACACATTTCCATTTTAATAAGTTTCAATGCTTTAAAAACAATTTTCCATACACCACTTTTAACAACAAATTTCATAAGAAATTTTAGTTATTAAATCTATTATTATTTTATTTTAATTTATATATTTTTCTCTCTTTTATTTTTTTTTTATTTTTTATTTTTTTATTTTTCTTATCTTCTTTTTTTATTTTAAAAATGGGCTGCATGGTCCACTTAGTGTTGCTAGTGGGCCAGCAACCCACTTGCATTACATGTGTCCACCTACATGCGTAGGTGAGGCCGTAAAATGTATTCTCCGATTGACGAAAATTCGCCATAACCTCTTTTGCAATACAGGCATTTCAACAAACACTACTGGTGTAAATAATCAATTCACTCATTTTAAACAACGATTCAACAGAAAATCAACAAACTAAATAAACTAACCCTCTTTATTCACCAATTTCATCATTTCGTTCTTCTAGTAAGTTAATATGGACTAATGCATGTCCAAAACTTTAGCAAAACACTTAACCAATCCAAGAAACGGTAAAAGTATGGATTTAAGAGGAGTGCACACACATAAAATTCAAAAATTGTAACACATAACATGATTTACAAGAATTTAAACATAGAATGTGAGTATGAATTACTCACCTTGAAGTTGTTATGCTTCTTCTATATCATTACTCCTTCTACCTCTTCCTTTTCCTCTTTCTACAAAATTCAAGTAAATCCAAACTTATTTAAAATGCTAACTTTCTCCTGCTAGTAGGTGTAGAATGAAATTGAGATGATTATATATTTATTTCAGAATTTTTGGTGACTTTTAGCTATTTTAATTTTTGATTTTAGTGGAAGTGGCTTAAGGGTTTCATAATTGAGTAATTTGGAGAAATGGAGCAAATGAGTATTAATGTTTTGATGATTTGAAGATCTTATATTTGATGAAACATAGAATATTTAATGAATAATTTAAGAGAGTTGATGAAAGAAAACTTGTTGTGTTGATTGTAAAAATGTATACATTTACATTATTATACTCTACTGTATTTATAACGGAGAAATAAAAATGATTTGGACCTGAAGTGAGCCTATACGCACACAACCCATATCTGCTTGCTCTTATACGATATACGACATAACGTTTTACATTTTGACCTATTCTCTTATTATGCCCCGTTAAACCGATCTAGGGTTAGGCATTTTCCCCAAATCAACTGCTGCTTCCTTCGATCTTCAATTCTTACTTCAATCTAATCAAATTTTTAGCTAATAATGCTTCTGTAAGTATGATCGTACGTTGGTAAATAGTAGGTACGTGATCTATTTATAGTCTGTTTCTTAAAACTTGCTCATGAATAAAATATAAGTCGGTTTCTTTGTGATTTATTCTTGAGTGAAGGATTGGGTTGTTGAAAATGATATTGCACTCAAGTTATCACACCATATGATCGGTTTGATATCTATGCTTATTTGTAGCTCATTTAGTAGTGATTGTATCCACATAATTTCGGCTATTGTACCAGCTATACTTCTTTATTCAGTTTTTGTGCTGGATTCGTATACCGTAGCTTGTTTCTTTAAATGCCATGAAACTAGGTTGTCACCAATATAAATGCAGTAACTTGTTGTTGATCTTCTGTCATCAGGGTCAGTTGTCTAGTTTGCATCTGCATATCCGGTTATGTTGATATTGCATGCTCTTCGTGTTAATCCATGATATGTTGTTCCTTTTAGATATCTCAAGATTCTTTTGATTGCTTTCATATGCTCATCTAATGGTTTCTACATAAATTAACATACTTTTTAACACTGAATGAGATTTCTGGTCTAGTTACTGTTACATGTTAAGCACCAACTATGCTTCGATACTATTTATCATTAAATATTATTCTCCCCTATTTTTTGATAGATGATGATTGGTTATCATAGGTGTTGGCATCGAGTTGGCACAATCCATTCTGCTTTGATTAAAATCTCTGTGATGTATCTTTTCTGGCATAAGAGAATTTCTAAATTTGATCTTCTTTTGACTTTAATTCCCAGGAAGTAGTTTAAACTGCAAAGATCTTTAATTGAGAATTGTTTGTCTAAATACCGGATGAGATTGTTGATTTCTCTTTCGTTATCACCTATAACAATTGTAACACCCCGATATTTTACGAGAAATATAATTAAAAAGAAATTAAAAGCACATTTGGTATACTGGTAAAGGTGCATGTTGACTTCCTTAGTGAATAGGGATCAAGTCTCGTTGTCGCCCAAAATCTGGAGTAATGTTTTTTTAGCTGCTTCGCTTCCTGTTGGGCGAGTTCTCACTATCGGTCCAAAGCTTCTCCAACTACCACTGACCGAACCAACCAACTACCGGTCGAAAGCCTCTTCATTTCCATGCACTACCGGTCCAACTCCATGTCCATGCCTAGCCGAACCAACCTCTGCCGTACCAAATCCCACCGAGTCCTACCGAACCAAGCTTCGTACACTCGCCACCGGACCACCTCCCTGCCGAACCAAACACTCTCCTCCACCACCGAACCAAGGGAGGAATGTATTACCACCGGTCCAAAGTATCACCGGAACATCCACCTACTACCGAATCAAGACCAAGAAGGTATTACCGAACCAATGTTGCCAGGCCAGATTGCATCAGCCCAGGCCCACCAGCAGCTATGTACATCCAGGACCCCTACCCCCAGCCTCACTCTATAAATAGAGGGGTAGGGGTACAACAATGGAGGACAAGTTTGAGGGCTCAAGCACGAACGGAACTTTCAAACAACTTTTATATACTTGTATATAAAGCTTTGTACTTGTAATTTGAAGAGAAAAAGGAGAATAACATATAAAGTGGACGTAGGCACGTTCTGGCCGAACCACTATAAATCTGTGTGTCTTTTACAGTTTAGTCCCTGCTTTTTATATATTTGCATAAATCACCTAAATCACTAAGAACAACTTAAAAACGACTAAACCATATGACTTGGAGGTGTTTGCCCATTTTTTGTGCAAACATTTTTGGTGCTTTTCACTGAGAACAGGAGCTCGGAGCTTCAGCTTCTCCCACTTAACCCTTTTCCTATCAGCATCGTTCATTGCTTGGAAGACATGCCTCCCGAACGGAAGAAAGATGCTAACAAAGGAAAGAACATCGCAACTGGCAGTATCCCAGACCCAGTGATCAGAGACCAAGGCAATCGTCCGGTTCCAACAGAAAATGTAAATCAGGCGAATCCGACAGCCCCTGCTACAGAACAACCAATCACAAGGGCGGATTTGGACAGGGTTGTAGCTGAAGTAACTAACCGCTTCGCATCTCAACAAGAAGCCTTGGTGGATCAACTCATGTCACGCTTAAGGGATGTTGAAGAAACCAACCGCAACACTGAATCATGGGGTGAGTCCCGGTCTGGAGGATCTGGGAGACGACAAAGGTCTTTCTTCTTCGAAGCGGCTAACAACCGAAATAGCTATGGTAGGAGCCGAGCCCGGACTCAGCCCGAATTCCGACCCGAGGAAACACTTGAAACCGAACCCAACATGGGAGGTACCAGGCAGGGATCGGATGTAGCTGAGCCCGTCATGCTACCTAACCACGGAAACACCAATGGATGGGGCCGAGCTGGAGTCCCGCCCGAAGTTGGACCGGAGGAAGTGTTGAGAACAGAACCCAGCATGGGAAAATCAAGGCAAGGGCCAACTGCGGCTGACCCCAGCGTGCCCCCAGAAGACCAGAGGCAGCCATTGGAGAATGTTAGGAGTGATAGACTATACCATCCCTACAGGTCATCTGGACGGAATCAATCCCGTCGGGAAGAACCAAAATCATTTCTATCCGCTCCAAATTCTGATGAAAGGATGGCACGATTGTTCAGAGAATGCGTCCAACGGGAAAAAAGGGATCGGGGGATAGGCGCTAGGGTGACCAGCCCCTTCACCCGCAATATCGAAACAGCCATCACCCCCCGGGAATGGAAAATGCCAACAATGGAACCTTACAAGGGAACCTCTGACCCCGTCGTACACTTACAAAGATACACACAACATATGCTCATGAGCGGAGCAACAGAGGGAGTGTTGTGTAAATGCTTCCCACTATTCTTGGCAGATCTAGCTACCTCCTGGTTCTGCCATCTACCCCAAGGGTCCATCAGCTCATGGGAAATGTTGAAAAAAAAGTTCATCAGCCAGTTCCGCATTCATGTGGAACAACCCAAGGACGCATATTCCCTATCCAATATCAAACAGAAGCCCAGGTAGACAGTGCAACAATATCTAACCCGATTCAACGCCGCAGCGGCCTTTTACTTAATTTTTCTAACTTTATTTAATCAACATTTCCTGAGTTAATTATTTTATTTCATTCTCAAATTCAAAATTTTCCTTCGTTTGCTCAACCAAGATTTAACCATTTTAAAATTTATTTTTATTTCCCTGTTCAAATCTAGAAGTTATAACTTTTTTTTCTATTCAAATTTTTAAGTTACAAACTTATTTCTTATATACTAATTTCAATTATAAGTTCAAAACTATTTTTCATATACTTATTAAATTACAATTAGAATATATTTTCTCCATCCAAACTTGTTTAATCAAAATTATATTTCCTTTGGTAGCAATTTTCACTTAGAAACTAGAAAATGAACACTGGCGATGCTGTAGTCATCCCCAGAATTATTTCCCAACGACCAAGCGATTTTTAGTGCTTTTATTTTCTTCAAAATCTTTTCAAAATATTTTTCTAGCTAAAAACTCTTGCAAGTAATACTATTTATTAATTTTTAAGGCTTTGAAAAACAACTTTGAAAACAAAAGAATTTTAAATTCCAAAATTCTCAATTTTGTTTTATTTTTATAATTTCTATAAATAAGCCATATTATAAATATACCTATACAAATTTTCTCACCTTATTACCAAAATATTCATTAATTTACACTTGGTCATTTTAACCAAATTTTTTATTTCGATTGACTTCAATTTAACTTAATTGTCAACGCTTCATAAAATAAATTTATAAAGTATCCGTTTTATTTCAATTCACTCAATAATCGATGATAATTAAATATTATCATCCACTAACAACAATTTCATTTAAAATATAATATAATTAAGGTAGAATTATTTCATTTACTCGATTTTTTTAAACAATTATTATGTCGACTGGCCTCGTTTAAGTGTTTAGAAACCCCTATCGATGCCACGACGTCCCGCACATCTACCAGAATTCATAAACAACTCAACGGATAAGTAAACACAATATAAAACAATTTATAATACTAACAAATATGCTCTCTCATATATATACACTCAAACTGACTCATTCTAGGATATTACTACCTTATCTCTAATGAGTCAAACCCCATAAAGCCAAGGTTATCGCCAAACCTTCGCTCTGATACCAACTGTGACGACCCACATTTCGGAAGGTTTAAATTGACAATAATCCACACATGTCTAACTTAAACAATCCGGAACGTAGATAATCAATGGGGTTAAATAAGAAAAATAAGAAAAGAAGAAGAAAAACAAACATAGAATCTCACCGCGGAGACGATAAAATATAATAATCAAATAAACAATTTATGAAGTTGTTTACTATACATTTGATTTTAATCTATACACATTTATCAGAGTCATATCTATACATCAGAGATAAATAATCAGTACAGCAGAATAACATGATGCAGGAGATAATCATAATAATGGTAATATACCAAAACTCCACCTTCATCTTCCATAGAATAGTCTTCAATAAGCTGGAAAAACTCAGGATTGACCCGAGCGTAATGGAAAAACAAAACACTCGAGTCAGGACTAAAATACTCTTATTTAAGTCAAATCAATCACAAATATGAGTGCAATAACTTAAGAGATGTTACATGATTTTCCATCTCCTAAGGATCCGTTAAACTATTTATATATAATAGTATACGCTATAATAGATAACGTCTATCGGTAAAATAAATATCAAAATAGCGTTAAAGCTTTACATTGATCCACCTTAACACATTTACAGTTTTAAACCAAAATCGTAATGGGCTCGTGTATGGATAAATATGACAAGGCACGTGAGGCAATGCCCAAGGTAGGATTCTACCAGTTTACCCTTTCTGGCTGGTTGTAACCCATCCGTAGCCGACTGTGAAAATAATCCAAATGAAAAATAAGATGCATCCATCGAATCCGGAACCAAAATAGTAATACGAGGGATCAACGTCGCTAGAGTAGCTAACCTCAATGGCCAGACGTAGGCTCCTGTTTTAGTCATTTTAATTATGACACGAATGCCAATGCTCCATCATCGTCCTCTTACTTCATTCCAGTAAACGTCATCAATTCAACTACTACATTTTGGATATCATCCACCGCGTACACGGTTGTCAAAGTGGTTCCAATATTGAAAGAAGTATTTTAATAAGAGGTCCCAGTCTCTTTACCAACCATTCCTCATTTTACACACCGGTTGGTACTTTCACATTTCGAAAACAATTTGCACTTGATATCAAAATATCATATTCGTTTCAAAATCAAATCCATTTCGAAATCATCATATATTCGCTTTAGGATCAAATCCATTTCAAAATCATCTTATATTCAAAATTATCAATTTTGTCTGATAAATCAATTACTTTTCCAAAATTTAATTCGAATTCAATTTAGGTTATAATCTTCACTTTAACCTAGTTCGTATTTAAATCCAAGATTTAAATATAACCAATTTACCCTTTAACCAGTTTGAATTTTAGAAAATAGTTTAAATAGTTTTAAAATTGTAAAATAGTTAACAATAGTTTAATAGAAAATATTTAAATAGTTAAATCGAAAATAATTTGAATATAAAAATAGTTTATATAGTAAAATAGTTTGGAAAATCAAAATAATTGAAATATTTAAAGAATATAGATTTTAAATCATTTATACTAAAATATCAATTTAAAAAAAAAATTCCAAAGTCAAACCGGTCAACTTCCCAATTTCCTACCCAAATCAGTCCCAAATTCCATTTCGATTTAATCGATTCAATTTTATTCCAACTCAAATGAATTTCGATTCCACATAAATTTCGATTTCAATTCACAAATTCTTTTAAATTTCAATTTCCATTTCCAGATTAATTTAAATCTCAATTTCAAATTAATTTTCAATTCCAATCCCAAACTAATTTAAATTCCAATTTCAAATTAATTTTCAATTTCAGTTCCAATTCCAAATTCGATTTCAAAATATCGATTTAAACACTTAAATCAAATTTACTTTCAATACCAATTTTAAATCCAATTTTCAATTCTAAACTCAAATTTGAAATATATTTCATATCAATTTTTCTTAGAAATATTCAAAGTTCGAATAAAAGACCAATCCTTTAAAACAAATCAACAATAAAAAATTAACGCCGTATTTCAAATTTTAACTTAAAATCTAAACTTCGATTAATTAGTCAATTTCGTTTACCAAGTTTAAATTCCAACATTTCGAGCTTCAACTCAAAATAATTCAATTTCCATAAATTGAATTTCATTCTTAAAATAAATTCATTTAAATAATTTCAAACACTTTTAAAATCATTTAATTTAACCAACCCGGTGTCCGTATATAATTTTCTAACCTATAGCCAAGTGGATAATTATTTCAATTTAATTTCAAGGATAGATATATAACATTTCAATTAAAAATATATGACATAGGTATATATCATTTCAACCTATTTATTAATTTATTTGAAATAATTCAATTTACAGTTTTTACATACTGTAAATAATACACAGGATGATAACATGATATATCAAGATAAATGACATCCAAATATCAACCAATAGCATCCATCACAACCAATCATCCAACAATCAATAAAATTCCCAAAAATTTCATAATTATCAATTTCGGCTATTTTTCGGGCAGTTAAATTCTAATTCAATTAAACTATCAATTCAAATTCTATCAATTAATTCAGACGTCAATTTAAATGTCAATTTAAACTCATCAAACAACAACCAATAAATTTCAAATCACTTCACCATAAAATTTAACTAACATTAGAATTATTTCAGTCAATTGTGAGTGTATAAATACTCACCTTTGATTTATCGAATATTTAAAACCCAAATGAAGGCCTAAATTTGAACAGTCTCAGAATTGTCCAAACCAGTTCCATGTCGTCCGGAATTTCTTCACGATCGCAGCGGAACAAACCATGTGTAAATACCGATTTTGTAAGTAAAAGTTATTCAAGTTAGAACAAGTAAACATTTAAAAATTTAAATAATTAGTAAAAAAAAGAACGTGGCCTTCTTCCCCAAAATTACGTACATAACCAACCCATCAAGCACCGCTATTGCTTTCATACGCACGCGACAAGGAGAGACCGGAGTTCGATCAGCGACTACCAGCGTGTGTGCACCTTAAGAGCCACCTACGCACCAAGTTTCATCGCGTCATTCGCCGTCGTTTGCACGCAATCGAGAAAATACATGCATCTTTCTATCTCAGATCTCGAAAAATCCATGATATATTAGCAGCGATTAACCGTATGAATTTGAAGAGCTCACCGAGATCTACAACTTTGCTTTTGGAATTTTTCGATTTTGTTGAACAGATTGAGAGATATCGAGGAAAGAAGATTAGCAATTTCTAGCCATTGGAATAAAGGTGGCGGCCACAGTTTGAAATTTGGGTTTCTGAAATAAAATAATAATATAACCGTCTCGATTTGCATGCGTATTTATATAGTTAGGTCCAAAATCGTCGGAACTCCAACCGAGACGTGCCTCCAAGCGTTTATAATGTTTTACCCCCGTTCTGAACGCGGTGGTACTAGTTTCGAGGCCTAGTTCGATCGTATATGGGAGATAGCTTTTCAAAGTCAATTTATTTCATCGTATTCCTTTAAATTGATTTCTACACGTTTTAAGCTCGCACGACCAAACGATAATGCCGATCACTACGAAACTTGAAATCTTGCAATTATTCACTAGTACGGATCCGATGAAACTTGTTTCGTCGAAATCCGAGACAGTTGCCAAAATGGCTATTTTTACCCGTTAGTTAAAATATAAATTTCCAGTTTTTTTAATTATTCACTTTTAAATTCAATTTTAAATTTTAACCATCTTCATTCATATTTAAATAAAATTTTGAATCAATTTTCGATGCATTTTCATTCACATTAAACGCAGAATCCCATTATTTAAATAATTTCAATATTAAATCTAAACAATTAAATTATTCAACAAATTACATTAGTAACCATTTTTATTCAATAATCACCTTAAATTTAATAATTAAAAATAGCTAAAAATACGGGTTGTTATAAACACCGACACATATCTCAAATCACATAATACTACTCTTATGTATGCGGTATCAGCACAAAGTAGTAAGCACGTGTAGTTCCCAGAATAGAACAATATACAACACAATAATAATAAACATAGAGAAAACAAAATGAGAATGTTGCGATAACATATAATACATCAAAAATACATGTCCAAGGTGAGCAACAAAATATTAGTCCAATGCTCACACTGCCAAATATAGATATCATAATCTTACAAATACATCGTCATAAATAAATGAGGCTACAAAAACCTATAGGAAAACTATCATCCTACAGTATACGCTAGCCTCCAATAGTGCCCCACAAGTAAAGCCGCTGCTGGGTGCATGGATCTAAAATATCTCGGACTGATCCGAGTATTATAAAATAATACACGGGTCGAACCATGTCTAAATACAAATGTTAATGGATGATGGTGCGTCAAATATATCATGAGGAGAGAACCGGACTCAAGTATAATTCTATATCTCAAACCAAGCAATGTCATCCATGTATACACGTATAGACTGACAACATGTAATAAATGCCATTTATAAGTAATAACCATACACCTATAAAGCAACCATCACACAATCGGAGAAGATATAACGAGGATAGGTCTGTATGTCTATGCATTTATACCAATCTCATACTCCAGATGTGAACCTATCAGCACATAATAGTACTTAAGGGACAGCACACAACACTTACAACACACAACACACCCAACGGTCTTAAGTTACTTCATGTCATCATGGCCCGAGGTCCATCTACATGAAGGTCACGAGGTTACTGCCTAATGGTAACAACTATTTTGCTAGTGTGGCATCCGGGCATATCATCATACATATAAATATTAGCACACGACACGTATAATAGTGATGCCATGAATTCGGGGCACGATCCCGTAATCATCCGACAAGGATGGACTCTAGTCTATCTGGGTTAAACACGTTCTTAATAGACATACAAACCATCTCATGTCTATAATGGTAACCCACAGCCACCATAACTCTTAAAAGAGTGTCATTCACATTCAAGAGGTAATCAAATAAATAGATACTCGAGATCCCATACCACTCGATATTATTTACCCATTTACCAAATGTCTGTTGATCCCACCCAACCTCATATAATATTCTATATAACGAGTCCAAACAATAACTGAAAAAATAATACCGAAAGTCTAATACCATACAGTTTATAACCATGTTTATTCAAATTTCTCGTCACATAGAAATGACAATCAACCATCCAATATTTATAAAAGAATTTATATAGGAAAATTATTCTTTATTTTCTAAAATGTTCAAATATTTTAATTTGTCAAAATATATTCTTTATTTATTTATTTCCCGTTAAATACGTAATTTAACCTTCTTTTTAAATTGAACAAATAACTATATTTACAATCAAATAGTTTCATATTTATCTATTTACTAACATTTCATAACATGTCCAAACACATTTCCATTTTAATAAGTTTCAATGCTTTAAAAACAATTTTCCATACACCACTTTTAACAACAAATTTCATAAGAAATTTTAGTTATTAAATCTATTATTATTTTATTTTAATTTATATATTTTTCTCTCTTTTTTATTTTTTTTATTTTTTATTTTTTTATTTTTCTTATCTTCTTTTTTTATTTTAAAAATGGGCTGCATGGTCCACTTAGTGTTGCTAGTGGGCCAGCAACCCACTTGCATTACATGTGTCCACCTACATGCGTAGGTGAGGCCGTAAAATGTATTCTCCGATTGACGAAAATTCGCCATAACCTCTTTTGCAATACAGGCATTTCAACAAACACTACTGGTGTAAATAATCAATTCACTCATTTTAAACAACGATTCAACAGAAAATCAACAAACTAAATAAACTAACCCTCTTTATTCACCAATTTCATCATTTCGTTCTTCTAGTAAGTTAATATGGACTAATGCATGTCCAAAACTTTAGCAAAACACTTAACCAATCCAAGAAACGGTAAAAGTATGGATTTAAGAGGAGTGCACACACATAAAATTCAAAAATTGTAACACATAACATGATTTACAAGAATTTAAACATAGAATGTGAGTATGAATTACTCACCTTGAAGTTGTTATGCTTCTTCTATATCATTACTCCTTCTACCTCTTCCTTTTCCTCTTTCTACAAAATTCAAGTAAATCCAAACTTATTTAAAATGCTAACTTTCTCCTGCTAGTAGGTGTAGAATGAAATTGAGATGATTATATATTTATTTCAGAATTTTTGGTGACTTTTAGCTATTTTAATTTTTGATTTTAGTGGAAGTGGCTTAAGGGTTTCATAATTGAGTAATTTGGAGAAATGGAGCAAATGAGTATTAATGTTTTGATGATTTGAAGATCTTATATTTGATGAAACATAGAATATTTAATGAATAATTTAAGAGAGTTGATGAAAGAAAACTTGTTGTGTTGATTGTAAAAATGTATACATTTACATTATTATACTCTACTGTATTTATAACGGAGAAATAAAAATGATTTGGACCTGAAGTGAGCCTATACGCACACAACCCATATCTGCTTGCTCTTATACGATATACGACATAACGTTTTACATTTTGACCTATTCTCTTATTATGCCCCGTTAAACCGATCTAGGGTTAGGCATTTTCCCCAAATCAACTGCTGCTTCCTTCGATCTTCAATTCTTACTTCAATCTAATCAAATTTTTAGCTAATAATGCTTCTGTAAGTATGATCGTACGTTGGTAAATAGTAGGTACGTGATCTATTTATAGTCTGTTTCTTAAAACTTGCTCATGAATAAAATATAAGTCGGTTTCTTTGTGATTTATTCTTGAGTGAAGGATTGGGTTGTTGAAAATGATATTGCACTCAAGTTATCACACCATATGATCGGTTTGATATCTATGCTTATTTGTAGCTCATTTAGTAGTGATTGTATCCACATAATTTCGGCTATTGTACCAGCTATACTTCTTTATTCAGTTTTTGTGCTGGATTCGTATACCGTAGCTTGTTTCTTTAAATGCCATGAAACTAGGTTGTCACCAATATAAATGCAGTAACTTGTTGTTGATCTTCTGTCATCAGGGTCAGTTGTCTAGTTTGCATCTGCATATCCGGTTATGTTGATATTGCATGCTCTTCGTGTTAATCCATGATATGTTGTTCCTTTTAGATATCTCAAGATTCTTTTGATTGCTTTCATATGCTCATCTAATGGTTTCTACATAAATTAACATACTTTTTAACACTGAATGAGATTTCTGGTCTAGTTACTGTTACATGTTAAGCACCAACTATGCTTCGATACTATTTATCATTAAATATTATTCTCCCCTATTTTTTGATAGATGATGATTGGTTATCATAGGTGTTGGCATCGAGTTGGCACAATCCATTCTGCTTTGATTAAAATCTCTGTGATGTATCTTTTCTGGCATAAGAGAATTTCTAAATTTGATCTTCTTTTGACTTTAATTCCCAGGAAGTAGTTTAAACTGCAAAGATCTTTAATTGAGAATTGTTTGTCTAAATACCGGATGAGATTGTTGATTTCTCTTTCGTTATCACCTATAACAATTGTAACACCCCGATATTTTACGAGAAATATAATTAAAAAGAAATTAAAAGCACATTTGGTATACTGGTAAAGGTGCATGTTGACTTCCTTAGTGAATAGGGATCAAGTCTCGTTGTCGCCCAAAATCTGGAGTAATGTTTTTTTAGCTGCTTCGCTTCCTGTTGGGCGAGTTCTCACTATCGGTCCAAAGCTTCTCCAACTACCACTGACCGAACCAACCAACTACCGGTCGAAAGCCTCTTCATTTCCATGCACTACCGGTCCAACTCCATGTCCATGCCTAGCCGAACCAACCTCTGCCGTACCAAATCCCACCGAGTCCTACCGAACCAAGCTTCGTACACTCGCCACCGGACCACCTCCCTGCCGAACCAAACACTCTCCTCCACCACCGAACCAAGGGAGGAATGTATTACCACCGGTCCAAAGTATCACCGGAACATCCACCTACTACCGAATCAAGACCAAGAAGGTATTACCGAACCAATGTTGCCAGGCCAGATTGCATCAGCCCAGGCCCACCAGCAGCTATGTACATCCAGGACCCCTACCCCCAGCCTCACTCTATAAATAGAGGGGTAGGGGTACAACAATGGAGGACAAGTTTGAGGGCTCAAGCACGAACGGAACTTTCAAACAACTTTTATATACTTGTATATAAAGCTTTGTACTTGTAATTTGAAGAGAAAAAGGAGAATAACATATAAAGTGGACGTAGGCACGTTCTGGCCGAACCACTATAAATCTGTGTGTCTTTTACAGTTTAGTCCCTGCTTTTTATATATTTGCATAAATCACCTAAATCACTAAGAACAACTTAAAAACGACTAAACCATATGACTTGGAGGTGTTTGCCCATTTTTTGTGCAAACATTTTTGGTGCTTTTCACTGAGAACAGGAGCTCGGAGCTTCAGCTTCTCCCACTTAACCCTTTTCCTATCAGCATCGTTCATTGCTTGGAAGACATGCCTCCCGAACGGAAGAAAGATGCTAACAAAGGAAAGAACATCGCAACTGGCAGTATCCCAGACCCAGTGATCAGAGACCAAGGCAATCGTCCGGTTCCAACAGAAAATGTAAATCAGGCGAATCCGACAGCCCCTGCTACAGAACAACCAATCACAAGGGCGGATTTGGACAGGGTTGTAGCTGAAGTAACTAACCGCTTCGCATCTCAACAAGAAGCCTTGGTGGATCAACTCATGTCACGCTTAAGGGATGTTGAAGAAACCAACCGCAACACTGAATCATGGGGTGAGTCCCGGTCTGGAGGATCTGGGAGACGACAAAGGTCTTTCTTCTTCGAAGCGGCTAACAACCGAAATAGCTATGGTAGGAGCCGAGCCCGGACTCAGCCCGAATTCCGACCCGAGGAAACACTTGAAACCGAACCCAACATGGGAGGTACCAGGCAGGGATCGGATGTAGCTGAGCCCGTCATGCTACCTAACCACGGAAACACCAATGGATGGGGCCGAGCTGGAGTCCCGCCCGAAGTTGGACCGGAGGAAGTGTTGAGAACAGAACCCAGCATGGGAAAATCAAGGCAAGGGCCAACTGCGGCTGACCCCAGCGTGCCCCCAGAAGACCAG
This sequence comes from Allium cepa, assembly GCA_030765085.1. Classification (NCBI taxonomy): domain Eukaryota; kingdom Viridiplantae; phylum Streptophyta; class Magnoliopsida; order Asparagales; family Amaryllidaceae; genus Allium; species Allium cepa. Next base: position 976,195,429 of record CM060935.1, read on the forward strand.
AGGCAGCCATTGGAGAATGTTAGGAGTGATAGACTATACCATCCCTACAGGTCATCTGGACGGAATCAATCCCGTCGGGAAGAACCAAAATCATTTCTATCCGCTCCAAATTCTGATGAAAGGATGGCACGATTGTTCAGAGAATGCGTCCAACGGGAAAAAAGGGATCGGGGGATAGGCGCTAGGGTGACCAGCCCCTTCACCCGCAATATCGAAACAGCCATCACCCCCCGGGAATGGAAAATGCCAACAATGGAACCTTACAAGGGAACCTCTGACCCCGTCGTACACTTACAAAGATACACACAACATATGCTCATGAGCGGAGCAACAGAGGGAGTGTTGTGTAAATGCTTCCCACTATTCTTGGCAGATCTAGCTACCTCCTGGTTCTGCCATCTACCCCAAGGGTCCATCAGCTCATGGGAAATGTTGAAAAAAAAGTTCATCAGCCAGTTCCGCATTCATGTGGAACAACCCAAGGACGCATATTCCCTATCCAATATCAAACAGAAGCCCAGGTAGACAGTGCAACAATATCTAACCCGATTCAACGCCGCAGCGGCCGCAGTCCAAGATGCCGACGAGAAACTTATCCTAATGGCCCTCTGTAGTGGTGTGCATCCGGATACTAAGTTTGCTAGGAGACTAACGAAAGAAAAGCCAGCTACCTTGCCCAATTTCTTCCACGAAGCCGGGAAATATTCAGTCAACGTGATCTAGAGGGAAGGCAGTACCCTCACATGGATCCTATGGTCATATCTGCCTGGTTCGGTCCAGCCAAGGTTTTTCGAATCCTAGTAGACACTGGAAGCTCAGTAAATATCTTATTCAAGCACGCTTTCAAAAAAATGAGGCTGTCAATGAAGGATGTGTCTCCCTGCAGCAAACCGCTACATGGTTTCACCGGGGATGCGAAAATGCCCCTCGGGCAACTGGACCTCTTTGTCGAAATAGGAAGTCATCCCCGCTCCGTTGTGCGAAAACAAACATTTGTGCTGATAGAGAGCCACTCAGCCTACAACGCCTTTTTGGGAAGACCAGCATTGTCTGACTTCCAAATTGTCCTAGCCCCGTGGTGCCTGAAGATGAAATTTCCAACGGATAACGGAATAGGAGAGCCTACAACGCCGCTCGAGATTGCTATGTAACCGAACTTCGCAATAACCGCAGGAAGGGCAAAGGGAAGGAGGCAGAGACTTCTCTCTGCAAGAAAAACTTGGAAGCATAGCAATTAAAGAAAGCCCCTCCTCTTCGATACACCAGCGATCCTTTCAACGAATTAGACCCCAGGGACAAGGAGGAGGATGCCACCACCGAGCCTGCAGAGGCTATGGAATTTGTATCTGTAGACAAACACGACCCAAGTAGACTGCTAAGAGTCGGGTCTCAGTTAAGAGCGGAATTGAAGGATCAACTTGTCGATTTTCTTCGCCACAACATGGATGTATTTGCATGGACGCACGCCGACATGACATGAATCTCCCCAGACGTAGCATGCCACGCACTGAACATCGATCCCACCATGGTGCCAGTGAAGTAGAAAAAGAGGAGCATGGGGGAAGAACGATCAGCAGCCCTCGAGGAAGAAGTAAAGAACTTACTTGCCAATGACTTCATACGAGAAGCCATCTACCCAGAATGGATCGCCAACCCGGTACTGGTAAAGAAGGCTAACGGGAAGTGGCGAACATTATCGACTTCTCCAACTTAAATGACGCTTGCCCGAAGGACTGCTTCCCACTCCCCCGAATCGATCAGCTCGCGGACAGCACAGCCGGACACGAACTCTTATCCTTTATGGACGCATACTCAGGATATAACCAGATCCCTATGCACGCCCCCGATCAAGACCACACTAGTTTCATCACTGACCGGGGATTGTACTGCTAAAAAGTAATGCCTTTTGGACTTAAAAACGCCGGAGCTACTTATCAGCGCCTCGTCAACAAGATGTTTGCAGAATTAATAGGACGAACTATGGAAGTCTATGTGGATGACATGCTGGTAAAATCAAGAAAAGCCAACGATCATATAAACCACCTGGACGAGATGTTTCAAGTACTTCGCCAATATGGAATGAAGCTGAATCCTCTAAAGTGCTCTTTCGAAGTATCATCGGGAAAGTTCTTGGGATTCATCGTCCATGCCAGGGGGGTTGAAGCAAACCCCGAACAAGTCCGGGATTTGCAAGATATCAAGATACCATCCACTCGAAGAGAGATGCAAAGCCTAAACGGGATAGTGGCCGCTCTAAGCAGGTTCATCTCTAAAGCAACCGACAAATGCATCCCTTTCTTCGAAGCTCTAAAGAAAGGCAAAGGAAAGTTCGAGTGGACTGACGAATGCTCGACGGCTTCCTTAACCTAATCGAACACCTTCAGAGACCACCAGTACTCTCAACTCCAAATGAAGGCAAAGAACTATACCTATACCTTGCTGTATCGTCCCATGCTTTAAGCGCCGCTTTGGTGAGAGAAGACAACCGCGCGCAGCGGCCCATATACTTTGTAAGCAAGAGATTTACAGGGGCAGAAGCCAGATACCCTAAACTTGAGAAGATAGCATACTGTTTGCTAATCACGTCACGGAAGCTACGACACTATTTCCAATCTCATTCCATCAGAGTTTTAACCGATCAACCGCTAAGGCAAGTACTCCATCGCCCTGACACTTCTGGGCGACTACTTAAGTGGTGCATTGAACTGAGTCAATATGATATCACCTACCATCCTTGCACCGCCATCAAAGGACAAGCCATGGCCGATTTCATTGCCGAATTCACTACCAACGGAGGTAAGGATCAATCTGAAATAGCAAAAGATATCAAATGTAATCTCTTTGTAGATGGAGCATCGAACGAACAGGGCTCGGGGGCAGGTATTGTGATAATCACTCCCAGGGGAAGGAAGCTGCACTATGCCCTAAGGTTGGAATTCGCTGCCACCAACAACGATGCAGAATATGAAGCAGTAATAGCAGGACTGGAACTTGCCTTAGAAATTGGAGTCAGTTCTTTATGTCTCCATAGCGATTCTCAACTTATTGTAAATCAAATACTGGGGGAATTCCAGACTCGAGGAGAACGACTCACAGCATATCTAAAGAAGACCAAGCTGCTGCTCACTCAATTGGATCACTATTTAATCAAACACATTCCTCGAGAGGAGAACCGAGAGGCTAACGAACTGGCAAAGCAAGCTAGCATGAAGAACAACACCATTTCTGGAATAGTAGCCATCTCAAAACAACTAGCCCCAAGTTTCGAACAAGAGGATCTGATAGCTGCAATCAAAGAAGAAACTTGGATGACTCCTATCTGGAAATACTTGCAAGATGGCACACTACCCAACGAGTGTAACGAAGTCAGGAAAATCTTGAGGAGTGCTTCCTGCTACACAATACAAGAAGGCATCCTCTATCGGCGCGGCTTCTCTAACCCCTTATTAAGATGTGTCGCTGGAAGGGAAGCCAAGGAAATCTTATCCAACATCCATCAAGGAAGTTGCGGAGACCACACTGGAGGGCAGACTCTGGCAAAGAAGATACTCCGATATGGATATTTCTGGCCCACCTTAAACAAAGACGCCTTGGACTTCGTCAAAAAATGCGACAGATGCCAGAAATTTGCTAAAATCCCTCGACTACCAACCAATGAGATTACTCAAATGACCTGTCCTTGGCCCTTTGCAGTATGGGGAGTTGACCTGATTGGCGAACTGCCGTTGGACCGAGGCGGAGCCAAATATGCTATAGTGGCAGTCGACTATTTCACCAAATGGGTGGAAGCGGAACCTTTAAATAAAATATCTTCGGCAAAAGTTATTAACTTCTTGATCAAAAATGTTTTATGCAGGTACGGGGTTCCACTCAAAATAATATCAGACAATGGACTTCAATTTGACAGCGAGGAATTCACCGACTGGTGCCGAAAGCACGGAATTCACAAAAGCTTCTCATTTGTAGCTTATCCCCAGGAAAACAGACAAGTCGAAACTGGCAAAAAAATTCTCAAAACTCTAATCAAGAAGAAGCTTGAAAAGTCAAAAGGCGCTTGGGTGGATGAACTTCCTACGGCACTTTGGGCCTACCGCACATCTTACAGAACATCAACATGACATACTCCTTTCTTTTTGGCATACGGATCGGAGGCCATGCTCCCAGTTGAAACTATAGTGCCCTCCCACCATAGGATCCACTACAACCCAGAAGAGAATGAAGAACTCCTACACATGTCTTTGGACCTAACTGAAGAAAGAAGAAATGATGCAGCACTTAAGGCGGCAGCTCACAAGCAAAAAGTGGCAGCACGATACAACTCCAAAGTCAAGCACCGCAACTTACGAGAAGGAGATCTTGTTCTCAAACGGATCTTCCCGCACCCCAGAGCACTAGATCCTATCTGGGACGGACCCTATGTAATTCATAAAGATCTCCACAACGGAGCTTATATTTTATCAACAGTGGACGGAGAGGTGTTCCAGAGGGCATGGAACATCCAACACATTCGTTGATACTTTTCTTAACTTGTACTGCCCATATGAAGTGAATTAATAAAGAGAATCAGTGGATGTAGGCATTTTCGTGCCGAACCACTCTAAAAATCTTCTCTTTTTTAACTTGTTCCTTTATATCTTGGCTGCTTGTTAAGCTTTATACTTTTCTGTTGAACAAAATCCTGTATAACGGCATTTCCATTCTGGACACTTCACAGCACAACCTCACCTGGACAAGACCTAACAGGTACTATACGAATCTATGCCCTCGTCAATGAGACACTTTTGCTCCAGCATCCCTCTGCTGCGGGTTAACTCATTGCTCGTGACGGCCCTCAAAGCCAACTGTAATGAGCCGATCATAAGCCACCGAGAAGGCCGACTATAGCCGAGGCAGCTCATTACGGCGTTCGGCTCGCCGGCGACTGTGAACCGATTATAAGCCCCAACATAAGGTGTGGCCAGCCAGGGGCAGTTCACAGTTGACGATCGGCACCCACGCTAGCCTGCCACGGTAAATCGAATAATACCCATGATTACGGGCCATAATGGCCCGGGTAGTTACTGTGCGCGATCTCGGCTCCGATGTGTCTTTAGTATGGCTGTGGTAAAAAAGAAAACTCCCCGCGGAGGCGTAAGCTGGGTGACGAATGTCTCCAAGACCCACAGCTAGGGAAAGTGACTACAAAACCTATTTGCCACGAACTTAAGCACATCGAAGGCCTTCCGTGATTGGAAGTTTTACTATTTCTTATATTTCCATTTTATTCATAAAAACTTTCCTCCTATCCTCTATAACGATCGCTAAAGTACAGGACACAAGATGGGAGACACTCGCTAGTGGAAATAAGAACTCACAACTGGATAACAGGTCACTCAGCTGCATTCCATCCTCAGTCACACAAGACATTCAAAGCTACCGTCTACAACTAAAACATGAAGGGCGGTACTTCCTTTTCTTGTACATAAACATGTAGCTATAGCCTATTCACATATCACACTGACATTGCGAGATGTGAAATTATATTTTAAGCAAGAACTTAGCATCAAACACGATTAAAACACATGCATATACATAGATATATTTCTTATGCAACACTCAAAATAACGACAGCATTCAAATATGACAGAATCAGCTTATGTTATAACATTATATAAATGAAATCATTCGCTACAATGACATAATTACATAATTACAACTTGAAAGTACATTAATGTTTTGGACTAGTATATTCAGGAATGCCAAGTAAACCAAAAAAAAATAGTCAGCTGCAGCAGGGCTCCGCCTCTATCCTGCTAGCCCTCCAGGATCTACTTGACCGCTGGATTAGAACTCCCAGCGTGCTGGCCACAGGTCCCACCTGTCCAATTCAGGAGAGGAATCCATCAGATAAATGATACGCAATCGATTTAAGAAAAGATTGAGAGGGAAAACTTACCAGCATCTACTCCCTGATCATCATCCCCCAACTGCACTCCCACTTCCTCGGCGGTAAGCAGCCGCATGCCCTCCTTTACTACCACTTTCTCCTCCTCAGTAAACTGGGCCGTGACCACATCCATCCTGAAAGTTACACCACCTTCCTTATCCGCCTCAGCCTTGGCCTCCTCCAAAGCCCGAAGATATATCCTAGCCATGACCCGAGGATAGTCGTCCATCCAGGACTGGTTGCCCTGCTTCCAAGTACGGAAGTACATGTCCTGGAGCATCTCATCCATCATCCCCTCGTTCTCCTCAAACTCCCTCATCCGGGCCTCGAAAGCCGAAAGCCTTGCGACGGCAGCATCTCTCTCCAATCGGTATCTCGAGCAGTCAGCCTGAAGGGATTTCCGCATCGCCTCCATCTCCTCCTTCAGCTTGGCTTGAGCAAGCTCTGCGGCCCCAAGCCTCCCAGATAACTCCTCTATCTGCTCAAGATCCGCTCTCCAAACCTCATCCACCGTGGCAATGGCCATATCGATTCGTTCCTTGCAGGAGGCCTCCATCTTTCGCAGCTCGGCCCTGCTAGCCTCCTCCATAGTTTTCTTTAACCATCTTGAGGCCGCCTCATGATGGGAGATCTGAATGGCCTGGTCGGCAAGCTGTTTGGCCTCATCGGAAACCATTAGCCGTAGGCGAATGTTAGCACTTCCGATTTCCTCTCCAGCCTTGACCAGTCGGGCGTGATGCTCCATCAACTTCTTGGTCTCTTCAGCCACCCGATCGATGTTTGCCTTGGCCTCGTCCCCCATTGTCACAATCCGAGTGGTCAACAAGTCGAGATCCAAAGACTTAGCCTCGTCAAGCACCCTTACCATAGGATTGCGGGGCAGGAGGTGCTCACCGGTAACCTCATCGAAGGAAATATCATGAGAACTCGGGTCCAAATCTGGATGACCCGCAAATGGGTTACGCGCCAAGCCGGGACGATCAATATGAGTAACGAAAGGATTCTCTGATGGATGCGGAGATGGTATGGACTCAGTATCTTCCTCCGTGATGTCATGAATAGGCTGGGATGGGGGCTGAGGTCCAAGTAAAGGTTCGAACATGGAACACCTCCTCTTTCTCTTTTGGATATCCTCTTCAATAACTCCTAGAAGAGGACGGTAGCCGACTACGCCCCCCAGAACGGTCAGTCGAAGGCTTCGATATAGCAGAAGCTTTGAAGAGTTTGAATTGCTCGAGGCGGTGCCGAATGTCTGATGTCTTGGCCGCCCCACTCGTTCCTGAAATAAAAACCAAGTGTTACAAGCATGCATGAGACTATAATTCAAGAAACATATGAAGTTAAAAAAGGAGTTAAGAATTCACCTTGAACCGCCGGAGTTGCCTTCGCTGAAATACTCTCAGAAGATAGACTGGCACCAGTCCCGGCCTTATCAAACTTGTTCGGTTTCTCCACCAAGGCCGGCCCCTCCTCCAACCCCTCAAAGGCTTGACGGAAAACATCATCCGTCCACTCTTGAATCTCACCCGCTTGCCTAGAAGTCAAGGCACCAACGCCACTACCACTCTGCCCTTCGCCACCGTTACCACCGTCACCCTCACCATCACCTCCTCTCTCCTCCTCGCCTCTTTCCTCCTCTCCACTTTCCTCCTCCGGAACATCTGGACACGTGCTGGGAGAGGGTCCATCAGATTTCTTAAGCTTCTTCCCCCCGACGACTGGAGGTATCGAGAAGGGCCTCCTCTTGCTACTCTTTGTCGTGGCCCCTCCTTTGGCTTTGGCAGCTCTTTCCTCAGCCGTATCCCTCTGCTTGACCACAGACTGATGTGGTAGGATGAAGCTGTGTTCCAGGAGGGTGGCATTCCTAATTAAGTAAGAGGCTGACCTATCCCTTCCTAAGATGGCCTCTATCTCCGCAGCCATCTGTACCAGGCGATCATTCTCCACGACCGCAAAGCCACCTGGCGCTAGCAAGAAACAGAAGCATATAAGAAGAAGCATTGCAGTCGGGACAGAGAAATTACAAATGAAATTCAACTTACAGCTAGAAGTGAAAAGGCGAAAAGAAACAGAGTCGTCCTTGACAAAGAACCATTCCTTCTTAAACATGGTGAACTTCGAGTATAAGTCCAAGACCGGCTTGAAGGACACGACTGATTCCAAACTGATGTATGGGGACCCCTTCTTGTAACCTCTCAAATTATATAGGTACCGAATCTCCCGGTTGGAAGGGGGCATCCGTACTTCCTCTGGAAAATGATGAACAAACACACCAGGATAGCATAGGAGTTGGGCTGAAGCTGGAATGGAGCCACCTTCAAGTAAGTAAGGAAGCTGACTATCCAGGCATTGATCGGAGGAATGGCCCCGCACATGCAATGGTATTGGCTATAGGCGAAATATCCTTCAGAAGGATCATACGGCATCACACCGTCTCCCGGCAACAGCATACTCGCTCTGTCAATCCCAAAGGAACGAGCGATGACATCAAGTTGTCCCTCTTTAAGGGAGCTCGGAAAGCAATCGGGAGGAGAGTTCAGAAGCTCTTGAGGGCCATATCCGTCCACTAATGACCTCAGGGCAGGTCCATGTCGCACTGGTTCCAGCTGGACTGGGGGCACGACGGGAGACTCTCTCCTGTCCATAGATTTCCTCTTATCTGATCGAGTTTCCACTCTTTGAGACATTTATCTGCGACACAAGAAAGTATATCGTTAAAACACATAAACTATGTAATCTAGAGTTTCACTGATAATTCAAGTATAAAAGTCCATCCGGTAAGGGATTCATTCAGCACTCGGAATCCTCGAGTTCATTCAGTAAGGCCCAACCTAGAGCTCATTCAGCATTCCAACTTTCAAAACTCATTCGGCGATCGAACCCTCAAGTTCATTCGGTAGTACAATATAAAAGTTCATTCGGCGGCAAAGGGGTCTCACCTGGTTCGGCTAACGCTTTGGTTCGACGAAAATGAGAGTTTGATTCGGCAAAAGGTTTGGCTCGGTTGGTAAGGAATAACGAAGGCACGTGGCCCCTATTTATAAGCAAACCTCAATGATCGGACCAGATGGCTCAACGCTTACAACCGAATGAGGCTATCCCAGCAAAACAAAGCGCGACACATGCAGGCATGTGCCCCACTTTGGGGGGCAAATGTTAGGCGAGTTCTCACTACCGGTCCAAAGCTTCTCCAACTACCACTGACCGAACCAACCAACTACCGGTCGAAAGCCTCTCCATTTCCATGCACTACCGGTCCAACTCCATGTCCATGCCTAGCCGAATCAACCTCTGCCAGACCAAATCCCACCGAGTCCTACCGAACCAAGCTTCGTACACTCGTCACCAGACCACCTCCCTGCCGAACCAAACACTCTCCTCCACCACCGAACCAAGGGAGGAATGTATTACCATCGGTCCAAAGTATCACCGGACCATCCACCTACTACCGAATCAAGACCAAGAAGGTATTACCGAACCAACGTTGCCAGGCCAGATTGCATCAGCCCAGGCCCACCAGCAGCTATGTACATCCAGGATCCCTACCCCCAGCCTCACTCTATAAATAGAGGGGCAGGGGTACAACAATGGGGAACAAGTTTGAGGGCTCAAGCACGGACGGAACTTTCAAACAACTTTCATATACTTGTATACAAAGCTTTGTACTTGTAATTTGAAGAGAAAAAGGAGAATAACATATAAAGTGGACGTAGGCACGTTCTGGCCGAACCACTATAAATCTGTGTGTCTTTTACAGTTTAGTCCCTGCTTTTTATATATTTGCATAAATCACCTAAATCACTAAGAACAACTTAAAAACGTCTAAACCATACGACTTGGAGGTGTTTGCCCATTTTTTGTGCAAACACTTCCAGCGATTTTTCTACGTATTTCAGCGTTGTTTTTTTTGAAATGGTACTTTATATACAACATGTCACTGGGACAACATATCACATGTCAATAAAAGTTCGAATCACGCTATGCAAATTTCAAACTTGTAACCTCTCGCACGAAAGCTGGATCATTTAATCACTTAGATAATGATGCTTGTCATTTCGGCATTGTTTCTAGCATGTGGCGGCTTCTCATTCGCGCCAGTGATGTAATAGGATGAGATGGCTAAATTTTATTGGTTGAGTGATGTGTATGCTATAGAATGGATGACCATTAAGTGTATGAAAGAACCGGATTTAATCTAAAATAATCTAATGGATTATATTCACTCAAACAATCTATAAATAAACCATCTAACCTAAAGCTAATCTCTTATTGTGCCGTCTCCATAATTCTATAGTAAAATTAGTGTGTATAATTCTTCCTCCTTTTCTCTACTAAATAAACAAATATCTGCCAAATTAAATTATCTATATACATTTAAGAAATTTGGGGAATTTAGAAGAATCAAAGAGAGAAAGATTAAAGCAAAGCCTTTTCAAATTGATATAAGTTCAAGTGCCAGGTGAGTGGGAATTAATATGAAATAGAAAAATAAAGTAGTTCAATTCCAGTTCTTTTTTGGCACATTAATATGAATTAATTTCTATTATTAATTGAGAATAGATGTAAATTATTGCAACTTCTTCTTTTTCATTTACTTCTCAAATCTAATTCATGTTTGGTTTAAAAAATGGGACATATAAATTATCTATTCACATTTTATGGCATAAATAAGATTGAAATTTATGTAAATTATTGCATCTTCTCCTTCTATCACTGCTCAATTCTAATTCTTGTTTGGATTGAAATTTGGAACAAACAAATTGTTATTCATGTTTTATGGCATAAATTAGATTAGTTTAATTAAATTGAATTATAATTGTTATTCAATTTCTAATGGTAGAACATGTTAGTTGAATAAATTCAAAATATGTTACTTGAATAAAATTATGGTATTGATTGATATGATTATATAATTTTGTATATGGTTTTGGAACAAAATTGGGAAGTATAATTGGCATAATTGTTTGTTTCATGTGTGGCCTAAAAATGTAAAAGTGTAATTTTGTGTAATTAAACGGTTTGTGGCTATTGGATAAATATTTTGTACAGATTAAATCTCTAAAAGAAGAAAATAAATTAGGGTGGAAAAAAATGTAAATTAAATGGATCCGAACGGCTAGTGTAAATCTATAACAAAATGGCATAAAAATTATAGACAAACCATACGGACTGAACGGACGTGAAATTGAAATACCATTTATATAAGAAAAAGGGAAATTGTGAAACAACCAAATCAGATGTAAAAATGGCCTAAAGCAGATTAATGGAAATAAACAGTATATAAACTATAACGGTAAAATTAATTAATCTGGAAGTAGTTTGGTAGGCAGACCTTATAAAGGTCTGGATAGGTGTTTCACGCAGTTAAGACCAAAATATAGTTTTGGCTGTACGTACTAGGAGCGAGCCAGTAGGTTCGCATGGATGTTTGTTGCCTTTCATAGGTTGCTAGTACGTAGGATAGATAGAATTCGCAATTGTAGGCTTCTTCAGGCAGATCAACATGGACGGAACATGACAAGTGTGCTCCGATGTAGGCTTCTTTAGGCAGATCGTTGGAGGATTTTGTGCAGCCGACCCGGCTACAGGCACTCTTTTGGAGGACTGATACTTTGGATAGGGGAAATTTCACGTTGATGACCTAGGATACAGGAGGATAGGAGTCTAGTTTGGCAAAGCTTGAGTGCAACTTCGCGGTCCTGCGATGTTGTTTGAGTCAGTGCCGATCAAATGTAAGAGGCATTTAGTCATAGTGCACGGGTGAAGAGCATGGCTTTCATGCTTTACCACGTGGATAGGTAAGGACGGTAGGTCCTACAGACTGATTGACGTTTAGTATTACTGCATGGTTGACTTCCCTAGGGTGACCATAGACTTTGGCTTCTTAAGACTGTATCTAAAAAGGATTCACTGCATTATATTATTCACTCTCTGCGATATCCTGAGAAGTCCTAGAATTAAACTATTTTATTCTTTCTGCTTCATTTTATTTTTCATTCACCAGACTTTATGTCTGACCATTCCTATCTTTTCCATTTTCCCTAAATCACAGGAGGGCAGGTCTAGGTTGCAGTTCTTTGCAGCTTGGAGGGTCATTGGAGCAATTGTTATCTTTACCTTTTGTTTCTTTTGTTTCACATACTTCATTTCTCTTTTCCGTACTTTACTCTATATATGGGGACTTATATTGTGAACTTTGTTATGTTTTATGTCTTGGTGGAGACTACTTGGTACTTTTGGTTTCAAAAATAAATTTGGGATAATGTTGTTTTTAATGAAGCTATTTTGCTATTAATTTATAACTAGTGAAAGTTTTCTTCCGCTGTAATATTTTAATCATTTTATGCTATTGCCTTAGTCTTGTGCTATGTTATGGATTTTATTTCACCTGACCACCCGTGGTTCTAGTCATCTCCGATTTTCGAGGTGCCTAGAGATGCGGGGTATCATAGTTGGTATCAGAGCTAAAGTTTCAGTAATCCTAAAAATATTTTTAAAATATAAAGGTTTTCGAATAATTTTTGAAGGATATTCCAAATAATACCTTTAAAAGTATATGTATATATTTTGGAATTTTTTTAGAAATGGGTCCCTCATATCTCTTCCTCATTATCTATTGAACTATTTATGGAGTACCTAATCCCATCTTTTTAATATCCTTAGATAGAAATGTCCGAACTGTAAGATGTCCCCGAGTTCCAGGCCTTAATAGGCCTGCTTGGTTCAGACATTATTTGCAGGCTACTATACGAGCAGTTCCACCAGCTAGGGATGCTACCCCAATAGAAGGGGCTTCAACCCGTTCGCCAGGCATTCTCGATTTATCCAAGTTATGCAAGGACAACACCAGCTTAAGAGGCAAGCCGTTTCTTAGCACCGAGCCATATACTGAGGCGAGATCTTGGATCCGTAGTTTTGAGAAGATATTTGGACTTATGGGATTGGAGGACTTGGCTCGAAGGCTGTTGGCTTCATGGCAGTTGTAGGGAGAGGCTCTTTGTTGGTGGGAGATTGGAGAGGCTGAGGCAGATAATTTGACTTGGGCAGATTTTCGTACTAGGTTTGAGAGGAAATTCTTATCGCATGCTGAAGAGTGTGGCTAGAGAAATTTATACAGCTCAAGCAAGGGGATATGACAGTTAAGGAATATGTTAATCAATTCAATGAGCTTGTCAGATTTGGACTAGACCTGATCAATACTCCTCACAAGAAGGCACTGAAGTTCGATAAGGGTTTAAATCAACTATAGCATCGATTTCACCATAGATGTGGATGAATAGGGTGATACTAAAAATAATAAAGAAATAATGTAGAAATAAAAATAATAACAGAAAGTAATGAGTAGAGATCACACACAGATTTATCCAGCTTAGGCAATAACCTGCCTACGTGTTGCCCCAAAGGTTCCTACTAGAAATTAAGTACTTAGATGCTTACAAACACACATAAACTTATGACACATGCTAACTTGACTAACCTAACTCTAAGCTCAAAATCCTGCCACAACTTAGCCACTGAGTTGCGAATTCTCAAACTACGTCATGTAGTTTGTACTTGATTACACAACTATAATTTACACAATTGTAAAAGAGAAAATTACACAATAAACTAAACTAAAACAAAACCCTATTTTATATGCTAAGCCCAATATAAATAAAAAGTGACAGGTCCAATAATTTCAAAATGTCTCCCCTTTATTTTCAAATCGTATATGCTGGCCGTTCCCTTTGCTTCTCTTCAAAACTTAGGGTTTCTGGAAATTGAAGACGCCGATCAAATTTATCGATTGATGTGATGATTTTGTGTTGAATTGCTTCGTCAATCGATTCCCTTGCTTATGATTGCTTACGGTCGCTTCTAATGTCGAGCTCGAATATCAGTATGTGATTTTGCCCCTTTTTCGATTTTGATTATTGCTCGACTTGATTCGAGTTTTGGATTAGTTCATGATTTATTTCAAGGCTTGCTCTATGATTTTGCTTGAACTCGAATGTGTATTTACCAATGATGATTTTGTGTTAAATAGGGTTAAATTCCCTAAATTTTCGTTCATATATATTGGTTTTAATTCATCAGTTAATTTGCTTGGCCATATGATTTTTGCTTGAGCGGTTGTGATTATTCTGACTTGTTTACGTGGACTTGGTATGTAACAATCCACTATTTTGGACCATTCAAATCGACAATAATCCATACATGTCAGACTTGAATAATTCAAAATAAAGATTGTAATAAAATTTGAAGCAAATAAAACCAATCATAAAATCACAGACACAGAAATACCAGAATAACTCACAGCGGAAATAAAAAATACCATAGTAGTCCATGACTCTACTATAACAAAGTCTCAAAACAAAATACATAATATCAGTCTGAAACAAACACAATAGAGATCCCAAATACATATAAGTCCACTAATACAAGAGCAGAAATAAAACAACTGAATTGAAATAGATAGATAACCAGATAAACAAATTCTCCAGCGATTCCTAGCTCCAAAAAGAGAAATCCAAAGCTGTGAATACTCAGGCTGACCCGAGCGTAAAGTAAAACACAAAACACTCGAGTCAGGACATACATACTTATATAATGTAAACTAACTCAAGTAAACTGTAATAGTAATGCACAATAACTTAAAGGATGCTTGGGATCGCCCATCCTCTAAGGATCCTTTAAACCATAAATTAAACAGTAATAAACGCTATCATAGAAATATCTATATTAAAGTAAACTCTGCAAATAACAGTGCTAATGTGGCTAGGGTAGCGCAGAGCTGCAGCAATTGCTCACCTCTAGTCACACTTTCAAATTGAAGGTATACATCCAAAACTCACAAGGCATACAGAGAAGTGTACCTGTGGTTAAAATTCCAAAAAAGTTTATAATTTTGAATTAAAATTATTCATTTAAACCATTAAAAAGCGGAGTCATTATACCTTCAAATCGAATATTAAATTCCCAAAATTTTATCCTTTTCCGAACTCATTTATTCAATTTAATACTTTAAAACAGTTAAATTGTAGCTTTCGCAGCACTTAGAAAATGCTACGGTCAGTCACATTTGAAAACAATTCAATTCAGAAAAGATAGCATTTTAAAACTGCTGTAATAGTTTAATTATATTCAAAAAATCTCATTTCAACCATCATCAGCACTTTTCAAGTGCTACAATAGCCCTTTTATTAATTTCAGATTTTAGTTTTAGTTTCTGCAACTACAACACTTACCAAGTGTTATAGTAGCTCTTAGTTAATTTTAGCCTTTAGTTCATTTGTATCAACCACAGCACTTACAAAGTGCTGTAATCTCCTTTACAACAGATTTTAAGTTAACTTCAGAAATGATAGCATTTCTAAAGTGCTGTTAATTCAATTTCCAGCTTTTCAATACAGTTTCAGCAACAATTAAACTTCAATTTAAAAAATTTTAACTTATAAAAATCATATTTTCCCACTCAAAAATGTTCATTTGAATACCCTTTAACTTATGATTTTTATAACGTAAAATTTGTACATAAAATAAATTTTTTCTTAATAATTCACTTATTAAATTCAAGTGCACAATTTTCTATTCTTTACATTTTTTTTAAAATTAACTTAACACTTAAATTTAATTACCATTTAAAATATAAACATACATTTTTATTTACCTAACTTAACTTTTATTCTTAAACCAAATTTCACATTTCCAAGTCAAGTTATATTTCAAATTACACTTTCAAACATTCATTTATTTATTTAACCATTTTAATTCATAGAAAAATCAAATACACTTTATTAAGTCATTTTAAATTCAAATTCAAATCAAATTATCATATTTTGTTTACTTAACTTAAACTCCATTTTTTAAACAAAATCACAACTTTCAAAATTAATTTATATTTCAAATTTCAACTTAACCATTCATTTATTTCACTTATTTAACTTATAGAAAATCACTTATACTTAATAAAAATCATTTTTAATTCAATTTAAATCAAAATATCATAATATACAATTTTAAAAATACTTTAAAAATCTCCAGAAAAATATATATAATAACCATGGGTCTGTATAATATTTTCTAACCTAGGTCAAGTGATACGGATAATATATCATTTCAATCCGTAATTTATAAAGAAAAATTCGGTTTCTATCATTTCAAACCCGCAATCCCAAGTTAAATAAAATAAATAAAAATCGCCCAGGCCTATCATTTGAGCCCATATTTTCTTAATCTAAAGTCCGTTCGGGTATGTATCATTTCAACCCATAGTGATTCTATTCTACAGGGAACTTGCAGTGTGATAAACAGATATAAATAATAGTATAGCAATATATGGCAGTAACAGATGATATGACAGGTTTATAAATAGGGTTAACATAATATGATTCATATCACGGCGATATAACACGATATAGCAATTTCTACACATTCACTTGCGATCAATTCACAGTTTTATAAGTATGAATGTCAAGTGTGAATACTCACCTCTTTAAGCTGGAAATAGTCAATCAAAACACACACAACAAATCCAGAAAGCACGATATGGCATGACACATCACGACTATTGATTCAAGTGAGTGGAGAGCCAAGATATTAATCTTGTAAACAACCAAAACAAGACAAGGTAAACATAAACATTCAACCCAAAACAATATTGAAGCGACTTGAAATAAAAAGCAACAAAGACAAGAATGATTTGACCTTGCCTTAGCCACTCAAATGCTTGCCTAAGTGGAACATATGCATGGCCATGATCATGCTTTGGCATCAAAACTCATGGCTAGAAGTGGATGTGAAGGGGTAGGAGAGTTACAACATAGGGTAAACAAAGGGACAAGGCAAAAAGGCAAGTTTGTTCAACTTGTAGGCTCGGCCAAAGGCAAGTGGTGGCTCAACCTTGCTTGTACAGGTCAGGTCACGTCAGTTGATGGCTGGAGTGGTGGCTAGAGGAGGCGTAGCTGCTGGTGGCGGCGGCTAAGGGGGTGGCCGAAGTGATGTATGGAGGGGTTATGTGAAACATAGGCTCAGCTTGGCTTAATTTGGAGTGGAGCTTTGCAAATATTGTGATGATGCTTCAACAAATGATCACAGCTTGATCTTGGTTAAAGGAGAGGCTGATCGTGATGCCATGGATGATGAAGTGGTGGTCGGTGGTGATGGTGAAGGGTTAGGCCGAGCTATGCTTGAAGAAGAGCATAGGAAAAATCATTGAAAACGAGGAGAAAAAGGTAAGAAAGTGAAGCCATTATCAATCTTTTTCTTTTTCCGTGAGTTTGAGATGAGAAGAAAATGTTTCTCATATGAATGAGAAATGAAATTCACGGCTATGCAAAAAGAAATGGATGGCCAAGTTAAGATGAAAAGGCAAAAGCAATTGAAAAGACAAAGGTAAATGAAAAGACATAGGAATATGAAAAGCTTTTGTCTCTTTGTATTTCTTATTTCTTTTAATCAAATTAAACAAATAAAATCAGTAAATAAAATAAAATAAAGTAGAAATGAAAACAAATAAATATTTTCAGGAAAAATAGAAAATAAATAGGAAAATGGTTATTAAATTGAAACTAGAATTTAAAAATATAAACAATATACAATTAACATTGGAAAATTATAACTATACTTTTAAAAATGTTTTAAAAATAAAATATATACATAACATGTCACAAGCACATATACACACAATTAGAACAAGATATGACAAACAAAAATATTATTTATATGAATTTAAAATAAACAATTTTGTTAAATAAAACAATTTACATACAATATTATAAAAAGCATAACTTTCACAATATAAATCAGATTTCATCGAAACAAAAAGCAGTATACTTGAAATTTAATTTACTTTCATAATAAAAGATAAAATTCAAATATTTAAATTTTAAATTTAAAAGCCAAAGTTTGACCATATTGACAGAAATTCACATTTTTGGAAAATATTCTATTTAATCATGTTTGAAATTATAATTCACATAAAATCAGAATTTATATTTAAAATAACAAAATTTATTCATTTTACTAAATAAAATAAAGTTTTTAAATTAGGAATTCCAGTTAAAATAATTAAAATTAAAAAATTAAAATAATCACAAAATACAGGGTTGTTACACTCTCCCCCACTCAAATCTTTTCGTACTCGAAAAGAACGAACAAGGAAAATAAGGAAAGACAAGATAAACAAAGCAAATAGTACCTTAAAAAACAATTTTGGATTTCGAAGCACGAATGCTCTCCTCCGTCTTCCAGGTACAATCTCGATCATCAGTACTCCACTATACTTTGATCAGACTAACATATTTCCTTCTTAGCTGCTTCATACCTCTGTCGACGATACGAAGTGGCTTCTTCTCGACAGTCAGATTGTGCTCTATATCCATACTATCGAGACCAGAAGGCTGAACCATGAGAGATGGCTTATGAAGATACCGACGAAGATGTGAGATGTGGAATACATCATGTACTCCAGAAAGCTTCTTGGGCAATCCAAACGATAAGCCCAAGAACCAACTCTTTCTATAATGCGGAAAGGACCCTCGAAGAGGAAGAAGGTAAGAGAATAGGAATAGCTAGAAGGGAAAATAGGTTGAAAGACAAGGATGAACCATTATTTTAAAACTACAAATTTCAATTTGAAATTTTTAATATTTATAACATTTTAAACATTTTATAATATGATGAATAATCATTTGATTCAAATTTGTTAGTTTGAAGTAAACAATATTTAAAACATTTTAAATTATTTAGAAAGGAAAAATAAATGATTAAAATATCCTTTATATAATGCTTTATCAGAATACTTTTATAACTCGATGTCTTAACAAGTTTATTCTCGTTCCTATAGACTCTGACCATGCGTTGATCAGGCGCAAAGCTAGAATTCTCCAGGTACTTAGTAGACTTGTTTCAACACCCAGTGAAAATACTGAAAAACTTTTAAAAATATATATGGAAAGTACAATCCAAACAAAACAACCAAAAACCAAAGCATTGTCTAACCTGGATCGTAGATACACAATGGTTACGCCTGGATCCCCCAGGAAACTTCCATATCCGTAAGCTATCTCAGCCATGCAAATTACGCCATGATGACTAGTAGACCGCAGATACACAATGGTTACGCCTGGATCCCCCAGGAAACATCCGTACTTGTAAGCCATCTCAGCCAGGAGAATTACGCTATGCAGTCGCGCTCGTAAGACCATGGAGATCGCCATGGAATTCGATGGACACTCGAGTATCATATCCGAAAAACCCAAATCAGAGAAAGTAATATCGATAGAATGAATCCATAGTGTGGCCACAAAGCAGATATCAAGCAGAAGGCACTTTCCATATCTTTACTTCGAAAATATGCATCATATAGTACCTTTTCTAAACAATTTCAGATATCATAGTTATATAAAGTCGATTATATATAAGATTCCATTTTCAAATCGAATACTTTCCAAAATCAATATCACACTTGTATAGACTTCCATTATATAAGATTTCACTTTACAAGTTGAGTACCTTTCCAATTCAATAGTTTTCAAATCAACATCATACTTATGCAAATCAATTTTTATATAAGTTCGATAACTCCCAAATCAAAGTATTTAGTAAAATAAGGTTCTCAATTTCAATTCGTTTCAATAACATTTTAGTTTCAAAATCATATATGATTTCGTAAAATCATTTTTTCCAAATTATGTATATTCAGTTTGAAAGTTTCTTAAAACAATAGATTTAGAAAATAATCCAAATTTCCAAGTCAACAAAATTTATGTCAAACAAATCCATTTCTAAAGTCATCATGTAAATGCTGGGTTTAGATTTCAATCTATTTTCGAAACCAAATCTTTTCCTCAAGGATTACTTATCTCCAAAATGATTACCAATTCTATAACCCTTCCTTTAAATCCTTTTTATTTATTATTTATTTATTTATTTTAAAGATCTTCTTTACCTTTGAAAATTATTATTATTATATATATAGTTTTATAAAGGATGTTACTAAGTTAAAACATTTAAACTAAATTTTATTCAAAATATTTTGAAAACTGAATTTTTATTCAAAACGTTTCAAAACTATATTTCATATTAGTATAATTCAAAATAGTTTTATTCATTAACTAAACAAAACAGTTTCAAACTTATTTAAATTATAGTAAAACATACAAAACTAAACTTATATACTTGATCAAACTTACATACAAAACTAAATTAAATTAACCTTGATTTGGAAGTGCATGAACTTTAAAAATATTCCTAGAAACCAAATTTTTCAATCCAAGAGTTAGAAATCAGCAATAAATCAGTAAATCAATTCCAATAGATAAGGTTATACCAAAACAAATCTGAAACTCGAGGACCGAACACCGAATTGCTTTAAATCATTTCAAATATATATATATATATACATATACACATATATCTTTCGAATATCAAACCATACTTCAGAATTTTAAATTAAAATTTGTTTTCACAAAATCACTCGCATAGCAAAACTACTAAAGTGGCCTTTCCCCCACTCCGAAACTCGAAAATCAATGTCGGTGATGCGTGCACTTATCACCGAAATTATTTTCCAGTGACACAAGTGAGTTCTGGACTTCTATTTTCTTGAAACTTCTTTGATATCTCTTCGAAATCATTGAAATTCATTCGAATTCATTTGAAACATTTCTTATTCGGAAAATATCTTTAAATCATATTATTATATACATTTTCCAAAATCTTAAAGTCGATTTCAAAACACCGGAGTTTGATTCCTCGAAATTCAAATTCAAAACCCTTCAGTTATAAATTATTTTTATATAAATCAAATTTATTATGAATTTTCAAAATTTTAAATCCTTTCGAAACTTCAAATTCTTGTTTTAAAAAGTATATAATCCTTATCGAAAACATTTCACTTTTATACATAAAATGTGGTCATCCTTATCAAAATAATAATTTCGATGTATGCATACTTTCAAAATACATCCAAACATAAATTTCCAAGGGATGATTCATGGATGGATTTCAAACAAATAGAGATTCAAATTTAAAGGAACTCTAATCAAATAAAATTCTAGTTCGAAGATAAGCACAAACGTAGATGAGATAATTTAATTACCAAATAGGAGATGATAAGCCTTTATAAACCACGGGTGACCTTAACCGGTCAACCGTGACTTCAGGAATATAATCAATGCGAAAATCTAAGGCAAATCGAAATTTGATCGCCAGAGATAGAATCTAGGTAGAGTAGGAGATAGATAGCATCGTAAACCGAGGATACAAAAATCTCCGGTGAATCAATGCCAATTGTAAAGGAGTTTCACCCCTTTACAAATCATTCAAAGATTTACGGAATCACCGATCTTTATAGAGATCATTCAAAGTGGAGTTATGGAATGCTCCTGAATCAAAGGAATACTAAAAGGGGAGACAAGAATGGATTTCAGAACAAGTGGGAGCATTCCAAAGTTCAAGGGAATCCGAATCGATAAGAATCCTAACCAAAGAGATAACTAACAAGGTGGATACAGAAGGGATGAAGTTTAGAAAATCTTGATTTCAAAATAAGAAAAATTTTATACCAATATAATCTTTGAAAATCCTTAAAAATCATTTTGAAATCATTTTATACTTCGAAAATATGTTCTCTCACAAAGAAATGATTCTGAGATTGATTTCATTCATTCTAGGGTATTTCTACCCTATCTCTAATGAGTTTTTGCTCCGCAGGCTATGGTTTGCCTAAAACCAAAGCTCTGATAGCAACTGTAACGACCCACTATTTTGCACCATTGAAATCGACAATAATCCACACATGTCAGACTTGAATAATTCAAAATAACAGATTGTAATAAAATTTGGAGCAAATATAACCAATTACAGAATCATAGACACAGAAATATCAGAATAACTTGCAGCAGAAATAAAAAATATCATAGTAGTTCATGAAGCTACTATAACAAAGTCTCAAAACAAAATACATAATATCAGTCTGAAACAAACACAATAGAGATCCCAAATACATATAAGTCCACTAATATAAGAGCTGAAATAGAACAACTGAACTGAAATAGATAAATAACTAGATAAACAAAATCTCTAGCGATTCCTAACTCCAGAAAGAGAAATCCAAAGCTATGAATACTCAGGCTGACCCGGGCGTAAAGTAAAACACAAAACACTCGAGTCAGGACATACATACTTATACAATGTAAACCAACTCAAGTGAACTGTGGTAGTAATGCACTATAACTTAAAGGATGCTTGAGATCGGCCATCCTCTAAGGATCATTTAAACCATAAATTAAACAGTAATAAACGCTATCATAGAAATGTCTATATTAAAGTAAACTATGCAAATAACAGTGCTAATGTGGCTAGGGTAGCGCAGAGCTGCAGCAATCGCTCACCTCTAGTCGCACTTTCAAATTGAAGGTGTACATCCAAAACTCACAAGGCATACAGAGAAGTGTACCCATGATTAAAATTCCAAAAAAGTTTATAATTTCGAATTAAAATCATTCATTTAAACCATTAAAAGGTGGACTTATTATACCTTCAAATCAAATATTAGATTCCAAAAATTTTATCCTTTTCTGAACTCATTTATTCGATTTAATACTTTAAAACAGTTCAATTGTAGCTTTCGCATCACTTAGAAAATGCTACGGTAAGTTACATTTGAAAATAACTCAATTCAGCAAAGACAATATTATAAAACTGATGTAATAGTTTAATTATATTCAAAAAAAAATCTCATTTCAGCCATCTGCGGCACTTTTCAAGTGCTACAATAGCCCTTATTTTAATTTCAGATTTTAGTTTTAGTTTCTGCAACTACAGCACTTAACAAGTGCTATAGTAGCTCTTAGTTAATTTTAGTTTTTAGTTCATTTGTATCAACTACAACACTTATAAAGTGCTGTAATATCCTTTACAATGGATTTTAAGTTAACTTCAGGAATGATGGCATTTCTGAAGTGCTGTTAATTCAATTTCCAGCTTTTCAATACAATTTCAGCAAACAATTAAACTTCAATTTAAACCATTTTAACTTATAAAAATCATATTTTCCCACTCAAAAATGTTCATTTAAATACCCTTTAACTTATGATTTTTATAACGTAAAATTTATACGTAAAATCAAAATTGTCTTAATAATTCACTTATTAAATTCAAGTGCACAATTTTCTATTCTTTACATTTTTAAAAAAATTAACTTAACACTTAAATTTAATTACCATTTAAAATATAAACTTAATTTTCATTTTTATTTAATTAACTTAACTTTTATTCTTAAACCAAATTTCACATTTCCAAGTCAAGTTATATTTCAAATTACACTTTCAAACATTTATTTATTTATTTAACCATTTTAATTCATAGAAAAATCAAATACACTTTATTAAGTCATTTTAAATTCAAATTTAAATCAAATTATCATATTTTATTTACTTAACTTAAACTCCATTTTTTAAAACATAATCACAACTTTTAAAATTAATTTATATTTCAAATTTCAACTTAACCATTCATTTATTTCACTTATTTAACTTATAAAAAATCACTAATACTTAATAAAAATCATTTTTACTTCAATTTAAATCAAAATATCATAATGTACAATTTTAAAAATACTTTAAAAATCTCTAGAAAAATATATACAATAACCATGGGTATGTATAATATTTTATAACTAGGTCAAGTAATATAGATAATATATCATTTCAATCCGTAATTTGCAAAGAAAAATCCGAGTTCTGTCATTTCAAACCCGCAATCCCAAGTTAAATAAAATAAATAAAAATCGCTCAAGCCTATCATTTCAGCCCATAACGATTTTCCCTTAATCTAAAGTCCGTTCGGGTATGTATCATTTCAACCCTTAGTGATTCTATTCTACAGGGAACTTGCAGTGTGATAAACTGATATAAAGAACAGTATAACAACATATGGTAGTAACAGATGATATGACAGGTTTATATACAGGGTTAACATCATATGATTCATATCATAGGCAGGTATAACATGATATAGCAATTTCTACACATTCACTTGCGATCAATTCACGATTATATAAGTATGAACGTCAAGTGTGAATACTCACCTCTTTAAGCTAGAGATAGTCAATCAAAACACATAGAACAAATCCAGAAAGCACGATATGGCACGACACATCACGACTATTGATTCAAGTGAGTGGAGAGCCAAGATATTAATCTTGTAAACAGCCAAAACAAGACAATGTAAACATAAACATTCAACCCAAAACAATATTGAAGCAACTTGAAATAAAAAGCAACAAAGACAAGAATGATTTAACCTTGCCTTAGCCACTCAAATGCTTGCCTAAGTGGAACATATGCATGGCCATGATCATGCTTTAGCATCAAAACTTTCGGCTAGAAGTGGATGTGAAGGGGTAGGAGAGTTACAACATAGGGTAAACAAAGGGACAAGGCAAAAAGGCAAGTTCGTTCAACTTGTAGGCTCAGCTAAAGGCAAGTGGTGGCTCGGCCTTGCTTGTACAGGTCAGGTCAGGTCAGTTGATGGCTAGAGTGGTGGCTAGAGGAGGTCTAGCTGCTAGTGGTGGCGGCTAAGGGGGTGGCCGAAGTGATGTATGGAGGGGATATGGTGAAACATAGGCTAGGCTTGGCATAATTTGGAGTGGAGCTTTGCAAATTTTATGGTGATGTTTCAACAAATGGTCATGGCCTGATCTTTGTCATAGGAGAGGCTGATGGTGCTGCCGTGGATGATGAAGTGGTGGTCGGTGGTGATGGTGAAGGGTTAGCCTGAGCTATGCTTGGAGAAGAGCAAAGGAAAAATCATTGAAAACAAGGAGAAAAAGGTAAGAAAGTGAAGCCATTACCAATCTTTTTCTTTCGCCGTGAGTTTGAGATGAGAAGAAAATGTTTCTCATGTGAATGAGAAATGAAATTCATGGCTATGCAAAAAGAAATGGATGGCCATGTTAAGATGAAAAGGCAAAAGCAATTGAATAAAACAAAGGTAAATAAAAAGACACAGGAATATGAAAAGCTTTTGTCTCTTTGTATTTCTTATTTCTTTTAATCAAATTAAACAAAAAAATCAGTAAATAAAATAGAAAAAGAAAAGAAAATAAAGTAGAAATGAAAAAAATAAATACTTTCAGGAAAAATTGAAAATAAATAGGAAAATAAATAGGAAAATGGTTATTAAATTGAAACTAGAATTTAAAAATATAAACAATATACAATTAAAATTGGAAAATTATAATTATACTTTTAAAAATGTTTTAAAAATAAAATATATACATAAAATGTCACATAACACATATATACACAACTAGAACAAGATATGACAAACAAAAATATTATTTATATAAAATTGAAATAAACAATTTTGTTAAATAAAACAATTTACATACAATATTGTAAAAAACATAACTTTCACAATATAAATCAGATTTCAATGAAACGAAAAGCAGTATACTTGATTTTATTTTTCTTTCATAATAAAAGATAAAATTCAAAGATTCAAATATTTAAATTTTAAATTTAAAAGTCAAAGTTTGACCATATGGACATAAATTCACATTTTTGGAAAATATTCTATTTATTCATGTTTGAAATTATAATTCACATAAAATCAGAATTTATATTTAAAATAACAAAATTTATTAATTTTACTAAATAAAATAAATTTTTAAATCAGGAATACAGTTAAATAATTAAAATAGAAAAAATTAAAATAATCACAAAATACAGGGTTGTTATATGGTAGCCTTGTTGCTTCGAGTAATGACAGTCTCCATACATATATACATATATACACGTATGTGTATATGTGTGTGATTGCTTTGGTGCCTTGCTGTCCACTCTGTTGCATATGTATATATGTGTGTGATCGACTTTGCTTATTACATCTCTTTGTAAAACTATAGTCACTTGATTATTCAACTCACTTGTTCAATTGCATCATGTAGATAATACTGAACTTTTATATATGAACTCTGGTTCATGTTGTAACTAAACTTGTTCCACTTGAGTCTGTCTGGTGCAGTCCTTGTGTTCATTACTGTTTGTCTCTGTTCTTGCAGTCTTCTCTGTTTTATATCTCATTGTAACTGGAAGGTTAGGTTGATACTTCATATGCACTCAAGTTAAAGAAATTTGGTCTCATGTTTTTGCTTTGAGTTGAATTTCCAATTGCTTTGAGTTAAATTTCCTGATGCTTTGATTCTGGTTACATGTGTGGATTTGCATTTATGTTGATCTTCATGTATGTTGACTTGGTTCTAGTTGGAGTCGATCTGAGTCTGCACTTGTACATTTTGTTTAGTTGGTTGTCTGGTTTATGAGTTGCTGTCATGTTAAGTTTTTATATTTTCATATGTATGTTGTATGTTGGTTGAGTCTGCACTTCATATTGATCTCTAATGATCTGCTTCTTTGTGTTCACAACTATGTTGTTGTAGTCTTGCATCTAGCTTGATTCATTGCTCCTGATCATATGCATTGAACTTGTACATTTTATGATCTGGTTTGGTGATCATGTATATATGTATGTTCACTCTTCTTTGACCATTCATGTTGATGCCTGACCTTGTTTGATTGCTTTGTATTGTTATTTGCTTCATTCTTGTTTGGTTGTCACTGTTACTTGAATTTTATATACATGTTGAAGCTGCTGTGTCTTTTGCATGTTTTGAACTGGTGGTGAACTTGTTCCACTGGTTAGTTGTTTTGAGCATTCGTGTGTAACCATGCGTGAAACTTTATTGCATTCTAAACTAAATTTTGTTTTGTATTTTGGATTGCACCTGTGTTGAACCAGCCTCAGCTTGGGTTCGACCTTGTGCTCACCCATCCCTACAATTTTAACAAGCAAGTGTATATCGGTGTGCACGACCTTATGACATGTATAGTGATACACTATGCATGTCACAAGTTCTTCATGTAAGATGAATTAAAAATAAATGATGACGAACAACCCAAATAACCGAGGCAAATAATATTTTCAAAACACACACTTTATTGAGTACTGCAAAATATTTTCTTTTTCAATTTTATTGCTTTAGTGATTATTTTGTAGATAGTTTAGATGCTAGATATAGGCTAGAATAGAGTTGAAGATTAAATACAAGTGAGAATGAATATGTGTGAGATGAATTATGTATGAAAAACTGTAAAGTAAAAATGTGTTGTAATCGAAATTGTGTGGTAATTGAAAAGGTGTAAATGTAGTGAGAGCTCAAATTTGTACTATTTAAATTTGTAACAAAATATTTTTTTGAATAAAATATTTGTTTAAATATGACTTTTGAGTTATTTATTTTATTCAACAAATATTTATTTAATTATGTGAAAAATAAAATAGTACAACAACAAATACAATTAAATGAATATATATATGTTTATTATCATCAAACAAAAATCATAGGCCGTTGTATTCTATAATCTCCCTTTTCGATGATAATAAACATATATTAAGATTTTGACTTTATTAAATGTATTTGATCTTGATGAATTCCATAAGCTCCCCTTATTTGAATACCCCTCCTACAATAAAGCTCCCCTTTCACATGTTCATGAAAATAAAAATAAAATACCAAATAAGAAGCAAAAATGATCCTAGATGAGAATATGCCTTATTTGCCAAAATCTTAACTTCTTCCCCCCTTTTGTTATAATCAAAAAAGTAGCAGTGTTTGAAAATAAATAAAAAGTGATAGACATTAATATAACATTAATACCTAATCGACTATAAATGTTAAATTTCAATAAATAACTAAACAAAAATCATAAATACTATGTTAGACACATATTCCATTTTAGAGTGATAAGGGTGATGTCGGCATAGAAAATCATATAGTTGTGTCTATTTGTGGTAGATTTACGATAGGAATTTGAATACTTACTAACCATGCATAACTGT
This sequence comes from Allium cepa, assembly GCA_030765085.1. NCBI lineage: Eukaryota > Viridiplantae > Streptophyta > Magnoliopsida > Asparagales > Amaryllidaceae > Allium > Allium cepa. The sequence continues at coordinate 976,223,243 of CM060935.1, forward strand.
TAGGACTTTTAAATGAGATTAGTAGTATTCCCAATTTTTATTAAAAAATGAATTTCAAGCATCTTCTAACCACGCATAACGGTGTGGACTTTTAAATGGGATTAGAATCAACTCGCTTATTTAATATCAATTTTGTTATGTGCTTCATACATGCATAACCATGAGGACTTTTAAATGAGCATGAAAGCACATAATCAAAGATTCCTAGTAGTTCACTCATGCATAACCGTGATGACTTTTAAATGTGAGTGAGTACTTTTGGATGATTTTATTTTCTGATTTTATTGCTAATTAAAAAAAAAATGAAAATTTCCCGTTTAAGTACCACATCTTGACATACTATATTGGATTTTGATGAGCGATAGTCGTAGAAATATGATAGAAATAGAGATGGTCATGGAATTTTTACCAACTAAATTTATTACAATTTTTTAAATTTTTTTTAAATAAATTTACTAAATATACTATCTCAAGTCATAATGTATTATTAATATCAACACTCGTCACTTCTTTTTTAGTCACTATTTTTCTTTTCGATAGTCAGTAGGGAATCAGGTTAGTTGACATATGCATTTAAGATCAAACTCAAAAATGCAAAATTTGATTTCTAAAATGCCTAATCTGAGATGAAGTCGACAGAAACTATTTTATAGAAGAGGTTTAGTAAAAATGTCTGCTAATTGAAAATCAGTTAAAATGAAATTTATGCAGATATTTTCTTTGGAAATGTGATGCTACCAATGAATGACCCAACATAAAACATGTTCCACTAGTACTTTTTCTACCAACTAGACTACCAGCATAGTCTGCATCTGAATACCCCTTTAACTCAAAGTTATCATTAGTTAGATACCATAGACCAAACCGTGGAGTGTGCACATAATGTTTCTTTTGATGATTGATCAATAATTTTGCAGAAATCAGAATAAAAAACAACATTCATTCCCTTATCACAAAACTGGCTGATGGAAATTAGATTGTAATGCATATTTTCGATACACTATTTAAGGTAAATGTGCCATTACCTACTTTAACTTTACCAATAATTTTACATTTATCGTTGTTTCCCGTTGTGACTCTTCCACCTTTGTACTTCTCCAGGCTAAGGAACTTTGATTTGTTGCCCGTCATGTACCTGGAACAGCAAGAACCCAGGTACCACTCTTACTGTTCCTTAGCCTGCCAACATACCTACACGAGAAAAGATTTTTGTGATCTATTTGTTTTTATAGGTCCATGATTGTTACTGACTGAAGATTTTGAAAAATAAGTTTGTGTAGAACTAAGACAATCTATATTAGTTCCTTTTTGCACCTAAATTTGTTTGATTTTAAGGGATTTTATATTCATGCCTTTAGGAACCCAAATTTGTATGGTTTTCTTCTATTTGGGTCTATAACAGCAATTGTTGTGATTGTGCCCAATTTTTCCATAAATCATGCACTTGGAATTGACATGATTAGTTTCACTTCCACTTTTTTTACATTGAATATACCTAGGTCCTTTCTAGTATAAACAGTTTGTTTTCCTAATAGCATATTTAGTGATTTTTCTCCTTTGGAAATTTTCCTAAAGTTGTACACAATTTTTGGACTTGTGTTTCGAGAGATTCATTTTCATTCAATAACAAAGCGCACTTTTTAATAGAATTTTCTCTCCTCATGTTTTCACTTTCTATCAAAATCAAAATTTCATTTTCAAGTGATTTAATTCTAGTTTCTGGTTTTTTTTATTTCCTCTTCTAATGATGAACACTTATCACACTTAGGGCTCTTATTTCTATAGTTTCAAAACATTTGATTAAGCTGCATATTTAGTTCTATCAAACTATCTTTTCGTGATTCAATTTTAGCATGCTTCTCTCTAAGTCTTTCAAAACAGCCATTTACTTCATGAACATATATAAGTAATTATGTGTGAGTAAGTTTTGACACCTCACTTGGCTCGTCATCATCGTTGTCACTTGTTTCTCCTGAAAAACACAGATTTGCTCTTTCACTCTCACTGCCAGTGCTTTTATCATCTTCATCACTTTTATCCCTAGCTACCGCAAAGCTTCTCCTTTTCGGTTTCTTTCCTTTGTTGAATTGATTTTGAGGACAATTTGGCTTGATATGACTAGGTTTATTGCACTTGGGACAAATGATCTCCTGCTCTACTAAGTTGTTTAGAACTTTGACGATTTTTTCTTTAGTTGTTGATTTAGGGAAGGATTTCCATATTTTCGGTTTCACCTTTTTTTTACTACCAGTGCCAATTCAGCTACTCCATTATCATCATCATCTTCACTTTCTATAGTTCCTTTGAGAGCTATTGATTTCTTACATGTATTTCCTCCTTCACATTCTTCCTTAAATTTGATTCATAAGTGGTGAGATTTCTGACGAGTTCCTCAATTTTAACCTGTTTCAGATCCTTTGATTCTTGAATGGCAGTCACTTTTACTTCAAAATTTCATGGAAGAATTCTGAGGATTTTTCGGACTATTTCCAGCTCTGTGTATGGTCTTTCTAGACTTTGATTTGTAAATGAGATTAAAAGGTCGTCCATACATTTCTTTGACACTTTCATCCTTTGTCATTGTGAAGTTCTCGTACTTGATACTAAGCATGGCAAGGCATGATTCTTTAACCTGGGAGGTTCCTTCTTGAGTCACTTCAAGCATCTGCCAAATTTTCTACACAGTTAGATAATGTGAGAGACGATTAAATTAAATTTGATCGAATGAACAAATAATAGAATTCATAGCTTCAGCATTTGCATTTGCTATTTATTTTCAAGATATATCCATTGATCCATAGGTTTTTTTAACCTTTTGATTATCTACCATTATTTTTGGTGTCCTATATCTCAATTCAACAATATTCCCTGCATATATGGTTTGCAGAAAAAATTTCATTCTATTTTTCAATAAGCATATTCACCATTAAACATGGATGGTCTAACTATGGACCGACCTTCCGCAAAAGCATTATTAAAAGAGGCCATTGAAAAAAAAATTAACAGAGAAAAAATGGGTTTTGTTCCTAGCTCTGATACCACTTGTAGGATCAATTTCACCCTAGAGGGGGGTGAATAGGGTGATTGTAAAAATAATAAAAAAATAATGTGGAAATAAAAATAATAACAAAAAGTAATGCAGTGGAGATCACATACAGATTTACCCAACTTCGACAATAACGTACCTATGTGCTGCCTTCAAGGTTTCTACTAGAAATTAAGTAGTCGGACGCTTATAAACACACGTAAACTTGTGACATCCACTAACTTGACTAACATAACTCTAAGCTCAAAACCCTGCCACAACTCAGCCAATGAGTTGTGAATTCTCAAACTACGCCTTATAGTTTTTACCTAGTTACACAACTAGAATGTACACAATTTTAAAAGAGAAAATTACACAATAAACTGAACTAAAAAAAACCCTATTTTCTATGCTAAGCCTATTATAAATAAAAAGGGACTGGTCCAATAATTTCAAAATGTCTCCCCTTTTATTTTCAATTCGTATATGCTGGCCGTTCCCTTTTGCTTATCTTCAAAACTTAGGGTTTTTAGAAATTGAAGACGCCTATCAAGTTTATCGATTGAAGTGATGATTTTGTGTTGAATTTCTTTGTCAATCGATCCCCTTGCTTATGATTGCTCATGGTTGCTTCTAATATCGAGCTCGAATATTGGTATGTGATTTTGCCCCTTTTTCGATTTTGATTATTGCTCGACTTGATTCGAGTTTTGGATTAGTTCATGATTTATTTCAAGGCTTGCTCTATGATTTTTCTTGAACTCAAATGAGTATTTGTCGATGATGAATTTTGGTTAAATGGGGTTAAATTCCCTAAATTTTCGTTCATATATTTTGGTTTTAATTCGTCAGTTAATTTGCTCAGCCATTTGATTTTTTCTTGAGCGATTGTGATTATTTTGACTTGTTTATCTTATCATCATTTGAATTTTCTTTCCGTTCTTTGCTGCCTTGACTTGTTCACCGTTCTCTTCCATCTTGTCATTTGAATTCGAGATATATTATTGACCTCCTAGAAAACTGACTAGTTCACCATGATTTGCTCGACGGCTTTATTCAAACTAGTTCCTTGTTCTTGTTCAAACTACTACTATTAATAACTGTACTATGAACCATGTAAACTACTTCACTATCATTTTGATTAGTATGTTTAAGTTCTTATTATTTCATTTATCTGGACTTGGTATCCTTGCATTTCTTCGAGTAATGATGGTCTCCATACATATATACATACATATATGTATGTAAATATGTGCATGATTGCTTTGGTGCCTTGCTGTCCACTCTGTTGCATATGTATACATGTATGTGATCGACTTTGCTTGTTGCATCTCTTTGTAAAACTACAGTGACTTGATTATTCAGTGCACTTGTTCACGTGCATCATGTAGATAACGCTAAACTTGTATATATGAACTCTGGTTCATGTTGTAATTGAACTTGTTCCACTTGAGTCTGTCTGGTGCAATCCTTGTGTTCATTACTGTTTGTCTCTGTTCTTGTAGTCTTCTCTATTTCATGTTGCATTGTGATTGGAAGGTCTGGTTGATACTTCATGTGTACTTGAGTTAAATAAATCTGGTCTCGTGTCTTTGCTTTGAGTTGAATTTCCAGTTGCTTTAAGTTAAACTGCCTAATGCTTCGAGTCTGGTTACATGTGTGGATTTGCATTCATGTTGATCTTCATGTATGTTGACTTGGTTCTGGTTGAGTCGATCTGAGTCTACACTTGTACATTTTTTTAGTTGGTGGTCTGGTTTATGAGTTGCTGTCATGTTGATTTTTTATGTTTTCATGTGTGTGTTGTATGTTGGTTGAGTCTGCACTTCATATTGATCTCCAATGATCTGGTTCTTTGTGTTCACAACTGTGTTGTTGTAGTTTTGCCTCTAGCTTGATTCATTGCTCCTGACCATATGCATTGAACTTGTACATTTTATGATCTGGTTTGGTCTTCATGTATATATGTATGTTCACTTTGCTTTGACCATTCATGCTAGTGCCTGACCTTGTTTGATTGCTTTGTATTGCCGTTTGCTTCATTCTTGTTTGGTTGCCACTCTTACTTGAATTTCATATACATGTTGAACCTGCTGTGTCTTTTGCATGTTTTGAACTAGTGGTGAACTTGTTCCACTGGTTTGTTGTTTTGAGCATTCATATGTGACCATGCCTGAAACTTTGTTGCATTCTAAATTGAATTTTTTTTGTATTTTGGATTGCACCTATGTTGAATCCAGCCTCAGCTTGGGTTTGACCTTGTTCTCACCTGTCCCTACAATTTTAACGAGCAAGTGTATATCGGTGTGCATGAATTTGTGACATTTACAGTGATACACTATGCATGTCACAAGTTCTTCGTGTAAGATGAACTAAAAATAAATGATGACAAACAACCAAAATAATCGAGGTAAATAATATTTTCAAAACATAGACTTTATTGAGCACTGAATTTTTTTTCAATATTATTACGTCAGTGATTATTTTGCAGATAGTTCAGATGATGGATACAGGCTAGAACAGAGTTGAAGATCAAATACGAGTGAGAGTGAATATGTAGTGGGATGAATTATGTATGAAAAACTATAAAGTGAAAATGTGCTGTAATTGAAAATGTGTAAATGTAGTGAGAGCTCAAATTCGTACTATTTGAATTTGTAATAAAATATTTGTTTGAATAAAATATTTGTTTAAATATGAATTCTGAGTTATTTATTTTATTCAACAATATTTATTTAATTATGTGAAAAATTAAATAGTACACAACAACTACATTTAAACGAATATATACATACATGTATGTTTATCATCATTAAAAAAATATAGGCTATTGTATTCTATATCAGCCACTGCATAGTTTGGCAGTGAGCCACATTGCGATGGGAGACACTTTTGAGGGACTGGTAGAGATGGCTTTACTTGCTGATACTGAGAAGAAAGGAGACGTTTCATAAAAGAGTGATGGGAAGAAGCAGTGGAAAGGAAAGAGGAGAGGTGGAGGAGGGTCAGGTGGAAAAAGGAAAGTTCCAAGGAAGGACTGGAAGTGCAATACTTGTGGGAAACCTGATCATCTTGCTAAGGATTGTAGAAGGGCAGGAGAGCGACCGAGATTGAGATTCCATCTTTGCAATCAAGTGGCGTATTTGAAAAAAAACTGTCCGTCGAAGCCTAAGGACAGTTCACAAACACCTTCACAGCGTACTCAAGCTTATGCTTTAGAGGTACCTCCTTCCTCTAGTACTCATCTGGTTTTGGGCAAGGGAAAGAAGGTGATCATCGAATGTGTGTCATCTATCTCTGATTTTCCTGTTCGTAACCTTTTTTATTATGGAGCTTCGCACTCTTTTATATCTAGTACTCTAGTAGAGAGTCTTGGTCTTGATGCTTGCTTAGTGACCGATCCGGTAGTAGTATCAAATCTCGTAGGAGGATCGGCCTTATTTGTCCATGTTATGTCCGGATTTCAGATTGTTTATTTTAGTGGTTGAGTTTGACTATAGTGCCTTTGTATTGGGCTTTTCTGGGTTCGGGTTGATTCTTGGTATGAATTGGCTATCCATGTATGGTGTTGTTCTTGATTGAGATAATAAGGCAGTGAGGTTAGGCACTTGTGGTGGATGCACCTTGGAAGTATCTTGTGATCCTAGAAGATCAGTCATGTTAAGCTACCTTTATTCTCTTGACTTATCGCCTGATAGTTTGAGTTCGGTACCTGTTGTCAAAGATTTTCCAAATGTGTAGGTTGCTGGCCTTCCACCTCAAAGAGAGATCGAGTTCATGTTTATCTTGTCGATAATGCCAAACTGGTTGCTTTACCACTAAGGCATATAGCTCCTAAGGAACATCATGAGTTGAGCAAGCAGACTGGAGAGCTTTTGGAGAAGGGCTTCATTTGTAGGAGCATTTCTGAGAGGGGCGCAGCCGCCCTCTTTGGCACTAAGGCAGATGGCTCTCTCAGACTTTGCATGGATTATATGGTGCTTAATAAGACGACGAAGAAGAATCGTTATCCTCTTCCCCGTATAGGCGATCTCTTCGACCAGCTAGTAGGAGCCAAGATATTTTCGCAGCTCGATTTGGCCATGGGATTTCATCAGTTGCATGTGGCGGGGATATCATCGAGAAGACCGTGTTTAGGACTCGGGATAGGTTATTTGAATGATTAGTCATGCCATTTGAGCTAACCAATGCTCTAGCATATTTTGGGGACCTGATGAGTCGAGTATTTCACGAATCGTTGAACAAGTTTGTGGTGGTGTTTGTCGACGACATTCTGGTTTATTCGCGAAGTAAGAAGGAGCATATTGTTCACGTGGAAGAAAAGCTTAGGACCTTGTGAGCACATAAGTTGAAGGTGAAGTTCTCCAAGTGCCACTTTTGGAGGGATGAGGTTCGCTTTTTAGGACACATCGTTTTTGAGGATGAACTTGCAGTAGATCCGACGAAAGTGGCAGCAATACAGGATTGGAAGACCCCTAAGAATGCTACGGACATAAGGATTTTCATTGGTCTTGCAGGCTACCATAGAAAATTCATTATGGACTTCGGTAGGATATCAACTCTACTTACCCGCCTTACCAAGAAGAACTCAGCTTTTGTTTGGGATGCCAAGTGTGAGGATGCCTTTGGTCTTTTGATGGAAGCTTTGACTACCGCGCCCGTATTGGTATTATCGGATGGAACCAAGCCTTTCTCATTTTATATGAATGCTTGTGGTACATGGCTAGGTGCGATACGGATGCAAGAGGGTAGGGTAGTGTGCTATGCGAGTAGACAGTTGAAAACACATAAGAAGAACTACCCAACGCATGATCTTGAGTTGGCAGCTATGGTTTTGCCCTCAAGTCTTGGAGGCACTATCTCTTAGGAGAAAGATTTGAGCTTTCACGGATGATAAGTCTATTAAGTATCTATTCTCTTAGAAAGACTTGAGTTTGAGACAGCAAAGATGGATGAAGTTTTTAGCCTCTTATGACTTTGAGATTTCCTATACCCCAGGCAAGGGTAATGTAGTGGCAGATTCGTTGAGTAGACGCAAAGTGGTTTTAAGTCCTTTGTTTTTGGAATGGAAGCATTTGGAGTACATTGCTACCTTTGATTTTAGACCTCCATCGAATTTAGCTATGGGATTATTAGCAGCCCTCGACGTCCAGCCTACTTTGATGGAGTAGATTGAAGCAAGGCAAGCTGAGGATGAAGAGTAAAAGGACATTTTAGATAAGCTTGTTAGAGGAGAGTCATCACTGCATCTTAGGTTTTATACCATAGACACTAGGGGATGGCTTAGAAGGGATGGTAGACTTTGTGTTCCCCGTAGTGAGGATTTAGTAGATGCGGTGTTGGCCGAGTCACATCATTCTATGATGACAGTGCACCCTGGTAGTGATAAGATGTAACAGGATATGACGAGGGTACTCTATTGGCCTGGAATGAAGAAGAGGGTGGCGGAGTATGTATCGAAGTGTATCACTTGCAAAAGGGTAAAGGAGAAACAGAAAAGCCCGGAGGACTGTTGCAGCCATTGGATATTCCATTATGGAAATGAAAGAGCGTCTCTATGGACTTCGTGGATGGATTACCAAGGTCACAGAGATGGAACACGAGCATTTGGGTCATTATGGATAGACTGACGAAGAGCGCTCATTTTATATCCATTAAGCATAACAGAACGTCAGCTTCTTAAGCGACTCTTTATGTAAGGGAGATAGTTAGGCTTCATGGAGTTCCCACCAGCATTGTGAGCAACAGAGATCCATTATTTACCAGCGAGTTTTGGTAGAGTCTTCAGCAAGCCTTGGGAACAGAATTGAATCTGAGCACAACATATCACCCTTAGACGATGGACGGACTGAGAGGGTAAATAGGATTTTGGATGATTTGCTTAGATTGTGCATCATTGACTTTGGGCTCTTGGAAAGACCACCTACCTTTGGTGGAGTTCGCGTATAATAATAGTTTTCAAGGAAGCATTGGGATGACACCGTTCAGGACCCTCTATGGCAGACCATGTAGATCACCAGCCTATTGGTGGCATACAACCGATAGGATCTTGCTTGGACCAGACTTGGTGAGAGAAACTTTGAGAAGGTGGATTTGATTCGTAAGAGGTTGAAGACCGCACAAGATAGACAAAAGTCATAATGCTGACAGAAGACGTTTAGATTTGGAATTCAGGGTTGGAGATATGGTTTTCGAGGTATATCCTCTGAGAAATGTTATGAGATTTGGCTCAAAGGGTAAGTTGGCACCAAGATTTGTAGGACCCTTCCTTATTACCGCACGGATTGAAAAAGTGGCGTATAGAGTTTATCTTCTAGATAGGTTGGCAAGAGTTCACGATGTTTTTCATGTTTCACATCTAAGGAAGTGTCTACATGATTCCATAATAGTAGTAGAAACCGATTGGCTAAGGAAAGTGGAGGTAGAGCACGAATCATCGTATATTGGAACACAACGTCAAGAGATTACACAACAAGGAAGTTCGTCTAGTGAAGGTTCAACGGGGAGATAAACCTAAGGAGTGCACATGGAAATCTAAGGAGAGAATTCGAACTTCTTATCCTTTTCTATTTGAAGGTACACTTCAAATATCCTATCTTTGATCTTTGATCTTTCCTTAGTTAGGGTCTTTTCAATAATCTTTGAAAGAGGGGGCTATGCGGTAGGATCATATAATATGGAATAACGGAATGATATAGATAAATAACGATAAGCAATAAGTAAAGTAGACACCAAGACTTTATACTGGTTCGGACCTCTTGTCCTACGTCTAGTCCCTAAGCTTCTCTTAGGAATTCTACTAACAACCCTCACTTAACCCGGAGGAATAGGTTTACAACTTACTCGAACAACCGAACGGGATTACTTGCCTCAACTACCGAAGAGGACTTCAACTCAATTACTAAAAAACAATATTCGACTTGTTATGTTCTTGTCAACACTAATGAGTCTAATGTTGTACAATATTCCTATAATCGTATCCTCGAGAGTATGCAATGTGTTTGTGAAGATTTAGGAAATGTGAATTGCTATGAATCAAAAGAATGTTATAAACAAAACAGTGATTCAAGCAATAGATTGGTGATTGCTTTGAGAATATCTAGAGAATATGATCAAGAAAATAGTAAGATTAAAGCAAGAGAATTTGGTAAATTGAATGATGTTAGAATCATGTATATATACTTGTAGAAGAGGTGCATTTGTTGTCAAAGGTTGCAAACAAGAGATGCTTCCATTTCCATTGGAGAATGGTTGCAACTCTTGAGAGGAAGAAGGTGTCTTTTCAGAGAAAATTCGCAGGTTCAAATTCAGTCGACTGAGCAGGGAATTCAGTCAACTGAAAATATGAAGTAAAATTTTCAGGAACAAATTCAGTCGACTGTGCAGGAAGTTTAGTCGACTGAAACTGTGCATGTTTATATATATATATATGTACCAGTTTCAGTCGACTGGCCATTCCTGCTCAGTCGACTGAACTACTAAAATATGCACAGTGAAAGTTTAAATAAAAATAAAGTTCATAAAATGTGTTCTAGTGTTCGTGCAAGCCTCTTGAGGATAGATTTTAACAATAAATCTAGACTAAGACCTATATAAAAATCATACTTATGTTTGTTTGGTCTTCATCGATCTTCCTTTAGCTTTGCACATATCTCTTCCTTTTTTTGTTGAAGCACATTGTCATTGATCAAAATCTTCGCGTATCAACATTCTCCCCCTTTTTTATTGATGACAATACTGATTTATTCTAGAGATGTATTTACTTATTTTCTCCCCCTGAATGTATGCGCTATCTTTCCTACAAAACAAAGTTAGTACCATAGATTTTCTTCCCCTTTGTCATCGACAAAAAGGAAGAATTAACAGTAGAAATATTTTATCAAAACAATCACTGAAGCATAGAGAATAGAAAATTTGCATAACCATGGCTTAAAAAAGTTAAAAATGTCGCGTCGAACAAGCACAAAATGGCTATTTATACAAGCCATAAGAAATTTATAAATAAACATCAAACCATACTAAAATTACTCATCTTTATCCCAGTCATATGAACCTTCTCTTCCTCCTGTTGGTTCACGTATGACGGGTCCTCATGTTGGTGGTCTGTACGCTCTTCCTCCTTGGCCACCACTAGCTCCGCTTGTGCTGCTACTTGTTTGCTCTTCGAATGACGTCCATGTAAACGTAGGTGTCGGACGTTTGCCGCGAGATGTCGAAGCAGTAGTGGTGCTTGAGAACGAGATTGCATCCCATAGCTTGTTGAAGAATCCTTTGATTTAGTTGATTTCTTGTCCTAACTTGAGAATTTATTTCTCCTATTATATTTTGAGTTGGATGATCTCGTAATATTCTAGGAGGAGATCTTAGCTCATTATTACTATTTTCAAGGTTTGTTTCTTCTATATTTATCAATTCTTCATCATCTTTTATATTAAAATTTTTATTAAAATTTTCATCAAAAGATATATGCAAAGTTTCTTCAATTATGTTTGTTTGTTTATTAAATACTCGATATGCTTTATTTCGTTCTGAGTGTCCTACGAAAATTCCTTCGTCAGCTTTTGGATCGAATTTTCCTAGTTGATCTTTTGCATTTAAAATGAAACATTTTAATCCAAATATTTTAAAATAAGATATATTTGGCTTTTTGTTATTAAATAGTTCATAAGAAGTATTTTTAGTTAACGGTCTAATTGATATTCTATTTAATACATAACATGCAGTAGCAACGGCTTCTGCCCAAAAATGTTTTGGTAGAGAACATCCATTTAATAATGTTCTTGCGCATTCTTGTGATGTTCTATTCTTTCTTTCTACAACTCCATTTTGTTGAGGAGTTCTAGGAAATGAAAAGTTATGATTTATTCCTTTCTTTTTACAAAAAATTTAAAAAGCTTCATTTTCGAATTCGTCTCCATGATCGCTTCGAATATTTTTAATTTTCAAATCTTTAGTGTTTTGAATTCTTTTGAAAAATGTTTTAAAATGCTCAAAAGTGTCACTTTTATTTTTCATAAAAATAGTCCATGTATATCTTGAAAAATCATCAACTATTACAAATACGTATCGATTATGATTAATGGATTGAACTTGTGTTGGTCCAAATAAATCCATATGTAGTAATTCTAATGGTTGTAAAGTCGAAATATTTTTCTTAGATTTGAAAGATGATTTCATTAATTTTCCTTTTTGACAATCATCACAAAGATTATTTATTTTAAAGTTTATTTTGGGTAAACCTTTTACTAATTTATTTTTAGAAAGTTTTGTAATAGTTTTAAAATTTATATAACAAAATCTTTTGTGCCATAACCAAGGATCATTATCTTTGGCAAGTAAACACATACTTGTATTATGATTAATATTCATATTTAGAACATAAATATTTCTATCTCTATTTCCTTCAAAAACAAGATTTTGGTTTTGATCAAATATACTACATTTATTATCCGAGAAAGTTATTTTAAAACCTTTGTCACACAGTTGACTTATGCTAAGTAGATTATGTTTTAAATTTTCAACTAATGAAACATTTCTTATAAAAGGTAAATTTGATGTACCGTAATTGTTCACATCTCCTTTGCCAATGATATAGCCTTTTGAATTGTCTCCGAAGGTAACCGAGCTACCATCAAAGTATGTGATGTTTGTAAGCATATCTTTGTCTCCGGTCATGTGTTTTGAACAACCACTGTCTAATATCCATTTCTTCTTTTTGAGTGGGACATTAAAATAAATATGAAATTATTGGTACCCACCTTCTAATAGGGTCCTAAAAAGTTAGAGTTTAGGAAACCAAACCCAATTTGGTTCAGTATCCTTTTTATAAATATAGTTTTCATTATGATGAACATTATCCGTAAATATTTTAATATATTTATTTCTTATTAATACATTGTTAGTCTTTGGTACCCAAATTTTAACTACCTTGGTTTCTACTTTTTTTTTAATAGGTTTCTTTAGCAATATTTGTTGTTTTGAATCAACATTCCTGTTAAGTTTTATATTTTTCTTATTAGGAATTTTTGACTCTTTTTTATAACCTAAACCTTGTTTGTTTGAAGATGATTGAGAATTTTCTAATATCTTAGATAAATTTTCTCTTCTTTTGTTAAAGTTAGAAACATTTTTAGTGATGTCATCTAATTTAGCTTGAAGACTATTATTTTCTAATTCAACATGTTTAATCTTAATTTTTAACTCGTGATTTTCAGAAACAAATACATCATTCTTTTTCTTTTGAGTTTCAATTTCTTGACTTAAAAGTGATAATTGAGTTTCCGAATTTGAATAAGATTCTTGAACTTTTTCAAGTTCTTCTTCAAGAATTTTCTTTTCATCATTTAACATATCTCTCTCAAACTCAGCTTTGTTTTGATTTTCACGAATTTCCTTAATTTTCTTTTTAAGAGTTTTTATTGTGCTTAAAAGTTCAGTAATTACTTCAATTAAATCATCGAAAGTTAAATTACATACCTCAGAATCTTGAGCTATGAAGCATACATTTGCCTGTTCACTGTCGCTATCACTATCATTTTCGGATGAAGATAAATCTGAATCGTCCCATGTTACAGAAAATGCCTTCTTTTTGAATTTATCCTTCTTGTTTTTTTTGTTGAAGCTTTTCTGATTTTCCTTCATTTGTTCTTGACAATCTTTTTGCATGTGTCCTTTCTTGTGACAATTGAAGCATTCTATATTTGAGGATGAAGGTTTGTTCAAGAAATTCTTTTTGAATCCGTTTTTGTTTCCTTTTCTATACTTTAAGAATTTCTTGACATTTTTGGCTATAAATGCTAGATCCTCATCTTCAGACTCTGATTCTTCCTTTTCCACATGAAAAGCAACATTCTTTCTTTCTTGAGCTTGATCTTTCTTAGCTTGCATATTTACTTCATACAACATAAGATTTCCAATCAATTCTTCTGGTTTCATTGTAGATAGATCATTTGCTTCCTCGATTGCTAGTGCTTTTCTCTCCCATTCATGAGTGAGTGAATTTAGAACTTTAGACACAATGTCAAAATCCATGTATTTTTCTCCTAGTCCTATTAAGGCATGATGAATGTCTTGAAATCTTGAGTACATGTCATTGATGGATTCATTTTTTTGCATTCTAAAGTTTTGGAATTGGTTCTTCAGCATGGATATCTTTGTTTGTTTAACTTTGTTTGTGCCTTCATGTATGACTTTAAGTGTTTCCCATATCTGATATGCAGTAGTACATATGCTAACACGGTTGAATTCATTTCTATCCAGGGCGCAAAATAGCATATTCATAGCTTTGGCATTTTCACTAGCTTCATTCTTCTGAGTTTGTGTCCATGTAGGATAATCGGTCGTGGGTACAACAAACTCTGCTTGAGTAGCATTCCAGGCTTCGAAACTTGTTGCTTGCACATAAATCCTCATCCTTATAGCCCAATAGTTGTAGTTTAGTCCATTGAATAGGGGGGTCTTTGGGTAGATTGTCCTTTCGCAAATGTAGAACTATAGGCAGATGTTGTGCTTGTACTTGCGTTATTTTCCATATTATCAATATGTCTGATAACGGTGTTATGGTTATAGGACGGCCTTGCTTTGATACCAATTGAAAGAGGGGGCTATGCGGTAGGATTGTACAATATGGAACAGCGGAATGATATAGATAAATAACGATAAGCAATAAGTAAAGTAGACACCAAGACTTTATACTGGTTTGGACCTCTTGTCCTACGTCCAGTCCCTAAGCTTCTCTTAGGAATTCTACTAACAACCCTCACTTAACCCGGAGGAATAGGTTTACAACTTACCCGAACAACCGAACGAGATTTCTTGCCTCAACTACCGAAGAGGACTTCAACTCAATTACTAAAAAACAATATTCGACTTGTTGTGTTCTTGTCAACACTAATGAGTCTAATGTAGTACAATATTCCTATAATCTTATCCTCGAGAGTATGCAATGTGTTTGTGAAGATTTAGGAAATGTGAATTGCTATGAATCAAAAGAATGTTATAAACAAAACAGTGATTCAAGCAATAGATTGGTGATTGCTTTGAGAATATCTAGAGAATATGATCAAGAAAATAGTAAGATTAAAGCAAGAGAATTCGGTAAATTGAATGATGTTAGAATCATGTATTTATACTTGTATAAGAGGTGCATTTATTGTCAAAGGTTGCAAATAAGAGATTCTTCCATTTCCATTGGAGAATGGTTGCAACTCTTGGGAGGAAGAAGGTGTCTTTTCAGAGAAAATTCACAAGTTCAAATTCAGTCGACTGAGCACGGAATTCAGTCAACTGAAAATATGAAGTAAAATTTTCAGGAACAAATTCAGTCGACTGTGCAGGAAGTTCAGTCGACTGAAACTTTGCATGTTTATATATGTGTACCAGTTTCAGTCGACTGGCCACTCCTGTTCAGTCGACTGAACTACTAAAATATGCACAGTGAAAGTTTAAATAAAAATGAAGTTCATAAAATGTGTTCTATTGTTCGTGCAAGCCTCTTGAGGATAGATTTTAACAATAAATCTAGACTAAGACCTATATAAAAATCATACTTATGTTTGTTTGGTCTTCATCGATCTTCCTTTAGCTTTGCACATATCTCTTTCTTTTTTTGTTGAAGCACATTGTCATTGATCAAAATCTTCGCGTATCAACAATCTTTAGGTAAAACCTATGGATGGCAGCTTGGTTGTAAACATGTCATTAGGGTATATTATGTTTGACGGATGAAAATGATTGCAAGCGGATACCAATGTTTGCTAATGGATGCATTGCATGCAATAGGTATATATTTATTAGGGTAATCGTCCAACTAGGTATACACAACTGCATATGCGTGCTTGTTATCTATTGCATTTGCACGAGGTTGTATATATCTGTGTGCTTA
This sequence comes from Allium cepa, assembly GCA_030765085.1. Taxonomy (NCBI): domain Eukaryota; kingdom Viridiplantae; phylum Streptophyta; class Magnoliopsida; order Asparagales; family Amaryllidaceae; genus Allium; species Allium cepa. The sequence goes on from CM060935.1 coordinate 976,239,151, forward strand.
TATATATATACACACACACATAAATGGATGTTGCATATGGATGGTGCATTTAGATGAATGACTGAATCATACATATAGAATTATCAATTATACTTGGGTAATTGCATATATTTGGTTGCATGGCATAAACATACTTGCATTACAGGAGGTCAACTGAATCCGTAGACCTACTACTTTTTCGCATTAGGTAAGTTCATATGTATTTCACTTTTCATAAATCATAAATTGCATTAGTTAAAAATAAGAATAATGTTAGAAATGGATGATGATTGAGTAGATGGATGTAGTTCTTGGATGCTGGTTGTTATTACGTTCTTCTGTCTTTGGAGATTTCGTGGACAAAATCCTTTAATGGGGGGAGAATGTAACACCTCAATATTTTATGGAAAATATAATTAAAATGAAATTAAAAGCGCATTTGGTACAATGGTAATGGCGCATGTTGACTTCCTTAATGACTAGGGATCAAGTCCCCATGTCGCCCAAAATTTGGAACGATATTTTTTTAGCTGGTTCATTTCCAGCGATTTTCCTACGTATTTCAACATTGTTTCTAACATGTGGAAGCTTCCTATTAGCTCCCGTGATGTAAAAGGATGAGATGGCTAAATTTTTTTAGTTGAGTGATGTGTATGGGCTAGACTGGATAACCATTAAGTGTATGAAAGAACTGGATTTAATCTAAAATAATCTAATGGATTATATTCACGCATATAATCTATAAATAAACCATCTAACCTAAGCCAAATCTCTTATTCAGTCGTCGCCATAAGTCTACGGCAAAATTAGTATGTATTATTCTTCCTCCTTTTCTCTATTAAATAAACAAATCTCTACCAAATTAAATTATCTATATATATTCAAGCAATTTCGGGAATTTAGATGAATCAATGGGAGAAAAATTAAAGCAAAGCTTTTTTAAATTTATACAAACTCAAGTGCCGGTGAGTGGGAATTAATATGAAATAGAAAAATAAAGTAGTTCAATTTCAGTTCTTTTCTTGCACGTTAATATGAATTAATTTATGTTATTAATTGAGAACAGATGTAAATTGTTGCAACTTCTTCTTCTTTCACTTCTCAAATCTAATTCATATTTGGTTTAAAATATGGGATATATAAATTGTCTATTCATGATTTATGGTATAAATAAGATTGGAATTTATGTAAATTATTGTGTCTTCTCCTTTTACACTTCTCAATTCTAATTCATGTTTGGGTTGAAATTTGGAACGAAAAAATTGTTATTCACGTTTCGTGGCGTAAATAAGATTGGTTTAATTAGACTGAACTAGAATTGTTATTCAATTTCTAATGGTAGAATAGGTTAGTTGAATAAATTCAAAATATGTTACTTGAATATAATTATGGTTTTGATTGGTATAATTACATAATTTTGAGCATGGTTTTGGAACAAAATTGGAAAGTCTAATTGGCATAATTGTTTGTTCCATATGTGGCCTAAAAATGTAAAAATGGAATTTTGTGTAATTAAATGGTTTATGGCTATTGGGTAAAAAATTTGTATTAATTAAATCTCTAAAAGGAGAATGCAAATTAAGGTGGAAAAAATGTAAATTAAATGGACCTTAAAGGCGAGTGTAAATTTGTAATAAAATGGCATAAAAATTACAGACAAACCATACAGACTTAACGGACATGAAATTGAAATACCATTTATTTAAGAAAAAAGGAAATTGTGAAATAACCAAATCGAATGTAAAAATGGCCTAAAGCAGATTAATGGTAATAAATAGTATGTAAACTGTAACGGTAAAATTAATCAATCTAGAAGTGATTTGGTAGGCAAACCTTGTAAAGGTCTGAATAGGTGTTTCATGCAGTTAAGACCAAAATATAGTTTCGGCTGTATGTATTAGTAGCGGGCAAGTAGGTTCGCAAGGATGTTTGTTACCTTTCATAGGTTGCTAGCACGTAGGATAGATAGCATCCGCAATCGTAGGCTTCTTCAGGCAGATCGACGCAGATGGAACATGACAAGTGTGGTCCGATGTAGGCTTCTTTAGGCAGATCGTTAGAGTATTTTGTGCAGTCGACCCAACTGCGGGCGCTCTTTCGAAGGACCGACACTTTGGATAGAGGCAAGTCCACATTGGTGACCGAGGAAATAGGAGTCCAGTTTGGTGGAGCATGCGCACAACTTCGGGGTCCTGCGAGGTCGTTTGAGTCGACGTTGGTCAGACATAAGGCGCTTTTAGTCATAGTGCACGGGTGAAGAGTATGAATTTCACGCTGTAGCACATGGATAGGTAAGGATAGCATGTCTGATAGGCCGATTGGCGTTTAATATGACTGCATGGTTGACTTCCCTAGAGTGACCATGGACTTTGGCTTCTTAGGAACTGTATCTAAGAAGGATTCACCGCATTATATTATTCACCCTCTGCGATATCCTGGGAAGATTTGGAATTAAACTGTTTTATTCTTTCTGCTATATTTTATTTCTCATTCACTAGACTTTATGTCTGACCCATTCCTATTTTCCCCAAATCACAAGAGGGCTGGTCTAGGTTGCAGTTCTTTGCAGCTTGGAGGGTCATTAGAGCAATTGTTATCTTCAGATTTTGTTTCTTTTGTTTCATGTAATTCGTTTCTCTTTTCCATAATTTACTCTATGTATTAGGAAATATATTGTGAACTTTGTTATGTTTTATGTTTTGGTGGAAATTACTTGGTACTTTTGGTTTCAGAAATAAATTTGGGAAGATGTTGTTTTAATGAAGCTGTTTTGCTATTAATTTATAACTAGTGAAAGTTTTCTTCTGCTGTAATATTTTAATCATTTTATTTTGTTGCCTTAGTCTTTATGCTATGTTATGGATTTTAATTTCACCCAACCACCCGTGCTTCTAGTCATGTCCGATTTTCGGGGTGCTTAGAGGTGTTGGGTGTCACAACAATCAAGTCATCCACATATATTAATATTTAAACAGTAGAAGCTTTGTTAATTTTAATAAATAATGAGTTGTTTGATTTGGTAGAATGAAAAATCAAATTGAATAAAGTAGTTTTTAGTTTATCAAACCAAATTCTAAGTGCTTGTTTGTGGCCATAAATAGCCCTATTTAGCTTGCACACATATTTTCTGTCCTGTTTGTAACCTTATGGTTGCTCCATATATACTTCTTCTGCAGATCACCATTTAAAAAGGCATTGTTAACATCCAATTACCCAATGTTCCAATTTTTATGTAATGCCAAATTAAGAATGATTTTGATAGTTCTTGGGTTTACTATTGGAGAAAAAGTTTCATTAGAATCAATTCCATGCTGTTATGTATATCCCTTAGCCACCAATCTTGCCTTGTATCTTCCAATTGTTCCATCTGAATTTTTCTTCAATTTGTATTTCCACCTGCATCCAACTATATTCTTATGTTTAGGTGGATATACATTATCCCATGTTTTATTTTTTATAAGTGCATGATATTTTTCATCCATGGCTGCTTTCCAATTTTTATCTTTTGCAGCTTGATCAAATGTCACTGGTTCTTCTAATGTTGTAGTTGCAGTATATATCTTTGATTTAAATATCCCATTCTTTGATCTGGTAATCATGTGATGCCTAGTTTTTGCCTGTGATTCACCATGTTGTTCACCATGTGATGATTTTGTATTGTTGACCTGATCAGTATTATTTCTTGATATTTGCTGCTGTGTGTTTGAATATTCTTGACTAATGCTTTGTGTTTGACTAGTTGAGCAGGCAGGAGTTAGATAGAGATGATCAGGTGGCTCTGTCCATTCATGACCTGGTTTAGTGAACACTGTTATTTTTGTACCCAAGCTTCCTGAATTCTTCTCATCTCCTCCTTCATTCCTTATAGGTTAATACAGAGGTATTGATGGTATGGATACTTTTGGATTATACACTTTTTAAGTTGTCTTCATACCTGTGCTAGTAGAAGGAAATATATGCTCATTAAACACAACATGTCTGCTTATAAATATTGTTCCATTGCTATCTACGCATTTGTATCCCTTTTGATATGTTGCATATCCTAAAAAGGTACATGGTATAGATTTAAAATTCAACTAACTAGTATTATATGGTCTTTAATAGGGAAAACATAATTATCCAAATGTTTTTAAACTTTGATAGTCAAGTTTTATATTAAATAATTTTTTTTATTGGACTTTTATTTTCTAAATCCTTAGTTGGAAATCTATTAATTAAATACAAAGTAGTACTGAAGAAATTAGGCTAAAATTTTAAAGGAAGTGAAGATTGAGCTATAAGTGTGAGACCAAACTCAAATATAGGGAAATGTAGTTTTATGTACTATTCCCTTTTTATTATAATAGAAATTACCAAGTGGTTTATACTCAATACCCCCATTAGTCCGAATAATTTTGACCTGATGATTGGTTTGTTTCTCTACCGGAGTTATAAAATGTAATACTATATTATAAGTTTCTGATTTTGGTTTTAGGAAATAAATCCAAGTATATCAAAAATAAGCATCAACAAATTATATATAGTATTTGAAACCATAATCCGAATTGATGGATGTTGGACCCCAAAGATCAGTAGCAACCATTTCTAAAGGTTTTTCATACTTAGTTAAAGATCCAATAAAAACAAGTTTATGACATCTACCTATTTTTTAGTATGCCCAGGCATAGGGTAACGTAATATTTCCAAAAGAAATTTTATTCTCGGTCAAGATTTTCTTTACAATATTTGCATTAGGGCGGCCTAACTTGTAATGCCACATATCAAAAATACTTTCATTTCTTTCTACTTGAGACATTTCAAAGATAGTAATTTTTCTCTTTTCTAGACATTCTTGAATTAACAGGATCAAACTTTTATAGTCTTATAACTGCATCGCCCTACAAGAGAATTTCTTTAATTAACATGTCTCTATCTAAGTAATACTTAAGGAAAAATTCAAAATAAACATTGTTGTCACTTGCAATATGTGATACGCTCATAAGATTTTTCTTTATTTGAGGCACTCTCAATAAATTATTAAGATAATGTTGTATTTCACCTTTAATGCAAGCAATTCCAGTATGAGTAATCTTAATGGACTCGCCATTTTCCATATATATATATGGACTGTTTACTCCATACTCTTTGTTGCCTAGATTTAAATTGTCTAGATTGGTTGTGATATGGTTGGTTGCTCCGGAATCAGGGTATCGGCTCTCATCCTGAATATGTTCTGGTTTGGTAACATCATTTAGATGATGATTTCTTGAATTATCTGTCTAACTGTTAGGTTCTTGTTGCACTTGAGCCATATTTGCACTAGGATCGTTACTTCTTTGATTGTTTGAACTCTGGTTTGGTTTATAACTTGCATTGAATCTGAAGTAACACCTTAATGCTGTATGACCAATCTTTTTAGATATTTTACATTTGGGTCTATTATTGTTATTCCACCTTCCTTTACCTCTTGCTCTATTAGATCGTCTACCTCTTTGTTAGGATTGATCAATTTTATTACAGATTTGACTGTTGTTCTTGAAGTTAGTTGCATAATTGATCGATGTAACTGTATCCGGTGGTTTCTTGTGATCAATTCTTCCTTCATGTGCAAGGAGAATTGAGTGGACATACTGCATTGATGGTAATATTTGTTTTAATTTTCGATAGGTGTTCCCTCATTAACAGATTGTCTTTCCTGATATTCTACAGTTGTCTTTTGTAATGCATTACTTTAGCTGTTGATTGAGAATTGAAAATTTCCTCTATGGTCACCTAGATTTCAATTGATGATTTACATCTTATAATTTGAAGTAGTAAAAATTAGTACTTATAGAGGATAATAGCCAAGAACTTATTAAACTATCTTATCTCCGATGCTTTGTATATTTAATATTATTTACCACTTTATTTTCTTGATCAGTGATGAATTTTGGTGGAACTAGAAGTATGCCTAGAATGAATCCCTTAAGTCCATATCCTCTTATGGTAGTGTTAATTTGAAATTTTCAAAGAAGATAATTATGACAGTAATAAGCTAACTTGAGGACTAACAACAGTTTTGATCAAGTCATTTGTTACTGTTGCTATTTGTTGAGAATTAGTTGTGTTCTCTGATGTTGCAGAATTATCATTCCCTTCATCCATGGTGAAATAATGCTATCAGATAGCCTTTAATGAACCTTATATAAACAATAAGTAAGAAAATTATATTGTTGCAAGAATAAATAGGTATATTGTAGCTAAAATTCAAGTGATGAAGTTATTCTGATGGGTTCTTGGCAAGGCACTTACTTTCTTAATGCTTTATGATGAATATCTTGCCTTTTCATCTCTGTTTGTTGAATTTCTTGCTATGAAGTTGCTTGTTTTTTTGATGAAAATTTGCTACAGACAAACAGATCTTGGTAGGGCACTTGTTTTCTTTATAAACTCCTAAGAAGATACTTTAAAACTCAAATGATGAGAATTCTCTGATGAGTGTTTGAATTATCATATGTTAATGCTTAAACTGATGATAATCTCATATTTATTATTGTTAGGCTTTGAGCTCTGATACCATATTAATTTTTTGATGATTAGATGATCTTGTATTTGATGAAACAAAGAATGTTTAATGAAAGATTTGAGAGAATTGATAAAAGAAAACTTATTGTATTAATTATGAAAACAAATATATTTACATTATGATACTCTGCTGTATTTATAATGGAGAACTAAAAATGATTTAGGCCTGAAGTGAGCCCATAAGCACACAACCCGCATCCACTTTCTCTTATATGATATTTAGCATAACACTTTACATTTTAACCTATTCCATTTTGATATATTCTCTTATTAAGGAGCTTACATGAAGTGGAGATATGAAGATAAAGAGAAATTTCTGGAATTTTCTTAAAATGACAAACAAGTAAAGGTTTTTCTCTAAGTCCAAATGGGCCTTAAGGGGATCATTTTCTTCATGTTTCATTTTCTTTACTTCTTATTTCTTCACACTAATCTATTTTTCTATCATGACTACTTAACCCAATTTCCAACTAAAAATCATTCTTAACCTTCAATAATGTTTTACTACCTTCATATAATTTTTTTCTTGCATTTAATTATGACTTCCCCTATTTGAATAATTATTTCCTTATTTACCATTTAAAGGCCACTTTAGAATATTAATTAATTATTATCTATAAAATAAAATAAAAATTCATTTAAAAAAAATAAATTCTTTACCTTATTTTTTTTATTATTTTGCTTTACAAAGATTATTTTAATCGTTATATAAAAATAAATCATTTTCATCCCAAAAATATCCAAATTTCATTTATTAAAAATATTACTCAATTAAATTATTTGACTATTTTATAAATATCTTCCTAAATATTCTCGTTTTCGACATATTTATAATAATGAAATCCCTTATTAACTTAATTAATCTTTAGTTTAAGTCATTCTTAACTTCGGGTTTTTACAGACTTTCCTCTTAAGAAAATTGCGTCCTCGTAATTCTCTTTAGGAAAAAAATCTATAACTGAGCTAGTATCTTCTAGCTCTTTTGCACCATCATCTACTAAAATAAATAACAAGGAAGGAAAATTAAACATACCAAACTCATGTGCATATGGAGATAGCTTGGGATAGGTCCATGCCATATAATCCTCGGTCTTCCAAGTACAATCCAACAAGTTGCCAGGCCACTACACCTTCACTAACATGACCTTGCTCCTAAACCACCAGACTTCTCGGCTTAGGGTACACCCACTTGATTTGGACGGGCTACAACCACACCCACTTGGATTTCTGGATTACGAAGCACACCAAATTGATTTGAATGTGCTACATTCACACGCAAGCAAATACAACTAGAGTTTGATGCTTTTTTCAAAGACAATTTCTTGATCTTTGGTTACAATGAATCCTACAGCCTCTTGGACAACACTTTGATCTTTGATTAAGAGAGAGAGAGATGATTGAAACTAGAGAGTAATAACAGAGAATCGATACAATGAAGATTGGATTGATTCTGGATAAATTTGAGAAGATTTGAATATATTTTTTACTATAAATTTTGGCAGAGTAAGAGAAGATAATAAGAAAGTAGTTGTTATTTTTTTTTAGAAAATCCCCTATATAGAGAGACTAAACAGACATGTCCATTCTTAGAGAGTTAAGACGAATAGGCACTTCATTTCAAAATTGCGACATGTATGCCAACATATCAATTGCCTATACGTCGATATAGGCTAGTGTAATTTGAAAACTTGTTTATTTTAAAATGTTTTAAAAATCCTATACTATGTAAAATAATTTGATCCTTCGTATTTTTACAAATTACTTTTGAATAGTTTTTAAAAATATATTTTGTTTTAAAGATAAATGGTTAGAAAATGTGAAATAGAGATCAAAGTTTGCTACCAAGGGCTTTAACAATATTCTATGACTCTATAGAGACTTAGAAATTCAGTCATTTGACTTTGAAATATTTAATTAATTTTAAATATTGGAAAGTCAATTTTATAAGTTAAATAACTTGAATTTCAAATACAGAGATTTATTTGATAATTAAATTGTTGAATTTAATATTTGAAAATATTTAAAGTGATTGAATCTTGGATTTGATGGATAAAAATGATTTCAAAGCTTATTTAAATTCGTTTGATTATGGGTGGTGATAGTAAACTTTTAGTTTAGGATTATAAATGATTGATTTGGTTTAATAATAATTCGTTTTAAATTAATGTGTGAAAATAGCCTTCTGAGGCATTATCTTGGATTTTGATGAAACTAGTTCCATTGGGTCTGTGATGATGAGTTATTGTATGCCGTCAAATTTCATGACGATTGGGCGTATCGTTTGGACGTGCGAGATCGAAACGCATAGAAATTAATTTCAGAAATTTATATAATATAATTGGGTTTGAAAAAGCTATCTTATGTATATGATTAGTTAGGCCTCAAGACTAGTTCCATTATGTTCGGACGGGTATAACATATAGGACGCCAAACAGCACGCCTCGTTTGGAGTTCAAGATTTTCGGACGGTTAAAGAAGAATATTTTAAAATTAAATAATATATATATGTCTTATATCAACCATACCCTATATCTAAGGGCCCATACCCAAGTACGCATGCCCATACCTTACCTATGCCGTTCTCCCTATAATTAGCATATATTAGAGAATTCGTTCTTCGTTTTAAATTTAAAACCATGCTCATCCAACGGCTTATATCACTTTGGACCACTTGAGGCTGAGATGGAAATTGGCCCCAATTTCAAAGTTATGTGCCACGATGAATTGAAGATGATAACCGGGTGGATTTGTATATGGTGACTCGAGGCGGTGGTAATTAGGCCACGTTCATGGGTGAATTGGTTCGATTTTAGCTAGTCGACGAGGCCATGGGCACGTGCGTGGGTGGTGATAGCGGCGGCGAGGTGGGACGCGGCAGGCAATGTGGTCGCGACGAGCGGCATGGCGGCATGGCTAACATGGATGTACAATCAAGTTGGTACCTAGGAATGAAACATGAAAGAGGGAAAGGGTATTAGTTTTATAGTTAATTAATTTAAAAGTTAATTTTAATTAAATTGTGTCAAATGTTCATTAATCCATATCAAACTCACATGAGGTCCAAATTGAATGCGACAAATCGCGTTGTGATCGTATCAAAGAAGGACTCACTATGAAGTTGGATTGGATAGATTTAGAGCTAGTAGGAATTTTGGTTAAAATTGAATGTCTATTCAATTTTAGTTCAAAACAGAACGTTTAACGACTTCTGAAATCAATGTGAGTTAATCTCACCTTTTTGGTTAATCAGAAAATATTATATATAGTCAATAAAATTATTGATTGGATGTGTGGAATTTTATTGTTGATTGTTATTGACTATTTGGATAATTTACTAGTTTATATTGTTAGTTTGGATATCTTCCCGTCACTAGAGTGGATGAGACCCTATTACATTCCCATGTAAGAACGGATGACCATTTGTATACGAATCGCATCTCAAAGCGGTTGATTTATATTTTTATGATTATATAATGTATATAGGGGAATATGTTGGAGGGATACAACAGGATTTCTCACACTGTTGATTTTATTTTCATATAATTCGATAATATGATATGTTTTATGCTATAATCGATGACATGTGCATGATATTGCCTATTTAATGCTTTAGCAGCACTGGGCTTATATTTTGGTATTTTAAGATACCATAAAATGGGGATTTCAAAGTGATTTTGGAAATTACGTATGATTTAAATAATTATGCTAAATTATTTGAGAAGTAATTTATCATAAAATCAAAGAAATGATTTTTGGATATTATAATTTAATAGTTTTATAAATTATTTTAAATAGAGATTTTCAAACTGTAAAATAAAGATTTTTAAAATCTTAAAATAAGTCCGTCTTTTGTAATAAAGGGTTATGTTTTTAAACGAAAATAGGAACAGTGTATGTAAATATTTATTAACCATTTTATATAAAGTCATATATATATATGTATATACATGTATGTATGTATGTACATGTACATTTATTAAGGGTTATTTCCAAATGTGAGATTTATAAGTATGATAATTTATAAAAGTGATATTTTACAAATGAAGTGGAGATTTGTAAATTGTATTTTGTTAATAAAATTATGGATTTATAAACGGTGTTTATTAATTAAAATAAACTATCATCCTTAATAAATTGGTGAAATATATCAAACGGTGGACTTATTATAAGATATGGAATGATAATTTATAAAATAGTTGATCTTAATTTTTATAAATTGAAGTTGAGGGTAAATTTGGGAATGTTAAACGACATTTTATAAGTAGAAAAGAATTTATAAAAGGAATGTATCCATGTGGGGCAACGTTAAAAATAGATGGTGATTGATGTTTTTAGATGAGATTTACGAATAAGTGAGATTTATAAAGGAAATAGGGTTACAAATGGTGTTCATAAATAAATGGGTTTTATGAAAGAAATTTTTATAAAATAGAAAGAGATTTTTAAATATAGTTTTATAAATATGGGAATGGTTGTATTGAAAATTTAAGTATGGATTTTTATCAAGGAAATATATTATGTTTTAAAAGTTTGTTATTGTATTAATATTGTTTAAAGTTGCTTATTAATATTTATTTTTTTGAAACTTTAATTATTAATATGATTTGAAATTAATAATAATGATTATTAATAATATTTTTGTAATTTAGTATTATTATTATCTATAAAAATGGAAAAAATTAACGATCATTTTACTTGAAATTTAATTTATTAGTTATTATTTTTAAGATATTAAAAGTTGATAATTATTATTTATTTATGATGTTTATTATTAATCATTACTATTATATAATAGTGTTTTAAATAAAGTGATTATTATTTATTTATGATGTTTTCGAGATTTGTAAATAGAGTTTTATAAATAGACTTGGATTTTATAAGAGAAGCTTATAAAATGGTTTGAAAACTTAAAGGATGATTATTTACAAAGTAGAGAAGTTTATAAATATATAGATATTTATAAATGAATTTAAGGAACGAGTTTATAGAATTATAAGAGGAGTTTTATAAAGTGTTTTGGAGACTTAAAAGGAATTATTTACAATGTAATAAGAGGGCTTTGTAAATCATTTTAGATATTTATAAAGGGATTTTTATAAATGGGTATATAGATTTATAAAAAGAGTTTATAAATAATTGCATGGTTTTATAAAGGGTTTATAAATAACCTGAGCAATAATTTATAAATGGTTTATCAAGGGGTTTTAGAAATTTGTAATGGAGTTTATAAATGATTTTAAAATTTAATAAAAATGAGATCTTCCTCGGTATTTGGAAAATATACTTATATCGTTGAGATAAGTATATGGATATTTTCTAAGTTTGAAAATATAAGGGTTTATGAATATATGTTTGTAAAGATATTTTGATACAAGTATTTATAAGATGACTTTAATTAATGAAAAGATCAATTAAGGAGGTTAGTGGTCGCTTACGTGCTTAATCAATGTTGGTTTTTCATTTTGAAATAAATCCTGAATTGGATGTGTGTTTGTTGATAGTTAAATAATGGACAATCAAAAGTGGATCCAAACATAACTTTGGAAATATCTAGGAGAAACAAGTGGGTTATATGGCACATTATCTCCAATGATGCTGTACGGTGCCTATAAATCTCGTTTCGTTCTTCTAGGACAAATGATAAGGAATTACATCCACTAACAGTTAGGAGGTGATCTCTGTACTTATGCTTGACTATTTCCTAAAGAACCGAGGTTTACTTTACCGAAAAATATCTAATGTTGTTTCGAAGATACCGGGATCGGATATTTTGTCCGAAAACCACTTGGATTAAACTTAAGTGTTTCGAAGTAAAGACATCTTAAAGATGAAGGATTGAAGACAGAGCTCTCAAACGTTTCATTCAGTCTCAAAACGAACTTGTATAGATAAATGCTGGTATTGCATTATTTCCTGGAGGGTAGTGTTAGCATTCCCAGTGGGAAGTGCTATATAAAAGGTAGAACATAGCTTTGAGCCTCACACCCGAGAAATGAATAAAGCAGGAACATGCGACAAGGTCTAGTGGGTCTTACCGAAGTAGGGTACGATTATCACAAATCTAGAGCAATGTCCATGCATACTTCGGGATCCTATTATATGGTTGTTGATAACAACGAAGAGGTGATCATATTCGGTGCTACTCGAGAAAGGGGTAGTGCAGGTCTTGAGTAGCAGGGGTGCAACATGTTGTAGCCTCCCATACATTTTATCTAGAGGTGTACGAATTCTGCGGGTAGACCCTTACCCTTTCATATATAGTTGGAATCCATTATCCACTACGAGCCTTCAGTTTTTTATTGTAGAGCCTAGTATGTTGTAATTTAATTAATGCAATAATTTCGGCTATAATTAATAAGTACTTGTAACATAGACGCTATTATAATATTAGAGCATTTCATATGAAATTATAGGTATCGTAAGGTAAAAGTCCGTCCATGTTTGTGCGGCGTGGTTTTACGTGATACTTTTGAGCTCAAAGGTTTTTATAACTTCAAAAATTCAGTTGGGTGTGTTTTCCCACACTGTTTTTCCAAACTGACTCGGACATTATTTTATTATAATGCTCGGATCAGACTGAGCATATTTACAGATTTCTTTGGATGTATTGGAGCTCAGGAGATGAGTTGGAGGTCTTCAAGTTGTATTCATGTATATGATTATTTTCTACTGCTTTATTATTGAGATCATTAACATTTGTGAGGATAGGTTGTTATAACTGTTTAGGCCGATGATTGTGATTTTTTGTAATTTGATGGATATATGTATATTACAGATTGTCTTGTGTAAAGATCATTGATATTATATTCTATCTTATTCCATTGCGATTGTGAGATTTTGTGTTGTTTTTATTTTGTTTTTTTCCTCTTCTTCTTTCTTCTTTTTTCCTATAACTATCCGTCCGTTCAAATTGAGTTAGGCATGTGTGGTTTATTGTCAACTTGAACTGTATAGAAAAAGGGTTGTTACACTTGGTATCAGAGCTGATGGTTAAGCGAGAACCTTGGCTTTGGTGGGGTAACTCATTAAGGGATAAGATAATGGGATGCCTTATTATGAGTTTTGAGTGTATTATTGATATGAGCATGTATATTGTATTAATTTATCAGTTGAGTGGCTTATGAATTCTAGTCGGTAAGTGAGATGCCATGATATCGATTGGGGTTTCTAAACACTTTAACAAGGCAAACCGACATGGTATTGTTTTGAGAATTAGTAAATGACATAATTTTACCAAATTATATTCAACATATTAAAGAATAATTTTTTTAGAAACTATTATAGTTATATGTGATGTGTTTGGATGTTAGTTAATAATGATATTTGATTATTATCATTTGTTGTTTTTTGTTTAATAAAAGTTGTTATTAGTACAATTTAAACAAAGATAAACATTTTTAAAATGAGTTATATAAGAAAGTGAATTTATAAATATGAATTAGAAAGTATTGATTATGATTAAAATAAATCAATATTTGTGAAGTGATATTTCATAAGAAGTGAGGTTATATAAATATGAATTATAAATGTGATTTATAAATGGAAAAGAAATGAAATTGCATAAGTACACTTATAAACATAATTTATAAATAAAAATGGATTTAAGCTAAGAATTTGGGAATTTAAATCTCGTTGGGTTTGGAAAATTGTTTTTAAAAGTTTTGAAGGAATAATAATGGTATTATTTAGAAAATATTTTGGTTAGAAACATTTAAAAATTGGATTTAAAAGAGATAAAAACATTGAACCAAATTCAGTTGTTGGAAAATAATTTCGATGATGACTGCAGCATCATCGACGTTTATTTTTGAGTTTCTATATGATGGATTACTACCATTAGAGTTTTATTTTGGTAAAACTTGTTTTGATTTAAAATTCAAAATTATGATTCTAAATACAAAGAAAATAATTATAGTATTGTTTCAAAATAATTTGAAATAAGAGGGAATAAGTTTCTTATAAATTTTGAGGATTAGTAAGTTAAAGCAAAATTTTAGTTTTGTTAAATATAAATTGCTAAGAAAAGCAAAATTGAAATGGAATTTAACTTAAGTTAAATGAAACGATTTTTTAAAATGGAATTGATTTTGATTTGAAATGAATTAATGAATGAACTAATTAAATAAACTAGTGAATTTAAATATGGTTTAGAATGTTATTGATATAATGGAATATTGAAATTGAACAATGAATAGAGTCAAATGAAATTGAATTTGATTTGTAATGAATTAATAAAATGGATATGGACTTAAATTATGAAGTGATAATAAACATGAGAAGTGTTATATAAAACGTTTATAAACTTAAGTAAAATTTTGTGAAATGATTCATAGATGAATTTAGTATGAAGTGAAATGTTGGTAAATATAAAATTTGATGGAATGGTTCTTAAGTGATATTAGTATTGAAATAATATATTAAGTAATAAATGAATGCAAATAAAGCAATATGAATAATGATTATGAATGAATGAATGTAAATAAAAGAATATGAATAATGAGGGACCAACTGAAATAAATACATAATTTGTACGTAGATTATTTTATTCGCATAACTGTTTGATCCAGATTCGGCCACACGATTTTGAGATGGTTTACATCAGTCCGTGTTAAAAAAATTCCTCCGATTCTCGAACGCAAACATTGGATATGGATTTCTGATTGATTCTAGAAATCTCTACATAGTATATGGCTATGCAAGAAGAATGACGGTTTTTAATCAAGGAACTGAATTTGAGTCCATACTAGATTGGTTGTGTGAACGATACTAATTCGGAAGTGAAATTGTGTGATCAAGTTAGCGACCAGGTATGGTTCTGCGTGCGGATGGTATAGATACATCGTACGGGCCTTAATAAATTAAATATTGATATTGGAAAATGTAAAATTGATATGGTTACAAAATTGAATTGAATGGGTATTTTTTTTGATGGTTTGTTTTGGTTTCTCTGGTTACAATTGCTGCACTTGCATATAGCTATTGTATTTGTCTATGTTATATATTGATATTACTTTCTATACACATGTTCTCATTGGTTTTTGAGTGATTAATCGGTGTCGATGACGTATGCTTTGCATTTGGAGCTCGCTTCGTATTATATTGATTGTATATGCTTGCTAATGCTAATAATAAGGTATACATCTTGGATTACATATCGTATTTTCATATTTTTCCCTACGAGATGCTGATATGCACGTAAATATGCATATTTTTACTTCCATATTTGATCTACTTTTAATTAAATAAATGTCATAATTGGTTATTTTTACATGTTTTTACACAAATCCAAATGTCATCAAATCATCATTCATTCATCTTCATTTAAGGGCAAAATGGTAATTTTGTGCATGTATTAATCATGAGAATATTTATTTGCACATTTTAGTTTTATTTGTTGGAATTTGGATGGAAAATGGAAGAGGCTTTATATATGTATGCTTGCATAAAGGTTGGAAGACAGAAGAATGAAAAAATAAAAGAATTCATGAAACCATGGAGGAGCCCACCTACCCACTAACCTATGAACTACAATTAAAAGCTAATGCACATGTTCGTGGAGAATAAAGGCACATGCACATTTAATGAAGGATTAATTTCATGTTAATGATTACTTAGAGGTTACACTTCCTAAGGGACATTTTGGATAGTCCCCTAAAATATGGATTAGGGTTTTAGTCATGTATAAATAATCCTCTTATGTTCATGTAAATAATTATTAATCTTCTTATCATATTATGTGAGTTGTAGCCACAAAATTAAATGAGAAATAAAATGGCTTCCTAAGCGTATTATTCTTCCTTTTCTACTTGCTTTTATTTCATGCTCACTTTTATTTACATGCTTTCTTCTAATTCATGTTAGTAGATTAGCTTTCTTTTTATTGAAATTAGTTTTATTTTTAGGAAAGTAGTTTAGTTCTCCTTTTATTTAAATTATCTCTTACTTTGCTTGCTTTTTCATGCTGAAATTTACATGTGTTGAAATGATAACACAAATGAGAATCTAAACCCCTTCAATTTAGGGGTTATGAAGCTCTCTTGGATTATGTATATTAAAACGTTCTCTTATTTATGATCTCTTTTTATGCTTCATGGATAGTTAGTTGTTAATGCAAGTTTATTAGTGAATTTGATAGTCTATGTTGTTTATTACAAGTAGGCTATTCTTGCCGGAATGTAAACACAATTTACATTAACATCTAACTAAGTGATTTGATCATGGAATTAAAATAGAATCAAAATTTGATGATCTATGTTACTAATCAAAACTAGTAAATAGATCATGCTTAAAATAGATTTTGTTTTAGTTTCATATTCATTTTCATGAAATTTAACAAAGTGGTTTTAGTTGTTGTATTAAAGGTTGATGGTTTAAGTTATGTTAATTAATAACATAAATTGACCATACTTATGATAAATACATCACTAATTTTACTTAGGTTAAAATAGAAATCATGGATTGATTTTATGTTGATTTTATGTTGGAGTATGATAGTGTATTTGCCTCTAAATTGTTTTTTAATCATATTTTTATTCACTTTTGTTCTAGTTTAATTATTTCTATTTTTATCAGTTTCAAAACAAACTTAAACTCTTTGGTTGATTTGATTGAGTGGAATTTAAATTAATTCAATTCCTTGTGGATCGACCCATACTCGCCATGTATTAAAATACGCCGTGCGCTTGCAGTCATTTTTATTACATTTTTTCGGCAACTGATAGAGAATTCGTCGTCATTCAAGTTTTTGGCATCGCTGCCGAGTGTGTTACTTTTTTGTGTTGAATTGCATTTAAAAAAAAAACAAAAAAATATTTTGCTGTGTGTGTTTGTCGTGTGATTTTTGCTTTCAATTGATTTGTTTACCTTTTGTTTTTCTATTTGCATTTGCACTTTATCTCTACTACTAATAAAGAAATTCGTTGAATTAATTTACTCGGCGTTTTTTTGAAATTCTAAAAATGCCTCTGTTTTCCGTTTACAATAATATAAACATCCCGTGTGTGAAGCATAAACCAATTCTAGTATATATAAAAGAAAAATATACACAATTTCAAAAAAAAATATTTTACCATATTTGCATTAAATTTACATTTTTTGTTTTGATTTTACAATTTTGATTTTACAAACTGTGGATATCACAAAAAGAAAAAAGAAAAACTGTGCACAGTGCAACTCTCAACTTTTCACTGCCACCAACTTTCTGCTTCCGCTAATCCCACTGCCAAAAGCATACCACATCATTTCCTGCTCATACTCCCACAACAACAGTGCTTCAACCAACCATACACCACACCTCCACCCTACCACACAAACAAACCTTTTCTTCACCATATCTTCCTAACAAACAACATACCACATATAAACACAAACTGGCACAGCCTCCTCTGCCATCAACAACTACTAACAAAAATACTACGAACATACAACTACATCAGTCCATCTCTTTCTAACTTATGCACACTGTGCACCTAACTCCTCTACACTTCTGCTACTTCAAACATACTTCTGACCATACTTCAAACTTCTATGCTTAATCCCACAAACCTCTGTGCATAAAAACCACCACATCAAACATTCAACACTTCAAACATTTAGCCTCATATCCACTTACTCACTCCTCATATCACCCCATTCAACAACTCCATCCCCACTACAAACTACTACAGTCATAAACTACCCTGTGAACATCAACAGCAACATCCCATTTCCACCAACCACTGCCTACCAATCAACACACATACTGTTCCACCTCCACGCTCATTTCCTCTGCCTACAACCTTCTATACAACTCTCAACCACATCACAGTGCATACCTTTGCCACTTCTTGATCTCAGCAACTTCACAACAACATTTTCAATTGCAACAATGACATAACAACACCAACAACCTACAACATTCTCCACAACCCACAGCAGATCATCCCCACTTCATCATTTCAACACTTCACCGTTTTGACTGCTTATTACCCAAAACTACGCCTGACCAAACTCCTTCCAGCTACACCATCATCATCATCATCATCATCATCATCACATCAACCATGACACTGCGGCCTCATTATCTTCACTGCTATTCATCTCCTACTTGCGTTCAAGTTAAAAAAAACCTCCTTCTACTTCATCTTCACCACCAAACTGAATCACACCTGAACACGTAGCCTCTTCGTCGAAATCATAACCTGCAATTTCACCTAAAATGATAGCAATTGCCTATTCACCGATCACCAAATCTTTCCCTACAAACACCCCAATCACCAATCAGCCAGTAATCTCATCAATATCTCCTCATATACAAACCTGAACTGCAAATCCACAAAAGCAAAACTCAAATCTGAATAGCAATAATCCAAAATCACCTCAACCGCGAATTCCAGCTTCACCTTCAATTCTCGAACTATCGTTTTTTTATTTTCTGATTAAGTAAGGTCGAGTTTTTCTAGTTTGATAATTTTGGAATTTTTATAATTTGGTTTGGTTGAAATTTTTATCTAGCATGTTGTGTGTAATTTTGAAATATAAATATAGGTTCAAAACTTTTTAATTAGGTCGGGCGCTAGTGGAGTTGATATAAAAAGAAAATAACAAGTTTTTTCAATTATTTTAGTTTAATTTGTTTTAGTTTATTCTTTGATATATATAAAACTGCATGCATCTTGTTTTCAGTTTCAGGTAGCAAAAGCAAAAATTCAAAAGGAAGAATCACTTGCTAGTTTGCTTTGCTTGTGTAATAACCCTGTATTTGTGATTATTTTAATTGTATATTTTATTTATTTTAATTGAATTTTCCGTTTTTAAAAACTTTATTTTTATTTATTAAAATAGATAAATTTTGTTATTTTAAATATAAATTTTGATTTTTGTGTGAATTACAATTCCAAACCTGAATAAATGGAATATTTTCCAAAAAAGTGGATTTTGGTCAAAATGGTCAAACTTTCTCTTTTAAATTTAAAATTTAAATATTTGAATTTTTGAATTTTATCTTTTATTACGAAAATAAATTAAATTTCAAGAATACTGCTTTTTGTTTCGTTGAAATCCGATTTATATTGTGAAAGTTATGCTTTTTACAATATTGTATGTAAATTGTTTTATATAACAAAATTGTTTATTTTAATTTATATAATAATGTTTTGTTTGTAAAATCATTTTCTAGTATGTGTTATATGACATGTTATGCATGTATTTTATTTTAAAACACTTTTGAAGTGTAGCTGTAATTTTTCAAATGTTCATTGTATTTTGTTTACAATTTTTAAATCCTAAACTATTTTCTTAATTATTTTATATTTTCTAAAATTTATTTATTTATTTTCTTTCATACTTTATTTTTTTTCATTTATTTATTTACTTACATTTTTATTTGTTTAAAATGAATAAAGGAAAAGAAATATAAAGAGTCAAACCCTTTCATATGCCATGACTTTACATATGCCTTTTGTCTTTTCATTTTGCAATTGACATTTGTATTGAATGTAGTCGACCATATTACTTTCTTTAGCTGAATATCTTTTCAGTTTTCACATAATAAAATTTTCTTTCTTCTCGAAAATTTGGCCATCAACAAATTTCTGAAATTTATTTCGGTAAGTTCATGACTTATTTTCCTATTTTCTTCTTTGTTTTCATTGTTTTTGTGCCTTGTTTTCTCTCATGTTGCTCGGCTATAGACCTCTTCACCACCACATCACCTCCACCACCGTCTTACATGGCAACTTCTCCTCCTACTCCTCTGTCCATGTCAGGCCATGGCATCCCAAAGATGAAAACTCCACAAAAATTGCAAACATTCCCTTAAAACAAGCCCAGCCGAGCCCTATAAGCCACAACCCTTCACATGCCCCTCTCGGCCACCCCTAGAACCACCATCACCAGTCACTACTTGATCTTTGGCCGCTGCTGCACCATCACCTGGCTGAACAAAGCAAGGCCGAGCCACCACTTTCCATGGCCGAGCCAAGAAATGTGACCAAAAACTCACTATGTTGCCTTGACTTGTGTATGTTTCATGCTATCACCATAAACCCCTTCATTTCCCTACTAGGCCGAGCTATTGACCCACACCTGACCCAAATACATAGCCATGGCCGAGCACTTGAACCCTATGGCCGAGCAAATGAGTGGTGAAAGCAAGGTCATGTTGTTTAGTTCTTTGTTGTGTTTATATTTCAAGTTGTTCAATGATATATTGTGTTGTAAATTCATGTATGCAATATCTTATTTTGTTTGTTGTGTACAAGATAATCACTTTGGCTCTCCCCTCACTTGAATCTGTAGTCGTGCTATCATGCTTTCTGGATCTTTGTTTGTGTGTCTGAATTTGTTAACTCCAGCATTAAGAGGTGAGTCTTCACTCACGACATTTATACTTATATAAATTGTGAATTGGCAACATGTGAATCTGTAGAAATTATTATATCATGTTATACCTGCCTGTGATGTGAATTATATGATGTTAACCCTATTTATAAACCTGCCATATCATCTGTTACTGCTATATGTTGCTGTACTATGTATTTATTTCTTTTTATCACACTGCAAGTTCCCTGTAGAATAGAATCACTATGGGTTGAAATGATATATACCCGAATGGACTTTAGAATAGGAAAAAATCATTATGGGCTGAAATGATAGGCCTGAGCGATTTTTATTTTATTTAACTTGGGATTATTGGTTTGAATTGATAGAACCCGGATTTTTCTTTGTAAATTACGGATTGAAATGATATATTATCCGTATCACTTGACCTAGGTTCGAAAATATTATGCAGACCCGTGGTTATTTTATATATACTTTTCTGGAAAATTTTAAGGTATTTTAAAAATGTAAATTTATGATATTTTAATTTAAATTGAATTAAAAATGATTTTTATAAAGTATTAATAATTTTATACAAGTTAAAATGTGAAACAAACGAATGGTTAAGTGGAAATTTGAAATATAACTAAATTTTGAAATTTGAAATTTTGTTTAAAATTGGAGTTTAAGTTAAGCAAATAAAATATGATAATTTGATTTTAAATTTTAACTTAAATGATTTTATAAAGTGTTACTGATTTTTCCATGAATTAAAATGGTTAAATAATTGAATACTTAAAGGTGTAATTTGAAATATAACTTAACTTGGAAATGTGAAATTTGTTTTAAAAATAAAAGTTAAGAAAATAAAATGGAAATTTAATTTAATTTATTAAATGGTAAATTAAATTAAAGTGTAAAGTCAATGCAATAATTTGGAAAATTTGTACATTGATATTTATAAATAAAACATCGAGAAATTTGATATTTGATTGTAAAATTTTACTTTATAAAATCATAAGTTGTAGGTTATTTAAATGACTATATTTTAGGGTGAAAATATGAAATTTTATCAGTTAAAATGGTTTAAATTGAAGTTTAATTGTTTTTGAAATTGTATTGAAAAGCTGGAAACTGAATTAACAGCACTTCAGAATGCTATCATTTCTGAAGTTAACTTAAAATCTGTTGTAAAGGATGTTACAGCATTTTGTAAGTGCTGTGGTTGATACAAATGAACTAAATGCTAAAATTAACTAAGAGCTACTTTAGCACTTGGTAAGGGCTGTAGTTGCAGAAACTAAAACTAAAATCTAAAATTAATAAAAGGGCTATTGTAGCACTTGATAAGTGCTGTAGTTGGCTGAAATGAGATTTTCGAATATAACTGAACTATTGCAGCAGTTTTTAATTGTTGTCTTTGCTGAATTGAATTGTTTTCAAATGTAACTTACCGTAGCATTTTCGAAGTGCTGCGAAAGCTGAAATTTCACTGTTTTAATGTATTTAAGTGTATAAATGAACTCTGAAAAGGCTAAAATTTTGGGAATTTAATATTTGTTTTGAAGGTATAATGATTCCACCTTTTTATGGTTTAAATGAATGGTTTTAATTCGAAATTATAAATGTTTTGGAAATTTGACCACGGGTACACTTCTTTGTATGCCTTGTGATTTTTGGATGTACACCTTCAATTTGAGAATATGACTAGAGGTGGACGATTGCTGCAGCCCTACGCTACCTTGGCCATATTAGCACTGTTATTTGCATAGTTTACTTTAATATAGACATTTCTATGATAACGTTTATTACTGTTAAATTGATGGTTTAACGGATCCTTAGAGGATGGACCATCCCAAGCATCCTTTAAGTTATTGTGCATTACTACTACAGTTCACTTGAATTGGTATACATTGTATAAATATATATGTTCTGACTCGAGTGCTTTGTGTTTTACGCTCGGGTCAGCCTGAGTTTTCACAGCTTTGGATTTCTCCTTCTGGAGCTACGAATCGCTGGACATTCTGCTTATCTAGTTATTCACAATTTCTGTTTCAGTTCACCTATTTCAACTCTTGTATTAGTGAATTTATATGTATTTGGGATTTCTATTGTGTTTTTTTTTCCAGACTGATATTATGTATTTTGTTTTGAGACTTTGTAATAGTAGCTTCATGAACTACTATGGTATTTTAATTTCCGCTGCGAGTTATTCTGATATTTCTGTGTCTATGATTTTGTGATTGTTTTCATTTGCTCCAAATTTTATTACAATGAGGTATTTTGAGCAATTCAAGTCCGATATGTGTGGATGCCTATGCACTTGGAGGGTGCAGCATGATACAGGATTCTCGCATTTGGTTTGGTGGCGAGCAGATGCCTCTTACCCCTACATGTCCCCATGGGGGTTGTTGGTGCAGTCGAGAGGCTAGCCGTAAAGGCAGAACACAGGTACAACTGTATGCTATGGTGGGCGTTACCCCACTGACGCGGTCTGTTATAGTTGGTATGAGAGCTTTGGTTTTAGGCAAACCATAGCTTGCAGTGAAAAAACTCATTAGAGATAGGGTAGAAATACCCTAGAATGGGTGAAACCAATCTCAGAATCATTTCCTTGTGAGAGAACGTATTTTCGAAGTATAAAATGATTTTAAAGGATTTTCAAAGATTATATTGGTATAAATTTTTTATTATTTTGAAAACAAGATTTCAAACTTCTGCCTTCTGTATCCACCTTGTTAGTAATCTCTTGGTTAGGATTCTTATCGATTAGGATTCCTTTGAACTTTGGAACGCTCCCACTTGTTCTGATTTGTAAAGGGGTGAAACTCCTTTACAATTGGCATTGATACACCATAGATTTCTGTATCCTTGGTTTACGATGCTATCTACCTTCTGCTATATCGGGATTCTATCTCTGGCAATCGAATGTCGATTTGCCTTAGATTTCCGCATTGATTATATTCCTGAAGTCACGGTTGACCAGTTAAGGTCGCCCGCGGTTTATATAGGTTTATCCATCTCCTATTTGGTAATTAAATTATCTCATCTTCGTTCGAGCTTAACTTCGTACCAAAATTTTATTTTATTAGAGTTCCTCTAATTTTGAATCTCTATTTGTTTTGAAATCCATCCTTGAATCAACCCTTGGAAATTTGTGTTTGGGTGTATTTTGAAATTGTGCATACATCGAAATTATTATTTTGATAAGGATTACCACATTTTATATATAAAAGGTGAAATTTTTTCAATAAGGATCACATACCTTTTGAAAACGGGAATTTGAGGTTTCGAAAGGATTTGAAAATTTGAAAATTTATAAGTAAGTTGATTTGTATAAAATGATTTATAACTGAAGAGTTTTGAATTTGAATTTCGAGAAATCGAACTCCGATGTTTTGAAATCGGTTTTAAGATTTTGGAAAATATATAATAATAATACGATTTAAAGATATTTTCTGAATAAGAAATGTTTCAAATAAATTCGAATGAATTCCAATGATTTCGAAGAGATTTAAAGGAAGTTTCAAGAAAATAAAAGTCCAGAACTCACTTGTGTCGCTGGAAAATAATTTCGGTGATGAGTGCACGCATCATCGACATTGATTTTCGAGTTTCAGAGGCGGGGAGAGGCCACTCTAGTAGCTTTTCTATGCGAGTGATTTTGTGAAAAAAAATTTTGATTTCAAAATTTCGAAGGATGATTTGATTTTCGAAAGATATATGTATATATGTATTTGAAATGATTTAAAGTAAGCCGGTGTTCTATCCTTGAGTTTTAGATATGTTTTGGTATAATCTTATATATTGGAATTGATTTAGTGATTTGTTGCTGATTTCTAACTCTTGGATTGGAAAATTTGGTTTCTTCGACTATTTTTAAAGTTCGGACACTTCCAAATCAAGGTTTAAATTTAATTTAATTTTGTATGTAAGTTTGATAAAGTATATAAGTTTAGTTTTGTATGTTTTAATATAACTTAAATAAGTTTGAAACTATTTTGTTAAGTTAATGAATAAAACTATTTGAATTATACTAATATAAAATTTAGTTTTGAAATGTTTTGAATAAAAATTCAGTTTTCAAAATGTTTTGAATAAAATTTAGTTTAAATGTTTTAACTTAGTAACATCTTTTGTAAAACTATATATTTAATAATAATAATTTTCAAAGGTAAAGAAGATCTTTCAAATAAAAAATAAATAATAATAATAATAATATTTAAGGGAAGGGTTATAGAATCGGTAATCATTTTGGAGATAAGCGATTCTTGAGGAAAAGATTTGGTTTCGAAAATAGATTGAAATTTAAACCCAACATTTACATGATGACTATAGAAATGGATTTATTTGACCTAAATTTTGTCGATTTGGAAACCAAGATTATTTTCTAAACCTATTGTTTTGAGAAACTTTGAAACTGAATATATGTAATTTGGAAGAAATGATTTGGCGAAATCATATATGATTTTGAAACTGAAACTTATTGAAACGAATTGAAATTATGAACCTTATTTTACTAAATACTTGATTTGGGAGTTATAGAACTTATATAAAATTGATTTGTGTAAGTATAAAGTTGATTTGAAAACTATCATTTTGGAAAGGTACTCAATTAGGAAAGAGAAATCTTATATAATCGAAGTGTATATAAGTGTGATTTGATATACTATTGATTTGGAAAATATTTGATTTGAAAATAAAATCTTATACATAATGGACATTATATAAGTATGACATTTGAAAGTGATTTGAAAGGTACTATGTGATACATATTTTTCGAAGTAAAGATATGGAAAGTGCCTTCTGCTTGATATCCACTTTGTGGCCTCATTGTGGATTCATTCTATCGATATTATTCTCTCTGATTTGGATTTTCTGGATATGATACTCAAGTGTCCATCAAATTCTATTGCGATCTCCATGGTCTTACGAACGTGACTGCATAGCGTAATTCCCCTGGCTGAGATGGATTGAGGGTACGGATGTTTCCTAGGGAATCCAGGCGTAACCATTGTGTATTTGCGATCTATGCAGGTCGTTTTTAGTAGCGAAATCCGTAGGCTGAGAAAACTTACAGGTACAGATGTTTCCTGGGGGATCCAGGCGTAACCATTGTGTATCTGCAGTCTACTAGTCATCATGGCGTAATTCGCAGGCTGAGATGGCTTACAGGTACAGATGTTTCCTGGGGGATCCAGGCGTATCCATTGTGTATCTACGATCCATGGTTAGACAATGTTTTGGTTTGGTTGTTTTGTTTGGATTGTACTTTCCATATCTGTTTTTAAAGGTTTTTCAGTATTTTTACTGGGTGTTGAAACAAGTCTATTAAGTACCTGGAGAATTCTAGCTTTGTGCCTGATCAACGCATGGCCAGAGTCTACAGGAACGAGAGTAAACTTGTTAAGACATCGAGTTATAAAAGTACTTTGATAAAGTATTATATAAAGGATATTTTGATCATTTATTTTTCCTTTCTAAATAATTTAAAATGTTTTAAATATTGTTTACTTCGAATTAACAAATTTGAATCAAATGACTATTCATCATATTATAAAATGTTTAAAATATTAAATATAAAATTTTTGTTTTAAAAATTGAAATGTATATGGTTTTAAAATAACGGTTCATCCTTGTCTTTCAACCTATTTTTCCTTCTAGCTATTCCTATTCTCCTACCTTCTTCTTCTTTGAGGGTCCTTTCCGCATTGTGGAAAGAGTTGGTCTTTGGCTTATCGTTTGGATTTGCCCGAGAAGCTTTCTGGAGTGCATGATGTATTCCACGTCTCACATCTTCGCTGGTATCTTCATGACCCATCTATTTTTGTTTAGCCTTTTGCTCTTGATAGTTTGGATATTGAGCCTAATCTGACTGTCGAGAGTAAGCCACTTCGTATTGTCGACAGAGGTACGAAGCAACTAAGAAGGAAATCTGTTAGTCTGATCAAAGTACATTAGAGTACTGATGATTGGGATTGTACCTAGGGAGACGGAGCATTCGTGCTTCGAATCCGAAATTGTTTTTCAAGTACTATTGGCTTTTCTATCTTGCTTTTTCTTATTTTTTCCTTGTTCGTTCTTTTCGAGGATGAAAAGATTTGAGTGGGGGAGAGTGTAACAACTCTGTATTTGTGATTATTCTAATTGTATATTTTAATTAAATTTCCTGATTTTAAAAACTTTATTTTTATTTATTAAAATGGATAAATTTTGTTATTTTAAATATAAATTTTGATTTTTGTGTGAATTATAATTTCAAACCTGAACAAATAGAATATTTTGCAAAAATGTGGATTTTGGTCAAAATGGTCAAACTTTGACTTTTAAATATGAAATTTAAATATTTGAATTTTTGAATTTTATCTTTTATTATGAAAATAAATTAGTTTTCAAGAATACTGCTTTTCATTTCGTTGAAATCCGATTTATATTGTGAAAGTTATGCTTTTTATAATATTGTATGTAAATTGCTTTATTTAACAAAATTGTTTATTTTAATTTATATAAATAATATTTTTGTTTGTCAAATCATGTTCTAATATGTTTTATATGACATGTTATGTATATATTTTATTTTTAAAACATTTTTAAAGTGTAGTTGTAATTTTTCAAATGTTCATTGTATTTTGTTTACAATTTTTAAATCCTAAGCTATTTTCTTAATTATTTTATATTTTCCAAAATTTATTTATTTATTTTCTTTCTTGCTTTATTTTGTTTTGTTTTTTACTATTTATTTACTTACATTTTTATTTGTTTAAAATGAATAAAGGAAAAGAAATATAAAGAGTCAAACCCTTTCATATGCCATGAGTTTACATATGCCTTTTGTCTTTTCATTTTGCAATTGACATTTGTATTGAATGTAGCCGACCATATTACTTTCTTTAGCCGCATATCTTTTCAGTTTTCAGGTAAGAAAATTTTCTTTCTTCTCAAAAGTTCGACCATCAACAAATTTCTAAAATTTATTTTGGTAAGTTCATGGCTTATTTTCCTATTTTCTTCTTGTTTTCATTGTTTTTGTGCCTTGTTTTCTCTCATGTTGCTCGGCCATAGACCTCTTCACCACCACATCACCTCCACCACCATCTTACATGGAAAATTCTCCTCCTACTCCTCTGTCCATGTCAGGCCATGGCATCCCAAAGATGAAAACTCCACAAAAACTGCAAACATTCCCTTAAAACAAGCCTAGCCGAGCCCTATAGGCCACATCCCTTCGCATACCCCTCTCGGCTACCCCTAGAACCACCATCAATAGCCACTACCTGATCTTTGGCTGCTGCTGCACCATCACTAGGCCTAAACAAAGCAAGGCCGAGCCACCACTTTCCATAGCCGAGCCAAGAAATGTGACCAAAAACTCACTATGTTGCCTTAACTTGTGTATGTTTCATGCTATCACCATAAACCCCTTCATTTCACTACTAGGCCGAGCCATATTGACCCATACCTGACCCAAAAACATAGCCATGGCTGAGCACTTGAACCCTATGGCTGAGCAAATGAGTGGTGAAAGCAAGGTCATGTTGTTTAGTTCTTTGTTGTGTTTATATTTCAAGTTGTTCAATGATATATTGCGTTGTAAATTCATGTTTACAATATCTTATTTTGTTTGTTGTGTACAAGATAATCACTTTGGCTCTCCCCTCATTTGAATCCATAGTCGTGCTATCATGCTTTCTGGATCTTTGTTTGTGTGTATGAATTTGTTCACTCCAGCGTTAAGAGGCGAGTCTTCACTCACGACATTTATATAAATTGTGAATTGACAACATGTGAATCTGTAGAAATTATTATATCATGTTATACATGCCTGTAATGTGAATTATATGATGTTAACCCTGTTTATAAACCTGCCATATCATCTGTTACTGCTATATGTTGCTGTACTATTTATTTATTTCTGTTTATCACACTGGAAGTTCCCTCTAGAATAGAATCACTATGGGTTGAAATGATATATACCCGAACAGACTTTAGAATAGGAAAAAATCATTATGGGCTGAAATGATAGGCCTGAGCGATTTTTATTTTATTTAACTTGGGATTGTTGGTTTGAAATGATAGAACCCGGATTTTCTTTGTAAATTACGGATTGAAATGATATATTATCCGTATCACTTGACCTAGGTTCGAAAATATTTTGCAGACACGTGGTTATTTTATATATATTTTTCTGGAAAATTTTAAAGTATTTTAAAAATGTAAATTTATGATATTTTAATTTAAATTGAATTTAAAATGATTTTTACATAGTATTAATAATTTTTCTACAAGTTAAAATGTGAAACAAACGAATGGTTAAGTGGAAATTTGAAATATAACTAAATTTTGAAATTTGAAATATTATTTAAAATTTAAGTTTAAGTTATGAAAATAAAATATGATAATTTGATTTTAAATTTGAACTTAAATGATTTTATAAAGTGTTATTGATTTTTCTATGAATTAAAATGGTTAAATAATTGAATACTTAAAGGTGTAATTTGAAATATAACTTAACTTGGAAATGTGAAATTTGTTTTAAAAATAAAAGTTAAGTTAAGAAAATAAAATGGAAATTTAATTTAATTTATGAAATGGTAAATTAAATTAAAGTGTAAAGTCAATGCAATAATTTGGAAAATTTGTACATTGATTTTTATAAATAAAACATCGAGAAATTTGATATTTGTTTCTAAAATTTTACTTTATAAAATCATAAGTTAAAGGGTATTTAAATGACTATATTTTAAGGTGGAAAATATGAAATTTTATAAGTTAAATTTTATAACTATGTATTTATTTCTGTTTATCACACTGCAAGTTCCCTGTAGAATAGAATCACTATGGGTTGAAATGATACATACCCGAACAGACTTTAGAATAGAGAAAAATCATTATGGGCTGAAATGATAGGCCGGAGTAATTTTTATTTTATTTAACTTGGGATTGCGGGTTTGAAATGATAGAACCCGGATTTTTCTTTGCAAATTACAGATTGAAATGATATATTATCTGTATCACTTGACCTAGGTTATAAAATATTATGCAGACCCGTGGTTATTATATATATATTTTTCTGGAAAATTTTAAAGTATTTTAAAAATGTAAATTTATGATATTTTAATTTAAATTGAGTTTAAAATCATTTTTATAAAGTATTAATGATTTTTCTACAAGTTAAAATGTGAAACAAATGAATGGTTAAGTGGAAATTTGGAATATAGCTAAATTTTGAAATTTTGTTTAAAATTGGAGTTTAAGTTAAGCAAATAAAATAAGATAATTTGATTTTAAATTTGAATTTAAATGATTTTATAAAGTTTTATTGATTTTTCTATGAATTAAAATGGTTAAATAATTGAATACTTAAAGGTGTAATTTGAAATATAACTTAACTTGGAAATGTGAAATTTGTTTTAAAAATAAAAGTTAAGTTAAGAAAATAAAATGAAAATTTAATTTAATTTATGAAATGGTAAATTAAATTAAAGTGTAAAGTCAATGCAATAATTTGGAAAATTTGTACATTGATTTTTATAAATAAAACATCGAGAAATTTGATATTTGTTTGTAAAATTTTACTTTATAAAATCGTAAGTTAAAGGGTATTTAAATGACTATATTTTAAGGTGGAAAATATGAAATTTTATAAGTTAAATTTTATAACTATGTATTTATTTCTGTTTATCACACTGCAAGTTCCCTGTAGAATAGAATCACTATGGGTTGAAATGATACATACCCGAACAGACTTTAGAATAGAGAAAAATCATTATGGGCTGAAATGATAGGCCGGAGTAATTTTTATTTTATTTAACTTGGGATTGCGGGTTTGAAATGATAGAACCCAGATTTTTCTTTGTAAATTACAGATTGAAATGATATATTATCTGTATCACTTGACCTAGGTTATAAAATATTATGCAGACCCGTGGTTATTATATATATATTTTTCTGGAAAATTTTAAAGTATTTTAAAAATGTAAATTTATGATATTTTAATTTAAATTGAGTTTAAAATCATTTTTATAAAGTATTAATGATTTTTCTACAAGTTAAAATGTGAAACAAACGAATGGTTAAGTGGAAATTTGAAATATAACTAAATTTTGAAATTTGAAATATTATTTAAAATTGAAGTTTAAGTTATGAAAATAAAATATGGTAATTTGATTTTAAATTTGAACTTAAATGATTTTATAAAGTGTTATTGATTTTTCTATGAATTAAAATGGTTAAATAATTGAATACTTAAAGGTGTAATTTGAAATATAACTTAACTTGGAAATGTGAAATTTGTTTTAAAAATAAAAGTTAAGTTAAGAAAATAAAATGGAAATTTAATTTAATTTATGAAATGGTAAATTAAATTAAAGTGTAAAGTCAATGCAATAATTTGGAAAATTTGTACATTGATTTTTATAAATAAAACATCGAGAAATTTGATATTTGTTTGTAAAATTTTACTTTATAAAATCATAAGTTAAAGGGTATTTAAATGACTATATTTTAAGGTGGAAAATATGAAATTTTATAAGTTAAATTTTATAACTATGTATTTATTTCTGTTTATCACACTGCAAGTTCCCTGTAGAATAGAATCACTATGGGTTGAAATGATACATACCCGAACAGACTTTAGAATAGAGAAAAATCATTATGGGCTGAAATGATAGGCCGGAGTAATTTTTATTTTATTTAACTTGGGATTGCGGGTTTGAAATGATAGAACCCGGATTTTTCTTTGTAAATTACAGATTGAAATGATATATTATCTGTATCACTTGACCTAGGTTATAAAATATTATGCAGACCCGTGGTTATTATATATATATTTTTCTGGAAATTTTTAAAGTATTTTAAAAATGTAAATTTATGATATTTTAATTTAAATTGAGTTTAAAATCATTTTTATAAAGTATTAATGATTTTTCTACAAGTTAAAATGTGAAACAAATGAATGGTTAAGCGGAAATTTGGAATATAGCTAAATTTTGAAATTTGAAATTTTGTTTAAAATTGGAGTTTAAGTTAAGCAAATAAAATATGATAATTTGATTTTAAATTTGAATTTAAATGATTTTATAAAGTTTTATTGATTTTTCTATGAATTAAAATGGTTAAATAATTGAATACTTAAAGGTGTAATTTGAAATATAACTTAACTTGGAAATGTGAAATTTGTTTTAAAAATAAAAGTTAAGTTAAGAAAATAAAATGAAAATTTAATTTAATTTATGAAATGGTAAATTAAATTAAAGTGTAAAGTCAATGCAATAATTTGGAAAATTTGTACATTGATTTTTATAAATAAAACATCGAGAAATTTGATATTTGTTTGTAAAATTTTACTTTATAAAATCATAGGGTATTTAAATGACTATATTTTAGGGTGGAAAATATGAAATTTTATAAGTTAAAATGGTTTAAATTGAAGTTCAATTGTTTCTAAAATTGTATTGAAAAGCTAGAAATTGAATTAACAACACTTCAGAAATGCTATCGTTTCTGAAGTTAACTTAAAATCTGTTGTAAAGGATATTACATCATTTTGTAAGTGTTGTGGTTGATACAAATGAACTAAATGCTAAAATTAACTAAGAGCTACTATAGCACTTGGTAAGTGGTGTAGTGGCAGAAACTAAAATAAAATCTGAAATAAATAAAAGGGCTACTATTGCACTTGATAAGTGCTGCAGTGGGCTGAAATGAGATTTTTGAATATAACCGAACTATTACAGCATTTTTTAAATGCTGTCTTTGCTGAATTGAATTGTTTTCAAATGTAGCTTACCGTTGCATTTTCTAAGTGCCGCGAAAGCTGAAATTTCACTGTTTTAATGTATTTAAGTGAATAAATGAACTCTGAAAAGGATAAAATTTTGGGAATTTAATATTTGATTTGAAGGTATAATGATTCGACCTTTTTATGGTTTAAATGAATGATTTTAATTCGAAATTATAAATCTTTTGGAAATTTAACCACAGGTATACTTCTCTGTATGCCTTGCGATTTTTGGATGTACACCTTCAATTTGAGAATGTGACTAGAGGTGAGCGATTGCTGCAGCTCTATGCCACCTTAGCCACATTAGCACTGTTATTTGCATAGTTTACTTTAATATAGACATTTCTATGATAACGTTTATTACTTTTAAATTGATGGTTTAACGGATCCTTAGAGGATGGGCAATCCCAAGCATCCTTTAAGTTATTGTGCATTACTACTACAGTTCACTTGAGTTGGTTTACATTGTATAAGTATGTATGTACTGACTCGAGTGTTTTGTGTTTACTTCATGCTCAGGTCAGCCTGAGTATTCACAGCTTTGGATTTCTCCTTCTGGAGCTAGGATTTCTGGAGATTCTGCTTATCTAGTTATTCATCTATTTCTGTTTCAGTACATCTATTTCAACTCTTGTATTAGTGAACTTATATGCATTTGTGATTTCTATTATGTTTGTTTTGAGACTGATATTATGTATTTTCTTTTGAGACTTTGTAATAGTAGCTTCATGAACTACTACGGTATTTTAATTTCCGCTGCGAGTTATTTTGTTATTTCTGTGTCTATGATTCTATGATTGTTTTCATTTGCTCCAAGTTTTGTTACAATGCGGTATTCTGAGAAATTCAAGTTCGACATGTGTGGATGCGAATGGCTGAAAATATCGGGTTGTTACAGCTTGCTAAATTGCTTGCTTAAAAAAAAAAATCTCTGCTTCAAAAAATAAATAATTTGCTAATACTTCTACACGCTTTGGTATCGTGCCCTTATCCCTTTTTTTTATATTTGTTTTGCATTGTTGGTTGCTTGCATTTTAAAAATAATTCAAAAACCAATTCATTTCTAGTTGCATCATTAATTCACGTTTATTTTATGTTTTTCATACGTCTCATTTTATTTTCTTTTTTAAGGGCAATACCAAATCGACATAAGGTGGGAGATTTCATCACCACTTCCTTGGCCCCCGCATTTCATCTTAGAACATGACTAATAATAAAGGTTAGACTTCAGACTTAAGGGAGTCATGAATCACCTATGGCTTAATCGTATCTTGACAAGTTATCCTCTTTCGATAATTTATTTTCTTGGTGTCTAGGACTGTAGAGCAATAAGATAGTCATTATGGTCATTCATAAATATTATAGTGATTTTTTCTCTGAAAGTACTTAAACCTTCGACTTCATTGCTATGGTGATTCGTGGTGCACCAAAAACTCTTGTCCGCTACCTGACTGAGAAATATTTTGTTGGATTAAGACAAAGTGTGATTATACAATTTTGGGTTAGGAGCTACTAAGGACAGAAAATTTATTATTAAATCCATGCATTCGTTTAGTTGCATTAATTCATGCATATTTAAAAAACAACAAATTCCAAACTTAAAATAAACTGTACATTTTACTTAACCTAGTTCTTAATTAATCCAAATCCAAAAAGAAATCATTTTAAATCTTTTCCTTTGAAAATTTTCAATCAAAATTAATAAAAATCCAAAATAAAAAAAAAAAATCAAATTTATCTTTTGAAAAATAAATCCTTTATGGTAAACGTTTTTCCTCCTTTAAAAAAACATTAAAAAAACAAATTTTCGTTTCACCTTCTAAACCTTGCTTTTTTCTCTTAAATTCAGTTCCCACTTCTTTCTGTTCTCGGCGTTTTCTTATGCATGAGTACTTGGACTCCTGACACAACAAAAAAACTTGTACTCGTGTCGTAACAACGAATCATTTAACACGAACAAATGATACTTTAGTAATGACGAACGAGAATGCACCTCGAACTCTCATGTATTGAATCTTTCCCGATAGAGTTTCTACTCCTTCTTGTATCACTTTACCTACCCTTATGGGTAATCACTTCGAAATTCATTCAAATTATATTGCCACACTTCTTAAATTTGGCAATTTTAAACACGATGACTCATACATTTTATTAAGTTTGCACAACCATTAACCTACAACAACTTAGTGATGATGAAATCAAACTTCGATTATTTCCTTTCGCTCTTACTGATTACGTTGAAAAATGGTTGTATAGCTTACCATCGAACTCAATTAAAACTTGGGAAGAATTTGTTAAAATTCTTCTTGAAAAGTTCTACCCCTTGGGAAAAAAACTAAAATCCAAAAAAATTGTGAATTTTCATCAATTCAGGGGTGATCATTTGAAAAATATTTTGAAAATTTAAAGAGCTTTTGATAAAATGTCCACATCATAATTTCGAGAAATGGACCCTTTGCCAAATCTTATTCGATGGACTTGAAAATAGCTCATGAAACACGCTTGAATCAATGTGCCAAGACAATTTTCTCACCCAACGTAATGATAATGCTTGGCAATTTTTAAAAACCTGGTCGAAAAATCATCCTAGTGGGAACACTCTAATGACAAATCCATTTATTCACGATCCAGCGCCAATCGATAGGATCATCTTTGGCTTTGGAAGCTAAGATCGATGCAATGATTAATAAATTCAACAACATTTCTCATTCGACCAAATGAACCAAGCTTCCCAACCAATGTGCTATAAATGCAACGACCCGAATCACAAAGCCGATCAGTGCCCAAACTCGATTGAACATGTAACGACCCAGAATTTTAGTTATTTGAAATTAGAGTACTAATTAATTTTAAATATTGAAAATTTTATAGATTAAATAACTCAAATTTCTAATATAGTCATTTATTAGAAAATTTAATTGGTGAATTTAATAATTAAAATTGTTTAAATAATTGAAACTCGGGTTTTAAGCTGGATAAAAATAATTTCAAAGCTTATTTAAATTCTATTTAATAAGAATGAAGATAATAAAATTTTTAAGTTGGTTTTAAAAGTGATTTTTAACTAATTTTGAAAATAACTCGTTTTAATTAACGAATGGAAATAGCCTTCCTAGGAATTGCCTCGGATTTTGAAGAACTAGTCTCATTAGACCCGTAACAATGAATTATAATACATCGTCAAATTTCATGGCAATCAGATGTATCGTTTGGCTATGTGAGATCGAGACGCATAGAATTTAATAAAATAGTTAGTTCAAAAATCTATCTTCTATAGACGATCAAATTAGGTCTCCAAACTAGTCCCACTACAGTCGGAATAGCGATATAAAACGCAAGGCAGCATGTCTGGATTGGGGTTTAAAATTTATAGCTTGATAATTTAAGTTATATATATATATATATATATATATATATATATATATATATATATAAAACCTGATATAACCGTACACCAACCATGCCTCATCACCTCGCTATGCATCATTACCTTAGCCTTCGCTTTACCATACACTATGCCTCATCAACATCACGACACTCCCTATACGTAGACCATATCTCCCTCCCCTATATTATCCCATCCCATAACCAAAGAATATAGGAAAGCAAAAAATATATTGTGACTGTCGTTCTTTTGATTTGTATACGAGCTACGGTCAGCGATGGGAGGTAAAGTTCATGTATTTGGAAATCTAAGAGGCGTAAGGTTCTAACGGAAGTGGTCTCGTGGTCAACGAAGGCATGTGAGCGATGAACGATGGAGATGAACGGTGGCGGGTGGCTGTGGGTTCGAGTTCACCTTTTGCCTCGTCGTCGTTGATGCAGGCATCGTGGGATCTTGTTGTGTGAAGGAAAACGATGTGGGAGAGGATGGTGATTCGAGTGTTGGTGGTATCTTTATGTCAGATGAGGAAGTGGTGGTGTAGTTCGTCGTTGAACATGAACTGACGAGTAAGCTCGGGGTGGAGCTAAGGGGTATGTGAGGTGATGTGTCTGGCATAGGAAGGTTCGTCGGAGTTAGGGGTGTCTCGTGGTGCAGCGGCAGGCAGGAGAAGGATGCGGTTCGGTGAGCTTGAACGAGATGATATTGAAAGAGAGGCAGGGTTAGATATTTTAAATAGGGTAATTAATGTAATTATTGTAATTAGTTGTTAATTATTAATTTAAATATCATAACTCAAAATGATGATATCTTATTCATACGAGGTCCGATTGAGATGAAATTTCTTGCATTGCTCTCGTAACGATGGAAGACTCGCAATGGAGCTGGTTTGGAAGATTTGGAGACTGCTGAAATTTGGGCTAAAATGGAACGTAGTTCTAAACCAGAACGCTTCAGCAGCAACAGAAAATTTCGGTGAGTTAAACTCACCTTTTCGGTTAACTAGTATGATATATAGTTGATTAAAATTGTTGAATGATTAGTTGGATGAATTACTGTATTTATCTATTGGTTTGGTATATTCCCATCTATTGGAGCGGATGAGACCCTATTACGTTCCCATGTAAGAGCGGATGATTCTTTGTATACGAATCCCACCTCAAAGCGGTTGATTTATTTTTATGATTATATAACATTTGTGATGCAGGGGGTAAAAGGTTGGAGGGATCCAACATGATTCCTTGCTATTGTTGAATTGTTTTAATAATATACTTTTACATGGATTATTGAAAAATAAACCTGATAGTGGACACTATGGTCATAACATCGTTATGTTGGAAAACTAAAACCCAGTAGTGATAGGAAATCAATATTGATATTGGTTAAGTGTTGGGTAGCTATTGGCCTCAAATTAGTGTTTTAAAAGTACTATAAATTGTCATTTAAGTCGAAATTGATTTTTGAGACAAGAAACGATTTTAAAATCCAAAATTGGGTTTCGAAAATATTTTGCTTTAAGGATTACCTAATTAAATATATTAATATTGTTTTTAAATCAATTAAATATATTAATATTATTTTTAAGTTAACTAATTATATTAATATTGTTTTTAATTTATTTAATTATAATAATATTATTTTAAAGTTATTTAATAAAATTAAAATTGTTTTAAAGTTACATAATCATAGTAATATTATTTTAAAGTTATTTAATTATTTTAATACTGTTTAAAGGTTATTTGTTTAAAGTTATTATGTTTTAAGAATTTATAAAAAGTTTAATAAATTGAAAAGTTAACTATTTCAAGAATAATTATGTTTTGAAATTAATAATAAGGATTATTAATATGGTTTTAAAAACAAATTAATATTATTTATAGAAATGGTAAAGATTAATTACTATTGTTTCTTTAACAATATTATGGAATCATTAATAATTATTATGATGTTTAAAGTGAATAATTTTCATTTATTTATAATGTTTATTGTTAATAATTATTATTGTATAAATATGTTTTGAAGTAAAATATTGTTAATTGTTTATAAATGTTTTAGAGACCTGTGAATAGAGTTGAAGGACTTGTATTTTATGAAGGAGCTTATAAATGATTTAGAGATTGTAAAGGTCTTATAAACAAGTTTTAAAAGTGTACAAAGAGGATTCAAATTTAATTTAAATGTATAAAAGAAGTTCTTATAAAATAGTTTATAAATGGTTTTGGAGAATTATAAGGAGATTATGAATGATTTTTGAATCAAATAAAAATGGAATCTTTTGCGACGTGTAAATGTACTTATACCATTGAGATAAATATATGGATAGTTTCTAAATATTGAAAATATAGGAATTAGTGGATATATCTTTCTAAAAGTATTCTTACAAAAGTAATTTACAAATAGTTTTATTTATAAAGATTTACAAAATGAGGCTAGTGATAACTTATATGCTGAATCAATGTTGGTTTTTCCCTATGGAATAAATCCTTGATTGAATGTTGTTAGTCAATAGTTAAATAACCGACTATCGAAATTGGACCCAAACATAACATTGGAAATATCTAGGAGAAACATGTGAGTTATATGGCACAGTCATCTTCGATGATGCTGTACCATGCGTATAAATCTCGTTTCCTTCTCCTAGGACAATGATAAGGAAATCCATCCATTA
Organism: Allium cepa; assembly: GCA_030765085.1. Taxonomy (NCBI): domain Eukaryota; kingdom Viridiplantae; phylum Streptophyta; class Magnoliopsida; order Asparagales; family Amaryllidaceae; genus Allium; species Allium cepa. The sequence continues at coordinate 976,277,803 of CM060935.1, forward strand.
ACGGTTAGGAGGTGATCTCCGATCTTATCTTTGATTGTTTATATCCTAAAGAACGGGATTGAGTTTACCTGAAATTATCGAACATTGTTGCGAAGAGACGGGGATCGAGTATGTTACTCGAAAACCACTTCGATCCAACGAATGCATTTCGAAGTAAAGACATCTTAAAGATGATGGAATTTTGGAGATGGAGCTTTCAAGTGTTTTATTCAGCCTCAGACTGAACTTGTATGGATGAATGCTGGTATTGCATTGCCTAGAAGGCGGTATGAGCATACCAAGTGGGAAGTGCGATATAAAAAGGTAAAACATAGCCTTAAACTTCATCAAATGGGAAATGACAAAATTTGGGCATGTAGCAGGGCCAAGTAGATAGCTCCTAAGTAGGGTATGGTAATTCCAAAACTAGATCAGTTATTATCTCTCATTGTACGCTTCGGGGCCCACTAACGGAGGAGTGATCATATTCGGTATTACTGGTCAAGTGGTAGGCCAGTCCTATGTGGTAGGAGTATAAGATGTTCTTATCAGATCCCGATGCATTTATCTAGAGATGTACCTTGGGAAGGTAGTTCCTTACCTTGTCATCGTATGGAATCCAGCCTCCAATACGTACCTTATGGTTTTGATTTTAGAACCGAGTATGATAGAATTTAATAATCGGCTAAGGTTAGTATGTATTTGTATCTTAGACACTATTATAATATCAGAGGAATTCATATGAAATGTTTTGGTTATCGGAAGGTAAAAACCCGTCCGTGTTTATGTGTGGAGTGGTCTTACGAGATACTTTTGATCAAAGATTTTTATATAACTTAAAAATCTAGTTGAGTATGTTTTCGCACGCTGGTTTTCCAGACTGACTCGAGTGTTATTTTATTATAATGCTCGGTCAGACCGACCATATTACTGATTAGTTTGGATGCTTTGGAGCTTCAGGAGACATGTTGGAGGCCCAGAGACGTATTCACGTAGATGGTTATTTTCTGCCATATTCTGTTATCAGCAATTGTGAGGACAAGTTGTTATAACTATCCAAGTTGAAATAGGTTAGTATACTCTTATTGATATTTGTATATACATATATCATAGTTTTACTTTTGCGTGAAGACTTGCTGTATATTATAGATTATTCGTTTCGCTATGAGATTCTATGTTATTCAGTTTTCTTCTTATCTTCTTTCTTCTTTCTTTTTTCCTAACAATCGGGTTTTTCGGCATTTTGTTTATCGACATGTGATACAGTGGATTTATTAGTGTCAATTTTCAAGGGTCGAAAATCATGTTCATTAGATTTGGTATCAGAGCTGAAGGTCAAGCGAGAACCTTGGCTTTAGTTGGGTAACTCATTAGAAATATGGTCATGGCACCTTGGAATGAATTTGAGTGTGTGTATATATTTATGAGCGCATATTTGCTAGTGATACAAAAATTGTTTTATATTGTGTTGATTGGTCAGTTGAGTGGTTTTAGGATTCTGGTCAATACGAGTAATTAACGTTATTGATGGAGATCTCAAAACACTTGAACATAGCGGTTCGACATGGTATTTTTTTGAAAATTTGGTAAATGAAATAATTTTACCATTATTATATTATATAATATAAAGAGATAATTTTCAGAAATTATTATGATATATATGGTGTGCTTGGTTGTTAGAGAATGATAATATTTGATTATTATCATTTATTATTATTGTTGTGCTATAATAAAAGTTGTCATTATTATAATGCTAATAGAGATTAACAATTAAGAGTTGATTTTATATCACCAAATGGAATTATATTGATACGATGTATAAATGTTATTTAAGTTGAAAGGAAATGAAATTTATGAAGTATATAATAAACATGATTTGTGAGTAAAAATATTTTAAAAGCTAGGAATTTGGGGATTTAAATCCCATTGGTTTGGAAATGATTTTTCAAAGTTTTGGAAATATATATATATAGTATTAATTGGAATTTTTTTTAATAGGAATGTTTTAAAAGGATCTTAAAGAGATATAAAGCACTTAACTCACTTCGGACGCTGGAAAATAATTTCGGTGATGACTGCAGCATCATCGACGTTCATTTTTGGGTTTCCAAGAGAGGAATTACTACCATTGGAGTTTTGTTTTGATAATACTAGTTTTTAATTTAAGATTCAAATGGATGATTTGATATGCCAAAGGGAATTATGAATGTATATGATTTCAAAATGATTTGAAATAAATAAGAACATGGTAATTTTCAATTAAGTATTTTATGAAAATATAAGAAAATAAGTTTGATAACTTATAAATTTTGTGAATTAGTAAGTAAACAATATTTTAAATTGTTGAATATGGATGTTATGAAAAGCAAAATTGGAAATGGAACTTAACTTAAGTGAAATAAATTGAATTTTTGAAAAGGGATCTGACCTAAGTTATGTAAAATGAAATGGTTTTTGGAAATGAGATTGATTGTGATTGAAATGAATTAATGAGATGGATAATTAAATAAGTTAGTGAAATGAAAATGGTTGGAATTGAATATTGAAATTAGAAAATGATTCGAGTTAATTGGAAGTGAAATTGATTTGTAATGGATATGCACTTAAGTTGTGAAGTGGTAATAAACATGAGAAGAGTTGAATCAAATGTTTATAAACTTAAGTAAATTTTTATGAAATAATTCATAAATTAATTTAGTATAGAGTGAAATATGGTTAAACATAGAATTTAAGGGAGAAATACTTAAGTGATATTAGTATTGAAAGGAATATACGAAGCAAAGAAGTGAATGTGAATAAAAGAATTTGGTATAGCTAAGAATCAATTGACATAAATACGTGGGTTTTACATATATTATTTTATTCACATAACGGTTTGATCCAGGTTCGAGTACATGATTTACGTCTGTCCGAACATGGGTTATTCACTCGATTCTCGATGGCGAACACTCGATGCGAATTTTTGAATTATTTAGGATTCTCTATCATAGTATATGGCTATGCAAGGAGAATGACAATTTCTAATCAAGGAACCGAATCTGAATCCGTACAAGAGTGGTCGTGTGAACATAGTGGCTCAGAAGTGAGATTGTGTGACGGAGCGAGCGATCAAATTTGGTTATGCATACGGATGACGTATGTACATCGTATGGGCTTTAGTAAAGCAATGTTGAAAATTGAAATTATGAATGATATGACTATGAATTATATGATTGGATATCATTGGTAAATAAAATGCAGGTATATAAAAGCAAGAGCTGATTTGACGCCTTTGGTTTCATAAGTAGAGTTGAGTTGCCAATTAAAAGGTACATGTTTATATTGTTATTTGATCTGATGGCTTTATGATTGAGCCACTTGTCTTTGTTTTCTTTTATTGGTTTGGCCTGCAGTGCCGATTCGTAGTTGTTTCGATCGAGCCGTGCAAAGGAGACGCTGGTGAAATTTTCTGTAAATCAAGGCTTAGAAATTTTTGAAAAAATTTAAAGAAAATTTTGACAACAAAAATTTGATTATAAGTTATAACCGAAAATGATTGAATGGATGATATTGTTAGAATCTAAGAATGAATTTGTAAACTTAGCAAAATGTAATAACAAGGTTTCAACAAATTATTTTTTGGAAGTTAAAGGTTTAAAAGGATTTGGTAAATTATTTCTACTAATTGGTTTTTAGAAGAAAAAAATAAGGGGTTTGTGCATTTTTTCTACCTTGGCAATTTCGAGGACGAAATTCTTTTAAGAGGAAAGAATGTAACGGCCTAGTATTTTAGTTATTTGAAATTGGAATATTTAGCTAATTTTAAATATTGAAAAGTAAATTTTATAAATTAAATAACTCAAATTTCGAATATAACGATTTATTAGATAATTTAATTGCTGAATTTAATAAGTGAAATTGTTTAAATAATTGAATCTTGGGTTTTAGGTTAGACAAAAATAATTTCAAAGCTTATTTAAATTCAATTTACTAAGAATGAAGATTATAAAACTTTTAAATTTGATTTAAAAGTGATTTGACTGATTTTGAAAATAAGTCGTTTTAATTAACGAATGAAAATAGTCTTCTAGGGCACTGTCTCAGATTTCGACAAAACCAGTCTCATTGGATCCGTAAAAATGAATTATAATACGCCGTTAAATATCATGGCGATCAGATGTATCTTTTGGCTGTGTGAGATCGAAACACGTAGAATTTAATATTAAAAATTTAAAAAAATAATTGGTTTCAAAAGGCTATCTTTTGCAAACGATCGAATTAAGCCTCGAAACTAGTCCTATTGCATTCGGAATAACATTGTAACATATAGAATGCCAGGCGACATATCTCGATTGGGGTTCAAAATTTTATAGCTTGATAATTTAAACAATATATATATATATATATAAAACTTGATGTGACGGTACACCAACTATGCCTCATCACCTCAACCTTGACTTGACCATACACTATGTCTCATCAACATCACCACATACACTATACGGCAGACCATACCTCCCCCCTATATTATCCCATCCCATAACCAAAGAACAGAGGAAAGCAAAAAATAAAAATGGCGACCGTCGTTCCTTTGGTTCGTGTATGAGCTACGGTTAACAATGGGAGGTAAAGTTCATATCTTTGGAAAGTCAAGAGGCGTGGGGTTCTAATCTAAGTGGTCACATGGTCAACGGAGTCCTATGGGCAGCGAACAAGGGAGATGAATGTAGGCGGGTGGCTGTGGTTTGAGTTCACCTTTTGGCTTGTTGTCATTGATGGAGGATTGTGGGGCTTTGTCGTGTGAAGGAAAAAGATGCGGGAGAGAATAATGGTTCGAGTGCTGGTGTTGTCGTGGTGTCAGATGAGGCCATGGTGGTGCAGTTTGCTATTGAACGCGAACTAACGAGTAAGCTCGGGTTGGAGCTAGGGGGCATGGGAGGTGACGTGTCTAGCATGGGAATGTTCGTTAGAGTCAGGGGTGTTTCGTGGTGGAGTCGCGGTCGTCCCAGGTGGCCACGGTGGCGACGGCAGGCAGGAGAAGGAGGCGGTCTGGTCAGCTTGAACGAGCTGATAGAGAAAGAGAGGAGGGGTTAGATATTTAAAATAGGGTAATTAATGTAATTATTGTAATTAGTTTTTAATTATTAATTTAATATCATAACTTAAAATGATGATAACTTCTTCATACGAGGTCCGATTGAGATGAAACATTTTGCGTTGCGCTCGTAACGACGAAAGCTTCGCAATTCAGCTAGTTTGGACAAATTTGAAGACTGTTGAAATTTGGGCTAAAATCGGACGTCGTTTGATTTTAGTTCCAAACCGGAATGCCTCGGCAACAACAGAAAATTTTGGTGAGTTATACTCACCTTTTTGGTTAACTAGTATGATATATAGTTGATTAAAATTGTTGAATGATTATTTGGATGAATTACAATATTTATCTGTTGGTTTGGATATATTCCCGCCTATTGGAGCGGATGACACCCTTTTACATTCACATGTAAGAGCGGATGATCCTTTTTATACGAATCCCATCTCGAGCGGTTGATTTATATTTTATGATTATATAACATTTGTGATGCATGGGTAAATAGGTTGGAGGGATCCAACATGATTCCTCGCTATTGTTGAATTGTTTCAATAATACATTTTTATACGGATTATTGAAAAATAAACCTGATTATGGACATTATGGTCATAACATTATATGTTTGAAAACTAAAACCCAGTAGTGATAGAAAATCGATATTGATATTAGTTAAGTGTTGTATGGCTATCGGCCTCAAATTAGTATTTTAAAAATATTATAAATTGTCGTTTAAGTCGGAATTGATTTTTGAGACAAGAAACGATTTTAAAATCCGAAATTGGGTTTCGTAAATATTTTGTTTAAGGATTATCTAATTAAATATATTAATATTGTTTTTAAGATAATTAAATATAATAATATTGTTTTAAGTTAATTAATTATACTAATATTGTTTTTAAGTTATCTAATCGTAGAAATATTATTTTAAAATTATTTAATTACATTAAAATTGTTTTAATTTATATAATCATATTAATATTATTTTAAAGTTATTTAATTATTCTAATATCGTTTAAAGGTTATTTTTTTTATAGTTAATAGTTTTAAGAATTTTTAAAAGGGTTAATAAATTGGAAAGTTAATTATTTCAAGAATAATTATGGTTTGAAATTAATAATAAGGATTATTATTAAGTTTTTAAAAACAAGTTAATATTATTTATAAAAAGATTAATGATTATTGTCTATTTAATGATATTTTGGAATCATTAATTATTATTAAGATGTTTAAAGTGAATAATTTTCATTTATTTATAATATTTATTGTTAATGATTATTATCATATAATGGTGTTTTGAAGTAAAAGATTTTTAATTGTTTATAAATGTTTTAGAGACTCGTGAATAAAGTTGAAGGACTTGGATTTTATGAAGGAGCTTATAAATGGTTTAGAGATTATAATGGTTTTATAAACAAGTTTTAGAAGAGTGCAAAAAGGATTCAAATTTAATTTAAATGTATAAAAGAAGTTTTTATAAAATAGTTTATAAATGATTTTATAGAATTTTAAGGAGTTATGATTGATTTTTGATCAAATAAAAATGGAATCTTTCTCAGCATGTAAATATACTTACACTATTAAGATAAATATATGGATAGTTTCTAAATATTGAAAATATAGGAATTGGTGGATATATATTTGTAAAAATATTCTTAGACAAGTAATTTACAAATAGTTTTATTTACGAAAGATTTACCAAACGAAGCTAGTGGTTGCTTAAATGTTGAACCAATGTTGGTTTTTCCCTATGGAATAAATCCTTGATTGAATGTTGTTATGCGATAGTTGAACAACCGACTATCGAAATTGGACCCAAACATAACTTTGAAAATATCTAGGAGAAACACATGAGTTATATGGCACAGTCATCTTCAGTGATGTTGTACCAGACGTATAAATCTCGTTTCGTTCTCCTTGGACAATGATAAGGAAATCCATCAACTAACGGTTAGGAGGAGATCTCCGATCTAATCTTTGACTTTTTATACCCTAAAGAACCGGGATTGAGTTTATCTAAAATTATCGAACATTGTTTCGAAGAGACAGGGATCGGGTATGTTAGTCGAAAACCACTTCGATCCAACGAATACGTTTCGAAGTAAAGACATCTTAAAGATGATGGAATTTTGGAGACGGAGCTATCAAGTATTTCGTTCAGTCTCAGACTGAACTTGTACGGATGAATGCTGGTATTGCGTTGTTTCTTGGAAGGCGGTATGAGCATTCCAAGTGGGAAGTGCTATATAAAAAGGTAAAATGTAGTCACAGACCTCATCAACCGGGAAATGGAAAAATTCGGCCATGCAGCAGGGCCAAGTGGGTAGCTCCCAAGCAGGGTATGGTCATTCCAAATCTAGATCGGTTATTATCTCTTATTGTATGCTTCGGGGTCCATTAACGGAGGATTGATCATATTCGGTACTACTGGTCAAGTGGTAGGCCAGTCCTGTATGGCAGGGGTACAAGATGTTCTTATCAAACCTCGATGCATTTATCTAGAAATGTACCTTCGGAAGGTAGTTTCTTACCTTATCATAGTATGGAATCCAATCTCTAATATGTGCCTTACGGTTGCTGGAATTTAATGATGTAACAATTTCTACTAATATTAGTAAGTACTTGTATCTTAGACACTATTATAATATCATAGGAATTCATATTAAATGTTTTGGTTATCGTAAGGTAAAAATCCGTCTGTGTTAATGTGCAAAGTGGTCTTACGAAAAAGTTTTGATTTCAAAGATTTTTATATAAATTTAAAATCTAGCTGGGTATGTATTCTCACATTGGTTTTTCAGACCGAATTGGTTGTTATTTTATTATAATGCTCCATTCAGACTGAGCATATTACAGACTAGTTTAGATGTTTTAGAGCTTTAGGAGACGAATTGGTGGCCTAGAGACGTATTCACATAGATAGTTATTTTCCGATGTATTCATTATTGTATTATCAGCAATTGTGATGATAGGTTGCTATAATTGTCATGGCCGAAATAGGTTAGTATACTCTTGTTGATGTTTGTATATACATATATCATAGTTTGACTTTTTTGTGTAAAGATTTGTTGCATATTATAGATTATTCATTAACTGTGAGATTCTGCGTTGTTTAGTTTTCTTCTTCTCATCTTCCTTCTTTCTTTTTCCCTAACAATTGGGTTTTTCGGTATTTGATTTCTCGGCATGTGATACAGTGGATGTATTAGTATCGATTTTCGAGTGTCCAAAATCTTGTTCGTTACAAAACAACTCGTTGCTTTCAATAAGGTTAAAGAACGACAAGTTTTCTCCAATATACAATCCTGGTTGGGGAAATCATCTGAACTTTGCGTGGAACCAAAATAATCCCAATATGAATTTGGTTTGTCCCAATTTTCAAGCATTTTCGAACAATGCTTTGAATCCTTCCTTTCAACCCAATCATTTTCAACAAAATTTTGAGCCTCAGTCCTAAATCAACCTAAACAATCTTTTGCTCCCCAAGATGATAAACGATTAAGTTCACTTGAGAAAAGTCTTGAAACCTTGGCTAAGGAAACAACTCAAAGCCTCGAATCAAATAATAATTTGCAAAATTTGTTGACCTCATACATGTAGAATATGAGTCAGTCGGTTGTAAAACTTGAAATGAAATGAGTCAATTAGCCACGTCTGTAAGTGAATGTGAATGGTGCACATTCCCAAGTAAGCCAGTTCCGAATCCAAGAAATCAAAACACGAAATTGAATCAAGCCCCTATTGTTCAAGGTAGCTAACCCAAATGAATGCTATAACGACTTTGTGTTCCAGTAAAAAAAATTGATAATCAATTCATTAATCCAAACTATTTACCAAAAATTCCTCTCGACACTTCTAAAACCAAAAACGAATTTGAAGACAATGTTGAGCCAAATATCGAATCAAACTCCAATCCTAATTCTTCTTCTACTAGTAGACCCACCTACCGAGTATCGTGTTCCGTTTCCACACCGCCTTCGACCCAAGAAACATTCTGACCAAATGGAAAAGATGTTGGAAGTTTTTAAACAGTCAAAGTTAACATCCCGCTTCTTGATATCGTTCAGTAAGTCCCAACTTACGCTAAGTTTCTCAATGATTTATGTACCCAAAAATGACACATTCGTGTATCCAAGTAAGTTTTATTAGCCACCGTACTTAGCAAAGTCTTGTCCCAATCAATTCTCATTAAATATAAAGATCCTGGATGTCCTACGATCTCATGCACGATAGGAGACAAAACGATTAATAAATGCTTACTTGATTTGGATGCGAGTGTTAATTTGATTCCTTATTCTGTTTACCAGCAACTTGGCTTGGATGAACTAAAACTGACGAAAGTAACCCTTCAATTTGCCGATCGCTCGGTAAAGAAACCCGTGTAAGAAATCGAGGACATACTCATAAAATCGATCAATTCCTATTCCCCATCGATTTCATCGTTTTGGAAACTCAATCTATGAATAATCCAATGGGTCAAATTCCATTGATTTTTAGGTCAACCTTTCTTTGATATTTCAAATGCTTTAATAAATTGTCGAAATGGTTCATGTAACATCCCATCTTTTTGTCGACTTTAAATCGAGGATAAACCACACACGTCAGACTCAAACCATGCAGAAGGGTGGATTGTTATTGGGGTGAATAAGAAAAAGCAGAGAAAGAAAAACAAAACAGAATCATGCAGCTGAACCACCAAATATAATAATCAAATAAACAGTTCACGAAGCTGTTTTATAAAACGTTTGATTATACTTATACAACATAGAATCAGAGTTACACATACCCAGGGAATAAAAAATAACAATGCAGTGGAACAATGAGATGCAGTGAAACAATATAGTAAATAATAATAATACAATCTTCGTCTTCGTCCTCCAGAAGTAAGGTCTTCAAACCCTGAAATGCTCAGGCTGACCCGAGCGAAATGAAAAAACAAAACACCCGAGTCAGAACTAAAAGATCTTATGTAAGTTAAATCAATAGTAAATAATATAAGAGGAACGATGTCAAAGATGTTTACAAGATTTGACATCTCCTATCTAGTGTCTAATGTGAGTGTAGTAACTTAAGAGATGCTCGGGATTCACATCTCCTAAGAATACGTTACACCATTTACTATGTAGTAATATTTTGCTATTACAATAGTGTCTATAGTAAAATAAACTTACTTTAAAATAGCGTTAAGGAGTGACCCAATATTCCCCTTAACACATAATAGTCCTAGTAGACCATCCAGTATTAATCCCTCCTGATCGGGAAGCCACTAGAGGATACTCCACGGGCTATGGGAGAAAACTAAACACATACAAGGCGCACTAGGGTAGGTGACATGGCACAACGAGGCAATGCCAGGGTAGATATACCAATTATGCACACATGCTGGTAGTAACATGTAGCGCGCAGCTACCGCCAACTCAAGCCACACCCCCAAATCAAAATCAAAAGTGGCCACCAAATAAATCTCAAAGTCAGAATATAATATCGAAGGAGTGTGTCCGATCAGAGGAGCTACCTCATTGGCCCGAGATCGCTCCTATTTTAGCCACCTTAAGCCAACTCACGGGAGTCGGGTCCACGTATATACCTCAAAGGAACGTCGCCACCATCCTACTTCATTCTGGAATCTCCACTGCGTACATGGTAGTTAAAGTGGTTTTCGAAGTTGGCAGAGAGTATGACAACTTCCGATCCCGGTCTCTTTAAGAACCAAACGTTATTATAACACCGCGGTCGATTCAAAAAAATAAATTTTATACTTCAAAACCAAGATATCATTGCCATTTTAAAATCATATAGATAAAATGTCATTTCCATTTCAAAACCAAATCAATACGATATCATTTTCATTTCAAACATATCCTTTTCCAAAATCATAGCACTTTCAAAGTTATAACACTTTGAAATAAAAAACACTTGAAATATAACACTTTCAAATCATAATACTTTGAAACTCATAACTTTGAAACATAACTTCCACTACTTAAATGGTTTAAATATTAAAATACTTTATATAATAAAATAGCTTCTTCAATTTCACAAATCAATTCCAAAACAACTCGAATTTCTAGATTTTAAATTTAACCAAATCATAAATTTCAATCCAATTTAGTTTCCAAATAAAGTATTCCAATTTTTTTCGATTTCAAAACAGATTTGATCTACAGAATAAACCATTTCAAATTCAATATATTTCAAACTTTAAGTATTCAACAATTTCAAAACTAAGTTTGGCAATTTCATTTATATATATATATATATATATATATCAAATTCAATTTTCTATTATTTAGTTTTGAAATATTTTACTTAATAAATCCATTATCATTTAAATAAAATCCAAATTAAAAATGACTAAATATTTCCTTCAATTTACTTATACTTGAAATATTCATTTAATTCACCTTAAACCAAAATCAAGTTATAAAAATCATATCCTTTAAAATCTCAAATTCAATAAGTTTCAAATCAAACTTATTGGGGTTTAATTCTTAAATAAATTCAGTTTCAAATAAATTTCAGATTTATCTTCCAACCTTAATTTATTTAAATCATTATACACTCTATATTAAAATGTTATTTAAATACTTAACCATATTATCTTCAAAAAAATCAAACTTTATTATTAAACTTATTCTACATTAAAACAAATTAATACATAGCTTAAAATCAAAAATAAAACAAAATTTATACAATATCTAAAATCAATATTGATATAAACCATATGTTTCTTTACAAAACCATGGAAATCATTTCAAAATATGTTTATATATAGACTATGATGTCTGTATATAATTTTCTATCCTATGGTCAAGTGATGTAGATATTTATTATTTCAATCCGCAATTAATATTTTACGGTTGTACATCATTTCAAACCGCGACCCCAAATTAATAATAACCCATAACGAACTTGCAGTTTATAATGATATAAACTAAACATCCATTCAACCAATATCAATAATCAACAGCCATCACAATCATCATCCAAAACATTCCATAAATATCAATATAGGAACGGATAATAAACAACAGGTATTTAACTGGCTGTTTATATGCAATAATAAATTAAATAACAAATTAATTCAAATAAATTTAATTTAACTGAGACGTTGGTTATAAATATACCAAACGATTATAAATAAATCCTAATCACATCATGAATTAAATTCAACAAACATAAGAAATTTTCGGTGTTGTGAGTGGGTTAAAACACTCACCTTTGAATTTAAATTGAATTTAAATCCAATTTAAAATCAAAATTTAAACATTCTCAGAATCCATCCAAACCAGCGCCAAAATGTCCAGAATTTTATTATGATCCCAATGGAGAAAACCGCGCGTGAATCCGAGTCAGTATGCAACGGTTATTCAGAATAGAAGTTATACGATTAAAGTTTTAAAATAAAATAAAATAAATGACCAACTTCCACGTCACCTCAATCACACAGCAAAACCCTAATATCGCGGTTGCACAGTACCCCGCGTTCAACCCTGAGCCACTGACGTTCAATCTCTAATCGCCGCATCCACGTGCCACGCGTCCCAGATCGGAGACTACCCTTCGACCCCCAGCCTCCGGCCGACCTCACAGCTAGGACATGATCGTCCCCGGTCGTTAAACGAAGCCGCGGCGGCCTCTGGGAACACCGCTAAATTTCGACGATTACTGACCACTACGACCCAAAATAAACCGCTGGATCGACATGCCTCAACCACCTCTACGTGGTTGTACTTCCCGATTGACGAATTGTGGAAGATCCACCGTTGATTCTCGCTGATTATACATGAACGACCGGAACTAAACTATTGGTTTCTGGAAATTTTTTGATTCGATTTCAAAAATGAATTTTAGATCTACGATGCGCTCATTGAGAGCTTCAATTTGATATATAATTAGCCAGGGTTTAGAGGAGTTGGGTTTTCAATTTGATTTTTTGATTTGAATTTGCAATTTGGTGATTAGGATTTGCAGCCATTGAAAAGAGGAGGAGCTAATGAAATTGTACGTACAGAAATGAAGAATAAGAAAGGCTGCTAGGGTTTATAACCGGATATATATATAGGAAGATTAGAAATAGGGCCAAATGGATCGAATCGGTTTGAAAGTTGAACGATACACGGCCCGCAACCGTTTCGACTTCGGAACGAAATTAGGTCAACCCGTATATTAAAATAGTTGTTTTTTAATATTTTAAACGCAATGGAACAGGTTTCAAGTCCAAACTCCATCGTATGAAGAAGTTATGCAAAAATCGACTAATTTCAAATTGATTTCAATTGAGTTCAATTAAATTGATTTCTAGGCGTTTTAAGCCCGTACGATCAATTGACAAGTCCAATCGTTGCGAAACTTGAAATCTTACACTAATTCACTGTTACGAATCAGATGAAACTGGTTTCATCGATATCCGAGACAGTAGTCAAAATAGCTATTTTCTAGCTAATTAAATATATTAATATTAAATTAAATCAAATCACTCTTCAATTCAATTATTATTATTTCCAAATTCTATCACTTTGGATTACTTAGTAATTTAAAATTCCTTAAAACAAATTCTCTTATTAACTTATTATTGAACATTTCACAATTTACATTTAATTTCAATTTCAATTAATTCAGTAATTATAAGTTTAAATTTCCAATAATACATATATTTGATTTCTCAATCTTGTTAATGAATCAATTATCATGTTATAGGTAAAATTATCATTGGTATTTTTTTATTACATTAATATTTCCCATTTCATCTTAGTTTCAATTAATATAGTATTTAATTTCATTTGCTTATCATTCACCCATTTGTTATAGATTAAATTCCCATTAATTAATTTCAAATAAACTAACTTGATTTTCTAATCTTTTTGTTAAGTCTATATTACTTTAAAAACCTAGTTAATATTCGTTTTATATTCCATTACACTAATATACCCTATTTACAACTTAATTTTGTATAATGACTATATTTCAAAAATGTGTAATCTTGTCAATTACATATATTAATTAAGGTTTTAAGATCAATTTATTAATTTACCTTAGTTCTATTCTTTTACCAATTATTACTTTATGGATAGATTTACATTTCCACTTATTTTATTACATTCACACCTTTAGTTATTGCATTAATTCTCGTTAATATAACGTTAAAGTTCATTTAATTACCATAAATTATATACTAATTCATTTGTTTACACTCAAATGTTACAATTCCTATATACCTAATCTTTATTCAATGGTCATTTATTTCATACTATTTCACCTGTACACTAAATGTTTGCATTTGTTTTCTTACATCAATTTATAGCCAACTATAACAATTTACATTACTTCAATTAATCGTAATTTTATTTTAATTGTTAATACTTAGTTTTAAATTTCCATGGTTGCATTTCATTTTAGCATGCATTTCATTATTAAATTACAATGTTTTTGTTTCTTCTTAATTTATTTACCAAAATCTTAATAAATCAACAATTTTTGTTATTGAAAATTTACGGGTCGTTACACTCTCCCCCACTCAAAACTTTTCGTCCTCGAAAAGGAAAAGAAGGAAAAAGAAAGAATTGAGTAAACAATACATCTTATCCAAAATATTAACTTTATAAACAAATAAATTTGCAATATTAATTAATTTAAACAAAAATATACCAATTTATAACCATTAAATCCTTTTATACTCAAATTAATAAAGTTTAGAAAACATTTTTTAAAATTTTTCTAACTCCAAAATTTGGGCAGAGTCTCCTTTATACGGAGAGGCTCGGGAGAAAATATAATATCAAATATAACAATATATATCCCAATATCTCAAAGTAATATATCCTAACAACGGAAAAACAATATAATACGCTATAAAACGGTAATCCGAGAACGTACCTATTTTTCGGGCAATTAACGCTTATTTTATGAAACTAAAAGCAGTTGTCATTGCTTTCATAACCTGTATTTCACTTATAAAATACAAAAAAGAGTTAATAATTATATAAAATGAAGCATTTAAAGTTGTTTCAACCACTAACAAACAAATCCATATAAACAACAACCACTTAAACAAATATACAATCATCATATAAAATCAACACAAATCAATTATCCATTCTTATCAGTAAAACAAATAGTTGTTGGCGTTCAAAAACTTTAAATTGTACATATTGGAAAATAAACTACTAAGTGCGCCATTTACTCAACAGTCTTAGATGAAACTAAATAGATTATTCATACATCCAAATAAATTTAAAGTATCCTTGCCAAACAACCATAAACTAAAACAAACAATCAATTCTAACATTATTTAAGTTTATTATAAATTTTCTTTCACAACATTTATTGTTTCATTTCCTTTTCATTCATATGACGGTTTATCTTTTTAATCTACATTTAACTTCTTACAAATTTTCATTAATTTTTGTTTATTCATTTCATGTAAATTTTCTTTTTATTGTATTACATTCATTTATTCACTACTTAATTTCATTTATTTACTTTAGTTATAAATAGTTTCAACATTAGCTTAAGTTCAAAATCTTTATGTCACGGCCCGTTTTTCCGTACCCTTTGAATCGATAATAAACCACACATGTCCAACTCAAATTGCACGAAAATACGGAACATGAAGGGTAACAAAGAAAAACAAACAGAACAGAATCTCACTCGAATGGAATGACATATAATATTGAACAAATATTTTTACAGCGGAAAACTTTTAAATACATATATATCAGAGTCTAACCTAAATTCAGCTTGGATAGTTATAAATATCTGTTCTTGCAATGGCTGACAAACATCAAACCAAATACACTAAGTACAGCGGATAGTAGAATATGCTCATACAAATGATGAATATCTCCACCTCTCCTCTGGAAAACTCCAATCGCCTTCGATTAACCTGAAACTACTCGGATCTGACCCAAGTATTGAAAACACCCGGATCAGACTTGATAAACAAGCGTGAGAAAAAGTCAATAATAAATGACAGTGTCATATATTAGCCTTTGGATAAAATCCTTTAAAAAGAAAGAGTATCTCATAAGACCACGCCCACACATAAACACGGACGGGTTTTTACCTTATGATAACTAAAACACTTTTATATCAAAACCTTTGATATTATTTCTAATGACATTCTTTGAATTTTTTTGCAAATAAACTTATTAATCTTATCCGAAATAGTTACCCATATAGCATTTCGAGGCTATTCATTACGCCAATACAAACAAAACTGTAGGTTCTTATAGGAGAATGGATTTCCATACAAACGACCAGGCGAAGGATCTACCTTTCAAAATGGATACACCTCTAGATGGACGTCCCGAGAAACCATCACAAAGCTTCTCTACCAACACAAGACTGGCCTACCTCTGTAACTAGAAAGTACCGAATATGTCATCCCCCGTTCGTTGCCGACCTTTAAACGAGCGCTCGTTTCCATACACCACATTAATTTCATCCCGAACGTCATAGCGGGAAAAAATATATCCAGAAGGGGATGATCATACTCTAATTGGGAATGACCCACTTAGCCTTGCTGCATTTAATCCTGTTTTGGTCATTTCTGGTTTGATGAGGCTTGAGGCTACGATTACCTTTTCACAAAGCACATATCACATCTTTGAATGCCACATTGCCATTTCCGTTGACTACTAATTGCCTTCCACCAAAATACAACCCTTGAGCTCGTACGTCTCAAGAAGGGTGTTAAGCTAACAGAAGCTGCCTTCTCCACCACCACTGATGTACGTTCGTAAAAACCAATGTACGTAATCTTTAGAAATGCAATGTCTGACAAATGTCACGACCCAAAATTCAGCGTTCAAAAATCGACATCAAATACCTTAGTTGTATTCGACTGTCGAAGATTCGAACGTCGAATTCCAGTTCGGATGGAGCTTATAACCAGTTTCACAATTTTGTTTCTTAATTGGTTTTCCTCATGATCCACAATCTTAATTGGTTCTCTTTTAACTGTTAAATTTGGTGTGATGTCTAGATCCTGCTGAGCTGCTTCTTTGATAATACTGTCTGGATCAGGCACGTACTTTCGAAGATGTGAAACGTGAAATACATCGTGTACGCCGGATGACCAGTTAGGTAGCTGTACTCGGTATGCTAGAGGACCAATCCTTTCCGAAATGGGAAAAGGACCAATGTATCGCGGTGCCAACTTACTAGTTTTCCCAAATCTTAACACACCCCGCACTGTAGATACTTTCAAGAAAACAGAATCTCCAACTTGAAATTCCAAAGCTCTTCTTCTGCGGTCGTAATAACTCTTCTGGCGACTTTGACCAGTTATTAATTTCTTTCGGATAAAATCAACCTTTTCTGTGGCTTACTTAATCATATCTGGTCCAAGAACGAGCCTATCACCGGATTCGATCCAACATGCCGGTGATCGACACGGACGACCATATAAAGCTTCAAAAGGAGCCATTTCGATACTGGATTGATAGCTATTTTTATGTGAAAATTCGACCAAATGTAAATAATCCTCCCAAGAACCACCAAAGTCGAGAATACAAGCTCGCAAAAGATCCTTTAATATTCGATTTATCCTTTCAGTCTGCCCATCAGACTGTGGGTGATAAGCAGTGCTGAAATTTAGCTTTGTTCCCAAAGTTGCTTGAAACGCCTCCCAAAATCTACTAGGGAAGATCGGGTCACGATCAATCACTATACTGCTCGGCATACCATGGAGACGGACAATCTCTTTGATATATAGCTCAGCTAAACTTGCTGCTGTCCGGGAGGATTTTACTGGGATGAAATGGGCTGTATTAGTCAAGCGGTCCACAATAACCCAGATTGCTTCATTTCCCTTTCAAGTGCGGGGCAACCCATCGATGAAATCCATCGATACCTGATCCTACTTCTACTTTGGTACCTCCAAAGGCTGGAGTAAACCCGCCATCTTCTTCTGATCGCTTTTAATTTGTTGACAAGTAGCACAGCGACTCACATATATAGATATATCTCTTTTCATTGTCTTCCACCAGAAGGTTCTTTTAATATCTTTATACATCTTATTAACTCCTGGATGGATACTGAGTTTTGATTTGTGATATTCATCTAAAACTTCACGCTTTATTTCAGGGATATCTGGCACATATAACCTGCCTTTCAGCCTAATAACCCATTATGATTGGTTTCAAAACTAGTATCTTCGCCTCGAAGAATTCTCCCATAAATATCTCAAAGAAATTTGTCTTCATTTTGCTTGTTGGCGATTTTCTCAAGGAGAGTAGGAGTGACAACAAGATGAGCAAGAGTCGCATGCTTTCTACTAAAGCATCAGCAACTACATTGGCTTTACCGGGTGCATACAGAATATCTAGGTCATATGACGCTAGAAATTCTAACCATCGTTGTTGCCGTAGATTTAAATCTTTCTGGGTGAAGAGATACTTTAAAGATTTGTGGTCGGTGAATAATTCAAAATTTTCACCTAAAACAAGGAGAGTTCATTAAGTATATTTATTTAGTTAAGTTAAATTTCTTATATCGTTAAGAAAGCTGAAAAAGGTCTTACCCAAAAGATAGTGTCGCCAGATTTTCAAAGCGAAAATAACAGCTAAAAGCTCTAAATCGTGTGTTGGGTAATTTCTCTCATGCGGGCGTAATTGTCAACTCGCGTAGGCAATTACTTTCCCATTTTGCATTAGTACCGCACCCAAACCATCTCCACAAGCATCAGTATAGACAGATAATCCTTGATTCCCGTTAATGATAGCGAGAATGGGAGCGGTAGTTAATCTCCTTTTCAATCCTGGAAAGCTTCATCACACTTTGGAGTCCAATCGAATTTAGCATTCTTCATTGTTAGCTTAGTCAATGGATTGGCCAACTTAGAAAAATCCTGAACAAACTTTCTATAATATCCCGCTAAACCTAGAAAACTTCAAACTTCTCTAGGAGTAGTGGGTCGCTTCCAGTCCATAATTGCAGAAATCTTGCTTCGATCAACAGAAATCCCATCTTCATTAACAGTATGACCGAGAAATTTGAGCTCTTTGACCCAAAAATGACATTAAGAGAATTTAGCAAATAGGATATTCCTCCTCAATATTTCCAAAACAATTCTGAGATGTTCAGCATTCTCCTCTTCAGTTTTGGAGTAAATCAGGATATGATGAATAAACACAAGGACAAATTTGTTCAATACTTCTCGAAACACTCGGGTCGTTAAATCTACGAAATACGCAGGAGCGTTGGTTAGTCCGAAGGGCATGACTAACCATTCGTAGAACATGTTAGGACCCCTTAAGGCAGTCAAATGAACACAATCCTCAGCTATTCGCAGTTGATGGAATCCCTGAGCTAAATCCATCTTAGAAAAGAATCGAGCGCCATGAAGTTGATCGAATAGATCGTCGATTCTAGGTAAATGGAATTGTTCTTGAGAGTTTTTTTATTGAGATCGCGGTAATCTACACACAATCTCAAAGATCCGTCTGATTTAGCCATAAACACGCAGCTGAACCCCCTTCGGAAACACTAGGGCAAATCAATCCTTTTTCTAGCAAATCTCGAGTTTGATTGACTAATCCAATTCTTTCCTTAGGTGCCATCCTTCGACTTGCGTGGACGACAGGACAGGCATTGGATACTAAGTCAATTCGGAATTCTATTTCTCTGTATGGATGTAAGGATCTCACTTCTTCTAATACGTCGGGAAATTTCCGAACAACAATTATAGACTCCAGACTGGGTTCAGGATATCCCAAAGTATACATTAATTTATCTCTCTTTGGACTCGGATCGTCACAAGAGATTTCAATAAAATTTCCAAGGTTTGTTTTGACTAAAATTGTCCGATTATTACAATCCAATTTAGCTTCGTATCTCGATAACCGGTTCATTCCAAGTAAGATTTCAAATTCATTAAATTCGAGGATATAAAGGTTGATAGTAAATTGATAGCAAGCATATGAAATAGGGACTTTCCTACAATACAAACAAAGATTTGCGGGACCTCCCATCGGATTTTTCACGCAAATAGGGTCGTCAACAAATTCTGTTTTAAGTTCTAATTCATTTACAGTTTGTTGGGAGATAAAGATATGTGAAGCTCCCGTGTCAAATAAAACTCTAACAACTTTATCATAAATAGTAAGGTTACCTTCCAGAACACCTTTTCCTTTATCTGCTTTCGAAGTTGAAGGGTCTTCCTTTATCGCATAAACATTTGCCACCTGTGCTTGTTTCATCACCGGGCAATTCTTAACAACATGTCCAGGCTTGTGACAATTATAGCATTCTCTAACTCCTTGATCATTCTCCGTAGGTTGTTCCTTCTTAACTTGCTTTTTCAGATTTTTGCAGTTGTTTGAATAATGGCCCTTTTCTTGGAAATTGTAACAAGTTACATTTCTAGCCGAATTTCCTTGACTGCTCCTCTTATCGTTGCCTTGATGTGGCTTCTTACCCCCAAACTTCCTTTTCTTCCAATTCTGATTACTTGAATTTCCGCTTTCCCTTGGAATCTTCTGCATATCCAGGGTGGCATACCTATATCCCATATCAATAAGATCAGAAAAAGATTCTTTGATGTGTGCTATCATCCTTTCGTGATACTTCTTGTTCATTCCACGAACGAACCTATCATTTTTCTTTAGAGGCGTGTTCACCAACTCCGGACCGAAACGGGATAGTTCGTTGAACTTGTTTAAGTACTCCTCAAATGATAAGTCTCCTTGCTTTAAGTCTAGAAATTCTTGATACATTCGGTAAATTCCTGCCAACGGCATATAGCGCTTTTCAAACACCTCCTTAAATCGACTCCAAGTAGATTCTTCTTCTGGTTCATCTATTGTGACTGTTTCCCACCAGGCCGAGGCTTCATCTTGAAGTTGCCAAGAAGCAATGAGATGCATCTAATCATCTTGCAATTTAAGCCCTTTAAAGATCTTTTCACATGATCTGATCCAAGCCTGGGCCTCAATAATCGACTCTTTGCCGGTGAACGGACTACCACCAAGCTTTGAGAAACTCTTATGCAAATCAGCCAGATTTGGCTGATGTTGAGTAGGCATAACTGCTTCTGCTGAAGGGGAAACTTGACTAGCTGTTGTAGCATTCCCTTGACCCCTAGCTCTACCTCTTCGCCCGCTCATTCTTACTATCTGTATTTAGTAAGAAACTTGATTTAGATATTCGGACGAGATATCTTAAGGAATATCAGCAGTTGAAGAAAATAGACTAAGAAAATTTTGGGGTTTTAGTCTCGGTTTATACTCATTCTAGGGTATACTTCACCCTATCTCTAATGAGCCATCTAATGTGTTATACTCCGTAGCTAAAGTTCTTACTCAACCTTTAGCTCTGGTACCACTTGTCACGACCCGAAATTCACCGTTCAAAAATCGATATCAAATACCTCACCAGTATTCGACTGCCAGAGATTCGAACGTCGAATTCCAGTTCGTATAGAGCTTATAAGAACATTAGATGAATATAAACAGTGGAAACAAAATAAACTACCATACAACAATATCCCAGATACAACATCAACACAATATTCAACATCAACACCAACAACAGAGTATTTTTATACATATACAACACTACTTCAAAATAGACCATCACGACAGAACCACAAGTGATTGCATTCCAATAAAGTTTCCAAAGAAAAGAAGCGATAGCGAACATCCAAAACTAAGAACCTTGAGATCCAAAAGGTTTCAAAATATCTCCAAGTCAAAAGCCTTCAAAAATAACCGGTAGCCTCCGAACCTAAAGCCTTCAAAATCCAGCTAGCACCAAAACACGGAAGACCTGCTACTAGGCTTCCCGTGTGGAAATTATGGGCACCCAGAGTTTAGAATGGAAACAATAAAGTCCGGGTCATTCATGGGACTGGTATGAGTAAACAAAACATTTGCTTTGAATAAAAACAGATTTTTAAAAGAAATCCGTTCATGCTTTTGGAAAATGAAACTACTATAAGGCCTCCCGGCACACACACAATGCAATCGCAGACTTGTTGGAGATTTCTCCTTATGATAGTCAAATATGCTTTATACGAGAAAACTCTTTGATAATATTATTAGTGCATAGTGTAGAAAACATTTTTGAAAGTATAATATTAATCTTAGCCAGCATATGTACCATTTTAGTATGCCTACTATAGCTACCATATTAGATGGCAGGTTCTACAACTAAAACCGTACTGGGTTCGTATTGGTAATTGGATTTCCAACAAATGTTCAGGCTAAGGAACTTCCTGGGCCACATGGGTATGCCTCTGGAGGGACGTCCCGAGAACCTAACCGGATCTCTGCCAACACAAGGCCGGGTTACCTCTATAATTAGGTAACTACTGACACGAGTATGCCATTCCCCGGTTGTAACCAACCTTTATCCGGGGCCCCAACAACAATCACAAAGTAATATATATATATATATATATATTTGCGATATACACATAAGTTAAGTATCTGGGCTCCATACCATGATACCCCTTCTATCCAGAAGGAAATGCACATACCCTAAGGGGCGCTAC
Source organism: Allium cepa (assembly GCA_030765085.1). Taxonomy (NCBI): domain Eukaryota; kingdom Viridiplantae; phylum Streptophyta; class Magnoliopsida; order Asparagales; family Amaryllidaceae; genus Allium; species Allium cepa. The sequence goes on from CM060935.1 coordinate 976,300,347, forward strand.
CCCCAATAACCTTGCTGCATCTTTCCTGTTTCGACCATTACCAGGTTAGGAGGTTCGACGAAGTCTCGTCCACAAAGCTGCGCTTTTTACAAAAGCCATGCTTTGATCAACAAATGATCAGCAGCACTCAGTACGCCACATTACCAAGTTGGGAATATATTACTGATAACCTTCAACTACATAAACTCTGAGCTCGTACATCTCAGAGAAGGGTGTTAAGCTAAGAGAATTAATTCTCCGCCACCAACAGAAATGTATTTGAAAGAAATCTGCTTTATATCTCAAAATGTAATGTCAGACATACAATCCATACAAGTCTGTTCAGGGTTCGAACAGAACCGAAGGCACTTCCGAAGAAGTCCTTGTAATCCGGGCATCCACAATCCCGATCGAACTCCCCATCACATATGGAGAACTCTATACCGGAGCAACTCAATGCAGAGTCATTCGAAAGGTCATCCTATCGTTCTCGAAGACGTCCAGTCTTCACCACCATCTTCAAATGCTCATCCATTTCGTCGTATCAGTATTCGGAATGAGTTATATGACACAAAGGACCTCTCCCAGCTAAACCGAATAGTGAGCGTCAATTTTTTTTTTAAAACAAGTGGATACGTCATTCACAAAGATTCACGGGTTCGATGTGGGTTACGGATAACCAAATGGAATCCGACTCCCTGTCGCATCGAAATTCAAGTGTCGTTTTACGGGCCAAAGGGTTTTCATATTCACATAGAAAATACATAATCAAAGCTTAGCACAAAGCAAATCATATCACATAGCATCACAATTACAATCAGAGACATTAATCAATACCCATCATACAATAGTTATCAATCATATACAATTACGATGAATCAATCTTGTGAATTAAACAAATTAATCACATAATTAATTTCATTAATCATCTTTAATCAATGATTAGTTATCCTTAATTAAAATTAATTAAATCTTTAATCATCTTCATAATTTAATCATTCCTTAATTAATTACCCAAATTAATTTATCCTTAATTGTTCATTAATTAAATCTTAATTACTCTTATTAATTAATTATTTTCTTAGTTAATTATTTTAATAAATTAATCCTTAATTAATCATTTAATATTAAGTAATTAATTTAAATACTTATCTTAATTAAATCATTTATTACATAAGTAAATCATAAATTACCAATTAAATTCAAAAGATAACCTTCTTATCTTTGTTAACTATTTTGATTTTCCTTGTTAATCTAATTTAAATTCATCATGTGAATTTTCTCGAGAGATTGAAATTATTTTGTAAAACATTTCATCTTAACAGCATTTTTAATTACATTTTATAATTGATTTTTTTACAAGTAATGTGATAAAAATTATATTAAATTAAATTACTTACTTAAAAAAAGTCTTACTTAACTTTAATTTGTTTAAAAATCCAAATCAAAATTTCCTTTAAAACATGAATTTAAATTTTTTAAAATTTTTGAAATTTATTATTTTTATTTGAGAAAACAGCCCTATATGCTGACTTCCCCTGAAGCCCCTTCGAGTCTTCCCCGAGGTTCCCTCCTGCTTGCTTCGAGATTTTCAAAATTCGACCCGAGTGCTGTTATTTTTTTTTTCTTTCCAAAATTTTTCTAAGTACAACTCGTACAACCCCTAAACCACTTCGAGTTGAAGCCCGAGCTATCCTTGCTTCTCCCCGAACTCTTCTTCGAGTCGCCTCCCTCTTCTTCCAACCAAACAAAATCAGACACACTCACGATCACCGTGCACGTCATTCCGATCATTGTTGATCATCTTCTAGGCCATCTACAAATCGAAATCAACTACCCCATCACCCCCGTTAACCCAGATCAACGTCAACGCTGACAAATCAAAAATGGGCATAGCGATCGAACTGGAACCCATTCTCACGTCAGGAAATCACGTCTGTCCATCACTTCCGACCTCCGGGATACGCGTCGTCCATCCCACAGCCGCGCCACGTCCTGACGATAAAATCCCCTCACAAGCGATCAACTTCGACGCTCATATGTCACCGAGATCACCTCAACAACCCATATCAACAAAACATCCCCTAAAACCCCACTTCCTCCTTCTCCGGCCGCCACGGTCGACAGAAAAATCTTCCCCCATTTTTCTAGCAATCTCCTACACCCCGACCACCATCAGGTCAAACCTTGCCGCACAACCCATCACCAATCAACGTCAATTGACAAAAATCCCAGAATCTTACAACACTGAATATCTTCCTGAATCCCAAACTAGAAATTCAATTTCTTATACCAAAATTCATGATTTGGTACAATGATTCAACTTGCATAATCGAACATTAAAATTAACTAACTTGATTTTTACCCTTTTCTTGATTTTTACTGTAAATTTTAAAATTTAGATTAAATACTAATTTCATACCCTTGAATCTATTTTTAAAATTCAAATTACATTGTTAGAAAACCTTTTCATTTGCATGATCAAGCCTGAAATTAAATATAAATGAAGGTAAGATTTTTTTCCTACCAAAACTGGACCTGAACAAAGAATAGAGAACATCTACATCTATTTGCATGCCTATACAGTCATACAACTACATATACATACATACATACATACATATATATATATATATATATATATATATATATATATATTTATACACACATCATACATGTAAAAGTTGTTCATCATATCACCAAATTCATCACCCAGGCAAGATATATAAAGGAATTGGTTCAAACAGTTTTTAAAACAGGTTTACTCACTTTTTTTTTCTTCAGAAGTCCTGACAGTCTTCAAACAAAGATGAGCCTGAATTTCTTCTTCTTCTTTTTCTTATTTAATTCTTTTTTAAACTTAGATCAGCAAATTGATGGTTATAGATCAATAATTACTTTTGTTATATTCATGCATTTAATTAATCAGTGACCAAATTTTTTAACTTACTTACAGTCAATTCTTAATAAAACAGAGAACTCTTCTATTTTCTGCAACTAGAAAACAAAATAGATTAATGCTTTTAATCCTTGATTCTTCCTGCAAAAAAATTAGATGTTGTTGTATTAAATCCCATGTTGTATTCATTTATTTCAATCATTAAAAATAACAAATTTTCTTTCCAGATTTCTTACTGATTTAATAACAGAGAAGCTCTTCTTTTTTTCCTAGAAATTTGTTTTCTGGTTTGTGAATTGAGGACTTGAATTTTTTTTCTTTTTTTATTCTCAGATCTGTTTTCTTTCTAAAGATGAGATAAAAATAATAAAAGTAGAAGATGAATTACATATATAATTTTTATTTTCCATTTTATAAATTTCTAAGGAAAATTGAAATGGTAACATGACACTTGTTAATTTTTTCTTCCCTTGAATTACACTTGTCACCTTAGTCATTATTAGTTTAACACTTGTAATTAATTAATTTTTTTTCTTTATTAACATAATAATTTACATTATATAAATTGTATTTAAACTTATATTTCCTATTAAAAATGTTAGCTTTATATTAATGCATATTATTAAAAGAGAATGTTTTTGAAATTAATTACATATTACATACATACATACATATATATATATATATATATATATATATATATATATATATATAAATCCCAATTATTTTACTAAAACATTTATTTTAAAAATTAAATTTAAATTTACCCACATATGCACACAATCATATATATTCACATATATGCATAAAATTTAAGTTCAAATGATTTTAAAAACTTTTAGTATTTCCAAATTTTTAACTCAAAAGAAATTTGAAATTTAAATTATCACTCATTATTTATTTATTTTGAAACTTTTTTAAATTTTATTATAAAAGTTAAACAATAACCAAATTTAAATTGATAAAATTTTGGTATGTTACTGATTTCCCCCCTTAAGAAAATTTCGTCCTCGAAATTTGAAAGAGAGAGAAAAGCAAACAAAGAATATACGAATTTAGAAAAGGATAGAGAAATGGCTTACCAGTTTAAGCCAAGGTATCCACTCTGCAATTAGGATAAGACTTTTGCATACTGTCTTCTGTCTCCCAAATACAGTCCTTTGGATCTCCGCTCCACTGCAATTTAACCAGTTTCACAATTTTGCTCCTTAATTGCTTTTCCTCATGATCCCCAATCTTAATTGGTTCTCTTTTAGCTGTTAAATTTGATGTGATCTCTAGATCCTGCTGAGCTGCTTCTTCGATAATACTGTCTGGATCGGGCACGTACTTTCGAAGATGTGAAACGTGGAATACATCGTGTACGCCGGATAACCAGTTAGGTAGCTGTACTCGGTATGCTAGAGGTCCAATCCTTTCCGAAATGGGAAAAGGACCAATGTATCGCGGTGCCAGCTTACCAGTTTTCCCAAATCTTAACATACCCCGCACTGGACATACTTTCAAGATAACAGAATCTCCAACTTGAAATTCCAAAGCTCTTCTTCTGCGGTCGTAATAACTCTTCTGGCGACTTTGAGCAGTTACTAATTTCTTTCGGATAAAATCAACCTTTTCGGTGGCTTCCTTAATCATATCTGGTCCAAGAACGAGCCTATCACCGGATTCGATCCAGCATGCCGGTGATCGACACGGACGACCATATAAAGCTTCAAAAGGAGCCATTTCGATACTGGATTGAAAGCTATTTTTATATGAAAATTCGACCAAATGTAAATAGTCCTCCCAAGAACCACTAAAGTCGAGAATACAAGCTCGCAAAAGATCCTCTAATATTCGATTTATCCTTTCAGTCTGCCCATCAGACTGTGGGTGATAAGCAGTGCTGAAATTTAGCTTTGTTCCCAAAGTTGCTTGAAATGCCTCCCAAAATCTACTAGTGAAGATCGGGTCACGATCAATCACTATACTGCTCGGTATACCATGGAGACGGACAATCTCTTTGATATATAGCTCAGCTAAACTTGCTGCTGTCCGGGTGGATTTTACTGGGATGAAATGGGCTGTTTTAGTCAAGCGGTCCACAATAACCCAGATTGCTTCATTTCCCTTTCGAGTGCGGGGCAACCCATCGATGAAATCCATCGATACCTGATCCCACTTCCACTTTGGTACCTCCAAAGGATGGAGTAAACCCGCTATCTTATTCTGATCGCCTTTAATTTGTTGACAAGTAGCACAGCGACTCACATATATAGATATATCTCTTTTCATTGTCTTCCACCAGAAGGTTCTTTTAATATCTTTATACATCTTATTAACTCCTGGATGGATACTGAGTTTTGATTTGTGATATTCATCTAAAACTTCACGCTTTATTTCAGGGATATTTGGCACACATAACCTGCCTTTCAGCCTAATAACCCACTATGATTGGTTTCAAAACTAGTTTCTTCACCTCGAAGAATTCTCCCATAAATATCTCGAAGAAATTTGTCTTCATTTTTCTTGCTGGCGATTTTCTCAAGGAGAGTAGGAGTGACAACAAGATGAGCAAGAGTAGCATGCTTTCTACTAAAGCATCAGCAACTACATTGGCTTTACCGGGTGTGTACAGAATATCTAGATCATATGACGCTAGAAATTCTAACCATCGTTGTTTCCGTAGATTTAAATCTTTCTGGGTGAAGAGATACTTTAAAGATTTGTGGTCGGTGAATAATTCAAAATTTTCACCTAAAACAAGGAGAGTTCATTAAGTATATTTATTTAGTTAAGTTAAATTTCTTATATCGTTAAGAAAGCTGAAAAAGGTCTTACCCAAAAGATAGTGTCGCCAGATTTTCAAAGCGAAAATAACAGCTAAAAGCTCCAAATCGTGTGTTGGGTAATTTCTTCATGCAGGCGTAATTGTCAACTCGCGTAGGCAATTACTTTCCCATTTGCATTAGTACCTCACCCAAACCATCTCCACAAGCATCAGTATAGACAGATAATCCTTGATTCCCGTTAATGATAGCGAGAATGGGAGCGGTAGTTAATCTCCTTTTCGATTCCTGGAAAGCTTCATCACACTTTGGAGTCCAATCGAATTTAGCATTCTTCATTGTTAGCTTAGTCAATGGATTGGCCAACTTTGAAAAATCCTGAACCACAAGTTATTGCATTCCAATAAAGTTTCCAAAGAAAAGAAGCGATAGCGAACATCCAAAACTAAGAACCTTGAAATCCAAAAGTTTTCAAAATATCTCCAAGTCAAAAGCCTTCAAAAATAACCGGTAGCCTCCGAACCAAAAGCCTTCAAAACCCAGCTAGCACCAAAACACGGAAGACCTGCTACTAGGCTGCCCGTGTGGAAATTATGGGTACCCAGAGTTTAGAAAGGAAACAATAAAGTCCGGGTCAGTCATGGGACTGGTATGAGTAAACAAAACATTTGCTTTGAATAAAAACTGATTTTTAAAAGAAAACCGTTCATGCTTTTGGAAAATGAAACTACCATAAGGCCTCCTGGCACACACAAAATGCAATCGCACACTTGTGGGAGATTTCTCCTTATGATAGTCAAATATGCTTTATACGAGAAAACTCTTTGATAATATTATTAGTGCATAGTGTAGAAAACATTTTTGATAGTATAATATTAATGTTAGCCAGCATACGTACCATTATAGTATGCCTACTATAGCTACCATATTAGATGGCAGGTTCTACAACTAAAACCGTACTGGGTTCGTATTGGTAATTGGATTTCCAACAAATGGTCAGGCTAAGGAACTTCCTGGGCCACATGGGTACGCCTCTGGAGGGACGTCCCGAGAACCTAACCAGATCTCTGCCAACACAAGGCCGGGTTACCTTTATAACTAGGTAACTACTGACACGAGTATGCCATTCCCCGGTTGTAACCAACCTTTATCCGGGGCCCCAACAACAATCACAAAGTAAAATATATATATATATATATATATATATATATATATATTTGCGATATACACATAAGTATCCGGGCTCCATACCATGATACCACTTCTATCCAGAAGGAAATGCACATACCCTAAGGGGCGCTACCCCCAATAACCTTGCTGCATCTTTCCTGTTTCGACCATTACCAGGTTGGGAGGTTCGACGAAGTCTCGTCCACAGAACTACGCTTTTTACAAAAGTCATGCTTTGATCAACAAATGATCAGCAGCACTCAGCATGCCACATTACCAAGTTGGGAATATATTACTGATAACCTTCAACTACATAACCTCTGAGCTCGTACATCTCAGAGAAGGGTGTTAAGCTAAGATAATTAATTCTCCGCCACCAACAGAAATGTATTTGAAAGAAATCTGCTTTATATCTCAAAATGTAATGTCAGACATACAATCCATACTAGTCTGTTCCGGGTTCGAACAGAACCAAAGGCACATCCGAAGAAGTCCTTGCAATCCGGGCATCCACAATCCCGATCGGACTCCCCATCACAAATGGAGAACTCTATACCGGAGCAACTCAGTGCAGAGTCATTCGAAAGGTCATCCTATCGTTCTCGAAGATGTCCGATCTTTACCACCATCTTCAAATGCCCATCCATTTCGTCGTATCACTATTCAGAATGGGTTATATGACACAAGGGTCCTCCCCCGGCTAAACCGAATAGTGAGCGTCAATTTTTTTTAAAACATTTGGATACGTCATTTACAAAGATTCACAGGTTCGATGTGGCTTTGGGATAACCAATTTGAATCCGACTCCCTGTCGCATCGAAATTGAAGTGCCGTTTTACGGGCCATAGGGTTTTCATATTCATATAGAAAATACAGAATCACAGCTTAGCACAAAGCAAATCATATCACATAGCATCACAATTACAATCAGAGATATTAATCAATACCTATCATACAATAATTATCAATCATATACAACTACGATGAATCAATCGAGTGGATTAAAGAAATTAATCACATAATTAATTTCATTGATCATCTTTAATCAATGATTAGTTATCCTTAATTAAAATTAATTATATCTTTAATCATCTTCATAATTTAATCATTTCTTAATTAATTACCCTAATTAATTTATCCTTAATTGTTCATTAATTAAATCTTAATTACACTTATTAATTAATTATTTCCTTAGTTAATTATCTTAATAAATTAATCCTTAATTAATAATTTAATATTAAGTAATTAATTTAAATATTTATTTTAATTAAATCATTTATTACATAAGTAAATCATAAATTACCTATTAAATTCAAAAGATAACCTTCTTATCTTTGTTAACCATTTTGATTTTCCTTGTAAATCTAATTTAAATTCATCATGTGAATTGTCTTGAGAGATCGAAATTATTTTGTAAAACATTTCACCTTAACAGCATTTTTAATTACATTTTATTACTGATTTTTTGATAAGTAATGTGACAAAAATTATATTAAATTAAATTACTTATTTAAAAAAGTCTTACTTAACTTTAATTCGACTAGAAATCCAAATCAAAATTTCCTTTAAAACATGAATTTAAATTTTTTAAAAGTTTTGAAATTTATTGTTTTTATTTGAGAAAACAACCCTATATGCTGACTTCCCCCGAAGCCCTTTCGAGTCTTCCCCGAGGTTCCCTCCTGCTTGCTTCGACATTTTCAAAATTCGACCCAAGTGCTGTTATTTTTTTTCGTTCCAAAATTTTTCTAAGTAGAACTCGTACAACCCCTAAACCACTTCGAGTTGAAGCCCGAGCTACCCTTGCTTCTCCCCGAACACTTCTTCGAGTTGTCTCCCTCTTCTTCCCACCAAACAAAATCAGACACACTCACGATCACCGTGCACCATGCACGTCATTCCGATCATCATTGATCATCTTCTAGGCCATCTACAAATCGAAATCAACTACCCCATCACCCCTATTAACCCAGATCAACGTCAACGCTGGCAAATCAAAAATGGGCATCGCGATCGAACTGGAACCCATTCTCACGTCAGGAAATTGCCTCTGTCCATCACTTCCGACCTTCGAGATACGCACCGTCCATCCCACAGCCGCTCCACGTCTTGACGATCAAATCCCCTCCCAAGCGATCATCTCCGAAGCTCATATGTCACCGAGATCACCTCAACAACCCATATCAACAAAACATCCCCTAAAACCCTCTCCTTCTTCGGCCGCCACGGTCGACAGAAAAATCTTCCCCCATTTTTCTAGCAATCTCCGACACCCCGACCACCATCAGGTCAAACCTTGCCGCACAACCCATCACTAATCAACGACAATTGACAAAAATCCCAAAATCTTACAACACTGAATATCTTCCCGAATCCCAAACTAGAAATTCAATTTCTTATACCAAAATTCATGATTTGGTACAATGATTCAGCTTGCATAATCGAACATTAAAATTAACTAACTTGATTTTTACCCTTTTCTTGATTTTTACTGTAAATTTTAAAATTTAGATTAAATACTAATTTCATACCCTTGAATCTATTTTTAAAATTCGAGTTACATTGTTAGAAAACCTTTTCATTTGCATGATCAAGCCTGAAATTAAATATAAATGAAGGTAAGATTTTTTTTTCCTACCAAAACTGAACCTGAACAAAGAACATAGAACATCTACATCTATTTGCATGCCTATACAGTCATACAACTACACACACACACACACACACACACACACACACACACACACATATATATATATATATGCACACAACATACATGTAAAAGTTGTTCATCATATCATTACCAAATTCATCACCCAGGCAAGATATACAAAGGAATAGGTTCAAACAGTTTTTAAAACAGGTTTACTCACTTTTTTTTCCAGAAGTCCTGATAGTCTTCAAATAAAGATGAGCCTGAATTTCTTCTTCTTCTTTTTCTTACTTTAATTCTTTTTTAAACTTAGATCTGCAAATTGATGGTTACAGATGAATAATTACTCCTGTTATATTCATGCATTTAATTAATCATTGACCAAATTTTTTAACTTACTTACAGTCTATTCTTAATAAAACAGAGAACTCTTTTATTTTCTGCAACTAGAAACCAAAATAGATTAATGCTTTTAATCCTTGATTCTTCCTGCAAAAAAATTAGATGTTGTTGTATTAAATCCCATGTTGTATTCATTTATTTCAACCATTAAAAATAACAATTTTTTTTCCAGATTTCTTACTGACTGAATAACAGAGAAGCTCTTTTTTTTTTCTGGAAATTTGTTTTCTGGTTTGTGAATTGAGGACTTGAAATTTTTTTTTCTTTTTTTCTTCTCAGATCTGTTTTCTTTTTGAAGATGAGATAAAAAGAATAAAAGTAGAAGATGAATTACATATATAATTTTTATTTTCTATTTTATAAATTTCTAAGGAAAATTGAAATGGTAACATGACACTTGTTAATTTTTTCTTCCCTTGAATTACACTTGTCACCTTAGTCATTATTAGTTTAACACTCGTAATTAATTAATTTTTTTTCTTTATTAACATAATAATTTACATTATATAAATTGTATTTAAACTTATATTTCCTATTAGTTAGCTTTATTTTAATGCATATTATTAAAAGAGAATGTTTTTGAAATTAATTACATATTACACACACACACACACACACACACACACACACACACACACACACATATATATATATATATATAAATCCCAATTATTTTACTAAAACATTTATTTTAAAAATTAAATTTAAATTTGCCCACATATGCACACAATCATACATATTCGCATATATGCATAAAATTTAAATTCAAATGATTTTAAAAACTTTTAGTATTTCCAAATTTTTAACTCAAAAGAAATTTGAAATTTAAATTATCACTCATTATTTATTTATTTTGAAACTTTTTCAAATTTTATTATAAAAGTTCAACAATAACCAAATTTAAATTGATAAAATTTTGGTATGTTACAACAAACGTCTATACAAGTTGTCCAGGAATAGGACAAACCGAAGGCACTCTCCTACTACCAGTAGTAGCGAGTAGTCCTTGCAATCCGAAAAATCTCCACAACGAGGAGACCACTGCTATATATAACTCTATAATGGGTGCGACCCCGAGCAAATCAACAAGCTGTCCTCACGCTATGAAGGTCCACGGTTTTCGATAATCATCATCTTCAATATGTCTTCACGTTTGAAATGTATACATTGGTTCGAAGTGGTTTTCAGATAGGAATTATCCAAATCCGACCCTGGTTCCTTCAAAGCCAAATATCGATTTAAAAGATGTTAAGTTCATATGTGAATATCAAACATCAATCAATTACTTCATCTTTTATAAAATATCTTTGTTAGATATATTCTTTTCAATTTATTCCATTTTCTTTTCAAGGGTATAAGGAATCATTAAGCCTCATTTATCAAATCATTTGGTTTATTTAAACCTTTCTTAAATCTTGAAATAATTCTAAGTCGTTTTCTCTTTTACTTAGGAAAACCATTCCAAATCATTCATTAAATCTTAATCAAAGATTTTCTTTCTTAACTTTTAACTTAGGGAAAATATTCCCTTTTTATAATATCACTTTCCAAAACAACCATTTAATTTAAAGGATTATCCACTGTCCAAAATCGCGAATATAATCCCTTTAATAAACTTTCACATTTAACTTATCAATTTAAATTGATTCCAGATTTACAAAACGATGTTTATAAATTCCATTTATATTTTATAAACTTCCATATACAAAATTTCTTTACTAACAAATTCCGTTTATATCTTACTTATAAGTCAAAATCCAATTATAATTTAATTACTTATAAAACTCTTATTTACAAATTCATTCCTTTCAAATCTTATTGTTTATAAAATCCATTATAAATTCTTTTCCAAATTTCAATTGTAAACCCATATATAAATTTGATTACAATCCCATTTCTAATATTTATAAAACACTTTTATAATTTGATTACTTTTATTTATAACATATCAATTTTATAAAACTTATATATAGACCATTTATAATAAATTTAAGGAATTTATTTCTTTTCTTTTATCATAGAAAACACTTAGTTATGATCTTTTAGAGCATCCGGGCTTTCCTTTCAATATATTCCACCCCTTGCCTAAGAAGAGAAAACACAGGCCAGGTAAGTTCAAGGCACTGGTTGCTCCATTCGTAACCTTAGTTAAACACCTTGTTTTATCTTCCCAGATCTCACAGGCGGGACAAATTTACTAGTCATTTCCGCATTACTCAGTTTGTTATTATATTCAATCTTTTTCACTTATTGTTTAAGTGGTATAAATAATTCCTCTTTCCCATTTATTCAAACTCTCATTTAAACTTCCAAATCATATTGAAATGACTTAATTATTCTTTTCAAATTGTTCACAAAATATATAGGAAAGAATTATTAAGTTTAAAACTGCATTTCAAATGTTATTTCAAACTGCTACGAAAAGCCTTGCGAAAGGTGTTGCAAATAGCGTTTTAAATGCTATATTCTTCAAAACGACTTTTATATCATTTAGAAATCCATATTTTCAATGTAAATCTCTTTTAATACATTTTAAAAGATTTTTAGGATTTATTTCATTTTTTAAAACATTTAAAATATCAATTTTAAACTTTGGTCATTTTACTGCAAATGCACGATTTTTCTAGGAAATTGTTTTGGACATATTTAAAATATACAAGATAAAATATTTATTTTCTTCCTTTATTTATTTATACATATTTAAATGTTCACAAAACATTTCTAGCTCATTTTAAGACTATTTTAAAAAGGTTTAAGCATTCCATATACACCATTTTATTTTCAAAAGGAAAGTGCTTTCCTTTGTGCTTATCGACGTGTATTAACGTGACTTGGTAAAACAATTTAACAATCATATCAAACAATCAATACTTGATGATCAAAGCATATATAAGCATCCATAGCAACCATAACATAACATCAAACATGTATGTATATATATATATATATATATATATATATATATATAGAGAGAGAGAGAGAGAGAGAGAGAGATGCTAAATAGAGTTTTCTCACCATACACTAAAGCGATTAACTTCCTACCACATTCTAATCAACCAACACTTCACAAATTAATTCCTTCTCCATTAAACACTATCAAACAACATCCTCTCCCTTCTAATAGCTTGGCCAAGACTTGAGATGGAGGTTGCCTGAAAATACAGAGAAGAAGCGGTAGAGCTTTGAACTTGAATTCCCAAGATTTAGATCAAAAAAATAGGTCATCTTCTCTCTTGTTTTTGACTCTCTTACTCTCAGAATTTGAAAAACTTGTTAACTGAAAAGTTGTTTAAAATTCATTTCTATTGAATTTAAAAAAAAGGAATCATTTGAATCCAAGTTTTATTGAGGGAGATATGATAGAATGAAGAAGAGGTATTGTCGGATTGACAAAAATGAAGCCCGGAAATGCACTTCAAACAATCGAGTTTCAGGTATAGCAAACCTCAAAACTGGAAAATGTGATCAATATAAAAGTTGTTGCACTAGAATTTTATATGTTTTTTAAAAAATATTTTCTTAATTTGGTTCGGTGATGATCAAGTTATGATCAAAACGAAACGGTCTATTCTCTGGCTTAAAAACTGGGCCATAAAATGCACTGGAAAGAAGTGTATTTTCGACATAGTTAGCTTTAGAACGAGATAAAGTATTAAAAATAAAAGATGTAGCCACTGGAAAAATAAATGATTTCAAAAAAATAATTTTGTATTTTGGTTGGGTTTTGAAGAATTTATGAGTGAGAGAAAAAGAGATAAAATATGGAGAAAAAAAGAGTTTGATTTGAAGAAGATGAACACTGATTTCTTTTGTATATTTTGTAAATAGTTTGACATTATTTCTTTCTAATTTTTTTTATAACGTATGGAAGCAATTAAAGAGGAGGGGAAGAAGATGAAGAAGCTTGAGAAAAGAAGAATACAAAAAATGTGAATGAAAGTGAAGAAGGAGGTGGATATTTATAGAAAAAGAAAGAAGTGGTAAATTTACCAAAATAACCTCTTACCAAATTACCAAACTAACCTTACTTTAACCTAAAGCAATCTCCACTTTTTCAATACTTAACATCATCTTTCACATCCTTAATTTATGTCTTAGTCAGTTAAAGATTAAGCAAAGAATATCATAATTATGTTGGCTTTGATTTGATGTTTACTTTTTCTTACCTTTGTTAATTCTTACTTACTTTTACTAATGATTTCTAGAAGTTTTCTAATCTTATTTAGTAAAATTAAACATGTTTAGTGAATTAATTAATAGTTAAACTACTTGAATATATGTTCCTATATAAGAAAATAAAGGTGCAACGACGTTGCGATAATTTTTAATCGGAAAAAACGTCGTTTTTCGACAAAATGTTTTACGGTCACATTTTGACACTTTAGTTAAACTATTTATTTATGTAAACCAAATTTAAAAATAAATTTGTATAATGCTATTTAAAAATATAAACACTCATAAATTAATAAGATAATTTATTTAACCATTGAAACATACTTTTCTAAAATCAGCATTTTGTCATTTTTGTCGATACAAGTAAATGTTACTATTTTTGTGTATACTTCTCTTTCCAAATCCTATCTAATATTATATGAATCATATAACCTTACCTATTTTATATTTAAAATAACTTTAAATATTATATTTTAAAGTGGTCAAATTCTGGGTCATTACACTTTACTTACATTCTTCATTTCCTATTTCATTTAATTAGTAGAATTAAAATTTTGACTCAAGTTTATAACTATTTTCATGTCAAATTTCTTATTTATAAAGTAAATTTTATTGAACATTTTCATTATTTAAGTATTACTTATATAATATTCTATTACATTTTCTTGTTAACATTTCACTTTTTAAATCTTTTGGTAAGTTATATATATGTTAAAGAGTGCAAATTAAAAATTACACAAGTTTAACTTATTTCATTTTAATTAACTTGATGTTCAATAATCATGTCCTTCATTTATATATGTTACAAATTTCAACTTCTTTTAATTTCACTTAGAACTTGACATTTGATTTCTTATTCCATTTAGAGGTTCCAATTATTAATTAGTTACATTCTATTTCACTACAATAATTGAAACTATAAATTAACAGAACTTAAGAACTAAATACCGGGTTTAATTTCAAATCATTTTAAAATAATAGATAAATATATGCTTACAACTTATATATACAATTATATTTAAAACAATTTAAAATTTATATTTGTTTATTAAAATAAATCTGTAGTAAAACTACTACAATCAGAATCTCGAAAATGAATGTCGATAATGCATGCACCCATCACCGAAATTATTTTCCAACGACAGAGAGGGGAGTACTGAACTTATTTCTTTTCATAATTTCTTTAAAGCAATTCTTTCAAATTATATTGAAATATGTATATCAGAAAACACTTATAAAAAGTATTATTATATTCCAAAATCCTTTGAGTAGCAATTTTCAAAATCCCGGATCTTAAGTTCTAAAATTTTCAATTTTCATTTATTTTATTTTCTTCAAATCTTGTTTCCACTCAATATTTATTAATTTCACTACCTAACAACCAGTATATTACAACCAAATATAATCTTTATAAAATTTATTACCTTATATACAGAAAATATAATAGGCAAAATTATTTCACTTACCTATATTTCAAAACAAATCTTGTTCGGTCTGTCCTATTAAGTGTTTAGAAATCTCAATTAATGTCATAGCGTCTTATGCACCAACCAGAATTTATAAATACAAACGGAACAAATTAACACAATATCAAAACCTTTTATAACACCAACAAATACGCGCTCTCATATATATACGCTCAGGGACTCATCATAGGGGTTTACTACCCTATTAATAAAGAGTCAGATCCCATAAAGCTAAGGTTTTTGCTAAACCAAAGCTCTGATACCAAATGTAACATCTTGCCTATTTGTACGCTTTAAATCGATGATAAACCACATACGTCAGACTCAAACCATATAGAAGGGCGGATTGTTATTGGGGTGAATAAGAAAAATCAAAGAAAGAAAAACAAAATAGAATCTTGCAGCGGAGCGACCAAATATAATAATCAAATAAACAGTTCATTAAGCTTTTTTACAAAACATTTGATTACACTTATACAACACAGAATCAGAGTTACACATACCCAAGGAATAATGAATAACAATGCAGTGGAACAATGAGATGCGGTGAAACAATATAGTAAATAATAGTAATACAATCTTCGTCTTCGTCCTCCATAAGTAAGGTCTTCAAACCCTAAAATGCTCAGGATGACCCGAGCGAATTGAAAAGACAAAACACTCGAGTCAGAACTAAAAGATCTTATGTAGGTTAAATCAACAGTAAATAATATGAGTGGAATGGCGTCAGAGATGTTTACGGGATTTGACATCTCCTATCCAGTGTCTAACGTGAGTGTAGAACTTAAGAGATGTTTGGGATTTACATCTCCTAAGTATCCGATCTATTTACTATGTAGTAACATTTCGATATTACAATATTTTCTATAGTAAAATAAACTTACTTTAAAATAGCGTTAAGGAGTGACCCAATATTCCCCTTAACACGTAATAGTTCCAGTAGTCCATCTAGTATCATAGTCCCTCCTGATCAAGAAGCCACTATAAGATACTCCACGGGCTACGGGAGAAAACCAAACTCGTACAAGGCGCGCTAGGGTAGGTGCACAGCACCACGTGGCAATGCCAGGGTAGATATACCAATTATGCACACGAGCTGGTGTAACGCGTAGTGCGCAGCTACTGCCCACCTCGAGCCACACCCCCAAGTCAAAATCAAAAGTGACCACCAAATAAAACTCTAAGTCAGAATATAATATCGAAGGTGTGTGTCCGATCAGAGGAGCTACCTCATTGGCCCGAGATCACTCCTGTTTTAGCCACCTTAAGCCAACTCACGGGAGTTGGGTCCACGTATATACCTCAAAGGAACGTCGCCACCATCCTACTTCATTCTAGAATCTCCACCGCGTACACGGTTGTTAAAGTGGTTTTTGGAGTTGGCAGAGAGTATGACAACTTCCGATCTCGGTCTCTTTAACAACCAAACGTTATTATAACACTGCGGTCATTTCAAAAAAAATACTTCAAAACTAAAATATCATTGCCATTTCAAAACCATATAGATATGATGTCATTTCCATTTCAAAACCAAATCAATATGATATCGTTTTCATTTTAAATATATCCTTTTCCAAAATCATAGAACTTTCAAAGTTATAACACTTCGAAATCAAAAACACTTGAAATATAACACTTTCAAATCATAATACTTTGAAACGCATAACCTTGAAACATAACTTCGACCACTTAAATGGTTTAGATATTAAAATACTTTATATAATAAAATAGCTTCTTCAATTTCACAAATCAATTCCAAAACAACTCAAATTTCTAGATTTTAAATTTAACCATACCCCAAATCACAAATTTCAATTCAATTCAGTCTCCAAATAAACTATTCCAAATTTTATCGATTTCAAAACATATTTGATCCATAGAATAAACCATTTCAAATTCAATATATTTCAAACTTTAAGTATTCAACAATTTCAAAACTAAATTTGGTAATTACATATACATATATATATATACACATATACATACATACATACATGCACATAGATATATATATATATCAAATTCAATTTTCTAATATTTAGTTTTGAAATATTTTACTTAATAAATCCATAATCATTTAAATAAAACCCAAATTAGAAATAACTAAATATTTCGTTCAATTTATTTATACTTGAAAGATTCATTTAATTCACCTTAAACCAAAATCAAGTTATAAAAACCATATCCTTTAAAATATCGAATTCAATAAGTTTCAAATCAAACTTATTTGGGTTTAATTCTTAAATAAATTCAATTTCAAATAAATTTCAGATTTATCTTCCAAGCTTAATATATTTAAATCATTGTAAACTCTATATTAAAATATAATTTAAATACTTAACCATATTATCTTCAAAAAATCGAACTTTATTATTAAATTTATTCTATATTAAAACAAATTTATATATAGCTTAAAATCAAGAATAAAATAACATTTATATAATATCTAAAATCAATATTTATATAAACCATATGTTTCTTTACAAAACCATAGAAATCATTTCAAAATATTTTTATATATAGACCACGGTGTCGGTATATAATTTTCTATCCTATGGTCAAGTGATACAGATATTTATCATTTCAATCCGCAATTTAATATTTTACGGTTGTATATCATTTCAAATCGCAATCCCGAGTTAATAATAATCCATAATGAACTTTCAGTTTATAACGAAATAAACTAAACATCCATTCAACCCATATCAACAATCAAGATTCATCACAATCATCATCCAAAATAGACCATAAATATCAATATAGAAACTGATAATAAATAACAGGTATTTAACCGGCAGTTTATATGCAATAATAAATTAAATAACAAATTAATTCAAATAAATTCAATTTAGATGAGATGCTAGTTAAAAATATACCAAACAATCATAAATAAATTCCTAATTACATCATGAATTAAATTTAAAAACATAAGAAACTTTAGAAGTTGTGAGTGGGCTAAAACACTCACCTTTGAATTTAAATTGAATTTAAACTCAAAATTTGAACAGTCTCAAAATCCATCCAAACACATGGCCAAAATATCCAGAATTTTATTACGATCCCATCGGAGAAAACCCGCGTGAATCTGAGTCCGTATGCAACAGTTATTCAGAATAAAAGTTATACGATTAAATTTTTTAAAGAAAAATAAAATAAAATAAACGATCAACTTCCACGTCACCTCAATCACATAGCAAAACCCTAATCTTGCGATTACATAGTACCTCGCGTTCAACCCTAAGCTGCCGACGTTCAATCTCTAATCGCAGCATCCACGTGCCACGCGTCCCAGATCGGAGACCACCCTTCGACCCCCATCCTTTGGCCGACCTCACGGCTAGGAGATGATTGTCTTCGGTCGTCAAACGAAGCCGCGCCGCCTTTGGGAAAACCGCCAAATTTCAATGATTACTGACCACCACGACCCAAAATAAGCTGCTGGATCGACATGCCTCAACCTCCCCTACGCGACTATACTCCCCGATTGGCGAATCGTGGAAGATCCATCGTTGATTCTCACTAATTATACATGAACGGCCGGAACTAAACTATGGGTTTCTGGAAAATTTTTGATTCGATTTCAAAAACGAATTTTAGATCTGCGATGCGCCCTTTGAGTGCATCAAATTGATATATAATTAGCTAGGGTTTAGAGGAGTTAGGTTTTCAATTTGATTTTTTGATTTGAATTTGCAATTTGGGGATTAGGTTTTGCAGCCATTGAAAAGAGGAGGAGCTAATGAAATTGTACATATAGAAATGAGGAATAAGAAGGTTGCTAGGGTTTATAACCGGATATATATAGGCAGATTAGAAATAGGGACAAATGGATCGAAGGTTTAAAAGTTGAACGATACACGGCCCCAAAAGCCCGTTTCAACTCCCGAACGAAATTGGGTCAAACCATATATCAAAATAGAGGTTTTTAAATATTTTAAACGTAATGGAACATGTTTCAAGTCCAAATTCCATCGCATGAAGAATTTATGCAAAAACGACTTATTTCAAATTTATTTCAATTAAACTGATTTCTAGACGTTTCAAGCCCGTACGATCAAACGACAAGTCCGATCGTTACGAAACTTGAAATACTACAATAATTCACTGTTACCGATCCGATGAAATAAGCTTCGTTGAAATCCAATACAGTAGTCAAAATAGCTATTTTCTAGCTAATTAAATATATTAATATTAAATTAAATTAAATCACTTTTCAATTTAATTATTATTATTTCCAAATTCTATCACTTTGGATTACTTAGTAATTTAAAATTCTTTAAAAAAAATTCTCCTGTTAACTTATTATTGAACATTTCAAAATTTACATTTAATTTCAATTTCAGTTAATTCAGTAATTACAAGTTTAAATTTCCAATAATTCATATATTTGATTTCTCAATCTTGTTATTGAATCAATTATCATTTTATGGGTAAAATTATCATTGGTTTATTTTTATTACATTAATATTTCCCATTTCATCTTAGTTTCAATTAATATAGTATTTAATTTCATTTGCTTACCATTAACCCATTTGTTATAGGTTAAATTCCCATTAATTAATTTCAAATAAAATGACTTGATTTTCTTATCTTTTTATTAAGTCTATATTACTCTATAAACCTAGTTAATATTTGTTTTATATTCCATTACATTAATATACCTATTTACATCTTGATTTTGTATTAACGACTTTATTTCAAAAATGTGTAATCTTGTCAATTACACACATTAATTAAGGTTTTAAAATCAATTAATGAATTTACCTTAGTTCTATTCCTTTACCAATTATTACTTTATGGATAGATTTATGTTTCCACTTATTTTATTACATTCAGACCTTTAGTTATTGCATTAATTCTTGTTAGTATAATGTTAAAGTTCATTTAATTACCATAAATTATATACTATTCATTTATTTACACTCAAATGTTACAATTCCTATATATCTAATCTTTATTCAATGGTCATTTATTTCATACTATTTCGCTTATACATTAAATGTTTGCATTCGTTTTCTTACATCAATTCATAGCCAAGTATAACAATTTACATTACTTCAATTAATTGTAATTTCATTTCAATTGTTAATACTTAGTTCTAAATTTCCATGGTTGCATTTCATTTTAGCATTCATTTCATTATTAAATTACAAATTTTTTGTTTCTTTTTAATTTATTTACCAAAATCTTAATAAATTAACAATTTTTGTTATTGAAAATTTACGGGTCGTTACAGTTCAATGAATTTTTTTGGAAACATGGCTTTGGATATTAACATTTTCAATCTTGAAAATCAACCAAACGAACCACATGACCAAACGTTGGAAGTTAGCTTCATTCAAGAAAACTTTGATAACAAAACATTTAATCTTAACAATGAACATGAGACCGAATACGAACAACTGTTTCAAGACGAGCCTAATGAAATTTAAAATGTGCTTCCGTTTAAACCCCTCACTATTGAATCAGAAATTCAGTCGAATTCTTTAATCGAGCAACCCCTGAGGTTGGGCCTTAAACCCCTTTCCCGATCACCTTAAGTACACATACTTAGGTGACGACGAAACATTTACCATTATAATCTCTTTAATTGTCTCTCTTGATTAAGAAGCTTTCCTTCTTTCAATTCTATCAAAAAAACAAAGAACCAAATGGATGGTCAATCACCGATATAAAGGGAATTAGTCTCGCTCTTGTTCAATATCGTATCCATTTAGTTGACAATGCCAAGCCAGTTCATGACGTGCAACGAGGGCTTAACCCAAAAATGAAGGATGTGGTTCGTGAAGAAATTTTTAAACTTCTTGATAACATAATCATATACCCAATCTCCGATATCGTGGGTTAGCACAATTCATGTCATGCCTAAAAGGTCTGGACTTACCGTTATCAAGAACGACTCAAACGAACTCATTCATACTCGTACTCAAATGGATTGGCGTGTTTGCATTGATTATCGAAAACTAAATGTTGCAACACTTAAGGATCATTTCCCTCTTCCTTTCATAGACCAAATGCTTGAACGTTTAGGTGGCTATGAATCTGTTGCTTTCTTGATGGTTATTCCGGCTATAACCAAATTCCAATCGCTCCCGAAGATCAAGAGAAAACGGCTTTCACGTGTCCCTTTAGCATTTTTGCGTATCGACGTATGCTTTTTGGCCTTTGCAATGTTCCTGCTATGTTTCAAAGATGCATGGTCAGCATTTTTTCCTATATGATCGAATGGATTCTTGAAGTTTTTATGGATGATTTTTCTATCTTTGGAAACTCTTTTTCCAAATGCTTACAACATCTTGAGTTGGTTCTTAAACGATGCAAGGACAAATACTTAACGTTAAATTGGAAAAAAAATCCATTTTATGGTCAAACACGGCTTAGGCATTTCATTTCAAACAAAGGCATTGAGGTAGAAAAAGAAAAAGTTGACGTAATTGCGAATCTACCCAGCCCCAAATCTGTCAAAGACATTCGTTCATTCCATGGACACGTTGGTTTCTATCAAAGTTTTATGAAAGATTTCAGTAAAATTGCTTGACCTCTTACGACTCTTCTTGGAAAAGACGTTCCATTCGATTCTAATTCTGATTATGCTTACACCAAATTATTCGATGTTGCATTCTAGGTTGTGAAATCAAAGGCATTCTTTCGTTTTGTCATGAGCAAGCTTGTGGAGGACACTTCGGTCCTAAGAAAACTACAGATAAAGTACTTCAATGTGGCTTCTACTGGCTCACTCTTTGCAAAGACATATTCGAGTTTTGTAAAACCCGCGATCGCTGCCAAATGATAGGAAGAATCTTTCGATGAAATATAATGCCTTTGAACCACATTCTTACGATCGAAATTTTTGATGTTTCGGGTATTAACTTTATGGGACCTTTTCCCAACTCTTTCAAAAATTTATACATTCTTCTTACTTTTGATTACGTCTCCAAATGGGTTGAGGCCATTCCATGAAAAACCAATGACTATAGAATTATTGTGAAATTCCTTAAAGAAAACATCTTTTCGAGGTTCGGCACACCTAGCACAATATTAAGTGATAACGAAACCTATTTTTGTAATTGATAAATTGAAACTCTAAAGAAGAAATACTCGATAACCCACAAGTTATCCACTCTGTATCATCCTCAAACTTGTGATCAAGCTGTAGTTTTAAATTGACAAATAAAACAAATCTTGGAGAAAACCGTTAATAAAAATTGAAAAGATTGGTCTCGAAAAGTGACTGAGGTGCTTTGGGCTTACAGTATCTCCTTTAAAACTAACCTTGGAATGCCCCCATTTCGTTTAGTTTACGAGAAGCAGCGCCATTTACCAGTTGAAATCGAACATAAAGTGTTATGGACACTGAAGAATTTAAACTTTAATCTTAAAAAAGCTGGCGAAAACAGAAAATTGCAAATCAATGAGTTAGAAGTGATTAGGAACGACGTGTATGAAAATGAGAAAATTTACAAAGAAAGAACTAAAGTTTTTCATGATAAGTTAATCCTAAGAAAAATGTTTTCGTCAAATCAAAAAGTTATTTTGTATGACTCTAGACTTCACTTATTGCTAGGAAAATTTAAATCAAGATGGACTGAACCATTTGTGGTACGAACTATCTTTCCACACGGTGCCATAGAAATACAAAACCTTAGGGATGAAACAATTTTCAAAGTCAGTGGTTATCGCTTGAAACCATACTTGGAATTTCTAAGTAATCAAGAGGAGGATCTCATGATTCTTCATGGGACAAACTATGTTTAGTAAGAAATGTTTATCCTCTTTAGTAAATATGTACATATTTTTCCCCGTTACACTCAATATATTATGCGTTGACTGTGGGGACACAATCAAAACTAAGTGTGGGAGGAGTCTCATGTTCATCTTTGATTTTTCATGTTTTATTTTTTGCATCTTCTTTCCAAAACTCAAAACTTATTAAAACCAAAAAAAAAATTCATTTTAGCATTTACTTTTAGAGAAACACTATGGGATAAGTATATGTTTTGGTTATTAAATTGAAATTTTTGAAAATTTATTTCTCTCAACAAAAATAAAATAAAATTTGATTACAAGTAACTATGGTTTAACTAGTATATAGGAAGGTTTGTGGGTGATAATGAAGTATATCCGAATTGTAATCTTTGTTTAAAAGAGTGGTTGATTTAAAATAAAGGCGATAACATTTTCGATCTTCTAAGTTAAGTGGTGTTAAGATGATTTTGCAAAACTCTCTCTTCATAAAAAAAGAAAAGAAAATGAGAAATAACTTTTATTTAAACAAAAAACACCTAGTGTCAGGTGTTCACACGTAAGTGTGTACAGTTACCATGCTTATATCCTTTTCACGTAAGTCCAGGAGGCAGTGCATGATCGGTATATCTGGCCTCAGTTTATCCAAGTTAGGCGTATGTAAATAATTTTTTAATAAAAATAACCACCTAGAGTCATCTGTTCGCATGCAGGTTTCATACCCGTCATGCTCTGTACCCTTCTCACGTAAGTTCGAAAAGCAGTGCATAATCGGTATATTTGACCTCAGTTTATCTGTATTGGGTATGTAAATAATAGTAATGTTAATACTTTTCAAATATAGAGAGAGCAAGAAATTGAAATCCAAGCACTATTTTACTTAGTTGATTCAACATGGTATTCAAAAGAAATAAAAACATCACTTGAAAAACTTTGATAATCAAATAAGACTCCATTTCATAGTTGCACTTTGTTATCAATCGAAACAACTAGCCAAACTAGAGTCTAATTGTGAGGATAACTTAATTTTTGTTGGAGTTTTTGACGAGTAAAAGCACTTAAATTTCTTGATAATGACCAAAATTTAAATTTAACTTAATCAATTTAAAAGTAAATTCTTCATTTGTAAATATTTTCAAAAACTTGCATTCATATCTTGGTAAATAAATCTTGCATTTAGGAAACTTTCATGTTACATTAGGATTTTATGGGTAGTATCCGCTGAAAACCCTCATGAGGCAATACTCGTCCTACTAGGGATACCTAGAGGTTTAACGGATTTTTGCACATGCTCAATGCAATCGTGTTTCTTACAAAAATAGGTTTATCTTAGTTTTAGTTTATTCGAGGACGAATAAAAAAGCAAATGTGTGGGTATTTGATGTGCAGTAAATGCACATATTTTTACTTCCATATTTAATCTACTTTTATTTAAATAAATGTCATAATTGGGTATTTTTACATGTTTTTACCAAAATCCAAATATCATTAAATCATCATTCATTCATCTTCATTTAGGGGTAAAATGGTAATTTTGTGCATGTATTAATTTTGAGAATATTTATTTGCATATTTTAATTTTATTTATAGGAATTTGAATGGAAAACGGAAGAGGCTCCATGTATGTATGCATGCACAAAGGCTGGAAGACAAAGGAATGAAGAAATAAAAGAATTCATGAAATCATGGAGGAGTCCACCTACCCACTAAACCATAAACTACAATTAAAAGCTAATGCACTTATTACCAGAGATTAAAGGTACATGCACAATTATGGAGGATTAATTTCATGTTAATGATTACTTGGATGTTGCACTTCCTAAGGGGCATTTTGGATAGTCCTTTAAAATATGGATTATGGTTTTAGTCATGTATAAATACCCTCTTATGTTCATGTAAATGAGTTTTAATCTTCTTATCATATTATATGAGTTATAGCCACAAAATTAAATGAGAAATAAAATGTCTACCTAAGACTCTTCTTCTTTTTCTGCTTGCTTTTATTTCATGCTTACTTTTATTTACATGCTTTCTTCTATTTCATGTAAGTAGATTAGCTTTCTTTTCATTGCAATTAGTTTTATTTTTATGCAAGTACTTTAGTTCTCTTTTTATTTTAATTAGATCTTACTTTGCTTGCTTTTCAATGTTGAAATTTATATGTGTTGAAATGATAACACAAATGAGAAACTAAACCCCTTCAATTTAAGGGTAATGAAGCTCTTTTAAATTATGTAAATTCTACATATTATATTATTTATGATCTCTTTTTATGCTCCATGGATAGTTAGTTATTAATGTAAGTTTATTAGTGAATTTGATAGTTTATGTTGTTTATCACAAATAGGCTATTCTTACTCAAATATAGAAACAATTTACATTAACATCTAACTAAGTGATTTTGATCATGGAATTAAAATAGAATCAAAGTTTGATGATCTATGTTACTAACCAAAAATAGTAAATAGATCATGCTTAAAATATTTTTTGTTGTATTTTCATATGTTAGGAACTGAGATGTTGGTTTTGATGACAACAACCTTTTCAACTTATCTTATTATAAATTATGTACTAACATTGTTGTCTAGATAGATATGTATATGCATGATATATATATATATATATATATATATATAGGTATTGATTACTGAAGACCGATCAGTATAAAGACTCAAGACTCAAGATTGAAGACTCTAGAGTATCGAGATCAAGATTTCAAGATATGTGTCTATTTTTGTTAAAACTTCATAGTAGCATGAAAATCTTCATTCCGAATTTCATTTGGGATGGAACTCATTTCTACCTTCTTAGTGGCTTATAAACCCACGACAAGTAGCTTACAAACCTACGACAAATGGCTTATAAACCCACGAACATCCTGGTTTTGTACAAGTTCTCGAGTCCTGATGTGACGAGATATTCTGCAGGAAGAAACTTGCAAAACTACTTCAAATAGTTTTTCAAAACGATTTTTATAATTGCTTTTCAAAATATTTTATCCTTAAAATTATATTTTCAAATGATTTTTCAAAAAGATGTTTTAGCCTTAAAATATTATTTGTTTTTGTTAAACTCTTGGTTTAAACTTCATTTTCAAAAACAAATTTTACATTGGTTTTTACATAGGGATGTCGACATCATGGGATACCCCATGTCGACAAGGTGGCCGTTGAATTCGAAAATTTCAATTTCCAAAAGATGTGTCTATTCGTTTAAATCTCTTCACGAATGGTTATGACCATTGGTGCTTTATAAATAGACTTCACAAACGAATTTTTTAATCATCTATTTTCATATTTTCTTCACTTCTTCTCCACAAATCCATATTCTATAATTTTCATATTTTTAAGGTTGTGTCGAAATTCTGCCGAATTCTTAAGTGAATCAAATTAGAATCTCATTCTTGTTTGTTTCTCTACCATCTCTCAAAGATTAAAGTGCTACTCAGAGTTATAGGATTTTGTAATCTAAAGTTTATCGAATCTCTTTATAAGGTGTGGTTGAGCCTGGAAATCAATTGGGTTATCTTAAGTCCCGTAAATGAAAAGAGTTTGCCCCGGACTCGTGAGACAGGAGGGTACCTCAAGGCCTTTAGAAATTGAGGAATGTAATCTCGACATTGGTATAATACATACGAGGTGGTTTGCCTTAGTATAGGACTGGATGTAGGGTAACTCCGAACCAGTATCAAATCCGGTGTGTTATTTCCCTTTACTGTTTTTTAGTTACTTTCTGCATCTATGTTTGATTCTATAATTGTTATGTAATTAAGTTTTGCATTTGTTTGTGCCATAATTTTATGTTAGTTCATATAAGTCTTAGAATCCACTAAACACTATTCACCCCCTTCTAGTGTTAAATTAGCCTTAAGATCCTTAATCCGCACTCCCTTTCAATTGGTACCAAAGCATAGGTTTACATAGTTTTCATAATCTGAAACTTGAAAATGGTTTTAATGGCTACCAACACTGGTAATGTCAACTCTTGCACTAGTTCTGTTATCACTAACACTAGTTCATTTGTAGAAGGCCAGTCTACTGTCAGACCACCATTTGTCAATGGCAGTAATTATGCATATTGGGCTTGTAGAACGAAAATTTATTTACAATCTGTAGGATTAGACACTTGGAATATCACAAAAACCGAGTATATTGAACCAACTAACAATTTCGCCCAGTCGACTACTGAGAAAAAGGGCGTTGCAAATAATAACTCAAAGTCTATGAATATATTGTTTTGTTCACTAGATAGGAATGAGTTTAATCGAGTGTCTGTCTGTAAGTCTGCATTTGAAATCTGAAAAACTTTGCAAGTTACTCATGAAGGAACAAGCAAAGTTAAACAGACTAAAATTTCCATATTAACTAATCAGTTTCAATTGTTTAAAATGCATGCAAATGAGTCTGTTTCCGACATGTATTGTCGATTTCAAGTTATTATACATTCACTAATTGCACTGGGAAAAAGATTTTTGGAAGAAGACCAAGTCAGAAAAATTCTAAATTCACTCACTCCTGAATGGGATCAAAAGACACTTGCAATCAAAGAAGAAAATGACATCAGTCTCATGAAAATAGAAGATTTGATTCGGAATCTGATGTCTTATGAAGTTCAACTGCAAGGAAGAAGAGAAAACAAGGCTATAGAAAAGAAGTCATTAGCATTCAATACAACAACTGAAGATTCGGAACCAGACAGTGATGAGGAGATTGCCTTCATGACAAGAAACTTTCAAAAATTCCTAAAATATAGAAAAATGAATAATTACAAAAGAAACGATCAAAAGAATTCCAGAAATAATACGGAGAACATCAACAATGATAGATGCTACAATTGTAATAAGGTCGGGCATTATAGAAAAGGTTGTTCGTATCCAGATAAATAGTTATTCCCTCCAAATAATGACATGTCAAGGAAAAGAAAGAAAGCATTCACGGCAACTCTTGATGACTCAGACTCATTATCCAGTGACGATGAAAAGAAGACGGATAATTCAAATCTGTGTTTCACTACTATTCATGAATCAGATGACGATAGGAGTATGGATCTAAAAAAAGGCACGCATTTACATTATTTTGGATTTTTCTTGTTTGAATGGATGCTTGTTTGTTTGCCAGATTGTTTTAAAATTCCTTGAATTTTTAAATTCATATTTATCCCTTGAAATTTGAATTTTAAATTCAAAAATAATATTATTTTAATAATATTATTAATATTAAATTATTAATATTTTTATATTTTTATATTTAATGTTATCACAGGAATTATATAATTAGAATATAGGGTATAATATATATATATATATATATATATATATATATATATTAGGAATTAGGAATAGAAACTTGTCCTTTGACTCAATAGCCACATGTCGACATACCCGGATACCCCATGTCGACATGCCTCTCAGAATTTGATTTCAAAATTTGAATTCAAACATTTGAATTTCCCTCCATCTTTTCACCAACTTCATTGCTCTGGAAAGATATCTCTTGACCAGAGAACATATCTATAGAATCTCTATTTATCTCACCCTCTTTATCATCGCTTTTCACTTTTATTTCAAATTTCAAACTTATCTTCATTATCTTCAACTCCTCTCAAACTTCTTCAATGGCCACTTAAAGCACTCCTAACAACATTAGGCTTCCAAAATCTGTTGAAAACTTTCTTTTAATGACCCGAAAGCTATCAAAGCTTACATCAACTATGTAAACTTTGGTAAAATTCATACGGTAAAATTTACTATTTTTGAAGATTTTCCTTCTTATGATATTGAAAATCTTTTTCAACAATGTTCTATTCTTAGTTTAGTTGATAACAAACAAAATGATTTTGTATGTCACCCAAACCTTGTTAAGATGTTTTATGAGAATTTTAATCGTGGTTTTTATGATGGGGAAGAAGGACAGATTGTAGTAGTGTTAAAGGAACACAAATTGTTTTGGATTGTGAAATTTTAGGAAATATTTTAGTATGTAAGTATACCGGAATGAATCTCTCGGAATTTCAAATCAATGAGAGACATTTCATCACATCTTTGAAGGGGATGACAATTTCGAATTCAAAAATCGTTATTTTCGTCCAAAAGAAAAAAATGTTAATCTTCTTATCCAACACACTCTTATATCAAGATCGAGAAACTACAACAACCCGACTTTAAAAGTTTGCAAAGCTCTTTTTTCAATTTTCAAAAATTATGATATTAATCGGGCTCAAGTTATTTTGGATGAGCTAAGGCCCAAGAATTTTACTATGGGTGAAAACACATTATATCATGGAATTCATCTCACCCGGATTTTTAATTACTTTAGAGTTGATTTCAAAAGGGAAGAATTTATAAATAAAAAAGTGTTGAACCATGAAAACATTTCCCCCATGCAAATTCCATTAGTGTTTCAACCATATGAAACACTTATGGAAAAGGAAGAAAGACTTGCTCATGAAGAAATGAAAGAAATGGAAGAAATGGAGGAAGAAGTAGAAGAAGAGGAAGTGGAAGGA
This sequence comes from Allium cepa, assembly GCA_030765085.1. Taxonomy (NCBI): domain Eukaryota; kingdom Viridiplantae; phylum Streptophyta; class Magnoliopsida; order Asparagales; family Amaryllidaceae; genus Allium; species Allium cepa. The sequence goes on from CM060935.1 coordinate 976,330,104, forward strand.
ACGGAAATTGAAGAGGAGAAAGAGGAAGATCAAGAAACCTTCTTAGAAAGTAATAAATATCCTACTAATCCCGCTAATCCATCCAACAAGACCATTCTCAATAGTCAAATAATTATAGTGGAAAATCAAAAGACACTTAAAAGATCAATGAGTAAGAAAATGGATAAGTTTTCCACTAAAATCGACAAGTTCTTCAGGAAAATTAATAGAAAGCTTGGACTATCATCTTCTTCGTCTTCATCTAACTAGTTTTAGTTCATGTTATCTTAAGTTCTATCTTTGTATTTCTATTATTTTAGTTAATACTATATTATATTATCTTATGTAATGTTGACTAGAATTATTAATGGAATCTTTCATTTCTTGTTATTCAACTTCACTTGTCTCTGTAATTGCTTATTTTTATATTATACAAATTTTAATTTAATAGATTTGTTCATAATATTCAAAACAAAGCAAAATATCATTTTAAGCAGAGGCATATCGACATCCAACAGGCAGAAAATAGTTACACTTTCAAAATTCATTTTCATGTAACTAACTTGTGTCTATTCATTTCAAACGACTTTCTACCCCTATTTATATCTGTTTCTTCCATAATAAATTGTAATACTTCATCCCTAATCACTCTCTTTCATAGTTCTTCCTATTTCTTGAATTACGGCTTCGCCGATTAAGAATCTAAGTGATAATATTGAAGAAACTCTCACTTCCTTCAAGAATATTCTTACATTCATACTTCATAATCAGTTTACTTTGAATTGAGTCAAATACAAATGATCAAGGTGCAAGAGATACAGTTCGATGCCCTTCGTTGGATGATCTCAGCCCTTAACAAGGACGATCTCGAAGGAAATCCACCAATTACTCTTGATAAAGATAAAGAAGAATGGGATGCCATCAAAGCAGACCCTATCTTTGGAGAAGATGGATGGGTGGAAGTACCAAGGAATGTCTAGTCATTCTGTATGTTATTTGTTTGATTTGATTGGTGTGTTTTAAACTTGATTGACTTAACTTATTTGGTATGGTTTGTGTATATGTTTGGATTGAATAATTACACTTAATATGATTGGTTGATGATTGATTTAATTTTTGGATTACACTTATGCTCACACTTAGCGCTTATTACACTTATATATGGTTTACCCTATTTTATTATGGTTGATTATCTTATAACAAGTTCAGGGATTTTTAAGAAGTTTTTGTTAACGACAAAGGGGAGAAGTTATAAAATAATAGTTGGCTTGGAGTAAGGGAGAGTTATGTAGTAAGGGAGTTATGATAGGAGTTATGGTATGATAAATATATTTTATAAATACAGGTTGTCATCATCAAAAAAGGGGAGATTGTTAGGAAATGAGATGTTGGTTTTGATGACAAAAATCTTTTTAACTTATCTTATTATAAAATATATACTAACATTGTTGTCTAAATAGATATGTATATACAGGATATATATATATATAATATACATACATACATATATATATATATACATACATACATACATACATACATACATACATACATACATACATACATACATACATACATACATACATACATACATACATACATACATACATACATACATACATATATATATATATATGCAGGTATTGATTATTGAAGACTGATTAGTATAAAGACTCAAGATCGAAGACTCTAGAGTATCGAGATCAAGATTTAGAGATATGTGTCTAGTTTTTGTTGAAACTTCATAATAGCATGGAAATCTTCATTCTGAATTTCGTTTGGGATGGAACCCATTTCTACCATCTTAGTGACTTACAAACCCATGAACATCCTAGTTTTGTACAAGTTCTCGAGTCCTGATGTGATGAGATATTCTGTAGGAAGAAGCTTGCAAAACTACTTCAAAATGATTTTCCAAAATGATTTTCAAAACTTCTTTTCAAAATATTTTAGCCTTAAAATTATCTTTTCAAATGATTTTTTAAAAACATGTTTTAGCCTTAAAGTATTTTTTTTGTTAAACTCTTGTTTTAAACTTCATTTTCAAAAACAAATTTTACATTCTTTTTTACATAGGGATGTCGACATCATGGGATACCCCATGTCGAGTGGTGGCTGTTGAATTCAAAAGTTTCAATTTTTAAAAGAAGTGTCTATTCGTTTAAATCTCTTCACGAATGGTTACGACCGTTGGTGCTTTATAAATAGGCTTCAAAAATGAATTTTTTAATCATCTATTTTTGTTTTTTCTTCACTTCTTCTTCTCCACAAATCCATATTCTATAATTTTCATATTTTTAAGATCGTGCTGAAATTCTGCCAAATTCTTAAGTGAATCAAATTAGAATCTCATTCTTGTTTGATTCTCTGCCCTCCCTCGAAGATCAAAGTGCTATTCAGAGTTATTGGATCAATTTGTAATCAAAATTTTATCGAGTCTCTCTATAAGGTGTGTTTATGCCTGGAAATCAATTGGTAATCTTATGGGCCATAAATCAAGAGAGTTTACCCCGGACTCATGAGACAGGAGGGCACCTCAAGGCCTTTAGAAATTGAGGAATGTAATCTCGACATTGCTATAATAAAAATCTGTATGAGGTGGTTTGCCTTGGTATAAGGCTGGATGTAGGGTAACTCCGAACCAGTATAAAATCTGGTGTGTTCTTTCCCTTTACTTTTTTTTATTTACTTTCTGCATCTATGTTTGATTCCATAATTGTTCAGTGATTAAGTTTTGCATTTGCTTGTGTTACAATTTTAAGTTATTCATATAAGTCTTAGAAACCATTAAACACTATTCACCCCCCTCTAGTGTTAAATTATCCTTATGATCCTTAATCCGCACTCCCTTTCATCATATTCATATTCATGACATTTAGCAAAGTGGTATTAATTGTTGTATTAAAGTTTAATTGTTTAAGTTATGTTAATTAATAACATAAATAAACATATTTATGAAAATTCATCACTAATTCTACTTAGATTAAAATGGGAGATCATAGATTGATTTTATATTGATTTATTTAAGAGTATGAGAGCGGATTTTCCTCTGAATTCTTTTTAGCTCATATTTTTATTCACTTTTGTTCTAGTTTAATTTTTGCTATTTTTCTTGGGTTTAAAACAAACTTAAACTCTAGGGTTGATTTGATTGAGTAGAATTTAAATTAATTTAATTCCTTATGGATCGACCCGTACTCGCCACGTACTAAAATTGTAGGTCGTGCGCTTGCGGTCATTTTTATTACATTTTTTGCGATTTTCTAACCGATAGAAAAGTCGTCATCAATCAGACGCCTCATCCTCGAAGATGAGATGTACAATGAGATTATACGTATACTGGAAATATTTCCAATTGAGCCGCGCAAGGGAGACGCTTGTGAAATTTTTCGAAAATTAAAGGCATTAGAATTTTTTTTTTAATTTGAAGAAAAATAGTGTGATAACTAAAATTTGATTTTGAGTTATAACTTTGAAAGATATCGGTTGGTATCATTTTTCTTACCTTAGAAATTTCGTGGGCAAAATTCTTTTAAGGGGGAAGAATGTAACGACTCAAAATTTCAGTCATTTGAAATTGAAATATTTAATTGATTTTAAATACTGGAAAGTTAATTTTAAAGTTTAAATAACTTGAATTCCAAAAATATCAATTTAATTGGTAATTAAATTGTTGAATGTAATATTTGAAATTATTTAGACTGATTGAATCTTGGATTTGATTGGATAAAATTCATTTCAAATTTTATTTGAATTCGGTTGATTAAGGGTGGTGACAATTAACTTTTAATTTAGGATTAAAGGTGATTGATTTGGTTTTATAATAGTTTGTTTTAAATTAATGTGTGAAAATAGCCTTTTAAGGTACTGTCATGGATTTCGAAGAAACCCGTTCTATTGATTCCATAATAGTGAGTTATTGTATGATGTCGAATTTTGTGACGATTGAAGATGTTAACCATAAAATATTCTTAGGAATAAAAGCATGAAAGATGGAACACGAGAGCATTGGTAAAGATCGGAAAGCACCAAGATGGTCTGATTAAACATAGCTTTCGACATAGAGGTGAAAGCACACTAGCAATACCTTTCGATAAGATCGAAAAGACGTTTCGATGGTGTTAACAAGGGGCTCCCGACAAGGTCGGAGGCTCCTCTTCGAAGTCCATAAGCAATGCACTTCCTCCACATACCTTGAACCACTCAAGACGTTTTCTTTCGTCTCATTGTATGCACATTGGAGGGTTCTTCCACTGAATTAGCCCTTTCGAAAGCATACATAGCCTTTCGAAATGGTCAGAGTCATTCTCACCCATGGAGGAAGAACTATAAATCTTTTGTCATGGAAGCATAAAGTTACCGTTTAGTCAAGATCGAAGGTCTCGAGGGAAGCAATCTTCTACAAATCCTTTTAGGTGTTTCGACTCACTCGAAGTAAAAAAGAAAGCATGTTCGACGATGATGAAGGTTAGGGCCTAGGATAACTTATTTGGCACCTCAGCATTCAAGTCAAAAAGCGCAATAATAGGCCCTTCGACAGGATCAAAAGGTTATCAGGCAATCCCTTTCGACAAGGTCGATAGGAAACAAAGCAAAAGAGAAAGGACTATCTTCAAGCAGCAACAGAAGGATGATTAAAACCGTGTCGACTGGGTCGAAAGGTATAGCTCAAAAGACATTCACAAAAGCAAAGGGGTTGACCTTTTAACCATGTCGGTAGCTTGGGGTTGAATGGACCCAACCACCGCCTATAAATATGACCCCAGGGTTCAGTGAAAAGGGATCTGATTTCTTCCCCTCTTCACAAGTATCTTTCTTAAAGCTTCTAAACACTATTTCTAAAATCAAATTGGGAATTTGACCGATATGTGTAATGGAGTTTAATAAAAAGGAGATTTTGATAATTATGTTTTCTTAGTAACACAGATTTCCTCGCTTTATTAATATGTCATTTTACTATCAACATAATCGAAAGGTATACCTTTCGACCAAGTCGAAATCCTAAGCTTCCTTATTTTCTGTACGCCTTAACTCAAATCTACTAGATTGTCAGCACTACCCCTTCCAACAGAGTTGATACCTTCCCAACTCAGCTATATTTGAAACTATTAAGGTCTTAACCTAAGAGTCCTTACTTATGTCGAAAGGTGCTTTCGATAGCTTCCAAGTTAACTCAATCGAAAGGACTGATTGGAGGAGAGACTACCATTTGTCACTGTGACAGAAGGTCTCAAAGACAAGTTTTAACTATTTTACTCATTTGAAAAGCCTAAGCAAATTTCACCTATTCGAAAGGAAGTTTTGAAAGCATCATTCTTAGTCCAATTTCAAATTTTGGGTGTTGACAATTTTCTTGTCAATATTTTCGATGCTAGAAGGAGGGCTTGAACCTTCGATTTCTGACAACTTTAATCTCCAATCAATTGCATAAAGAACTTCGTATAAAAGAGGAATATGGTAAGTGCAAGGAGTAGTAACAACAATTCAAGCGAAGAGGCTATTTCGCAGTCGACTTTGAAAGATCAGATGGTCCTAAATTCTAACTTGGGGAATATAGGAGTTGGACAACTCTCGACCTTAACAAAATTGGAAAGTAATGCGATCAAGATTCAGAATCAATAGCCACAAATGATAGCAATTCAAGAATATTCCAAAAGAGCTCCAACATGGAAATCAATAAGGATTGTCGAAATGGAGGATGGGGCGTAACCTCCAAATGAGATAGAAGATCAAGAGTTAAATCGAAAAAGTCCAGTAAAAAGATCTCTCGAGCAATCGAATACTCCAGTCCAAGAAAATAATAAGAGTAGTCACAAAAATGAAACTGACCAAGAAAGTGTCCAACACCAAATATTTATGAATACGTTTGGGGAAAAAGGGATTTTTGATTCAGAAGAATACGATATCCTGCAAAAGGCCCCTTTTTCTGAAGAAATAATGGAAACAAATCTCCACCCACACATCCAATTCCTTCATTAAATTTTAATGGAACAATTGATCTAGATGATCACCTTATCGTCTTTGAAAACTGGATGAACTTATACAATGCTTTGGAGGCAGTTCGCTGTAAACTTTTTTCGATTACTGTCTAAGAAGCAGCAATCAAATGGTATAGGAGTTACCGAATGGAAACCATCTATTCTTGGGAACAATTTACATGTGACTTTGTGGCTCAATTTTCTACATTCAAAGATACAACTATGGACATTAGCTTACTAGCAACCATCAAACATAAGCTAGGGGAACTAATTGGAGAGTATTTGAATAGATTCAGCGCAAAAGCATTATGAGCAGAAAGTACAACTTGTAGAGAAAAGCTTATGGCGGTTCGGTCAGGATTAATTGAACAAACTCCATTTTGGAAAAACCTTTATATCAATAGATGCAAAAACCTACAATATTTCTTACTCCGAGCCAAGAAATTTATTCCAATGGACGAGACGCACCATGCTAAGAAAGAATTCCACTGAGAATCCAAGGACGAGAAATCCTATCTTATGCGTTTTGACAAGAGACCAAGAGAAAGTGAAAACCCAAAGGGAAGTCGAAGAAAGAATTCCAAAACAAATTATGCAGTCTTGAATAAACCGCTCTCCTACATATTTGCCAAGATGAAAAGAAATGATAATTTTACTGCACCTCAGAAGGTTCGGACCGCCCTACCAAATAAAGGAGGAAGTTGCTGCGAGTACCATAAAGCAAATGGATATGAAACTGATGAATGTCGAGTCCTACCAGAGAAAGTTCAAGGCATAATCAGGTCAGGATTTTTATACGAGTTTGTCAAAGAAACTTGAAGACGTCTTATTCAAGCTTGGAGGAATGCAATACAACGACTCCAAAATGCAGATTCCTATCAAATCACGAAGTCTCATAGCCTTAGTTCACCTATGAGCTTCCTTCATCTCTCTTTATATCTTTTTAATTCAATTTGTATTTCCATTCATACGTAGATTTGTATTATGCACTGACCATGTACTGATTAAAATTCGAGTGCTATTATAAGTAAAACAAAAATTGGTTCAAAGCATTCAACAAACACACGAAGCACGACAAATATCTAAACTACTTGAAAAGACGACTTAGATGCTAGAAATAAGATAATTATCAATACTTCAGTTGACAAAAAATAAAGGCTTCCCTCCAAAAAATATCAAATCACTGCCAAACTCAACATGGATTTAGGAGAAAGTCCATATATGACAACTCTAATTTTAGCAAATGATTTGAAGAGAAATTCCTTAAACACATCCATTTAAGAAAACTATTTTCAATTACCCGCAACCGAGGAGAAACCAAATACCTATTTATTTCAAAAGCTAATTTATGAAACCTAATTGAGATATCATATAGCATTAATGAATGCATAAGATTTCAAACTGATCAATTTCCATTTTTCAAAGTTAACTAATATTATGGCCCGAGGAAGGCCTTTTCAAGAAAGATTTTGAAATCATAAAAGTTTTACTAGAACTCAAAATAAAGAATCCTATTCTCAACTAAAAGACTGTTTGTTCATGAATCATGACCTCCTAGTCTCCTATTTGAGATTTGTGTCTCCATTATGAGAACATCAAGAAAGTTCTTGCAAAAGACTGCATTGTGAAAAACTCTTTTATCAAAAGGATCCACGAGTCTAAACTATTTTTAAAACGGTAACCCTTCAATATATAGAAGGGTATATTACAAAATTCTTTCTCTCAAGGGAGACTCCATTTTAATTGGCTAAAAATTATTTTCATATACAAATACTCAAGCTTACGATGTTATTCCATAGCACCTCCTAGAGAGAGGGATATAAGCCCATGATGCTATTCCATGGAACCTCTTAGAGGTAGGGACATAAGCCTACGACGCTATTCAGTAGCATCTCCTAAGGAGAGATAGAACCCCTAACTTCAATACCACCTCTTAGGGGATGTGTCAGGGTAGCACCTATCAGCAACCTTTTGAGGGAAGGTTAGCTAAGTATGCAATATCACTTTGAGACAAGGGAAGCCCAAAGAGAGGCACATCAAACAAAGGACTAAACCCTAAAGGAGGCTCATCAAAGAGTGGACTGAGACGTCCGAGCCTAGAGGGGGCTCTAAACAAAAGAATAAAGACAAGATGTCTACAACTGAAGGCGAAAGTTAAAATCCAAGAGGATAAAGGGTTAAAGAGAAAAATCTATCTATCAACTGGGACAAATTTGAAATCCTAAAGAGGCATACATACAGAGGCAACAAGAATTTTTTTTCAAAAATATAATAAAAAACAGACAAAGAGTCCAGAATCATATCAAAAAGAGACAGGACATGAATTAGAAAATCTTGAAACATCTATTGCCTGGAAAAGGATTAAGAAATCCATATCCCAAAAGAAGGCACAAGATTGGAAAATAGAAAAGAGAATACATAATATGGTAACAAATAAAGATTTCTACCAAAGCCAAAATAATGGAATAAGCCACAAGTTATCACTAATGATTGTAGAGACCATACTCCAAGAATAGATTGTGTAAACCATGACCGTGTCCCTGGAAATAGGGTGATCCCTTAGAACAAAAGAAACTCTATAAGTATATGAGGAACCAATATTCGAGTTAAATACAAGGTTTTGGAGAAGTAACCCAACTCTAATATATCAAAAACTCTACTAACCCATAGGTCTAGGATTTGTTATTTGGATTTACTGAATTTACTATGACCAAGTAAAATTCTAATTTCGATATTGGATTGGTTTCTAGTAATTTATTTGTCAGATGAAATCTTGACAAAATTTTCGTTAGATTTTTGAATTAGTGGACTTTTAAATTCCTTTTCTTGAAATTCCATTTTGGATTTGGTCTACCCTAAAACTCCTACATTTACTTACTAATGATTTTTTGGATTCACATTCATTATTCCATCAATGAATTTCCATAGTATTTTTTTACCAAATAACTAGTTTAGTGAATTCTCAATTTCCTTATTGACCTTTATGGCGATTCATGAATTTAATATGTTACAATTCTCCATTGAATTTTTATGATGATTTACTATTTGATCACTTGTTTCACGAGTTCATGATTTCTTGGCTCCCTTTATTGAGCCTACATAGTTGTTTATGGATTTCCTATTGATTTTCTAATTTAGAATAAGAATGGAAAGATTTTGAATTACATTTTTGAGATTCTTGGATTTTTGAGCTCCCTTTTTATATCGATTCCCTAATTTAATGAAATCTAAGTTTCCATGCCGATTTTTGCGGTGATTGATTAATTTCACATTCCTAATTTCCTTATTTGGATCTTTAATGATCTTTTGCTGAGTTTTCAACTTGATGAATTCTGAATTACTTGTTGATTTTCATGATGATTTGTGAACTTTTGATTTCCTTATTGTGTGTTTGATAATCCATTATGGGATTTCTGATGTAGTGAATTCTAATTTTCCTTATGGATCTTTATAATTATTGGTGAATTTTGTATTCTTAATTTCCTCAATGGATCTACGATGATCTCTTATTAGATTTCCAATATAATGAATTTTGAATTTCCTTGCTGGTTTTTATAATTATTCATGATTTTTACATTCCTCATTTCCTTTTTGGAATTTTGGTGGTCCCCTCTATCGGTTTTTTCGATTCGATAAACTCTAAACTTCCTTATGAATTTTGATAAAGTTTTATGATTTTTTGTATTCTCGATTACCTTATTGGATCTTTGAATCCTTGATTTTCTGAATCCTGAATTTCTTTATTCATTTTCATGAAGATTGTGAATTTTGTATTTCTAATTTTCGAGTTCACATTTTTAATGAACACTTATTGAATTTCTAGTTTAGTAGGTTCTAACGTTTCCTTGAGGGTGTCAACGATGATTTTTGGGTTACATGTGCATGATTTCTTCAATGGATTTTGGATGACCTCTTATTGGACTTCAGATTTTATGGATTTTAAACCTCCTTGTGAATTTTGTGGGCAATTCATGAATTTCATATTTTTGATTGAGACCCCCATTGGACTCCTAACTTCGAAGAATTTCATATTTTATTATTGAGTGTTATGGTGATTTGTGAATTTTCCACTAAATCTAAAATTCAGTTTCAATGCAATATATTCATATTGCAAAATGAAATTGGTATTAAATTGCTACTTTTTCACTAAGTAAGAATCATTAACCAATAGTGTTAAGAGAAGATTGGCTCAAGGAAGGAATACCTATAAAATATAGCTTATTTAATTGAACCATTGTCTGCAAGTCAGGTGATATTATTCCACATTCTTAACCATACATATCACAGAATATTTTACCCAAAAATATTAAGAAACAACATCTTGAACATTAATTCTATAAATTTAAGATTACTTTTTAAGATCTCCTAACAAGGTTACAATCTTAATTGAGGTTATTATCTATTTCATAAGAAATAAAGAGAGAAGTTCCTTGTAATTTTTGTCCCAAAGAATAAAAGCTTCTTTCATGCTAGGATGGGGAGCTAAATGTTAACCATAAAATATTCGCAGGAATACAAGCATGAAAGAAGGAATACGAGAGCATTGGTAAAGATCAGAAAGCACCAAGATGGTCTGATTAAACATAGCTTCCAACAAAGAGGTGAAAGCATACTAGCAAGATAAGGTCGAAAAAGACGTTTCGACAGCATTGATAAGGGGCTCTCGGCAAGGTCAAAGGCTACCCTTCGAACTCCATAGGCAACGCGCTTCCTCCACACACCCTCAACCACTCAAGACGTTTGGTTTCGTCTTATTGTATGCACAATGGAGGGGTCTTCCACTGAATTAGCCCTTTCGAAAGTATACGTAGCCTTTCAAAAGTGTTAAAGCCACTCTCACCCATGAAGGAAGAACTATACACTATTGCCATGGAAGCATAAAAGTTTCGATTTATTCAAGATAGAAGGAAGCAATCTTCTACAAAGCCTTTTAGGTGTTTCGACTCACTCAAAGCCAAAAAGAAGGCACATTCGACGATGTCAAAGGCTAGGGCATAGGATAACTTATTTGGTACCTTGGCATTCAAGTCAAAAAGCACAACAAATAGCCCTTCGATAGGGTCGAAAGGTTATCAGGCAACCACTTTCAACAAGGTCGAGAGGAACTAAAGCAAAAGAGAAAGGTCTACCTTCAAGCAGCAACAAAAGGATGATTAAAACCCTTTCAACTAGGTCGAAAGGTATAGCTCAGCGGACATTCACGAAAGAAAAGGGTTGACCTTTCGACCGAGTCGGTAGCTTGGGGTCGAAAGGTCCCAACCCCCCTTATAAATATAACCCAAGGGTCAGTGAAAAGGGATTTGATTTCTTCCCCTCTTCACATGTATCTTTTTTAAAGCTTGTAAACCCTAATTTTCAAATCAAAATGGGAATTTGGCCAATCTATATAACAAAGTTCAATAAAAAAAATATTTTTGTAAAGGCCCGTTTTCCCATACCCTTTGAAAATAAAGAGTATCTCATAAGACCACGCCCACACATAAACACAGACGGGTTTTTACCATATGATAACTAAATCACTTTTATATCAAAACATTTGATATTATTCTTAATGACATCTCTTTGAGAACATTTGCAAATGAAATTATTAATCTTATCCAAAATGGTTACCCATATAGCATTTCAAGGCTATTCATTAGGCCAATACAAACAAAAACAGTAGGTTCTTATTGAAGAATGGATTTCCATACAAATGAATAGGCGCAGGATCTACCTTCCGAAATTGGTATACCTATAGATAGATGTCCTGAGGAACCATCACAAAGCTCCTCTACCAACACAAGACCGGCCTACCTCTGTAACTAGATAGTACCGAATATGTCATCCCTCGGTCGTTACCGACCTTTAACCGAGCGCTCGTTTTCCATACACCACATTAATTTACATCCCGAACGTCATAGCGAGAAAAAATATATCTAGAAGGGGATGATCATACCCTATTTGGGAATGACCCATTTAGCCTTGCTGCATCTAATCCTGTTTCGGTCATTTCCAGTTTGATGAGGCTTAAGGCTACGATTACCTTTTTACAAAGCACATATCACATCTTTGAATGCCACATTGCCATTTTCGTTGACTACTAGTTGCCTTCCACAAAAATACAACCCTTGAGCTCGTACGTCTCAAGAAGGGTGTTAAGCTAAGAGAAGTTGCCTTCTCCGCCACCACTGATATACGTTTGTAAAAACCAATGTACATAATCTTTAGAAATGCAATGTTTGACAAACGTCCATACAAGTTGTCCAGGAACAGGACAAACCAAAATCCAATATCCATAGAAAGTGAATATGAGTATACATGATTTATTAAGTCTTTTTTCACTTTAATTCTTTTCGGATGATTTCGAAATCTCTTTCTTTTGACTTAGGATAAGTTCTAAGAAATTCATTCTTTTTCTTTGGAAAATATCTCAAATTTCCTTACTCAATTCTTCATCAAATTCTTTAACTTTTAGGCGGGTCAAAAACAATGTTACGATAAACCCTAAATCAATCTTAACAAACATTTTGAAGTAAATAGGATCATAGAAATCATTCATTTTTGGAGATTGCTTAACTTTTGGATAATACCAATCCTCTTTTATTTTGGAAAACTTAACAGAATCTTTTTCTATTTAAGAGCAACCGGGCTTTCCTTTCGATCTGTTCCACCCCCCGCCTAAGAAAAGAAAACATAGGCCAGGTAAGTTCAGGGCACTGGTTTCTCCATCCCTAACCTTAGTTAAACACCTTATTTTATCTTTCCAGATCTCTCAGACGGGACAAATGTACTAGTCGTTTCCGCATACTCAGATTTCTAACTTTATTTTGGAATTGCTTATAAATATTCCAAATTATCTTTCAAAACACTTAATTATCCTTTTTAAAACATTCACAATTTATTCTGAAAAACGTCATTATATTTAAACTCATATTCCAAAATTATAGAATTCGCAGAAGAAAAGTGCTACGGAAAGTGCTAAATAATCTTATTTGAAGTAAACGCCTTTTAAACATTCGATAATTCATATTTTCCAATCAAAATCTCTTTTAAATCATTTAAATAGATTTATCAAATTTATTCCATATTTTTCCATAATTAAAAACATCCATTTAAACAAAATTTCTGTTACGGTCACTTAATTGCACTAGCACGATTTTTCTGAAAAAGTGATTTGGATTTATTTCAAAATCTACGTATCGAAATTTTGATTATCTTTCTTCGTTTAGAAGATATGGGTATAGTAGTCCGGAATTTTCTTATCTCGAAGAATTTCGAGCCATATTCCACTCTATATATTCATTTGAACTTTTCGGCGTGAAATCGCGAACTACCGTTGCGCGACGCGTCTATTTTTAACTTATTTTTCAATATTTGAAATAATCTATTCAAATTGGATTTCAACACTTATAAAATCGTTACAAATCATTTTAAATCAATATTTTCACTTTTTAAAGTATTTAATACATATTTTCGCTATTACCATATTATAATATTATTATATTCCCATTATTCTAATATTAAATTTTAAATTCCAATTTTAACTCAATTTCAATTCTAATCTCAAATTAAACTCATTTAAAACTTAGATTTCAATTCTTATTTCAACTTAAACTTCAATTTAGTCTCAAACTAACTTCACTCTTTCAAAATCGATTTCAATTTTAATTTGACTATTCATCTCAATTTCAATTTCCATTTAGCTATCCTTTTCAAATCCATTTCACTTCAAATTTCAAATTCTCTTTCATTTTAACTTTAATTTCACTTCTAAATGAAAAGAGACTTATTTTTCCACAATATCTCATATTACTAAAATATGATCTTATTAACAAAGGAATTACTTAATCAAAATGAACATATCCAATATTCATATTTATCACTAACATAACATCCATTCAACTAATGATATACATATGATTTCAAATCCAACATTCACTATTAATATCTTAATGGGATAAATTATCATAATTCACTTAATTTACTAACTATCAAATTATCCATATTAACAATCAATTTGGTATGAACATTCATATGTCATAAGGGTGTAAATGTGATTGTTTTAACATAACTAAAGTATACATTCAAAAGCAATGAGAATTTCTCACCTTTAACCAAAACGTTTAACTTCCTACCAACATTCATTTAGTTCAACGCTTCACTAAACCTTTCTAAACCTTATCATAACCATGCTTCCAAGTGCTCGACCCTCTCCATCTCTACTTGCTTTGCTCACGTCCTCCCCTTATCTACTCCCAAACTCAAGGCCTAAGGCCCTTTTAAGAAGAGAAGAAGAAGAAGTGAATTAAGAAGAAGTTAGAGAGTAACAAGTGGATTAATGCTTAAGCACTCCACTATTTTTAACCCTCCTACCTCTCTTAAAGAGGATAAACTATTAATGAGCAAAAGAAAGCTAAAAATGAAGAAGAAGAAGAATGAGAGGTGTGAAGAAAATGAGTGAAAGTGTAGTGGTATTTATAGAAAAAATTTCCTATGTAAATTACATTTTTAACCTTAGACAAAATGACTAAAATACCCTTCTACTTTTTGAATTTTCATCTTACTTTCTTTTCTTTCCAAGATGAGAAAGGATGTGCATTAATGAGAAAAGATGGTTTAGTAATGATGTTATTTTTATGTCAAATCATGTCTTTTCACTCTTTATACATTTATTTAAACTTTTCAAAAGTAAACTCCTTTTATCTTTTAGTGCTAAATGTAAAGTATTTAAATAGTTTGTAAACTTGTATTTAAAATTTAGAAAATGTATCAAGTTGCAATAACTTATCGACAACTTGTTTTGGTTGAAAACGGTGTTTTTTGACGACAAATTATACAGTCAAAATTTGACGTTTTTATTAAGCTACATATTGAAGTAAATCAAACTTTAAAATGAACTTTTTTACTTCTTTTAATAAATTAAAACAAGTCTCTTTATATTTAAAAATCATATTTAAATAATATCAAAATCTCTATTTTTACAGTGTATGTAAAACTGACAAAATGCGACAATTTTGGTTATTTTTGTAAAACGATTATTAACATACTTTTAAATATATAAATTTACTTTTATTATCTTTATTAGATATTTTAAATAAGATTTACCTTTTTAAATAAATATTTAAATTCATGTATTTAAGCCTTTATTTATTATTAACAAAACTTAACTTTTGTCGATTTCTTCTAAAATCCAAATTTATACTTTTTAATTTATTGACTATAAGAATAGATAATTATATATTATATATAACATATTTATTTTAAGATTTAAACTCCTTTTTAAATTTAAAACGAATGAAATCTCTTATTTTTTAAGTAGCGAAATTACGGGTCGTTACAATCTCCCATACTTAAATGCATTTCGTTCTCGAAATGAAAGTTAGACAAAAGAATCTATCTCATACTCATATCCTTAAATAATTTGACTTATTTCTACCGATGGTAGAAAAGAATAAGGTTGATATCATAACAACACTAAAACAAATGATGCCAAACATACATACAAAGATTCTCCACAATAACCTGGGTATCTATCACGTACTTATGGTTACATATACATACATCAACTCAAACTTCAATCACACCCATCCTAGTGCATACTATACACTTAAGATAATATACACAACAACCAAACAAGACTATACATCCAAAAACAACCCCACTGATACTATATCAATATAAATGAATACATCTACATAACTCATCCTCTGTCCTGAGCATGTACTGTACCTGAGGTCTATATAAATTTATACATATCAAAATATAAGTCCAACCACTATATTTTAGTTCCTACTATTTGAGATAACTATCCAACTACTAAGTAGACAGACCCAACACATCATACTATATGTGATATTTGATTCGATCTATTATTTGAATCCACAACTTTTCTTTCGAACTAGTATCGATCCCTCGATTTTCTAGTGCGGACTTTGATCAGACTTCTTGATCACAAACCCTTGCTTTCGTTGCATAGCCCTCAACTATGATAGAAAACTCGTGTACATAATCATAAACTCCCATCAATGCTCGCCGTCAACAATTTAGTGGTAAATCCTTTTTTGGATTGGTGTAAACACCTCAAAGTTCTGTACTCCAATCTTAGATAAAAATTTACGTGCTGAAATAATCTACATTTAACTTATGTATTTATTCACATTCATCTTTACCTAATACATTTCTTCAAAATTTCTATTAATCCAAGTTTATTTCACAACCATTTACTTTCTTCTAAATACATTATTACTTAAGTATGCAGATATGACTTAAACTTATATAATATACCTTTACTTCTTAAGAGTATATATACATATCCCCAAACTTCAAATTGTTATTACTTCAACTAAAGTGTTTAACTAATATGGAACTCTACTATTATCTCAAATTAATAAGTTATAAAACTCAACCTTTGTTTTCTTTATCTAAGGTTTTCATTTAGTTAATATTATTTATCCAATCCATATATTAATAAGACAACTTTACTAAGTGTACAACTTTTTTTCACTGATTCTATGATTAACTACTTAACTTATTTACCTATCCATTTTCTAAATCAAATTTCTTAACCTTAAATCCATCAAATACCTTACTGTCAAATTGTGAAACTTAATTCACATGGTATTTGTTATTAACCTTTTTCATCCAACAATCAACCTACTTACTGTATTATCAAAAATATCCACTTCTATTCTTACTTCATTTTGAATTACATGTTACCCTAAATGTATCACTAATTCAAAATTTTATATTAGGATGATGTTTCCTCTTATTTCTAAATTTCACTTTGATTTTAACCTAGTCAAAGTGTCTAAATTTCAAATTAACTTAACTCCTTTATAAGTTATAGAACTTACCCTTTCATATTATATTTACCCAAAATTTCAATTTTGGCTTATATCTTTCTATTTTATTGATAACAATTTTTTTATGTGTACATTTTCTCTTTACTTTCTTTAGTTACAACTTGTAGCTTCAATACTATCATTAAATATCTTACAGTCAAACTGTGAATTTTACTTCATAAGATATTTGTACTTAGCTTTTAAATCCATCCATTATGATAATCACTTAATCATTATTATTTCTTAATAACCAAAGGTCTAGGGGTATATGATCAAAATTTTAAATTCTAGCTTTCAACTAATTGATTCTGTATAGAATATCTTATAGTCCAATTGTGCAATTCTAATCACAAGATATTCATATTTTTGTATTGCTAAGCAAAATTACAATCAATCCTTAATTTCTAACCCAAAAGATAATAATATCCCCTTTAATATTTATAATATAAACCCAAGGTAATATTATTTTATTTACTAATTTCTTTTAAAAATAAAATATTTTTATAAAATTAACAAATACGCTCTCATATATATAATACTCTCATAACTCATTCTAGGGTGTTACTAACCCTATCTCTAATGAGTTACTCATCCTAGGATATTACTTATCCTATCTCTGATGTGACTTACCCCTATCAGGATTCGGAGTTCGCTCAACCAAAAGCTCTGATACCAAATGTAAAGGCCCGTTTTCTCGTACCCTTTGAAAATAAAGAGTATCTCATAAGACCACGCCCACACATAAACACAGACGGGATTTTACCTTATGATAACTAAATCACTTTTATATCAAAACATTTGATATTATTCTTAATGACATCTCTTTGAAAACATTTGCAAATAAACTTATTATCTTTTTCGAAATGGTTACCCATATAACATTTCGAGGCTATTCATTACGCCAATACAAACAAAAACCGTAGGTTCTTATTGAAGAATGGATTTCCATGCAAATGACCAGGCGTAGGATCTACCTTCCGAAATGGGTACACCTCTAGATAGATGTCCCGAGGAACCATCACAAAGCTCCTCTACCAACACAAGACCGTTCCGTAACTAGATAGTATCGAATATGTCATCTCCCGGTCGTTACCGAGCGCTCGTTTTCCATACACCACATTAATTTACATCCCGAACGTCATAGCGGGAAAAAATATATCTACAAGGGGATGATCAAACCCTACTTGGGAATGAACCACTTAGCCTTGCTGCATCTAATCCTGTTTCGGTCATTTCCGGTTTGATGAGGCTTGAGGCTACGATTACCTTTTCACAAAGCACATATCACATATTTGAATGCCACATTGCCATTTCCGTTGACTACTAATTTCCTTCCATAAAAATACAACCCTTGAGCTCGTACGTCTCAAGAAGGGTGTTAAGCTAAGAGAAGTTGCCCTCACCACCACTGATGTACGTATGTAAAAACCAATGTACATAATCTTTAGAAATGCGATGTCTGACAAACGTCCATACACGTTGTTCAGGAACAGGACAAACCGAAGGCACTCTTCTACTACCAGTAGTAGCGAGTAGTCCTTGCAATCCGAAAAATCTCCACAACGAGGAGACCACTGCTATATATAACTCGGGAGCTACCCAGAGCAAGTCAACAAGCAGTCCTCATGCTATAAAGATCCACCGTCTTCAATAATCATTATCTTCAACATGTCTTCACGATCGAACGTATAGATTGGTTCGAAGTGGTTTTCGAATGGGATTTACCCAAATCGGACCCCGGTTCCTTCAAAATCCAATATCGATAGAAAGTGAATATGAGTATATAGGATTTATTAAGTCTTTTTTCACTTTAATTCTTTTCGGATGATTTTGAAATCTCTTTCTTTTGACTTAGGATAATTTCTAAGAAATTCAGTCCTTTTCTTTGGAAAATATCTCAAATTTCCTTACTCAATTCTTGATCAAATTCTTTAACTTTTAGGCGGGTCAAAAACAATGTTACTTAAGACATCGTTTACGTTAAACCCTAAATCAATCTTAACAAACATTTTGAAGTAAATAGGATCATAGAAATCATTCATTTTTGGAGATCACTTAAATTTTGGATAATACCAATCCTCTTTTATTTTGGAAAACTTAACAGAATCTTTTTCTATTTAAGAGCATCCGAGCTTTCCTTTCGATCTGTTCCACCCCTCGCCTAAGAAAAGAAAACATAGGCCAGGTAAGTTCAGGGCACTGGTTTCTCCATCCCTAACCTTAGTTAAACACCTTATTTTATCTTTCCAATTCTCACAGGCGGGACAAATGTACTAGTCGTTTCCGCATACTTAGATTTCCAACTCTATTTTGGAATTGCTTATAAATATTCCAAATTATCTTTCAAAACGCTTAATTATCCTTTTTAAAACATTCACAATTTATTCTGAAAAACGTCGTTATATTTAAACTCATATTGCGAAAGTTATAGAATTCGCAGAAGAAAAGTGCTACGGAAAGTGCTAAATAAGCTTATTTGAATTAAACGCCTTTTAAACATTCGATAATTCATATTTTCCAATCAAAATCTCTTTTAAATCATTTAAATAGATTTATCAAATTTATTCCATATTTTTCCATAATTAAAAACATCCATTTAAACAAAATTTCTATTACGGTCACTTAATTGCACTAGCACGATTTTTCTGAAAAATTGATT
The DNA here is from genome assembly GCA_030765085.1 of Allium cepa. Lineage (NCBI taxonomy): Eukaryota > Viridiplantae > Streptophyta > Magnoliopsida > Asparagales > Amaryllidaceae > Allium > Allium cepa. The sequence continues at coordinate 976,349,540 of CM060935.1, forward strand.
TGGATTTATTTCAAAATCTACGTATCGAAACTTTGATTATCTTTCTTCGTTTAGAAGATATGGGTATAGTAGTCCGGAATTTTCTTATCTCGAAGAATTCCAAGCCATGTTCCACTCTATACACTCATTTGAACTTTTCGGCGCAAAATCGCGAACTACCGTTGCGCGACGCGTCTAGTTTTAATTTATTTTTCAATATTTGAAATAATCTATTCAAATTGGATTTCAACACTTATAAAATCATTACAAATCATTTCAAATCAATATTTTTACTTTTTAAAGTATTTAATATATATTTTCACTATTACCATATTATAATATTATTATATTCCCATTATTCTAATATTAAATTTTAAATTCCAATTTTAACTCAATTTCAATTCTAATCTCAAATTAAACTCATTTAAAACTTAGATTTCAATTCTTATTTCAACTTAAACTTCATTTTAGTCTCAAACTAACTTCACTCTTTCAAAATCGATTTCAATTTTAATTTGACTATTCATCTCAATTTCAATTTCCATTTAGCTATCCTTTTCAAATCCATTTCACTTCAAATTTCAAATTCTCTTTCATTTTAACTTTAATTTCACTTCTAAATGAAAAGAGACTTATTTTTCCACAATATCTCATATTACAAAAATATGATCTTATTAACAAAAGAATTACTTAATCAAAATGAACATATCCAATATTCATATTTATCACTAACATAACATCCATTCAATTAATGATATACATATGATTTCAAATCCAACATTCACTATTAATATCTTAACGGGATAAATTATCACAATTCACTTAATTTACTAACTATCAAATTATCCATATTAACAATCAATTTGGTATGAACATTCATATGTCATAGGGGTGTAAATGTGATTGTTTTAACATAACTAAAATATACATTCAAAAGCAATGAGCATTTCTCACCTTTAACCAAAACGTTTAACTTCCTACCAACATTCATTTAATTCAACGCTTCACTAAACCTTTCTAAACCTTATCATAACCTTGCTTCCAAGTGCTCGACCCTCTCCATCTCTACTTGCTTTGCTCGCGTCCTCCCCTTATCTACTCCCAAACTCAAGGCCTAAGGCCCTTTTAAGAAGAGAAGAAGAAGAAGTGAATTAAGAAGAAGTTAGAGAGTAACAAGTGGATTAATGCTTAAGCACTCCACTATTTTTAACCCTCCTACCTCTCTTAAAGAGGAGAAACTATTAATGAGCAAAAGAAAGCTCAAAAATGAAGAAGAAGAAGAATGAGAGGTGTGAAGAAAATGAGTGAAAGTGTAGTGGTAATTATAGAAAAAATTTCCTATGTAAATTACATTTTTAACCTTAGACAAAATGACTAAAATACCCTTCTACTTTTTGAATTTTCACCTTACTTTCTTTTCTTTCCAAGATGAGAAAGGATGTGCATTAATGAGAAAAGATGGTTTAGTAATGACGTTGTTTTTATGTCAAATCATGTCTTTTCACTCTTTATACATATATTTAAACTTTTCAAAAGTAAACTCCTTTTATCTTTTAGTGCTAAATGTAAAGTATTTAAATAGTTTGTAAACTTGTATTTATAAGTTAGAAAATGTATCAAGTTTCAACAACTTGTCGACAACTTGTTTTGGTTGAAAACTGTGTTTTTTGACGAAAATTATACAGTCAAAATTTGACGTTTTTATTAAGCTATATATTGAAGTAAAGCAAACTTTAAAATAAATTTTTTACTTATTTAAATAAATTAAAACAAGTCTCTTTATATTTAAAAAATCATATTTAAATAGTACCAAAATCTCTATTTTTACAGTGTATGTAAAACCGACAAAATGCGATAAATTTTGGTTATTTTTGTAAAACGATTATTAACATACTTTTAAATATATAAATTTACTTTTATTATCTTTATTAGATGTTTTAAATAAGGTTTACCTTTTTAAATAAATATTTAAATTCATTTATTTAAGCCTTTATTTATTATAAACAAAACTTAACTTTTGTCGATTTGTTCTAAAACCCAAACTTATACCTTTTAATTTATTAACTATAAGAATAAATAATTATTTATTATATATAACATATTTATTTTAAGATTTAAACTCCTTTTTAGATTTAAAATGAAATAAATCTCTTATTTTCGAAGTAGCGAAATTACGGGTCGTTACAATTTTGATAATTCTATTTGCTTAGTAACATAAGTTTCCTCACTTATATCAATTTGTCATTTTACTGTCAACGTAATCGAAAGGCTTCCCTTTCGACCAAGTCGAAACCCTAAGCTTCCTTATTTTCTATACACCTTAACTCAGATCTACCAGATTGTCAGCAATACCCCCTTCGACAGAGTCAATACCTTCCCATCACAACTATATTGAGAAACTATTAAGGTCTTAACCTAAGGGTCCTTGTCTATGTCGAAAGGTGCTTTCGACAGCGTTCCCGGTTAACTCATTCGAAAGGACTAATTGGAGGAGAGACAAGCCTTTTGAAAAGCCCAATAAAATTTCACCTATTAGAAAGGAAGTTTCAAAAGCATCATTCTTACTCCAACTTCAAATTTAGGGTTTCGACAAGTTTTCTTGTCAACAGAACATATCGTTTGGATATGCGAGATCGAAATGCGTCGAAATTAATTTCAATTTATATAACATAATTGGGTTTGAAAAGCTATCTTCTGTATATGATCAAATTAGGCTTTGAGGCTAGTTCCATTATACTCGGAATAGAGTATAACATATAAGATGCCAGATAGCATGCCTCGTTTAGAGTTCGAGATTTTCGGATGTTCAAAGATGAATATTTTCAAATGAAATAATATATAAATTCTTATATCGGCCATACCCCATATCGAAGGGCCTACACCCAAGCACGCATGCCCATACCTTACCCATGCCATTTTCCCTATGCTTAGCGCATATCAAAAAATTCATTCTCCGTTTTGAATTCAAGACCATGCGCATCCAACGACTCATATCACTTTAGACTACTTGAGGCTGAGGTGGACGTTGGACCCAACATCAAAGTTGTGCGCCTCGATGAATTGAAGATGATGACTGGTTGAATTTTGTACATGGATCGAGGCGGTGACAATTTGGCCACATTCGTGGGCGAATAGGGTTTGAATTTGGCTCCTTGACGAGGCCATGGGCAAGCGCGTTGGTGGTGATAGCGTCAGCGAGGTACGACACGGCAAACGACATGGTCATAGCGAGCGGCATGGCGGCATGGTGAATGTGGATGCATGGTCAAGTTGGTGCCTGGGAACGAAACGTGAAAGAGGGAAAAGGGTATTAGTTTTATAGTTAATTAATTTAAAAGTTTATTTTGATTAAATTCTTCCAAATGTTCATTAATCCATTTCAAACTCATATGAGGTCCAAATTGAACGCGACCAGTCGCATTGCGATCATATCGACGAAAGCTACTCTATGGAGTTGCATTGGATAGATTCACAACTAGTAGGAATTTTGGTTAAAATTCAATGGTTGTTCAATTTTAATTCAAAATAGAACTTTTAGCGACTTCTGAAATCAATGTGAGTTAATCTCACCTTTAATTAATCATAAAATATTATACAGTCAATAAAATTATTTATTGGATGTGTGGATATTTCATTGTTGATTGTTACTGACTGTTTGGATAATTTATCGTTTTGTACTATTGGTTTGGATATATTCCCATCCCTGGAGCCAATGAGACCTTATTATGTTCCCGTGTAAGAGCGGATGTCCCTTTATATTGAATCCCTCCTTAAAGCGGTTGATTTATATTTTTATGATTATACACTGTATGTGATGTAGGGGGATATGTTGGAGGGATCCAACAAGATTCCTCACAATGTTGATTTTATTTTTATATAATTAAATATATGGTGCGTTGGATGCTATAATTGATGACATGGACATGATTTACCTTATTTAGCGCTTTAGCGGTACCTGGGCTTATATTTTGGTGTTTTAAAATACCATAAAATAGTGATTGAATAAAAATGGGATTTTAAAGTGATTTTGGAAATTATGTATGTTTTAAATAATTATGCCAAATTATTTGAAGAAGTAATTTATCTTAAAATCAAAGGTATGATTTTTGGATATTATAACTTAATATTTTTATAAATATTTTAAAAAGAGATTTTCGAACTGTAAAATTAAGATTAAAATCTTAAAATAAGTCCGTCTTTTGTAATAAAGGGATATATTTTTAAAGGAAAAAATAAATATTTGATATAAATATTTATTAACCACTGTATATAAAGTCATACACACACACACACACACACACACATATATCTACAGACACACACACATGTATGTGTGTATATGTACATATATTAAAGATTATATGCAAATGTGAGATTTATAAGTGCAATAATTTATAAAAGTGATACTTTATAAATGAAGCGGAGATTTGTAAATTATATTTTGTTAATAAATGTATGGATTTATAAATGATGTTTATAAATTAAAGAAAACTATTATAATTTAATAAAATGGTGAAATAAATCAAACGGTGGACTTATTATAAGATATGGAATGATGTTTTAGAAAATAGTTGATTTTAATTTTTAGAAATTGAAAGTGAGGGTAAATTTAGGAATGTTAAACGATATTTTATAAATAAAAAGAATTTATAAAAGGAATTTATCCATATGGGGGAAACTTTAAAAAGGATGGTGATTGGTGTTTTTAAATGAGATTTATGAACAAATGAGATCTATAAAGAAAATAGAGTTATAAATGGAGTTCATAAATAAATGGTTTTATGAAAGGAAGTTTTATAAAATAGAAAGATATTTTTAAATATAGTTTTATAAATATGGAAGTGATTGTATTGAAAATATAAATATGGATTTTTATTAAGGAAATATATTATGTTTTAAAAGTTGGTTATTTATATTAATATTGTTTAAAGTTGTTTATTAGTATTTAAATATTTTGACAAGTTAATTATTTAAATTTTTAATATGATTTGAAATTAATAATAATGATTATGCTTCTGACCTGGCTTCTGTTGGTTATGCTTTTGACCTGACTCTTCTTTTCTCTAGGTATGCTGATGTAATTGGTCCGGAGTCAGACAATAGTAGTGGTTGTCCTTCCTTCCCTTCAGAGGGATAGGCAAGAACCTTGGTAGTACATAGGCTTATTTGTCTATCTCATGTTCTTTGTATGTGAGTATCTTGTCCACTTTAATCTGCTGCTTTGAGCATGTATAGATCACATGTTCTTTATTTATATACAATGGCACGACCCACTATAAAGCCGACTAGCCTTGCTAAAATAATAATAATTATTAATAATATTTTGGTAATTTATTATTATTATTTATAAAATGGTAAAGACTAACGATCGTTTTATTTACAATGTTTTAAATTATTAGTTATTATTTTTAAGATGTTAAAAGTTAATTGTTAATATTTATTTATGATGTTTATTATTAGTAATTACTATTATATGGTAGTTCTTTAAAGAAAGTGATTCTGATTTATTTATGATTGATCGAGATTCATAAATAGTGTTTTATAAATGGACTCGGATTTTATAAGAGAAGCTTATAAAATGGTTTGAAGACTTTAAGGAAGATTATTTACAAGGTAGAGAAGTTTATAAATAGATAGATAATTATAAACGAATTTTAGGAATGAGTTTATAGAATTATAAGAGGAGTTTTATAAAGCGTTTTGCAGATTTAAAAGGAATTATATACAATGTAATAAGAGGGCTATGTAAATGGTTTTAGATATTCATACAGGAATTTCTATAAATAGGTTTATAGATTTATAAAAAGAGTTTATATATAATTGCATGGTTTTAATAAAGGTTTATAAATGACTTCAGAAATAATATATAAATGGTTTATAAAGGGTTTTATAAATTTATAATGGAGCTTATAAATGATTTTAGAATTTGGTAAAACGGAGATCTTCCTCAGTGTTTGGTAAATATACTTATACCATTGAGATAAGTATATAGATATTTTCTAAGTATTGAAAATATAAGGGTTTGTGAATATATCTTTGTAAAAGTATTTTGATATAAGTATTTACAAGACGACTTTAATTAATGTAAAGATTAATTAAGAAGGTTGGTGGTTGCTTATATGCTTAACTAATGTTGGTTTTTCCTTTGGAAATAAATCCTGATTTGGATGTGTGTTTGTTGATAGTTAAATAACCGACTATCAAATATGGACCCAAATATAACTTTGAAAATATTTGGGAGAAACACGTGAGTTATATGGCACAGTCTTCTTCGATGTTGTTGTACTTTGCGTGTTAATCTCGTTTCGTTCTTCTAGGACAAATGATAAGGAAACCCGTCCACTAACGGGTAGGAGATGATCTCTGTTCTTATGTTTTACTGTTTATTTCCTAAAGAACCGGGGTTGAGTTTACTAAAAACTGTCGAATGTTGTTTCGAAGAGATCGGAATTGGATATGTTATCCAAAAACCACTTCGATCCAACTCAAGTGTTTCGTAGTACATACGTCTTAGAGATGATGGAATTGAAGATGGAGCTCTCAAACTTTTCGTTCAGCCTCAGAATGAACTTGTATGGATGAATCCTAGTATTGCATTGTTGTCTGTAGGGTAGTGTTAGAATTCCAAGTGGGAAGTGTTATATAAAAGGTAGAACATAGCTTTAAGCCTCACACCCAGGAAATGAAGAAATCAGGGACATGCGGCAGGGCTAAGTGGGTCGCACCCAAGTAGGGTACGATCATCTCGAATCTAGAGCCATATCCATGTATGCTTCGCGATTCCATTGTATGCTTGTTGATCGCAACCAAGAGGTGATCATATTCGATGCTACTCAAGAAGGAGGTAGTGCTGGTACTGAGTGGCATAGTAGCAACATGTTGTAGCCTCCCGTACATTTTATCTAAACGTGTACGGATTCGACGGGTAGACCCTTACCCTTTCATAGTTGGAATCCATTATCCATTAGGAGCCTTCGGTTTTTGATTGTAGAGCCCAGTATGTTGGAATTTAATTAAAATAATAGTTCGGCTTTGGTTAATAAGTATTTGTATCATAGACACTATTATAATATCAGAGAATATCATATGAAATGTTTTGGGTGTGTTCATGCTGGTCTTACGTGATACTTTTAATCTCAAAGGTTTTTATAACTTTAAAAATTCAGTTGGATGTGTTCATGCTGGTTTTCCAGACATACTTGGGTGTTATTTTATTATAATTCTTGGGTTAGACCGAGCGTATTTACAGATTGCTTTGGATGCATTGGAGCTTAGGAGATGAGTTGCAGATCTTTATGTTGTATTCACATATATGTTTATTTTCCGCTGCTTTGTTGTTGAAATCATCAGCATTTATGAGGATAGTTGTTATAACTATTCAGGCTGATGATTGTGATTTATTGTACTCTGATGGATATATGTATATTATAGATTCTCTTATATAAAGATCATTAATATTATATTATATTATATTTGTTATTCTGGTGTGATTGTAAGATTCTGTGTTGTTTTTTAGTGTCTTTTATCTTCTTCTTATCTTCTCTTCTTTTTTCCCATAACTATTCGTCTTTCCGTTCGAATTGGGTTAGACATGTGTGGTTTATTGTCAACATGAACTATACGAAAAAGCGGGTTGCTATGACTTTATAAACTTTACTATAGTCTTGATATCTTAATATCTTGATCTTTACACTTATGAATCTTCATGTTCATTCTTTGAGTTTTTATAATGTTCAATCTTCAATTCAATACCTGTATAATATCCTGCACTATATACTATATAACCTAGCAAAACGTTAATATCCATATCTTATATGAGTATTATTATTATCAAGGTTGTTATCATCAAAATCAATAACCGAGGTATTAACACCGTATACCTCTTAATTTCTCCAGGGTGAATAGTATAGCGTGATCGATGACAGTCATCCGTCACTTCCTTACATGGGCCATCCAAATCAAGAAAAAATGTACTACTCCTCCTTAATAAACTACAAGCATTAAGAGAATAACCAACAATATCATCATCTACATCACCAGACTCCAACCTTTGGATAGTAGCAAGATAGTAGGATCTCTCCTTTGAGTCTCTATAATCCGATCAATCAAGGATGGTTGGTCGACAAGACTAGCCAACATTGCATCCAAACAGACCATACAATCTCTATCTCGAATTTCTCAAATAGAAAACAACTCTAAATATTTCCACTTTTCTAACATTATATAAACTTAACAGCCTGATGCTTCCTACTCAATGCACTAATTACTCTATTCCCCTTTTTGAGGATATACTGAATCTCAAAGTCATAGGCTCCAAGAAACTCAAGCCAATACTACTACCTCGTGTTGAATTCCTTTTGAGTAAAATATATTTCAAAGACTTATGATCTACATTAAGTACAAATCTCTCACTAAGCAAATAATGTCGCCACATCTTTAATGCAAAGACAATGGCGGCGAGCTCCAAATCACGAGTGGCATAATAGATTTCATTAAGCTTAAGCTGCCTTAACGCATAAGCAACCACTCTACCTCCCTACATAAGAAATGCTTCTAGACCATAACCACAAGTGTCAGTATAAACATCAAGATCCTGGTTACCCTCTGGTACAATAAGAGTTGGTGCATGAATAACTAACTCCTTTAACCTCTGAAAAGCTGCCTCACATCTATCCGTCCACTGAATCTTTACTCCCTTCTTAATAAGGTTAGTAAGAGGTAGAACAATTTTTGATAAATCCTTTATAAAATGCCAATAATAACCGGCTAAGCCTAGAAAATTACAGGTATCGGTAGCTATCTCATGCGTCTTTCAATTCTAAATAGCTTCAATCTTGGCTGGATCAATAGAAATACAACATCATGTATTACGTGGCCTAATAACTTCACCTCCTGCTTCCAAAAGTGGCATTTTATAAACTTGTTCTTTAACTGATTCCACCTAAGTATCTCCAAAGCAACTCTAGTATGTTTCCCATGCTCTGTCTCTGACTTGGAATAGATCAAGATATCATCAATAAATGCCAAGACAAACCTACAAAGATAGTCTTCAAAAATCTAGTTCACTAAATCAATGAAGTTCGCAGGCACATTCATCAATCCAAATGGCATCAAAAGCCACTTATAAGAACCATAACGTGTCTAGAAAACCGTCCATGAAATACTATCCTTTGCAATGCGAAGCTGGAAACCGGTTGCAAGGTCAAGCCGAGAAAGATCTTAGCACTGCTAAGCCGATCAAACATATCATCAGTCCTCGACAAACGATATTTATTCTTTATAGTAAGCTCATTCAGCTTTTGTTAATCAATGCATAACCTAAGGGAACCATTCGCTTTCATCACAAAAACTGCTATGGTGCTCCAAGGTGAACTACAAGACTGAATAAAATGCTTAGCCTCTAACTTTGAAAAATGGTTCTTTAATTCCTCATTCTCTTTGGTAGACATACTTGTTGGAGGACAACTAACTGGTTGAGTTCCAGGAATAAGATCAATATGAAACTCTATAGCCCACCTCGGAAGTAAATCTGTAATAGGCTCAAAGACTTTGAGATAATCTTTGACATTAGGGATTCTGGCAATATCATCTTCTTCTTGAGACTTAAGAGCAAATAGAAAACCGCTCGAGCTTTGACTGATGTTTCCAAGAGCTAGGCTTAGATGCTCTTTATAATCTGGATGGCTAAGAGAGATCCTCTTTTAGGACAATATGAATGAGCCTCATATCAATCTAGCTAATCCATGCCAGGAATAATGCCAAATCCAAAGAACTCGAATACATGCAAATCACACAAGAAAGATAATCCATATAAGTCCAATACAACATATATACATAACATCTCAAGGTTGCATAACCCGTAATGGGATTAGCAATACTCAAATATTAACTAAGAAAACAACATCAAGGTCAAATTTGTCAACCAATTCTTTCGACATGAATGATTGAGACACACCCGTGTCGAAAAGAATTATAATGGAAGAATATCTGAATAAGATAGCATCTTCGAAGATGGATGATACTTTCCTCTTGGTCTGAGATGGTCAACCAGTAGCCTCTGTAGCATTCAACCTTCCAACATTCTTCTTCTTATCTACTGTTAGGTAAGTATAGCTGAGATGGTCAACATCAATACAATTCCTACACCACTTCTGAAAAGATGACTGATGGGGTTTGCTGCAGTCTCTAAAATAACGGTCCTTCTCCTTTCAGTTATAGCAAACTACATCCAAACTCCTAACCTATTTCTAAAAGTCTAGACTCTTCCCTTCAAAAGGCTTCTTGTTCTGGAACATCGACCTTTTCTTTTGGAATGGAAACTTCCTCTTTTATCCAAACACTTTCTTATTCTTTTGTACCTTCTCACCACTCTCCTTATCAGCTTTTTCTAGTCTCAAAGCTATGTCAACTAGCTTCTAAAAGGTATTCTCGAACTGTAGAAGTAAGGCTTTCCTCAAAGCCTTGTTCAATCCATAAACAAATTTTTGATTCTTCTTAAGTTGGATGTTGATAAGATCGGTACCATACTTGGAAAGAGCCTTAAAAGTAGAAATATATTCTGCCACTGACATCTGTCCTTGCTTCAAATCAATAAATTTCCTAGCTATAGCTACTTTCTCTGCCTCTGGAAGGAACTTTTGCTCAAAGCGAAGCCTGAATCGATCCCAAGTTAGCTCGTCGTTATCAGTCTCAGTCACTAAAAGCTCATACCAATTAAGTGCTCTCTCCTACAACTGACTAGAAGCAACCTGAACCTTCTAGTGATCGGTGACTCCTATGAGAGTAAAGATTCGCTTGCATGTCTTGAGCTATGCCTAAACTTCAATAACTCCCTCAGTTCCCTTGAAGGTCTTCCCTCCAAGGCTAGCATAATCACTATGCATCCATGAAAAATCAAAGTGGGGAGCAGGAGGGTTAGGAATGGTGGAAGCGCTAGATGCTTGAATGTTCTACACAAGCTTCATCAACTGACCGATGGATATACACTTCCTCACTACCTGAACCACCAGACTGTCCACATCTGCTTGGGTAAATCATAAAATTTCACTACATCTCTGTTCAAAATGAATGAATCCTTAAAATTTTTTTTTTAAAAACCTTAAAAATCAACTGCTCGTTGTTCGAGTTCGAACTCGCGCTCGTGTTTAGTGAAGAAGCAATATTCGTTATTGGGTAACTTTAGCTAGGAGGTCAGCGATTAATTGTCGAAGTTCGACTTGGATTTGTCGATTGGAATCCGAATTGGAATTGTCAAGGATTTTGGAGTCGAGGCTATTGGAGATGGAATTTTCGAGGGTGGGTTGCGGCGACTCGATTGCAAGTGGGTGAAGTCGATTGGAGCGGTGATCGAAGGTTCGAAGTTGGTCGAGTTATTGAAGGCTGTCGCGATGACAATGAGACGTGTTTCGAAAAATGTAAGTCGAAGCTGGATTGTTTGGCTGGTTGCAGTTTTTTAAGAGTTGTTCGGTTTGCTGTTTGATGTAGGGGCGAATTACAGTGGAAATGGCAGCAAACGAGTATCATATGGGTAGTATGTTGTATATGGATGTTGAAGACACCAGTTGCAGAAATATATGAAGTATAAATGTTTTTGAAGGTGATTGCATGGTGGAAGCAGTTGATGTAGGAGGAAGATGGTATAAATGTTGCAGCACTTTGGCAACAATAGCAGTGTATTAAGCAAGATGGTGTGGATGGTGGTATCAGCTGAGCAGTATTCGATGGTAGAACAACAGTTAGACGCGTAGCAGCAGGTAGATGTGTAGTGCACTAAAGTGAATGTTGTTTGAAGTGAATGTGTAGTGCACTGAAGAATGTATTGTGGGATGGAGGAGTTTGTCGTACTGTGGGGGAGGCGATCAGAGTAGAAGTGTTGCAGTTTTGAATTTGATGCTGGGTTTGTTTTGTCAAGCAGTGGTGAAGGCTTGGGGAGGCAAGGAGAAATGATGTTGTCTTAGTTTGTTAATATGGCCTCAAGTTGACTGTGGATGTTGAATTGTGGCTGCAAATCTTAGTTTGCAGTGTTAGTTGAGGAAGATGACTGTAGAATGCTTGTAGGGTTTGGTTTGGAGTTTGGTTTGTAGTTGATTCTATCGAAGTATGGTCTGGCAGTGGTAAGTGGTTGTTTGATGTGGGTGAAGTGGCAGCGATTATTTAAGTAGATGTGGGGTGGTGTAGTGGTAACTGGTAGTCTATCTGTGGTTGTGATAAGTGTTGTTGAAAGTTGAAATGGGCATTGGTTGTGATGTACATAATGACGAAGCACTGGTGGATTTTGATGATGATCAGAGGAAAGGAAGGTGGCTGATATGGCTAGAGGAGATGGCACTGAAAAGTTGATGACGTAGATTGGGTGAATTGTGGTGGCAATGGCCGTTAACTTGGGAACAGAAGTAGGGTAGGGTAATCAAGTGAATTGCAAGTGGTCAGTAGTATGGTTGCCACGGAGGTTAATGGAAATGTCTAATAGCAGGGTTGTATGTCAAGAAGGTGAAGTTGAAAAATATGCGTCAGGTGCAGGAGCAGAAGTTGTGAGTAGTGAATATGTGATACAACAGAGTTGTGAGTGAAAGGCAAGAAATAGTAAAGCTTGTTCATTGTATATGCACAGTGAATAGTGCAAAAAATATGCAAAGTAAATCATTTTTTATTTGAAAGTTGTAAAATAAGAAAATTGTAAATGAAATTGAAAATCGAATGGAATTTTTTTTCTTTTTGAAATGACTTGTGTATATTTTTATGAAATATGAAATGTAAATGAACACACAACTAGAAAACAAGCACACAAATAAATGCACATGAAAATCAAACAACAAACACACAAATTTTTTTTCAAATGCAAACTAGCGCATAAAACAAACACAAAAATAAAAAATCAAACGAAAATAATTCAAAGAATAGAAAATTAAGATCAAAGCTAATCCCCAGCAACAGCGACAGAAACTTGTTCGGACGACTAAATGCCTATTGAGTTAGAAAATAGCCGAACAAATTTTGAAATAAAATAACCACAAGCGCACGGCGTACAATTCTAGTATATGATGAGTATGGATCGATCCATAGGGAATTGTTAGATTTTAAATTTCTATTCAATCAAATTAAACCAAGAATTTGAAGATTATGAACTAAAATTGTAAATAAATTAACTAACTAACGAAAGAAATTTGATAAAAATATGAGAGTTAAATGACAATTTAGAGATAATTCCACTCTCTAGATCATATAGTTCAACATAACATGAAATTATGATCTCTTTTTTCGGTCATTAGTTAGTTTAATAGATACGTTTATCATAAGATGGCCTTTTTGTGCTATTAATTAGCTCAACATAATCCATCAAACAATAACACACCCCTTAAACAACTTTTAAATCTCATGAAAAAAGACAACAAGTTGAAAATGAAATCTATTTTAAGCATGACCTATGAACTATTGTTTAGAAAAATAAGCCATCAAAATTTAATTTCAAAATTCACTTCATTACCAACATCATATGTAGATGAAGAGGTAATTATTGTTTATGATTGTTTAAGCATAGTCTATTGTTACGAATAGCATAGACTATCAAATTCAACATGAAACAATAAATCACACAAACATTCATTTAAGCCCAAAAGAGATCAAAATTAATAAGTTATGTTGAAGCTACATAATTAAAGAGCTTCATTACCCCTAAATTGAAGGGGTTTAGCATCTCATTTTTGTTATCAAATTAACAATTTTGCATGCAACATTAAACAAATAAGAGGAAGAAGAGAGAAAAATGAAAAGCAAAACTAATCTATTTGCATAAAATAAAATCTACTATACTTGCATGAAAAATAAACTAACTACTAACAAAAGAGCAAAAGAAGCATGTAAAAGAAAAGAGTGCAGCAATTAACATTGCATAAAAAGAGGAAAGTTACATGAAAATAAAAATGGCTAAGTAGACATAGAAAAGAGAAAGAGAGCTTTCTTTTATTTCATCCTAAACTAAACTAAAGAGAAGAGGGCTTAAGAGAAACTAAGAGGAGAGAACTTTATATGAAACATAAGGAGTATTTAAACAAGTTTAAACCCTAATCCTTTTTTTGGGAACTACCCAAGCTACCCTCTTAGAAAATGTAACCTCTAACTAATCATTAGCATAACACTCTATTTAAATGTGCATGTAGCTTTAATCATGTGTATTAGCTCTTAAGAGAGGGTCATCATAAGTGGGTAGGTGGTGTCCTCCATGATGCATGAAATGAATTATTTCCATCTTCATTTGTTCCTTCTCTTGTGTTCATGCATGAATACATTAAGCCTCTTCTATTTTCCATCAATTTTCCTATAAATAAAAAAATGCGTGTAAGAGAATTGTCTCAAATTAATTAACACACAAAATGACCATTTTTCCTCTAAATGAAGATGAACAAATGATAATTTGAAAATAATTTGAATTTTGGTTTAAACATATTAAAATACCCAATATGATCATTTATTTAATTTAAATAAATTAAATGTGTTGGTAAAAATATGCACATTTACGTGCACATCATACACCTAGCTTGTACTTAGGTAACCTACCCAAGGTATATGGACTCCTGAGTCCATCTAAGGCCACTGATTTGTGTCTCTTTGTATCATATATTGTTCTAAACCTTGCTCGGATACTAACTATAATACTCCACCTCTATACCCACATTACCAAAGAGCATTACCAAGTAATATTATCCGATAATACGAAGAATGGGGCAATAAGGGGTTTACACATATGAATATTCAATTGGACCAAGACAGGTACATATCTCAAATCACATAATACAACTCTTATGTACATAGTATTGTCAAAAATAATAAACACGTATGGTTTCCAAAACAAAGTATATAATACAGAAATAATATACACAGAGAACACAGGATTAGAACGTAGCAATAACGTATAATACATCATTAATACGTGTCCAAAGCAAGCAATAAAATACTAGTCCAATGCTATATCATAGTCATATAGGTATGCCATTATAAATAAATAAAGCTAAAAAACCGATAGCCATCCTATAGTGTACGCTAGCTTCCAAAAGTACCCCACAAGTAAAGCCGCTACTGGGTACCTAGACTCGAAATATCTCGGACCAACCAGAGCATTATAAAATAATACACAGGTCAGACTATATCTAAATACAAATGTTAATGGGTGATGGTGCATCAAATATATAATGAAGAGAGAATCAACCATTAGTATAATTCTATATCTCAAACCAAGCAACATCATCCACGTATACAACTATAAACTAACATAATAAATGCCACTTTTAAGTAAAGCAACAGTGCATCCATAAAGCAATCATTGCACAATCAGGGAAGATATAACGAGGACAGGTCTGTGAGTCTATGCATATATACTAATCTCATACTCTAGATGTGAACTTATCAACGCACAACATGTAACAACCCATAATTTTCGACAATTAAAAATAGTAAATTTAATAAGATTTTTGTAATTAAGTGTTGGAAGAAATTAAAATTTAAGATTTATAACTGGAATAATATTAAAATGAAATGCAACAATGTTAACTAAAGCTAATTATTAACAATTCGAATGGAATTCCAATTAATTGAAATAGTGTAAGGTTATACTTGGTTATAAAGTGAGCATAGGAAAAAGAATGTAAATATTGAATTCATTAATGAAATAATATATTGTTAATGGAAATTGAATAAAATTAGTGTTATGAAAGAAATGGTAATATTTTTTTGTAAGTAATAAACTTATAAATGTACATAAAGGCTAATTGTGGCAATTATTAATATATTACCTATTTATTTGGTCTATTAAATTTAGTTGGAAATAAATGGCAATTAATCCCTTAATTAGTGCAGTTAATGTTGGTTTAATTAATAATGGTGAAAAGTTTGATTCTATACAATGTTACTAATGTAAATTTTTATCATAGTATGACCTTTGATTTGAATAAAAGGATGGAAATCAGTTTGCTCTTAGAATTGAAAATTTTAATAAGTGAATTTATTACAATCAATGAAATAAAAGGTTACGTAAATGAAAGGTAAGATGAAATGGTTAAATATTGATGTAATGGAAGATATAACAATGTTTACTATGTATGTAAGGTAATAATTGATTTAATAAAAAAATAAAACCAAGGTAAATAAATTAATTGAGACTTTAATCATAATTAATGTGTGAAATTGACCAAAATTTAATAAAACGGAAATATAGTAGTTAATAAAAATAAAGGATGGAAATTGAAGTATATTAACGTAATAAAATGTAAAACAAGTGTTAACTATGTTATTAGATCATAAGTTTGGACCATAAACATAATTCTAAAACAACAAACTACAATGAAGTAATGAAGTGGAAGGTTCTAACGCATATTAGAATATAATTTAATAACAGGAATTGTAATGATAAATGTCAGTTTAAATGATGAGTTAAATGAACATTGATTGACGGAGGAAAAACATTTATTAGTATGTAATTTAATGCTTGTTGGATACTATAATTTTATAAACGTGTTTGCAAGACTATAAATAAGGATTACAATATTCACACATTTATTTAATTAAATTCATCAATTAGGGTCTGTATTGAAGTGGGAGATTAAAATTAATTGGAAATAAATTTATTAAAATCTTTCTATTGAAAAAGGAAAAAGAAACAAAGTGAAATTAATAAATTTAACGGAAGAATGTTTTCATTTGGAATGTACATTATTTGAAAATATAAGAATGGATTTAATATTGTATAAGTTGATCATTTTAGAATATAAGAATGTTCACATTTATGAATTGCAAGTAACGAATAAATTTTTTAAGGAAAATAAAAGAATGCTTGAGGAAAATAAAGTGAATGTTTCCGTTCTGAATATAAATATAACATTGTAAAAAAAGAAAATTGATTTTTTAAAACAACATTTTATGGTAGTTAAATAGCAGGCATAGGTTGCATGGAAGTGATTTTATTACTAACCTTGAAATTTAAAATAAATTGATCATAATTACGTGTCGAGAAAAATGTTGTTTTTAAATTTGAATTTTTAAATCATGGTTCATATTTTATTTTGTGTAGCGTCGATCCCCATTATGTAAATTAGCATGTTCAAATTTAGTTATGTTTTGGTAATTAACTCTTTAACGAATGTCAAATTTTTTATGTTTGGGGTTAACCAAATCAATTGAGTGAACAAATGTTTTGAAATTTGAATTCCAAAAGTTTGTTTATAGAATATAGTGGGTCCATTCATTCCCTTTCTAATTAATAATTGTCACACTTTTTTTATTGTTTCCTCATTTGTTCCATTACTCATTTCCATTTACATTGTCTAAAGCCTTTTCATTTCATGAACGTTACATACTTTTCATATTTTTAATTCTTTCCTTCACCTCTTTTAATACCTACGATTTTTTTGGGGTTGTTCATATTTTTACATTATTTCAATTCCTACTTTGTTTATTTTAGCTTTATTAGCTTTTCACTAGTTTCAATCTTCATTCTTATTGTAACGACCCAGAAAATTTTAACAATTTTAATTGATTCTATAACGTATTTAATTGAATATTTGTGAAATCTTATAATAATTGAATTTTTAAATAAAATGTTTATATATTTAGAATACGTATATTTAAATATAGCAGATTGTAAATTTTCAAATAATTTTATGGAAGTTTATTTAATTGAGAAAACGTGCTGTCCAATTCAAGCTATTAATTGCTTTAATTGATTTCTGAATCAGTGCGTAACGGTTTCTTTTTACTACCGTTAAAGATTTCTATTGCTTAATACTTTTCCAATTCAGGTAGACTTTTCCATTCGTAACCATTAATAAATTTGAGATCATCGACCTTGCTTTTATTATTCCTTGTAGTTTCGTGCACTGACTTTACCTTTCCCACTACCCATAATTTTCTCTATACGTTCCTTTTGCAATTGAAGCGTATATTTATATTTATGGTGATACGTTTATTCTGGTCTCTCTTTATTTTTGTTTTTTAACGCTTGAAAGAATCTCAAATCATCAAGCTAGTAGCATCCGTTCCTTCCCTCGCTTTCATAAGGCCTATAATATATAAACCACTTGCTTATAGATCCGAACACAACTTTGTCATCAAATTTAATGTACCTTCCTCTCCCTATTATTTCGGTTCCAACCTTCCTAGTAAATGGCTTTAATAAATTTTGGCTAAATCATAGCTACGGACTTTTCAAATTTCTTTCATTTTATATTTATTTCCAATTCCTTCATTTGCTTCAAAATTTTTGAACGTGCCTAATCATCTCAACATGTATATATAATGTAAACCTACCTTTCCTTGGAAAGCTATTGCTCACAAAATTTCCTGATTTCTTTCCTTGTATCCATTTTTATATCCTTGACTTTCAAAACTCATTATGTGTAGTACAAACAAACAAAAATTTATTGCTTTAAGTGTATAGCTAAATCAACTATTGACCGTTACAATTACTTTTTTTTTTCATTTCAATTTATTACTTAAATAACGTTTTGATGAATTAATGGACAGCTTTACGTTTCTTTTTCTTTTGAAAACTTTATATTTATAGTGTACGTTTCTTTTGCATTTCAAAAATTTGAAACATGTTGCCCCATTTAAGCCATTAATTGTTTTAATTATTTTTCTTAATCAACATATAACCGTTGCTTTTTATTATTCTAGGATTTACATCCATACTTTAATCTCTGCTGTTCCATTTATTTCATTTGAAATCTAAATTTATTTACCATTCATTTATACGCCTCTTTCTCTTCCCTCTTTTACCTCTTCGTTTCCGTGTTTCTAGGAATATATATATATATATATATATATATATATATATATATATATATAGTATAGCATAGATTGCATCTTCTTTTCTCTCTGTAGGCTATTCGTTGCCCTCAAATTAATATTAAAAGAGGAGAGAGCTTTGTAAATATTATATAAAGTCATATAGCACGTTCACATATCAGATGCAGACCTACCTTTATATTTAAGAAACTAGCATTTTCTCTGTTGCCTGAAGAATGCCCTTCGCCATGTCATGTTGCTTGAATCACGCATGCATTCTTCCTTTAAAAATCGCCTGTTCTCATCTCCCCTCCATCTTTTCTTATTTCTTCCAAACCTGAGCATGAGCTCTCTCTTTTCCTTGGCCTGCCTCCTCCCCATGGCCGCATGCATTAGTTGGCAAAACATTTCCTCTCTGGTTTTTAAAAGTAAGTACGCATTTTATTTGATATAAGTCTATTTTATAAAGAACAGTATAGATTGTGCATAAGTTTTGTTTTATATGTTTACTGCAACTATGGGGATTTTGAATTCCCTAACAGTTGAACTTTAAAAATAATAATATATTTCATAATAGTATATATATATGATAACTGTTATATTTATAAACGTGTATATAAATATTTAACTTCTGTTCATATATAAAGGTTAGTATATATTTATACTGTATTATGTACATTATTTTAAGATTTTACGGTATATAGTTTTTGACTTTTGTTAGCATATAGTTATCGTACGGCTTTTAGATACGTATGTTTTACTAACTAGTTGATAAGTTAAATATATATATATATATATACAGGTTTTATTTTACTATTGATAGCTTACGGTATATATGGTATAAGTTTGGCAGCCTTCTATTAATATACGTATTTTTATATGTTTTATATATTTGGTTATAACAGTTTCAACTATAATAAAATATGTTACTTTATTAGCTTTCATATGTTAGATATATAAAATATAGTATTTCAATTTTCGTTACTGTTTTGGTATATATATTATATAAAATTGGTGGGTACAAGTTTGATAGGTCAATTTATAATATATATTTTTATGATTGTTTTAGTATTTTAGAGTCTACCGTACTATATTTTATTTTATTTTCAACAATTTACATAAGTTATATTTAAATGTAGGTATATATATAAATTTTCTATGGTAGTTTTACAGTATAAGTTATATCAATATTTTATAATTTCAACAGTATATGCTTTCAAAAGTTTATTTCATGTCAGCCTTAAGGTTGTTTGCACTGACTGATATACGTTGGATTTTTTTTTAGGGATGTGTATTTTGATTTCAAGTATAGTCATATGTATAGTCATATACAAATTGGTAGAGGAAATGTTATATAGTATATATATATGGTTATATTAATATAGTCGGTCTGCACACCTATGTATATATATTAACCGAGGCATGCATATTTTGTTGCATATTTTATAAACTGTGTCTGCATATGTTGGCTAGTTGTATATAAGCTCACTTATCCTATTTATCTTCCTTGATCCAATTCTGATTTGAATTCGTCTATTCCTATTATCAGCTTTGATCATTGAAACATGTCCATCTAGCTTTGTTTTGGAATTCGGATCTGGATTTCATAACTCACTTCTTTTTCTCTAGCCTCGAAAGGTGAGAAATCACTCACGATTAACATTCTTTTATTTACTAAATTTGATTTCAATTGAGACGACAATTGAAATATGAGGCTGTAGTTATTTAAATTGTTATATATGCTATTATCTGTAACTATTCACTTATGGGATATGACACCATATCCTATTGTTTATATATTTATTTTGATGATATATGCCTGTTGTTATTATTATTTACATATCTGTTATCACTCTGCAAGTTCCCTGTTAGTATAGAAATCACTATGGGTTGAAATGATACATACCCGAACAGACTTTAGAATAGGAGAAAATCGTTATGGGTTGAAATGATAAACCCAAGCGATTTTCATTTAATTGAATTGGGATTACGGGTTGAAATGCTATCCACCCGTATACATTTAGTGTACGGATTGAAATGATAAATATCCGTAACACTTGACCATATGATAAGAAATATATACAGACATCGTTGGTCCATATATATAAATATTTTGAAATTTAATTCATTGTTTTGGAAAGAAATATATGGTCTTATTAAATGTTAATCCTTAAATTTTTTATATATAAAGGGTAATGATATATAGATTTAATAATATTTAATTTAGTCAAAATTTGATTTAATACATAAATTATGTTAAATATTTATGTAAATTTTATTCCAAAAAGTATTCTGCAATTTACTAAGATTGGGAGATAAATGTGGGTTTATCTAAATGGTATTTAAATAAGGATTTATTCAATTAAATAAATTTGAAATTATTGAATGGGAAATTTAAGGGTATGATTTTGTAACTGGATTTTTATTTAAGTGATTTAATGAATATTTCACGTTTAAACAAATTAAAGAAAATATTGAGTAAAATGTAATTTAAGGTTACTTAAATGATATTGTATCTAATGAGGGATTATTTTAAGACTAGATAATAATGAGGTTAAATCGAGATCTATATGGAACTATTAAATTGAACATTTAATTAAATATTAAAGTTTTGAACTATATTGGGATTTAAATGGTTTATTTTGAGATTCGGATATGTATTTGAAATCAGTATAGTTGAATTTATTATTTAGAAACTAAATTGATTAAAAAGTTAGTTTGAAACGTTGAACACTTAAAGTTTTGAAATATATTGAATAAAAAGGGTATTTTGTGATTTCAAATCCGAATTTGAGATCGATAAAATTGAATTGGTTATTTTAGAAATTGAGTTGAATTTAAATTAATAAATTGAGATTGAAATAGATTTAAATGTGGTGGTCGGGTTGATGTTAAACGATTTGTTAAGTTGAGGGAATTGAAATTTCTTTACTGTACAAATTATTTAATATATAAAAATACTATTTGGGAAGTATAGAGATATTTGAAGTGAAAATGATATTTGGTTTTGAAGTATAAATTAAGTTGAAAAGACAACGGTGTTATAGTGTATATTTCTATCTTTTAGATAGTTCCATGGACCTTTAGAGGATGGTTATCCCAAACATCCTCTAAGTTAATTATATTTCAGTTGATATTTCACTTGAGTTAGATTTATAGATATAAGAATGTTAATCCTGACTCGAGTGTTTTGTGTTTTGCTTTACGCTCGGGTCAGACTGAGAGATACAGCATTTGAGACTCATCTTCGAAGTTGGAGCTTTGCTTGAAGATCCAGCTATCTATCCCTTCAGTCATCCAGTTGATTGGTTCAGAGAAGCCATCTGTTGCATTGGAGACTTCATGGCATTTGAACTATTCGGTTGTATCTTATTTCTAACTTTGAGGTATATAGTAGCTTCATGAACTACTATTCTTTATCTATACCGCTACATTATATTACTCTGTGTAAGTGATCTATGATTGATTTATTTACTGTATATTTTAAGTTTTGCCAAATTTTATTAACAATTCGGTATTTTGAATTATTCAAGTCGGACATGTACGGTTTTATTGTCGATTTGAATGGTCCAAAATAGCGGGTCGTTACAGTTGGTATCAGAGCTTTGGCTCTAGGCAAAACCTAGCATATATGGTAAATTCATTTACAGAATCACTTTCGTTCGAGTTGAATCCCTACTTTTTGACTTGATTTCCTTTGAACTTTGGAATGTCCCTCGGTTCCGAAATTCATTCTTGTCTCTCCCTATTTATATTCGTTTGATTCTGGAGTATCCCATAACTCCACGGAATGAATTGTAAAGGGGGTGAAAACTCCTTTATAATTGGCATTGATTCACCGGAGATTTCTGTATCCTCGGTTTACGATGCTGCTATATATTGGTATGCCGAATTCTATCTCTGGCAATCGAATGTCGATTTGCTTTAGAATTCCGCATCAATTATATTCCTGAAGTCACGGTTGACCCGGTTAAGGTCGCCCGAGATTTATAGAAGTATATCCATCTTCTATTTTGTAATTTGATTTTCTCAACTTTGTTTGAGCCTATCTTCGAATCAGGATTCTATTGATTAGAGTTCCTCTAAATTAAATCTCTATCTTTGTTTTGAAATCCATTCTTGAATCATCCTTTGAAAATCGGGTTTGTTGTATTTTAAAATTGTTTTATACGAAATTTTTATTTTGATAACTATGATTTTATTCTATATATAAAAGTGAATTTTTTTTCGATAAGGATTATATACCTATATATAAAACGAATAAGAAATGTTATTATATATATAAAAGTTTTGAAAGGATTGGAAATTTTGAAAATTTATAAGAAAGTGATTTATATAAAAAGGATTTATAACTGAAGGGTTAAATTTGAAATTCGAGAATTGAATTCCGATATTTTGAAATTGGTTTTAAGATTTTGGGAAAATATATAAAAATAATATGATTTAAAAGTATTTTTCCGAATAAGAAATGTTTCAAATGGGTTCAAATGAATTCCAATAATTTTGAAGAAATTTCAAAGAAGTTTTCAAGAAAATAGAAGTCCAGAACTCACTTATGTCGCTGGAGAATAATTTCGGTGATGAGTGCACGCATCATCGACATTGATTTTCGAGTTTCAGAGTGGGGGAGAGGCCACTTTAATAGCTTCGCTATGCGAGTGATTTTGTAAATCCGTTTTTGATTTCAAATTCCGAAGTATAATTTGATATTTTCGAAAGATATATGTATATATTTGAAACAATTTAAAGTGAGACCGGTGTTCAGTCCTCGAGTTTTCAATTTGACTAGTAATAACTCTATTTATAAAAAATTTGATTTCCAACTCTTAGATTTGAAATTTGATTTCATCGACTATTTTGAAGGTTCGAGCACTTCCAAATCAAGGTTTAAAAGTTTTAAACTAAGAAATTTCGAAAAGTATAAATTTTTTGATAAAGCATATAAGTTTAGTTTTGAAGAGTATGACTTAAGTAAGTTGGAAACCTTTTGTTAAGTAAGTGAATATGACTATTTTTAATTATACTAATATGGAATTTAGTTTTGAAATGTTTTGGAAAAAAAAAATTTTAATTTCAAATAATGGTTTTCAGAAAGGTAAATTGGATATTTCTAATAGAAATAGATAGTTTAAAAGTTTTAAAGTGATGATTATAAATTTGGAAACCATTTTGAGTATAATTGATTTTGAGAAAATATTTGGTTTTGAAATTAAATTGAAATTAAAAACCAGTACTTATATGGTGATTTTGGAAATGAATTTGTTTGACTTGAATTATTTTAATTTGGAAACTGGGATAATTTTCTAAACCTATTATTTTGGGAACTTTGAAATTTAGATACTTAATTTGGAAGAAAATTTGGTGAAATCCTATATGATTTTGAAACTGAATTGATATTGAAATGATTTGAAATTGAGAACTTTATATTGTTAAGCACTTGATTTGGGAGTGGTCGAACTTATATAAAATGGATTTGTATAAGTATGAAGTGATTTGAAATCTATTGATTTGAAAGGTACTCAATTTGGAAAGAGATTTTTTTTTTATAAATCGAAGTCTATATAAGTATGATTTGATATACTATTGATTTGGAAAGTATTCGATTTGAAAATGGAATCTTATATATATATATATATATGGATTTTATATAAGTATGATATTTGAAAGTATTTGAAAAGGTACTATATGATATATATTTTCGAAGTAAAGATATGGAAAGTGCCTTCTGCTTGATATCCGCATTGTGGCCACATCGTGGATTCATTCTATCGATATTATTCTCTCTGATTTTCGGTTTTTCGGATTTAATACTCGAGTGTTTCCCACCGTGGCGTAACCCATGGTTTTTTTTTCTCTCGTGACTGCATAGCGCAACTGCCTGGCTGAGTCTTGCCTAGGGGTACGGATTGTTTCCTGGGGGATCCAGGCGTAACCATTGTGTATCCTGCAATCTGTGTAGGTCGCGAATAGTAGCGCAAGTGCCTGGCTGAGTCTTTCCTAGGGGTACGGTTTGTTTCCTGGGGGATCCAGGCGTAACCATTGTGTATCCTGCACTCTACTAGTCATCATGGCGTAACTCGCAGGGTTGAGAAAGCTTACGGATATGGATTGTTTCCTGGGAGACCCAGGCGTAACCATTGTGTATCTGCGAACCATGGTCGGACAAAGGTTTTGGTTTGGTTGTTTGTTTGGATTGTACTTTCCATATCTGTTTTTAAAAAGGTTTTTCAAGTATTTTCACTGGGTGTTGAAACAGGTCTACTAAGTACTTGAAGAATTCTAGCTTTGCGCCTGATCAACGCATGGCCAGAGTCTACAAGAACGAGGATAAACATGTTAAAACATCGAGTTATAAAAATATTTTCGAAAGAAAGATTTATTTCGATATAAACGCATTATTATAAAGGTATTTTGTAACAACCCGCATATTTATCGATTTATATATTTAAATATTTTATTTAAATATTTTATCGCTAATCGGATTTTGGTCCGAAGCTACTTTTTGCAAACGGTCAAATTAGGACTCGAGACCACTTCCATTGAGTTCGAAACGTCGTTTGCAATCTTCTAAGTATAAACATTGATATTTTTGGGGTTAGTGGAATTTCACCACTATTTCACTCGAGCCTTTGGTTTGGACTTTTAGCCCATTAGGCCCAAGTTCCACCCCCCTTCTTCTTCATTGCTTCATTTCATTTCCTAACACTAAAGCTTCAACAAAAATGGTGAATGGAATGAGAAATTAAAACTCCAAAGTCTTTGTTTTATTGCAACTCCAACATTCAACTCCAAATTCAAGAAGAAGACATCAGATTCAAGCTTGTGATTGCTTCTCCATTTGCCTTCAAGCTTTGTTCTTCATTTTCATTGGGTTTTGGAGCAAAGGTGAGATTTTTATCTCACAATTCTAGTCTATAACTATCTTGGGTTGTTGGGAATGATTCCCTATCACTTTAGCATGCATATTTGCTTTTGGTTTGGATTGGATTGGCGAAAAACTCCGATTTTTGGCGTTTTGGCGAAATTTCTGCATTTAGGTCGTTCTGGCCATTTTAGGTCGTTCGGAGTTAGGTCGTGTGGATCTTAGGTCGTAGGTCGCGTACGAGATAGCTCCTAGATCGTTCTGGCCACTTTTCGTGTGTTCGGAGTTAGGTCGTTCACGACCTAGTACTTAGGTCGCTCGTGAGTTGGTGGCATAGGTCGTAGGTCGTTTAACTCTTAGGTCGTTGGGCCTTGTGTGTGGAGTTAGATCGCCTGCTTTCCTTAGGTCGTAAGTCGCGTGTGTTTTAGGTCGCGCACTTTCTTAGGTCGCGAACCCTTTTAGGTCGTTGACCACGCTAGGTCGCTTGGCCCCTTCACTGCTTAGGTCGTTAAACCCTTCCTCTTTTGGGTCGCTCCCCTTTGTTTCTTAGGTCGTTAAGGCCTTAGGTCGTGACATTTATAGGTCGCGGCAAAGTTAGGTCGCTCGATCCTTGTTGCCGATAGGTCGCGTGCTTTCTTAGGTCGCGTACCTTTAGGTCGCGTGTCCCCTCTACCCCAGTTAGGTCGTATGACTCAGCATCGTTAGGTCGTTCGACCTATCTTGCACTCTTAAGTCGTTGCCTCCTTTTTCCTTAGGTCGCTCGACCCCCTTACCCACTAGGTCGCGCACTTAGTTAGGTCGCTCAGCTATTGTGTTAGGTCGCGTGAACCCTTAGGTCGTTTGACCTCATTTTGCTTTAGGTCGTAGGCCTCTTGCCTTCACTTAGGTCGCGCACTTAGTACAGCAGCCTTTTCATGTTGAAACTCGAAAATGAACGTCGATGGTGCGTGCACTCATCACCGAAATTATTTTCTAGTGACAGAGAGGGGAGTACAAAACATATTTCCTTTAAAACATCCTTTTAAAACTTCCTTTTAAAAATTTTCTTTCAAATCATATCGAAATATTTATATCTGAAAATACTTCCAAATAATACTAATATTATATTCCAAAATCTTTTGAAAGAAATTGTCAAAAATCCCGAAACTTTAGTTCTAAATTTCCAATTTATATTTACTTTGTTTGCATATATATTACTTTTCAACTAATTTTTATAAAATTTAACTACCTAACAAACAAATATATTACAACAACCTATATTATTTATAAAATTTATTATTTTATATACAAAATATATAATTGGCAAAATTATTTCATTTACTATATTTCAAAACAATATTGTAACTGTCTGTCATATTAAGTGTTCAAAAATTTCTATCAATGCCATAGCATCTTATGTACTGACCAGAATTTATAAATACTAAACAGAACAAATTAACATATTACAAAACCTTTTATAACACTAACAAATACGCTCTCTCATATATACACACACTTAGCGACTCATTCTAGGGTATTACTACCCTATTTAATATGAGTCAGACCTCACAAAGCTAAGGTTATCACTAAACCAAAGCTCTGATATCAACTGTAATGATCTACCTTTTTGGACGGTTTAAATCAACGATAAACCACACATGTCAGACTCAAACCATTCAAAATGGCACATTGTTATGAGGTAAATAAGAAAACAGAGAAAGAAAGGAAAAAATACAGAATCTCGCAGTTGAATGACAAAATATAATAATAAAATAAATAGTTCATGAAGTTGTTTACAAATAACATTAATTAAACCGTTATAATACAGATCGGAGTAACATAAAACAAGAATAAATAATAAATAAATGCAGCAGAACAACATGCTGCATTGAAATAAATATAATGAAAGATAACAGTACAAAATCTTCGTCTTCATCCTCCAAAAAGCAGTCTTCGATACACTGAAAAGCTAAGACTGACCCGAGCGTAATGAAAAGACAAAACACTCGAGTCAAAACTAAAAGATGTTATGTATGTTAAATTAATAGTAAATAAATATGAGTATAGTGGCGTTAGAGAGTTTACAGGGTTTGACATCTCTTATCCAATGTCTAACGTGAGTGCAATAACTTAAGAGATGTTTGAGATTTCCATCTCCTAAGGATCCTTTAAACTATCTACTATGTAGTACAATATGTTATTATAATAGTATCTACATTAAAGTAAAGTATTACAATAGCGTTAAGGCTTTACTTATATCCCCAGTAACACATTTTATGTATTCCCATAGTCTATATAGTACCGTAAGCTCCTCCATGAGGTTTACCCAGAGGGGACTCCATAGATATGGTACAAAACAAACTCCTAGAAGGCGCAATAGGGCATACGAACATGGCACTCGAGGCAATGCCATGGTAGATATACCAATTGCACTCCTGGACTGGTGGTAAGGCACGGTAGCTACTACCGCCCACCTCGGACACACTCCCATAATCAAAATCAAGGGTGGCCACCAAATCAATCATAAAATAATAGTATGGTATCGAAGAAATGTGCCCGATCGGAGGTGTGACCTCACTTGGCCCGATATAGCTCATGTTTTAGTAACATCTAAGCTGACTCATGGGAGTCAGGGTCATGTAAATACCTCATATAGAATCGTTCACCAAACAATCTTACTTCATTTCTGAAATCTCCACCATGTACATAGTTGTTATAACATTTTAAACCATATTCGCTTTAAAATCAGGGCTTTAAATTTAAATATTTCAACTCTACACCATATGAAATTTAGAAAATAATAGAGATAGTTATAAATAGTTTAATTAGTTTAACATAGTTTTAAAATAGATATAAATTAGGTTAAATAGGTTTAAAATAAATTAAATATTTTTAAATAGACTAAAATACTTTTAATAGATTTTTAAAATAGTTTAAATGGTTTAAAATAGATTAAATAGGTTTATTAAGGATTAATTGGATTTAAAATAGATTAATTGAATTTAAAATGGATTAAATAGAATTAAAATAGAATAAATAGTTTAAAATAAATTAAAATAGTTTAACATAATTTAAATAAAGTTTAAATGATCTAAAATAGATTAAAATATATTAAAATGGTTTAAAATAAATTAAAATGGTTTAAAATAAATTAAAATAGATTAAGTTAGATTAATTATAGTTTAAAATAGGTCAATTAGATTAAAATAAATCAAATGGTTTAAATTGATTAAGTTGGTTTAAAATAGATTAACTTATTTTAATAGTTGAAAATCTAAAATTAGAATCTAAAAGAACATTTACAATTTATATTGATAAAATTTGAAATTAACATCATATTGAACCATTTTGTAACAACCCGCATATTTATCGAGTTTGTATTTAAATATTTTATTTAAATATTAACTCGTTAATCAGATTTTGGTCCGAAAAGCTACTTTTTGCAAACGGTCAAATTAGGACTCGAGACCACTTCCATTGAGTTCGAAATGTCGTTTATAACTTTTCTAAGTATAAACATCGATAGGTTTGGAGTTAGTGAAATTTCACTAACTTTTCCCGCTTTGGACTTTGGGTTAGTTTAGCCTATTAAGCCCAAGTTCCAACCCTCTTCTCCTCACTCTTCATAAATTTCCTAACTAATCAAGCTTTGGCATTAATGGTGGAGGGAATGGGAAATTAAAATTCCAAAACTCAAATTCAATTGCAATCCATCTTTCTACTCCAAATTCAAGAAGAAGACATTGGATTCAAGCTTCTTGTGCTTAGATAGAAGAAGGATTGATTCTTGCTTGCTTAAAACTTCATTTTCATTGATATTTGGTGCAAAGGTGAGATTTTTATCTCACAATTCTAGCCTATAACTATATTGGACTGTTGGGAATGATTCCCTATCATTTTTGCATGCATGTTAGCATTTGGTTTGGATTGGATTGGCGAAAAACTCCAATTTTTAGCGTTTTGGTGAATTTTCTGCACTTAGGTCGTTCTGGCCATTTTTAGGTCGTTCGGAGTGAAGTCGTTCGTCCATAGGTCGTGAGTCGTTCACGAGTTAACCCTAGGTCGTTCTGGCCATTTTTAGGTCGTTCGGAGTGAAGTCGTTCGTCCATAGGTCGTGAGTCGTTCACGAGTTAACCCTAGGTCGTTCTGGCCATTTTTAGGTCGTTCGGAGTTAAGTCGTTCGTCCATAGGTCGTGAGTCGTTCACGAGTTAACCCTAGGTCGTTCTGGCCATTTTTAGGTCGTTCGGAGTTAAGTCGTTCATCCATAGGTCGTGAGTCGTTTACGAGTTAACCCTTAAGTCGTGCAGCCCTTCAGTCACGCAACCCTTAAGTCGGTTACGAGTTATCCCGATAGGTCGTTGGACCCTTAACTCGTAGGTCGTTGGACCTTATCTCGTTAGGTCGCTCCTGGCCTAACCCTTAAGTCGTGCAACTCTTAAGTCGTGCAACCCTTAAGTCGTGGAACCCTTCAGTCACGCAACTCTTAAGTCAGTCACGAGTTATCCTGTTAGGTCGCGACCTCTGTTAAGTCGGCCATGTTGGGTCGTGAGTCATCGTTAGGTCGCGAACACCTCTAGGTTGCAACCACTAAGTCGCTTGACCCCTTAGACCCCTAGGTCGCAACCGTTAGGTCGCTCGACCCTATCCCTCTTAGGTCGTTAGACCCCCTTTTTGTCTTCACTAGGTCGAACCCCGTAAGCGGTGGCGTTGCCCCCGCACCCCCACCTTGGGGGGTTGCCACCCCCCTGGACCCCCCCTCCGTAGGGGATCTTATCTGAAAAATATACAACAGAACTTGCTGAGCTGATTTCCTTGGATTTTTATCACATCTTCGAATGTGACCTTTGTGATTGATTGTTTCTACAATCGCTTCTGTGATTTGTCACTTTAAAATATAAAGGTTTCAAAACTAGTAGTAAATATCAAAACTCTTTCAACAAAATGATTTCAACTCTATTTTTAATAACAAAGCTCTTTTCTTAAACCGTCTTCCAATCTATTAGTATATACAAGCTTTTACCTCACTCGGATGAGAAATCTAATTAAACGACTTAGTAAAACAAGTGGTATGAAACGCTTGCGTTCACTTCGTCGGTTAATTCTTGGACTTGTTCGATTGAACCTCTTGTGACAATTTTATTAGTGAAGATTTACAGTTTGTTCGTAAATATTTAAGTTAAGCAAGTGGTTATGGGACATGAAGCTAAACTTCTATATTTACTAGCTTAGTGTAATTGACACTTCTCGTTGATCTTGATGATCGCTTTATGAATTAGACTAGCAATTGCGCGATGTCTCTTTCATTGCAAGGTTAGGCTAGACACCACTTGTGTGATTCCACTCACACATACCTTTTTGCTTTTTGGTTAGCCTTGACCTCATTCGGGTGACTCAGACTCATCCATATGGGGTAGCTCCCCATGGTCTTCGGACCGTCATGTGATAGGCCTCTTTCCCTTTTTATGATTTCTGGATTTCTTGTGTTGATTTCTGGAATTTATCTCTTTGACTTGTCATGAGTACAAGTTTAGGGTATGATGCCCTC
Source organism: Allium cepa (assembly GCA_030765085.1). Taxonomy (NCBI): domain Eukaryota; kingdom Viridiplantae; phylum Streptophyta; class Magnoliopsida; order Asparagales; family Amaryllidaceae; genus Allium; species Allium cepa. The sequence goes on from CM060935.1 coordinate 976,380,680, forward strand.
TTTGGATCTTTGAGAAGATACTTGTGATATTGATATATCTCTTATCGGTTGATCTCCTGTTGATCATTATTTGCATACTTATAGTAGTATGTCAGTATGGATACTTTATGTTTATGCCATATCTTTTATGTTATATCATGTCATCTGATATTTATAGCTAGACTGATCCGTTTATTATTTTCTTATAAATAATACTCGGGTCAGACCGAGATGTTACAGGTGCTACTGCTTGACTCCTCCCCCAGTGATTTACTACTCAGACTTTTGGCTACTTGTTTAGATTAGCAGCTTTTGTTGTTTACACTTGAGTTATAGACTCATAGTTGTATTCTTTTGTATAGCACGCGTTGCTATTCTTTTGTATTATCGTGGATCTTTTTAGACCACTTCTCTGATGTACACTTTTATGTGATATATATTCATATCTCTTTCCGCCTTTGTGATATGGATATCTGTGATTGATTCGCATGTTATGCTTACTTCTATATTTGTTTCCGAAGATTATTTTATAGCCACCGTGTGATAAGAAATTACATGGATGGTCGCTCCTCAACAGTCTTATTCTCCGCGCTAGTTGACAGCACTACACCGTAGTGTTCTTGGCTAGCGTGGGTATAGAGGTGGGGCGTCACATATTTATTATAAAAGTATTTTTCCCAACAAAGAAATTTTGTATTAATATTTGAAATTAAAATTCTTATGGTTTGAAATAAATTATTCGTGCCCGATTCTATTCTTTTGAATCTATCTCATCTACTCAGCTTCATTTTTCACCTATATTTCGTTTTCGGAATCTACCTTCCTTTCCTTTTTGAATAAATCTTTTAAATATTGCTTATTTGTATACTACATTGTTTTATATAAAATTTTAGTGTTATAAATATTTTTGAAGTTATAAATTAAATAAAACATCTTTAAAGAAAATGATTATTAATTTATTGATAATATTTGAAAGGTATCTTGAGATAAATTAAAAATTTCATAAATTTTGGAATTAATATTTTCAATAGTCTTTGTAAATAGAAGTAATAATGTAAATAATTGTTTGCAAAGGAGTTTGAGAAGTATTAAATATTAAAGAAAATTTAATTTCAAATGAAATTTTCAAATAAATATTTTAAATAAAATTTATATAGTTTTAAAATTTATTGTTTATCTTGGCTTTCAATCTATTTTTTTTCTGGTTGTTTTATTCTCCTACCTCCTTCCTTTTCGGGGACGAAAAGTTTTGAGTGGGGGAGAGTGTAACGACCCAGAAAATTTTAACAATTTTAATTGATTCTATAACGTATTTAATTGAATATTTCTGAAATCTTATAATAATTGAATTTTTAAATAAAATGTTTATATATTTAGAATACGTATATTTAAATATAGCAGATTGTAAATTTTCAAATAATTTTATGGAAGTTTATTTAATTGAGATAACGTGCTGTCTAATTCAAGCTATTAATTGCTTTAATTGATTTCTGAATCAGTGCGTAACGGTTTCTTTTTACTACCGTTAAAGATTTCTATTGCTTAATACTTTTCCAATTCAGGTAGACTTTTCCATTCGTAACCATTAATAAATTTGAGATCATCGATCTTGCTTTTATTATTCCTTGTAGTTTCGTGCACTGACTTTACCTTTCCCACTACCCATAATTTTCTCTATACGTTACTTTTGCAATTGAAGCGTATATTTATATTTATGGTGGTGCGTTTATTCTGGTCTCTCTTTATTTTTGTTTTTAACGCTTGAAAGAATCTCAAATCATCAAGCTAGTAGCATCCGTTCCTTCCCTCGCTTTCATAAGGCCTATAATATATAAACCACTTGCTTATAGATCCGAACACAACTTTGTCATCAAATTTAATGTGCCTTCCTCTCCCTATTATTTCGGTTCCAACCTTCCTAGTAAATGGCTTTAATAAATTTTGGCTAAATCATAGCTACAGACTTTTCAAATTTCTTTCATTTTATATTTATTTCCAATTCCTTCATTTGCTTCAAAATTTTTGAACGTGCCTAATCATCTCAGTATGTATATATAATGTAAACCTACCTTTCCTTGGAAAGCTATTGCTCACAAAATTTCCTGATTTCTTTCCTTTTACCATTTTTATATCCTTGACTTTCAAAACTCATTATGTGTTGTACAAACAAACAAAAATTTATTGCTTTAAGTGTATAGCTAAATCAACTATTGACCGTTACAATTACTTTTTTTTTCATTTCAATTTATTACTTAAATAACGTTTTGATGAATTAATGGACAGCTTTACGTTTCTTTTGCTTTTGAAAACTTTATATTTATAGTGTACATTTCTTTTGCATTTCAAAAATTTGAAACATGCTGCCCCATTTAAGCCATTAATTGTTTTAATTATTTTTCTTAATCAACATATAACTGTTGCTTTTTATTATTCTAGGATTTACATCCACACTTTAATCTCTGCTGTTCCATTTATTTCATTTGAAATCTAAATTTATTTACCATTCATTTATACGCCTCTTTCTCTTCCCTCTTTTACCTCTTCGTTTCCGTGTTTCTAGGAATATATATATATATATATATATATATATATATATATATATATAGTATAGCATAGATTGCATCTTTTTTTCTCTCTGTAGGCTATTCGTTGCCCTCAAATTAATATTAAAAGAGGAGAGAGCTTTGTAAATATTATATAAAGTCACATAGCACGTTCACATATCAGATGCAGACCTACCTTTATATTTAAGAAACTAGCATTTTCTCTGTTGCCTGAAGAATGCCCTTCGCCATGTCATGTTGGTTGAATCACGCATGCATTCTTCCTTTAAAAATTGCCTGTTCTTATCTCCCCTCCATCTTTTCTTATTTCTTCCAAACCTGAGCATGAGCTCTCTCTTTTCCTTGGCCTGCCTCCTCCCCATGGCCGCATGCATTAGTTGGAAAAACATTTCCTCTCTGGTTTTTAAAAGTAAGTATGCATTTTATTTGATATAAGTCTATTTTATAAAGAACAGTATAGATTGTGCATAAGTTTTGTTTTATATGTTTACTGCAACTATGGGGATTTTGAATTCCTTAACAGTTGAACTTTAAAAATAATAATATATTTCATAATAGTATATATATGATATTGTTATATTTATAAACGTGTATATAAATATTTAACTTCTGTTCATGTATAAAGGTTAGTATATATTTATACTGTATTATGTATATTATTTTAAGATTTTACGGTATATAGTTTTTGACTTTTGTTAGCATATAGTTATCGTACGGCTTTTAGATACGTATGTTTTACTAACTAGTTGATAAGTTATATATATATATATATATATATACAAGTTTTATTTTACTATTGATAGCTTACGGTATATATGGTATAAGTTTGGCAGCCTTCTATTAATATACGTATTTTTATATGTTTTATATATTTGGTTATAACAGTTTCAACTATAATAAAATATGTTATTTTATTAGCTTTCATATGTTAGATATATAAAATATAGTATTTCAATTTTCGTTACTGTTTTGGTATATATATTATATAAAATTGGTGGGTACAAGTTTGATAGGTCAATTTATAATATATATTTTTATGATTGTTTTAGTATTTTAGAGTCTACCGTACTATATTTTATTTTATTTTCAACAATTTACATAAGTTATATTTAAATGTAGGTATATATATAAATTTTCTATGGTAGTTTTACAGTATAAGTTATATCAATATTTTATAATTTCAACAGTATATGCTTTCAAAAGTTTATTTCATGTCAGCCTTAAGGTTGTTTGCACTGACTGATATACGTTGGATTTTTTTTTTAGGGATGTGTATTTTGATTTCAAGTATAGTCATATGTATAGTCATATACAAATTTGTAGAGGAAATGTTATATAGTATATATATATGGTTATATTAATATAGTCGGTCTGCACACCTATGTATATATATTAACCGAGGCATGCATATTTTGTTGCATATTTTATAAACTGTGTCTGCATATGTTGGCTAGTTGTATATAAGCTCACTTATCCTATTTATCTTCCTTGATCCAATTCTGATTTGAATTCGTCTATTCCTATTATCAGCTTTGATCATTGAAACATGTCCATCTAGCTTTGCTTTGGAATTCGGATCTGGATTTCATAACTCACTTCTTTTTCTCTGGCCTCGAAAGGTGAGAAATCACTCACGATTAACATTCTTTTATTTACTAAATTTGATTTCAATTGAGACGACAATTGAAATATGAGGCTGTAGTTATTTAAATTGTTATATATGCTATTATCTGTAACTATTCACTTATGGGATATGACACCATATCCTATTGTTTATATATTTATTTTGATGATATATGCCTGTTGTTATTATTATTTACATATCTGTTATCACTCTGCAAGTTCCCTGTTAGTATAGAAATCACTATGGGTTGAAATGATACATACCCGAGCAGACTTTAGAATAGGAGAAAATCGTTATGGGTTGAAATGATAAACCCAAGCGATTTTCATTTAATTGAATTGGGATTACGGGTTGAAATGCTATCCACCCGTATACATTTAGTGTACGGATTGAAATGATAAATATCCGTAACACTTGACCATATGATAAGAAATATATATACAGACATCGTTGGTCCATATATATAAATATTTTGAAATTTAATTCATTGTTTTGGAAAGAAATATATGGTTTTATTAAATGTTAATACTTAAATTTTTTTATATATAAAGGGTAATGATATATAGATTTAATAATATTTAATTTAGTCAAAATTTGATTTAATACATAAATTATGTTAAATATTTATGTAAATTTTATTCCAAAAAGTATTCTGCAATTTACTAAGATTGGGAGATAAATGTGGGTTTATCTAAATGGTATTTAAATAAGGATTTATTCAATTAAATCAATTTGAAATTATTGAATGGGAAATTTAAGGGTATGATTTTGTAACTGGATTTTTATTTAAGTGATTGAATGAATATTTCACGTTTAAACAAATTAAAGAAAATATTGAGTAAAATGTAATTTAAGGTTACTTAAATGATATTGTATCTAATGAGGGATTATTTTAAGACTAGATAATAATGAGGTTAAATCGAGATCTATATGGAACTATTAAATTGAACATTTAATTAAATATTAAAGCTTTGAACTATATTGGGATTTAAATGGTTTATTTTGAGATTCGGATATGTATTTGAAATCAGTATAGTTGAATTTATTATTTAGAAACTAAATTGATTAAAAAGTTAGTTTGAAACGTTGAATACTTAAAGTTTTGAAATATATTGAATATAAAGGGTATTTTGTGATTTCAAATCCGAATTTGAGATCAATAAAATTGAAGTGGTTATTTTAGAAATTGAGGTTAATTTAAATTAATAAATTGAGATTGAAATAGATTTAAATGGGGTGGTCGGGTTGATGTTAAACGATTTGTTAAGTTGAGGGAATTGAAATTTCTTTATTGTACAAATTATTTAATATATAAAAATACTATTTGGGAAGTATAGAGATATTTGAAGTGAAAATGATATTTGGTTTTGAAGTATAAATTAAGTTGAAAAGACTATGGTGTTATAGTGTATATTTCTATCTTTTAGATAGTTCCATGGACCTTTAGAGGATGGTTATCCCAAACATCCTCTAAGTTAATTATATTTCAGTTGATATTTCACTTGAGTTAGATTTATAGATATAAGAATGTTAATCCTGATTCGAGTGTTTTGTGTTTTGCTTTACGCTCGGGTCAGACTGAGAGATACAGCATTTGAGACTCATCTTCGAAGTTGGAGCTTTGCTTGAAGATCCAGCTATCTATCCCTTCAGTCATCCAGTTGATTGGTTCAGAGAAGCCATCTGTTGCATTGGAGACTTCATGGCATTTGAACTATTCGGTTGTATTTTATTTCTAACTCTGAGGTATATAGTAGCTTCATGAACTACTATTCTTTATCTATTCCGCTGCATTGTATTACTCTATGTAAGTGATCTATGATTGATTTATTTACTGTATATTTTAAGTTTTGCCAAATTTTATTAACAATTCGGTATTTTGAATTATTCAAGTCGGACATGTACGGTTTTATTGTTGATTTGAATGGTCCAAAATAGCGGGTCGTTACACTTATAGCTTCATTTCATTTTTTTAAATCTCATCTTCTGTAGCTTCATTTGTTGTCTCTTTTCACCTTCCTCCATGTAACATTCCCGAATTCTAGCCATGTTTAATTTGATAATTTAATCTAATTTTGAATTAAATTGTGAAATTATTTGTGAATTAATTAGAAATTTCAAAAATAAATTAAAAAATTAGATTTTAAGTAGAATTTTGGTTTGAAATTTAAGGATAAGTATTTTATAAATAAATATTGGATTTAAAAATGAATGTATTGAAAATAAAATTGAATTTAAAAGCTTTAAATGTTAATGATAGTTTGTTTTCTAAATTTTTAAATATATTAATGTTTGGACGTTGTATTTTAAGAATTTATGTAATAATTTTCAAAAGATTTGTTTTTAAATTAAATTCTCTTATATATATACATATATGAATAAATGTGATTATCTATTTTCAAATCATTCTCTTTTTAAAATTTTTGCAAATGTAAATATATAAGAAGACATAAACATTTTAAAAATAAAAATATATGTTAAACTATGAAATTTTATTTGCGTAAAGGGTTAAAAACAAATTTACAAAAATATTTGAATCAAAGGTATAAACATAATTTGGTTCACTTAAGACATTTGTAAGAAGATTTACAAAAGAGATTACAAATGTAATAAAATGGGACAAGTGGCATTAGTTTTGTTTAAAATAAATCAAATTCATATTGAAAGATAAAAAAACTAAACTACATTCTTCCTTTCTCAAATCTGAAGTAAGAAAAGAAAACAAAATCAAAATCAAAATCAATACTAAAACAAAACCTGAAACAAATCATGTTTTAAAATTCAATAAAAAAAACCTGGGCAAGATGGAAAAAAATCAGAGATCATCGCAGGAAATTCAAAATCAAAACAACAATCAAGATTTCAGTTTGTAGATCAAAGCCAGGCAAACAACGGAATTAAAGATCGAGCAACAAAAATTCAACGTTTTAAAATCTGGCTTCTGTTCTTTCAGGAAACAGGTGAGAAAACTTCACCTTCCTAGTTTTGAAATGTCTGTGAGTAAACTCACTCTCTAAACTCAAGATTTTTTGAATACTGTTTGCATGTGATTATTTGTGTAGTTATAAATCAAACTTAAGGTTCGAAGCATCAAAATAAAAGTAGGATCAAAATTAAACAGCAAGCAGATTTGTTCAAAGTTATTTCCAGTTCTAGGTCCAAACACATTCATTTGTCCTCTGTCTTCAATCCAAGGTGAGCAAACTCACCTATATCCCTTGATATTATGATCAATGCTTAAAATATTTGATGAAAATGATGGGTTATTATGCTTGCATGTCCGTGTGAATGTATTCATGATGATTTGAATATCTGTGTACAGGTGTTACTATGTTATATCAACAGAAGTAGGCAAAAAATCCTCAAAATTCATATCTCCCTTTCAAAATAGAACTAAACTTTGATTTCTAAAAAGAAATTGTTTACGACATCCTAAATTCATTTTTAAAAATAATTTTGAGGGCAAATATTTAAGAAATGTTTAGAAAATTAAATGATTTAGTGGTGATTTAAATTCAAGTTGAAAATCAATGTTTCCAATTTTGTGTTTTGACTTTACAAACAGCTTCGTGAGGCAAAAGCATTAATTTCGGTAGTTGTTTCACGACTTTTAATCTTATATTTGTTGAGATATCTGGGGTTGAACAGAATTTGGATTTCGTTCGATTACTGGTGATCGACAAGATCATATGCACCATGGTCATGGGTGGACGATGATGTCATGTCGAGGAGTAAGGAAAAAAATGCTCGCTTAATTTTTAATTCATCATGGATGGCGATTTAGATCGATTTAGGGTTTAAAACTTGTTTATGTCGAATTGATTCTCAGGAAAACTGCGTCATCGTCGTAGCATTTCAGTTGTTTGGACCTGGGGGATAGAAGCTTGGGGGTGTGATGTTGCTTTGGACGGAGTCGCAAGGGTTCAGGCGACGTGGTGTGGAAGCGCGAAGCGTTTTTGGGTGGTCAGGTTATTTCAGGTGGTAGTCGTTGATGCTCAAAATTGATTTTCAGGCTCGTTTAAGTTTTGGGTTATTGGAATGGATGGAAGAGGTCAATGTCGACCTGTAGACACCGTTGAAGTAGATCGTAGCTGGTCGTAGTGGTGTGCACGTTGCACTAGTATGTGGTGTATCTGGCTGTGTTATTGGAATTTTGGGAAGAAGATGGTTACTCGGGTTCGTCCCGAGGAAAATGGCGAAACAACTCGAAGCAGATGAAGATTAGAGTGACCCAAAGTTTCACTCGAGAAAATGTCGTTTTGGCTCGGGAATTTAATTGCATGGCTCGGGTTTATAGATGTGTTTCAGAAAACAGTTTCAAACATAAAGAAAAAATCAAGTTTAGTGAAAACAAACTTTGTTAAAACCAATTTCTTTTTAATATTAGATGTTATCTAAGTTTTTTTTAAAAAAATTGGTTAAGAAAGTTTTTTAAATAAAAAAAATTGTTTCAATTAACCAAATTTTAAAATGTTTTTAAAATACACATAACCTTTATTTATAAAGTTTATTTTAAACAAACTTAATAATATTAAAGAAGTAAATAAATATTACAAATGCTTTAATTGATTAAATTAACTTTTAAGGTCTAAGTTAATTTATTTGTTAAAGAAAATTAATTACGTAAAGTTAATTTCTTAATGAAAATAGTTAAGGTAAATTAATGGGTTAAAGATTGATTAATTAAGTGTTTAATGATTTATTAATTAAGGATAATTAATTAATATAATTAAGGCAATTAATTTAAGAATAAATTAATTAATTAAAGGTTTGTTAATTAATAAAAGTAATTAATTAATGGTAAAAGTTAATTAAGTAATTAGGGTTAATTACTTATTTTAAATTAACTAGGATTAATTAATTAAATGATAACTAATTAAGGGTTAGTTAAATGATTAATTAATTAAGGATAATTAATTAAGGGTAATTAATTAATTAAGATTAATTCTTTAATAATTAAAGGTTAATTAATTCATTAATTAAGGTTAATTAATAAATAATTAAAGGATAATTAATTAACATAAACTGTAATTAATTAATGTTAATCAACCATAATTAGTGATTAAATTGGTTTCAATTAATCAGATGATCAATTAACCTTATTTATGGATGACTGTATTTTATTGAATGTTGTGAATTATTAGATATCTCTGCTGTGTGATTTGAATTGTTTTAATTCAAGCTATGATGAATGTAATCTATTTATCTATAATGCATTTATATTATCTATCTGTGATTCTGTGTATATAGACAAGCGTTATAGGATTATACCGCTTATCGATATTGCTGTGATTGTATCTGTAATGATTGATGATGTTTCACTATTGTGAGTAAAACCCCTGGACTACACCATACACATACAAATATGGATTGCACGAGGAAATTGGTGAAGTCACAGATTTTGAAATAGTTCTAAAATTGAATTTTTGATCCAAAAGGTTTTGGAAATGAATTTGGGTTAAAGGTAAAGAAAAACTTTTGAAAAGGGAATTTTGAAAATAAAAGTTATTTTGAATAACTTGCTTAAGTTTTGAAAATTTAATAGTTTGATTTAAATTTGAATTCAAAATTTGTAATTGAATTCTATGTTGAGAATTTTGGTTTAAAAGGCTATACAAGATGTATATGTGTTTATATGGTTTAAACCATTTTAAAAGTATTGTTTTGGAAATTTGAATTTAACCCAAAGATTTTAACTTGTATAAATGAAATTGGATTTTTTCCAATATGAAAATTATTTGTTTTCAAATAATAAAAGCTTTCGTATAAGGAAGGAATTTCCAATTTGTATTAAAGGGATTTCAAATTTGAAACGAAATGGTTTTCGAAGTTATGAACGAATCTTTGGAAACAGTTTAGAAAGTTATGATTTAAATCTTTGATTTAAAGATTGGATGAGTTAATCCAATTTGAAGTGGAAATTGTTTAGAAATCTGTGAATGAATCTTTGTGAAATTGGATGAACTTTGTGAAATGAATCTTTTTGTTTAAAAAATTGAAATGGTAATTGGTTCAAACCATTTGAAAGGAAAGTTTTGGATTTTAAGTTGTGACTCAACTGAAATCCTATATCCATATGTTTTTAAATATTGCGCTCATTATTCGGTTTAGCCGGGAGAGAACCTTGTGCCATATAACCCATTCCGAATAATGATATGACATTATTGATAGCAGTTGCAGACTGGTGGTGAAGACCAGGTATTTACGAGAATGATAGGATAACCTATCGAATGACTCTACACTGAGTAGCTACGGTATAGAGATCTCCTTATGTGATGGGGAGTCCGATTGGGATTGTGAATATCCAGTTTGCAAGGGCTTCTTTGGAAGTTCCTTCGGTTCTGTTCGAACCCGAAACAGACTTGTATGGATGTGTGTCTAACGTTACACTTCGAGATGTAAAACCGGTTTCTATCAAATACATTTCTGTTTGGTGGCGGAGATTTATTCTCTTAGCTTAACACCCTTCTCTAAGACGTACGAGCTCAGAGTTTATGTAGTTGATGGTTACTAGTGATACATTCCCAATTTGATAATGTGGCATACGAAGTGCTGTCGATCATTTATTGATCAAAGCATGGCTTTGTGAAAAAGCGTAGCTTTTTAGACGAGACTGCATCAGGACCTCACACCTCGGAAATGACCGAAACAGGAAAGATGTGGCAAGGTTGCAGGGGTCATGCCCCTAGGGTATGTCCATTCCTTCTGGAAAAGGGTGGTATCATGGTATGGAGCCCAGATACTTACTCATCTGGACACCGTATATTTATTACTGTGTGATGTTGCTTTGTGGTTGAGGATCCTCCGTTAAAGGTCGCAAATGACCGGGGGTGGCATATCTTAGGTATTACTCCCGGGAAGGAAGTACACCGACCTTGTGTTGGCAGAGAGCCGGGTAGGTCTCGGGGCGTCCCTCCAGAGCCGTACCCATGTGACAATGGGAAGTTCCTTGGCCTGACCATTTATTGGAAAATCCAATCTCCAATACGTGCCCTGTAGGGTTTAGTTGTATAACCTGCCATCTACTTATGGTGGCGCCCCGCTGTTTGGATGGTAGCTATAGTTGGCATAGTTCGAAATGTCTATGCTGGCTAAGATTAATATTATACTTTCAAGATGTTTTCCACTATGCACTAAGAATAATATCAAAAGAATTTTACGTAGTAAGCATTTTTGACTATCATAAGGAGAAATCACCTTCAATTCTGCGTTTGCATGGTGTGTGTGGCGGGAGGCCTTATGGTAGTTTCATTTTTTAAAAAGTATTACGGATTTCAATGTTTTCAAAATTCTTTTGTTGATTGTTTTAAAGATAAAATGTTTTTGTTTGCTCATACCAGTCCCATGAATGATCCGGAGTTTATTGTTCCCTTCCTAATCTCTGGGTGCCACAATTTTCCACACGGACAGTCTAGAGTTTGGTTTTTCAGATAATCCATAAATAGGTGTAGATTCGATAGCTTTCGAAGTCTTTGGTTCAGTAGCATTTGGAGATCTTCTTCGGTATTTTGGATCTTAGAAGTCTTGGTTTGGCAATCGCGTTCGGGATCGCATTTGCTACAAGTTCAATTTGATGGTGGTTCGAGTTTGAAGTTTAGAGCTTTGGCTTTTGTAGTTTTGGGTCAGAGTTGAAGTATTAGATTCTCTTAAAGACTTTGCCCATGTTGTCGATATTCCGGTGTGGTGTTGTGTTGTATATTCTCTGATGGTGTTGAGATGTTGTATCATGATATATCACATTGTATCTATTATAGTATCAATAATATTATCTTTTGTTTCCGCTGTGTCGTTTATCATCTAATGTTGTTGCAAGCTCCGGCGATACGGATTCGATGTCATTTTTCAGGTATCGAGTTCGGGCCGTCACACTCCATCCTTTTTTTCGTATTTCTTCTTCATATCTCCTTCTCTCTCCTTTTTTCCAAAGTTTTTTTTCTCTTTCTTCTTCTTATTCTTCAAATCTTCTTCTTTTCAAAGCTTCCTTTTCTTTTTTTCAATTCTTCTTCTTCTTTAACTTTTTTTCTTTTTTAAACCTTCTCTTCTTTACATGTCTTTTTCTTCAAATCCAGATCTCTGTAATCTTCTCTCTAAAATTTTATATAAAAAAATGATTAAGATAGCAAGGAAACAAAACAAAATGCGAAAGTAGTTGCAGATCCAAATCTGGCAAGAAAAGGGAAAGTAAAACGGTGGGTGATTCAACCCATTCACGCAATATTAAAAATTCCATTGCAAGTTAAATAAAATATATGATATGATATATTATTATTTTTATTGTTGTTTGTTGATTTAAGTTGATATTTGAACTTATATTGAATCTGAATTGACATTTAATTTTATATTGAAATTTAATTGATAGTTAACCCTGATATTGATAACTATTATATGTTGAAATATATTGGTTGATTTGGATGTTGTTTGAAATGGATGCTTATTGATTGATATGTTGGATGTATGGTTATTTATTTACTTCAATATGTCCCTGTTATCACCTTCTATATTATTGACATTATTTAAGTGGTCCTCTGAATCATTTTAGAATTGGATAATTAAGACATTTAAATTATGGGTTGAAATATATATACCCATATAATTTATTGAATTTGGATTATTTATTGAAACTGAATTACTATAAAGTTTAAGTTTTTAATTTAAACTTCCATTTTTAAATAAAGCGATTAAAATTGGTGTTTCGAATTATTTGACGTGATGACCTGGAATTTTGGATATTTGAAATTGGAATATTTAACGGATTTTAAACTTTTAAGAGTTAATTTGAACTTCAAATATCGCTATTTATTGGATAATTTAAATATTGAATTTAATAATTAGGAATCGGGTAAAATAAGGAATCTGGAGTTTCAAGCTTGTTAAAAATATTTTAAATGCTTTCAAAATTTATAATGATGATACTGAAGATAATAGAAGTGTTAAAATTTAATTTAAATGTGATTTGTTCAGTTTTGATAATATATCAGTTAAAATGATATTTGAAAGTAGTCTTCGGAGGCACAGTCTCGGGATTCGATAAAACCAATTCGATTGGATATGTAATAGGTACTATTATTATCGGATTTCAATTTTCGTAATGTTTGGAGTTATTGTTTGGCCGTATGGTTTGTGAAAACGCTAAAATCGATATCGAGAATTCAGTATAATATTGGGTCCAAAAAGCTATCTTCTCCATATGATTGAATTATGACTTGAAACCTTTTTCATTGCGTTCGGAATAGGGCTATAACATTATGGACGCCTGTTGGCATGCCTTGATGGGGGTTCAAAATTTTAGACTGTAAATTGGGACAATATAAATTTATATATATTTATACTTTAGTCAAACATCAGCTGAATTCTCTTCACATCAACCCTTTTTCCCTTCACCTCCATCTCCTCCCTTTCTATCAACCATCACCCTACTACCTACATTGTCTTCAGAAACGTGTATCCTGGCTTTCCAAATCACGTTCCAGATGTCCCCTTCTCCTTTTTTATTCAGCCGAGAAAAGAAAATAAGAGCTGGAAAAAATAATAATACAGTGGAGCGCTTCTTCTGTTCAAAATCGAAATATCAAAAAAATGGCTGAGATAAATAAGGTCATTCAAATCGGAGCTGATCCTCAAAATCTTTCCATACAAGATTGAAGCCTTCTTCATACCAGTCGATGTGAACTCTAGTGTAGTGCGAGCGAGCTAGGCAGAATAGGAGAATCGATTAAATCAATTCAGAGTTCCTCGATGGGAGGAGGATCGCGTATGTAGGCGCGAGGCAGTGGGTGAAGCCACGCTGATGCGTGGCAGTCACTTGGCGATATGGAGGAGGGAATCGGAAGCTCGCGCGCACTTGACAGCGATTGTGATGGAGCTTAGGGAGGGGTTCGGCGATCGATAGCTTCGACATGGGGGGTGGTTCTCGAGCGGGCAACTGCGATGTTCGACTAAAGGTAGAGGGTCGTTCGGAAATGGCAGCGAGGTAGCGTTTTCTTTTTATTTGTTTATTTATTTAATTTAATAAAAAAATTTATAGATGGAAGAAACAAAAAATATATAAGGTTTAAATTTACTAGTTTTTTTGAAAAAAATGGATTAAGGTGGTCAGTTTGTTTAAAATTAACTACTTAATTATTCTGGTTACTAGGAATGTTAGTTATCATAGGAAAACTTATTTAAAATTTAAATTACTGGTCTAAATTAAATTATCAATTAATAAACTTATTTAAAAAGGATAATTGATTTTTTTTATTTCAAATATTAATAAAACGTATAATATATAAGGTCAAAAATCGAGGAGAGACAAGCCGGTTTGGATCGGATTGCAAAATAAAACAAAGGTTAGTTAATCTCACTCACATCTAGATTATCAGTTATTTTAAATAGTTAAATTTAAATTATTGGATGATTGCTTGAATTGATGATCTGTGATCAGTTTGGATGTGATATAATATATAATAGTATATATATATATATATATATATATATATATATTGGAGTGATTGGTATTCCCACATTATATAGCGGATGAGACCCTATACGACCTGCATAATAGAGGATGACCCTTTAAACAACGATATCCCCCACGAAGTGGGATTGGTATTTTTATATTGTGCTAACATATGTGGATGCAGGGAAAGAGGTTGGAGGGATCCAACTGAATTCCTCAAAATTGTAGAATTTATTTCATAGTCTGTGATATGAATCATTGATTATCTGTGATAGATTATATAGGAAATTTGAAAGAGTAAATGCTATGGGTTTTGCTGAGTGTATTTCGATATTTGAAGATATCATAAATATAAAGATTTGATTTTGAAAGAGAAATAGAAGAGAGAATTTCAAGCCAAATAAATATAGAGAATTTAGGCCAATTTAAATATTGAATTTGAAAGAAATAAAAGTTTGATTTCAAAATCCTAGAAAATAAATTCCGGATATGGAAAATTAGAGTTTTGGAATAAATGTGAATAATGGAGTCTTGAGAGCTTAAGCGATATTTTTAAAGAATTAAAGAATTTATTTTAAATTCAAGATTTAAAATGTTTGGAAGAAATTGAAGTAAAGTATGAAAATTGGGATTTCATAATAAATAAGGTTCTGAATCAAAATTAAGAAGTGAAACTGGAGTTAATGGATTTTGGAATTGATTTGGATAAGTTGGGAATAAATTTTAAAGGGCATTTATTTCAGAGAGTCGATTTTTAAATCGATTAAGTTAGGTGAAACAGTGATTAAAAAAGAATGAGATTGTGGAACTTATAAATAGGGTTTATAGATTAAGTGAATATTATCAGTGGATAATTTGGGAGTATAAATTCACGGTGGAAATTTAAGAGGAAACGGTGATTTATTTTAAAAATAAATAGTGGTTTATTTTTAAAAAGCGATGAAAAGTAGATTTACGGGTTCGGGATGTAAATTAAATTGGGATAAATTGAGAAGGATTTATTAACTGATTAAATGGACTATATTAGAATGGAAAGTGTATTTTCCAGAAAAGCCAAGTATGTTTTCAAAGCAGATTATTAAGTATAAGTTTAAAGTTTTAAAGTTGTTTTAAAAGAATGTTTTTTTTTGAGAAATTTATTACTAAAGTTTTTTAAAATTTTAAAAGTAAATATTTATTAAGTTAGTTATAGTAGTAATTATTTTAAAGGTTAAATTGGTATTATGATTTAAAAGATAATTATTAAGTATTTATATTTTATAAAGTAGCTTTATTTCAAAAGCAGTTTGGCTAAAGTTTTTAATTGAAAAATTAGTATAGAATTTCATAACTTTTATTTTGAATAAAGTTTTTTAAGTAGTTTTATTTAAAAAAATTTTAAATATACATTTTTGGGTAAAGTAATTTAATTTGTTTAAAAATCTAATTCAATAAGATTTGGCATTTTCTGTGGAAATAAACAGATGATTGGAATTTGTTCCGTAAGAATAAAAAGGGATTTGTAACTATTTCAAAATGTTGAAACATGAACATAATATCTTGGGATTATATTTTTGTGATAAATAATTTGGAAAATTATTTAAATCTGATGGTTGCTTGTGGATGTTATAAGATAGTTAAATAACCGACTATCAATATTGGCTAATGCGCTGATCATTTCTAAGATACCGGGATCGGGATTAATTTCCTGAAAACCACTTCCATCTGGTTCGAATGTTTGCGAATGAGGACCGCAAAGATGATGAAGATGGTGATTTTGTTTGTCCAGATGCAGAGCAACTTGTATGGATGATCAGAACATCTTCAGGAGGACGATGAGCAATCAAAGTGAATATTTGCTAAAAAGGTAACGCATAGCCTCAAGCCTCATCCACCGAGAATGGCTAAAACAGGGGAGGTGCAGCAAGGCTAAGTGGCTAGAAACCAATTAGGATAAGGTCGTTGTGACACCCCACCTCTATACTCACGCTAGCTAAGGACACTATTAAGTAGTGCCGTCAACTAGCATGAAGAATAAGGCTGTTGAGGAGCGACCATCCGTGTAATTGCTTTGTGCGAGCACCGATATGTCAGATAGTATAACATGCATTTCATTTCAAGAGGAAATCCAATATGCCGATACAAACTCAAAGCTACTACATAGTGGCTATGTGGTCTTCGAAAAAAATATAGAAATAAACATAACATAAATTAGTCACAGATATCCATATCACAAAGGCAGAAATAGATATGAATATAACACATAGAAGTGTACATCAGAGTAGTGGTCATACAAGATCCACAATACCACAAAAGAATAGATATAAGTGCTAGACAAAAGAATATGTCTGCATCAAAGAGTCTCTATCTCAAAGCTATAACAACAAAAACTACCAATCTAATGTAGTTAGACAAAAGTCGGATGATGATTCCTGATAAGGAGTCAAGTAGAAACACCTATAACATCTCGGTCTGACCCGAGTATTATTTAATAAGAAAATAATAAGTGGATCAGTCTAGATATAAATATCAGATAAAATGAGATAGAATAAGAGATATGACGAAAACGTATGTTAACAATTATGCCATACTATGAAAAGTATTATTTAACAACAACAAAAATCATACAATACCACAAACATCAAAAAGAATGTCATATTCTTTACCATATTCACCAAACCACAAATATTGGCTAACATATCATTGCCAATCATAAAAATTGGTGAAACCCAAATTCTAGAAATCATCAATTAGAAATCCAGAAATCACACAAAGGGGGAGGCCTATCATAAACGGGAGCATGAAAACTCTCCAACACGTGTATCACAAATGAGACGCTATCCCACGGTCGCTAATCATAGAGCCGGTGCAACGACGTAGTACAACGGTACGCCCGAGGAACCTGAAACTCGAATAATTCGGAACAACGACGTAGTACAATGGTACGTCCGATGAACCTGATAAGCCGGAATAATGACGTAGTACAATAGTACGTCCGATGAGCCAAACTCCATAAAAGAACATGGATCACTAGCCAACAAGAATGAGTCGAAACTCCAAAGAATGCATAGGTCTTTATCCTATAAAAGAAATGAGACGAAACTCAATAAAAAGAGGTATAGTCCCCTGCGTGGACAAAGGGACATCGCATATCGCAATTCTAATCACAAAATGATCATCAATGATCAATAAAAAGTGTGGATTACAGTAAGCTAGTAAATAAATGAGTTTAGCTTCATGTCCCATAACCATTGGCTTAACTTAAACATTCACGAACAAATTGTAGATCTCAACTCGTAAAATTGTCACGAGAGTTTCAATCGAACAAGTCCAAAAATCAACCGACGAAGTAAACGCAAGCATGTCATACCACTAGTTTTATTAAGCCGTTTAATTAGATTTTTCAAACGAATGAGGTAAATGTTTGTGTATACTAAAAGATTGGAAAACGGTTTTAGAAACAAGCTTTGTATTAAAAATAGAGTTGAAATCATCTTTGAGAAAGAGTTTGAATATTTACTACTAGTATACAAACCTTTGTATTTAAAAGTGACAAGTCGCAGAAATGATTGTAGAAACAATCAATCGCCAAAAATTCACATACGAAGACATGAATCAAATCCACATAAATCCATTCCAAATCCATCAAAATGGATATTCCCCAAAAATCCCGAAAAAGAAGTCATCAAAGTCGTATAAATGATAACAACAACTCGGATAATCATGAATCGATAAAAATTGGAATTTCAAGCAAAATAGGCAATTTGGGATGAAGCAGCAGGCCAGTCGACTGGACACTGAGTTCAGTCGACTGGCCCAATGCCTGGAAAACTCTCAGGTTCCAGGTCAGTCGACTGGACACTGAGTTCAGTCGACTGGTACCAGTTTTCCAGTCCAACCTAGTTCCCAAAGGGGCAAGAATCCAAACGGAGCCGATCGATCGAGCAATTGCAACTAGGGATTTATACCACGCGACAACCCAGTCCTATAAGCTCTTCGACTCACCCCAAAGACATGTTCAAGCATCAAAGCTAGGATTTTTAAAGATTTAACTTCAAAACACCAAAAATTGAAATGTTCGCCAAATCAATTCAAATCAAAATCAAATGAACATGAATAAATATTAGGAATTCATACCTAACCAGAGTGATAGTTATAGACATGGATGTGAGATAAAAATCTCACCTTTTACACAAAAAGAAGGAAGGAGAAGCTTGAAAACAAAGGAGGATCAAGTACTCTTCAATCCCAACTCTAAAAGCTCTAATCTAAGATCATAAGCAATAATTTCCCAAATTAAATTATAGGAAATTTCTAAAATTGGAGAGAGATTGAGATGGAGAAGAAGGAAATGTTACCTAAGCTTCTCATTGAATTTGGAGCTAAAACTTGGATTTGCAAATGAAGCTAAGGCTTAGGAATTCCTAATATCTTTTCTCTTCCCCCCATTTTTCTAAAGCTTGAGTGTCAGGAAATATTATGAAGGAATGAAGAGGAGAGGGGGTGGAGCTAGGGTCTTATGTTAGGCTGCTGGGCTGAAACCCAAACCCAAAGCCATAAGTGAAAATGTCAAATTCAAGCTAACTCCAAACATATCGATGTTTATACTTAAAAAGGTTGCAAACAACATTTTGAATTCAACGGAAGTGGTCTTGAGTTCTAATTCGACTGTTTGCAAAAAGTAGCATTTCAGATTTAAATCTGATTAACGATGCTATATTTAAATAAAATATTTAAATATACAATCGTAAAGTATGCGGGTTGTTACAGACTCCCCTCCTTAAAGAAATTGCGTCCTCGCAACACTTAAGAAGAAAATATAAAAAGTAACAACCATAAAAGCATATCAACACAAAAGAAATTTGAAATAAGAAGTTCACCTTCAAGAGCACGAGAGAGTAAGTACAGATGTGTCCGCTCGATGAATTCTCTAGATTCCCAAGAACAATCCTTAGGATTTGAGGGCCATTGAACTTTCACAAGCGGGACATCTTTATTTCGAAGACGTTTAACCTCCGATGCAATAATACGAATAGGATTTTGCTCATAAGTCAAATTAGGTGAAACTTCAATTTATTCCACAACACTGCGCTCAAGAATAGAATCAGAATCTCGAAGGCATTTCCGTAATTGAGAAATGTGAAACATGTCATGAATAGCAGAAAACTGAGACGGTAATAAAAGACGATAAGCCATGGAACGAATACGTTCGGTGATGGGAAATGGACCAATATATCGAGATGCTAATTTTCTCGATCGACTGAACGCACAACACCCTTCATAGGTGAAACACGAATAAAAAAAAAATCTCCCACAGAAAATTCTAATTTCCTTCTTCGGTTATCAGCATAGTAAAAAACCTACTTTGAGCTTCTTTCATCCTATGGCGAATAAGGTCAATCTTTTCTGTGGAATCACGAATAAAGTCTAGACCTAAAACCAGCTTCTTACCGGCATCAAGCCAACAAGAAGGAGATCGACATGGCCTTCCATAGAGTGCCTCGAAAGGTGCCATACCAATACTAGATTGGAAGCTATTATTATAGGAAAACTCAACAAGAGAAATGCGATCTTCCAACTTCCACCAAAAATCAAGAAACACATGCATGAAGAAGATCTTCAAGAGTTTGATTCACACGCTCGGTTTGTCCATCGGACTGAGGGTGATAAGCGGTGCTAAAATTATGCTTCATTCCCAAAGATTTTTGAAGACTCTTCCAAAATCCACTAGTAAACAATGGATCACGATCGCTAACAATAGAAGTAGGAACTCCATGCAATTAAACAATTTCTTTAATAAAGAGTTTGGCCAAAAGAGGTACAGTCCGAGTGGACCAAACGGGAATAAAATGGGAGGATTTTGTAAGTCTATCAACTATCACCCATAGGCTATCATGACCCGAACGAGAACGGGGAAGGACGTCAATAAAATCCATGGAAATTTGGTCCCACTTCCAAATTGGAATGTCCAAAGGTTGCAACAGCCCACCGAGCCTTTGATGCTCGGCCTTAAAAAGTTGGCAAGTCATGCAATGATTAATAAGTTAGCAATATCGGATTTCATTCCATCCCAATAATAAAGTCGTTTCATATCCGCGTACATTTTACTACTACCGGGATGAATGGTAAATTTAGAACCGTGAGAATCCTCTAAAATATCTCTACAAAGATTATCATTATTTGGCACGATAAGTCTACCAAATTTTCGAATGCCACCACGAGCATCAATATCAAAGTCTTTCAAACCTTGAATATTAATTTTATCCCTACAACTTTGGCTAAAAAGAGCCAATTTGGGATCTAGGTTTTGGGCTTTAAGAATGCGGTCTAAAAGAGAAGGATGAGCCTCAAGGCTACATAAAACAAAAGATGAACATAAATCGGATTCACAATCTCGAATCTCACAAGTGGAAAAAGTCTCGAGATCGTTCCATTCAGATATCATCATAGAAACAACCGCTTGTTGCTTACGACTAAGGGCATCAGCAACACGATTCTCCTTTCCGGGAGTATAAAGAATATCAAGATCATAAGATGCAAGGAACTCGAGCCAACGTTGTTGACGCAAATTAAGTTCCTTTTGGGAAAATAAATACTTCAAAGATTTATGATCGGTGTAGAGAACAAATTTTTCTCCCAAAAGATAATGGCGCTAAATTCTAACGGCGAAAACAATAGCCGCGAGCTCTAAATCATGAGTGGCATATCTAGTCTCGGTCGACTTTAATTGCCTAGAAGCAAAAGCAATAACACGATCCCTTTAAATAAGAACAGCTCCCAAACCAATACGACTAACATCAGTATAAACAATAAAATCTTGGTTCCCTTCGAGAATCACAAGAATAGGAGCATCAGAAAGGAGTTCTTTTAATTTTTGTAAAGAAGCTTCACATTTTTCCGACCAAATGTATTTAACTCCATTCTTTATCAAACTAGTAAGAGGCATGGAAATTTTAGAAAAGTCCGTTATGAACCGATGATAATAACCTGCCAATCCAAGAAAGCTATGAATTTCCGTCACACTCTCCGGTCTCTTCCAATCTTGAATCGCTTCAATCTTTGAAGGATCCATGGAAATTTCAGATTCAGAAATGATATGACCAAGAAATTTCACACGAGATTGCCAAAAGTGGCACTTAGAAAATTTTGCTTTCAATTGATTACTCCTAAGAGTTTCCAACACAATCGAAAGATGCTTTTGATGCTCCTCCTAGGTTTTAGAATATACAAGAATATCATCTACAAAGATGACAACAAATCGATCGAGGAAGTCTTTGAAAACTCGACTCATAAGGTCAACGAAATAAGATGGAGCATTCGTTAAACCAAACGACATAATAAGCCATTCATAAGATCCATAACGAGTACGGAATGACGTCAAAGGAATGCTATCCTCTGCAATACGAAGCTGATTAAAACCGGTTGCTAAGTCTAACTGTGAAAAGACTCTAGCACCATTAAGTTGATCGAACAGATCATCAATCCGAGGTAAATGATATTTATTCTTAATGGTAAGATCATTAAGCTTGCGATAGTCAACACAAAGCCTAAGTGTACCATCGGATTTCTTCACAAAAATAACCGAAGCTCCCCAAGGAGAGGAACTAGAACGAATAAATTGCTTCTCTTCCAATTAGGATAATTGTTTATGCATCTCCTTATTTTCTTTATTGGACATACGATAAGGAGGACGAGTAATAGGTAAAGCTCCAGGAATTAAATTAATTCTGACCTCAATGGCTCGCTTAGGGGGTAATCCTAAAACGGGCTCAAATATATCGGGAAATTCCCGAACAACGTGAATGAGCGAAATGACATCTTCCTCATCATAATTATCATCATCATGAGGATTTAAAGAATATAAAGATGCGGCCAAATTGGAATCCGAATCTTGAAGAACAATAGAAATCTGCTTAATAGATTCAGGATGTCAAAGATGAATAGTCCGCTCAGGACATAGGATATGGGCTTCATAACGGTTAAACCAATCCATTCCCAAAATCATTCCAAAGCCTAAGTAACGCATTACATGCAAATCAGCCTGGAAAGCATAATCACATAAAATAATCTCAACATCTTTGCAAAGTAAACTGAGTGTAGTGGAACCACCATCCGGATTCGCAATTCTCAAAGAAGTTATTAAAGCCATAACACTCAAATAAAAAGTATCAACAAGCTCTTTCGATATAAAAGAATGGGATGCACCCGTATCAAAAAGAACTCGAATAGGTTGATCATGGAACATAATAATACCATCAAGGATAGAATGAGAAATACCTTGACCACGAGAAGTGTTACTAGGGGCATGCACCACATTTAGCTTTCCCTCCTTCTTGTTTGAAGTTTGGGACATGAAGATATAAGATGGCCCGAATTTTTGCAATAGCGACAAAAGAGAGGCTTCGGACATCTATTAGAATAATGGTTCTTAGCACCATAATTGTAGCATTTCCCACTACTAGAGGTAGGAGTCTTTGCTACCGAAGCTACTTACTTCCCTTTCTTGTTAGGATTGGGGCCTTTGAATTTAATAGGCCTTTTCTGTTGTTGTTGAAGCTTGGTTTAGTACCCACAACTTCAACTTCACTCTCCCTATCCGCCACTTCAAGTCGAAGAGCGATATCAACAAGCTGATCAAAAGAAACTTCTAATTTCAGAAGTAATGGCTTTTTGAGATTCTTATTCAAGCCATAGACAAACCTCTGATTTTTCTTCAATGGGGTATTTATATATTCAACCCCGTATTTAGAAAGAGATTCGAATGATACGACGTAGTCCGTCACAGAAGATTCACCTTGAATAAGGTTTATGAAACGCCGGGCCAAAGTTACCTTTTTAGATCCCGACACAAATTTTGATTCAAATCGTTCCCGGAATTTCTCCCAAGTAATATCTGCTTCAATAATTTCATAAGTCAGAAGCTCATACCAATCTAATGCTCTTTCTTAGAGCATACTAGAAGCCACTTGGACTCGATGAAGATCAATAAGATTCTTGCGAGTAAAGATGCGATCACATGTTCTAAGCCAAGCTTGGACTTCGATAACGCCCTCGGAACCCCTGTACGGCATCCAAATTTGAATAATCACTGCATAGGAGTGCAAATCCGGATTTTGGGTGAGTACGCTCTGGAATGGGTCCGACAGCTTGAGCATTCTTTACAAGATCTAGAAGCTGTTGGGCAGACATAAATACTCCATCCTGAGGAGTAGCACGGGATTGACCGGCGCTGGGACGGCCTGGTATAACCATTTCTCTTCTTTAAGGAAGAAAGATAGAAGGAGAAAAAGGTTATTCTCTGAATGAATATCAAACAATATTGATTGATAAAACAAGGCATCATAAAAGAAAATAGGATAAAATGGTACGAAGACTCGAATTAAATCCTAAAGCACGACTCCTAAGAAGGACTTAGGACAATGATCCTTGCTAGATTATTCTACATTGTTCTGAAGTTTGGCTCTGATACCAAGCTGTGACGCCCCACCTCTATACTCAGCTAGCCAAGGACAATACTGAGTAATGCCGTCAACTAGCATGAAGAATAAGGCTGTTAAGGAGCGACCATCCGTGTAATTTCTTTGTGCGAGCACCGGTATGTCAGATAGTATAACATGCATTTCATTTTGTATCATCCCGCCTTTTCGTACGCTATAAATCGACAGACGTGCCAATTCAAACCATACGGAAGGACGGATTGTTATGGGGTAAATAAGCAAAACAAGAAAGAAATAAAAAGAAACAGAATCTCACAGCGGAAGGATAAAATATAATAATAAAATATACAGTTCATAAAACTGTTTACAAAACATTTTATTCTTCTTTATACAATTAAATATCAAAGTTCACATAACAATAATATCAATGCAGCGGAATTAAATAGTGTAGTGGGATAATATAGTAGATAATAATACTATAAATCTTCGTCTTCGTCCTCCAGAATAAAATCTTCAAATCCTGAAACGCTCGAACTGACCCGAGCGAATTGAAAAGACAAAACACTCGAGTCAGAACTAAAAAATCTTATGTAAGTTAAATTAACAGAAATAAATATGAGTGCAGTAACTCAAGAGATGCTCGGGATTTACATCTCCTAAGGATCCGTTAAACTATTTACTATGTAGTATATTGGGCTATTATAATAGTGTCTACTTATAAAATAAACTTACTTTTTTCTTAGCATTAAGGGGTTACCCATATAGCCCTTAACACGTAATAGTCCCAGTAGTCCATCCAATATCATAGTCCCTCCTGATCGGGAAGCAACCAGAGGATACCACAAGGGCTACGGGAGAAATCCAAACTCGTACAAGGCGCGATAGGGTAGGTGACACGGCACAACTGAGACGACCCGACTTCCTATCTCCAGGAAATCGCATCATCTTGAAGAAAGAAAGGGATAGAAGAAGAAAAGAAAGAGAAAGAAGAAAGACAACAACATCAGAGAACTCACAGCAGAACAAATAAAATATAATATAACACATAAAATATTACACAGTATCTTATTACATCAGAGTACACAACTTATACAACACATATTAGACAGTTATAAACATCTGTCTAATTCCAACAACTCAAGTACAACAGAAGAAACAGATACCAAACACAGTGGAATCAATATATATCTACACGTCGAAGCCTCCTGCTCCATACTCCTCCAAAATTCGTCAAGCAAACCTGAATCACTTGACTACTCATACATAATATGAGTACCCAAGAGTTTAATAAAATAGAAAATAAACACTCGGGTCAGACAGGGGTCTGGTGTGAGTAAACGGTTTAAAATTTGCTTAACTTTAGAAAACCTTTGAAAGAAAAGGTATCACGTAAGACTTCCCACACATAAACATGGAAAAGTTTTTACCTTACGCTAACCAAAACATTTGATAGGAAATCGAGTGATATTATAATAGTGTCTAGGGTTTTCAAGTAAATAAGAAATAGCTGAAATTGTTACATGATTAAATTCCAGCTACTAGCTACAAAAGTGGGTAATACAATCAAAACCGTAGGGTCTCGTAGGAAGAATGGGTTTCCATCAATGGCAGGGCTACTAGGGTACCGCCCGTCACAGTACGTGGCCTAGATCACCGTACCGAGGAGTACGCCCGCTCCCCTGCAACACAAGGCCGGGACCATTCCTTACTGAACAGTCCCGAACAAGACAACCGCGGCAGTTGTCCGGATCAACCGCCCCACACAGCCGAATAAAAAGGGTCTTCTAGACAGGAGTAAATCTTGCTCTCCAGTGGGAGCTACCCATGAAGCCTTGCTGCACCTCCCCTGTTTTAGCCATTCCCGGTTGATGAGGCTTGAGGCTGCGATTACCTATATAGAACACATCTATCTTAGAATGCTCATCGTCCACCTGACGATGTGGTCAAAGCATTCAATCCATACAAGTTCGTTCCGGGTTCGAACGAAACCGAAGGCACTATCTCGTTGCACTCATTTTGGAATCACCCTCGGAGTCAACGACCATAGCCCTTCTAAATCACCATCTCGAATCTATATGTACCATTCCGTCAAACTCATTACGGAATCACCCACAGAGTTATACTGACATATAGCCCTTACACTTCGAGTCTTCACTTGCTCCACTTGGATTCACGACCTAACGTTTAATTGGAATAGATGTGGTTTTCGGATTCCAAACATGGAAACCCGATCCCGGTCTCATCGAAACCAAACGCCATTTTAATGTCCAAGTTGTACTTAAGGGTTTAACAATTAAACTTATATTTAGGATGATATGACATATAGATGAATAACATTATCATATCAGATAATTCATATCAACATTCATCTCACAAAGAAACATATCACAAATATCATAGTCATCCAAATCATCCAGTGTCAACCAATCACCCAATATCAATCAATCACCCAATATCAATCATCCAATATCATTCAACATCCAATATCAGCATTCAATATTAATCAATCACCCATAGCAGAATTGATTAACTCATAATCAATTTAATTAATCTCTAATTAAATTAATTACTATCCTTTAATCACTTGGATTATCTTAATCCTGCTTCATTGATTTATTTCAATCGAATTCATTAATCATCTCTTAATGATCTTCTTTAATTAATCTTTCTCGATTAATTATCCTTTATTTACCTTCAATTAATTATCCATAACCATATTCAGTAATTAACCTTTAATTACTATCATTAATTACAAAAATTAATGATCCTTCATAAATTAATTAACTATAATTAACTACATTAATCCTTAATTAATTACAATTAATTAATCATATTTAAATTAATTACTTAAATTAATTACTTCATTAATTATATTAATTAAAAATCTTTATTAATTAATAATCCTTTAATTAATTAAGAAATTAACTTGTAATTAATCATCTCATTAATCATAAACAATAATTAACAATTTGTAATTACTTATCTTAATTAATTAACTTCTTAATTAATTATATTAACCCTTTGATTAGTTACTTTAATTAATAAATCTTAATTACTTCATTATCTAGCTTCAATCAAAATTTCAAACTAAATTATAGCATGGATAATCGGTAATCACCAAAACTCCCTAAAACACTCAAACCAAAAATTCTCATAATCTACCAAACTAAAATTACAAATTGCATACATAAATTCATGATTTATCCTCACATTTTCATGCATGTAATCAAAATTTGAATTTAAGATAATTAATTTTTATCAAATATTCAAGTTTTACTATAAATCCTTCTTTTATAATTATTTGTTGCATTCTAAATTATGAAACTATTTTTACAATTATCAACAAACAACAACACACAACTTCTCTTCAATCCTTAAGGTCAAGTGTTTATGTTATTGAGAGATTTGAATTTGTGAAGTAACTCTGTTCTTTTAAAAAAAAACAGAACAGGGTGTTTACAGGCATAAGGAAATATAACTATAAATTCAATAAATAAATCTGAGTGATTTCCAGCCAACATCAAGGTAAATTTTCAGATCATCACATGCATGTAGTACAACCCAGATCAAACTGTTTTTAAAAGTAGTTTACTCACCAATTTGTATGCAGACCAGGTTCAAAATATGTAAAATGCTTTGATTGCTGTAGAAATCCTAATGCATGCCTATGATTTGCTTTGTCGAAGAAACTGAATCCTTGAATGTTTAATTTGAGGCTTTAAAAATGAAACTTGCAGTTGACTTGCTGAGTTGAAAAAAAATGTTGAACTTTGCAGGTTGATGTTGAGAAGAACTTCAAATTTTTTGTTTGCAGGTTGATTTTGCAGGCTTGATAATTACAGATTTCATTGATTTTTTTTTATTTTTTTTATTTTACTTACTTTGCAGATCTTACTTTCACTTCAGATTTGCAGTTAAGAATTTTTTTTCTGTTTTGAGCTTTAGCAAAGAGAACAAGGAAAATGAAAGTTTTATGAAAGAAACTTGTTTCTTCTAAAAACATTTTATAAAAATTAAAATGAAATTGTTGCCACATGTTTACAATTTGAACAAATGTCTCAAGCATGTTTAAAAAGTTTACAAGTGTGTTAGAGATGCCTTATCATGTTTACGCATGTTATTAAGTATTTTAATTAAACTTTTATTTAATTTAAATGTAAATATAAACTAACATATTAATTTACTAAGTAAACAAATACTTACATATATGAATATAAATTAAATCCTTTAAAGAAAATATTAGAAAACTAATTATAATATAAATAAATCTTATACATGTATTTTAAAAAAAAATCTAAAACTTATACATATACTTTTATAACCATTTAAAATCTAAGCATTTTAAAACAAAGCTTCAATTACAATATTCATTCATATATAATTTATTAATAGATTAAGATTAAATTTCAAACAATTCCAAATTATAACATATACATACATATATATTACAATTTGAAAATTTAACTTTATTTAATACAAAAGATATTTCTATTCACAATATATATCAATTATATATATTATAAACAGAATAAAATTTGATTAGCTTTTGAAAAACAATTCTGACCAATTTTTAAATTGTTGAAAGATATTGGTCATAATTATTAGATGAAAATTTATTAACCTTAAAAGATTACATTTACTAATTTAAACTAAAATTATAAAGAAAATTATCAAACCAATTAAATTATTATTGCAGATTATTAAATCGGTATTGCCCAAAATTCCGGGTCGTTACAATCCTCCCCCCTTAAAAGAATTTCGTCCCCGAAATTTAAAAGCAAAGGTAATTTAATAATCCAACAAAGATTTTAATTTCAAATAGCAAAGCATTCCTATCAACCAGTTACTAACAACCAAAGCAATCAATCACACAAACAAACTTAACTAATTATCCTGACATACGTCAGAATAAAACTCTAACACTATCTCGAGTTTCCCAAATATAAATCACTGGGAGACTCGCTCTACAAAAGTTAAACTAACAAACAACACCACTAAAAACCAGAGCTTCTCTTCTTTCTAGATCCACCAATCTGAGAAGAACATCAGACTATACTCAAGTCTAGCTCAACTTCCAAATCCAACTGAACTACAGATTCAACAAGCAATAGTGAATCATACACATACTCCCTCAGAGGTACGTGAAATAAAATGAATTCCAGCTATCCAAACTGGCAATTCAATCTTATAGACAACAGATCTTATCTTATCAGAACACAGATAAGAAATTTCAAATGCCATAGCATTAACCATCCAATCTTACTCAATTTTTGTTCTCTTAACCAGAGAAATTTAACAACACTGAAGTCTCCAACTTCGAATTCCAAAACTCCTTATCTCATATCTGTATATCTCAACAGACAATCCGGGGCTGTCAACCTCTTCCTGATCAGCTTAACCTATGCAGATACTTCCAGAGACAACTAGACCAAAGAAATCCAGTTTCTGTATCCAATTCAACAAAAAAATCTTCCAAAATCCGTCGAAATCCAGAACTCAAACTCTACTGCCAAGCAATAGCAAACTGAACTTGCTTCCTTCCTTGCTCAGCTGCTACCTTGCTTCCGCTGCACAACTCTGATTCTGAAATAGATAAAAATACTGTTGATGAACACGAATACAAAATTATCCACTAAATTCGGAAACTTGTTCATCAAATCCATGAAATCTGAATGACTCATCTGACTTGGTCACACAACTTTACTATAGAATCCAATTCAAAAACAAGATCTAACCAAATCCAAATTCCAAAAATAAATTCTTGAGCTGCTACACAAACTCTACTTCTCCATGAACCATCCTACAACCGGGCTAGCTACCATAATCTATTATGGAACCAAAACAATATGGAACTCAACTCTTGATGCAGACAAACTTCTGATTACTTCAACAGCTCTTACTTCCTCATGAGAATCCTCCGTCTCAAACAAAAGAATGCTCAAGAAAATTCCAAACCAATCGCAAGTCACTTTTTCGATCCAACCTAATCCGAATTCCAAAGAAACTGTCCTCTCTTTACCAATTAGAACAGCTCTAAGCTTTTCCAAACAAGGTTAATTCTTCAAGATAACTTCCACCAACTACTCCGGCTGCTGATAGAAGAACCACCAAGATTTCTGAACCATCAGAGAAACAACCACACTGCTGCTTCCAACTCTACTTCGATGATACTGCAAAGCTAAAAGATCTCCTCGTCAGTACACCAAACACTTCGAGTTGCACTGCTACCACAACTAACCAAAAACTTCTAACCCAAAGGCTTCTCCAAAACCAGAACCATCAACAGACCATACAATGGACCTTCGAGATGGCAGACAACCCAAAAGAAACTCCGGCTCCAAACCAAGCATCAACACCTCACTCTCCTTAAAGGATGACAAATAAGACCATGCCGAAGTGAAATAACTTATAGACCTTAGTCTCATATTCCACTACAGCTAACTTCCTTACCGAAGATCCAAACAACTTATACACAGAAGAATCATCTTTATGGCATATACAGATTGCTCCTCAACTACTAATAAAACTGCTTCAAAAGAATACATCTTCGGAAATATCCATGGATTCTGCATCTCATCATGCATCTCATCACGTAGTTATCAAAATACCATCACCTACTTCTACACTTCCGACAGATCCAAACTCAAGAATAATTCGCTCACCCAAGCGAAATCCAAACTTACACTTCAAAGACGAACTTCGAATCTTAAAAAGATTTCCTTCGGATATCAGAGAAATCCTTACTCCAAACAACAAATCTCACTTGAGACGGTATTAGGTTTACAGTCTCGACAAATACTTTCAACCTCAAACATATGGTCCTCTTCCATAAGTGGTAGTCGTGTTACACACACATACCACACTCCACCTACCTTAAAAACTCATGTTGGAAAATCCGAACAGATAACCCAACAGATTAGGTAAATATATATATATATATATATATATATATAAATATATAAAAATTACAAGTTCGCTCTCTCAAGAAAGACACCACTACAAAGCCTAGGTATTCACTCAACCTAATGCTCTGATACAAACTGAGATGACCCGACTTCCTATCTCTAGGAAATCGCATCATCTTGAAGAAAGAAAGGGATAGAAGAAGAAAAGAAAGAGAAAGAAGAAAGACAACAACATCAGAGAACTCACAGCGGAACGAATAAAATATAATATAACACATAAAATATTACACAGTATCTTATTACATCAGAGTACACAACTTATACAACACATATTAGACAGTTATAAACATCTGTCTAATTCCAACATCTAAAGTACAACAGAAGAAACAGATACCAAACACAGCGGAATCAATATATATCTACACGTCGAAGCCTCCTGCTCCATATCTCCTCCGAAATTCGTCAAGCAAACCTGAATCACTTGACTACTCATACATAATATGAGTACCCAAGAGTTTAATAAAACAGAAAATAAACACTCGGGTCAGACAGGGGTCTGGTGTGAGTAAACGGTTTAAAATTTGCTTAACTTTAGAAAACCTTTGAAAGAAAAGGTATCACGTAAGACTTTCCACACATAAACATGGAAAAGTTTTTACCTTACGCTAACCAAAACATTTGATAGGAAATCCAATGATATTATAATAGTGTCTAGGGTTTTCAAGTAAATAAGAAATAGCCAAAATTGTTACATGATTAAATACCAGCTACTAGCCACAAAAGTGGGTAATACAATCAAAACCGTAGGGTCTCGTAGGAAGAATGGGTTTCCATCAATGGCAGGGCTACTGGGGCACCGCCCGCCACAGTACGTGGCCTAGATCACCGTACCGAGGAGTACGCCCGCTCCCCTGCAACACAAGGCCGGGACCATTCCTTACCGAACAGTCTCGAACAAGACAACCGCGGCAATTGTCCGGATCAACCGCTCCACACAGCCGAATAAAAGGGGTCTTCTAGACAGGAGTAAATCTTGCTCTCCAGTGGGAGCTACCCACGAAGCCTTGCTGCACCTCCCCTGTTTTAGCTATTCCTGGTCGATGAGGCTTGAGGCTGCGATTACCTTTATAGAACACATCTATCTTAGAATGCTCATCGTCCACCTGACGATGTGCTGAAAGCATTCAATCCATACAAATTCGTTTCGGGTTCGAACGAAACCGAAGGCACTATCTCGTTGCACTCATTTTGGAATCACCCTCAGAGTCAACGACCATAGCCCTTGCACTTTAAATCACCATCTCGAATCTATATGTACCATTCCGTCAAACTCATTACGGAATAATCCACAAGTTATACTGACGTATAGCCCTTACACTTCGAGTCTTCACTTGCTCCACTTGGATTCATGACCTAACGTTTAATTGGAATCGATGTGGTTTTCGGATTCCAAATATGGAAACCCGATCCCGGTCTCATCGAAACCAAACGCCATTTTAATGTCCAAGTTGTACTTAAGGGTTTAACAGTTAAACTTATATTTAGGATGATATAACATATAGATGAATAACATTATCATATGAGATAATTCATATCAACATTCATCTCACAAAGAAACATATCACAAATATCATAGTCATCTAAATCATCCAGTATCAACCAATCACCCAATATCAATCAATCACCCAATATCAATCATCCAATATCATTCAACATCCAATATCAGCATTCAGTATTAATCAATCACCCATAACAGAATTGATTAACTCATAATCAATTTAATTAATCTCTAATTAAATTAATTACTATCCTTTAATCACTTGGATTATCTTAATCCTTCTTCATTGATTTATTTCAATCGAATTCATTAATAATCTCTTAATGATCTTCTTTAATTAATCTTTCTCGATTAATTATCCTTTAATAACCTTTAAGTAATTATCCATAACCATATTCAGTAATTAACCTTTAATTACTATCATTAATTACAAAAATTAATGATCCTTCATAAATTAATTAACTATAATTAACTACATTAATCCTTAATTAATTACAATTAATTAATCATATTTAAATTAATTACTTAAATTAATTACTTCATTAATTATATTAATTAAAAATCTTTATTAATTGATAATCCTTTAATTAATTAAGAAATTAACTTGTAATTAATCATCTCATTAATCATAAACAATAATTAACAATTTGTAATTACTTATCTTAATTAATTAATTTCTTAATTAATTATATTAACCCTTTGATTAGTTACTTTAATTAATAAATCTTAATTACTTCATTATCTGGCTTATATCAAAATTTCAAACTAAATTATAGCATGGATAATCGGTAATCACCAATACTCCCTAAAACACTCAAACCAAAAATTCTCATAATCTACCAAACTAAAATTACAAATTGTATACATAAATTCATGATTTATCCTCACATTTTCATGCATGTAATCAAAATTTGAATTTAAGATAATTAATTTTTATCAAATATTCAAGTTTTACAGTGAATCCTTCTTTTATAATTATTTGTTGCATTATAAATTATGAAACTATTTTTACAATTATCAACAAACAACAACACACAACTTCTCTTCAATCCTTAAGGTCAAGTGTTTATGTTATTGAGAGATTTGAATTTGTGAAGTAACTCTGTTCTTTAAAAAAAAAAAACAGAACAGGGTGTTTACAGGCATAAGGAAATATAACTATAAATTCAATAAATAAATCTAAGTGATTTCCAGCCAACATCAAGGTAAATTTTCAGATCATCACATGCATGTAGTACAACCCAGATCAAACTGTTTTTAAAAGTAGTTTACTCACCAATTTGTATGCAGACCAGGTTCAAAATTTGTAAAATGCTTTGATTGCTGTAGAAATCCTAATGCATGCCCATGATTTTCTTTGTTGAAGAAATTGAATCCTTGCATGTTTAATTTGAGGCTTTAAAAATGAAACTTGCAGTTGACTTGCTGAGTTGAAAAAAAATGTTGAACTTTGCAGGTTGATGTTGAGAAGAACTTCAAATTTTTTGTTTGCAGGTTGATTTTGCAGGCTTGATAATTACAGATTTCATTGATTTTTTTTTTTACTTACTTTGCAGATCTTACTTTCACTTCAGATTTGCAGTTAAGAATTTTTTTTTCTGTTTTGAGCTTTAGAAAAGAGAACAAGGAAAATGAAGTTTTATGAAAGAAACTTGTTTCTTCTAAACACATTTTATAAAAATTAAAATGAAATTGTTGCCACATGTTTACAATTTGAAAAAATGTCTCAAGCATGTTTAAAAAGTTTACAAGTGTGTTAGAGATGCCTTATCATGTTTACACATGTTATTAAGTATTTTAATTAAACTTTTATTTAATTTAAATGTAAATATAAACTAACATATTAATTTACTAAGTAAACAAATACTTACATATATGAATATAAATTAAATCCTTTAAAGAAAATATTAGAAAACTAATTATAATATAAATAAATCTTATACATGTATTTTAAAAAAAATCTAAAACTTATACATATACTTTTATAACCATTTAAAATCTAAGCGTTTTAAAACAAAGCTTCAATTACAACATTCATTCATATATAATTTATTAATATATTAAGATTAAATTTCAAACAATTCCAAATTATAACATATACATACAGATATATTAAAATTTGAAAATTTAACTTTATTTAAAACAAAAGATATTTCTATTCACAATATGTATCAATTATATATATTATAAACAGAATAAAATTTTATTAGCTTTGGAAAAACAATTCTAACCAATTTTTAAATTGTTAAAAGATTTTGATCACAATTATTAAATTAAAATTAATTAACCTTAAAAGATTACATTTACTAATTTAAACTAAAATTATAAAGAAAATTATCAAACCAATTAAATTGTTATTGTAGATTATTAAATCGGTATTGCCCAAAATTCCGGGTCATTACAATCCTCCCCCCTTAAAAGAATTTCGTCCCCGAAATTTAAAAGCAAAGGTAATTTAATAATCCAACAAAGATTTTAATTTCAAATAGCAAAGCATTCCTATCAACCAGTTACTAACAACCAAAGCAATCAATCACACAAACAAACTTAACTAATTATCCTGACATACGTCAGAATAAAACTCTAACACTATCTTGAGTTTCCCAAATATAAATCACTGGGAGACTCGCTCTACAAAAGTTAAACTAACAAACAACACCACTAAAAACCAGAGCTTCTCTTCTTTCTAGATCCACCAATCTAAGAAGAACATCAGACTATACTCAAGTCTAGCTCAACTTCCAAATCCAACTGAACTACAGATTCAACAAGAAATAGTGAATCATACACATACTCCCTCAGAGGTACGTGAAATAAAATGAATTCTAGCTATCCAAACTGGCAATTCAATCTTATAGACAACATATCTTATCTTATCAGAACACAGATAAGAAATTTCAAATGCCATAGCATTAACCATCCAATCTTACTCAATTTTTGTTCTCTTAACCAGAGAAATTTAACAACACTGAAGTCTCCAACTTCGAATTCCAAAACTCCTTATCTCATATCTGTATATCTCAACAGACAATCCGGGGCTATCAACCTCTTCCTGATCAGCTTAACCTATGCAGATACTTCCAGAGACAACTAGACCAAAGAAATCCAGTTTCTGTATCCAATTCAACAGAAAAATCTTCCAAAATCCGTCGAAATCCCGAACTCAAACTCTACTGCCAAGCAATAGCAAACTGAACTTGCTTCCTTCCTTGCTCAGCTGCTACCTTGCTTCCGCTGCACAACTCTGATTCTGAAATAGATAAAAATACTGTTGATGAACACGAATACAAATTTATCCACTAAATTCGGAAACTTGTTCATCAAATCCATGAAATCTGAATGACTCATCTGACTTGGTCACACAACTTTATTACAGAATCCAATTCAAAAATAAGATCTAACCAAATCCAAATTCCAAAAATAAATTCTTGAGCTGCTACACCAACTCTACTTCTCCATGAACCATCCTACAACCGGGCAAGCTACCATAATCACTTCTAGAACCAAAGCAATATGGAACTCAACTCTAGATGCAGACAAACTTCTGATTACTTCAACAGCTCTTACTTCCTCATGAGAATCCTCCGTCTCAAACAAAAGAATGCTCAAGAAAATTCCAAACCAATCGCAAGTCACTTTTGCGATCCAACCTAATCCGAATTCCAAAGAAACTGTCCTCTCTTTACCAATTAGAACAGCTCTAAGCTTTT
Source organism: Allium cepa (assembly GCA_030765085.1). Lineage (NCBI taxonomy): Eukaryota > Viridiplantae > Streptophyta > Magnoliopsida > Asparagales > Amaryllidaceae > Allium > Allium cepa. The sequence continues at coordinate 976,416,874 of CM060935.1, forward strand.
CCAAACAAGGTTAATTCTACAAGATAACTTCCACCAACTGCTCCGGCTGCTGATAGAAGAACCACCAAGATTTCTGAACCATCGGAGAAACAACCACACTGCTGCTTCCAACTCTACTTCAATGATACTGCAAAGCTAAAAGATCTCCTCGTCAGTACACCAAACACTTCGAGTTGCACTGCTACCACAACTAACCAAAAACTTCTAACCCAAAGGCTTCTCCAAAACCAGAACCATCAACAGACCATACAATGGACCTTCGAGATGGCAGACAACCCAAAAGAAACTCCGGCTCCAAACCAAGCATCAACACCTCACTCTCCTTAAATTATGACAAATAAGACCATGCCGAAGTGAAATAACTTATAGACCTTAGTCTCATATTCCCACAACAGCTAACTTCCTTACTGAAGATCCAAACAACTTATACACAAATGAATCATCTTTATGGCATATAAAGACTGCTCCTCAACTACTACTAAAACTGCTTCAAAAGAATACATCTTCGGAAATATCCATGGATTCCGCATCTCATCATGCATCTCATCACGCAGTTATCAAAATACCATCACTTACTTCTGCACTTCCGACAGATCCAAACTCAAGAATAATTCGCTCACCCAAGCGAAATCCAAACTTACACTTCAAAGACAAACTTCGAATCTTAAAAAGATTTCCTTCGGATATCAGAGAAATCCTTACTCCAAACAACAAATCTCACTTGAGACGGTATTAGGTTTACAGTCTCGACAAATACTTTCAACCTCAAACATATGGTCCTCTTCCATCAGTGGTAGTCGTGTTACACACACATACCACTACTCCACCTACCTTTAAAACTCGTGTTGGAAAATCCGAACAGATAACCCAACAGATTAGGTAAATATAGATATATATATATAAATATATAAAAATTACAAGTACGCTCTCTCAAGAAAGACACCACTACAGAGCCTAGGTATTCACTCAACCTAATGCTCTGATACCAACTGAGACGACCCGACTTCCTATCTCCAGGAAATCGCATCATCTTGAAGAAAGAAAGGGATAGAAGAAGAAAAGAAAGAGAAAGAAGAAAGACAACAACATCAGATAACTCACAACGGAACGAATAAAATATAATATAACACATAAAATATTACACAGTATCTTATTACATTAGAGCACACAACTTATACAACACATATTAGACAGTTATAAACATCTGTCTAATTCCAACAACTCAAGTACAACAGAAGAAACAGATACCAAACACAGCGGAATCAATATATATCTACACGTCGAAGCCTCCTGCTCCATATCTCCTCCAAAATTCGTCAAGCAAACCTGAATCATTTGACTACTCATACATAATATAAGTACCCAAGAGTTTAATAAAACAGAAAATAAACACTCGGGTCAGACAGGGGTCTGGTGTGAGTAAACGGTTTAAAATTTGCTTAACTTTAGAAAGCCTTTGAAAGAAAAGGTATCACGTAAGACTTCCCACACATAAACATGGATAAGTTTTTACCTTACGCTAACCAAAACATTTGATAGGAAATACAGTGATATTATAATAGTGTCTAGGGTTTTCAAGTAAATAAGAAATAGCCAAAATTGTTACATGATTAAATTCCAGCTACTAGCCACAAAAGTGGGTAATACAATCAAAACCGTAGGGTCTCGTAGGAAGAATGGGTTTCCATCAATGACAGGGCTACTGGGGTACCGCCCGTCACAGTACGTGGCCTAGATCACCGTACCGAGGAGTACGCCCGCTCCCCTGCAACACAAGGACGGGACCATTCCTTACTGAACAGTCCCGAACAAGACAACCGCGGCAGTTGTCCGGATCAACCGCCCCACACAGCCGAATAAAAAGGGTCTTCTAGACAGGAGTAAATCTTGCTCTCCAGTGGGAGCTACCCACGAAGCCTTGCTGCACCTCTCCTGTTTTAGCCATTCCCGGTTGATGAGACTTGAGGCTGCGATTACCTTTATAGAACACATCTAACTTAGAATGCTCATCGTCCACCTGACGATGTGCTGAAAGCATTCAATCCATACAAGTTCGTTTCGGGTTCGAACGAAACCGAAGGCACTATCTTGTTGCACTCATTTTGGAATCACCCTCAGAGTCAACGACCATAGCCCTTGCACTTTAAATCACCATCTCGAATCTATATGTACCATTCCGTCAAACTCATTACGGAATCACCCACAGAGTTATACTGACATATAGCCCTTACACTTCGAGTCTTCACTTTCTCCACTTGGATTCACGACCAAACGTTTAATTGGAATCGATGTGGTTTTCGGATTCCAAATATGGAAACCCGATCCCGGTCTCATCGAAACCAAATGCCATTTTAATGTCCAAGTTGTACTTAAGGATTTAAAAATTAAACTTATATTTAGGATGATATAACATATAGATGAATAACATTATCATATCAGATAATTCATATCAACATTCATCTCACAAAGAAACATATCACAAATATCATAGTCATCCAAATCATCCAGTATCAACCAATCACCCAATATCAATCGATCACCCAATATCAATCATCCAATATCATTCAACATCCAATATCAGCATTCAATAATAATCAATCACCCATAGCAGAATTGATTAACTCATAACCAATTTAATTAATCTCTAATTAAATTAATTACTATCCTTTAATCACTTGGATTATCTTAATCCAGCTTCATTGATTTATTTCAATCGAATTCATTAATCATCTCTTAATGATCATCTTTAATTAATCTTTCTCGATTAATTATCCTTTAATTACCTTAAAGTATTTATCCATAATCATATTCAGTAATTAACCTTTAATTACTATCATTAATTACAAAAATTAATGATCCTTCATAAATTAATTAACTATAATTAACTACATTAATCCTTAATTAATTACAATTAATTAATCATATTTAAATTAATTACATAAATTAATTACTTCATTAATTATATTAATTAAAAAGCTTTATTTTAATCATCCTTTAATTAATTAAGAAATTAACTTGTAATTAATCATCTCATTAATAATAAACAATAATTAACAATTTGTAATTACTTATCTTAATTAATTAACTTCTTAATTAATTATATTAACCCTTTGATTAGTTACTTTAATTAATAAATCGTAATTACTTCGTTATCTAGCTTCAATCAAAATTTCAAACTAAATTATAGCATGGATAATCGGTAATCACCAAAACTCCCTAAAACACTCAAACCAAAAATTCTCATAATCTACCAAACTAAAATTACAAATTGCATACATAAATTCATGATTTATCCTCACATTTTCATGCATGTAATCGAAATTTGAATTTAAGATAATTAATTTTTATCAAATATTCAAGTTTTACTGTAACTCCTTCTTTTATAATTATTTGTTGCATTCTAAATTATGAAACTATTTTTACAATTATCAACAAACAACAACACACAACTTCTCTTCAATCCTTAAGGTCAAGTGTTTATGTTATTGAGAGATTTGAATTTGTGAAGTAACTCTGTTCTTTTAAAAAAAACAGAACAGGTTGTTTACAGGCATAAGGAAATATAACTATAAATTCCATAAATAAATCTAAGTGATTTCCAGCCAACATCAAGGTAAATTTTCAGATCATCACATGCATGTAGTACAACCCAGATCAAACTGTTTTTAAAAGTAGTTTACTCACCAATTTGTGTGCAGAGCAGGTTCAAAATCTGTAAAATGCTTTGATTGCTGTAGAAATCCTAAGGCATGCCTATGATTTGCTTTGTCGAAGAAACTGAATCCTTGCATGTTTAATTTGAGGCTTTAAAAATGAAACTTGCAGTTGACTTGCTGAGTTGAAAAAAAATACTGAACTTTACAGGTTGATGTTGAGAAGAACTTCAAATTTTTTGTTTGCAGGTTGATTTTGCAGGCTTGATAATTACAGATTTCATTGATTTTTTTTATTTTTTTTATTTTACTTACTTTGCAGATCTTACTTTCACTTGAGATTTGCAGTTAAGAATTTTTTTCTGTTTTGAGCTTTAGAAAAGATAACAAGGAAAACGAAAGTTTTATGAAAGAAACTTGTTTCTTCTAAAAACATTTTATAAAAATTAAAATGAAATTGTTGCCACATGTTTACAATTTGAACAAATGTCTCAAGCATGTTTAAAAAGTTTACAAGTGTGTTAGAGATGCCTTATCATGTTTACACATGTTATTAAGTATTTTAATTAAACTTTTATTTAATTTAAATGTAAATATAAACTAACATATTAATTTACTAAGTAAACAAATACTTACATATATGAATATAAATTAAATCCTTTAAAGAAAATATTAGAAAACTAATTATAATATAAATAAATCTTATACATGTATTTTAAAAAAAAATCTAAAACTTATACATATGCTTTTATAACCATTTAAAATCTAAGCGTTTTAAAACAAAGCTTCAATTACAATATTCATTCATATATAATTTATTAATAGATTAAGATTAAATTTCAAACAATTCCAAATTATAACATATACATACATATATATTACAATTTGAAAATTTAACTTTATTTAAAACAAAAGATATTTCTATTCACAGTATATATCAATTATATATATTATAAACAGAATAAAAATTTATTAGCTTTTGAAAAACAATTCTAACCAATTTTTAAATTGTTAAAAGATATTGATCACAATTATTAGATTAAAATTTATTAACCTTAAAAGATTACATTTACTAATTTAAACTAAAATTATAAAGAAAATTATCAAACCAATTAAATTATTATTGCAGATTATTAAATCGGTATTGCCCAAAATTCCAGGTCGTTACAACAACTAGGCAATACCAGGGTAGATATATCAATTGCTATCCTGGCTGATGGAAATGCATAGCCGCAGCTACCGCCCACCTCGAAACAACTCCCCAAAAAAAATCAAAGTAAAAGTGGCCACTGAATCAATCCAAAGTCAAAGTATAGTATCGAAGAGGAGTGTCCGATCAGAGGAATGACCTCATTGGCCCGAGAATCGCTCCTGTTTTAGCCACCTTATGCCAACTCACGGGAGTCGGGTCCACGTATTTACCTTGCAGGAAACGCCTCCACCAACCTACTTCATTCTGGAATCTCCACCGCGTACACGGTTGTTAAAGTGGTTTTCGGAGTTGGCAGAGAGTATGACAACTTCCGATCCCGGTCTCTTCAACAACCAAACGTTATTATAACACCGCGGTTCTTTAAAATAATTTATACTTTTAAAACCAGAATATAATATCCATTTCAAAACCATATAAATATGATATCATTTCGTTTTAAAACCCAAAACAATATGATATCATCTTTATTTTTCCAATATATTCTTTCCAAAAATCATAGTGGTTTCAAAGTAAAATATTTAGAAATCAAAACTCTTGAATATAATATTTTCAAATTATACTACCTTGAAAACCATAACTTTGAAACAAATTCCATTTCTCAAATGGTTAAATATTAAATTACTTTTATAAAACAAAATAGCTTCTTTACATTTCACAAATCAATTCCAAATATCGATTTAAATTTCCAAATACCATTTTAAATTTTTACGTTTCAAAGCTTTAAATATTACACCATTTCAAAAACAAACTCATTTGACCATCCCATATATATCAAATTCAATTACTTCATTTTTTAGACTTCAAATGTTTACTTAATGAATTCAGTATACTTTAAGTAAAACTTATAACTTCACATAATTGGATAATCTTTCAATTTATTAAACTTGATATATTCATTTAAATCAACCTGATATTCATTCAAATCACTTTACACAAAAATCAAGTTACAAAAATCATTTCCTTTAAAAATTCTAACTTTTCATTTAGTTTCAATTTAACTTAATATTCATCTTCCAACCTTACTCTTTTTTTTAAGTCATTAAAACTCCAGAAATTTAATTTTAAATAAATTCTTAATCGTATTTGATCTCGAAAATCAAACTTTATTTTATACTTCAAATCAAATTTATACAAAGCTTAAAAACCGAAAATTTACTATATATATATATAAATAACCAAATCAATATCCCATAAACCATATATATATATATATATATATATATATATATATATATATAGCTTTAAAAACCCATAGTAAAACATTTCCAAAAATAATTTTATATATTTACCACGGTGCCTGTATAAAATTTTCTATCCTATGGTCAAGTGATACGGATGTTTATCATTTCAATCCGTAATTTAAAATAAAAATGCGGTTGTATATCATTTCAAACCACAATCCCGAATGAATGAAATGCACGATAACTTGCAGTTTATACGATATAAAATACAACATCCATTCATCCAGATATCAATCATCAACCATTTTATTACAATCATCATCCAATTTAAACAACATCAATATAGAGCATATAAATTATACAGGTAATAAATAACATGTATTAACTAACAGTTTATATAAATTTAACTACTGTTAAGCTAGCAGTTTATGTGCAAAATAAATGTAAATTTAACTGGCAGTTAATGCGAAATAAAAATAAATATAACTATGACAGGAAGTTAATATGCAAATAAATAAATTCTAATTGTCAAATTATATGCAATAAATAAAATTAATTAACAGTTAAATCAAATAAATGCGATTTAACTGAGATGATGAATAAATCATGCCAAACAATCATAAATAAATTTCTACTCATATCTAAAATTAATTTAACAAACACAAGAAATTCTAGAAATTGTGAGTGGGTTAAAACACTCACCTTTTTAAATTTAAATTGAATTCAAATCCAATTTAAACACAAAAATTGGACAGTCTCCAAATTCATCCAAACTAGTGTCAAAACGTCCGAAATTCCGATACGATCCCAGCAAAACAAACCGCGCGTGAATCCGAGCTCGTATGCAAAAGTTATGAAAATTTGAAAAATGGAAAATTCTGGTCCTGGGTCGACTTCGGGTTCGACTTCGGTGCGCCGCCTAAAATCCTCGGTGCTTGCTTGGAGTTTTCGCCAAAACGATCCGGAGCGACCCGAGTCATTTTGTTCCTGACTCGAAGTTGCTCTAGGGTTTTCTCCTCTGAAACCCGAAGCGCGACCAGAAGCTGTTGCAGATCCGCAATTTTTTTGTTTTTTTTTTTTTGAAATTGAAATTATTTTTTGGAATTTGGGAATTAGGTTTTGTCTGCCATTGGGATAAGGAGTTGAGAAAGAAGGTACGTATAGACAAATGAGAATGAGGAGAAATTAGGGTTTATAACAGGGTATTTATAGGTAGGGTTGAAATAGAGTAGATGGACCAGATAAATAAACGTGCTGAACAATCTATGGCCCGAAAACCCCGAAACAAAATTGGGTAAACCCATATATCAAAATAGGTGTTTTAAAATATTCTGAACGCGATGGAAAAAGTTTCACGTCCAAATTCCGTCGTATGAAGAAGTTGTGCTGCAATCAATATTTTCAAATTGATTTCAATTGATTTCAGTTTCGATTCCAAGGCGTTTCGAGTCCGTACGATCAAACGACAAGTCTGATCGCTACGAAATTTGAAACCCTACAATAATTCACCGATACGAATTCGATGAAACTTGTTTCGTCGAAATCCGAGTCAGTGGCCAAAATGGCTATTTTCATATTAATTAAATAAATTTAAAATAAATGAATAAAATTAAATTTTATATTTAGATTCTAAAATTTACCCATTTCATCACTCTTAAAATTTCTTAATCATTTACAAAATTTCAAACAAGTTTAGATGTCGAATTAAAGAAGGTAAATTTATAAATTTCAATATAAATCCTTAATTTCATTAAATTCACAAATTATAATTTAACTTTCTAAAACTTATATTCAATCAAAGAAATCAATGGTTATTCCATTCATATATTTCAAATAGATGGATTTAATATTAGATTCAAAATTTATTATCCTAACATTCTTCGATTACACTTAAATCCCTACAAATGTAATATTTAGATTTTAAATTTTCATTTATTTCGATTAAACCTATTATCATATATTACTTTAATATACTGACAAGCTTACTTTTGCACCCTTTTATTTACCCAACTGCCATTTTATAAATAAACTTAACAATAGATTCATACTCTATTACATAAATGCATACCCTTTTATCTAAATTAAAATCTTCATAACTTCAAACATTTAATCCATTAAATTCCAATTACCCCTTTCATTAAATTTTGGATTCAAATCAATTTATAAAGCTTTACCTCCATTCTTTATATACACTAACCATCATTTAATGAAGAATTTATTTACGTTATTCCCCATTTATTACCTTAATTTATTTATCGTAACATTTAATTTATAATTATTGCAATGATTTCCGATTTAATTGAAGGAACTAAGTATATAACTCATAATAGTTGTGGTAAAACTCTTAATCCTACATTTATAAGTATATCCTTATCCGTTATATCTATTAATTAAATAAATTCCATTTTTAAGACCTTTAAATTTATTACTAAATATCCATTTGCCTTTCCCATCAAATTTGAATTCCATCAAATTAATATAACCAATCAGATTTCCATTCACACCTTATTATCAACCCCCAATTATTGCAATTCATTATCTTATATTGATTTTATACAATTACCATTACCTTTACATTCAATTACTATTCAATGCATATTTATTCATCAACCAAATTCGATATTTACTTTTCTTTCCTTTTATTTGATAAATAACCTAGTATACATTTACATACATTCATTTCATTCCATTCATTTATGGGTATTGCAATGAAATTAAATTTATTAGCCAATACCAACATTATTACCATTAATTTCAATTGGATTCCCAATTTTATTCAATACCCTGAATAAATAACATATATATTGATCAAATCCTTACATTTTGTTTTTCTCATATTCCATTAAATATATGCACACATACAAATTAAGATTCTAAATCCAATTAGTTATTCCTTTTACATCAACCATCACTTATGAATAATTATTGTTTCCTATTTATTTTGTTACATTCACTTATGTTCACTTTATGAGTAAATTGGTATTCCCTTTAATCCATTAATTACTAACTTTAGTTATTGCAATTTATTATCCAACATACAAATTGAATCTATTGTCAAATTTTCCATTTCAATTAATTAACACCTTAGAATAGTTAATAAAAAGGGATTGTACTAAAAAAAAATTATTTTCATTGATGAATTCAATAATTGCCTTTATTTACTTATTTCTAACCTTATATCCAATTGCAACAATTTCCACTATTTCAATTAATTGCAATATATAATTCAATTTGTACATTTTATTTTCCCTTGATACATCAAATTTCAACATTCTCTTTCCTATAAATAAATAAGATTTCTGCTTCTTCCTATATTTAAATTAGAAATCCTATTAAATAAACAAATTAAATTATCGAAATTTACGGGTCGTTACACTCTCCCCCACTCAAAACTTTCGTCCCCGAAAAGGAAAAGAAGGGAAAAGAGGAAATAAGAAAACAATATATCTTTCTTAAATTAAATTTATAAACAAATAAGTTTACAAAATAAAATAATTTAACATAAAATATACCAATTTATACCTATTCAAATCTTTATACATAAATTGTTAAAGTTTGTAAACATTTTCAAAATTTTCTAAGTCCAAAATTTACGATTTTTTTTTTGCAGAGTCTCCTTTGTACGGAGAGGCTCGGAAGAAAATATAATATAAATATTACAATATACGCAGATATTTTCCAAAATAATATATATCCCTACATGGGAAAATATATAAAATAGCGCTATAAACCGAAATCTGAAAACGTACCTATTTGTCGGGTAACTTACGCTAAATTTATGGAACCAAAAGCAGTAGCCCTTTGCTTCCATAACCTACATTTCACTTAGAACACTTATAAAATCTAAAGGGTTAACAATTTATATAAAGTGAAATATTTAAGTGGATTTCAATCACTAACAACAAATCAATACAACAACCATCAACTTTAACAACAGCATACACAACAAATTCAAAACAACCATTCAACCAATACAAACAAATAGTTGTTCGGGTTCAAAACTTTTAATTTATATGGAATGAAGAATAACTACTAGCGTATATTTACTCAACAGTCTTAGATAAATCTAAATAGGTTATTCACACATCCATATAAATCTAAAGTATCCCTACCCCAACAACCATAAATCAAACAACACAATTCAAATCAACTTTTCTTATTATTAATTTTATTTCATACATTAACTTTTTTAATTTCCTTCATTCATTCATTTCAGTGATTTTTTTCGTTTATATAACGGTTTATCTTTTTATTTTCATTTATTTCTTTAAATTTTATTTAGAATAACTTCAACCCTTTTTCTTATGTTTACAATTTCTCTTTATTATATTACATTCATTTATAATTGCATGACCTCATCTATTTACACTTTAATTACCTAAGTTTATAATCATTTATTTGTCATACTTACCTTTAGTTATATTTACTTCGTAAAATTTTAATTATAACTTAAGTTTATGACATTAAATTCTCATTTAATAGCGATTTCATTGAATACTTTAATTATTTCAAATTTCTACTTGTATAATATTCTATTACAATCTGTTATTAAACATTCCAACCTTTAATATTTGGTAAGTTATATATGTTTTTAAAGAATGTACTTGAAAGTTATACAAGTTCTCTCGTTACCTATGATTAATTTAACGTTCAATAATAATATTCTTTATTTCGTAGTTATAATTTCAAATTCCATTTAATACCATTTATAACCTATCATTAAATCTCTTATTTCCTTTAGGGGTTTTAATTTATTAATTACCTACGTTTCAATTCACTACAATAATTGAAACAATTAATTAATGGAAATCTAAGAATTTAATACTGGGTTAAATTTCAAATTATTTTAAAATAATAGATAAATATATACTTACAACTTATATATCTCTAATTATATTAAAAACAATTCAAAACTTATATATTTTTCAAAATGAATCTGCAGTAAAACTACTACAGTGGCCTCTCCCCTTCGAAACTCGAAAATGAAAGTCGATGATGCGCCCGTCATCACCGAAATTATTTTCCAGCGACAGAGAGGAAAGTACAAAACTTATTTTCTCCAAAATATTCTTTAAAACAACTTTCCCAAATTATATTGAATGTTTATATCAGAAAGTACTTATAAACAATATTATTATATTCCAAAATTTATTTGAAAGAAATTTCAAAACCCCGGAACTTAAGTTCTAAATTTCCAAATTTCTTTTATTTTATTTTTCAATCTTATTTCTATTATTATTTATACACTTTAATACCTAACAACCAATCTATTGCAGCCAAATATAGATATCTTTTGAAAAAATTATTTTATATATGGAAATATAATAGGCAAAATTGTTTCATTCACCTATATAAAACAAATATTATGTCGGTTTGTCCTATTAAGTGTTTAGAAATCCCTATTGATGTCATAGCGTCCCATGCATCAACCAGAATTTATAAATACAAAACGGGACAGATTAACACAATATTAAAACTTTTTATAACACTAACAAATACGCTCTCTCATATATATACACTCAGCGACTCCCAAAGGGTATTACTACCCTATTAGTAAAGAGTCAAACCCCACAAAGCTAAGGTTTATCGCTAAACCAAAGCTATGATACCAGATGTAACATCCCGCCTTTTCGTACGCTATAAATCGACACATGTGCCAATTCAAACCATACGGAAGGGCGGATTGTTATGGGGTAAATAAGAAAAACAAGAAAGAAATAAATAGAAACATAATCTCACAGCGGAAGGATAAAATATAATAATAAAATATACAGTTCATAAAACTGTTTACAAAACATTTGATTCTTCTTTATACAATTAAATATCAGAGTTCACATACCAATAATATCAATGCAGCGGAATTAAATAGTGTAGTGGGATAATATAGTAGATAGTAATACTACAAATCTTCGTCTTCGTCCTCCAGAATAAAATCTTCAAATCCTGAAACGCTCGAACTGACCCGTGCGAATTGAAAAGACAAAACACCCGAGTCGGAACTAAAAGATCTTATGTAAGTTAAATTAACAGAAATAAATATGAGTGCAGTAACTCAAGAGATGCTCGGGATTTACATCTCCAAAGGATCCGTTAAACTATTTACTATGTAGTATATTGCGCTATTATAATAGTGTCTAATTGTAAAATAAACTTACTTTTTTCTTAGCATTAAGGGGTTACCCATATAGCCCTTTACACGTAATAGTCCCAGTAGTCCATCCAATATCATAGTCCCTCCTGATCGGGAAGCCACCAGAGGATACCACACGGGCTACGGGAGAAATCCAAACTCTTACAAGGCACGATAGGGTAGGTGACACGGCATAACTAGGCAATGCTAGGCTAGATATACCAATTGCTATCCGGGCTGATGGAAACGCGTTGCCGCAGCTACCGCCCACCTCGAAACAACTCCCAAAGAAAATCAAAGTAAAAGTGGCCACTGAATCAATCCAAAGTCAAAGTATAATATCGAAGAGGAGTGTCCGATCAGAGGAATGACCTCATTGGCCCGAGAATCGCTCCTGTTTTAGCCACCTTATGCCAACTCACGTGAGTCGGGTCCACGTATTTACCTTGCAGGAAACGCCTCCACCAACCTACTTCATTCTGGAATCTCCACCGCGTACACGGTTGTTAAAGTGGTTTTCGGAGTTGGCAGAGAGTATGACAACTTCCGATCCCGGTCCCTTCAACAACCAAACGTTATTATAACACCGCGGTCCTTTAAAATAATTTATACTTTTAAAACCAGAATATAATATCCATTTCAAAACCATATAAATATGATATCATTTCCTTTTAAAACCCAAAACAATATGATATCATCTTTATTTTCCAATATATTCTTTCCAAAAAATCATAGTGGTTTCAAAGTAAAATATTTAGAAATCAAAACTCTTGAATATAATATTTCCAAATTATACTACCTTGAAAACCATAACTTTGAAACAAATTCCATCTCTCAAATGGTTAAATATTAAATTACTTTTATAAAACAAAATAGCTTCTTTACATTTCACAAATCAATTCCAAATATCGATTTAAACTTCCAAATACCATTTTAAATTTTTACGTTTCAAAGCTTTAAATATTACACCATTTCAAAAACAAACTCATTTGACCATCCCATATATATCAAATTCAATTACTTCATTTTTTAGACTTGAAATGTTTACTTAATGAATTCAATACACTTTAAGTAAAACTTATAACTTCACATAATTGGATAATCCTTCAATTTATTAAACTTGATAAATTCATTTAAATCAACCTGATATTCATTCAAATTACATTACACAAAAATCAAGTTACAAAAATCATATCCTTTAAAAATTCTAACTTTTCATTTAGTTTCAATTTACTTAATATTCATCTTCCAACCTTACTCTTTTTTTAAGTCATTAAAACTCCATAAATTTAATTTTAAATAAATTCTTAATCGTATTTGATCTCGAAAATCAAACTTTATTTTATACTTCAAATAAATTTATACAAAGCTTAAAAACCGAAAATTTACTATATATATATATATATAAATAACAAAATCAATATCCCATAAACCATATATACATATAGCTTTACAAAACCATAGTAAAACATTTCCGAAAACAATTTTGTATATTTACCACGGTGCCTATATAAAATTTTCTACCCTATGGTCAAGTGATACGGATGTTTATCATTTCAATCCGTAATTTAAAATAAAAATGCGGTTGTATATCATTTCAAACCGCAATCCCGAGTGAATGAAATGCACGATAACTTGCAGTTTATACGATATAAAATACAGCATCCATTCATCCAGATATCAATCATCAACCATTTTATTACAATCATCATCCAATTTAAACAACATCAATATAGAGCATATAAATTATACAGGTAATAAATAACATGTATCAACTAACAGTTTATATAAATTTAACTACTTTTAAACTAGCAGTTTATGTGCAAAATAAATGTAAATTTAACTGGCAGTTAATGCGAAATAAAAATAAATATAACTATGACAGGCGGTTAATATGCAAATAAATAAATTCTAATTGTCAAATTATATGCAATAAATAAAATTAATTAACAGTTAAATCAAATAAATGCGATTTAACTGAGATGACGAATAAATCATGCCAAACAGTCATAAATAAATTTCTACCCATATCTAAAATTAATTTAACAAACACAAGAAATTCTAGAAATTGTGAGTGGGTTAAAACACTCACCTTTTTGAATTTAAATTGAATTCAAATCCAATTTAAACCCAAAAATTGGACAGTCTCCAAATTCATCCAAACTAGTTCCAAAACGTCAGAAATTCCGATATGATCCCAGCAAAACAAACCACGCATGAATCGGAGCTCGTATGCAAAAGTTATGAAAATTTGAAAAATGGAAAATTCTGGTCCTGGGTCAACTTCGGGTTCGACTTCGGTGCGCCGCCTCAAATCCCCGGTGCTTGCTTGGAGTTTTCGCCAAAACGACCCGGAGCGACGTGAGTCATTTTCTTCCTGACCCGAAGTTGCTCTAGGGTTTTCTCCTCTGAAACCCGAAGCGCGACCAGAAGCTGTTGCAGATCCGCAATTTTTTTTTTTTGAAATTGAAATTATTTTTTGGAATTTGGGAATTAGGTTTTGTCTGCCATTGGCATGAGGAATTTAGAAAGAAGGTACGTACAGACAAATGAGAATGAGGAGAAATTAGGGTTTATAACAGGGTCTTTATAGGTAGGGTTGAAATAGAGTAGATGGACCAGATAAATAAACTTGCTGAACAATCTATGGCCCGAAAACCCCGTTCTAACCCCGAAACAAAATTGGGTAAACCCATATATCAAAATAGGTGTTTTAAAATATTCTGAACGCGATGGAAAAAGTTTCACGTCCAAATTCCATTGTATGAAGAAGTTATGCTGAAATCAATATTTTCAAATTGATTTCAATTGATTTCAGTTTCGATTCTAAGGTGTTTCGAGTCCGTACGATCAAACGACAA
Source organism: Allium cepa (assembly GCA_030765085.1). Taxonomy (NCBI): domain Eukaryota; kingdom Viridiplantae; phylum Streptophyta; class Magnoliopsida; order Asparagales; family Amaryllidaceae; genus Allium; species Allium cepa. Next base: position 976,431,912 of record CM060935.1, read on the forward strand.
GTCTGATCGCTACGAAACTTGAAACCCTACAATAATTCACCGATACGGATCCGATGAAACTTGTTTCGTCGAAATCCGAGTCAGTGGCCAAAATGGCTATTTTCATATTAATTAAATAAATTTAAAATAAATGAATAAAATCAAATTTTATATTTAGATTCTAAAATTTACCCATTTCATCACTCTTAAAATTTCTTAATCATTTACAAAATTTCAAACAAGTTTAGATGTCAAATTAAAGAAGGTAAATTTATAAATTTCAATATAAATCCTTAATTTCATTAAATTCACAAATTATAATTTAACTTTCTAAAATTTATATTCAATCAAAGAAATCAATTGTAACAACCCGCAAATTTATCGATTTTTATATTTAAATATTTCATCATTAGTCGAATCTTAGTCCGAAAAGCTACTTTTTGCATACGGTCGAATTAGGACTCGGGACCACTCCCATTGAGTTTAAAATGCCGTTTGCGACCTTTTTGAGTATAAGCTTCGATATGTTTGGAGAAAGTTGATTTTTGCTACTTTTCACTTTGGGTTTGGTTTTGGGCTCAGCCCTATGTTTTAACTTATACTCCAAAACTAAACCACTCTCCCCATTCTCCCTCACTTCTTTCTCTTTTCAGTTTTCTTAGATTTAATGGTGGGAGAGATTGGAAATTAAAACTCCCAAAACCCTAGTTTCTCTTGCAAATCAAATTCCTAGCTCCAAACTCAAGAAGAACCCATTGGTAAGCTTCTCTCCTTCTTCTCCAACTTATTCTCTTACCAATTTCAGAAATTCCTAAACCTAATTTCGGGAATGTTCTTGTTTTGAGCTTAGATTCAAGCTCAATTGGGTTGTGTTGAAGAGAGGTTGATTCTCCATTTGCTTTCAAGCTTCTTCTTGTTCGATTTTGTGAAAAGGTGAGATTTTTGTCTCACATCTATGCTTATATTTATCTTCGATTGTTAGGTATGAATTCCTAACACTTATTCGTGTGCATATGCTTTTGGTTTGGATTGATTTGGTGAATATTCCAAATTTTTGATGTTTGGGTTCAATTCCTTAAAAATCATAGCTTTGATCTTGGATCATGTTTTTGGAGATGCATCGAAGAGCTTATAGGGCCGGGTAGTCGATTGGCATAATCCCTTAGCGCCGTTGCTCGAGAGAATGCAATTTGGTCAAGGTTGAATCTCATTTGTGATAGGCTGGGAAGAGGCTGGAAACAGGTCCGGCCGACCGACCTACTTCCAAATGTGCAGTTGCACTTCTGTTTCTGGTCCGGCCGACCGACCCCCCTGGTTCGGTCGACCGACCTGCTTCCAAGTGCATAAGCACTTTCTGTTTTAGGTTCGGTCGACCGACTCAGGGAGTCCGGCCGACCGACCTGATGATTTTTGCCTGCTTTGTCTTGTTGCTTAAATTTCCAACTTAAATCGATTCGTGTTGTTTCCTATTTATTGTTATTAATTATTATGACTTTGATGACTCCTTTTTAGGGATTTTCTTGAGTATCCATTTTGATGGATTCTTTATCGGTTTCGTTGGATTTTTATTCACATCTTCATATGTGAATTTTAGTGATTGATTGTTTCTACAATCTTCTTTGTGTTTTGTCACTTTAAAAATTATAAAGGTTTTCTATACTAGTAGTAAATATCAAAACTCTTTCCTCAAACGATTTCAAAACTATTTTAATACCAAATTCGTTTATAAAACCGTTTTCCAATCTATTAGTATATACAAACCTTTACCTCACTCGTACAAGAAATCTAATTAAACGGCTTAGTAAAATGAGTGGTATGAAACGCTTACGTTTACTTCGTCGGTTAATTCTTGGACTTGTTCGATTGAATCTCTTGTGACAATTTCCTAGTGGAAATCTACAGTTTGTTCGTAAATATTTAAGTTAAGCTAGTGGTTATGGGACATGATGCTAAACTCATATATTTACTAGCTTAGTGTAATTAACACTTCTCGTTGATCATGACGATCATCTTTATGATTTAGACTAGCAATGTGCGATGTCTCTTTGTCTGCGAGGGAGACTAAACCCAGTTTTGTGGAGTTTCGACTCAAATTTGGTGGGGTAGCAACCCACGGTCTTCGGACCATTCGCGTGTCAGGTCTTCGGACCATTCGTGTGATGACCCGCAAATCCGTACTCCTTGAATATACACTAATCTCCATAGATTAACTCAAGATGAACAGAAATACGAATTATCAATGTTTAAGAAAAGGAAAACGACAGAAGAAGAGATAAGAAGATAGAAAATAGAGAGAAAAGAAATAGAAAATAGAACAGAAAGAAAACAACAGAACAATAACAGAATCTCACAATTCGCAGCGGAACAACATATAATAATAAATGAATAATCTTTAAACAAAGAACTATATCAGTTATTACATTACATTTCATTACATCATCATCAGAGTGTACAACATCATACAACATCAAACAACAACAAACAGCGGAAAGAAATACTATATACTAGTAATACGCCATGCCATCCATCTTGCATCCAGCAACTCCAGAATATCCTGATAAACCTTAACTCTTGACTGCCCGTGTGAAATTTGGTGCGCACCCAGAGTTTAGGAAGGAAAACAATAAACTCCGAGTCAGTCATGTGACTGGTGTGAGAACTCAAAACAGTTTATTTATCTTTAAAAATCAAAATAGAGGAATATTTTAAAAATCAATTCGCAATGCTTTTAAAAATGAGACTACCATAAGACCTCCCGCCACACACACAATGCAAACGCAGACTTGGAGGAGATTTCTCCTTATGATAGTCAAAGATGCTTGATACGCATTAAAAAGAAACATTTGTTATTATTATTAGTGCATAGTGTAGGAAAACATTTTGAAAGTAGAATATAAATCTTAGCCAGCGTAGGTACCATTATAGTATGCTTACTATAGCTACCATATTAGATGGTAGGTTCTACAACTAAAACCGTACAAGTTTCGTATTGGGAATTGGATTTCCAACGAATGATCAGGCCAAGGAACTTCCCATTGCCACATGAGAATGCCTCTGGATGGACATCCTCGAGAACCAGACCGGATCTCTACCAACACAAGGCCGGGTTACCCCTAACTGAGTAACAACTGACCGAATATGCCATCCCCCGGTCCTTTGGGACCTTTCACCGAGCGCTCGTAATCAATTCACACAATCATAAAGTGTTTTCAACATGAGTAAGTATCTGGGCTCCATACCATGATACCACCCTTTTCCAGAAGGAAATGCACACATCCTAAAGGGCTCTACCCCACATAACCTTGCTGCATCTTTCCTGTTTTGACCATTCACGGGGTGTGAGGCTCGACGAAGTTTTGTCCACAAAACATACTTTATACAAAAGCCATGCTTTGGGTCAACAAATGATCATAGAAATGATCACCAAGATAGACGATCAAACAAATGATCCTATCACAAATAATCAACACAATGATCATTTACAGCAACACTCAGCATGTCACATTACCAAATTGGGAATATATCGCTGATAACCTTCAACTACATAACCTCTGAGCTCGTACGTCTCAGAGAAGGGTGTTAAGCTAAAAGAATAAATTCTCCGCCACCAACAGAAATATGTTTGAAAGAAATCTGCTTTATATCTCAGTTTGTAATGTCAGACATACAATCCATACAAGTCTGTTCCGGGCTCGAACAGAACCGAAGGCACTTACAAAGAAGTCCTTGCAATCCGGATAATCTCTAATCACGTCCGGACTTTCCATCACATAGGGAGTCTCTATACCGTAGCTACTCGGTGCAAAGACAATCGACGAGTTGTCCTTTCGCTTTCAAAAAGATCCGGTCTTCAACACCGGTCTTCAAATGCAATTCATAACGACGTATCACATATTCGGAATGGGTTATACGACCCCATGGTCCTTTCCCGGTTAACCCGAATAGTGAGCGCTTATTCAAAAATAAGTGTGGCATTCAAATTCAAGCAAATCACATCAAATACCCATTCAAAGGGAAATATTGATAGTCGGTTATTGAACTATCAATGGATATGCACAACATCACCAGATTCCAAATAATTTTCCAAATTATTTATTCCCCAAAGATATCTTTACTAGATATATAATTTTCACACTTCAAAAATAAATCAATATTTATTTTTAACAAATTCCACTTTCTTTTATAAATTCCTTAGTGAATTTATAATCCAAAATATCTATGAATATTCGATTTCAATTATTCATTTCAATTTATCTTCAAAAAGATAGATTCTCAAAACGTTTCATTTCACATTGGAAAAACATTTCCATACTTACTTATTAAGTAATTCACAATCTTTTATTTTCAACCTTTGGAAAATATTCAATATACTTAAATCGAGATTAAGTACATATTTCATTCTTTAAGCAAATCATTCTCTTAAACATATTTATTTGGGCCAAAACGAATGTTGCGTAAAACATCGTTACGACGTCCCAAAATCACTAGTTTAGGGATTCGAAATTAAAATAGATATATAAATCCCAATACTATACAAAACATTTCCTTTCGGAAATCATTTACTATAACAACAGTGTTATAGTCCACCATTTCCTTTTATTTCTCGAAAACGTCTATTTCAACAATGAATGTTGAAATCTATGGTTTCGAATCTTAACATATCTTAAAACATCGTTAGATCGTTTTAATTCTGTTTAAAATATCACATTCAAAACAATTTCTTTAACATATTATTCACTATTCAAAAACGTGAATATACTTGTTAACCAATTTCATCATTTCTATACATTTCATTTTAAAGGATTTATTCACAGTCAAAAACGTGAATATAACTCCATTAATAGGTTTCAACAATTTACTTATCAAAATAAGTCGTTTGCGAATTTATAAAACAACGTTTATAAATTCTATTTCTATTTGTTTTATAACTACTTCCTTTATAAATTCCTTTATTAATCTATTCACTTCATATCTCAATTATGAACCAAAAGTCCATATTATAAGTTAAATGCTTATAAAACAATTATTTTACGAAATCGTTCCTTTAAACTTCATAATTATAAATCTTATAACTTATAAGATTCAACTATTTATCCAAATATCTTCTTTAATAACTTCACAAAATTTATAAATCTTACTATTTATAAATTTCATTTATAACTTCACCATTTATAATTTTATAAATTTCATTCACTTATGCAATCCATTTTCACTTCATTCAAACACTTATAAAAACTCGTTTTATAATTCAAATGTTTTAATTTATAAATATCAATTTATAAATCCTTTATAAAATCAATTTATACTATTATTTTAAAACATCTTTAATCTCCATTATAATTTCACCATTCTCTTGATTTATAAAATAATCAAATTTTATAAATCCTATTTTTAAACTTTTTATAATAAATTCAAAAATCCGATTTAATTATTTTATAAAACATTAACCCAATTTTCTCAAAAATCAATCTTTAACCGTATTTCTCAAAATCATAATTTTTATAACTTTAAAGATTATAACGTTTATTTATTTAAAATGGATCAATTCCAAAAATATTTTATAAACGTATACTTTCAAAAAATCACTTTAAAATCATTTTAAAATCCCAAAATTTGGTTCAATGATGCTACACACCAAATAGTCAATCACGACTACAACGATATCATATATCGATGTGATAATCAATCAAATATCAAAATATTCCAAAATCAAATAAATACTGTTGAGCAATCCAGTTGGATCCCTCCAACCTGTTTCCCTGCATCCACAAACATTAGCACAATACCAATTCCGCTCCAGTACGGAATTATCGCGGTATATGGGATTTAAAATATTATCCGCTTAATAGACGGCGCAATAGGGTCTCATCCGCTATACAAATGCGGGAAATCAATAACTCCAATATATACATATGCCAATATATATATATATATTGCTATTATATATAATACCAATTTCACTGTTTATGAAATATTCGTGGTATATGTTTTTAATAAATAACATCCGCTTACTAACGGCGCATAATGTCTATTTTAACAATCAATAGATAACAATCATCATTCAAACATGCATTCAAGTATTTTAAATCTAACTATTTAAAATAAAATCGAAACTGATTCGATTGAGTGAGAAGTTCTCACCTTGATTTTAATTTCGTTTTACGATTTATTTCGAATAAAATTAAACGGACGTTTAATTCTACCCAAAATTCTCACTAACTCCAAACGACTCCAATCGAACTCCATCGCGTAGTGCTCGTCCATACGATTCCAACGCAACTGGTTTCGCGCGTTTTCGACCTCGTATGAAAAAGTTTTGCATTTTTAAACTTTTACACGATTTTATATATATAAATTACAACATAAATTATAATTTCAAACCCATGTCAATTATAGGCCGTAGGATCTGCTCTCCTCTCCATCATAGCCGTGCGCGCCCCTTCTCCCTCTCGCGTATCATCTCCAGAACAACATACACGCAACCTAACCCATTAGCATGAAACTAGGGTTTCGATTTGCTCCGCCAATACTCGACTAAACTTCATCAAACCACCTCCATGCGAACGCCCTTCGCAAGAGCTACCCTCACCATCCACGGCATGAAGCTCGGCCACCGTATGCGTCTCGATTTCCGTGCGCAAGCCCCAGGCGTCGGCCCCCTCCTGCTCCCCCTCTGATGCTCCAAACACGATCATCACCGTATGGATCGAAAGCTCTCGCGAATCTCTACGACTTTCATGTTGAACACTTCACGTAATTCTTGATGGATTGAGAGTGATTGAGGAGAGTAGATCATTAATTTCTGGCCTTTGAATTAGAAAGTGGCGGTGGCTGTATAAACTAGGGTTAGGTTTATTTATTTTTTTATTGTGAAGGGTTGGTCTATTTATAAGAAAATCGATCGACACTATTCATCCCGGAAATTCCAAACTCCGATTCACGCGCCGTAACCAGCGTTTCTAGGGTTTACCCCGCGTTTCGGACATAATGGAATAGGTTTCGAAAGCTAATTCGGACATCTGTGCGAGTTATGGCAATAAACGTTCAATTTAAATTAAACTAATTTAAACGATTTTCTAGGCGATTTAATTTGTACCGGACAAACGGTAAATCCGATTGACACGAAATTTGAAACCTTACAATAATATCACATTACGGATCCGATGAAACTGGTTTCGTCGAAATCCGAGACTTTTTGAAAAATGGCTATTTTAACTCGCCAAATTAATATTAAAAACAATTCAATGCGTTTCGAGCTGCCACGATCAAACGATAACTCCGATTGACACGAAAATTGAAATCCGGTAATAACTAACTATTACGGATCCAATAGAACTGGTTTCGTTCAATTCTGAGACTGTTCAAAAATTGACTATTTTCACTAGTCGATTTTAATATTAAAACATTCAATTTTCACAAATTAACTTTTAATTTGATTTTAAAAGTTCTAAAATATCATTCTAACTTCAATATGATAAAATAAAATTTTACAAATCATTTTCAATCATATTTAATTCAATTTTCAATTATTTCCATAATTTAACATATTAAATTATCGATTTAATTATTCACTTTAAATCCAATTATTCGAATAAAATTTATTTGACTTATGAATTTCACTTATTAATATTTAAAATTAATTAAATATTCAAATTTTAATTAATAAAAATTCTGGGTCGTTACAATCTTCCCCCCTTAAAAGAATTTCGTCCTCGAAATTAACAAGTAAGAAAAGTTACAGAATCTATTAATTTTCCCAAAATTCATAGTTAAACTTCTTACAATAACTTTACTAAGTTTCAAATCATACTTAGTTATCTTTTGAAAAACAACTACTATTGTTTAACTTTAAATTCCAAAATCAAAGTTAAAGTTTTCAAAATTTTCCAATTTTCTCAAATTTTTCTAACGCCTTAAATTTTCGGAAAAATTCGCCATAGTCTCCTTTGCGCGGCTCGATCCGAAAAAAAATGACAGTATATATATCACAAATATACATCTCATCAAGTAATGAGGCATCCCGAAGGGAAAAAGTATAAAAGTACGGTATGTAATCCGAGATATGTACCTTATATTTTATTAGCAAGCATATACGGCTAATATAGCGCGAAAGTGAGCTCCAAATGCGAAGCAAACGCGATCCGCACCTACTAATCACTCAACAAACAACATGAGAAACATGTATATATGATAATAGTATCGATATACATCATATAGCAACATAATAACTATATATGTCAACATAGCAAATGCAAACATAACAATTATATTCAACCATCAACCAACTATCATCCAACTACATTCATAACCAATAAATATTCATTCATATTCTCATAATATTCAATGAAATAGGTTTTCAATTTAATCACATTTGATTCTTTACAGTGGATGTTTACTAACATTCATTTTCAATTAGTTTATATTCATTAATTCATTTTCAAGTTGGTTCACTTCCAAATCAAATTCAATTCTATTCAAGATTCACTTAACTTCCAATTGAATTCCAATTACTTTAGCTTTCAATTTCATTAACACTATTTCATTAACACTTAATGAATTATATACAATCAATCAACTAACAACCATATAACAATCAATGTATATTCTTTACAACCAAATTCCTTTGCTTATATTCATTCAATTATTCATTATTCCATATCAATTATTCACATTTAATTGATTATTAGTCAATCCATTCATTCAATTCAATTACAAAAGTTGAATTTCATTTACATAACTTAAGTTCATATCTATCACTTAACTTTATTAATTTACTTTGATACTAATATCAACTTAATTCAACATCTTTTAAGTTATACTTCCATTTTACAAACATCACTTGTTTTTACATAACTTAAATTCCAACTTATAAAGAAATTCATATTCCAAATTCTAAAGTAAATTTCCATTTAACTTTAAATTCATTTTTATTTACAACTCATATTCATAAATATATTCATTAGTTTCACTTCTTATATATATAAGTTTATTTCACAATTGTAAATCACTTTAACTATAATTCAATTCTTATAATTCTTTTGCTTATACAATTATTCTTCAATTTAGATTATTCAAACAACTAAACAATCAACTTATATACTCTTTAATAATTCTGAAAAATTATTCCTTTATATATATAAAATATAATCAAGATAAAATTATTTCGTTTACCCATTTTTAAAACAATATCGTGTCGAATTGTTCTATTCAAGTGTTTAGAAACCCCTTCGGCATAGTTGTCGAGACCACGCTGACGAAGGTTCATATGCCACTCAACAAAGCAATCATCACAATATAAAACAATTTTTATATTCACTAACAAATACGCTCTCATAGCTATTAGTACACTCAAACTCATTCTAGAGTACTGCTGACTCTATCTCTAATGAGTAATACCCAACAGAACCATGGTTGTCGCTTAACCATATGCTCTGATACCACCTGTGACGACCCGCAAATCCGTACTCCTTGAATATACACTAATCTCCATAGATTAACTCAAGATGAACAGAAATACGAATTATCAATGTTTAAGAAAAGGAAAAAGACAGAAGAAGAGATAAGAAGATAGAAAATAGAGAGAAAAGAAATAGAAAATAGAATAGAAAGAAAACAACAGAACAATAACAGAATCTCACAATTCGTAGCGGAACAACATATAATAATAAATGAATAATCTTTAAACAAAGAACTATATCAGTTATTACATTACATTTCATTACATCATCATCAGAGTGTACAGCATCATACAACATCAAACAACAACAAACAGCGGAAAGAAATACTATATACTAGTAATACGCCATGCCATCCATCTTGCATCCAGCAACTCCAGAATATCCTGATAAACCTTAACTCTTGACTGCCCGTGTGAAAATTGGTGGACACCCAGAGTTTAGGAAGGAAAACAATAAACTCCGAGTCAGTCATGTGACTGGTGTGAGAACTCAAAACAGTTTATTTATCTTTAAAAATCAAAATAGAGGAATATTTTAAAAATCAATTCGCAATGCTTTTAAAAATGAGACTACCATAAGACCTCCCGTCACACACACAATGCAAACGCAGACTTGGAGGAGATTTCTCCTTATGATAGTCAAAGATGCTTGATACGCATTAAAAAGAAACATTTGTTATTATTATTAGTGCATAGTGTAGGAAAACATTTCGAAAGTAGAATATAAATCTTAGCCAGCATAGGTACCATTATAGTATGCTTACTATAGCTACCATATTAGATGACAGGTTCTACAACTAAAACCGTACAAGTCTCGTATTGGGAATTGGATTTCCAATGAATGATCAGGCCAAGGAAATTCCCATTGCCACATGAGAATGCCTCTGGATGGACATCCCCGAGAACCAGACCAGATCTCTACCAACACAAGGCCGGGTTACCCCTAACTGAGTAACAACTGACCGAATATGCCATCCTCCGGTCCTTTGGGACCTTTCACCGAGCGCTCGTAATCAATTCACACAATCATAAAGTGTTTTCAACATGAGTAAGTATCTGGGCTCCATACCATGATACCACCCTTTTCCAGAAGGAAATGCACACATCCTAAAGGGCGCTACCCCTCATAACCTTGCTGCATCTTTCCTGTTTTGACCATTCACGGGGTGTGAGGCTCGACGAAGTTTCGTCCACAAAACATACTTTATACAAAAGGCATGCTTTGGGTCAACAAATGATCATAGAAATGATCACCAAGATAGACGATCAAACAAATGATCCTATCACAAATAATCAACACAATGATCATTTACAGCAACACTCAGCATGTCACATTACCAAATTGGGAATATATCGCTGATAACCTTCAACTACATAACCTCTGAGCTCGTACGTCTCAGAGAAGGGTGTTAAGCTAAAAGAATAAATTCTCCGCCACCAACAGAAATATGTTTGAAAGAAATCTTCTTTATATCTCAGTTTGTAATGTCAGACATACAATCCATACAAGTCTGTTCCAGGCTCGAACAGAACCGAAGGCACTTACAAAGAAGTCCTTGCAATCCGGATAATCTCTAATCACGTCCGGACTTCCCATCACATAGGGAGTCTCTATACCGTAGCTACTCGGTGCAAAGACAATCGACGAGTTGTCCTTTGGCTTTTAAAAAGATTCGGTCTTCAACACCGGTCTTCAAATGCAATTCATAACGACGTATCACATATTCGGAATGGGTTATACGACCCCATGGTCCTTTCCCAGTTAACCCGAATAGTGAGCGCTTATTCAAAAATAAGTGTGGCATTCAAATTCAAGCAAATCACATCAAATAACCATTCAAAGGGAAATATTGATAGTCGGTTATTGAACTATCAATGGATATGCACAACATCAGCAGATTCCAAATAATTTTCCAAATTATTTATTCCCTAAAGATATCTTTACTAGATATATAATTTTCACACTTCAAAAATAAATCAATATTTATTTTTAACAAATTCCACTTTCTTTTATAAATTCCTTAGTGAATTTATAATCCAAAATATCTATGAATATTCGATTTCAATTATTCATTTCAATTTATCTTCAAAAAGATAGATTCTCAAAACGTTTCATTTCACATTGGAAAAACATTTCCATACTTACTTATTAAGTAATTCACAATCTTTTATTTTCAACCTTTGGAAAATATTCAATATACTTAAATCGAGATTAAGTACATATTTCATTCTTTAAGCAAATCATTCTCTTAAACATATTTATTTGGGCCAAAACGAATGTTGCGTAAAACATCGTTACGACGTCCCAAAATCACTAGTATAGGGATTCGAAATTAAAATAGATATATAAATCCCAATACTATACAAAACATTTCCTTTCGGAAATCATTTACTATAACAACAGTGTTATAGTCCACCATTTCCTTTTATTTCTCGAAAACGTCTATTTCAACAATGAATGTTGAAATCTATGGTTTCGAATCTTAACATATCTTAAAACATCGTTAGATCGTTTTAATTCTGTTTAAAATATCACATTCAAAACAATTTCTTTAACATATTATTCACTATTCAAAAACGTGAATATACTTGTTAACCAATTTCATCATTTCTATACATTTCATTTTAAAGGATTTATTCACAGTCAAAAACGTGAATATAACTCCATTAATAGGTTTCAACAATTTACTTATCAAAATAAGTCGTTTGCGAATTTATAAAACAACGTTTATAAATTCTATTTCTATTTGTTTTATAACTACTTCCTTTATAAATTCCTTTATTAATCTATTCACTTCATATCTCAATTATGAACCAAAAGTCCATATTATAAGTTAAATGCTTATAAAACAATTATTTTACGAAATCGTTCCTTTAAACTTCATAATTATAAATCTTATAACTTATAAGATTCAACTATTTATCCAAATATCTTCTTTAATAACTTCACAAAATTTATAAATCTTACTATTTATAAATTTCATTTATAACTTCACCATTTATAATTTTATAAATTTCATTCACTTATGCAATCCATTTTCACTTCATTCAAACACTTATAAAAAATCGTTTTATAATTCAAATGTTTTAATTTATAAATATCAATTTATAAATCCTTTATAAAATCAATTTATACTATTATTTTAAAACATCTTTAATCTCCATTATAATTTCACCATTCTCTTGATTTATAAAATAATCAAATTTTATAAATCCTATTTTTAAACTTTTTATAATAAATTCAAAAATCCGATTTAATTATTTTATAAAAACATTAACCCATATTTCTCAAAAATCAATCTTTAACCGAATTTCTCAAAATCATAATTTTATAACTTTAAAGATTATAACGTTTATTTATTTAAAATGGATCAATTCCAAAAATATTTTATAAACGTATACTTTCAAAAAATCACTTTAAAATCATTTTAAAATCCCAAAATTTGGTTCAATGATGCTACACACCAAATAGTCAATCACGACTACAACGATATCATATATCGATATGATAATCAATCAAATATCAAAATATTCCAAAATCAAATAAATACTGTTGAGGAATCCAGTTGGATCCTTCCAACCTGTTTCCCTACATCCACAAACATTAGCACAATACCAATTCCGCTCCAGTACGGAATTATCGCGGTATATGGGATTTAAAATATTATCCGCTTAATAGACGACGCAATAGGGTCTCATCCGCTATACAAATGCGGGAAATCAATAACTCCCATATATACATATGCCAATATATATATATATTGCTATTATATATAATACCAATTTCACTGTTTATGAAATATTCGCGGTATATGTTTTTAATAAATAACATCCGCTTACTAACGGCGCATAATGTCTATTCTAACAATCAATAGATAACAATCATCATTCAAACATGCATTCAAGTATTTTAAATCTAACTATTTAAAATAAAATCGAAACTGATTCGATTGAGTGAGAAGTTCTCACCTTGATTTTAATTTCGTTTTAGCGATTTATTTCGAATAAAATTAAACAGACGTTTAATTCTACCCAAAATTCTCACTAACTCCAAACGACTCTAATCGAACTCCATCGCGTAGTGCTCGTCCATACGATTCCAACGCAACTGGTTTCGCGCGTTTTCGACCTCGTATGAAAAAGTTATGTATTTTTAAACTTTTACACGATTTTATATATATAAATTACAACATAAATTATAATTTCAAACCCATGTCAATTATAGGCCGTAGGATCTGCTCTCCTCTCCATCATAGCCGTGTGCGCCCCTTCTCCCTCTCGCATATCATCTCCAGAACAACATACACGCAACCTAACCCATTAGCATGAAACTAGGGTTTCGATTTGCTCCGCCAATACTCGACTAAACTTCATCAAACCACCTCCATGCGAACGCCCTTCGCAAGAGCTACCCTCACCATCCACGGCATGAAGCTCGGCCACCGTATGCGTCTCGATTTCCATGCACAAGCCCCAGGCGTCGGCCCCCTCCTGCTCCCCCTCTGATGCTCCAAACACGATCATCACCGTATGGATCGAAAGCTCTCGCGAATCTCTACGACTTTCATGTTGAACACTTCGCGTAATTCTTGATGGATTGAGAGTGATTGAGGAGAGAAGATCATTAATTTCTGGCCTTTGAATTAGAAAGTGGCGGCGGCTGTATAAACTAGGGTTAGGTTTAATTTTTTTTTTATTGTGAAGGGTTGGTCTATTTATAAGAAAATCGATCGACACTATTCATCCCGGAAATTCCAAACTCCGATTCACGCGCCGTAACCAGCGTTTCTAGGGTTTACCCCGCGTTCCGGACACAATGGAACAGGTTTCGAAAGCTAATTCGGACATCTGTGCGAGTTATGACAATAAACGTTCAATTTAAATTAAACCGATTTAAACGATTTTCTAGGCGTTTTAATTTGTACCGGACAAACGGTAAATCCGATTGACACGAGATTTGAAACCTTACAATAATATCACATTACGGATCCGATGAAACTAGTTTCGTTGAAATCCGAGACTTTTTGAAAAATGGCTATTTTAACTCGCCAAATTAATATTAAAAACAATTCAATGCGTTTCGAGCTGCCACGATCAAACGATAACTCCGATTGACACGAAAATTGAAATCCGGTAAAACTAACTATTACGGATCCAATGGAACTGGTTTCGTTCAATTCTGAGACTGTTCAAAAATTGACTATTTTCACTAGTCGATTTTAATATTAAAATATTCAATTTTCACAAATTAACTTTTAATTCGATTTTAAAAGTTCTAAAATATCATTCTAACTTCAATATGATAAAATAAAATTTTGCAAATCATTTTCAATCATATTTAACTCGATTTTCAATTATTTACATAATTTAACATATTAAATTATCGATTTAATTATTCACTTTAAATCCAATTATTCGAATAAAATTTATTTGACTTATAAATTTCACTTGTTAATATTTAAAATTAATTAAATATTCAAATTTTAATTAATAAAAATTCTGGGTCGTTACAATTCGTGTGTCAAATTAATGGCTAGCTACCATGAGATAGCTTCTCGTTCGTGTGTTACAGCTGTTGGTGAGTTTTCATGCTCCCGTTCATGTGATAGGCCTCCCCCCCTTATTTTGTGAAATTTCTGGATTTCGTGTGTCGAATTCTGGAATTTATACTTCACCTATTTTTGTGATTTCTATTGATATGATTTATCAATTCTTGTGCATAGGTGAATTTGTGTGTCATTGACTGGATTTCTTGTGTTGATTTCTGGAATTTATGTTTCACCAACTTTGTGATTTCTATTGATATGATTTATCAATTCTTGTGCATAGGTGAATTTGTGTGTCATTAACTTGTTGTGAATACAAGTTTTGGGTATGATACCCTTTTTGGATCTTTGAGAAGATTCTTTGATATTGATTAATCGTTTGCTGATTATCATTTACATACTTATAGTAGTATGCCGTTATGGATATTATACGTCTATGCCATATCTTATATGTCATTTATTGTGGCTTGGTGAATGAAATTAGGAGTATGACATTCCTTTTTATCTTGAGTAGATTATCGTGATATTGATTAATCTCTTGTTGATTATCAATTACTTATATATATCACAGCTTGGCATTGTGATTATTATGTGTTCAGTCATATCTCCTATTCTATATCATGTTATCTGATATTTATAGTTAGACTGATCCGTTTATTATTTTCTTATAAATAATACTCGGGTCAGACCGAGATGTTGCAGGTGCTTCGACTTGACTTCTCTCCGGGGATCCATTACTCTGACCTTTCGCTTACTACTTAGATTTAGTAGTTTTTGTTGTATACATTTGAGATACAGACTCCATAATGTATACTTATTCTTTTGTGTAGTTCATGTAACTATTCTTTTGGGATATTGTGGATCTTTTTAGACCACTACTCTGATGAACACTTTCATGTGTTATATTCATATCTATTTCCGCCTTTGTGATATGAATTGTCTATGACTGATTTATGTTATGTTTACTTCTATATTCTTTTCCGAAGATATTATAGCCACTGTGTAGTAGCGTTGAGTTTGTGTCGGCATGTCGGATTTCCACTTAAAAAGAATCGCATGCTATACTATCTGACATATCGATGCTCGCACAAAGCAATTACACGGATGGTCGCTCCTCAACAGCCTTATTCTCCGTGCTAGTTGACAACATTCACCGTAACGTTCTTGGCTAGCGTGGGTATAGAGGTGGGGCGTCAGAGCTTGCTATCAGAGCCAAACTTCGGAACAATATGGAATATTATAACAAGGATCATCATCCTAAGTCCATCTTAGGAGTCGTGCTTTAGGATTTAATTCGAGTCTTCGTACCGATTCACCCTATTTTCCTTATGATTCCTTGTTTATCTATCAAGATTTGCTTGATATTCCATTTGGTGAATAACCTTTTTCTTCTTCTTCCTTTTTTTCTAAAGGGAGAAAAATGTCTAGACCAGGCCGCCCTAGAGCCGTGCTATCTAGCACTCCGCCCCAGGATGGAGTTTTTATGACTGCTCAACAGCTTCTTGATTTAGTGACGAATGCTCAAGCAGCTGGAGCTAACCCGGAACCTACTCACCCAAAGTCGGGTTTTGCACGCTTGTGTAGCGATTACACTAATTTGGGTGGGGGTCCATTCAGAGGTTCCGAAACTGTTATTGAAGTACAGGCCTGGCTAAGGTCATGCGATCGAATCTTTTCTCGCATGAATCTTATTGACCTTCACCGAGTTCAGGTGGCCTCTAGTATGCTCCGAGAAAGAGCATTGGACTGGTACGAGCTTCTTATTTCTGAGATTAATGAAGCGGATCTCACCTGGAGAAATTCTGAGAATGCTTCGAGTTGAAATTTGTACCAGAAGCTGAGAAAGTGACATTGGCTCGACGATTTATAGACCTTGTTCAAGGTGAGTCCTCCGTGATTAATTACGTAGCCTCCTTCGAGTCGCTTTCCAAATATGGGGTTGAATACATCAACACCCCTCTGAAGAAGAATCAGAGATTCGTCTATGGCTTAAACAAAAATCTCAAGAAGCCATTACTTCTAAAATTAGAAGTTTCTTTCGACCAGCTTGTTGATATCGCTCTTCGTCTTGAAGAGGCGGATAGGGAGAATGATGTTGAAGTGGTGGGTTCCAAACCAAACTTCAACCACAAGAAGAGGCCAAGCAAATTCAAAGGTCCTTATCCCAATAAGAAAGGGAGGCAAGCAACTCCTACTGAAAAGACCTTTTCCTCTACTCAAGGGAAATGCTATAATTGTGGTTCGAAATACCATTTTGCGAACAAGTGTTCAAAGCCTCGTACTTGTCGCTATTGCAAGAGCCTGGACCATTTTATGCATGTGTGTCCCAAACTTCAAAATAGGAGGGAGGGAAAACTTAATGTTGCTCAAGCCCCTGGCAACACATCTCGTGGCCAAGGTATTTCTCATTCTATCCTTGATGGAATTATTTTATTTCGTGATCATCCTATTCGAGTTCTTTTTGATACGGGTGCGTCGCATTCTTTTATATCAAAAGAACTTGTTGATACTTTTTCTTTGGATGTTTTGTGCTTAATGACTTCTTTGGGAATTGCAAATCCGGTTGGTGGATCCGCAACGATCAGTTTATTGTGTAATGATGTCGAGATTATTTTGTATGATTTTCCTTTCCTAGCCGATTTGCATGTCATGCGTTATTTAGGCTTTGGAATGATTTTGGGAATGGATTGGCTTAACCGTTATGAAGCCCATATCCTATGTCCTGAGCGGACTATTCATCTTCGACATCCTCAATCTGTTAAGCAAATTTCTATTAATCTTCAAGATTCAGTTTCCAGCTTGGTCACATCTTTATATTCTTTAAATCCTCGTGATGACGATGATGATGATGAGGGTGATATTATTTCTCTTATTCACGTCGTTCGTGAATTTTCCGACATATTCGAGCCCGTTTTAGGACTACCACCTAAGCGAGCAATTGAGTTCAAAATCAATCTTATTCCTGGAGCTCAACCTATTACCCGTCATCCTTATCGTATGTCCAATAAAGAAAACGAGGAGATGCGTAAACAATTATCCGAATTGGAGACGATG
This sequence comes from Allium cepa, assembly GCA_030765085.1. Taxonomy (NCBI): domain Eukaryota; kingdom Viridiplantae; phylum Streptophyta; class Magnoliopsida; order Asparagales; family Amaryllidaceae; genus Allium; species Allium cepa. The sequence goes on from CM060935.1 coordinate 976,449,948, forward strand.
CAATTTATTCGCTCTAGTTCCTCGCCTTGGGGAGCTTCGGCTATTTTCGTGAAGAAATCCGATGGTGCACTTAGGCTTTGCGTTGACTACCGCATGCTTAATGTTCTTCCTGTCAAAAATAAATATCCTTTACCTCGGATTGATGATTTATTTGACCAACTTAGTGGTGCTAGAGTCTTTTCACAATTAGACTTGGCTACCGGTTTTCATCAGCTTCGTATTGCAGAGGATAGCATTCCTTTGACATCGTTCCGTACTCGTTATGGATCTTATGAATGGCTTGTGATGCCATTTGGGTTAACGAATGCCCCGGCTTATTTCGTTGACTTAATGAATCGAGTTTTTAAAGACTTCCTCGATCGATTTGTTCTCATCTTTATTGATGATACTCTTGTGTATTCTAAAACCGAGGAGGAGCATGAAAAACATCTTCGGATTGTGTTGGAAACTCTAGGAGTAATCAATTAAAGGAAAAAATTTCTAAGTGCCACTTTTGGCAATCTCATGTGAAGTTTCTCGGTCATATTATTTCCGAATCCGGAATTTCCGTGGATCCTTCAAAGATTGAAGCGATTCAAGATTGGAAGAGACCGGAGAGTGTGACAGAGATTCGTAGTTTTCTCGGATTGGCGGGCTATTACCGTCATTTTATCAAAGACTTTTCTAAGATTGCCGTGCCTCTCACTAGCTTGACGAAGAAAGGTGTTAAATACATTTGGTCGGACAAATGTGAAGCTTCTTTTCAGCAATTAAAAGAACTCCTATCTAATGCTCCTATTCTTGTTATTCCCGAGGGGAATCAAGATTTCGTTGTTTATACCGATGCAAGTCGTGTTGGTTTGGGTGCCGTTCTTATGCAAAGAGAACGTGTTATTGCTTATGCTTCTAGGCAATTGAAGCCGGCTGAGACTAGATATGCCACTCATGATTTAGAGCTCGCGGCTATTGTTTTCGCCCTTCGTATTTGGCGTCATTATCACTTAGGAGAGAAATTTGTTCTTTACACAGATCATAAGTCTTTGAAATATTTATTTTCTCAAAAGGAACTTAATTTGCGTCAACAACTTTGGCTCGAGTTCCTTGCTCCTTATGATCTTGATATTCTTTATACGCCCGGTAAGGGTAATCGTGTCGCCGATGCTCTTAGCCGTAAACAACAAGCTGTTGTTTCTATGATGATATCCGAATGGAACGATCTCAAGATTTTATCCACTTGCGAAATTCGAGACCGTGTTTCCGATTTATGCTCATCATTTGTTTTATGTAGCCTTGAGGCTCATCCATCTCTTTTAGACCGCATTCTTGAAGCTCAAAGGCTAGATCCTGAACTGGCTCTTCTTCGCCAGAATATTAAGGATAAAATTGATATTGAAGGTTTGAAAGACTTTGATATCGATTCTCGTGGCGGCATTCGGAGATATTGATATTGAAGGTTCAAAAATTGACTATTTTCACTAGTCGATTTTAATATTAAAATATTCAATTTTCACAAATTAACTTTTAATTCGATTTTAAAAGTTCTAAAATATCATTCTAACTTCAATATGATAAAATAAAATTTTACAAATCATATTCAATCATATTTAACTCAATTTTCAATTATTTCCATAATTTAACATATTAAATTATCGATTTAATTATTCACTTTAAATCCAATTATTCGAATAAAATTTATTTGACTTATAAATTTCACTTATTAATATTTAAAATTAATTAAATATTCAAATTTTAATTAATAAAAATTCGGGGTCGTTACAATTCGTGTGTCAAATTAATGGCTAGCTACCATGAGATAGCTTCTCGTTCATGTATTACAGCTGTTGGTGAGTTTTCATGCTCACGTTCATGTGATAGGCCTCCCCCCCTTATTTTGTGAAATTTCTGGATTTCGTGTGTCGAATTCTGGAATTTATACTTCACCTATTTTTGTGATTTCTATTGATATGATTTATCAATTCTTGTGCATAGGTGAATTTGTGTGTCATTGACTGGATTTCTTGTGTTGATTTCTGGAATTTATGTTTCACCAACTTTGTGATTTCTATTGATATGATTTATCAATTCTTGTGCATAGGTGAATTTGTGTGTCATTAACTTGTTGTGAATACAAGTTTTGGGTATGATACCCTTTTTGGATCTTTGAGAAGATTCTTTGATATTGATTAATCGTTTGCTGATTATCATTTACATACTTATAGTAGTATGCCGTTATGGATATTATACGTCTATGCCATATCTTATATGTCATTTATTGTGGCTTGGTGAATGAAATTAGGAGTATGACATTCCTTTTTATCTTGAGTAGATTATCGTGATATTGATTAATCTCTTGTTGATTATCAATTACTTATATATATCACAGCTTGGCATTGTGATTATTATGTGTTCAGTCATATCTCCTATTCTATATCATGTTATCTGATATTTATAGTTAGACTGATCCGTTTATTATTTTCTTATAAATAATATTCGGGTCAGACCGAGATGTTACAGGTGCTTCGACTTGACTTCTCTTCGGGGATCCATTACTCTGACCTTTTGCTTACTACTTAGATTTAGTAGTTTTTGTTGTATACATTTGAGATACAGACTCCATAATGTATACTTATTCTTTTGTGTAGTTCATGTAACTATTCTTTTGGGATATTGTGGATCTTTTTAGACCACTACTCTGATGAACACTTTCATGTGTTATATTCATATCTATTTCCGCCTTTGTGATATGAATTGTCTGTGACTGATTTATGTTATGTTTACTTCTATATTCTTTTCCGAAGATATTATAGCCACTGTGTAGTAGCGTTGAGTTTGTGTCGGCATGTCGGATTTCCACTTAAAAAGAATCGCATGCTATACTATCTGACATATCGATGCTCGCACAAAGCAATTACACGGATGGTCGCTTCTCAACAGCCTTATTCTCCGTGCTAGTTGATAACATTCACCGTAACGTTCTTGGCTAGCGTGGGTATAGAGGTGGGACGTCACATCAATGGTTATTCCATTCATATATTTCAAATAGATGGATTTAATATTAGATTCAAAATTTATTATCCTAACATTCTTCGATTACACTTAAATCCCTATAAATGTAATATTTAGATTTTAAATTTTCATTTATTTCGATTAAACTTATTATCATATATTACTTTAATATACTGACAAGCTTACTTTTGCGCCCTTTCATTTACCCAACTGCCATTTTATAAATAAACTTAGCAATAGATTCATACTCTATTACATAAATGCATACCCTTTTATCTAAATTAAAATCTTCGTAACTTCAAACATTTAATCCATTTAATTCCAATTACTCCTTTCATTAAATTTTGGATTCAAATCAATTTATAAAGCTTTACCTCCATTCTTTATATACACTAACCATCATTTAATGAAGAATTTATTTACGTTATTCCCCATTTATTACCTTAATTTATTTATCGTAACATTTTATTTATAATTATTGCAATGATTTCCGATTTAATTGAAGGAACTAAGTATATAACTCATAATAGTTGTGGTAAAACTCTTAATCCTACATTTATAAGTATATCCTTATCCGTTATATCTATTAATTAAATAAATTCCATTTTTAAGTCCTTTAAATTAATTACTAAATATCCAATTACCTTTCCCATCAAATTTGAATTCCATCAAATTAATATAACCAATCAGATTTCCATTCACACCTTATTATCAACCCACAATTATTGCAATTCATTATCTTATATTGATTTTATACAATTACCATTAACTTTACATTCAGTTGCTATTCAATGCATATTTATTCATCAATCAAATTCGATATTTACTTTTCTTTACTTTTATTTGATAAATAACCTAGTATACATTTACATACATTCATTTCATTCCATTCATTTATGGGTATTGCATTGAAATTAAATTTATTAGCTAACACCAACATTATTACCATTAATTTCAATTGGATTCCCAATTTTATTCAATACCCTGAATAAATAACATATATATTAATCAAATCCTTACATTTTGTTTTTCTCATATTCCATTAAATATATGCACACATACAAATTAAAATTCTAAATCCAATTAGTTATTCCTTTTACATCAACCATCACTTATGAATAATTATTGTTTCCTATTTATTTTGTTACATACTTATGTTCACTTTATGAGTAAATTGGTATTCCCTTTAACCCATTAATTACTAACTTTAGTTATTGCAATTTATTATCCAATATACAAATTGAAACTATTGTCAAATTTTCCATTTCAATTAATTAACACCTTACAATAGTTAATAAAAAGGGACTGTACTAAATAAAAATTTATTTTCATTGATGAATTCAATACTTGCCTTTATTTACTTATTTCTAACCTTATATCCAATTGCAACAATTTCCACTATTTCAATTAATTGCAATATATAATTCAATTTGTACATTTTAATTTCCCTTGATACATCAAATTTCAACATTCTCTTTCCTATAAATAAATAAGATTTCTGTTTCTTCCTAAATTTAAATTAAAAATCCTATTGAATAAACAAATTAAATTATCGAAATTTACGGGTCGTTACACATTTCAAGAGGAAATTCGACATGCCAATACAAACTCAAAGGTACTACACGGTGACTATGTGGTCTTCGTAAAAACTTATAGAAATAAACATAACATAAATCAGTCACAGATATCCATATCACAAAGGCGGAAATAGATATGAATATAACACATAGAAGTGTACATCAGAGTAGTGGTCAAACAAGATCCACAATATCACAAAAGAATAGATACAAGTGCTAGACAAAAGAATATGTATACATCAAGGAGTCTCTATCTCAAAGGGATAACAATAAAAACTACCAATCTAATGTAGTTAGACAAAAGTCAGGTGATGATTCCTGATAAGGAGTCAAGCAGAAACACCTATAATATCTCGATCTGACCCGAGTATTATTTAATAAGAAAATAATAAACGGATCAGTCTAGCTATAAATATTAGATAAAATGAGATAGAATAAGAGATATGACGAAAACGTATGATAACAATTATGTCATACTATGAAAAGTATACATTTAACAACAATAAAAATTATACAATACCTCAAAAATCTCATAACATCAAAAAGAATGTCATATTCTTTACCATATTCACCAAACCAAAAATATTGACTAACATATCAATGCCAATCATAAAAATTAGTGGAACCCAAATTCTAGAAATCATGGATTACAAATCCAGAAATCACAAAAAGGGAGAGGCCTATCATAAACGGGAGCATGAAAACTCTCCAACACGTGTTTCACAAACGGGACGCTATCCCATGGTCGCTAACCATAGAGCCAATGCAACGACGTAGTACAACGATACGCCCGAGGAACCTAAAACTTGAATAATTCGAAACAATGACGTAGTACAATGGTATGCCCAATGAACCTGATAAGCCGGAACAACGACGTAGTACAACGGTACGTCCGATGAGCCGAACTCCATAAAAGAACATGGGTCGCTAGCCCACAAGAATGAGTCGAAACTCCAAAGAATGCATAGGTCGTTATCCTATAAAAGATTTGAGACGAAATTCAATAAAATGAGGTATAGTCCCCTGCATAGACAAAGAGACATCACGTATCGCAAGTCTAATCACAAAATGATCATCAATGATCAATAAAAAGTGTGGATTACATTAAGCTAGTAAATAAATGAGTTTAGCTTCATGTCCCATAACCACTTGCTTAATTTAAATATTCACGAACAAATTGTAGATGTCCACTCATAAAATTGTCACGAGAGTTTCAATTGAACAATTCCAAAAATTAACCGACGAAGTAAACGCAAGCGTTTCATACCACTAGTTTTACTAAGCCGTTTAATTAGATTTTTCAAACGAATGAGGTAAAGGTTTGTGTGTACTAATATATTGGAAGACGGTTTTGGAAACAAGCTTTGTATTAAAAATAGAGTTGAAATCATCTTTGAGAAAGAGTTTGAATATTTAATACTAGTATAGAAACCTTTGTATTTAAAAGTGACAAGTCATAGAAATGATTGTAGAAATAATCAATCGCCAAAAATTCACATACGAAGACGTGAATCAAATCCACAGAAATCGATTCTAAATCCATCAAAATGGATATTCCCCAAAAATCCCAAAAACGAAGTCATCAAAGTCGTATAAATGATAACAACAACTCCAATAATCATGAATCGATAAAAATTGGAATTTCAAGAAAAATAGGCAGTTTGGGATGAAGCAGTAGGTCAGTTGACTGGACACTGAGTTCAGTTGACTGGCCCAAGGCTTGGAAAACTCTCTGGTTCCAGGTCAGTCGAATGGACACTGAGTTTAGTCGACTGGAACTTGTTTTCCAGTATTTCCAGCCTGGTCACCAAAGGGGAAAGAATCCAAACGAACCCGATCGATCGAGCAATTGCAACTAGGGATTTATACCATGCGACAACCCAGTCCTATAGGCTCTTCGACTCACCCCAAAGACATGTTCAAGCATCAAAGCTGGGATTTTTAAAGATTTAACTTCAAAACACCAAAAATTGAAATGTTCACCAAATCAATTCAAATCAAAAGCAAATAAACATAAATAGATGTTAGGAATTCATACCTAACCATAATGATAGTTATAGACATGGATGTGAGATAAAAATCCCACCTTTTACACAAAAATAAGGAAGGAGAAGCTTGAAAACAAAGGAGGATCAACTATTCTTCAATCCCAACTATAAAAGCTTCAATCTAAGATCATAAGCAATAATTTCCCAAATTAAGTTATAGGAAATTTCTAAAACTGGAGAGAGATTAAGATGGAGAAGAAGAAGGAGATGTTTACCTAAGCTTCTCATTGAATTTGGAGCTAAAACTTGGATTTCCAAATGAAGTTAGGGCTTAGGAATTCCTAATCTCTTTTCCCTTCCCCCATTTTTCTAAACCTTGAGTGTTAGGAAATATTATGAAGGAATAAAGAGGAGAGGGGGTGGAGCTAGGGTCCTATGTTAGGCTATTGGGCTGAAACCCAAACCTAAAGCCCTAAGTGAAAATGTAAAAATTCAAGCTTAATCCAAACATATAGATGTTTATACTTGAAAAGGTGGAAAACAGCATTTTGAACTCAATGGAAGTGGTCTCGAGTTCTAATTCGACTGTTTGCAAAAAGTAGCATTTCGGACTTAAATCCGACTAACGATGCTATATTTAAATATACAATCATAAAATATGCGGGTTGTTACAGTCGTCCCTATCTAGATGTCCTTTTTTATTTCGGCTGTGTGGGCGGTTGCTGATCCCAACCGCGAGGTGATCTTTTTCAGACTATCCAGTAAGGGGTAGCTCTGGTCTTGTATTGCAGAGGTTCGGGAGAGATCCTCGGTATGCTGATCTAGGCCAGGTATTATGACGGACGGTACACTAGTATCCCTTCCATTGTATAGAATCCAATCTCCAATAAGCGCCTGTACAGATTTGATTGTGCCCAACTATGTTGGAACGCGGGATACAAGCATTTCAGCTATATTCTACTTTACTTTCAATAGACACTATTATAATATCAGACGAATTTGATAGAAAATGTTTTGGTTATCGTAAGGTAAAAACCCGACATGTTTATTTGTGGCGTGGTCTTACGAGATACCTTTGATTTCAAAGGATTTTGAAAACTTTAATAATCCAATTAAGTGTGTTTTCTCACGTTGGTTTTCCAGACTGACTCGGGTGTTATTTTACTATAATGCTCGAGTTAGTCGAGTATTATAGGATACAGGATGGGATGTTGTGGAGCTCAGGAAACAAGCTGGATGGCGAGACGTATCACACGTATTTGATGCATATTCCGCCGTGTAAGGTGTGCTACATAGTCAGCTTTTGTGAGGACAAGTTAATATAACTGTCCAGTATTTTGCTATTGATTGTGTTGTACTCTGATGATGTAATGTATAAAACAGATATAGTTCTTTTTGTATAAAGATCAATTATTATCTATTATATATTGTTCCCCTGCGATTGCGACATTCTGATGTTGTTTTGTTTTCTCATCTTCTACCTCCTTCTTCTTTAACCCTAGTTGTTCGTATTGCCGTCCACTTTGAGTTGATCTGATGGAGGACATTGTCGGCTCAAAAGGGGTATGGATTTGCATGTTGTTACAGTGGTACCATTGCTGAAGGTTAAGCAAGAACCTTGGCTCTGGTGGGGATTACTCATTAGAGATAGAGTCAGTAGTACTCTAGAATGAGTTTGAGTGTAATAATAGATATGAGCGCTTATTTGTTAGTGAATATAAAATTGTTTTATACTGTGTTGATTGATTTATTGAGTAATTTATGTATTCTGGTCAATACGAGTAATTAATGTTATTGATAGGGATCTCTAAACAATTGAATAGAACAATACGACACGGTATTGTTTTAAAATAGGGTAAATGAAATAATTTTGCCCAAATTATTTATATATATAAAAGAGATAACTTTCGGAAATCATTATAGTATATAAATGGTTGCATGGTTGTTACAAAGTGATGATATTAAATTATTATCATTTCTGTGTGGAAATTGATGTAAGGGAATAATGTTACAAGCAAAGTTAAGGAACAAATTATATAACAGAATGAGATTTGTAAATGTGAATTATAAATGTGATTTATAATTGAAATGAGATAAAATTCCATAGTAATGTTTGAATATAGATTGAAAGGATTTGAAACTTGAAATTTTGGGAAAAGTTTAAATTCCTTTGGGTTTGAAAATGGTTTTCAAAGGTTTTGGAGGGATAATATTAGGTATTATTCGGAAATATTTTGGACTTGGATATGAAATCTGGTGGGATTTGGATTTAAAATTATTTGGAAATGTTTTAAAGAGATAAAAGTACTGAACTCTTTTTGGTCGCTGGAAAATAATTCCGATGATGATCACGACATCATTGGTGTTCATTTTCGAGTTTCCAAGAGAGGAATTGCTACCAAAATGTTTTAAATTGGAGTTGTTTGCAAAAATGGGTTTGGTTTTAAAATTCAAAGGACAATTTGATTTGCAAATGGATTATGTATATAATTGATTTCAAAAAAATGATTTTGAAATGTTGAATTTTTGGTTTGGTAAAACCGTTTTGATTATTGAAATACAAGGGAATATTGGATATACTAAAGGATTTTTGGGATAAAATTGATTTTAAAAATGATTTGGAATGTTTAAACAATCATTTAAAACTCTGGGATCTTATTTAAAATGTTTATTTGATACAAAAAAATTCAGATTTATAAGTTTGGAAATTTTCTTGGAATGGAATTAACCATAGGTTAAATAATGGTCAGTGTGACAATAAAGTAAAGTGGTAGGCAATCAAATTAAAGAAGTAAATCAAAGGAGGTTAGTAAATGAAATGAAATAAGTTGGCAGGCTTATAGAAGTTAAACAATTGATTTGAATTAGAATATAACTGAATTAACTTAAATAAAAGGGAATTTGAGGAAAAGTCTAAATAAACTAAATGGAATGGTTATTGAAATGAAAATTTATTAGTTGAAATAAATTTGTGAATGAGAAAATGAATTTACATTTGTAAGTAAATGGAATTAAAATTGAATATTGGGATGATATTTGATTTAAATTGTGTAGGTAAATTAAAGTGAAATTATAGAAGTTCGAAGGAACTAAAAGAAGTAAAAAATTTGGAAATAAAACTTTTATTTAGATTTGAAATTAAATTTGGAAATGAAGCGATAAATAAATTAGTAAGTTAAGCAGATTTGAAATTGAATTTTATTGGAAACGAATTAGTTAACGGAACTAATTTAAAGAAATGGTTAATTAAAAATCGGATTGAGATAAAGTGAATAGAATCTATTCGATATTAAGTTTGAATTGGAAATAAATTAACAACTGAAGATATTTTGAATTCAGAATGAAATTGAAAATTTAAGTTAAGTGTAAATAGATGTGGAAGCTTAAGAGGTGAAGTGAAATAAATATAAGAAGTGTATAAACTATTCATTTAAACCAAAGAAAGGGATGGTGAAATTCTTAAGTAAATTTGGTTTTGGGAAAAATATTCTAAGTTAATATTTGAATGAAGATTTAAGTAAAAGGGTGAGATAGGATATTTGTGAATTAGTCGGGTGGACGATACTAATTCGGAGTGAAGTTGTGTGATCGAGTGAGAGAACGGATTTGATATTGCGTACGAATGATATGTGTACATCATACGGGTTTTAATGAAATAGATAACGAAACTTTTGTAAAGAAATGTACAAAATGATTTTGAATGTTGTGATTGGATATTATTGCTAAGTAGTATAAAGGTATTTAAAAGCAAAAGGGAAATTAATGATTTTGATTTCAGATGATAAAATTGTATGGCTCGACAAAAAGGTTTGTATTTAAAATTGTCATATGAAATTTGATGGCTTTCTAATCCAGCCAATTGGCATTTCTTTTGGAATTTGGAGGCCCGTAGAGGCAATTTTGTAGTCGTACCGATCTAGCTGCGAAAGGACACGCTGGCGAAATTTTTCGAAAATTTAGGAGGTTTGAAAAATTATGAGGAAATTTTGATAACTTATATTTGGTTTTAAATTATCATTTGAGTGGTTGAGTAAGTAATGTTGTTCGGGAGCTATGGATGAGTTCGGAAGTTAGTAAAAGGGATGGTGTGTCTTTAATAAAAAAGATTATTTAGCGAAGTTGTTTGAAACTGTTTGGTATGGGAAAACGATGAACGGGTTATGGACCATTCTTCTTAATTGGCAATTTCGGGGACGAAATTCTTTTAAGGTGGGAGGAATGTGACGACCCAGAATTTTGGATATTTGAAATTGGAATATATAATTGATTTTAAATATTTAGGAGTTAATTTATATTTGAAATATTTCTATTTATTGGATAGTTTATATATTGAATTTATTAATTGGGAATTGGGTAAAATAGGGAATCTGGAGTTTCAAGCTCGTTAAAAATATTTTAAAGGCTTATAAAATTTATAATGATGATACTGAGATAATAGAAGTGCTAAAATTTAATTTAAAGGTGATTTTTTTTCATTTTTGAAAATATATTGTTTAAAGTGATATTTAAAAATAGCCTTTCGAGGCACAATCTCGATATTCGATAAAACCAATTCCATTGGATCCGTAATAGTGTATTATTTTTGGATTTCAATTTTCATAACGTTTGGAGTTATTGTTTGGCGTACGGTTTGTAAATGCGCTAAAATCGATATCGAGAATTTAGTATAATAGTGGGTCCAAAAAGCTATCTTCTTCATACGATCTAATTAGGACTCTAAATCTTTTCCATTGCATTCGGAATATGGGTATAACATTATGGACGCCTGATGGCACATTTCGATGGGGGTGTGAAATTTTAGACTGTAAACTGAGACAATTTAAATTTGAGTTTATATATATTTATACTTTAGCAAACCATCAGCTGAATTCTCTTCACATCAACCCCTTTTCCCTTCACTTCTGTCTCCTACCTTTCTATCAGCCACCACCCTACTACCTACAGTGTCTTCAGAAACGTGTCTCCTTCTTTCGCAAATCACATACCAGATGTCCCCTTCTCATTTTTTATTCCGCCGAGAAAAGACAAGAAAAGATGGAAAAAATGCAGCGGAGCCCTTCTTCTGTTCAAAATCGAAATCTAAAAAAAATGGCTGAGATAAATAAGGTCATTCAAATCGTAGCAGATCCTCAAAATCATTCCATATGAGATTGAAGCCTTCTTCGTACCAGTCGATGTGAACCCTACTGTAGCGCGAGTGAGCTAGGCGGAATAGGGGAATCAATTAAATCGACTTGGAGTTCCTCGATGGGAGGAGGATTGTGTACGTAGGCACGAGGCAGTAGGTGAAGCCGCGCTGATGCATGGCAGTCGCTTGGCGATATGGAGGAGGGAATCGGGCGCTCGTGCGCACTTGACAGCAACTACGATGGAGCTTGGGAAGGGTTTCGGCGATCGATAGCTTCGATAGGGGGTGGTTCTCGAGCAGGTAGCTGCGATGTTCAAGTGAACGTAGAGGGTCATTCGGCAGTGGCTGCGAGGTAGCTTTTTTTATTTTATTTGTTTACTTAATTTAATAAAACATTTTTATAGGTAGAAGAAATTAAAAATATATGAGGTTTAAATAGAAAACTTTCCCTTAATCGGATATATATATATATAGGTAGGTAGTAGAAAGAAAATAAATGTAGGTATATACATTTTAAACTTACTAGTTTTAAAAAAAATGGATTAGGGTGGTTAGTTTTTCTAAAATTAACTCACTTAATTATTCCGGTTACTAGGAAAATTAGTTATCATAGGAAAACTTATTCAAAATTTAAATTACTGGTTTAAATTAAATTATTAGTTAATTAAACTTATTTAAAATGGATAATTGATTCTTTTTCAATTATTTCAAATATTAGTAAACCGTGTAATATTTATACAAGGTCTAAAATCGGGGAGAGACCAGCCTGTTTGGATCGGATTGCAAAACAAAACAAAGGTGATATAATCTCACTCATATCTGGATTATAGGTTATTTTAAATAGTTAAATTTAAATTATTAGATTGATTGCTTGAATTGATGATCTATTATCAGGTTGGATGTGATGTTATATATAATAGTGTGTGTATATATATTAGAGCGATTGATATTCCTGCATTATATAGCGAATGAGACCCTATACGCCCTGTTAATAGCGGATGACTGTAACGACCCAGAATTTTGAACAATATTTAATTAATTTTAAGTATTTGAATGATGGTTTGACTTGAATTTCAAATTATCAGAATGAAATTGGTAACTAAATTATAAAATTTAATCTATTGAAAGTTGAATAATAATTTGAATCTTCAGTTTTAAGCTGATTAAAAATATTTCACAGGCTTGTAAAATATATATTAACAATGCTGGAGATAATGGAAGCTTCAGAATTGAATTTGACAGTGATTTGATCAGTTTTGAAATTATATCGTTTGAGTCGATATTTAAAAAATAGCCACCCGAGGCACAGTCTCGGAAATTGACGAAACCAATTCCATTGGATCCGGAATATTGTATTATTATCGGATTTCAAAATTCGTAGCGTTTGGAGTTGTTGTGTGAGCGTACGACATATAAATGCGTTGAAATTAAATCGAATTCAATAAAAATTTAAATTTGAAATTGGTCAACATCAGCTACTTCCCTTCCCATCACGACACAGTAGCCTTATTCCTTCCATACTGCTGTCATCCTTAAATCACGTAACTCTCCTTTGTTTCAGCCTGGAATCACGCTCCCCCTTCCTCATAAAATACGCGATTCCCCCCTTTCATTTGCATTCGTTCGAAACCCTATAACCCGATCCTCCTTAACCATTTCCATTCGTAACCCTAAAAAAAAAGAAAAAAAATGGTGGCCTAAAAATTTTCTTCGTTCGTTCGTCTTCAAAGCTAGGGCTTGTGAAAGTCTTCGAAACCGATGCTTGAATGTTGATCGATCGAAAGGACATTCGTGAGTTTGCTTCGTCAAATCGTTCGTCTCTTCCAACAAAAAGTAGGGTTTGTCTCCGCTTGATTCTCGAGTGCCACGGCTTCGATTCCAAATCGTGTTCTTCGATAAAGTTGAGTAATTTTGTTTACTTACATCTAATTTCATTCCAGACCTTGTTTCTGTTTATATGTGTGCGATCTCCTTTATTCGCGTTCGAATATATAATTGTTTGAATTTGTCAATTTAATTGCTCGGCCGTTCGATTATGTTTTGAAGTTGATGATTATTTTGGCCATTTGATTTCGTTTTGATGCTAGTAATTGATCTTTGACTTCGTCAATTTCGTATATTTTGTTTGTTTGATTTTCACGGCATCGATTTGAACTGTGGCCACCACGGTGTTAAATTTTTATTCAATTTTGGTATTGATTTGTTCTATATCAACTTTGAATTCTAGAAGTATTACCCTCGGACTTGATTGATTACCTTGGCCACTGTTTTGATCATGTCCTCTATGAACTTGAAGTGGCATGTGTTTTAGGTTTTTCACTTCGATGTTTGACACTGTCAAACTCGGCTCTGACTTGATAATGTTTTCGATTTTGGCATTATTTGAACTTGCCTATTTTGGAATTGCTGTACAACTCGTCTGCATTTTTGGCTTGCTTTAATTATTGCTTGATACTACTTTTCGAGTTGCTCTGTTACTTGATGACCATTTCCATTCTTTGTTTTTGTTTAAAACTGGTGCTTACATGTGACTTCGGTCACTTGATTTCTTAAAATGTTGGTGATATTGTTGAACTGTACCATACCATTGTATGATTTTGGTAGTCGATGAATTCTAATGGCTTCGGCCTTGGATTGAGATTGCTGTATATTTGTTGTTTCACTTTGTCGATGATACGCTGATGTTGAGATAGTGAAATTGAAATTTGAGTCTTCATTTGATAAGTACTGTGCACTTGATTTTTTTTTTGATGTTGATTTTGTTCATCTTTTGCCATACTATTCATGCTAGCCTATTCCTGCTAGTTCATTGTATAGTCTGGTCGAAAATTTTGGGATATGCATTGAGTTACATCACTGGTCTTTGCATTGGGTTTTGTACATATGATGGTATTCTAGTTTATCACTGCTGTTGCATGGTGAACTCAAATTATTCCTTTTTGTCTTTGCTTACGCTACTTGTTTTGCACATTTTCTTCAATGTGTAACCTAGTCGAGGCTGCATATATGAATTATGTTTCCAGTCATCATGTAGTTGCATTGTGTTTGGTTTGCCTTTGTAAAGTGTACCATCTGGAGCTGTTATCTTATACATTCGAAGCTTGCTTGTTTTCTAACTTGTGTTTTTCTTGTTCGACATGAAGTCTGATGCTTGAATTTGTAGTGCACCACTTCATATGTGCATGCTGCATATTCACATGTTAGCATTTTGGACATTTTTTTAGACTTATGTATAGTCTGCATTTGCGTTCCACTATTGTATTTTTGGGTACACTTGGTTTATGATTCACTTACATGCTCTAACTTGATGGATTATATGCCTATTACCTGATCATTCATGTTAAGTCTTGTTTACTTGATGGCACCAGACTTAGTCTGGTGTAGTTTTACACTTGTGACTTCACTTCAGTTCATTGAACTGTACTGGTGCATTAATTTGTGTATACTTGATGCCTTGATTTCATTGTGACTTCACTGAAAATTGTGTTGTGCCTTGCTGCATTGCCATATGCTTGCTTTGAGTTCATTGCATCTTCATTTACCTACACATAGGAGTCTAGTTCACTGGTCTTGCTCCTCTCTGGTCATGACTTAGAATTTTAAGTTTGAACATTGGCTTTGTGATTTTAGTCATATATACATGAATGAAGCTGCAATGTTGCTTGATCACTGGCTTTCACTGCACTTATATATGCTGGTTGCCTTGAGTACAATGTGTATATGAGTTTAGTTCAATGGTGATATTGTTTCCAATTGAAGCTACATTGTAGTTTCATTCATGTTTGATTTTATAATTGAGTTCACTGCACTGGGTTTGTAGTTTTTTTGTACTCGAGTCTGGTGCTTGCATTTTTTAGTCTCACAATTGCATACATGTTGTACCTTAGGTACACATACTTGCTCCTGACCTGTTGCACTATTTTTAGTTGCTGCTGTGTTATGTAGTAACCAAGTTTTATTTGCATTGATATGGAGTTGTTGTTGCATTCAGTCCTCACTTGAATTTGGTTTACTCATTTGTGTTGGGCATTGCTTTACACTTGTGGCTACCTGGTCGATACTTGCAGTTCACTGAACTGTTGTATCACTTATTCATGTATTTATGTGTTGTGGTGCCATACCTCTGGTGCCCTCACCCTCCTTCTATTTTGTTTGTATGTGTGTTGAGTCATGATATCCGTGACTTGACTTCTGTAGTTTCGACTTGCTGTTAGTATTTGGAGTTGTGGTGACTTTATATGCTGTAGTGGTGAGGCAGTGCACGCGAGCGTGTACTGCAGCCATACCGTATTG
The DNA here is from genome assembly GCA_030765085.1 of Allium cepa. Taxonomy (NCBI): domain Eukaryota; kingdom Viridiplantae; phylum Streptophyta; class Magnoliopsida; order Asparagales; family Amaryllidaceae; genus Allium; species Allium cepa. The sequence continues at coordinate 976,465,919 of CM060935.1, forward strand.
TTTTTGTTGGTATTTCTTTTGCTTTTGATGCATTGATCTCTTGCGTATTTCATATACCGTATTGGCGAGGCAGTACACGTCAGCGTGTACTGCAGCCAATCAGTTTTGATGTTTTTAAGTAACATTTCAATTGTTTAAATTGATTTGGTTTGATTTGATTAGATTATTTTGTTACTGTCTAATTATCTATTTGATAATTAGATTCTGAGTTTCTAATTATTTTCTTAATAATTAGATTTTGTTGTTAATTGCCAATTAGGCAATTCTGATGTTTTCTAAATTATCTTCATTGATAATCTTTTCATTTATCTTGTTGATGATTTGATTCTGCTGATTTGTTGTTTAACACTATTAAGTGTTATATTTACCGTTATCCGATTTCTTATTAAACGATCGGATAGACGAGAATTATTGTGACTGTCGTCTATTTGATTTTTATTACCTCTATGCACTAATAATTGAGTTTGAATTAGTGTAACAACCCGCATATTTATCGATTTTATATTTAAATATTTTATCGTTAGTCGGATTTTAGTCCGAAAAGCTACTTTTTGCAAACAACCGAATTAGGACTCGAGACCACCTCCATTGAGTTCAAAATGCCGTTTGCGACCTTTTTGAGTATAAACTTTGATATATTTGGAGTTAGTCAAAAATTTGACTTTTTTTACTTTGGGTTTGAGTTTGGGTTCAGCCCACTAGCCAACTTATACTCAAAACTGAACCACTCTCCCCCATTCACCCTCACTTCTTCCTCTTTTCAGTTCTAAGGCAATAATGGTGGGTGAGACTGGAAATTAAAACTCCAAAACCCTAGTTCCTCTTGCAACCTCAAATTCCTATCTCCAAATTCAAGAGAACCCATTGGTAAGCATTCTCTTCTTCTTCTACAACTTATTCTCTTACCAATTTCAGAAATTCCTAAACCTAATTTTGGGAATGTTCTTGTTTTGAGCATAGATTCAAGCTCATTTGGGTTGTGTTGAAGAGAGGTTGATTCTCCATTTGCTTTCAAGCTTCTTCTTGTTTGATTTTGTAAAAAGGTGAGATTTTTATCTCACATCTTAGTCTATAATTATCTTCGATTGTTAGGTATGAATTCCTAACACTTATTCTTGTGCAATTGATTTTGGTTTGGATTGATTTGGTGTATATTCCAATTTTTGATGTTTTGGTCTAATTTATGAAAATCCTTTTATGGATATTTGGACATTGATATTTGAGGCGTATCGAAGAGCCGTTTAGGCTGGGATGTCGTTCGACGTAATTCCTTAGTCATCGTCATTTGCTCGTTCGATCGTTTTCGATATTCGTTTGGCCATTTTTGGCCTAGGTTCAGGGAATGCCCTGAACCATTCATTCAGACGTCTGAAACGTAATATTCAGACGTCTGAATATTGTTCTGGGAAGATTTCTATTCCCAGATTCAGACGTCTGAATATATGGTTTCAGACGTCTGAATTGGTTCATTTGGAACCAGAAAGGAAATAGGCTAAAAAGTGCCTATTTCAGACGTCTGAAACACTTGATTCAGACGTCTGAATTGTGTTCTGGAAATCATTATATTTCCAGATTCAGACGTCTGAACCACTTGTTTCAGACGTCTGAAGATGCAGTGTTTTGCCTATTTGCCTATTCGCTTGAGAATTCCAATTTAAATCAATTCGTGATGATCCTATTTGTTGTTATCATTTATTATGCCTTTGATGACTCCTTTTAGGGATTTTTGAATATCCATTTCGATAGATTCTTTATCGGTTTCTTTGAATTTTATTCACATCTTCGTATGTGAATTTTAGTGAATGATTGTTCCTACAATCTTATTTGTAATTTGTCACTTTAAAAATATAAAGGTTTTCTATACTAGTAGTAAATATCAAAACTCTTTCTTCAAATGATTTCAACACTATTTTATTACAAAGCTCGTCTTTTTAAACCGATTTCTAATCTATTAGTATATACAAACCTTTACCTCACTCGTACGAGAAATCTAATTAAACGGCTTAGTAAAATGAGTGGTATGAAACGCTTACGTTTACTTCGTCGGTTAATTCTTGGACTTGTTCGATTGAATCTCTTGTGACAATTTTCTAGTGGAAATCTACAGTTTGTTCGTAAATATTTAAGTTAAGCAAGTGGTTATGGGACATGAAGCTAAACTCATATATTTACTAGCTTAGTGTAATTGACACTTCTCGTTGATCATGACGATCATCTTTGTGATTTAGACCAGCAATGTGCGATGTCTCTTTGTCTGCGAGGGAGTCTAAACCCCATTTTGTGGAGTTTCGACACAAATTGGTGGGGTAGCAACCCATGGTCTTCGGGCCGTTTGTGGAGCTTCGGCTCAATTTGTGATGGTTAGCAACCATGGAATTAGCATTCCGTTTGTGATACACGTGTTGGTGATTTTTATGCTCCCGTTTGTGATAGGCCTCACCCCCTCTGTGATTTCTGGATTTCTTGAGATGATTTCTAGAATTTGTGCTTCACCAATTTTCGTGATTTCTATTGATAAGCCTTATCGATATTTGTGCATTGGTGAATTTGTGCATCATTGACTTTTGTGATTTCTGGATTTCGTGTATTGAATTCTGGAATTTGTGTGTCATTGACTTTTGTGATTGGCATTGATATTATCGTCAATATTTATGGTTTGGTGAACGAAATAAGGAGTATGACGTTTCTTTGATTCTTGTGTAGATTTGGTGACATTGATTAATCTCTTGATGATTTTCAACTAATTACATATATCACAGCTTGGCATTGTGATTATTATGTGTTTAGTCATATCTCTTATTCTATATCGTTTCATCTGATATTTGTAGTTAGACTGATCCGTTTATTATTTTCTTATTAAATAATACTCGGGTCAGAACGAGATGTTATAGGTGCTTCTGCTTGACTTCTCTCTTGGGATTGATTTCTCTGACTTTTGGCTTACTACTTAGATTAGTAGTTTATTTTGGTGTATACATTTGAGATATAGACTCCATGATGTATACTTATTCTTTTGTGTAGTTCTTGTAACTATTCTCTTGTGATAGTGTGGGTCTTGCTTGACCACTACTCTGATGAACACTTTTATGTGTTATACATATTCATATCTATTTCCGCCTTTGTGATATGAATATGGGTCTTCCTTCGAGTCGCTTTCCAAATATGGGGTTGAATACATCAACACCCCTTTAAAGAAGAACCAGAGGTTCGTCTATGGCTTAAACAAAAATCTCAAGAAGCCATTACTTCTAAAATTAGAAGTTTCTTTCGACCAACTCGATGATATCGCTCTTCGTCTTGAAGAGGCAGATAGGGAGAATGATGTTGAAGTGGTGGGTTCCAAACCAAGCTTCAACAACAACAAGAAGAGGCCAAACAAATTCAAAGGCCCCTATCCTAATAAGAAAGGGAAGCAAGCAACCTCCATGGCAAAGACTTCTTCCTTTGGTCGTGGGGAATGCTATAATTGTGGTTCGAAGGACCATTACGCGAACAAGTGTCCAATGTCTCTCTCTTGTCGCTACTGCAAAGGTCCCAGTCATGTTATATCCTCATGCCCCAAGCTTCAGGGCAGGAAAGAGGGAAAGCTTAATGTTGCTCAAGCCCCTTGCAACACATCTCGTGGCCAAGGTATTTCTCATTCTATTCTTGATGGAATTATTTTATTTCATGATCATCCTATTCGAGTTCTTTTTGATACGGGTGCGTCCCATTCTTTTATATCAAAAGAACTTGTTGATACTTTTTCTTTGGATGTTTTGTGTTTAATGACTTCTTTGAGAATTGCGAATCCGGTTGGTGGATCTGCAATGATTAGTTTGCTTTGTAAAGATGTGGAGATTATTTTATGTGATTTTTCTTTCCTAGCCGATTTGCATGTTATGCTCTACTTAAGCTTTGGAATGATTTTGGGAATGAATTGGCTTAACCGTTATGAAGCCCATATCCTATGTCCTGAGCGGACTATTCATCTTCGACATCCTCTATCTGTTAAGCAGATTTCTATTAATCTTAAAGATTCAGATTCCAGCTTGGTTGCATCTTTATATTCTTTAAATCCTCGCGATGACGACGATGATGATGAAGGTGATATTATTTCTCTTATTCACGTCGTTCGTGAATTTTCCGACATATTCGAGCCCGTTTTAGGATTACCACCTAAGCGAGCAATTGAGTTCAGAATTAATCTTATTCCTGGAGCTTAACCTATTACTCGTCCTCCTTATCGCATGTCCAATAAGGAGAATGAAGAGATGCGCAAACAACTATCCGAGTTGGAGACGAAGCAATTTATTCGCTCTAGTTCCTCGCCTTGGGGAGCTTCGGCTATTTTCGTGAAGAAATCCGACGGTACGCTTAGGCTTTGCGTTGACTATCGCAAGCTTAACGATCTTACTATTAAAAATAAATATCCTCTACCTCGGATTGATGATCTATTCGATCAACTTAGTGGTGCTAGAGTCTTTTCACAATTGGACTTGGCTACCGGTTTTCATCAGCTTCGTATCGCAGAAGATAGCATTCCATTGACCTCGTTCCGTACTCATTATGGATCTTATGAATGGCTTGTCATGCCATTTGGTTTGACGAATGCTCCGGCGTATTTCGTTGACCTTATGAATCGGGTTTTCAAAGATTTCCTCGACCGATTTGTTCTCATCTTTATCGATGATATTCTTGTGTATTCTAAAACCGAGGAGGAGCATGAAAAACATCTTCGGATTGTGTTGGAAACTCTTAGGAGTAATCAATTAAAGGCAAAATTTTCTAAATGCCACTTTTGGCAATCTCGTGTGAAGTTTCTCGGTCATATTATTTCCGAATCCGGAATTTCCGTGGATCCTTCAAAGATTGAAGCGATTCAAGATTGGAAGAGACCGGAGAGTGTGATAGAGATTCGTAGTTTTCTCGGATTGGCAGGCTATTACCGTCGTTGTATCAAAGACTTTTCTAAGATTGCCATGCCTCTCACTAGCTTGACGAAGAAAGGTGTTAAATACATTTGGTCGGACAAATGTGAAGCTTCTTTTCAGAAATGAAAAGAACTACTTTCTGATGCTCCTATTCTCGTTATTCCCGAGGGGAATCAAGATTTCGTTGTTTATACCGATGCTATTCGCGTTGGTTTGGGTGCCGTTCTTATGCAAAGAGAACGTGTTATTGCTTATGCTTCTAGGCAATTGAAGCCTGTTGAGACTAGATATGCCACTCATGATTTAGAGCTCGCGGCTATTGTTTTCGCCCTTCGTATTTGGCGTCATTATCTTTTAGGAGAGAAATTTGTTCTTTATACCGATCATAAGTCTTTGAAGTATTTGTTCTCCCAAAAAGAACTTAATTTGCGTCAACAGCGTTGGCTCGAATTTCTTGCACCATATGATCTTGATATCCTTTATACTCCCGGAAAGGGAAATCGCGTTGCGTATGCACTTAGTCGAAAGCAACAAGCGGTTGTTTCTTTGATGATATCCGAATGGAACGATGTCGAGATTTTATCCACTTGTGAGATTCGAGACCGCGTATCCGAGTTGTGCTCATCATTTGTTTTATGTAGCCTTGAGGTTCATCCTTCTCTTTTAGACCTCATTCTTGAAGCTCAAGGGTTGGATCCTGAATTGGCTCTTCTTCGCCAAAATATTAAAGATAAAATTGATATTGAAGGTTTGAAAGACTTTGATATCAATCCTCGTGGCGGCATTCGAAGATTTGGTAGACTTATCGTGCCAAATATCAGTGATCTTCATCAAGATGTTTTAGAAGATTCTCATCGTTCTAAATTTACCATTCATCCCGGAAGTAGTAAAATGTACGCAGATATGAAGCGACTATATTATTGGGAGGGAATGAAACTTGACATCGCTAACTTCGTTAAGCGTTGCATGACTTGCCAACTCGTTAAGGCCGAACATCAAAGGCCCGATGGGTTATTGCAACCTTTAGAAATTCCAATTTGTAAGTGGGACCAAATTTCCTTGGATTTTATAGATGACCTTCCCCGTTCTCGTTCGGGTCATGATAGCTTATGGGTAATTGTTGATAGACTTACTAAATCCGCCCATTTTGTTCCCGTTCGGTCTAACCGAACCGTTCCTCTTTTGTCCAAGCTCTTTGTTAAAGAGATTGTTAAATTACATGGGGTTCCTACTTCTATTGTTAGTGATCGTGATCCATTGTTTACTAGTGGATTTTGGAAGAGTCTTCAAAAAGCTTTGGGAATGAAGCTCAATTTTAGCACTGCTTATCATCCTCAGTCCGATGGACAAACCGAGCATGTGAATCAAACACTTGAAGATCTTCTTCGTGCTTGTGTGCTTGATTTTGGGGGAAGTTGGGAAGATCATATTTCCCTTGTTGAATTCTCCTATAATAATAGCTTCCAACCTAGTATTGGTATGACACCTTTTGAGGCACTCTACGGAAGGCCATGTCGATCTCCTTCTTGTTGGCTTGAGACCGGTGAGAAGCTGGTTTTAGGTCCCGATTTTATTCGTGATTCCACAGAAAAGATTGATCTTATTCGTCATAGGATGAAAGAAACCCAGAGTAGACAAAAATCCTATGCCGATAATCTAAGAAGGAAATTAGAATTTACCGCTGGAGATTCTATTTTTGTTCGTGTTTCACCAATGAAGGGTGTTGTACGTTTCAGTCGATCGGGAAAATTGGCGCCTTGATATATTGGGCCATTTCCTATCACGGAACGTATTGGTTCAATGGCTTATCGCCTTTCATTACCGGCTCAATTTTCTGCTATCCATGACGTGTTTCACGTTTCTCAGCTTCGGAAATGTCTTCGAGATTCCGATTCTATTCTTGAGCCTGGTGTTGTGGAAGAGATTGAAGTTTCGCCTAATTTAACTTATGAGCAGCATCCTATTCGAATTGTTGCTTCGGAGGTCAAACGACTTCGAAATAAAGATGTTCCGCTTGTTAAAGTTCAATGGTCTTCAAATCCTAAGGATTGTTCTTGGGAATCTAGAGAGTACATCGAGCGAACACATCCGGACTTACTTTCTCGTGCTCTTTGAGGCGAACTTCTTATTTCAAATTTTTTTGTGTTGAATATGCTTTTATGGTTGTTACTACATATCTTCTTCTTAAATATTGCGAGGACGCAATTTCTTTAAGGAGGGGAGTCTGTAACAACCCGCATATTTATCGATTTTATATTTAAATATTTTATTTAAATATTTTATCGTTAGTCGGATTTTAGTCCGAAAAGCTACTTTTTGCAAACAACCGAATTAGGACTCGAGACCACCTCCATTGAGTTCAAAATGCCGTTTGCGACCTTTTTGAGTATAAACTTTGATATATTTGGAGTTAGTCAAAAATTTGACTTTTTTCACTTTGGGTTTGAGTTTGGGGTCAACCCACTAGCCAAATTATACTCAAAACTGAACCACTCTCCCCCATTCACCCTCACTTCTTCCTCTTGTCAGTTCTAAGGCAATAATGGTGGGAGAGATTGGAAATTAAAACTCCAAAACCCTAGTTCCTCTTGCAACCTCAAATTCCTAGCTCCAAATTCAAGAGAACCCACTGGGAAGCATTCTCTTCTTCTTCTACAACTTATTCTCTTACCAATTTCAGAAATTCCTAAACCTAATTTTGGGAATGTTCTTATTTTGAGCATAGATTCAAGCTCATTTGGGTTTTGTTGAAGAGAGGTTGATTCTCCATTTGCTTTCAAGCTTCTTCTTGTTTGATTTTGTAAAAAGGTGAGATTTTTATCTCACATCTTAGTCTATAATTATCTTCGATTGTTAGGTATGAATTCCTAACACTTATTCTTGTGTAATTGATTTTGGTTTGGATTGATTTGGTGTATATTCCAATTTTTGGTGTTTTGGTATAATTTATGAAAATCCTTTTATGGATATTTGTACATTGATATTTGAGGCGTATCGAAGAGCCGTTTAGGCTGGGTTGTCGTTCGACGTAATTCCTTAGTCATCGTCATTTGCTCGTTCGATCGTTTTCGATATTCGTTTGGCCATTTTTGGCCTAGGTTCAGGGAATGCCCTGAACCATTCATTCAGACGTCTGAAACGTAATATTCAGACGTCTGAATATTGTTCTGGGAAGATTTCTATTCCCAGATTCAGACGTGTGAATATATGGTTTCAGACGTCTGAATTGGTTCATTTGGAAGCAGAAAGGAAATAGGCTAAAAAGTTCCTATTTCAGACGTCTGAAACACTTGATTCAGACGTCTAGATTGTGTTCTGGAAATCTTTATATTTCCAGATTCAGACGTCTGAACCACTTGTTTCAGACGTCTGAAACTGCAGTGTTTTGCCTATTTTCCTATTCGCTTGAGAATTCCAATTTAAATCAATTCGTGATGATCCTATTTGTTGTTATCATTTATTATGCCTTTGATGACTCCTTCTAGGGATTTTTGAATATCCATTTCGATGGATTCTTTATCGGTTTCTTTGGATTTTATTCACATCTTCGTATGTGAATTTTAGTGAATGATTGTTCCTACAATCTTCTTTGTAATTTGTCACTTTAAAAATATAAAGGTTTTCTATACTAGTAGTAAATATCAAAACTCTTTCTTCAAATGATTTCAACACTATTTTATTACAAAGCTCGTCTTTTTAAACCGATTTCTAATCTATTAGTATATACAAACCTTTACCTCACTCGTACGAGAAATCTAATTAAACGGCTTAGTAAAATGAGTGGCATGAAACGCTTACGTTTACTTCGTCGGTTAATTCTTGGACTTGTTCGATTGAATCTCTTGTGACAATTTTCTAGTGGAAATCTACAGTTTGTTCGTAAATATTTAAGTTAAGCAAGTGGTTATGGGACATGAAGCTAAACTCATATATTTACTAGCTTAGTGTAATTGACACTTCTCGTTGATCATGACGATCATCTTTGTGATTTAGACCAGCAATGTGCGATGTCTCTTTGTCTGCGAGGGAGACTAAACACCGTTTTGTGGAGTTTCGACTCAAATTGGTGGGGTAGCAACCCATGGTCTTCGGGCCGTTTGTGGAGCTTCGGCTCAATTTGTGATGGTTAGCAACCATGGAATTAGCATTCCGTTTGTGATACACGTGTTGGTGATCTTTATGCTCCCGTTTGTGATAGGCCTCCCCCCTCTGTGATTTCTGGATTTCTTGAGATGATTTCTAGAATTTGTGCTTCACCAATTTTCGTGATTTCTATTGATAAGCCTTATCGATATTTGTGCATTGGTGAATTTGTACGTCATTGACTTTTGTGATTTCTGGATTTCGTGTATTGAATTCTGGAATTTGTGTGTCATTGACTTTTGTGATTGACATTGATATTATCGTCAATATTTATGAATTGGTGAATGAAATAAGGAGTATGACGTTTCTTTGATTCTTGTGTAGATTTGGTGACATTGATTAATCTCTTGATGATTTTCAACTAATTACATATATCACAGCTTGGCATTGTGATTATTATGTGTTTAGTCATATCTCTTATTCTATATCGTTTCATCTGATATTTAAAGTTAGACTGATCCGTTTATTATTTTCTTATTAAATAATACTCGGGTCAGAACGAGATGTTACAGGTGCTTCTGCTTGACTTCTCTCTTGGGATTGATTTCTCTGACTTTTGGCTTACTACTTAGATTAGTTGTTTATTTTGGTGTATACATTTGAGATATAGACTCCATGATGTATATTTATTCTTTTGTGTAGTTCTTGTAACTATTCTCTTGTGATAGTGTGGGTCTTGCTTGACCACTACTCTGATGAACACTTTTATGTGTTATACATATTCATATCTATTTCCGCCTTTGTGATATGAATTATCTGTGACTGATTTGTGTTATGTTTATTTCTATATTTGTTTCCGAAGACATTATAGCCACTGTGTAGTAGCTTTGAGTTTGTGTCGGTATGTCGGATTTCCTCTTGAAATAAAATGCATGTTATACTATCTGACATATCGGTGCTCGCGCAAAGCAATTACACAGATGGTCGCTCCTCAACAGCCTTATTCTCTGTGCTAGTTGACAGCATTTCTCCGTGGTGTTCTTGGCTAGCGTGGGTATAGAGGTGGGGCGTCACAGCTTGGTATCAGAGCCAAACTTCGGAACAATGTAGAATAACTTAACAAGGATCATCGTCCTAAGTCCATCTTAGGAGTCGTGCTTTAGGATTTTATTCGGGTCTACGTATCGTCCTATCCTATTTTCTTTTATGATTCCTTGTTTTATCTATCAAGAATTGCTTGATATTGAATTTGGTGAATAACCTTTTTCTTCTTCTTCTTTCTTTCAAAGGAAGAGAAATGTCTAGACCAGGCCGCCCCAGAGCCGTACCATCTAGTACCCTACCTCAGGATGGAGTTTTTATGACTGCTCAACAGCTTCTTGATTTAGTGACGAATGCTCAAGCAGCTGGAGCTAACCCGAAACCTACTCACCCAAAGTCGGGATTTGCACGCTTGTGTAGCGATTACACTAATTTGGGTGGGGAGCCATTCAAAGGTTCCGAAACTGTTATTGAAGTACAGGCTTGGCTAAGGTCATGCGATCGAATCTTTTCTCGCATGAATCTTATTGACCTTCACCGAGTTCAGGTGGCCTCTAGTATGCTCCGAGAAAGAGCATTGGACTGGTACGAGCTTCTTATTTCTGAGATTAATGAAGCGGATCTCACCTAGGGGCAATTCCGAGAACGCTTCGAGTTGAAATTTGTACCAGAAGCAGAGAAAGTGACATTGACTCGACGATTTATAGACCTTGTTCAAGGTGAGTCCTCCGTGACTAATTACGTCGCCTCCTTCGAGTCGCTTTCCAAATATGGGGTTGAATACATCAACACCCCTTTAAAGAAGAACCAGAGGTTCGTCTATGACTTAAACAAAAATCTCAAGAAGCCATTACTTCTAAAATTAGAAGTTTCTTTCGACCAACTCGATGATATCGCTCTTCGTCTTGAAGAGGCGGATAGGGAGAATGATTTTGAAGTGGTGGGTTCCAAACCAAGCTTCAACAACAACAAGAAGAGGCCAAACAAATTCAAAGGCCCCTATCCTAATAAGAAAGGGAAGCAAGCAACCTCCGTGGAAAAGACTTCTTCCTTTGGTCGTGGGGAATGTTATAATTGTGGTTCGAAGGACCATTACGCGAACAAGTGTCCAATGTCTCTCTCTTGTCGCTACTGCAAAGGTCCCGGTCATGTTATATCCTCATGCCCCAAGCTTCAGGGCAGGAAAGTGGGAAAGCTTAATGTTGCTCAAGCCCCTGGCAACACATCTCGTGGCCAAGGTATTCCTCATTCTATTCTTGATGGAATTATTTTATTTTGTGATCATCCTATTCGAGTTCTTTTTGATACGGGTGCGTCCCATTCTTTTATATCAAAAGAACTTGTTGATACTTTTTCTTTGGATGTTTTGTGTTTAATGACTTCTTTGAGAATTGCGAATAAGGTTGGTGGATCTACAACGATTAGTTTGCTTTGTAAAGATATGGAGATTATTTTATGTGATTTTTCTTTCCTAGCCGATTTGCATGTTATGCTCTACTTAGGCTTTGGAATGATTTTGGGAATGAATTGGCTTAACCGTTATGAAGCCCATATCCTATGTCCTGAGCGGACTATTCATCTTCGACATCCTCTATCTGTTAAGCAGATTTCTATTAATCTTAAAGATTCAGATTCCAGCTTGGTTGCATCTTTATATTCTTTAAATCCTCGCGATGACGACGATGATGATGAGGGTGATATTATTTCTCTTATTCACGTCGTTCGTGAATTTTCCGACATATTCGAGCCCGTTTTAGGATTACCACCTAAGCGAGCAATTGAGTTCAGAATTAATCTTATTCCTGGAGCTTAACCTATTACTCATCCTCCTTATCGCATGTCCAATAAGGAGAATGAAGAGATGCGCAAACAACTATCCGAGTTGGAGACGAAGCAATTTATTCGCTCTAGTTCCTCGCCTTGGGGAGCTTCGGCTATTTTCGTGAAGAAATCCGACGGTACGCTTAGGCTTTGCGTTGACTATCGCAAGCTTAACGATCTTACTATTAAAAATAAATATCCTCTACCTCGGATTGATGACCTATTCGATCAACTTCGTGGTGCTAGAGTCTTTTCACAATTGGACTTGGCTACCGGTTTTCATCAGCTTCGTATCGCAGAAGATAGCATTCCATTGACCTCGTTCCGTACTCATTATGGATCTTATGAATGGCTTGTCATGCCATTTGGTTTGACGAATGCTCCGGCGTATTTCGTTGACCTTATGAATCGGGTTTTCAAAGATTTCCTCGACCGATTTGTTCTCATCTTTATCGATGATATTCTTGTGTATTCTAAAACCGAGGAGGAGCATGAAAAACATCTTTGGATTGTGTTGGAAACTCTTAGGAGTAATCAATTAAAGGCAAAATTTTCTAAATGCCACTTTTGGCAATCTCGTGTGAAGTTTCTCGGTCATATTATTTCCGAATCCGGAATTTCCGTGGATCCTTCAAAGATTGAAGCGATTCAAGATTGGAAGAGACCGGAGAGTGTGACAGAGATTCGTAGTTTTCTCGGATTGGCGGTCTATTATCGTCGTTTTATCAAAGACTTTTCTAAGATTGTCGTGCCTCTCACTAGCTTGACGAAGAAAGGTGTTAAATACATTTGGTCGGACAAATGTGAAGCTTCTTTTCAGAAATTAAAAGAACTTCTTTCTGATGCTCGTATTCTCGTTATTCCCGAGGGGAATCAAGATTTTGTTGTTTATACCGATGCTAGTCGCGTTGGTTTGGGTGCCGTTCTTATGCAAGGAGAACGTGTTATTGCTTATGCTTCTAGGCAATTGAAGCCTGCTGAGACTAGATATGCCACTCATGATTTAGAGCTCGCGGCTATTGTTTTCGCCCTTCGTATTTGGCGTCATTATCTTTTAGGAGAGAAATTTGTTCTTTATACCGATCATAAGTCTTTGAAGTATTTGTTCTCCCAAAAAGAACTTAATTTGCGTCAACAGCGTTGGCTCGAATTTCTTGCACCATATGATCTTGATATCCTTTATACTCCCGAAAAGGGAAATCGCGTTGCGGATGCACTTAGTCGAAAGCAACAAGCGGTTGTTTCTATGATGATATCCGAATGGAACGATCTCGAGATTTTATCCACTTGTGAGATTCGAGACTGCGTATCTGAGTTGTGCTCATCATTTGTTTTATGTAGCCTTGAGGCTCATCCTTCTCTTTTAGACCGCATTCTTGAAGCTCAAGGGTTGGATCCTGAATTGGCTCTTCTTGGCCAAAATATTAAAGATAAAATTGATATTGAAGGTTTGAAAGACTTTGATATCAATCCTCGTGGCGGCATTCGGAGATTTGGTAGACTTATCGTGCCAAATATCAGTGATCTTCGTGAAGATGTTTTAGAAGATTCTCATCGTTCTAAATTTACCATTCATCCCGGAAGTAGTAAAATGTACGCAGATATGAAGCGACTATATTATTGGGAGGGAATGAAACTTGACATCGCTAACTTCGTTAAGCATTGCATGACTTGCCAACTCGTTAAGGCCGAACATCAAAGGCCCGGTGGGTTATTGCAACCTTTAGAAATTCCAATTTGGAAGTGGGACCAAATTTCCATGGATTTTATAGATGGCCTTCCCCGTTCTCGTTCGGGTCATGATAGCTTATGGGTAATTGTTGATAGACTTACTAAATCCGCCCATTTTATTCCCGTTCGGTCTAACCGAACCGTTCCTCTTTTGGCCAAGCTCTTTGTTAAAGAGATTGTTAAATTACATGGGGTTCCTACTTCTATTGTTAGTGATCGTGATCCATTGTTTACTAGTGGATTTTGGAAGAGTCTTCAAAAAGCTTTGGGAACGAAGCTCAATTTTAGCACCGCTTATCATCCTCAGTCCGATGGACAAACCGAGCGTGTGAATCAAACACTTGAAGATCTTCTTCGTGCTTGTGTGCTTGATTTTGGGGGAAGTTGGGAAGATCATATTTCCCTTGTTGAATTCTCCTATAATAATAGCTTCCAATCTAGTATTGGTATGGCACCTTTTGAGGCACTCTACGGAAGGCCGTGCCGATCTCCTTCTTGTTGGCTTGAGACCGGTGAGAAGCTGGTTTTAGGTCCCGATTTTATTCGTGATTCCACAGAAAAGATTGATCTTATTCGTCATAGGATGAAAGAAACCCAGAGTAGACAAAAATCCTATGCCGACAATCGAAGAAGGAAATTAGAATTTTTCGTTGGAGATTCTGTTTTTGTTCGTGTTTCACCAATGAAGGGTGTTGTACGTTTCAGTCGATCGGGAAAATTGGCGCCTCGATATATTGGGCCATTTCCTATCACTGAACGTATTGGTTCCATGGCTTATCGCCTTTTATTACCGGCCCAATTTTCTGCTATCCATGACGTGTTTCACGTTTCTCAGCTTCGGAAATGTCTTCGAGATTCCGATTCTATTCTTGAGCCCGGTGTTGTGGAAGAGATTGAAGTTTCGCCTAATTTAACTTATGAGCGGCATCCTATTCGAATTGTTGCTTCGGAGGTCAAACGACTTCGAAATAAAGATGTTCCGCTTGTTAAAGTTCAATGGTCTTCAAATCCTAAGGATTGTTCTTGGGAATCTAAAGAGTACATCGAGCGAACACATCCGGACTTACTTTCTCGTGCTCTTTGAGGCGAACTTCTTATTTCAAATTTCTTTTGTGTTGAATATGCTTTTATGGTTGTTACTACATATCTTCTTCTTAAATATTGCGAGGACGCAATTTCTTTAAGGAGGGGAGTCTGTAACAACCCACATATTTATCGATTTTATATTTAAATATTTTATTTAAATATTTTATCGTTAGTCGGATTTTAGTCCGAAAAGCTACTTTTTGCAAACAACCGAATTAGGACTCGAGACCACATCCATTGAGTTCAAAATGCCGTTTGCGACCTTTTTGAGTATAAACTTTGATATATTTGGAGTTAGTCAAAAATTTGACTTTTTTCACTGTGGGTTTGAGTTTGGGTTCAGCCCACTAGCCAAATTATACTCCAAACTGAACCATTCTCCCCCATTCACCCTCACTTCTTCCTCTTTTCAGTTCTAAGGCAATAATGGTGGGAGAGATTGGAAATTAAAACTCCAAAACCCTAGTTCCTCTTGCAACCTCAAATTCCTAGCTCCAAATTCAAGAGAACCCATTGGTAAGCATTCTCTTCTTCTTCTACAACTTATTCTCTTCCCAATTTCAGAAATTCCTAAACCTAATTTTGGGAATGTTCTTGTTTTGAGCATAGATTCAAGCTCATTTGGGTTGTGTTGAAGAGAGATTGATTCTCCATTTGCTTTCAAGCTTCTTCTTGTTTGATTTTGTAAAAAGGTGAGATTTTTATCTCACATCTTAGTCTATAATTATCTTCGATTGTTAGGTATGAATTCCTAACACTTATTCTTGTGCAATTGATTTTTGTTTGGATTGATTTGGTTTATATTCCAATTTTTGGTGTTTTGGTCTAATTTATGAAAATCCTTTTATGGATATTTGGACATTGATATTTGAGGCGTATCGAAGAGCTGTTTAGGCTGGGTTGTCGTTCGACGTAATTCCTTAGTCATCGTCATTTGCTCGTTCGATCGTTTTCGATATTCGTTTGGCCATTTTTGGCCTAGGTTCAGGGAATGCCCTGAACCATTCATTCAGACGTTTGAAACGTAATATTCAGACGTCTGAATATTGTTCTGGGAAGATTTCTATTCCCAGATTCAGACGTCTGAATATATGGTTTCAGACGTCTGAATTGGTTCATTTGGAACCAGAAAGGAAATAGGCTAAAAAGTGCCTATTTCAGACGTCTGAAACACTTGATTCAGACGTCTGAATTGTGTTCTGGAAATCTTTATATTTCCAGATTCAGACGTCTGAACCACTTGTTTCAGACGTCTGAAACTGCAGTGTTTTGCCTATTTGCCTATTCGCTTGAGAATTTCAATTTAAATCAATTCGTGATGATCCTATTTGTTGTTATCATTTATTATGCCTTTGATGACTCCTTTTAGGGATTTTTGAATATCCATTTCGATGGATTCTTTATCGGTTTCTTTGGATTTTATTCACATCTTCGTATGTGAATTTTAGTGAATGATTGTTCCTACAATCTTCTTTGTGATTTGTCACTTTAAAAATATAAAGGTTTTCTATACTAGTAGTAAATATCAAAACTCTTTCTTCAAATGATTTCAACACTATTTTATTACAAAGCTCGTCTTTTTAAACCGATTTCTAATCTATTAGTATATACAAACCTTTACCTCACTCGTACGAGAAATCTAATTAAACGGCTTAGTAAAATGAGTGGTATGAAACGCTTACGTTTACTTCGTCGGTTAATTCTTGGACTTGTTCGATTGAATCTCTTGTGACAATTTTCTAGTGGAAATCTACAGTTTGTTCGTAAATATTTAAGTTAAGCAAGTGGTTATGGGACATGAAGCTAAACTCATATATTTACTAGCTTAGTGTAATTGACACTTCTCCTTGATCATGACGATCATCTTTGTGATTTAGACCAGCAATGTGCGATGTCTCTTTGTCTGCGAGGGAGACTAAACCCCGTTTTGTGGAGTTTCGACTCAAATTGGTGGGGTAGCAACCCATGGTCTTCGGGCCGTTTGTGGAGCTTCGGCTCAATTTGTGATGGTTAGCAACCATGGAATTAGCATTCCATTTGTGATACACGTGTTGGTGAGCTTTACGCTCCCGTTTGTGATAGGCCTCCCCCCCCCTCTGTGATTTCTGGATTTCTTGAGATGATTTCTAGAATTTGTGCTTCACCAATTTTCGTGATTTCTATTGATAAGCCTTATCAATATTTGTGCATTGGTGAATTTGTGCGTCATTGACTTTTGTGATTTTTGGATTTCGTGTATTGAATTCTGGAATTTGTGTGTCATTGACTTTTGTGATTGACATTGATATTATCGTCAATATTTATGGTTTGGTGAACGAAATAAGGAGTATGACGTTTCTTTGATTCTTGTGTAGATTTGGTGACATTGATTAGTCTCTTGATGATTTTCAACTAATTATATATATCACAGCTTGGCATTGTGATTATTATGTGTTTAGTCATATCTCTTATTCTATATCGTTTCATCTTATATTTATTGTAACAACCCGCATATTTATCGATTTTATATTTAAATATTTTATTTAAATATTTTATCGTTTGTCGGATTTTAGCCCGAAAAGCTACTTTTTGCATACGGTCGAATTAGGACTCGGGACCACTCCCATTGAGTTTAAAATGCCGTTTGCGACCTTTTTGAGTATAAGCTTCGATATGTTGGGAGAAAGTTGATTTTTGCTACTTTTCACTTTGGGTTTGGTTTTTGGGCTCAGCCCTATGTTAACTTATACTCCAAAACTGAACCACTCTTCCCATTCTCCCTCGCTTCTTTCTCTTTTCAGTTTTCTTAGCTTTAATGGTGGGAGAGATTGGAAATTAAAACTCCAAAACCCTAGTTTCTCTTGAAAATCAAATTCCAAGCTCCAAACTCAAGAAGAACCCATTGGTAAGCTTCTCTTCTTCTTCTCCAACTTATTCTCTTACCAATTTCAGAAATTCCTAAACCTAATTTTTGGAATGTTCTTGTTTTTGAGCTTAGATTCAAGCTCAATTGGGTTGTGTTGAAGAGAGGGTGATTCTCCATTTGCTTTCAAGCTTCTTCTTGTTTGATTTTGTGAAAAGGTGAGATTTTTAATCTCACATCTAAGTCTATGAATTACATTCGAATGTTAGGTATGAATTCCTAACACTTATTCGTGTGCATTTGCTTTTGGTTTGGATTGAATTGGTGTATATTCCAATTTTTGGTGTTTTGAGTTCAATTCGTTAAAAATCCTAACTTCTATGTTTGAACATGTTTTTGGTGATGCATCGAGGAGCATATAGGGCCGGGTAGTCGATTGGCATAATCCCTTAGCGCCATTGCTCGAGAAAAATGCAATTTGGTTAAGATTGAACTTCATTTGTTATAGGCAGGGAAGAGGCTGGAAACAGGTTCGGCCGACCGACCCCTCTGGTCCGGTCGACCGTCCTGCTTCCAAGTGCATAAGCACTTTCTGTTTTAAGGTTCGGTCGACCGACTCAGGGAGCCCAGTCGACCGACCTGCTGCCGAGTGCACAAGCACTCCTCTGTTTAAGGCTCGGTCGACCGACCCAGGGAGTCCGGTCGACCGACCTGCTGTTAATTGCCAGATTAGCCTATTTTGCTAATCCGTTTGAATATCCATCTTTAATCGATTCGTGTTGTCTCCCTTTTGTTGTTGTCATTTATTATCGACTTAGATGACCTTTTCTTTGGGAATTTTAGATATATCCACTTTGATGGATTTTATATCGATTTCTTTGGATTTTATTCACGTTTTCGAATGTGAATCTTAGTGATTGATTGTTCCTACAATCTTCTTTGTGTTTTGTCACTTTAAAAATATAAAGGTTTTCTATACTAGTAGTAAATATCAATACTCTTTCCTCAAACGATTTCTATACTATTTTAATTCCAAATTCGTTTATAAAACCGTTTTCCAACCTATTAGTATATATAAACCTTTACCTCACTCGTATGAGAAATCTAATTAAACGACTTAGTAAAACAAGTGGTATGAAACGCTTGCGTTCACTTTGTTAGTTAATTCTTGGACTTGTTCGAATGAAACCTTTGTGACAATTTTCTAGTGGAAATCTACAGTTTGTTCGTAAATATTTAAGTTAAGCAAGTGGTTATGGGACATGAAGCTAAACTCATATATTTACTAGCTTAGTGTAATTGACACTTCTCATTGATCATGACGATCATCTTTGTGATTTAGACTAGCAATGTGCGATGTCTCTTTGTCTGCGAGGGAGACTAAACCCCGTTTTGTGGAGTTTTGACTCAATTTGTGATGGGGTAGCAACCCATGGTCTTCGGGCCGTTTGTGGAGCTTCGGCTCAATTTGTGATGGTTAGCAACCATGGAATTAGCGTTCCGTTTGTGATACACGTGTTGGTGGGCTTTATGCTCCCGTTTGTGATAGGCCTCCCCCCTTTGTGATTTCTGGATTTCTTGTGTAGATTCCTAGAATTTGTGTTTCACCAATTTTCGTGATTTCCATTGATAAGTTTTATCAATATTTGTGCATTGGTGAATTTGTGTGTCATTGACCTTTGTGATTTCTGGATTTCTTGTGTAGATTCGTAGAATTTGTGTTTCACCAATTTTCGTGATTTCCATTGATAAGTTTTATCAATATTTGTGCATTGGTGAATTTGTGTGTCATTGACTTTAGTGATTTCTGGATTTCTTGTGTAGTCTTCTGGAATTTGTGTGTCATTGACTTTTGTGATTGACATTGATATTATCGTCAATATTTATGGTATGGTGAACGAAATAAGGAGTATGACGCTTCTTTGATTCTTGTGTAGATTTTGTGATATCGATTAATCTCTTGTTGATTATCAACTACTTATATATCACAGCTTGGCCTTGTGATTATTATATGTTTAGTCATAACTCTGATTCTATATCGTTTCATCTGATATTTATAGTTAGACTGATCCGTTTATTATTTTCTTATTAAATAATACTCGGGTCAGACCGAGATGTAACAGGTGCTTCTGCTTGACTTCTCTCTTGGGATTGATTTCTCTGACTTTTGGTTAACTACTTAGATTAGTAGTTTTTGTTGTATACATTTGAGATATAGACTCCATAATGTATACTTATTCTTTTGTGTAGTTCATGTAACTATTCTTTTGTGATATTGTGGATCTTTTTAGACCACTACTCTGATGTACACTTCCTAGTGTAATATTCATATCTATTTCCGCCTTTGTGATATGAATTGTCTGTGACTGATTTGTGTTATGCTTATTTCTATATTTGTTTTCCGAAGGATTTATATAGCCACCGTGTAGTAGCTTTGAGTTTGTGTCGGTATGTCGGATTTACTCTTGAAATAGAATGCATGTTACATTATTTGACATATCGGTGCTCGTGCAAAGAAATTACACGGATGGTCGCTCCTCAACAGCCTTATTCTCCGTGCTAGTCGACAGCATTCACCGTAATGTTCTTGGCTAGCGTGGGTATAGAGGTGGGGCGTCACATTTATAGTTAGACTGATCCGTTTAGTATTTTCTTATTAAATAATACTCGGGTCAGAACGAGATGTTACAGGTGCTTCTGCTTGACTTCTCTCTTGGGATTGATTTCTCTGACTTTTGGCTTACTACTTAGATTAGTAGTTTATTTTGGTGTATACATTTGAGATATAGACTCCATGATGTATACTTATTCTTTTGTGTAGTTCTTGTAACTATTCTCTTGTGATAGTGTGGGTCTTTCTTGACCACTACTCTGATGAACACTTTTATGTGTTATACATATTCATATCTATTTCCGCCTTTGTGATATGAATTATCTGTGACTGATTTGTGTTATGTTTATTTCTATATTTGTTTCCGAAGACATTATAGCCACTGTGTAGTAGCTTTGAGTTTGTGTCGGTATGTCGGATTTCCTCTTGAAATAAAATGCATGTTATACTATCTGACATATCGGTGCTCGCGCAAAGCAATTACACAGACGGTCACTCCTCAACAGCCTTATTCTCCATGCTAGTTGACAACATTACTCCGTGGTGTTCTTGGATAGCGTGGGTATAGAGGTGGGGCGTCACAATTAGACTGACCCATGTATTATTTTCTTTTGAATGTGATACTCGGGTCAGACCGAGTGTTTTGTAGCTTGAAGGTTTTCGCGTAGTGAAGTTAGAGAGAGGGGGAAAACGCTCACTTTAGTTAGGGGATTTTGTACTTAAAGAAATATTCCTTTGTATAAATTCAATACATTGTATAAACTCTGATATTTGTAAGAAAATAGAAAGATTCATTTTTTGCAAAATATTATTATTCTGTGTTTCTGTGGCTGATTCTGTTTAAACTCTATAAACTAAATAACAAACCGTCATTTTTGAACGTTTCAAGTTGGTTTAATTACCAACTGAGGGCGGTCAAAAGGCGGGATGTTACAATGACCCTTTATATCGCGATATCCCCCTCGAAGTGGGATTAGTATTTTTATATTCTACAAACATCTATGGATGTAGGGAAATAGGTTGGAGGGATCCAACTAGATTCCTCAAAATTGTTGAATTTATTTCATAGTGTGTGATATGATTCATTGATTATCTATGATAGAATATATGGGAAATTTGAAACAGTAAATGCTATGCGTTTTCTAAGCATATTTCGGTATTTGAAGATATCATAAATATAAAGATTTGATTTTGAAAGAGAAATAAAAGATATAATTTCAAGCCAAATAAATATAGAGAATTTGGGTAAATTTAAATAATGAATTTGTAAAGAAATAAAAGTTTGATTTAAAAATCCTAGAAAATAAATTCCGGATATGGGGAAAATTAGAGTTTTGGAATAAATGGGAATAAAGGAGTTTTGAGGACTTAAACGATATTTTAAAGAATTAAAGAATTTATTTTAAATTCAAGTTTAAAAATGCTGGGAAGAAATAAAAAGGAAAAATTTGAAGTAAAGTATGAAAATTGGGATTTCTGAATTAAATAAGGTTTAAATCATAATTAAGAAGTGAAAGTGGAATTAATGGATTTTGGAATTGATTTGGATAAGTTGGGAATAAATTTTAAAGGAAATTTAATTTAGAGAATCGATTTTTAAATCGATTAAGTGATTTGAAGCAGTAATTAAAAGAGAATGAGATTATGGAGCTTATAAACAGGGTTTATAGATAAAGTGAATATTATCAGTGGTAATTTGGGAGTATAAATTCATGGTGGAAACTTAAAAGGAAAGGGTGATTTGTTTTAAAAATAAATAGCGGTTTATTTTTAAAAAGTGGGGAAAAATAAATTTACGGGTTTGGGATGTAAATTAAATTGGGATAAATCGAGAAGGATTTATTAACTGATTAAATGGACTATATTGGAATGGAAAGTGTATTTTCCTGAAAAGCCAAATATGTTTTCAAAGCAGACTTTTGAGTATAAGTTAAAAGTTTTAAAGTTGTTCTAAAAGAATGTTTTTTGGAGAAATTTATTATTTAAGTTTTTTAAAATTTTAAAGTAAATATTTATTAAGTTAGTTAAAGTAGAAATTATTTTAAAGGTTAAATTGGTATTATGATTTAAAAGATAATTATTAAATATTTATATTTTATAAAGTAGCTTTATTTCAAAGTAGTTTGGCTAAAGTTTTTAATTGAAAAATTAATATAGAATTTCATAACTTTTATTTTGAATGAGTCTTTTAAGTAGTTTTATTTTAAAATGTTTTAAGTATATATTTTTGGATAAAGTGATTTAATCTGTTTAAAAATCGAATTCAACAAGATTTGGCATTTTTTGTGGTAATAAACAGATGATTGGAATTTGTTCCATTAGAATAAAAAGAGATTTGTAACTATTTCAAAGTGTTGAAACATGAACATAACATCTTGGGAAGATATTTTTGTGATAAATAATTTGGAAAATTATTTAAATCTGATGGTTGCTTGTGGATGTTATACGATAGTAAAATAACCGACTATCAATATTGGCCATTGTGCTGATCGTTTCTAAGAGACCGGGATAGGGATTAATTTCATCAAAACTACTTTGATCCGGTTTGAACGCTTGCGAATGAAGACCGTAAAGATGTGAAGATGGTGATTCGGTTTGTCCAGACCTAGGGCAACTTGTATGGACGAATGCTACCAGAACATCATCAGAAGGACGATGAGCATTCAAAGTGAATGTGTGCTGAAAAGGTAATTCATAGCCTCAAGCCTCATCAACCGGGAATGGCTAAAATAGGGGAGGTGTAGCAAGGCTAAGTGGCTAACAACCAATTAGGATAAGGTCATCCCTATCTAGATGTCCCTTTTTATTTTGGCTGTGTGGGCGGTTGCTGATCCCAGTCGCGGGTTGATCTTATTCTGGCTATCCAGTAAGGGGTATCTCTGGTCTTGTATTACAGGGAATCGGAAGGGATCCTCGGTACGCTGATCTAGGCTAGGTACTGTGATGGACTGTACACCAGTAGCCCTACCATTGCATGGAATCCAATCTCCAATAAGCGCATGTTCAGATTTGATTATGCTCAACTATGCTGGAACATGAGATGCAAGCATTTCATCTATATTCTACTTTACTTTCAATAGACACTACTATAATATCAGACGAATTTGATAGAAAATGTTTTGGTTACCGTAAGGTAAAAAACCCAGAATGTTTATTTGTGGCGTGGTCTTACGAAATACCTTTGATTTCAAAGGAT
This sequence comes from Allium cepa, assembly GCA_030765085.1. Lineage (NCBI taxonomy): Eukaryota > Viridiplantae > Streptophyta > Magnoliopsida > Asparagales > Amaryllidaceae > Allium > Allium cepa. Next base: position 976,489,243 of record CM060935.1, read on the forward strand.
TTTGAAAACATTACAAATCCAATTGAGTGTGTTTTCTAGCCTGGTTTTCCAGATTGACTCGGGTGTTAGTTTACTATAATGCTCGGTTCAGACCGAGTATTATAGGATACAGGATGGGATATTATGGAGCTCAGGAAACAAGCTGGATGGCGAGAAGTATCACACGTAATTGATGCATATTCCGCTGTGTATGGTATGGCAAATAGTCAGAATTTGTGAGGACGAGTTAATATAACTGTCCAGTATTTTGCTATTGATTGTGTTTTACTCTGATGATATAATGTATAAAATAGATATAGTTCTTTTTGTATAAAGATCGGTTATTATCTATTATATATTGTTCTGCTGCGATTATGAGAATGTTGTTTTATTTTCTCATCTTCTACCTCCTTCTTCTTTAACCCTAATGGTTCTATTGCCGTCCACTTTGAGTTGATTTTGTGGAGGACATTGTTGACTCAGAAGGGGTACGGACTTGCGGGCTTTTACATTTGAAATCTCGTAAATTACTGCACTCACGTTGTACACTTGATATGAGATGAAAAATCCCATAACATCTCTGAAGCCATTGCACCCATATGTTTATTTGAGATTGATTTGAATTACATAGGAACTTTTAGTTCTGGCTCGAGTGTATTGTTTTTCATTATGCTCGGGACAATCTAAGCTTTTTCAGTGTATTGAAGGCCATTTTATTTTCTAGAGGACGAAGACATAGTTTCAGTATATTCTTGCTATTTATTATTATTATTTTGTTTCTTATTGTGTTCCGCTGCATTACTTTTTTATTATTTTCTGATGTATGTATAACTCTGATTTTAATTGTAAAAGTATAATCAAATGTCATTTGTAAAACTGCTTCATGAACCGTTTATTTGATTATTATATTTTGTCATTCCGCTGCGAGATTCTGTGTTTTTTTCCTTCTTTTCTATTATTTCCTATTTATCCCATTAACAATCCACCCTTTTGAATGGTTTGAATCAGACATGTATGGTTTAATGTCGATTTAAATCGTCTAAAAAGGTGGGTCATTACAGTTAATATCAAAGCTTTGGTTTAGACATGCCTTAGCCTGTTAGGGTTAACTCATTAGAGATAGGGTAGTAATACCCTAGAATGAGTTGTCTGAGTGTATATATATGAGAGTGCGTACTTATTAGTGTTATAAAATTTTTTTATATAAGTTTTGAAATGAAGTTATTTTTCCTAATATCATATGTTATATATAAAGGAATAAATATCTATAACTAATATAGTTATTTGTAATGTGTTTGTTTTATGAAATGGTAATATCTATTTATTATCATTGTTGACTAGTTGTATTTAATCAAATTATAAACATTGGCTAATTATTGTTTATTGAATTAATAGACTAAACACTAGTTCAATATTGGTGTATTAAAAAGAATAAAATGAATAATTTGGATATTTGTTTATGGAACTGAAATGTTTTGTTGTGAAACTTATGGTTTGTTGATTGGTAGTTTCATCTATTGAAATAAAATTGAATACTTGGATATTTGGATAGTCAAACTTCTGAATTAATGTATGAGTTGAAACTTGATAATTGTGTTGAATTATGCAGTCAAATTTGAAAGCCAGTGAAACAAGGTTTAATTTGCTATTGTTGAGTAGAATTATTGTGTACATTATTGGCATGTAATGTAATAATATACAAGTGTGAACTTTAAGCCTTGAGATGTTTAAATTGAAATTGTGATTAAGGAAATGTTGTAAATAATATTAAATTGAAAAAAAATGTTTATAAAGTTAATTAACATTTATGAAATGGGTCATAAATAAATTGAAAGGTAAATGTGAAACTAAATGGGATAAGCAAATAGGAATGAAAAGTGAAATGATTTAAATAAAGCCATGACTTATAAATTGTTATGAAATAAATGGATACGCAGTAAATGGTTACAAATAAAGTTGTGATAACTTTAAACTCGAACAATGTCTTATAAAAAGGGATTAAGCTTTTATAAATTGGTTATAAACTTAAGAAAATTCCTTATGAAATGATTTGCAAATAAATGCAGTATTAAATGAGAAATATTACATGTGAAATGAATGTAATTTAAATTGAAGAGAAATATAAGCAATATTATGAGAATGTATATATTAATGTTTTATATTAAATGGAGAAATTCTATGAAACAAATATTAATGTATGAACTAATATTTGTGTTAATCAATCAGATTAAAAAAATTAATTTGTTTGAAATGTAATTGTGATTAATCAAATTAGAATAAATACGTATGTTGTGCATATGTTATTTTATTCGCATAATTAATTTGATCCGGAATTGAGTACATAAGTTCGAGGTGAATTACACCATTTCATGTTAGGATGTTTCATTCGATTCCTGATGGCGAGTATTTGATATCGATATTTGGTTTTATTCTAGAATTCTTTATCATAGTATATGGCTATGCAAGGAGAATGATGGTTTTTAGTCAAGAAACAATATCGAAGTCCACATTTGGGAAGTTGAATGGACAATACTAGTTCGAAAGAGAACTTGTGTTATCGAGCGAGCGATCGAATGTGATTTTGCGAAATGATGACATATGTACATCGTATACTAATATTATTGATATGTTTTGACGTTGAAATTGGAAGCTGTTGAGGTTGGATATCTTTGTAATTTAAATTGGAATTTTCTTCTATGCAAAACTATTTTACAAACTATCTTATTTACAAACACTATCCTACAAACTATTTTATATACAAACTATGTTACAAACTATTTTATTTACAAACTATTTTACACAA